>JARYGA010036071.1:0-1452687 GCA_030545235.1 Helianthus tuberosus
GTATACTTGCAATCGCGGCTAACACAAGTTTCGATTTTAATAAGTAATTTAAGCTTTTGTCCCGAATAATTATTCCGTCTATGATTCTGTTTGCATAATTCTTTTTCGAGGACGAAAAAAGGTTAAGTGTGGGGATATTTGATGTGGGGTAAAATACACATATTTGTCCGGTGTAAATTGTATAATTATTGTATAGTTTTTATTTGTTTTATTTAGTTTTTAGTAGTCTTTTATATTATTTTGTGTTGGGGCAGGTCCTGGTGCAAATGAAGCAAAAACGAGTAATATGGAAATGACTAGCTAGTTGGGCAGAGTGGAATGTCAGGGACCGAAGTAAAATTGCAGTTATTTTCTGTGATTAGGCTGAACCCGCTATCTCTATGTTATCTAAAAAAGGCTGCTATCTATATATTATTATTAGTATTGTTGGAGTTGAAAGAAAAAGAAAAAAAGATGGGCCGTGAAAGCATGTCCAGCCCAGCAGAATCGTGACTAGTGGGATTTGGGTCTTTCACTCAAGTGATTGCTATTAAAAGCCCTAATACAACAGAATATATTAATGGATCATAAACCAACTAGAAGTGCATAATAATTCAACTTGGATGTGAAAGGGATATGGCCAGCATCTTGCATGTGAATCAACTAATGGAATAATGTTTTATATTATAGTAAAAACCCTAATATTCCTATATTTAAAATAACTTGTATGCAAAGGAAAAGGAATTGAATCCCATTGGATAACATCAGAGAGGCGGTTATTAATTTGAGAGGCATATAATATACATCATTCGCACATCATTCTTGGGGGGGGGGGGGGGGGGGGGCCAATTTATAAAAGAATAATATTCTTGAGACGGCTGGACATCATCACGGCAGTAAAGGGGAGCCGCACAACAGGGACGCACGAAGACATCAGTAACAACGCACGGGCGGGAATCAATGGGAAAAAGTTGGAGACTTAGAGCGGGTTTTATCTACTCAGTTTTTCTTTTTCTTTAGTTTTTCATTATTTTATTCGATGAATTCTTGTTTGAGACTTTGTTTGATTATTTTTAAGACTCTGTTTCTTTGCTAGTTCGTTAAACCTATGTTGCACTTGGACGGGTACGGGAACGGGGTACGGGGACGGGAAACGGCAAAACTAAAAAATTCAAGAAGCGGGGACGGGACGGGTACGGGAATAAAAACATATAAAAAATAAATATATATTAAAGATAATGTAACACAAAACCCCAAAATAGTTATATATTGATATAAAGTTCAAAAATCCCATATCTTCATAATTAAAATTAAACTAAATATACAAAAAATACTATGTTTCAAGTTAGTGGCGTTCAAAATAACCCGTCATCCTAGGCCCAATTCTCTTTTTAAGTTATTAATGGCCCATAGTAACAAGTTACCCTACTAAAAGCAAAACAGCCGCCTCCCTCCTTTCATCTTCGTTTTGGAGATCAGAAATTCAAACCGGGTTTAAGAACCGGATGACATAGTTAATAATATAAATATTTAAGAAAAGAGAAATATAAAAAAACTATATAAACAATTCTAATATTAGTACTACACGGACATGAAATGAAAATAAATCAAATTTAAGAATTGACTTTTGTCAAACTTGTCTTTCCCAATAAAGTTTTGCAGACCACCTCCTCCATTTGTTTAAATGACCCTTTTTTCTTTAACAAATTCACCCTCCATTCAAACAAACAAACAAACAAACGTTAATCAAGTCGGCAAACCTTTTCACCGGAAATACTTGTAATCGGGATGATGATTTCGCCGGAGAAGCACGTCGCCGGAATGGGAGTTGCAATCGAGATGTATAGAAACAGAAGTAGCACCCACCGGCTATGAAAAACCAAAAAAAATAAACGGAAACATGTCGGAAACGTTTCCTGCACGTCCCCATAATCCGTCCCCTGCTGCATCACGAATCCACGCCGTCCCCAACATGTCGGGGACGTTTCCCGGCCGTCCCCGTGCCGTTTCCGTCCCCTAGCAGTCCCCGGGACGGGAGACGGCACCTGCTAGGCGTTTCCGTGCATCATAGATGTGTATTGGGGATTTTATAAATATCAGATACTTGATTTTTATTATTTAGTTACAATACGAATTTTATTAAAAAGGTTTTATAAGTCTAAAATAAAATACATAACATTATTTATCTCTTATATTTTTTTATAGAACGTTGACCCTTACACTTCAGTTATATTTTTTTATAAATAAAGATATGAACTTATACTCGTAATATTCGTAGTATGATCATTATAATTTAAGACTTCATTTCTAAAATCTATAAACTCATTTTCTTATATAAATGCATAGATGTTGTTTCGTGAAAACAAATTGTTTTATATCTCTAAAATCTAGGCATTTATTAACTCGTGTGTGTTTCGATTAAGCTCAAATAGTTATCTTCAATTTTCGTTAGTTATATAAACAATAGGAGTAAAACTGTTTTTTTTTTTTTTTTTTTTGTCGCCAGGAAATCTCTGAACGAACGAATCACCAAACATAAATAAATATTCATAAAACTAATTTGGGCAATAACGGGATTATAGGTTCTTGTCTGTTGAGCACGACTTGATTTTGTGTTGCTTTGCTTTGCTTTGCTTCGCAAAAACTAAGGTACGGATTCTTTGGTCTTCTCATCAAAGTATTTTTTTATCATATCCGTTACCTTGCAGTAAGGTTTTGTCTGTTTCTGTTTCAGTTCAATTTTTTTTATATAATAAGTTCGTTGTAGCATGCAAAAGACTTTAGCAGTTGTAATCATTGTTGCATGTTCCCATGACAATTAGTTTAAGTTGCATGTATATTAATACACGGCCTAAGTTTCTGTACACTCTCACCCGAGCATGTCTGGCTTGCCGTTTGGGCGTCAACGGCATGGCACTTATCGTGACAGTGTGTAATAAAAGTTCACGGCGTCTCTAGTTTGTGCTTGTGTAGCACATGGCCCCTAGAGGCGTATAGATCAATCTTAGCTCTGAGTCTGAGTTTGTTGTCTGGAGATTGGAATAATGGGTGAACGCCACACTCACCATCTCATAGGTGCATGGACTAGCTAGCTATGTACCCGTCTGTTTAGGCTCGTGGGTGCTTCCGTCTCACGTGACTTAGTTTGTTGTTATTTGTAGTCACGTAGTCTGATATCTGTTTCTGATCTGATATGTTATAATATTGTCTGATATGCTTTGTATGTCTAATTATGTTCTGATCACGTATTGTGTTATGCTTCAGATTATGTTCAGTATTTGTTCCGGTATCAGTTTTGGTTTTGTGTTCAAGAATTTCATATTTCTTTGTTTATGTCCCTCCTTTACTTGTACTGTTTGATTTTTCCGTTACTGAGCAACCTTTGGCTCAACCGTAGTTTTCTTTGTTGTGTTTTTCTTATTTGTTGACAGGTAATCTGAGGAATGTTGGGAACTAGTGATGATGAGATTAAAATGCAGTTCGAGAATAAAGACTTTTATTTATTTCAGTACTTTTAATTAACTAAGACTTAGGATTTCTTGGTTTCGAGGCTTTTGGTTGACTTTTGGATCCTACTTTTCTTTGTTAAACGGCTTGTGTTTGGTTTTGATATCTGTAATAGTGACACGTCAGCCCTATTCGGGTCGGGGTGTTACAACCCATCCTTATGAGGTGTAAGTATTTAAGGGGAAAAATTGGTCCTTAAAAAAATATCTAGGTTTTACTTTGACGGTTTCAACAATAGCCTCACCTTAAGGTTATAGATAAGGTTGGTTTAATATTAAAATCAAAATACAAGCACGTGCCCACACCCTAAAAGCATAACCGCCCAAGAATTCTGCCGCCCCCAATTTAACAACTCGTTTGTTTTAAACCGGCCCAAGTACGCTTTATTGACCCGGTTTTTTGTATGATGAACTATCGTATGGGTTTTTGACATGGTTTTTGTCTAAACCGCTCCAAAATTATACTTTGAGCCGGCCCCTAAAACCATTTGTGTACTAGTCATCGAAACATTTTTTGGTTAACTTAATTGATGAAGGTACTAGCATTAAGAACCATACTCAAAGAACATGTCATCAACAAAACAAGCACAACTATCTACAATAGGATACACAAACATGTCTGGCAAAGAGACCGTTGAAAGCACATCAATGGCCGCCATTTGCAGCTCCACTAACTGATGTCTGTCGTTAAGGACATGCAAAAACCAACTAAATTATGTAGATAGGATAAGTCGGATATCAAACCAGAGGAGGATTGTGGAAAGTGTGTAACGTCAAGTATTTATTAACAACTATAAAAAAATAAACTGATGATTGTTTGATTTGTGGATTAACTAAATTATGAATTAAGAACTTGAGGTTTTAAACAATAGGAAAAAGAAAGGTTCCTTCGAATTTCAGGTTTGCAAACAAGTTCAGTTATGTGTTTAATCAAAACATTCACATAGACATAAATGTTTAACCTTATTAACCAATTGTGATAACCAACGACTAAGTACTCCGGTCAATACATAACGAGAGGTTATCGAATGATTATCAATTACAATTACAAACCCTAACCCCATGTCAAATATATCCCAATTACTAGAACTCTCGGGAACTGAATGCTTAGAAATTAAGGTTTAAATAAATGCAACCAGTTACAATCAGTCAATTAATTCCATGGTGAAAAGCATCGAATGCTTAGATCACCAAGTTATAATGATTAAAAACACATAAAAGTACCTAATTACACAAACCCTCCATCCGGAGAAAACCACTAAGGAACTAGCCGCTCATGTCGGTTGGTTGATCTTCAAAGGCCGGATATACGGATGAAAACCCCCTACTGCCGTCGAGAGATGATATATGATCGATCCCCCGTTGTGCGAGTCCCCAAAGTCTGCCAAAATTCCCTCAAAGTCGGCCTAGCCCATGTGCGGCCCATCTCTAAAGACTCCAAAAGTCACTATGTCACGTGTATCCAATGTTGGCCCAAAAAGAATTATAATGGTGATTAATTAAAATCCCAAAAATTGTCTACCAAGTCCACGTGTGTATATGATGTGATGATGATGTATGATTTTTGTTGCATGAATACGGCTGCCAACCTTATACCCAAAGTCAATGATGATGATGATTATTTTGTGAGTTCCCTTAAAAGTCTGCCAACATGTGCGTGTATATATGAAGTAGGGTTTTCAATCCTTTTTTTTTAAAACTCTTCAATAAACATCGCATGCAACTGAAGTCAATCAATCGTAAGCTACGCCATCAATCCGTAGGTTACGCTTTTCACCTGCTGTGTTTTTGTTGATCCTCGGCCGTAGGTGACACAATGTATACCGTAGGCTACGTTTACTTGTTGTGACTCTACTAAAAGCTTGATTTCAACTTTCACTTAATTACTCACAAGCCTCTAGACTTTGTTCCTTTGTGTTTCTTGCATATTATAGCTATCTCTTCGACCCAAACGACTCCCGGTTAATGTAATTCACTCGATTATTATCCCCGGCTGTTTCGCTTCATCACTAAACATTTTAACTTCACCGAATTAAGTGATTAACCTGCAAAATCACAATCCAGCGTAGTTATCACATTCGCAATTTATAACCGCATAAAACGCACTAAAACACGTGATTCAAATACTTTAACGCCCGGGTTTCACACACTCCATCACATCCCCACACTTAACGTTGATTGTCCTCAAGCAACCATCACAACATTACTCACCTTATTAACAAATCACCATTGAACTCCTTACCGAATTAGCAATTTAAGGTCCCAAGTCATACCCGTCTCATAGACTGACACAATCGAGATTGACAATCTGACAAGTGAATGATACGCATTTAAAACATTTTAAGACTTGCCTAACTAAAACTAACATGCTTATGATACTACACACATGTCACACGCCCCTCACAATTATCACTCCTCTAGGTTTTATCAAAACTAGCGTGTAATGTGCTAGTGTATATTTCACTCAAAACCAAATATGCTACTTTGCAATCATAAGCTTGTATAGCAATCATACCTCCACTGTATCAAGTAACGTAACACATATCAAAAGGACTTTCGGGTTTTTGGGTTAAGGGTAAAGGTAAGGAAATTATTTTTTGTCACACCCCGATATTTCCACGTATTACCTGTGGGCCCGGTGGGGAGTATTGTGACGTAGTTGATATCGTTATAGTCAAACAACACATTATTTAATATGCACAGCGGAAGCAAAAGATAGATACATTTCAACCGAATAAAATTGTAATATCAAGTATCACAAACAGTTGAAAATAATCCACAGGTGGATCAAAATAAAATGGAAACATTGTTCAACAGTTTTGACATCCAAGCTTGCGAGACTTATTGTGGACGCTAGGAGAAAGCCAGCCTAGTTCGCGTAGTACCTGCACTTAACCTTTTTGGGAAAATACGTCAGTTTACACTGGTAAATACAAGTAACTGACTCAGTTGAAAAGGTTTAATAAAATTGATTTGAATGCACGTGGCAAAAATATCTTTTATAACTTGGGATAATTATTTGAATATAATATTGTAAAAGAATTACATGTTCCTTATGCGTTCAGTAGCCCGATCCGTAGACCGGGTTAAAGATCAATAGACACACCACATTATTTATTTATTTTTGGCACTGACGGGTGTACGCCTACACCCCGTGCTTAGGTCGTGGCCATTTCGTAAAATGATGCCAAGGATATCCGGGACATGGTCATTAACCTCCCAAAGGCTTCAAGCAAACAAAACATTTCAAAACGGAGCATATCAATTATTTAACCTCTATTCGATTAAAGATTCAATGTCCGACCAAGCGGTATTTTACATACCATACCCCAAGCCCGTATAGGGAAAATAAGTTAAAAGTATTTACCTTTGCAAGTATCAATCACAAATAGCAAGTGCGTGTAGCTTTTACCGGGCCTCCTATTCTGGAACGCAGGTTTATAATAACCTATTAGAATCCTAACGGTCTTTAGTTAAGCTTAAGCTTAGACCGGTTAGTTGTAAAGGAAGATACGGTTCGAACGCGTGATTAAGCGAAGACCGGAATAGAATGTGGTTTAGGCCCGACAAGTTTGAAGACTTGTATAATATGGGTAAACTAAACACATTCTGGATTTTGAGATAAAAACGATAAGGTTTGACCCGTTTCGGCTAATTTATGCAAACTAGTTACATAAACCGAACCGAACGCGCAAGAAGCGTAACGGGTAACCATAAGGGTCAATACAGGTTCCCTATGTTAATATGCCTTAAATATGTTGTGATATCAGTAGGATACCTTCCATTATGCCCAAAACGAGTTTAATCTCAAAATAAGCCCCGTAGGGGTATTTTGGTCATTTTAAAGATTATAAAAGAGATTATTTATAATTCAGAGATTCGGTTCTGAAATAATCAGTAAAACAATTTAATTTATCAGGTTATATCAGTTGGTAATAAGTCTTTTATGACAAAATGGTTTTAAACCCAAACTATGCGTTTAATACGCTTAAAAAGCAATTTTAAGCGATTTCCGGGTTATACAGGAAATCTGAGTTTTCTGATCAGCTTATAAAGTTCAAAATACTTCATTTATTATTTAAAATCAGTAGCAATTGGATTGGTGTCAAAATATTATGTAGAACTCATTTTATGACCGAACAGGGTATAATCGGTATTTACCGAATCAAGGCCATAACCTTAGGTTATGAGCAGGTTAAAAATAATTAAAAATCTTTAAAAATCTTAAAATATTATGTTACATCAGTGGGTAAAAGGTTTGGTGTCAAAAATTGGGTTTAGATAGGCTTTATGCTAATGACGCCGTTTAATTACTAAAAAGTGTTATAATTACGTCATTGAGCATAACTCCTAATCTAGACCTCAAACTGATGTGAAAATTTAGGGACATGTTTATAAATCAGTAATAAAGATTATGGTCCTTTTACATTTCCAAAATTCTCGTTTTATGGTCAAAAGGGCATTATGGTCAACTTTAAGCATTTAACGGAAACGTGTAAACGAATCGGGTAATCTACGAACCAACCACAGAGGGTTATACCAACATGTAACCTGGTCCTAAGTAAGTCCTAAGGAATTTCCAAACTCTACTAAAATGGGTCAGAACTGAAGTCAAAGCAAAAGTTAAAGTTTTGCGACTTTCGGTTCCGAACCGGGTCTAAACAGAAAATTGTCGAATCAAACAAGCTTAGACCAGTTCTTATACGTATTACCAAGTTATATGAGTGATGAAATAGGTTACATGCCTTCTAAATTGTTAATTACATCTTAATTCGCAAATTAAGCTTCTGTTGACTTTTTATAAACAACTTTGACCCGACAAAAGTCCTAGTTAGAGTGGGAATCAGAGGGTGCCCTTTTAAGGGTTTATTGCCCACATAAATACCAACTTATAACTACCTTCAATTCGACTAATCACTGGACCATTAATGATTAATCGCTAAGTCAAACGTTAATTACGACGGTTTGACTTTTAAGCTAATAACTAAGTAAAACTCAATTAAGGAAGATCAAGGATACTTACCAAAGTCCTATGCACGACTAGGGATGACTTGGGTCTGCTTTGGAGCTCCAGAAGTCTTCAAGAATGCAGATGGAAGGTGTGATCAAAGTGTTGCAACATGAGGGCCTTTTATAGTGCTTTAATCTCACTAGATTGTTGACAACCAAAGCTACAACTGATCATGGATCATCCACAAGTGTCCCTAAGGTCTACAAAGCATGTAGGGGTCGCCCATGGAGTGGAAAATATCTCCTAAAGTCGGTTATTGCGCTTAAACAGGCTGCTGTCCCAACTTTCTGTATCTGGGGATCGGACGCGACCCGCGTAAGTTTCTGTTAAGGCTTACGCGGCCCGCCTGAGTCCTGCTGCCAGATTTAAAACTTTTTAGTTGTTGCATCCTTGGCTCTTGGTCCTTCGAAAGGGCATTCCACTTTATTTCTTGTATTATGAGCCCTCAAATTTGACATATAAGGGCTCTAAGACTTATACCCATTTTGTTAAGTCCTTGGTTTGCTTTGTGTTTACCCGAACAGTCATAATTTTCAACGTTGACGCTTTAACCCCTCGTATACGAATTTGATCATAACTATCTCATACGATAACGAAACTTTATGAAATTTTTATCGTACATTCTAGCGAGTATAATTTATCGAGTTTGCTAAAAGGTCACTCAGAGGTATACTTTAAACATGTTGACTCATTTAACCCCTGTAGTTTGTAATCTCTCACTTTCTTTCACAATTAGCTTCGTATGATCCATGATTCATTTGTTTAAGGGTATGAACATCATGTAGGGTTACTGTAAAATATATTTATCCCTTGTTGACATTTTGAACCCTTATATTCACATACTTTCCATGTTTGTCAACTTTAGTCCCTCTAGAGTATACTTTCACACGTTCAAGCTTATGACACGTGTCAATACATTATAGGACGTGAATTTTCGAGGTGTTACATTTTTTTTGCTTTTTATATTTATTGGCTAACACAAACGAATACCAAACCTGTCACACCCTAGCTTTGCGGAAGCGTGGGTTTATTTGGTGTGACTTCTTAATATCATAGCAACAATCATAACAATGCTATATGATAAAAACATGAGATATTCATCCATTAATAAAGTTTAGAAAAATACCATATTATACTTGTCTTAAAACATCATTCACAAAATAAGTTACAACCTTGGCTTGATTTAACTGAGTTCATAAAAACTTAGCAAAAGACTTTAAACAATACTAGGTTTAGAGATATGTAACCCGTCCAGGAAGGGGTTACACCTTCTAAACCCTACAACTCTGGATGACTTCTTTATTCAAACGCAGCTTGAAAGATATGCATACCGTGCCATATCCATAAGTTTCCTGAAATACATGTAGTTTGAAAAATCAACATAAAGTTGAGCGAGTTCATGTGTGAATGAGTATGTATAAACCTTTGTAATATGTTTGTATGTATGAAAATCCCTGGTATGTAGCAATTAAGGAAAAAGAGATCACCATTGGGTTGCAAAGCCAATGATATGTGTGAAGTGATGCAGGAAGACTCAAACCTAGCAGATTTTTGCGTCGGGTACAAAGTCACTGCCTGGTCCACTAAGCGGGCTCAGGAGTGGGGCTCGCTACACCCAAATAGATCTATCACTACTGACCCTCGGTCCTACAATGAGGATTAATGGCCTCTAGTTGCAGCCTACCCACTCACATGATCTAAGTAGTAAACCCTCCTTAAGCTAACCATACCATGTATAAAAGTATCCGTAATCATTGTAACATGTATTTCACCCCCGAAGTATTAAAAAAACTGAAAACAGTTAAGAGAAAAGGGGGACAAGAACTCACAGAAGTGTGTCTCGAAATAGTAAATCCCAATCAAACCTGCTGAGTGACGACCTACACGTACTAACTTCTATTAGACGGACGGCCGTGCCTTGACTTAATGTTTAAGTTTTTGGGAAATAGTTAGACAACTATTTCGTATTTACACTTCTTAATTATTTATTAATTATATTCCTTCCCAAGGATGGGGGTTTCAATACATGTGCGTTTTCTTATAATTCAAAAAATATATTATTAAGTCTCACTTAATAAAATATATTTTAATTCATTTGTCTAAAATATTCCATCTCCAAAATATGCATATTTTTCCCAAAAATATTATATTTCATTCCATACAATTTTCCAAAATAATACTTTTATCAAAATACGCATTTAAGAGTATTTCCTGAAAATACATAAGTTACATTTTAATGTTCGTGTGGTAATAACAATACCGGTGTAACTTAAATATTTATTTGTGAAGGCGTTGGTATTATTTTGGAGTCGTTACTTTTCAGTGTATTCAAGTAACATTATTTTTACTCTAAAAATAATATAGTTCACAGAATAATCATAAAATCACACAAGCGTTTTCCTATGTAATATATATTCTGAAAATCCACCTCCGAATACTTGGTTATTTTATAATAAAAATTATGGCGAAGTTTGTTTGGAAAACAAGTCAAAAATATATTTATAAACACTTGCCACCAAGAATATTCTAAGTGTTATTTTCTGGAAAAACTTCGCCAGAGTTTCCTCTGTAACTGGAGGTGGCCACGCTTACTAGCGTATCATTTTCTTTTCAAAATTCAATCAACAATTTTCCAATCATCAATATACAATATTCAAACATCAAACTAGTAAAAAATAAGCATAAATCGCAAACGCATGAACTTGTAAGTTGTGTAAAAGTATGTAGTAACTTCCCAACATATTTGGTAGATCTTTCCATCTTTAAAAATAAAGTCAGTTTCTTGGAAACTTTATTTTTAAAGAAAATATAACTTTACAACTTCTAGTCCAAAAACTACGAAATTATTCCTTTGTTAAACCTTTTGTCACACAAGTGTTTAAACACTTGTTTGTTTGCAAAAATGCTTTTAGTTGTGTAAGATCCGGCTTTTAAACAAGATTTGCATCTTACACTTGGTTCTTCGAAAATACCACCTGTAGATCTTTAGATCTACTAGTTTAAAACTCTATTTTACCAGAAAAATCACTTTTACACGGGTTCATTTTCATGTGTGGAAGGGTTCATCATCTTGCTACTTTTACACTTAACATATTGCTAGTTCATGTTCCATGAACATGATCTAGCGTGGTTAGATGACGATCCGTTCCACCACTAGTAACTATCAACATAAAATAATCATATCTAAACAAGATTCACAAGATTTACACCATTAGTTTCTCTTTATCCATCTAGTTCATCATTCTTTCAAGACTTTTAGTTTTGATCTTGTGTGTTCTCGATTTTAACCGTTAAATCTCTTATTAACCACTTTAAACATGAATAAGAGAGTGTTTGGAAACACTCACTACTAGCTCGAGGCTAGGGAAGAATCAAAGCGTAAACAAGGTGGATAAAAGTAACGTAGTGAGGTTCTTGAGATTCTGAAAGCACCGGGCCTCCTCGTATGTCACCTTTCACCTTTGTGTGTATGTGAAATAGCAAGATCAAACTTGAATGATGGTGAGATGGTGGGTGTTGGTTTCGGCCGATCACAAGAGAGGGAGAGAGATGAGAGCAATTTTGTGTTGTGTTTTTGTGAATGAAATGCTTACCCCTTAAACATTCTTGTAGACCATCTAAGTGCTAATAACCCTTATGTAAAATGTTGTCAAGATACTAGACAAGAATGATTATAATATTCAACAATTGGTGGGGTGGGTCACCTGGGAACCGATCGGTTAGGGGGGGGGGGGGTATTTAGTTGGATTGGGATGATATTGTTAAGTACTAGTTATGTTTAGTTAGGAATTTAAATTAGTGTAATAGTGTGTCGTGTAATATAACGGGTGTTAGGGTGTTCGGGGACCCTAACTAGCTCAGAAAAGTATAAACAATGTCATTGACAATATTTTTATGTTCCGGGTAAAGTCCGGTTGTTCGGTTGGATATTGATCCGTTAAAGCGCTAAATAAGCATTTAAAGTGTCTTTAATAGTGTTTTTAGTGACACGATTAATTCCCGACACTTTGAAAAGTGTCTAGTATTATTTTCCCATGTTTTTGCACTTCACTAGTTATGTTAAATGCTGAATTTTTGCATAAAGTGCAGAATTTTGTAGTTAGAGCAGGTTTTAGGCACATCCGGTCACTACAACAATCACCTAGTGACGCAGTTCTACAATCCTCACCTCCCTACACTCTTTACTAGTGTAGCAATCTATTCCCGGCTCATACTGGCATTAGAGACAGTGTCTGTCTAGTGCTGGTAATGTCAGCATGTTTACTGGGTTATCCGTTTAGTGTGCTAACTGTGCTTTGTGCATCAAGGTTGTCACTAATGTTCGTGCATAAGTAATAGAGTGACAGTATAAAATGCGATGCATGAGTATGTATGTATCAGAGATCAAGAGGCAGTTTAACCACAATTGTAAGCAAGCACAGTAATTAAGCATTAATTAAATATTAATTACTTGTACGGATACCTGGTTTTGTGAGGGTTGTCACATTCTCCCCCCGTTAAAGAAATTTCGTCCGCGAAATTTGTACTACCTTAACTCCTTATGGTTAAGTCACACATGTATGTATATGAATAATATCGAAGTAGATGATCATCAGACTGAAACAAGCATTACTCACATTAGGTGAGTCCCGGATCATGTAACAATTCGAACCCCATGGTTAAAAGGTATGTGTTTTTAGCATTTGATGCCAAAGTTTCAGGACGTACTTGACGTATAGTCTAGTGTAAACCAGCTAGTAGGGGGGTTCCTCAAAAGAGGAGTTTTAACTAATATGATTCTCAAATGATTGGTCGCAAAATGCAAACGAGTTTTCACGAGCCATAGCATCCGCTATGAATTCAAAATCAACAACTCAAATGAAATAGTAAAATGATCTGTCAACTCCCGAGTAGATGAATGGTAAGATTTAGTGTGTTGAAAATTTTGAATTGCGAGAATACGCCGAGTGATTACAAGCGAGTCTGGTGTATCCTTGCCTTGATTTGTAGTTGCATAAAAAATGTCTAAATGACAAGTTCACAAAGTATATGTGGTTTTGCGTGAAACGGTTGACCATGATTAGCATAAGCTACAAAGTTGTAAGGACACCACGAGGTGTCGTAATGACATAATTTATGTATAGTGGTGACTGAACAAATTCACCGTGTTGGAAATCAAGCGAAAGTGTACCGAAACAAGCCTGAAGATTTGATTTACGCAACGTCATAGAGTTTCCAATTAAATACGGAACATCAAGGAACCACTGTTTTCGATCGAAGAATGAAAAAGTATTAAGTACCGTAAGGCATTCGATTGTCAATGAAAGAATCGTTAGGAGGTACATTGTACTTATGAAATGAATGTATGTACCATTGCCTTAACACACAATTGTGTTGAGACTGCTTTGATTGTGAATATCAAAATGGATTGTTAACAAATAAATAGGCAGTTAAATCTGTGTATGAAGTGAGTACCCCAAACAGCACAAGCTTCAATTCTGTGAAAACATCACCGCAAGGTATCGAAACAAATCAGACGGTTTAGTGGAGTCGTAGACCAACCGAACCTGCTATGACTCGAAATGAAAGAATCTTTGCAAAAATATTTGAATATGATGCTCCCAATACATCATATGACGTCTGAAACTGAATATGCGAAGTGGATAAGTTCAAGCAACCAAACTTAATTTCAGTGTAGCCCGACAATGAACGTATTATCAACAAAAGGGAATATCGGCATGATAACAAAATAAATCATGAATGTAATTTGTAACAAAGAAGTTTCAAGAGAGTGTGTTGACTTGATAGCAAAAGAGCCAATAATTTCAATAACGAAGGTCATAAACACGTAATTGGATTTAGCAACGTAATATTTGAACTTTAATGAAGCGTTTATTCGAAATGAAACCGCATGCGTAGCAAAGGGTGCATGGGTTATATATATAAGTTTTCAAGAAATGAAGCACTGCGTATCTGCCAAAATGGAGAAGTGACCAAGTATACGAAGCAAACGTGTGTTCTCTCTCAGCGAAGGAAATCAACGTGATGCAACTACTTTGAGGGGAGTAGAGATGCAAATATCTACTCGCTAGAAGTAAAAGTGAAGTCTTCAACGAAAGAAAATTGAAGTATGTCCTGTTTTGTTAACCAAAATGACATGTTTGTCAGGTTAATGATGTTTGATTGAGTTGACAGATATGGCTCCTAAGTAAAAACCCTTACGAGTTTGGTCCTGGGTTCCCAAAGGTCCTGAATATGTTTCCTAGATCCTCCAGATTTCGTATCCCGTGTAGATCTGGTTGGCGCTTTGTGTAGGAAGCACCATTTCTGTGTACGTCTAAGATCAAGTCATTGTCCCACAATCTTCCCCGGTATTCTTCCTTCCCGAAGTCACCGCTAACGACACTCGATTGTTGACCAGTCGCGTAATAGTAGTTAGGTCCTCACAGTCAGTTATGTGAGAAGTTTGTTAATCCTCAGCAAGAGTCACCGACTCTCGTGGGTTAGCTCGTTCGGCTCTTAGTAGATGGTGCTCATTTGGAAATCATCATCCTTTCTCTTGATGAGCAGAACTGGGGTTACCCAAGAGGGAATTTTTGGTCTGTTATCTTCCTTCTCTATCCACTACTAAAACTTCACTATCAATCCTTGCATTTCCGAAGATGTAAGTTGCTAAGATGCATCGACTACAGGCGTGACGCCTGGAATCAAATAGACGCGCAATTCGACTAATCGTTGGGGAGATAATTCTGGCAAGTCTTCGAGGAAGACCTTAGGACATTTCCTTATCAAAGGAATATCTTCACGCTTTGATTTTTCGGCTCCTCCTGTCCCCGACATGAGCCAAGAACGCAACACATCCCTTATGCAATATTCTTCGTGCCTTCAAGCAATTTTGTAGTTTGCAGAGGCGTATCCCACTTCATGAGTCAAGATCGCTTCTTCGTTCGCCATCGCGGTGCGGACATCAATCCCCTATTGATCATTCGTCAGCCAATTCCTCCATCTACCTTGTTGAAGCCTCCCAAATCACTGGCAGTAGATCAAGCGGAAACTTACGCTTTCCGGGTTCTATCTTGCCGTCTCTAGTTACTGCGTTGGCTTCCACTAGCTTCCCATTAGCTAGTTCTCTCGAGCGCGGATTATCTACTTACTTGCTACTACACCAAGTATGTTATCAACTCTGGAGATGCGAATCGTAAAACTTGCAACAGTATTTGGCAATACAGGTGCATAACATTGAGTAATTTGGGACGTACCGAGATCCATGCTTGAATCCCTGGCGTGTCTTCCTAGCTCCGGTGGGGAGCTTTCATCCTTGTGCCTGATTCTTTTTAGGGCAATATCTTCTGAAATGCTTTTTGCTTCCACAGCTTAAACAACCTCGAGCATGATTTTGTTTATCACTCATTCTGCCTTGGTAATTGTCATTGTCGTTGTTTCCTTCGTGATTCTCACTACCATCTTGGCCTCCATTACTATGTTCAGTATTTTGCCAACAAGTTTCTTTGGGATGCCCCCTCTTACCACAGTTATCACATTTTCCATATTTGCATCGCTCGACATGAAAACGTAAACAATTGTCGCACTTTGGTAGGATACCCTTGTAATCCTTTCCATTTTTGGCCTTCTTTTTGTTATTTTTCCGAGTAACCCTCTTCAAATTCGCAAGCTTTCTCTTGTTATCTCCAGATGGCTCTACAGGATTCTCATTCTTCTCTTCCGAAGTGGAAAATATTCCTTGTCTAATCGCTTCTTCAGTGAGCGCCATGCTTATATCGATAGCCTCGGTGATCGTTGAAGGTTTAGACGCTGTTACCAGGCTTAGAATCTGAGGTGCCAATCCCCCTATGAAGCGTTCAATTCTCCTAAACTCTGATCCCACCAGGAGCGTAGCAACTTGTGATAAATCGTTAAATTTCCGCACATACTCAGCTATCTTTGGTCCTTCCATCTTCAAGTTCCACAGTTCCGTTTCCAACTTCGGGACTTCTGCCTTCGAGCAATATCTCTTACGCATCAGATCTTTCAGCTCATCCCACGTCAAAGCATTCGCAGCGGTCTCACCCATTGTCTGAACTTGAAGGTTCCACCATGACAGAGCCTCATATACCAATAGTCCAGCTATATACGTGACCTGATGTTCGGGATCACATTTGCTCAATCATAAAACAGAATCTGTCTTTTCAACCCAGTGCACGAAGGCTAAGGCACCCCCAGTGCCGTCGAACTCTCAAGGTTTGTGGTCCAAGAACTGCTTGTAGGTGCAGCCGTTGGGGGGGTTATTGTCCGAGGTACCTCCGCTGCAATCGGAGCGACGCGCCTTATACCGTGCGATGGCCTGTAAGAGGCGCTCTTGCATTTCTGCCTCTGTTGTCGGTAGAGGGTTATTGATATCGGTGTTCCCTTGAGTTGACATCTTCCTAGAAGATGGTCGGTTAGGTCAGGTCTTGTTAAGGACACGAGCACACAAGTCTCTTTTTAACAAATAAGACCTCAGAAGTGTATTACATAGACGTATATACGCAGTCGTTATAACATTCAATCACATATTATCACAATTATTGCACAATTTGTAAATAGGAATGTAGCAAGTAAGCATGTAGCATTATAGTTGTAGCAAAAATACGTAAATTAACAGCGTGCTTAGTGAGGACATAGCAACTAAGTTCTTCATTAGTTATTAGTCACAAATATTGTCGCATGTTTAAAGATGATTGGGCTTTCGTTATCCTCCGGCCACAATCACTGTGTCTAACAAAATGTATCAAATCGAAAGGGACACAGGGTCACCCTACCCTTATCCAAAAAGTATATTAGTGCATCAAAATTCCGTAATCAGAAGTGGTCCACAAAAGTCTCCGCAATCCCGGCTTATCATTAGTGTCTTTACCCAAGTGTAATGCAATCCGCATAATCCAGAAACCAACTATACTGGTGACTGAGGTGGAGGAGGAAAGAAAAGTGACTGCTAGCATGCGTAAACTCCTCTTCAAGCTTGTATATATATATCGAAGTAGTTAACTAATCTGACGCCCGATAGTAAAGAAATAAGTATCAGAATCCTGGGAACGGTGTAATAGCAACGGTCGAGAGCGCAAAAGGAACCTTGATGTATATGGCGAATCAAAGTATGCTGGCAATAGACAGGGTGGAGGACGTGGTGTCTTACGTAAAATTTCATGACAAAATGCTGTCTGGTGATGTAGACACTTAAATCATGTTTTCGTTTTGTGTAATGTTTTGCATTTGAAGTTGCCAATTGTGGCGCCAACTCAAGCTCCAACATTTTGCGACTCATATCCTTAAACTGTAGCTGATGTTACAGGAGCACTCATCCTGTGTACAACATCCATAATGAGAGGGGTGGCAAGGGTCTAAAATCAGTATAGCGTGTTATAAGATCCATCAAAGTGGCTCGTCCGGCGTTGTAGAGGTGAATGTAGCAAATGGTGCGACCTGTGCAGTTGGGAATATGCTGTTGTAGCAGATGAATCGTTATGCGGGTGCGGGTGCTGACCTGAAGTACCTTCCTGGGGTGCGGTTATATTCTGAAAGAAAGCTATAGGCACCTTGGCGTAATGGAAGTTGGTCTTCATAGGGAAAAGGAGCAATGTCAGCGGTTGCGGGTGTAAAAACAAACATCTCAACAATGAGGAGATCGCCCGATGCAGGTAGATATAAGGGGTGCAATGTCTGGCAGTCCAAAAAGAAACATGATCGTGATCACGTAAAGGTGTAGGTTCAGCAGGCACAACATCAAGCTGACCCAAAAGGTGTAGAAGCTAGCTCAAGAGCAGGCTCTGGGTCGTGTAACGGTGTGGTGTCTCGAGCAGATGATAGAGTACCAGCCATGTCATCGTTGTCTGTGTCAGTAGTGGATAGTTGTAATCCGGCTGTCTGTAAGGCTGCAGATGCCACAGACTCAAAGGAGCCTGGAATCGAATGCACGCTCGAATCAGAAGATAGCTTGTTAACAGGGGTCTCGAGAAATGAAATTAGTAACGCGTTCTCGTCTAACTTTCCATCCTCTTGGGCGTTATCAGAAGGACCGTCAATATCACGTCGATATCGTTATTAATTGTTCACCTAGTAATCAACCTTCGGAAGGAATGTCCACAAGAGGGGCATTGTCGAGGATCAGAGCCATGGTGTGCTCATCATCGGAATGTCCAGTGACGAAGGGGTCATGGACTGAAATAAGAGTGACAGAAGGATTCTTGTCAGAGAAACCACCCGCAATGGTAAAGTATCACCAAAATCTGGTAGCACGGACTGTTGGAAGTCATCCTCGTCCTTGGTCAGCATGTTAGGGTCACTCTCAGTATCTGGCGTAATTGTCTCTGGCGCAGATGTAGTCTCATTATCTGTGGTGGTGGTCGTAGGGTTATCAATGTCTGATAACTCGTTCTCTAAATAGAGTGACATGTGTGCCGGTGCGTAGTAGGTATATTCATAGTAATTACTAGCAATTAGTGTGTGCGATCAACTACCACATATGCACGTATATCTACATTAAATCAGTAAGCATGTAAGCCTCAATTAATGTAAGCAAGTATTCATCCTAGTCTTCCCCAGACTATCCTATCCTGTCTCTCAGACTAAACTTCCTAGTCTCTCAGACTAACTCCCTCGGTCTCCCCGACTGAATCTCCTAGTCCCACTAGACTAACCTCCTAGCCTCTCAGACTGAACTTTCTAGTCCCACTAGACTAACTTCCCAGCCTCTCAGACTGAACTTTCTAGTCCCACTAGACTAACCTCCCAGCCTCTCAGACTGAACTTTCTAATCCCACTAGACTAACCTCCCAGCCTCCCAGACTGATCCTCCTAGTCTCTCAGACTGAACTTCCCAGTCTCTCAGACTACTCCCTCAGTCTCTCAGAATGAACTTTCTAGTCTCTCAGACTACTCCCTCAGCCTCTCAGACTGAATTATAAATTTAAATTTAGATATGTGTATTTGTGCCTTTTGTTTGTAAAAAGGTTTCTTCCCTGGATTTGGACGTATAGTGTATGCAATGTAAAAATGTTTGAAAACGTTTTCGTGAGAGCCCTGATGATCATAGTCTAGACTCGAGAAAGAATCCTAGTTCGCTATGATCGAGGCTCTGATACCAAGCTGTCACACCCTGGCTTTGTGGAA
This sequence comes from Helianthus tuberosus, assembly GCA_030545235.1. NCBI lineage: Eukaryota > Viridiplantae > Streptophyta > Magnoliopsida > Asterales > Asteraceae > Helianthus > Helianthus tuberosus. The sequence continues at coordinate 19,621 of JARYGA010036071.1, forward strand.
GCGTGGGTTTATTTGGTGTGACTTCTTAATACCATAGCAACAACCATAACAATGCTATATGATAAAAACATGAGATATTCACCCGTTAATAGAGTTTAGAAAAATACCACATTATGCTTGTCTTAAAACATTAGTCACAAAATAAGTTACAAACCTTGACTTGATTTAATGAGTTTGTAAAAACTTAGCAAAAGACTTTAAACATTACTAGGTTTAGAGTTATGTAACCCGTCCAGGAAGAGGTTACACCTTCTAAACCCTGGATGACTTCTTTATTCAAACGCAGCTTGAAAATACGTGCATACCATGCTAGATCCATTAGTTCCCTGAAATACATGTAGTTTGAAAAGTCAACATAAAATTGAGCGAGTTCATGTGTAAGTGAGTTTGTATAAACCCTTGTAAAAATGTCCGTATGTATGAGAATCCCTGGTATGTAGCAAATAAGGAAAAAGAGATCACAAATGGTTTGCAAGGCCATTGATATGTGTGAAGTGCAGTAGGAAGACTCAAACCTAGCGGATTTTTGCGTCGGGCTAAAAGTCACCACCTGGTTCATTCAGCGGACTCAGGGGTTGGGCTCGCTACACCCAGATAGATCTACCGCTAATGACCCTTGGTCCTACAATGAGGATTAATGGCCTCCAGTTTCAGCCTACTCACTCACATGATCTAAGTAGTAACCCTCCTTACACTAACCATACCATGTAAAAAGTATTCGTAATCATAGTAACATGTATTTCACCCCCGAAGTATAAAAACTGAAAACAGTTAAGAGAAAAGGGGGGCATGAACTCACTGTACTGCGTCTTCGTACTCGTAACCCAAATCTCCACGGCAATCACGACTACCTACAATGGTCTATTGTCTATTAGATGAACGGGTAGTGCCTTGTTTTAGTATTTGTGTTTTTGGGTTACGTTTCTGGTATTATTCCAAGTTATAACTGTTTTAAGGTTTTGAAATAATAGTTAGACAACTATTTTAGAGTTATACTTCTCAAGTATTGTATATGCGCATTTCCTTCCCAAGGATGGGGGTAATTTATACTTGTATACTCGTATTCTTAAAATAATATATGTACTTGTATATCCTGCCAAGTAATGGCGTCGTATTTCGATGTTATTGTTCCAAATAAAAATATGTTAATATATTTCCAAAAATAACATATTTCTGTTTCTACAGTTTCCAAAATAATATTTTATCAAAATATACGTATACGTTTTAATTCCGAAAATATATTTTTAAGTCTCACTTGAAAATATATTTTTAAATCACTTGTCTAAAATGTTCTGATTCCAAAATATACATATTTTTCCCAAAAATATTATATTTTACTTCATACAATTTCCCAAAATAATACTTTGTCAAAATACACCATTAAGAGTATTTTCCGAGAATACATAAGTTACATTTTAAAGTTCGTGTGGTAATAATAATACCGCTGTAACTTAAATATTTATACATGAAAGCGTTGGTATTATTTTGGAGTCGTGTTTTCATGATATTTCCAAGTAATATTATTTTTTGCCCTAAAAATAATATATCTCTAGTTCACAAAATAATCACGTAAGCACACAAGCGTTTTATTATGAAATATATATTCTCAATATATATTTAACAAGTTTTCATTTACAAAAATCCACCTCTGACGCTTGGTTATTTTGTAGTAAAAATCATGGCGAAATTTATATTTTGAAAACAAGTTAAAAATATATTTATAAACACTTGTTACCAAAAATATTTCTAAGTGTTATATTTCTGGAAAAATTTCGCCAGAGCTTCCTCTGTAACTGGAGGTGGCCACGCTTACTAGCGTTTCATTTTCTTTTCAAAATTCAATCAAACAATTTTCCAACCATCAATATATAACATTCAAGTATCAACTTATCAAAATAAGTATAAATCGCAAACTCATGAACTTGTAAGTTTTGTAAAAATATGTAGTAACTTCCTAACATGTTTATTGGATCTTTCCATCTTTAAAAATAGAATTAGTTCCTTGAAAACTTTGTTTTTAAAGAATATGTAGTCTCACAACTTTCTAGTCAAAATTTACGAAAATATTTCCTTTTTAAATCTTCTTGCTACACAAGTGTTTACACACATGCTTTTTCACTAAAATGCTTGTAGTTTGTGTAAGATCCGGGTTTAAAACAAGTCTTGCCTCTTACACTTGTTTCTTCGAAAATACCACTTGTAGATCTTTAGATCTACTAGTTTAAAACCTTATTTTACAAGAAGAATCACTTTTACCCAAGTTCATGTTTTGTTAGTGGAAGAGTTCATCATCTTGTAACTTTCACACTTAACATACTACTAGTTCTTGTTCCATGAACATGATCTAGCATGGTTAGATGATGATCTATCCCACTACTAGCATCAAACAACATAAAATAATCAAACTAAACAAGTTTCATAAGATTTACACCACTAGTTACTCTTTAACCAACTTATTTATCATTCTTTCAAGACTTTATGTTTTGATCTTGCGTGTTCTTGTATTTTAACTGTTAAATCTCTTATTAACCACTTTAAACATGAACAAGAGAGTGTTTGGAAACACTTACTACTAGCTCGAGGCTAGGGAAGAATCAAAGCGTAAACAAGGTGGATAAAAGTAACGTAGTGAGGTTCTTGAGATTCCGAAAGCACCGGGCCTCCTCGTATGTCACCTTTCACCTTTGTGTGTATGTGAAATAGCAAGATCAAACTTGAATGATGGGAGATGGTGGGTGTTGGTTTCGGCCGATCACAAGAGAGGGAGAGAGATGAGAGCAATTTTGTGTTGTGTTTTTGTGAATGAAATGCTTACCCCTTAAACATTCTTATAGACCATCTAAGTGCTATTAACCATTATGTAAAATGTTGTCAAGATACTAGACAAGAATGATTATAATATTCAACAAATGGTGGGGTGGGTCACCCCTTGGGAACCGATCGGTTAGGGGGGGGGGGGTATTTAGTTGGATTGGGATGATATTGTTAAGTACTAGTTATGTTTAATTAGGAATTTAAATTAGTGTAATAGTGTGTAGTGTAATATAACGGGTGTTAGGGTGTTCGGGGAACCTAACTTGCTCAGAAAAGTGTAAACAATGTCATTGACAATATTTTTATGTTCCGGGTAAAGTTCGGTTGTTCGGTTGGATATTGATCCGTTAAAGCGCTAAATAAGCATTTAAAGTGTCTTTAATAGTGTTTTTAGTGACACAATTAATTCCCGACACTTTGGAAAGTGTCTAGTATTATTTTCCCATGTTTTTGCACTTCACTAGTTATGTTAAATGCTGAATTTTTGCATAAAGTGCAGAATTTTGTAGTTAGAGCAGGTTTTAGGCACATCCGGTCACTACAATAATCACCTAGTGACGCAGTTCTACAATCCCCACCTCCCTACACTCTTTACTAGTGTAGCAATCTATTCCCGGCTCATACTGGCCTTAGAGACAGTGTCTGTCTAGTGCTGGTAATGTCAGCATGTTTACTGGGTTATCCGTTTAGTGTGCTAACTGTGCTTTGTGCATCAAGATTGTCACTAATGTTCGTGCATAAGTAATAGAGTGACCGTATAAAATGCGATGCATGAGTATGTATGTATCAGAGATCAAGAGGCAGTTTAACCACAATTGTAAGCAAACACAGTAATTAAGCATTAATTAAATATTATTTACTTGTACGGATACCTGGTTTTGTGAGGGTTGTTACATGGCCAACTTCCTCATTCTTTGCTCATTTCCTTCTTTTCTCCTCTCTAATCTGAATTGGGAGCTCTCTCATCTGATTTGGGAAGTTTACTCTTTGTAGAAAAGATAGCAAGGACCTTTAGTGAGCATTCTTTCATTCTTTTTCTTTATGTTAGTGCAGAAAGTCAAACAGTTTGGCCAACAGTTTGGGGTGAAGCATGTGTACCTATTTGTTATGTTCACGATTTCAAAGTATAATTGATTATACACATCAGTATCTATCTTTTGACAAACCAAATGGTTATTTAAGATCTAAACACTGATTTTTCAAAGATTATAAAATTAATTGTTGGATAGTACATATTTTGTTCACCAGACCGATTGGTAGTATGATATAGCGCTATAGGATTTGACACCCCATTCCTGTTGTCATGGAATGTCTGAAACCAATTTGTTTCTCCATCCAAATAGGGATTGCCTTTGTGGTATCCCTATAGTCTCAAAGGTGTATTTTGATGCACTAGGTCTAATTGAATTCTTAAATCACATTTTTATTGTATATTTTATTATACTCCCAAAAGTATAGTTTGATATACTCTCATGTGTGATATTGTACAAAACAACATATATTTTATTAACTACCAAATCATAGTTTTAATATGTTATTTATAAAACCAAAACATAATTGAATATGTTATACAAAAATCCAAAGTATACTTTTGATATACTATCGAAAATGCTTATTTTGACAACCAAAGTATATTTAATATACTATCTGTTTAACGATTTTGGAACCAAAATATATTTTGATATATTACCTAATCGACTTTATTAATACCAAAGTATATTCTTATATATATACTTCAAACATTTTATCCAAAACATTATTTTATAAACTCATTTTACTTGATTATTTATTATGCATCATTCTTTTATATCATCAAATTTCTCATAAGTTTTCACATGATTTTATAAAGAAAACATTTTTAGATTCATGACTACTTTTTGTTAAAAGCATTCTTTTAAACTTATAAGTCTTGAATCATGCATAAACAAAACCTATGTATCTCACATGCATTTTTATGCTGACGTACCTATTTTTACACATGTTTCAGGTACTGCTTTGCGATGATTGTTGATACATGCTATACATAGGATGGACTCGTGCCTTAGTGACTTTAAAACTTGAAAGATAATATTTGTAATTATCAGATTTGTACTGAAACAATGAGTTCAATAATTCAATAAAACGAAATTATTTAATCCATGGTTGAGAAACAATGATTCTGTTACAACACTCCCCGACGTTTCCGCCACGTTTTGTTGTTTTACGTGGTCGGGGTGTGACAGAAAAGTTGGTATCAGAGCCAATGGTTATAGGGAATTAGGTTATTAGTAATGCTTTGACCTAGACTATAACCTTCCTAGGACCCTAACACAAGTTATCTTGTGTTTAGTTTTAAAACAATACCGTTACCTATCCTTAGGTAACAACCACAATAAGAATACAAATTCCGAATCCGCTTTGAAAATCAATCATCTGTTCTAGGATGATTTATTGTAAGGTTTTGAACCTTCAAAGTTTTCAAAATCTCGTCAAAGTTTGGATCTAAATAATGTGAACACATGCAAACTGGAAGAGAGAATGCCTGTACCCTGAGTTTTCTGTCTAAGGCTAGAGTGTTCGTACAAATCCGCAGTATCGGACCAGTCACTCTTACCTGGGAACTCTTGGGGTGAGTGTTCACTTATAGGCGAGCATGTCTTCGGTGATACATTATATTGATCCATTTACTTTGATTAGTCACTGCGTATCGTTTGTTTGTTCGAGGTAACGAATGAATGATCGCCTTCCTTATGTTTTGGTCGATGTTTTCAGTACCTCTTTTGTTTTCCAATCATCGACCTCACTCGTTTCCCATGTTCCCTTTAGACAATGCCTTCTCGACATGATGCTCAAACTTTTACTGCTGAGGAAGTCGCAGCCCTTGTTGCTCAACAAATGGCTGTAGTGCTTCCAGGCGTAGTAACTCAGATTCATGAGTTATATAACAACAACAACACCCAGTGTAATTTCAAGACCTTCAACTCTGCCAAACCTTTGAATTTTTCTGGATCTCAAGGAGCAACCGCGCTCCTTCAAGGGTTCGAAAGTTTGGAGTGCACATTCAGGCACGTGCAATGCCCGAATGAGCGTAAGGTTGAGTTTGCATCCAGTGCGTTCGAGAAGCGTGCTCTTACATGGTGGAACGATGTGATGCGTGATAGAGGTGCCGATGTGGCAATGGCACAAACTTGGGAAGAGCTTCGAGCTCTAATGATGAAGGAGTTCTGTCCTCGTCATGAGCTTAGAGCATTAGAGAGGGAATTTAACGATCTTAAACAAGACAGCGGTGAACATCGAGCTTATACTGATCATTATGTGGAATTGAGTCTGTTATGTCCTGCTATGGTCACGCCTGTGGATAAGGCGATTGAGAAGTACATTGATGGTCTTCCTGATTTAGTTCAGGATATCATTACTGGCAGCAACCCTACTACTGTCAGACAGGCCATTGAATTGTCTGCCACCCTGACTGAATCCCATATCAGGAAGGGTAAGCTTTTTCAAAAAGACGACCCAAGACCATCTGACAAGGCTGCTCAAGTTGAACCAAAGGAAAAACAGGCCGAGGTATCCAAGAAGAAGAAGCGTAAGGCTTCTCAAAACTGCGCCATAACTGCTCAGAACAATCAGGTTGCGCCAAACCAACCAGCACAACCTCGAAAGAGGAAAAATTATTTTGGTACTGCACCTTTGTGCAACAAATGCAACCGTCATCATTTGGAGCAAGAGCAGTGTCATAAATGTACCCACTGTGGAAGATTGGGGCATTTGGTCGATACCTGCCGTTATGCAAATCCTGCTGCTGTTCAAGCATGGTTCCCACCTGGGTCGTGTTATAACTGTGGTGACCTTACCCACTACAGAAACAATTGCCCAAGACTTGTTAACGCAAATCCAGCGCGTGGACGTGTGTTTAACATAAATGAGGCAAAAGTGAACAATTAGTCTTTTGTATTTCCTTGTCTATTATCTTTTGACGATGGAACAATTCAGTTGTTATATAAATAAAATTTGATGTTTCAATTTTATTTTACAAAACTGATACGATTGTGTGAATGTTTGATCCAACCCTTCAATGTCGACACTAAGACAAACTACTCGTGTGGTTCTGTCATTTTATGATCACTTGTGATCCCCCCGAAAATCTTAAATACTCGTTTCTTTTTAAGAAACAAAGACAAATCTCTATTAAGATCTTCCTATCTTCATATTTAGATTCTTGACGATATTTAAAGTACCAAATGGAATTCACGGATTAAATTCCTGATATACTTTAAATACTCGTGTGCTCAATTAACAAGAAAATTAACAAAATGAAGATTCAAGATAAACAATTATGTGATTATGTGTTTTCTTATATGTTCCATGGTTTTATGTGATTCATCCAAATCCTCATAGAATCTTCCATATCTCTATATGAGGGATTCATAGTAGGATATCAAAAGGTACTATCTTAAATCCTTAATGGACTTCTACGTCGTAGTTAAGTCCCTTGGATTATAAAGTACTATTATAAAATTGGACCCCTTGAGTGGTCTAGTTAAACAGATTGATTTGAAAATCTGGTTAGGAATATCATGTGATGATATAATTGAAAACATCCCTTAAGTGGTCAATTTAAGGAGATCGTACGACGGTCTAGTTAAGAAGATCATGTGTTGATCTAGTTAAAAAGATCGTCCGTTGATCTACTTAAAAAGATCCTTTGGTGGTCTAGTCAAGTCGCTTCATGTTTATTCAATTGATTTTCCCTGCGCATTATGAAATGAACTGTGCAGACTGTGCAAGGAATTATGTAATTATGGTTGCATACATAATTATGGAATTCAGTGCATAGAAACCACAACAAATTTTGTCATGTGTTAAGACCTATAGTGATGAGAATAACGAAACGGGAACAATGTAGAAAGGAGCATGGTGGATACGTCGCTGGTACTTCCTATATATAAGTGTTCCTTATTACATTGCGAACGTAGCGTTATTTAAGTTACTAGAAGTCCTGGACCTTGACCAATGTTGTCTTATCTTTCACTCTCCGACACTGATTTCAAGCACACACAAGTTTCTTATGATAGTCTTCATAAGAAACGTTCTTCTGTCCGTAGTTTGAAACTCCATGTTTTGTTTCTACAAGGACTTCAATTTAAGAGTTGACAATTTCGCTAAAAATCCTGACAGGGCCCAGAGTTTTACTTAGGGTTCGAGGGATTCATTCGAAAGCGAAACAATCACAGTTGTCTTCACAAGTTTCCTCTAAAATTAAATTTCGGGACGAAATTTCCTAAAGTAGGGGAGACTGTGACACCTGTGTCACTTCAACCATCATACAAATACCAAACCAATGAAATATTGTATTTCATAGTTGGAATTTGTATAAATATGTGTTTCGTTTTCACATATCAATTATTGTTCGATTTCGAGCTCTAAATCGCTTTCTGGAAGGTTATACACGAACTGATGCGTAAATATAACCAGTTTAATGCAACAAACACTCTGGAATAGTGACATAGGCTTAACATACGTTAAATAACCTTTACATAACATAGAAATAAGTTTTGGAAGGTTTGGTATGGCAAAAACAAGTTTATTCGCTCACAGGGACTATTTGCGTCAATTTGTAAAAGTATGCCGTTTCGTAAAGGCAACATACAGTCCAGAACATGATCATAAGTTAAACATGCCATATATAACCTAAACATAGCTTAGAAATAAGCTTTGAGTGGTTTGGTGTGCGAAAATATGCTTATTTGATCTTACAGGGACTAAAAGTGTCAAAAACGGTGTAAGTTTGCATTTTCGCGCATATCTTACATTCTGACCACATCTTGACATCCAAAATTTTTGTACACACTAAAATATTATTATTTTAGTGATCGGCATGCAAAAATTCCATTCGTCGCTTAATTTGGATCGTTTTTGCGTTCGTTACGACTTCCGTCGTAATTAACAGAACAACGCAACCGTACGACCAAACGAACCGACATCCGAGATATTTTTGAGCATATTTTAAGTTCCCTATACTTTAACTTCATTTTAGAGCTTTGAAATGGGGTTAACGGGGCTTAAACGTGTAAAAAAATGCATCAAAAATCCAGTTTCTCAAGTGCAGGGACTAAATTGTCAATTTCTGAAATTTGCTGGTCTGCAAGTAGCTTACGGACCATATTGCCCATATCCTTACGGTCCGTAAGGCATGCCCAGCGACCAGAAATCAATTTTTTGCAATCTGTTTGATACTTTAGGGGCTGTTCTTGCAAGTTCTTGATGTGGCAGCCAAGTTAACACATCTCCAAGCAAATTAGCTGGCCTCAAACACTTGTATGGCTAGGATTTCTTACTTCTTGGCCACACAAACACATGTCTTGATCTTGTTGATCACCAACAAGTATAAATAGCATGGCCAACTTCCTCATTCTTTGCTCATTTCCTTCTTTTATCCGCTATAATCTGAATTGGGAGCTCTCTCATCTGATTTGGGTAGTTTACTCTTTGTAGAAAAGATAGCAAGGACCTTTAGTGAGCATTCTTTCATTCTTTTTCTTTATGTTAGTGCGGAAAGTCAAACAGTTTGGCCAACAGTTTGACTTTCGGTTTTGACCATCAATTGGTCAAGTCAAAGTTCAATTGAACTTTGTAACGTGATTGTAATCACGATGGTTATAATCCTTAGTGATTATGCCTACTGATTACCACGTTAACTAGGTGTAGTGACGAGTCAAAGTTTCGGTCAAAATGCATTTAAGCACGCATTTTGCAACGGAACTATTTTCGGGTATCAAAACCCATTGTTTTGATACCAAATCAGTTTTCTAAGTAGGTTAAACATGTTTTGACATGTTTAACTCGTCACTATTAGTTTAGTGCTTGTATAGGGTCGTAAGTTAAGTGGTCTAGACAACCGCTTAGACTTTCGAACCCGACCCGTTGGGTCGATCTTTAGGATCCGACCCAGCTTGCTTAGTGATCATAGTTGCATAGGGAATAACCCCTGAGGTTATACCTTATGATCACATAGGATTGGTTAGCTATTCGTTAATTGGTTTACATGCCCATAGGAAATGACCAAAATGCCCTTTTGAATCATAAATCCATAATGTGTATATGTGAACATATTTTTGACATCTGATCTGAATTAGTAACATGTTAGGGTATAATTGGGCATGTAAGACTTGACATAGCTCATAGATAACCATCCGAACATAGTTTTGCGCAACCGACACGTTGTAGTAGCCTATGCTATGACAACCCTCATAATTCCATGTATCCGTACAAATTATTAATGACAATTAAAGTGCTTGGTGATTGTGTTATACTTATATGTGTTTGTTAACGTACTAGGCTTGTGCAGAACACTTGACTAAATGGTCCTGAATATTTTCCTATGTGCCAGGAATTAATTGTATTACAAAAATATATATATAAGACGCCTTAAGGAACAATTAAACAATTTAATAGAACAGTATCCGACCGAACAACCGGACATTACCCGGGACACCAAATATTTGCCAAATACATTGTGCTATTATTTTTGGCTAGTTATGGTCCCCGTTTGCCATAACACCCACTAAAAATTTACTAACACATATCATCCTAACACTTGAAATCTAAGTTATGGTTACATTTTAGTCACAAAATGTTACATAAAGCCCCCCCCCCCAACCGAATTTTTGTCCTTGTGGACCCCACCATATTTCACCAACATGTCTTCTAAGATTTTACTTAGATATGGAAGGATTGTTGCTTGATCTAGTAACCAAAATTATAGATTGGAAGATCTTATAAGCAAGGTACATACCCTTACCTTTCACTTCACTCAAAATCAGACTCCATCTCACTACTCCTTTCTCTCTCATTCGGTTCCCCTATGACCGAAACCCATCACCACCACTTCATTCATCCATCTCTTCCATTAACAAGTGCATTCCAAGCTTTGAAGGTGAATCTATGGAGGTTGCCTCTTGAAGGGTTTCAAAGGAGCTTGTTTCAAGACTTTTCACCATCTTTTTTTTCTTACCAACTTTGCACTAGATTCATCCCTAGCTATAAGCTAGTAGTAAGTCCTTTGTTACCCTCTTGTTAATTTTGTTTCATCTCGTTTCTATGATCAAAGGGTGTAGTATGTTTACAATCACTAAAGTGTCAAGAACAAATAGATAAATATAAAAAGTTTACTTATGATTGATACATAAAGATGAAAACTTGTTGGTTTAAGGTTAGTTAATGCATATATGATGTTTGATCGTCAAACTTTTGATAAACCCGTTGTTCGGACACTTGTTAATACGTTTTAGTAACATTTAAACCACAAAACAGCAAGCTGAGTAATGATTCCCAGCCGACTTCATCAGGCTGTAAACAGGTCGTAAATTCAACGAAAAACCGATATTTTGAATCTAAAATATGTTATTATAAAATACGGATCTAATGGCACCGGAATCGTAATTTTTGGACTCCGTTTACTATTTTTAAAGTGTTAATTTGTAACAGCAGCTTAAGCAGAATTTTGACAGCAATAAATGGGTGTCATGCTTTCAGTCATAACCTGAGTTTTGTGATGAATCGGACCATGAAATTTGTACAGTAGATGAAAACCGATGCATTTGTAATTACCCCACTGGAATTTCATAAATCGGACACTCGATGAATTTTTAATAAATTGTTCCGTGGACTGTGGTCAGAAATATATAAATCTGAGTTCAGTCCGGAATATGAATTTTTATAAAATATTGGTAATGAACCGAACCCCGATATTTTTACACAATAAAATATTGAAAGTTTAAGACAACCTGTAAAAATTTGGGAATTTTTGGAATAATTTAACTATTTTATTAAAATGTCCGAAAACAGCCGGTTTTGAATATAAATGCTGAAAAGACATAAGTTGTGACTCGCGTGTCTAAATGTCGAGTATGCTATCTGTGAATGATCTAACATGTTATATATATATTATGTGCATTATCGTATCTTTGATTTTGAGTGGGGAATGGATGGGAAGTATATATGGGCATAAACCGTTAAAGTGATGCATGTTATGTGATAGATACGTGTAGGAACTTTGTGTTCTATTTGAAGTCACTAATAAACTAAGTGGTAATCGTACTAGGACGTGATTGACCGACCTTGACTGTTAGCTACTTTTGAGAGTCAAACCGAGCAACCGAGGTGAGTTCACACACTTTCTAAGGCATGGGATTCCCGGTGGGTTGGGAATGGGATTTGAATAACTACTCGTAATATCATTACTATTAAACTACTTTTCACCGTCCTCGGATTGAAGGGCACGTACGTAAAACCTACGTACACTCACACTCGCTACGGTCCTTGGATCAAGAAGGGCACGTACAAACACGACTAGTGGACACATGGGAAGCCCCGACTAATCTTCACACACATGTTGGGAAACCGCGATACGGCCACTAATCATCGCACACATGTTTTGGAAACCGCGATCCGGCCCCTAATCATCGCAAACATGTTTGGGAAACCGCGATACAGATAACTAAGATACTTGGTTTATGAAATGAACAAATGATTCACGAACACTATAACTAAACAACCAACTGTGAATTCACTCAACTTTGTTGTTGACTCGTTGTTACATGCCTTGCAGGTCGTTAGGTATCTATGGAGCTTGCATCGGAGTGGGAAGAGTCGTTGTGGGACATGGACAACTGTGTACCATGCTAAACATTTGAAACGTTTAAACTTATGATTTGGTTTTAAACTTTATGCTTCCGCTTGTAACTTAAACTATGTTTTGTTTAGACACCAACTGTATTGTGTTGGATTTTACAAACTACTTACATGCTTGTTCAATATGATTGGTGGCTTGATCCTGGTCACGTCACGCCTCCAAGCGGTGGTACTCCGCATGGTGGATTTTGGGGGTGTGACATATGCTACCATAATGGGTCGAAACGGGTCAAAAGCACTTAGGTAGACTTTCAAATTAGAATGTTAGCTCTATTAAATCACACCATATGAGTTCAATTACTCATTTGATTTATAGAACATCATTCTATCCTATCTCCCGGTTTAGGAGCCGTTTAATAACATAGTTACCTATATTAGGTGTCGTTTGATTTCGTACTCCCTCTAGCTTTGCTTGGTTGTTGTTCAAGAATACTAAGCACCCTCAGGTGAGTACATAGTCCCTGTTTTACTGTTTTCAATGATTTGGGGTGAAGCATGTGTACCTATTTGTTATGTTCACGATTTCAAAGTATAATTGATTATACATATCAGTATCTATCTTTTGACCAACCAAATGGTTATTTAAGATCTAAACACTGATTTTTCAAAGATTATAAAATTAATTGTTGGATATACATATTTTGTTCACCAGACCGATTGGTAGTATGATATAGCGCTATAGGATTTAACACCCCATTCCTGTTGTCATGGAATGTCTGAAACCAATTTGTTTCTCCATCCAAATAGGGATTGCCTTTGTGGTATCCCTATAGTCTCAAAGGTGTATTTTGATGTACTAGGTCTGATTGAATTCTTAAATCACATTTTTATTGTATATTTTATTATACTCCCAAAAGTATAGTTTGATATACTCTCATGTGATATTGTACAAAACAACATATATTTTATTAACTACCAAAACATATTTTTAATATGTTATTTATTCAACCAAAACATAGTTTAATATGTTATACAAAAATTCAAAGTATACTTTTGATATACTATCGAAAACGATTATTTTGACAACCAAAGTATATTTAATATACTATCTGTTTAACGATTTTGGAACCAAAATATATTTTGATGTATTACCTAATTGACTTTCTTAAAACCAAAGTATATTCTTATATATACTTCAAACATTTTATCCAAAACATTATTTTATAAACTCATTTTACTTGATTATTTATTATGCATCCGATGAAAGAATGGTTAACCGGGTAGGTTAACTCACTGGTCTCGTCAAGAGGGTTAATCCCTTCTTTCCGAGGATCGCCGGCTGGATCGTCTGGTGGTGGGTTTCCTGCACAAGGAAACAAACCGTGACTCACAACAAGGAGGATGAGGTGGGGGGTGCTCCTTGTTACCACTCTCCGGCGTGAGAATCAGTAGTTTGCTTGGGAAGCAAAGTGTGATATTAGTAGTATTGAGAGAGTTGAGAAGTGATACCTCAAACCTGGTTTGGGGTCAGTATTTATAGCCGAGGAGTGGAGGAGGGTAGTTGAGTAGCTAGCCTAACATCGCACAGCTATTTGCAGGTGTGTCAGACCTGTCGGATACTGTGGTGATGCCACGTCCTGCTGTGGTGTCAGACTGTTGTATACACGTGGGCTGGTAGGCGACTGTTCCTAGTGCCACTTGCACTGTGGTGTCAGACCCACTTGCCTTGTAGGCAGGATGCGGTGCCAAGCCGCATCGCTGCCTGCGGTCCTTGATGTTGTTCCCGCGTTGGTTGTTCCATCCATGATTTACGCGGGATGCGGTGATATGCCGCATTGCCTGCTGAGTGACTATTACTGTTGTCCAGATCCCTTGTCGTGACGAAAAATGTTCATAAGATGCGGTGCGGGGCCGCATCGCTATGCGTTACATTAGTTTTCGTCCTTAAGGTAAGTCTTCTCATCACTGGACAGATTGGACCGCTGTGTTCGCATGTGCCCATGCGGACACAGGTGAGTTTATTGCTGTTGGAGGTTTTTGATGAGGGTAATGGTCCTTCGCGGTCATGCTGACGCGAGATCTGGGACCATACCCCTTCAAGTCCCCCTAGTCTAGTGTTCCTTTCGTATGCAAGTTGCATGTGGGAGGGATACTGGACTATGTTGTCTAGAAGGTTAAGTATGGGCCATGCAGATGGCACCTTCTTTAAGTAGTAGGCCTTTCGAGTGGATTGTTCCTTCCTTTGAGAAGGGTGTCTGGTGAGCAAGTTCCGTCTGATGCGGAAATCTCAGCCAAGGACTTGACTCTTAGTCTACCTTTTGTTGATGTCATCAGCCACCTGTTGGTGTTTCGAACCAACCTTTGAGACGGTGACTGAAGGTGTTAGCAGGGTTCGAACCAACCTTTGAGATCGTGACTGAAGATGTATGTCTTTGTCAATCTAGTTGTAACCTCTGCATCAGCTTGTGCAAAGTTGTAAGTACTTTGCTCAAGCTCTATGTTTAGCAACTGGACATGCAATGATGAACCCTGTTTTTGTGGGGTATTCATGTTCTCCAGTTGAGTTTTCTAGTACCGCACGTCCTCTGCGGTTTATCTCTCAAGTAACCGCACGTCCTCTGAGGCTTAGCTCTCTAGTAACCGCACGTTCTTTGCGGTTACCTCGTTGTCGTACCTTGTTGGCCATGTTCGTTTGAGGAACGTGGGGTAGTTGCGCCATTGTTGGTCGTGTTTGGTCGAACAATGTGAATCTGGACTATGGGCAGATAAACATGGTCATAGGCAGGGTTGTGCCCACCATTGTTTATTCTATGCGGTCCATAGGTGGGTAACTAGTCATAAGCAGACTTGTTACCACTGTTCTGGAGCTACTTTCCTTCACGCTTTTGTGGAAAGTAGCTTTTCTATAAGTGGTGTTGCCGGAGGAGATCACCTTGGATACTTGGGAAGTTGGTTGAAACTCTTCTGCATTCGTTTTGTAGCCACTTTCCTTGATGCTTAGTTGAAAAGCAGTTTTCCTTGAAGTAGCTTTGCTCCTCCGCGTGGTGCTTTAGTTGTGGCTCTTCCGTAGCTACCGTTCGCATAGTTGCGGTTCGTAGTAACTACTCACGAATGGTTGTGGTTTGCAGCAAAGAACTCGCTTCTAGAAGTCTTGTAGCCTGGACGTAGCTCTTGAGGGTTCAGGAGACAGGGTTGCTGATGTGCGGTTTGTTCAGCATACTTCTCCTTTTCCTTAAGGAGAAGCTGTTTGCGTTCCCTCCGTGGTTGTGAACCGGAAATGAGGGTTTTGAAGCTTGAAGAAGCTTACATGGAGTGCGGTTTACCGCATCCTGAGAAGCGGTTTTCGCAGTCCAAAGAACCATGCTGGTTCTGAGTATCTGACACACCTGTGCGGGTTGGTGTATGTCCTCTCCGCATATTCCACGTGTGCGCGTGGGTATGTGCGGTTTATTGCTTATACCCCCTTATATAATTTAAAGATATATATTTTGCCTTTTTTGAGGGGTATGTAAAAAATGACATGCGGTATGGGTTATGGTGCAGTAAACCAGAGAAACCGCATGCCGCTTAAGTTTGGATAATGTTTGTCGCTTTTATGTTGTCTACATGGCTGATGGCACGTGTGGGTTGTTGAAAGTTGGTAGAATTCTGACATGTGATGTTCTGAAAGGACGTTTACATTGACCGAGGTCATAACTGAACTGTAGCAAGTAGTGTAAAGGTCAATTCTGTCAGGCGCGTGGGCTGCCACGCGCGCGTGATACCGTCATCTGAAAAGTCGCTGAACACGTGGCGAAACGTAAGTGGCCCTTTTTGAACTTTGTAATTCGGTTACTCCATCGCATTAATTGCGATGAGTATATAAGGGGAAACCGTTTGGGTTCCCCTCACTTTATTCAAAATTTGAAAAAATTTATCCTGTGAAAAAGGGTGTGCTCTCTTCGTCTTCTTCGGTGAATCTGTCTTCTTTCCGGCAACTTTCTGAGTTTTCTGAGTTTTTTGTAACTTGATACTTCTCTTCATATTTCTGATGGCTGAACCATCTAACCCACATAATGTGGAGGGTGAAAACCCTGAAACCTCTTCTCCGGTGGCCGGGGAAGAAGAAGATGATGGTGGTAGTGTTCCTGGTGGTCGCTTGCCACCTTTGAAGTGGTCGAAAGCGTCGTTCGACCAACTGATGATCAGTACACAAATGCCCTCCGAGTTTGGGGTTGTTCAACCCCAAGACGGTGACACCGGTGCTTGTGCTCCAGCCGGTCACGTGACCCTGTGGGCCGATTCTTTCATTGATGGTAATCTTCGTTTACCATTGACCGTTTTTGTTGCTGATTTGTTGCAGTATTACAAGGTCCACATCTCCCAAATGAGTCCTTTTAGGTTTATTCGTATTAGACACTTTGAATCAACTTTTCGTGCCCTTGGTTTGCCGGTTACCATTGACAATTTCCGGGGATTTTATCAGTTGACGGTGAACACAGGTTTCTTCTCTTTCCGAGAACGGTACGGAAGTATCAAGTTGATGACCCCTCCCAAGGGTATTACAAAGTGGAAGAGCAAGTTCTTCTATGTTAAAGCTGCCGCGGTTGTTCTCAACATGACTTTGCGGAATGTTAATGAACCTATCCCTGCGGAGGACATTGCCATTCCTAATGCGGAGAATGCGCAGTGGTTCCCACGGTTGAAGACTATAGAGCATAGGCTGTTGAAGAACACCGAGTTGTGGATGCTGCGGATGTTATTGACTAGGGCCGATAAGCATGCAAGGCCCGTTGTGCGGGAGAAAACTGGTGGTAAGTGTTCTTACCCTTATGCGGTTTTATTATTCCCTTGTTTGCTTATTAATTTGAACGTGTATTATCAGAAGAAGTTGTTGAGCTGTGGAAGATATTTGATCCAACCTTTACTGGCAAGGTTGATATTGTCCAGACTGCTGAAGGTGCAGGGTTTAATTTGACCATTCTTCGTAACTTCCGCGTTCCTACACGCGAGGCACTGAATGCACCCCTGCCGCAGGGCAAAGGTATAATTCATAGCCTTCTTTTCTTGCCTTATAAGTTTCATGTTGCTGATATTCTACATGCAGGTACTCTTGGGGCCCTTGGTAAGTTTGAGTCAAAGGGTGCCCCCAAAAAACATGCAGAAAAGAAACAAGTGGATAAACCCGTGCGGGGTCGCGGCAAGAAGAAACATGAGGCTCCTGTTGTTCCGCCTTTGGTTCCGCATGCAGCAGGTATCTCTCGTTCTCATTTCCGCAGATATACCGATTATGTGGTGGTATCTGACACCCTTGAGGGCGTGGGTGTTCCAGGTGCTGGTGCGGCCACAGGTGGAACCACTGCGGGTTCAAAGGCTGCTGATGAGAAGAAGAGGAAAGAGGGGAAAGCTGTTGATGCTGGTGAGGGAAAGAAGCCGAAGATTCAGACCAGACGCAGGGCTTTTGTGGGACAAAGGAAGCCCGCGGTTGTTCCTGGTACGTGATGCATTACTTGGTCAAATATTTTGTATTTGTACTTGTAGTGTAAAGTGTTTTTGCTTTGATTGCAGAACCCCAAGACGAAGGGTTCTCCATCTTTGATGTTCCTCCTCCTCCTCCCCCACATGACACTGCTGCGGATGTGGGGGTTCATAAGGTTGTTACGCCTGAGCCCTCTGTGCGGGAGGAGGATACTGGGAAGGGGTCTGCGGCCCAGATCCATGACACGGTGGATTCGCATGACAATGTCATTACCCCAGAGGACGCGGATGATCTGAACTTGAAATTTGCTTATACTGAAAAGCCAAAGTCTCCTGCTGCTGAGAAGGCTTCTGGTTCCGGTTTCGGAGGTGCGGGTTTCGTAGAGACTCCCATTCAGCCTGAAGAGTCTTAATTGGAGTATTATTACCGCACCTATACGGAAGATCGGGCCATGGCTTACCACCGCCCTCCATGGTCTGTGATGCAAGGGGATGACATTTCTGCTGATCCCTCCGCGTGTAGGGAGATTTTGGGTGGTCTGGGCACCCCATTTGAAGTCAACCGGGCCCGTGCCTTACCAACTGAAGCCCAGATTAACCAACTCTCCTCCATGCTTGTTGGGAGTTCCGTAATGGCCAATGCCATTATGGCAAACTATAAGGTGTTGGGGCGCAGGGAGGAGGAAAATGTGCGCTTGCGTGCAGAGGCTGAGGAGTTGGTGAAGGCTGCACGTGAGGGTGCCGAGCAGCTTGAAAGGGATAGGGCTGCGTTTGAAAAGCGTAAGCAGACTGAAGAGTGGGCTGCAACTGCTGAGCTTAAACAGGTTCGTACCCTTGCCAAACTGCTTTCCACTGAGCGCCAGAGTTGGAAAGAATCTCTTTCTAATGAGCGCGAGACACTTTCTAATGAGCGCAAGGCTTGGAAAGACTCTTGGGCCAAACAGAATGAAACTCTTTTTCGTGTTCGCCAGGAGCTTGTCAATGCTAAGGCAGCAAATGCTGCGCTGGCTAAAGAGAAAGCAGCAGCTGTTGCGGCTGCCCAAGAGGCCAAAGAGGCGGAAGCTCGCCTCGCCAAGGCTCTTGAAGAGGCCAAGGAGGCGGAGGCCCGCACTGCAAAGGCTCTTGAAGGGGCGAATGTTGACCGAACCAATTTAACCAAAACTATCTTGGGCCTCCAGGTATAAGTTTCTTGCTTTTGAATATGTACATCTCACAAGTATGTTGATTATTTTTGTATACTTGTTTTTGTTTTGTTAACAGCCTGAAGTGCGGACCCGGGGGGCCACTATTGAGGAGGTCTCTGCCCGCGTTGACGAGGTTGAAGCACGGGCAAGAGAGGCTGAGGAGGCTAGAGGGAGCCTTGATTCGTCACTTAAATTGCTCAAGGCTGACCATGAATGGATGCGTCTGCGCGGGATCGGGCATGTAAGCATTCGTTGCTTTTGTTATTTTTGTTATAGGTTTGCCTTTGATAACCTTTGTATTCTTGTATCGCAGATTGTTACTGCCATCCTTGACGCACCTGAGACTGAATCAGGTGTTAACGAGATCAAGGAGCGTGCCCGGGATGCTGGTTTTAAAGCTGGCTATAACCGCTGTATTGGTCATTTGAATGTTGCAGCCCAGGGCGGATATACTGATGAGCGATCCGGGTTCCACGGTGTGGATACTGAAGCGCTTCTTGATGCTGCAGTTGAGGCGTATAACGAAACAACCCTTTCCGGTCTCGAGGATCTTGAAAAGTGTCTAGAAGCGGAGGACTATGTGGACCGCTTGCGAGTGTTATACGCTGATGAAGAAGATGAGGAAAAACCTTCTGTGGCAAGCAAGGACGGTGAGGGTTCCAGCGGCAGAAAGAAAGATTAGGCTGGCCTGCGTGCCTTTTTTTGTTTCCTCATAATTGTTTAAAAACTTTATGTAAATTCTCTGTGCACCGCGCAGGTGTAGGAATTTTTTGAATACAAAGAATTTGTTCTGTTCAATTTGTACAAGTGGTTTTACTACTTGCATGTTTGAATTTGTAAGTTTAATGTTACTGTGAGTAACACTAAACCTGTAATTGCCTTTTGCATA
Source organism: Helianthus tuberosus (assembly GCA_030545235.1). Lineage (NCBI taxonomy): Eukaryota > Viridiplantae > Streptophyta > Magnoliopsida > Asterales > Asteraceae > Helianthus > Helianthus tuberosus. Next base: position 39,577 of record JARYGA010036071.1, read on the forward strand.
TCTAGGTGATATGCAAGTATGAAGAATTGTCTTTGGTCGGACAGTGTTGCCATTGCTGGCCTATTATAATAGTTGCGTGTGGTTACCGCTCTGTGTGGGTATCACGAATGAAGATTTTGCTAATCTGTTTTTGTGTATACCTCAGAGTGGAACACGCATTTGTAATAGAAATAAATAAACAATATTGCATTGAATCGTCTATTTATTTATTTGCAAATGGCCCGTGGCCTGATAGGTTACATGGTGAATGTAAAAAACATGGCTTACATATAACAGCGTCGAAGCTGTTGTGCATTCCATGTGCGTGCGATAGTTTCGCCTTCTAGTGTTTGAAGTTTATACACGCCTTTGCCCAGGACCTCTTGGATGAGGTAGGGTCCTTCCCATTTGGGGGCAAGTTTCCCTGGGCGTTCCGCGTTAGATGCTTAATTGTCGCGAAGGACGTAGTCTCCCGGGTTGAAAGTACAAATGCAAACGCGTGCATTGTAGTACTTTTCAAGTCTGGTTTTGTATTTGGCCTCGTTGATGGTAGCGTTTTCGTGCCTTTCTTCCAAGAGGTCCAAGTCAACCCTGCGTTCCTCATTGTTGTCTATCTTGTTGATAGCCAACATTCTAGGTGAGGGGAGGCCTACTTCCGCGGGGATCATCGCTTCAGTGCCATAGACCAGGCTGAAGGGTGTCTCACCGTTGCTTGTTTTTGGGCTTGTCCTGTGAGCCCATAAAATACTTGGGAGTTCATCAACCCAGCCGCGTCTGGCTGTTCCCAACCGTGCTTTGATGCCTTCCACTAAACTTTTATTGATACTCTCGACTTGGCCGTTCCCTTGCGGATGCGCCACTGAGGAGAATATGTGTTCAATGTTTAGCTCTTTTAGCCATTTTTGAAAGTCATCGGCGGTGAAGTTGGTGCCGTTATCGGTGACGATGCACATTGATAGACCGAAACGGCAGATGATACGTTCCCACACGAATTTCCTTGTTATCATAGCGGTGGCTGATGCAAGCGGCTTTGCCTCGACCCATTTTGTAAAGTAATCAACAGCCACTATGATAAATTTCACTGCACCGGGTGCGTCTGGAAATGGTCCCACCACATCGATTGCCCATTTTTGGAATGGCCATGCGGTGGTGACGGGGATCAGGTTGTTCTTGGGACGCAAGGTCTTGGGAGCATGTCGCTGACAATTGAAACACTTGCGTAACACTTTGACTGCGTCCAGGTGCATGCCGGGCCAATAGTACCCAGCGTTCATGATTTTGGCCACGACCATGCATGGGCCTGCGTGTATACCACATATTCCCTCGTGAATTTCTTTGATAAGGTATATGGCATCTTCGGGATTGACGCATCGGAGGAGTGGCCCCAGGTATGATTTACGGTATAAGATACTGTCTCCCATTTGGTAATGACACGCTTTGTATTGTAGCTTGCGTGCTTCTGCCTTGCTTTCGGGAGTAACACCTGATTGTAAGTATGCAATTATCGGTGTCATCCAGGATGTTGTGCCGTACTGGATGACATTGACTTGGCGCAGGGGTACAGAAGGATTTTGCAGAATCTCGATGCGTACCTCTTTTGCTAGGTGTTGGAAGCTGGTGGATGCAAGTTTTGATAGTGCATCCGCGGGTTTGTTATCACTCCTGTTGATATGGCGAATATTGAAGGAGGTGAACCTTGATTTCAGTTGTAAGGCTTGTTCGAGGTAGAGGATCATGATATCCCCTTTTGCTGCATAGTCACCGCGTATCTGCCCTGCAACCAGTAGTGAGTCGACATGTGCTTCCAGATGTTTGACGTCGAGTTTGACTGCCAAACGCAACCCTGCCAGTAGAGCCTCATACTCCGCTTCGTTATTCGTGCTTTTGAAATCGAGGCGGATTGCGTAGGTTAGCTCTTGGCCATCGGGGCTGACAAGTCGCAAACCTGCGCCAGCACCATCTTCATTGGACGCACCATCTGTATATAGTGCCCAGGTTTCTGCGGAGGATGGTGGTGACGCAGGGTTTTGTTCTTCTTCGCATTCTTGAACGCGGTTTGCTGGTACTTCAGCAACGAAATCAGGCAAGACCTGGCCTTTGATTACGGGGCGCGGCTTATAGTTCAGTGAAAGTGCGCCCAGCTCAATTGCCCATTTTGCTAACCTCCCAGAGATGTCGGGTTTGGATAGGATCGGGCCGATCCTGTAGTTAGTTAGTACTGTGATGACGTGGTTTGCGAATTAACGTCGTAAACGTCTCGATGCGTGCACTAGTGCCAGTACCAATTTCTCCATGATGGAGTACCTTGTCTCTAGGTCGTTGAGCATTTTACTGATGTAGTAGATGGGTGTTTGGACTCCTTCCCACTCCACTATGAGTACCGCGCCTACCGCGTTGTCCGCGGCAGACAAGTATAGAATAAGTGGCTCATCTTTTCGTGGTGCGGTTAAAGTTGGGAGCTGGATCAAACACTCTTTCATCTCCCAGAAAGCTTTTTCGGCCTCTGCGGTCCATTGGAATTGTTCCTTTTTTAGGCAGCTCCGCAGGGTCTTGATGAAAGGGTATGACTTAGCCGCGTGGTTGGCTAAGAATCTGTTTAGTGCGGCTAGCCTGCCGGCTAGTCGTTGCATTTCTTTCATCGTTGAGGGCGATGGCATGCGTTCGATCGCCTGAACCTTTTCCGGGTTTACCTTGAATCCATCTTTGGTTACGATGAATCCGAGGAATTTTCCTTCTTCCATTCCAAACGAGCATTTCCCTGGATTAAGCTTCATGTTGACGCTTCACAGAGTTTGGAATGTTCTTTCGATATCGTTGCGCATGGTGTCTTCCTCCATGCTCATGACGACCAGGTCGTCCGTATAGATTTCGACACTTTTGCTGATTTGGCCGCGAAAAGTGTCGTTCATCAACTTTTGATAGGTTGCGCCAGCATTGCGCAACCCGAACGGCATTTTGGTGTAGCAGTAGTTCCCGGTAGGAGTGCGGAATGCCGTTTTGTCTTCATCTTCGATTGCCATCTGTACCTGGTGGTATCCTTTGTAACAATCGAGGAAACACTTCCATCTAAATGGTGCGAGGTTATCGACCTTCTCGTCGATCTCCGGAAGTGCGTAACAATCCTTGGGGCAGGCCTTAATGAGGTCTTTGTAATCGACACACATGCGCCAGCCCCCGCTTGGTTTTTCTACCATGACTGGGTTGGATAACCAAGTCTGGTATTTGACTTCCCGCAGGATTCCTGCGGAGAGAAGCTCCTGCACCTGCTCTTCCATTGCCGCGTTTTTTGCTGATCCAAGGTGGCGTTGTCCTTGGATCACTGGCTTGATACCTGGCATGGTATTCAAGAAGTGTTGTGCTTTGTCACGTGGTACCCCTGTCATGTCTGCGGGTGTCCACGCAAAAATGTCTTGGTTCCTGAAGAGGAGTTGCTTCAGGCGCGCTCTGATGGTAGGTGTCAAGGCATGGCCCAACGTGACCGTTTGCTCTGGGTGCCTTGCATTAAGCACCCATTTTTCTGGTTGTGTGTTGGGGGTGGGCCTTGCTACCTTGGCTGGACGCAGGTCGTCCGTAGACAAAACTTCCCTTCGGGCGTATATTATCGCGACCCCCGTCTCGGTTGGGAAACCGATAGCAGAGTGAGGGACGGATGTGATCATGTTGAAATCGCCCTGGGATTCTCTCCCGAGAAGTACGTCGTATTTGGAGGTGTGCGGTAAAACCATGAAGTTTACCTCCTCCGTTCTTGTGTGCCTCCCGTTGGTGAGGCGCACAGGAAAAGTAATCTGGCCCAGGGGGAATACGGTTTCCCCTGCAAACCCGGCCAACGGGTAATCCGCTGGTTGGAGTCGATCTTTGTCTTCTTGATCAAACTGGTTGAAGCATTGCTCGTATATAATATCGGATGTACTGCCCGGGTCGATGAACAATCGCTCGGTGCAGTAGTGAGCCAGGTGGCCTGTGATAACCACGGCGCGTCTATCGCGCGGGCCGCCGCGGACTTTTAGAAAGACGACTTGCTCGTCTTTCCAGTCATTCTCCGGTCTTCTTCCCGCCTTGCGCGGCCTTCCTTTTCCTCCGTTGATCATGTGGGTAGAGGCTACGTACATGATCCTCTTTCCCGTGGAGGTGCCCTCGTTGTGGGGAGTGATGCGCTTGGTAGCTTTTTGTGCGCCTGTCAACAGGTGTTGCAGTTTTCCCTCTTTTAGGGCTCGCTCAATCTCCAGTCGGAGACTGATGCAGCTGTTTGTTGTGTGGCCATGGTCCTTGTGATAGTCGCAGTAGAGTGCGAGATCCTGGTTCTTTTTGGACTTCATCGGTTGGGCCGGTCGCAGGAATTGTGCGTCCGTGAGAAGGACGTCGCTTGGCAACTGGTTAATCTCGGTCCAGCTGCGGTCCCGAGATTCCTTTTTTGACGCCCGATTTTCACGCTGGGCGTTGATTGTAGCCCTTGCGTCAGGCTGGTTGCTTCGTGGGACATATGGTCTGGAATCGCTGCCACGATTCCATGTGTCCCGGTTGCGCTTATTGCTGCGCTTCGGCTCTTGGCGGGAAGACTGGCCTTCCGCCTGAGGTTGTGCCTTTGACATGTGCGGTCTTAGGGACCGCTGAGTCTGGGCGTATGTCTTGACCGCAGCCATGACATCCTCCCACTTCTTAGGCAAACCATCTTGGCCAGAGATGTTCATAACCATTTGCTCGTCTTTAATGGCAACAATGAAATGGTTACGCGCCATTTGGTCGGCAACATCGCCTATCTCTAGGCATTCTTTATTGTAACGGACAACGAATGCTTCAAGCGATTCGTTATCCCAGCACCAGATGTTCATGACGTCCATGGAATCACGTTCATGGCGTCGTTGTTGGCTGAAGTATGCGAGGAACTTTTCTTGTAAGTCCTCGAATGAGGTCAGTGACCCTGGTGGTAGAGAATCGAACCATGCCCTGGCCAGACCTGTTAAGGTCTGTGGGAAAAAATGGCACCAGGTGGGTTCGTCCCATCTACCGTTGCACCCGGCGCCGACGAAGATGTTGTTGTGATCATCTGGGTCGGTCGAACCGTTGTATTTCCCAATGTTTAATGGGAATTTTGTGGTGGTGACATCGGCGTGGGCGATTTCTGGAACGAACTTGGAGTTCTCGGCCGCAGATTTCGGCCTGTAGGGTTGGCCGCGGTGATTCTTTGCAGCGCGGAGGTACGTAGTGCGGGGGTGAGTGGGAGGAACGTAGTTACGTCCTCCCGGTCTGCTGCTTGTGGCATGGGATTCCGCATGGTATGTACCATCGTCCGGATCGGTATAGCCTTGCCCTTCACGGTGGGACTGGGGTCCCAGTCGGCTGTGAATGCCTAGGCGGCGGTAGGCTGTAGACTGTCGCCTAGTTTCGCCATGTGGGCCTAGTCGGCTCTGTATATGGCTCCTTTGGCGGGACCCATATGTGGAGTCGTCCTCATCAAGTGTGCGGACATCGCAGTAAGAGGAACCGCGATCTTCGTGCCTACTTCTGGAGGCCGGATGTGTTGGGGCCCTGCCGTCGTACTGTAAAGTACGGCCTGCAGGGGTGTGCGGTGCTGGGGTAGGACCCACAGATACTTGTGCTTCTGCACAAGCTCTGTTGTATGTTGCAGCCAGCATAGCTGCTTGTTGGTCGTACCAGGTATGAAGGTTCATGCCTGCAGGTATCACAGGAGCGTACTGTGATAAATCGTGTCCAAACGTAAGGGATGCGCCCCCTTGCGTTGATGTGCCAATGTGCTCGGCATTTGGGGCTAGGGGAATGGTTCCCGCAGGCCCTTGGTTTACGGGGTTTAGGTTATCCCCGGTAGTTTTGTTTTGACGATCAGACATGATCTTTGGAGAGAGGGATGGTCGGAAAAAAGTGCTAAGAGTAGCGGTGGGCGCCAATGATGAAACAATGGTTAACCGGGTAGGTTAACTCACTGGTCTCGTCAAGAGGGTTAATCCCTTCTTTCCGAGGATCGCCGGCTGGATCGTCTGGTGGTGGGTTTCCTGCATAAGGAAACAAACCGTGACTCGCAACAAGGAGGATGAGGTGGGGGGTGCTCCTTGTTACCACTCTTCGGCGTGAGAATCAGTAGTTTGCTTGGGAAGCAAAGTGTTATATTAGTAGTATTGAGAGAGTTGAGAAGTGATACCTCAAACCTGGTTTGGGGTCAGTATTTATAGCCGAGGAGTGGAGGAGGGTAGTTGAGTAGCTAGCCTGACATCGCACAGCTATTTGCAGGTGTGTCAGACCTGTCGGATACTGTGGTGATGCCACGTCCTGCTGTGGTGTCAGACTGTTGTATACACGTGGGCTGGTAGGCGACTGTTCCCAGTGCCACTTGCACTGTGGTGTCAGACCCACTTGCCTTGTAGGCAGGATGCGGTGCCAAGCCGCATCGCTGCCTGCGGTCCTTGATGTTGTTCCCGCGTTGGTTGTTCCATCCATGATTTACGCGGGATGCGGTGATATGCCGCATTGCCTGCTGAGTGACTGTTACTGTTGTCCAGATCCCTTGTCGTGACGAAAATGTTCATAGGATGCGGTGCGGGGCCGCATCGCTATGCGTTACATTAGTTTTCGTCCTTAAGGTAAGTCTTCTCATCACTTGACAGATTGGACCGCTGTGTTCGCATGTGCCCATGCGGACACAGGTGAGTTTATTGCTGTTGGAGGTTTTTGATGAGGGTAATGGTCCTTCGCGGTCATGCTGACGCGAGATCTGGGACCATACCCCTTCAGCATCATTCTTTTATATCATCAAATTTCTCATAAGTTTTCACATGATTTTATAAAGAAAACATTTTTAGATTCATGACTACTTTTTGTTAAAAACATTCTTTTAAACTTATAAGTCATGAATCATGCATAAACAAAACCTATGTATCTCACAGGCATTTTTATGCTGACATACCTATTTTTACACATGTTTCAGGTACTTCTTTGCGATGATTGTTGATACATGCTATACATAGGATGGACTCGTGCCTTAGTGACTTTAAAACTTGAAAGATAATATTTGTAATTATCAGATTTGTACTGAAACAATGAGTTCAATAATTCAATAAAACGAAATTATTTAATCCATGGTTGTGAAACAATGATTCAGTTACAACACTCCCCGACGTTTTCGCCACATTTTGTTGTTTTACGTAGTCGGGGTGTGACAGATTCGGCCGAAGCCCTTATTGGCGAAACACTCTCCTGGCGAAAGATATGTTTCATCGGACACAAGGCGACGAATGACCATTGGCGAACCATGTATTTCGTCGGTCACATGGCGACGAATAACCTATGTTTCGTCAAGGGTTGTCACAACGACTGTGCAACAATTAGTTATCACATGCAATCCTTTCAAATAAACTAGCCGACAATCTAATTCTATTGGACCGATGATATTTATCTCATGCAAAACTGATATGATTAAAATGTAAGCTTTGATTTCCAATGAATAAAATGAGGACATTGCTTACTGATCACATGTGTTGTCCCACAACCTCATGCTTAATTGATTTCTAATTGGACCTCTACAAGTAACTGTAGTTGAAATCACATGCAAGTTTAATGATCTAATCAATTGGCCGACAACTATTAATCAAATTCAAAGTTTATTGGGCCGTTAATAGTAGTGGGCTGACTATTAATCGGGTTGTCACATGTATTCTGCTGCTTATACACATGTGTACATAGTGTACAACCCAGGTTGCAGATAAATAAAAAAAATACCCTATACATATGTGCACAACCAAGTGTATTAACAAATCTTCATAACAATATACACATATGTACATTGCCGTATACACATGTGTACACAGTGTGTTAATAAATCTTAATAACCCAGTGTACTAATTAAAAAAATACCTAATTCATATGTGTATAACCAAGTGTAAAATCAACATAAATTTTTTTCCCCAAATTCAATATCAATCAGTATAATACACAAGTGTACATCAACGCAGTCCTTCATCTCCGTAATAACAACTCATCAGAAAAAAGCGACATTTTTGTCAGGATGATGATGATGATGATGATGAAAAAACAGAGTAAAATAAACAAAAAAACAGAGTAAAATCAACAAAAAAAACAGAGTAAAATCAAGAATTTAATTCAATTAACCCTAGCCTATAACAACACATTGCTATACAAATAATTTTCTTGCTCAACATCAGACCACAGCTTCCGATTACATAGCATTAACCGAATTAGAAATTATACACAATAGGATTCGAAAGTACAAACTAAAACGTCGTACCTTTGCTTAGATTCTGATGACTGAACTCGCAGATGTGTATTCCAATGACACCTTGTGTATCAACGGTTGCAGCATGTTTTTTTATTGGATCCGATGACTGAGAATGGTGAGAACGCTTCCTGGCCCAACACGTGTCACGCCGCTTAGAAAAGGGCGGAGGGGCTTTTTTGTCCTTTCATCTTCTGCTTTTCCAGTTCCGCTTTTCCCAATATTGTTTTAATTTTTGGTTTTTATGATTTTTGGCGTTAACCAAATTCAATAATTAATGGCGTTTAATGGTTTCATTGTATTAACATTTTGGCGTTTATGGCGTTTATTCAAATCTATTTGAATGGCGTTTTTCAAAGCGTTTTAAACAAGATGGCCCATTGTTATAAACATATTGGCGTTTGTGGTATCTTGGCGTTTTACTATTGTTAGATTATATTTCAACCACAGGAAAAGAAAATACAAGCGAAGAAAATAAATTAAAAATCCTAATCGGATCTCTCTTCACAATCTTCACTGTCATCAGTCTCTCTGTTCTTTAATAGTACAAGAACTATCACCAAATTTATGGCGTTTTATGTAAAACTTAACAAACCCATCGGTTTGATTATTTTGCCTGCTCGTCTGTTGAACTGGCTTTTTTTGTGGATGTTTGGGGACATAGATCTATGATGTGTGAGTGGGTTTTTTCGCTTTTTCTTTATCTTGATCTTCATCTTTATAATCAACCCACTCTTCAGTGTCATTGATCTCTTCTCCTCATCCTAACCTTCTTCAAGAACAAAAAATACAAAATGCCATATGGCTGGCATCAGTATCTTTTTCTTGAATTTTTGTCCATCTCATGCAGCAAAATCTTTCTGAATTACTCCCCTCTGATAACAATTCATTCAGTGAAACTTCACGAAGAACAATTCTGAATATCCAAGAAAGCATATTAGCCATCTTTGATTTTTTTTTATTTTTTGGCGTTTTACAGTGAGTGGTATTTAGTAGTATTGGCGTTTGTTTTTTTTTGTTTGATCAAATGGAAGTTGCTGAGACGTATCGTCTTATAGGATGTCTTTTTGGCGCCTAAGTTAGGCGGTGCATTATTATAATAAAGTATTCATCTTTTCAGTTACTGTTTGTAATTATTGTTTTTGATAAGCTTTATCTCTGAAGTCTGGAACACGTCCCAACTTTCAAGTTTGACGTTTTAGATTCTAATATAATAAATTTTGCCTATTTTCAGTATTACTGATTTGTATTTACTGTTTCTAGTTACATTTTTAAGTTTGCTTTTCTTTTTTTCTTTTTTTTGGGTTTTTTATAATACTTTTTCAAAGTAATTTTATTATAGTTTGGCAGTTTTTTGGGGGCGTTTAACGGGATGATATCGTTTAAACAAGCATTTTGGTTGTTTTGGCGTTTTTATTATATATGGTGTTTTTATTATATAACAATCAACTGAAAAGGAAAATAAAAAAAAGCATACATAAACAATTGATCTTCCAAATATTCACTATCACCAGTCTCTTTCTTCTTTTTTGAATCATGTTAACTGCCTGATTCGACTTTCGTATGATTCATTTTGTTTTTTTATTTTTCAAGTAGTTTTTTGTGTGGCTGTTTGGAAGCACACTGTCTGACATCAGCATCTTTTTCTTGAAGATTTTTCCATCTCATGCAGCAAAATGTTATTGAGTTTAGACCCTTAAGCCAGCAATCTTGAATTTCACAATGAACGATGTTTGATTTTTTAACTTTTTTGGCGTTTTACCGATAAAAAGAACGCCACGAAATAAGAGAACCTTAAACCTCAAAATTTGATTATGCTAAAATAAATAATGTTTTGCTGTATGAGATGGAAAACATTGTTAATCCTCGGTTAAGAAAGATAACTGACAATGTTGTCCACCCCATACAGCTAAACTTTATTGACAACAAACCTCAATAATGTTTTTGTATGTTTTGGCGTTATAAATTGGATGGAAGTTGAGGATAAGTCAATAAGATTTTACTCAATGAAATGGACAATATCCTCATTTAAGGATTTTGTCCATTTCATTGAGCGAAATCTTATAGACAACCAAACTGAATTTCAAAAAAACGTTTTGGGTTAGAAGGTATTTGATGTTTGGGTTTTTTGGCGTTTCTAAGGCGAATGGGATATATCAAATATGGCGTTTGGGTTTTTTTGTGTGTTTTTTAATGAAGGTCTGAGATGTTGTATATATAGGATTGTTTTGGTGGTTTTTTTAGGCGGGATTTACTATAATTAAGTTTGGCGTTTTATATCTAATGGCGTTTTTACTTAGAATGGTCGGTGATTTTTGTTTTTGGCGTTTTATTTCATGAGATGGCATTTTGTGTGGAGAAGTCAAAAGACTCTTTTACCCTTAATGAAGCACGTCCACGTAATAAAATTGATGCTATTTACGAAAACGCCACCGCGCCAATCTAGTACATAGATTGTTTTGATCGGACGATCGATAAGCGTTCTCACCGTTCTCACACTTTCTACCGTTTTCTCTAAATCCCGACCCATATATATATATATATAGAAACGGGATCAGGAGAAAACACTCAAAAGTGTGAGAATAGTGAGAACGCATCCTGGCCCAACACGTGTCACGCGACATAGAGAAGGGCGGAGGGGCTTTTTTATCTTTTGATCTTCTCCTTTTCCAGTTCCGTTTTTCACAATATTGTTTTATTTTTGGGGTTTAACAATTTTGGCGTTAACCAAATTCAATAATTAATGGCGTTAAATGGCTTCATTGTATTAACATTTTGGCATTTTTGGCGTTTATGGCGTTTTCAAATCCTATGCCATTGGAACCCCAGGGAGTCAGGAAATCTATCTAAATGGCGTTTTTTCAAGGCGTTTTTATATACATTTTGGTGGTTGTGGTATCTTGGCGTTTTACAATTGTAAAATTATATTTCAACCATAGGGAAAAAATAGAAGCGAAGAAAATAAATTAAAAATCCTAATCAGATCTCTCTTCACAATCTTCACTGTCGTCAGTCTCTCTCTTCTTTAATAGTACAAGAACTGTCACCAAATATTTGGCGTTTTATGTAAAACTTAACAAAACCATCGGTTTGATTATTTTGCCTGCTCGTCTGTTGAAGTGGCTTTTTGTGGATGTTTGGGGAGATAGATCTATGACGTGTGGGTGGGTTTTTCGCTTTCTCTTCATCTTGATCTTCACCTTTATAATCATCCCACTCTTCAGTGTCATTGATCTGTTCACCTCATCCAAGCCTTATTCAAGAACAAAGAACACAAAATGACATTCGATTGTCGTCAGTGTCTTTTTCTTTGAAGATTTGTCCATCTCATGCAGCAAAATCTTTCTGAGTTACTCCCCTCAGCTAACAATCCATTCAGTGAAACTTCACGAAAAACACTACTGAATATCCAAGAAAGCATATTAGCCATCTTTGATTTTTTTTAAATTTTTGGCGTTTTACTGTGAGTGGTATTTAGTAGTATTTTGGCGTTTGTTTTTTTTGTTTGATTAAATGGAAGTTGCTGAGAGTTATTATTTTATAGGATTTCTTTTGGCGGAGTAGGTTAGGCGGTGCATTATAATAATAAATTATTCGTCGTTTCATTTACTGTTTATAATTATTGTTTCTGAAGTCTGTAACACGTCGCGTTTTTCAAGTTTGGCATTTTAGATTCTAATATAATAAATTTTGCGTCTCTTCATTTTTACTGTTTTGTAGTTACTGTTTCTAGTTACATTTTCAAGTTCGGTTTTTATTTTTTTATTTTTAGGGTTTTTTATAATACTTTTCCAAAGTAATTTTATTATAGTTTGGGAGTTTTTGGGGCGTTTTACGGCATGATAGCGTTTTAACAAGCATTTGGCTGTCTGACGTTTTTATTATATATGGCGTTTTTATTATATAACAATCAACTGAAAAAGAAAATTAAAAAAAAGAATATATAAACAATTGATCTTCCAAATCTTCACTATCACCAGCCTCTTTCTTCTTTTTTGAATCATCTTAACTGACTTTTTCGACTTTCGTATGATTCGTTTTGGGTTTTTTTTTCAAGTAGTTTTTTGTCGCCGTTGGAAGCACAAAGTCTGACATCAGCATCTTTTTCTTGAAGATTTGTCCATCTCATGCAGCAAAATGTTATTGAGTTTACACCCTTCAGCCAACAATCTTGAATTTTCCAATGAACGATGTTTGATTTTTGATTTTGGCGTTTTACCGATAAAAAGAACGCCACTAAATAAAAACAGCTTAACCTCAAAATTTGATCATGATAAAATCAATAATGTTTTGCTGTATGAGATGGACAACATTGTTAATCCTCGGTTAATAAAGATAACTGACAATGTTGTCCACCACGTACAACTAAACTTTATTGACAACAAACTCAATAATGTTTTTATATGTTTTGGCGTTATAAATTGGATGGAAGTTGAGGATAAAGTCAATAAGAATTTTACTCAATGAAATGGACAAAGTACTCCGTTAAGGATTTTTGTCCTTTACATTGAGTGAAACCCTAAAGACAATCGAACTGAATTTCAAATAAACGTTTTGGGTTAGAAGATATTTGATGTTTGGGGTTTTTGGCGTTTTTAAGACGAATGGTATATATTAAATATGGCGTTTGGGGTTTTGTGTGTGTTTTTAATTGAAGGTCTGAGATGTTGTATATATAGGATTTTTTTGGCAGTTTTTTTAGGCAGAATTTTATTATAATTAAGTTTGACGTTTTATATCTAATGACGTTTTTAGTTAGAATGGTGTGTGATATATGTTTGGCGTTTTATTTCATGAGATAGCGTTTTGTGTGGAGAAGTCTAAAGACTTTTTTACGCTTAATGAAGCACATCCACGTAATAAAATTGATGTTATTTACGAAAACTCCACCGCGCCAATCTAGTCCATAGATTGTTTTGATCGGATGATTCATAAGCGTTCTCACCGTTCTCACACTTTCCATCGTTTTCTCTAGATCCGGACCCTACATATATATATATATATATATATATATATATATATAGGGGGCCGCTAGAATGAGAACCACCTCCAGTTGTAAGATCCGCGAGAACCACTCTCAACCAATCACAAAAAATGGTAGTTTGGTCATTTCCTTTAAATGCCTAATCTATCCTCTCTCCTCTTTTAAAGTTTGCAGAGTTTCTTTAAATATGTCATCTTTCCTCTCTCATTTACTCTTCATCCTGAAAACTCCAAGTAACATCTTCAAGACCCAGCCATAAACAACATCAGTGACACCCACAACCCCTCCCCCCCTGCTTGATGAAGACCGGCGACCCAGGTCCGGCTTCTGTTTCCGGCAAGATACCTCCCCCCTGCTTGATGAAGACCGGCGACCCAGGTCCGACTTCTCTCGATCTCCTGTCCGGCCGACACAGGTCCGGCGACGGGGGTATCTTTGGCCCCCCTTTCCTCTCCGCGGCCACCCTTGCGACTGGTGTTTGGTTGTGTTGGGGTTGGTGGCGGAACCCTAGGCGGTGGTGGTAGAGGTGGGGGTAGAAGTGGTAAGAATTTCAAGCCTTGAATTTGTGGTTTTTGAATTTGGTTCTTAGTGATTCTGGAATTTGGGGTCTTTTGTGATTCTTGATTCTGTGGTTCTTGAATTTGGGTCTTTTGTCATTTTGTTTTGAATCTGGGTTTGAATATGGGTTTTGAATCTTGTGGATTTGAATATGGGTTTTGAATCTTTGTGGGTTTGAATCTGGGTTTTTAATTTTGTTGAATCTGGGTTTTTATTGCTGTTGAATCTGGGTTTTTGTTGCGGTTGAATCTGTTCAATCTCGGGGTTGATTCTGTTGAATCTGTTGAGTTTTTTTTTTGAAACTGTTTGAATATGTTTGATTGATGTTCTTGTTCATTTTGAATGTTTAAATCGGTTGAATATGGTGCCTTATTGAATCGGCTGTGATGATGCAAAAAAAAAACTGACGATGGCGCGGCAAAGATGGTGGAGGGTAGGTTATTGAACCCGCAACCCCACTTTGCAGCCTCTGATTATCGGGAAATCTGAGCCAAAACTTCTTTTTTTTAACCCGTTTTTTTTTAACCTGTTTTTTTTTTCGAGAAACACTTTGTTTTGATGTTGTTGTTTTTTTTATTTTTTCCCCCTTGTCGATGATGATAACGATATATCTGAGACACCTCCCGAGTTTGCGATTTCTGAGTGCGTTCATTTTTGTGTAAAAAAGATTTTGTAAAATAAAAGTTAAACCGTAAACTTTTTTTTACGTAAACCGTAAACTTTTTTAACGTAAACCGTAAACTTTTTATTGTAAAAACGTAAAGCGTAAAAAGTTTTACGTAAAACGTAAAATGTAATAATTTTAACGTAAAAAACGTAAAACGTAAAAAGTTTTACGTAAAAAACGTAAAACGTAAAAAGTTTTACGTAAAACGTAAAATTTTTAACGTAAAATGTAAATTTTTTTAACGTAAACCGTAAAACGTAAAAAGTTAAACATAAAACTTAAAAAGTAAAAAGTATTAGTATAACGTAAATAAAGTTTAAAAAACGTCAAAAAAACGGCGCGTTAAAACGACGTGTAAAAAAACGTGCAAAAAAAGGGCGTGTAAAAAAACTTGTAAAAAACGACGCGTTAAAAAAACGTGTAAAAAACGACGCTTTGAAAAAACGTCGCGTTCAAAAACGACCCCGTTAAAAAACGATGCCTGCAAAAACGACCCGTTAAAAAACGATGCGTGAAAAAGTCGGGCGAAAAAACGGAAAACGTAATTTTTTAACGCAAAACGTAAAGTTTTTTAACGTAAATGACGGTGCGTAACGCAAAACGTAAAGTTTTTAACGTAAATGACGGCGCGTTTAAAAAACGACGCCTGAAAAAGCCGGGCTTAAAAAAAACGGCTCTTCAAAACGTTTTTTTAAAACAAATCTTAAAAAAAATTATAATAAAAATTTGATTTCAAAAAATTTGTTTAACAAAAAAATCTGTTTATAAATAAAAAATAATTAAGTCAAAAAAGTAATTAATAAAATAGGACAAAAACGGCAATTTAAAATTAATATATATAAAAAGACAAAAAAGACAATTTTACTTAAATAGCCTTTAAGAATAAAAAATTAAAGACATAATAAGACAAAAAAATACTTAATATTATTTTTAAATACTTTTAATCTCATCCATCCATCTACTTGATCTAACGGCTAGAAAGTGGTTCTCGCGATTCTTACAACTGGAGGTGGTTCTCATTCTAGCGGCCCCTTATATATATATATATATATCATAAAAACCACAAATTTATATAAAGCAAACATCATGAATATTATAAAACCTAATTTAGTTATAAAACAAACATCATAAATAGTTCAAAACGTAAGGTTTAACGTAAAACAAAAATCATAAAAAAAGTTAACAACCAAAATTAGTAGTCTTATGACATCAAATATAATAGAACTCGTTTTCCTCCGCATGATCATCCTCAGTGTTTTCATCAAGCATATTTAGATCTTCACCATCATCCCCACTCGAGTTGGCTATCCACTCATCATCCAGCAAAACCTCATTTGTCGCTACCCCCGATCCCAAATCCCAGGAACGGGCGACCGCGAGCCAGTTTCGGTGGTATCGCGTATTGTCTAATTTGGCAGCGAAATTTTTTCATCAGTACTGTAGTTAGGAAATATTTGATCAGAGTAAAATACCACATTTCCATAATATTAAACATATGGGATAAACCCAAGTTCGTAGTACACACGTTTTCATAGGAATAAATCCTATTTTATTTAATAAAAACATCTATTTTATTTTAGGTAACTTTTATTGCTAGTTTTCCAAGCCTTTAGTGCTGTCCAGCTGGCTTCTATTTGGCTTTCACAATTTGTTACCTGAAACACGTTTTAAAAACATTTGTCAGTGGGAAATACTGGTGAGTGAATCCCAGTTTAATCAAGTTTAAATAAAACTCATTGTACAGTATTGAGGGCGATCTCGCAATTATATTTGCTTCCAAGTTATACCAATTAACATCCATGGTACTGTCAGACCCGACTTGTTGAAATGTTACTCCTTGACCAGGTGGTAACAAATTTTGTATACAAAACCCCAACATACTCATGATAATTGTATTCTTACAAATACTCAATAACTGTTTAATACACATTTAATTGTATGAGGTTTTGTAAAAACAGTTAGCAGAAAGTTTACAAAAAGCGGATCAACTCACATTGTTGTCTTAGATTATCCGTTAGGGTTTCCTGGTGACAATCTATAATTTACATAAATGCACATATGTTAGTATAATAACCCATTTTAACATTAGTAATACCCTCCCCGAGACGGCATTCCAACGACTACGTCGGGCAGAACCACGACAGCCGTTACGGAAACCTAGATCAATCGGGCAGCGTATCTAATACGTATCCAGGGGTTATGATACTTACAACGGGGCAAAACTTCGCTATTTTGGGGGGGGGGGGGTATAATACCCGTGTATAATGTATACTACGTAGATTTGAGAGAAAGAAAAACAATTTTGAACGATTTCGACTGAAGACCCGATGCCTGCCTATATAGGGCCTCACTTCAACTTTTACGCGGTCCGCGTAAATGTAGACAAGGGTCTACGCGGCCCGCGTCAAACCCTGGTCAACGCGTAGCTTGGCTGTGTCATCGACTAGACTTTCCGGGTGTTGGGCCACGTGGCCACACCGGGCTGCGCCACCTCTTGGGCCTCTCGCGGCCCGCGTAAGGATTGGGGTGGGGTTTACGCGGCCCGCCTCAATCCAAAAATCAGAATTTTAATTAAATTTAATAATATTTAAGGTATTCGGGGTCCGTTTTCTCGTATGGGGTGTATTTTAGGACATATTGGGATATTTTAAAATATATTAGGGTGTCGAAAATTATTCGAGGGTGTCGGTTTTCTTTAGGGTTGTTATATCATTGGCAACTGGGCTTGGCTATTATATGTATTGTGTTAGAGATTAGGTTTGAAAAGAGAACCTAATCCATGTTTTTTAAGTCCACTATTGGGTTAGCCCACCAATTAAGCCCAATAAACACTAAATGGCTCTAAAAGAAAGTTCATACAACTTTTTTTCCATTTTCACATCTAGGCTCAAGGGGTGTTTGGCATTGCTTATTTAACACAAAAGTGACTTTTTGTTAAAAGAAATTATTGATTTATGACTTAAAAAAAAGAGTTTTTAAAAAAGTGTTTGGATTAGGTTATGTGATGGGGGAAGCTAAAATGACCAAAAAGGATATCCTTTTATAATTCAAAGTGAAGTGTTTGGATTAGCTTACGAATGGCTAGCTTCACAGCCTCAACACCTCTTAGAGCCTCGGATGGCTAAGGCCTAGGTTTCAATTGATCCCCATATGACTAAGCCTTTTAGGCGATTTTGCAAAGCCTTAGCCGAGGCGTAAGCCTCAAGGCGAGCCTCGAAAAGCCTTTTTAAACCATGGCCTCACCCCATGAGTAATGCAATCATATCATATCACAATCACAAATAATAGAACCTAACCTGTCATTGGTCAAACCATATACCTGCCCAACCCGTTTCACATTCGGGTCATGTAAGTTTGGTTTGAGAATTTTCAGGTAAGACCTGTTTGATCCTCGGTATAATAATATGCTTTAGGCTAGTCAAATTTCATTTCAGTCTTCGGGTGTGTAGAAAGAAAATAACAGAGAAAAATGCTCGGACAGTCCTTGTGGTTTGCCCATTTTTCACATTTAGTCCCCAACTTTCAAAAATTACAGCTATAGTCCTCAACTTTTGCAATTTCGTTGCCGGTTAGTCCCTGGCGTGTATGGGAGTTAATTTTTTATGTTAAGTGGATGTGAAATTACTAAAATGCCCTTGTTATTAAAAAAATAACTTAAATGTAAAAAGAAATATATTTAAATCAATTGGGGCCCACCATTCTCTTCATCACACCCCCAACCCACCCTCACCATCACCATCACCATCAACGACCACCCTTCGGTAACCCACCCACTGCATAACATATATAGCAAGTGTTCCATTGGTTATAGATTCAGAACAATCATTAAGCAACTTATCCAAAATGTCTCAAACAGTTAATGTGATAAAGATTTAAGTAAAGACTTTGATGTATGGTAAAATACACATATTTGTCCCGTGTAAATTGTGTAGTTTTAGTTTAGTTTTTATTTATTCTTTTTAGTTTTAGTATTATATTATATTATTTTGTGTTTTGCTAGGTCCTGGTGCAAATGGAGCAAAAACGAGTAAAAAGCAAATAACCAGCTAGTTGAGCAGAGTAGGATGCTAGAGACCAAATTAAAATTGCTGCTATTTTCCTTGATTGGGTCGAACCACTATCTCTATTTTATAAGTTAGAGGGCTGCCACAAAATATATCTATTTGGATCGAGAGAAAGGGTTAGGCCCACATCAATATATAGTTATATAATTTGAGTCCATCTAATATATTGGTGTTGGGCCGCCTAAAGTTTAGGCTGCTAATACACACGAGAAAAGAAAATAAGCTGCTATATTATCATTATATATTGAAATGAGAAGAAAAAATAAAAAGACCTTATGTTGCCAATATGTTTCACGAGAATGAATTGTGAATTGGGTTCAATGTTGACTGAAGGAAAATAGTGTTGACCGCATACTTGTTTATGGGGCCCAATACATTACATTATTGCCTGATGTAATAAAGTCAGCCCAACACACTTTAACAATCGCCTAAAGCCCAGATCATGGAAGTGTATTTGATTTGAATCTCAATATGCATTACTTGGAAAAGAAGTAAATAGAGGGGAGGCTGCATATACTATAAAACGAAGACGGCTGGACATCAGGTACAGGAATATTTATATAGGGGATTGATCATGAGAAAACTAGTTTAAATGAGAAAACCAAAAAACCTAACCAAAAAAGCCTAAAAAAAAAAATAAAAACATACCAAATTTTTTTTTTACAATTTTTTTTTATAAAATCGCTACTTTTTATGTATGGAAAAAAATTTTCAAAAAAAAAAAAAAAAATTTTTTTGGTTGTACTGCACATGTGCACTAATACATAAAGCTTAAACCACTTAACCCACCCCCTACCGACACCCCCCAAAAACCTAAACCCCCCACCCCCACCCCCCAAAAACCTAAATTCACCCTCCCACCAAAAGCCTAACCCCCCCCCCACCCCCCAAAAATCTAAACCCCTCACCCCCACCCTCCCGAAAACCTAAAACTAAACCCTAAACATAAACCCGAAAAAAACCTAAACCCCCCCACCCCCACCCCCCAAAAACTTAAACCCCCCCTCCCCCCCCCCCCCCCCCCCCACACCCAAAAACCTAATCCTAATCCTAAACCTCCAAAAAAAACTAACCCTAAAAGCTAAACTAGACTCAAAAAACTAATTTTAAGCATGTAATCCAATTGTAGTACATGTTATATTGCACATGTGCACTACTATAATAATAGTATTGAAAACAAGACGACACCATAAAAAAAATTTTATGTCATAAAAAATATGCTCGAATATACTTGAATGAAATATACAAAAATTTGTGATCTTATGGTGCCATTTTTGTTTTAAAATGATAACGTATGAAGAAATGAGAAGTGTTTGAAAAGTTATATATTTTTTTTCCAATTTTACCCCTCCTTCATTAAAAGTCCCCCCCTCCTTCATTAAAAGTCCCCCCCCCCCCCCCCCCTCCTTTTTAGTGTTTTTTTTGGTTAGTTTTTTGGTTTTCTCATTTATATCTAGTTTTCTCATGATCCTCTCCCTATTTATATATTATACATATAGTTGACGCCACGTTGAGAAAAGATACATCAGACGCAAGGCATAGGCATAGGCATAGGTTGGACGAAATTTGAAGCTTGTTTCGCAAGGAAGTATTGGGGTTGAAGATCAAGAAGCTTGGAATTCAAGGGATTACGGTTTTAGCTTACGGGATTCTTTTATTTTCATAGTTTCTTTTATTCTATGTCAATGAATTCTTTATTTGAACCTTGTTTATTATCTTCGTTCATGACTATGATTGGCTAAATTGTTTAACTACCTAGATTGGATGAATGATTGCTAAAGTTTTGATTTATATTATGGATTTATGAAAACTATGGTTTATTTATGAATTGTAAACGACTTGTTCTATCAGTTAGATATATATGTATGCTTGATGTTGTTTGAATATTGTTTATTGCTTCGCATGAATCTTGGTGACGGTCTTTATCACATAATAGAGTCGTGCTAGGTTTTAGATTTTGGTGAGTGTCTATATCACATAATAAATATTTAATCTTTAGGGTTAAGTGGCCATCAAACCTTAGAAGTAATATTCGGTAATCTCATAAAATCAAGTGTTCTACTAATCATCAATAGCTGCAAGGTGCAAGATTATTGCTAGGTCTAAGCGATTAAACCATAAGGTAGGTCCTTCTTAGGAAGTAAACCTATTAGCTGCTGTCTAGCAAGTCTAACTGAGAAAACAAGTCAATCCTTGGTTTAGATCTCGACAGGGAGTGAGCCTCGTAGGATACTTTTATAAATCCATTAGATGTCTTGCAAGAGAGTCTAATAACCGGTAATTTAACAACCTTTAGGGGATCATAGCGTGCTCTTGAGAAGGGTTAGGAGTCCTTTAGATTTCCTGAGAGGTGAGAATTTCATGATCCCGGTTCCATAGTAGACAACTTCCGAATTTAATCTTAACTAAAAGCAATCAGGATTCCAGTCTAGGTAGTGTTTCCACCATCTGAGAGAAGTCCACAACAATTCGTTTAGTTAGCGTAGTTAATTAATTTAGTTTAATTGCATTCCTAGGATTCTTAGAAACCCCCCCCCCCCATTAAACATAAAAATAGTTAAGTGTTGCGTCAGAGTCAGTCTAGTTAAGGTAATTAGCGTAATTAATTAGATTCTCGTGGGTTCGATATCCTGACTTACATTAGCTATACTAGAGTCGATCGGTACACTTGTCGGTTAGTAGTTTAGTGTGTCTTAGTGAGTCTAGAGTATTACTTAGAGTCTAGAATTAGGTTAATTTAGTCAATTTTATTAAACTACTTTTTTAACACATCACCCAAACGCCCAGATACAAAATTAAAATAAAAGTTCGGCACGGGGCCGTGCTGCACCAGCACAGGGCCGTGGTCGACTGACTGTTGGGATATATAACCCTTTAGTCTTCACTTTTTCAAAACACCACAACCCGTTTTCTCTGAAACAATAGTTAGTGTAACGATTTGCATGTAGTTTAACACCCAAAAATTCGGGTTTAATCTAGGGTTCTTGAACTAGACCCGTGTCAATCCCGAATGTTTATCTAGATCTTGTTAGTAGTAGTTAGTAGTAGTGATTTTGAAAGTAAATGTTTGAACATTGTTGAGGAAATCGATCGATTCACATTGTTTTCGCTAAACCCTTGTTCTCGACGGGAAATGTTAAAATCAGAAGGGTAAACGAGCGTTTTTGGTAAAAATGATATTGAGGGTTTCTTAATCGGGGGTAGGTGCTGCCTAGGAACTAAAAATTTCAGATTTTTTGAAGCCGGCTCGAAAACTTTAATTTTTGGATGAACAGACTCGTCGACACGGGGCCGTGCTGGTTCAGCACGGGGCCGTGCCCAATGAAATTCTCCTACACGGGGTCGTGCCCACCCAGAATGAGGCCGTGTCCAGAGCCCTACTATCATATTTTTACAATTTTTTCGTACGTATCAACTGTCTTACTGGTTCTTTCTTGCAGGATGGCTCCTCACAAGTTCCTAAGGTTTAAACCTGCTGAGTTGGAGTTACAAAACCGTTTCGAGATCTTGCAAGCTCGCCACGAAGTGTCGCCAAGACAAGTGTTCTACGATACGCTCGAAGCAGTAGGGCAGAGGGAAAGACATGACGCACTTGTAACTGGCCCGTTACGAATCTTTCTTGAGACCCGGACCCGGTCCGTACATGAGTACAACTTGGAATTTCTGAGCACCTTAAAGTTTAAATAGACCGAGCCGACCTGTTTGAGTCAGACGCAGTGGAGTTTCGGTGTGGGGTGGTATGGTATAGCGTCTCCGTCGCTAAATTCGGTGTTTATCTTGGCCTATACACCGAGGACGACGTGGCGGAACCTGAGTTTACTGATGCACTACGCGAGCTACCCGACAACTTCCGCCAGGCGGCTTGGGCAACAATAGGAGATGGCCATTATAATCCCAGTTCAACCAATAGCACAAAGATCTGCGACCCACTCATCTGCTACATTCACCGGGTTCTAAACCGCTCCTTGTGTCAAAGGGATAATAGCGGTGGTGTGGTGAATCTGCGAGAGCTTACTATCCTCTACTGTCTCGTGACTCACCAACCTATTGATGTTCCCCATATCCTACTCTGAAACACGGGCTCAAATGCTACCGCGGACACCCGTACTCCGATTTTCTATGGGGGATGGATCGCAAGGTTGTTTAAAATCTTCATACAACGAACCCAATCATCGTTACATAGGGGTGTTACCTCCACCATGGTTGATCTTGCAATATGCCGCAGTAAGGGACTCATCATCGATTGCCCCGATGGTACTATGCGCTTCAAAGACTCAAAGGGTCCTATTTGGAATCCTAACGACCCGGATCTGATTTTGGCAATCGAAGATATACCCAACCGTCCACATCCCGGACAATTCCTGGGATCCTCATCACAAGGAGATGCCGATTTTCCTGACTTTACAGGCTTATATAACATCATGCAGGAAACCCTCCAAGTCTCGAAGAATGCTTTCAGCTTAGGCCAAAGCTCGAGTGTAACATTCCTATTTTTATCATATAAGAATTATAGGTTTGTTTAAATTTATTAACCACTAGTAACTAGTTTTATTTTTAAATATAACTATTCGACCCAAATAGTTTTAAAAACTATTTTATATATAGTTGGTTGAAATGGTATACTAATTAATTGGCATGTATATGGGTGACCTTTCTAATAAAATAAAAGTATATAAAAACTTATATTATTAGACAGGTAGATTACGGGTAAGTTGAAGATTAGAAATATGAAGTATTTAGACTGACCCATGAACCATTTAAATAATTAAATTATAAAATACATTATAATTGAACCTACTCCGTTTTTAATGAAACTTGGTTCAAAATGTAGATACAAATATTCTCATTCTAGTGACATATTCCTTATTTTATAAAACGTCATATTTTAGAAGTTATACGCTTCAAATAAGTGAAGCAGTTAAATTTAATTATAATATATAAATTAATACAATAATAATAATCAAAACCTATTATATTATACATATTAAAGAAAAGTGGTCATGAACAGTAATTTAACATTTATGTATTATTATATATTTTTTAATATTTTATTATTATAAATCATTTTAATCATATATTATTTATATTCTATATTTTTTAAGATACGATAGTTTGTAAATTAACGCCGTTTACCATTTTTTGTTTATTCTAATAATATAGTTTAATGATTTATTAAACTCTGAATATAGTGTTACGGCATGCTTAGAATTTTTATCTGCGTTTTGATAAAAGCTTTGTTTAAAATTGAACGAGTCAATTACTATTGTTTGCTTTTTTTGTTCTTTATCGTGACAAACTTAATCGATACTATTCGAACAACTTTGGTAGCTGTATAGAGTACCTCTTTTATATCATAAGCTATAGCAAGTGTCGGTGACGAACAAAACTGATATTGTTGGAACAACATCAACATTAGTACCAAATCGATTTCAACAGAACATCGGTACCGATATTTGTACTTTTGATATTCATTTTTTTTTTTACTTTTTGATCCATATAAAATATGTATCAATATTCTATTAGGCATATCATGACATTAATTTTTGGGTTTATCTTACGGTTGCTATACAAAGTGCCGATTACGGCATCGATGCCTTATTGAATCAAATCGATACTGGTCGGCTTCCCGCCGCAATGCGCGGGGGAAGTCTACTAGTTATATATATTGTTGTTGAAGGACGATGAATAGTAGTTTTATTTTTAAAATAATATATCGGTTTTTTTTAACATTTTATTGTTATTATATTTACTTTTAATATGTTTCTTTAAAAAAACATGTCCCCTTTTGTCATTTACTTTTTGTTTTTCATAATTCTTTTTTTCATTTTTTAAATGATATTACTTTTATCAATTAATTTAATATTTCTTTAATAACTTTCGTTCGTTAATAAAAAAAACTTAACTACGTATTCCCCCGTAGATTCCGATACAAGTATTGTTAAAAATGAAGTTGTATTCAAACTAGAGTATTTATTTAGTGTTTAACGGTACGATGATAAACTCGATTTCTAATGTTTAGCTTTCAAAACAACATGCTTCAATTTCAAATATCGTTTGTTAACATTATCATTTGCTTCGTTTCGCCGCAATGCGCGACGCCAAGAAAACCTAGTTTGATATATATATGTGTGTACGTGGACTAGAATAGTCCTCACATATGAATATTAGTTGAATATGTGGACATGTGTGCATGTAGTTTAGTGAGGATTCTAGGTGTACATGAGAATTGATACTTTTGGTACGTGTCTTTCAAAGAAAATAATAAAATAATATTAAATTAAAATTTGAAATAAGTGTAAAGTAAATATGAGGACATGTATACATATGGAATTTATTGAGAAACACATTAGCATAAGAAATTAATGTATGAATGCATACGTGTAGAATTTTGTGACCTCCTATAATTTTAGACAAATGAGTATATAGGCACTCACAATTCGATCAAAATTTTGCTTCTGCTATGTCTTTCGCCTACACTCTCTCATCTTATACATATATATTCTTATTATTTTTATTATTTACACTATAATAATAATCAAGCCCTGTTCCGTTTTAAGTGTTTTAACTCCCGATCACCGCTACCCTTTCCGATTGATCTGAGCCCCATAACGCATGTCAAGGCTCTGCCTGACTAAGTTCGTTGGGGTTCTGTCTCGTGACATAGGGACAAGGTTGAATTAGGGGTACTATACTTAACACGAGTAGAAATATATATATATATATATATATATATATATATATATATATATATATCTTAAATAGCTCAGAAGTTATACCCAAGATTTATACCAGGAAGCTTTCTAGTTGAACCCTAAAGTTACAAAGTGGGTCCATTCTCTTTTCTCACCGTTTTATTCCCTTTTTGAGAAATAATTATATTAAAAAATGTCCCAAACCGACCCATAAGTAAAACCCGGAACCCTGAAACCCCAATCCATATCAAAAATCAAGATTTATGGTCTTCAGACGGGCCGCGTAAAGATCAGCGGACCCTTACGCGGGCCGCGTCAACTCCCTGTTGACCAGATAAGTGTTCCGGATCCACGTGTCACCCACGTGGCACACCTACTGGTGACCCAGCAACCCTACGCGTAGACTAGGTGGCCACGCGGGCCGCGTAAAGGTCGAGCGGAGGTTCACGCGGACGCGACAGACCCAAATTTCACCTATAAATTGCCTGGACATCGAGCTTTCATTCTGTGTCGAAAGTTTCTTTCAGAAACGAAGTTCTACTGCTCCAATTCGAATTTTACTTTCATAATAGGTAGGCGGTGCTACGATACCGGGTATTAACTCGATCGCTGCTACGATTCAATGTCCGATCGATTGAAACTATTCGATGAATGTTTAAGTGCTGCTCAAACTTGGGTTATACTTTGTCATTTGTTGTGAAGGTTTTAATCTCGTGAGTTATCGTAAATGCTGTATTAGTTACTGACCTAGTTCGTGTGCCTTGTTATTTAAATTAGGTTACAAGGCTAATCAATAGGCTAAGCTTTGCCTGTATAAATCTGCAATGTATCAAGGCTTATCAGTAGGCTAAACTCTGCCCGTATAAATCTGCAATGTGAGTCATTCTCTTTTTACCAAATTGCTTTCAAAAATCGTATTTGTTTTCAAAGTTATAATTACAGGGATTAAGTCTTTGTAATCTCCAAATTACAGCCGGTATATGGGGTTTTGTATACAATACTTCATAACCGTCACCATTGGACAACGGGTTAGCCAATGGGTGATATGACCATAGTCACAGACACCATTGGACAACGAGATAGCCAATGGGTGGTCGAGTGACAAATACTGTGGGTGATTGGTTGATATATATAAACATTGTAATCGCTCTTAATACTGTGAATTATAACAAATATGTTTTTGTACAAAAATGAATGAACTCACCAGTATTTCCTACTGACAAAATGTTTTTAAAACGCGTTTCAGGTAATTATAGTAGATCAAGAATAAGAGTTGGATACGGCACCAAAAGGCTTACGGAAGTGGCTTATTTTATCAATTCAATTAAATTAAGAAAAGTATTTTATGTATTCGGGTTTATCCCATATTAAAACTACCTTTCAAAACATGGTTTTATCCCATCTATTTAAAAAATAAAATCCGGTGTTTTCTAAACTCTGATAATTTTCCTAACTCACGTTCCTGATGAAATTTCCGCTGCAATGTTTTTCTAAATAACCACCGGTACCACTTGGCTGCTCGCGGCTCCCGATTCCATCCAGGGGGGTCGTGACATCGAGCACCCGGATCAAAAGCATGGAACGAAGCATCCATTCCATGCAAAACGACATTACCTACATTCGGGACCATATGGTGATTCGAGGTGATGATGAGGAGGAGGGAGAGGACGAGATGGACTCGGACTAGGCGGCATTGGTGGTTGGTGCATGGTTCGCAAGCAGGTTAACCTTTCTTACCCTTTGAACAATCGTAACACTTCCTCGGGCTGCGTCCCGTTTTAAACAATTTTCTTTCTATTGAGCTACTTTAATTTTCTGCACTTTGTTATTAGTTTTTGTGATGTGGTGCTTGTTTAACTTTGAACAATGGTAATTTAGGACTTTATGATGGTTTTTGTATATGTTGTGTGTTGTGGTAGTATTGTAGAGCGCAGGTACAATAGGAGGCTTGGACACACTGAGCACAGTGGTCCTTAAGCCCGGAAAACATGAGCGAAACATCGAAAACCTGCATTTTGACTAAAACAGACGTGCAGCACGGGGCCGTGTCCTATCAACACGCTCATGTGCCCAAGCCACTGGTGACAAAAAGGTTTTTCTCAAAAACAGTAACACGGGCCATGCTCACCCGGCACGACCCCGTGCTCACTCCACTGTAAGTTTTCTAAAAACGCAGTCACTGGCAATCTGAGCATGGGCCGTGTCCATCCAACACGCCCAGTGCCCAGTAACTGAGAATTTTTGTTATTTTCTCCACTTTTACATATCTAACCTATATAAATCCTTTTTGGGACACATTGGGGACAATGTGTAATTTAAGTGGGGTGTGGGGGGGGGGGGGGGAGGTTAAAACCTTGAATCACTTGTCCTAAACCAAGTCTTATACGAAACTCAGTTGGAACCGCTAAACACCCCAAATTTTTCAAAAACTTTATTTTCTTTCTTTTACTTATCTTAGATTAGTTGGGTAAATAAGTTCTAAAAATGATGTTTTTATTAATTTACATCTAAACACGTCATGATAAAAAGAACCAATTAAAGAAAATTACAAAAATGGGCTTAACAAATCTTTATAAAAATCGACTTGTTTATATATGAATTTTTACATTACAACTCTTTTCCCACAAAAAGTGAGTTTTGAGCCTTTAATGAGCACAAATAAACATCCATACTAATAAGCTCAAATTTTCGTTTCTTGTGTGATTTAGCCCATTTGGTTCTTACAACTCTAGAACTTGCCAAAGCAATGCATCCCAAGTCATTACCGGCGCTAATCCAAGTAAGTAAATGACAGAGGCATTAGGACTAAACCCGTTTTCTATCCAAAAACCTTTATTTTTCATTTGTTTTTCCCAAAAATACCCCACCCCCCCTAGACAAACCATTTTGAGCCTTAAGAACCTTTCGTTTCTTTAAACCCGCAAAATTTTTGCAAAATAAACCACCCATCACCCCAAAAAATTCAACTTTTTTAACTCTCTTATCTTTTATTTTCAATAAATGCGGCTCTTTCGAAAAATTTTAGCAAAATAAGTGACTTAGTAAATCTACTCAAAAAAAAAAAATCACTAAATAGACACTTAGAATAAATAAGCAAAAACAATGTTGCTTATAATTATATAGTTTGGACTAAGTCACAACAAAATATTTTCAAAAAGCTGACATTTTACTACTTTTAGCCACTTCCAAATAAAACTCACCTACCCGAGCCCTAGCCTACCATTTAAAAGTCCTCTCGATACCTGTAAGGATTAAAATGTCAAAAAGGAGTATGTTTGATTACTTGTCAAGCCTATAGAATGAGTAGTTCCCAAATCGGGTTCGAGCATTCTCACTTATACATTTTTCAGTCGAGTGTTGAGTGATTACTAGTAAGGTGTGTAAAAACAAGTATATAAACAATTACAGTTTTATAAAGGCATGCTATGCCCAAAAATAAATAATTTCTTAAATTGTGTTGTAAATAATTCATGACCAAATAAGAATGTAAATAAAATAAAAACAAAATAGAATAGAACTTGGATTCCCGACACTCTAAAGATAAGTCTAAAAACTTTCTCTTCTACCTATTCCATTTGGGTATGTAAAGCTAATAAAAGAGTTTTGCTTGAGGACAAGCAAAGATTCAAGTGTGGAGGTATTTGATGTGTCCAAAATACAACATATAAATTACATCAAATGAATGTTGGAAAAAACTTGCTTTTTTGTTCCTTTTGAATAAACAGGGTCAAATGAGCTTAAAAAAACAAAAGAAGCAAAAAGACAGCAAAAACCAACATAAAATGCTATAAGGAAGGATTTACCAACTTGCCGAGCCCCCGTCCACATCCAAACCCAAGAAATAACAAAAACAGAAGCTTTGGCACGGGGCCTTGCTCACCTAGCACAGGCCGTGCCCGGTGGGAATTTGCTGCAGCAGAAAGAGATAGCAACAAAAGACAAAATTCAAGCTCAACACGGGGCCTTGCTAAGCCAACACGGGGCATTGTCAACTCTTAGATTTCAAGAATCTGGAGAAGTACAGCAAGTACTTTGGCCACGGGCCTTGCCATTGACACACGTGGCCGTGTTAGTACAACTCTAACACTGTAGTTAATGTAGAAGAGAGAGACTGATGGGCACGGGGCCGTGCCAGGCGGGCACGGGCAATGCTGGATGTTCTGTTTTCAGCTATAAATAGGGATGCTTGGTTCCACTTCAACTAATCCTTTGGCTAACCACTTCTCTCTCACTTGCCATCACTCCACCACCACTACAATAGCATCATCCATTTTTCCATCTTTAGAGTGTGTCTGTAGTCTCGGGATCCAAGATTGATCGTAAGAATCTTTGTCAAACAAAGGCCATGCTTGGCTAAGTTCTTACATCACTTGGTGAAGACTTTTCTTTTATGTATAATTTCCAATCTTTGGCTCCTTTTTATTTGTGTAACACCTCGAAAATTCACGTCCTATAATGTATTGACACGTGTCATAAGCTTGAACGTGAGAAAGAATGTTCTTGAGGGACTAAATTTGACAAACATGGAAAGTATGTGAATATACGAGTTCAAAATGTCAACAGTGAATAAATATACTTTACAATAACCCTACATGACGTTGATACCATCAGACGAATACATCATGGATCATACGAGGCTAAAAGTGAGAGATTATAAACTACAGGGGTCAAATGTGTCAACATGTTTAAGTTATACCTCTGAGTGACCTTTTGACAAACCCGAAGCTTTGTAACGGTTAATTATGCTCACTAGAATGCACGACAAAAATTTCATAAAGTTTCGTTATCGTATGAGAAAGTTATGATCAAATTCGTGTACGAGGGGTTAAAGCGTCAACGTTGAAAGTTTGGACCTTTCGGGTGACAATAAAGTTAACCGGGGATTAAACATAGTGGGTAAATGTCTTAAAGCCCTTATATGTCAATTTAGAGGGTTCAAAGTGCAAGAAAATAAGTTAATTAACCTTTCGGAGGACCAAGAGCCAAGGATGCAAACTAAAAAAGACATTCTTGGCCCTGGTGACATGCTTGCGCACCTCAACACTCACACCCTTGCGGTGCGCAAGGCATGCCCAGATGCAGCAAGTTGACTGTTGGCTGTTTTAAACGTTGCAACTGATCTTTAAACGATTTTCCTCATCTTGCTTGGCCCCTAAACAACCCCTAAACATCTAGGGACACTTGTTAATAAGTTGTGGTCAGTGGTAGACTTACTTGTCAACATTTTATGGTGATTAAATTACTATAAAAGGGCATGAAGTTGCAACCATTTGATCATTCATCTCTTGTGCAATTCTGGAGCCTTTGGGAGCTTAAGAGCAGACACAAGACCTTCCTAATCAAGCTTATGACTTCAGTAAGTTTGCTAATCCTTCCTTAGTTAAGTTTTAGCTTAGTTATAACTTAAAAGTCAAACCGTCGTAATAAACGGTTGACTTTAAGATTAATCACAAATGGTCCAGTGATTAGTCAAATCAAAAGTAGTTATAAGTTGGTAATTATGTGGGTAATAAACCCTCAAAAGGGTTCCCCCTGATTCCCACTCTAACTAGGTCAAATGTCGGGTCAAACTTGCTAAGAAAAAGTCAACAGGATACTTAAATTCTAATTTATGCATAATTAGCAATGTAGAATATATACAACTTGTTTGATCATTAATATAACTTGGTAATTAGTGTAAGGACATGTCTAAACATGTTCAACCCGACAATTTACTGTTTAGACCCGGTTCGGAACCGAAAGTCGCAAAGCTTTGACTTCAGTTCTGACCCGCTTTGGTATGATTTAGAAATACCTAAGAGCTTCATATGGACCAGGTTACATGCTAGTATAACCCTCTGTGATTATACACCATGGTTCATTAGTTAACCGATTAATACGCATGATTCCGTTAATTGCCCATATGTTGACCATTATGCCCTTTTCACCTTAAAATGTGATTTTTGAAAATATAAAAGAGTAGAAACCTTAATTACTGATATATAAACTTGTATGCAAAGTTTGACATCAGTTTGAGGTGTAGATTGAGAGTTATGCTCACTAGCGTAATTAAGAAGCTTTATGTTAATAAAACGACGTAATTAGCATATAGCCTAGTTAAGCCTACTTTTTGACATCAAGCTTATTACCCACTGATATAATATATTATTTTGTGATTTTTAAAGATTTTTAATTAATTTTAGGCTGAGCATAACTAGTAGTCATAGGCTTAATCCGGTAATTGTCGGTTTTGCCCTAACGGGCTATAAAATGAGTTTTACATATCTAATTGACTCCAAACCTTTTGCTACTGATTACATATGATAAATAATTTATTTTAAACCTCCTGGAATAATAAAAATATCAGATTTCTATATAGAACCCGAAAACGACTTCTAATCGCCTAATTAAGCGTTTTTAACGCCTAGTATGTACTAGAACTATTTTAAACATACTAAGGGTGATACCTACTGATATTTGAGGTAAATTATAATATTTTAACAGTAAGCAAAAGTTGTTAAACTCAGACTTCGGTTTTGAGCTTTTCGGCTTATGTGAAATTACCAAAATGCCCCTACGGTGCATAGTTTGGTTATAATTGATAAATTTCACATATATACTTTACCCTACTATTATAACTTAGTAAAATAAGTATTTTTGCTGATTATATCAGACCTGTAACTCAGGTAAATACTTAAACTCTTTTATAACCTTTTAAATGACCAAACTACCCCTACGGGGCTTAGTTTGTGTTTAAATACATTTCGAGCATAATAAAAGACATCTTACTGATGTCACAACATATTTGAGGCATAATTAACTTAGGAAACCTGTATATGGCTCTCATGAATACCCGTTACGCTTCTTACGCGTTCGGTACAATTTATGTAACTAGTTTACATAAATTAGCAGAAACGGGTCAAACCTTATCGGTTTTATCTCAAAATCCGGAATGTGTATGAAATACCCATATTATACAAGTCTTCAAACTTGTCGGGTCTAAGACACATTCTATTCCGGTCTTCGCTTAATCATGCGTTTGAACCGTATATTTCCTTAAGGCTAACCGGTCTAAGCTTAGGCTTAATTAAAGACCCGTTAGCATTCTAATTGGTTATTTATACCATCATTCCAGACTAGAGCCTTCCGGTAAATTGTACCTACGCTTACTTAAGTGAATACGGCTGAGTAATTAATTCTTGCTATTTAAGACAGGAGCTAGCTCAGGTAAATACTCTTAACTTATTTTCCCTATACGGGCTTGGGATACGGTATAATGATACCGCTTGGTCGGGTATTGAATATTTAATCTTATTGTGGTTAAATTATTGAGGTAACCCGGTTTAATCTGTATTGTTTGAAATAAAAGCCTTTAGGGGTTAATGACCATGTCCCGGATATCCCTAACATCATTGTATTATAAAATGGCCACGTCTTAAGCACGGGGTGTAGGCATACACCTGACAGTTGCTTAAGTAATAACGGTATCTCACTCTCTTGTGGGCCTATACTTGTGGCGTGTCTGTTAATCTGACTCGGTTTCTACATCGGGCCCTGAACGTACAACGAACATGTAAATCTGTATACAAGATTATAAATATAGTTGTCTCAGGTTATAAAAGATTAATTTTGCCTCTGTGCATTTTAATCAAAGTGTCAAATATTTTGTGCCTGGTGCATTTAAATCAATTTTCTTAAACTATTTTCAAATGAGTCAGTTGAGTGTATTTACCAGTGAAAACTGATGTATTTTCCAAAAAGGTTAAGTGACAGGTACTGAACGTAATCGGCTGGAAGCTCAGGGCGCTAATAAGGAATCTTGCAAGTTCTAGGCGTCTAAAGTCTGTTGAACAATATTTATATTTTAAGATCCGCCTGTGATCCTTTACCTTCCGTTGTAATACTTGATATTACTTTATATTCGGATTGTAATATATTTACCTTTTGCTTCCGCTGTGCATTTATATATTGTGTTGTTTGACTATTATGTTGCCAACCACGTCACGATACTCCCCACCGGGCCCACCGGTGACACGTGGAAAGTATGGGTGTGACAATTTGGGTATGTATTAATGACGTTAATAACTAGTGTTTTTTTTATATTGAAGGCTAATTTACTCAATCATTCTTTATATGTTCATAAATTTCAACATGTTCATGTCTTTACGGTCTAAATAAAGCATGTTAATTTTCTGGAAGGGGATTAGAAGGGTGGTTTGGGTAATTCTATTTCTCGTTCAGTGTATAGATCCTGCGAGAACCTGGTTCAAGTCCAGTAACACATCACGAGTCGAAGCGGGCATTACCCACCATGGGAGAGGTGCAAAAAGCTTGAATCCCTTATTCTTTAACTTTTATTAAAACATTAAACCAACCCTGTAAGGACTGTATCCCTGCTGACTCAGACCAACGGGTTGAGGGTGATCGACGCCTCGGAAGGGGGGTCCACCACATTTTGCATTGATAACTTACTTTATTATCTTTCAATAATCCAACCTCTTGGGATTGTATCCTTGCTGAATTAAACCACTTGGTTGAGGGTAACGTCGCCTTGGAAGAGGGGCCTACTACTATAACTAAGATAATCTCTTAAAATGCCCATAGTGCGGAAATCATCAAAAGGGTACATGAAAGATAAGTTGGATCCAAGTGATTCTTTCTTGTCTATCATTTTTATTTTTTGTTTTTATCTTTTTATTAGTTTAAAAAACTTTTCTCAAAAGTTGGTTCAATTAGACGTTGACGATAAGCCGGTACTAAAAGCTCTTGTGTCCTTGGACGACCTCGGTATCTTGCCATCACTATACTACGTCCGCGATGGGTATACTTGCCCCAAGCGTGTGTGTAGAGTGATAGTAGAATATCGTGTTTTATAAATTTAAAACTTGAAATCGGCGAGTAAAAAAAGCTAAAAATAACTAAAAAATATACTCACCCACGCACGTCACTTCATCAAGTGATGTAAGAGATTAGACAAGCCTGGACATAGTTTGACAAATGGTCTTACGATCAATCTTGGATGTCCACCACATTTTGCATTAATAACTTACTTAATTATCTTTCAATAATCCAACCCCTTGGGATTGTATCCTTGCTGACTCAAACCACTTGGTTGAGGGTAACGTCGCCTTGGAAGAGGGGCCTACTACTATAACTAAGATAATCTCTTAAAATGCCCATAGTGCGGAAATCATCAAAAGGGTACATGAAAGATAAGTTGGATCCAAGTGATTCTTTCTTGTCTATCATTTTTATTTTATTTTTATTTTTTGTTTTTATCTTTTTATTAGTTTAAAAAACTTTTCTCAAAAGTTGGTTCAATTAGACATTGACGATAAGCCGGTACAAAAAGCTCTTGTGTCCTTGGACGACCTCGGTATCTTGCCATCACTATACTACGTCCGCGATGGGTATACTTGCCCTAAGCGTGTGTGTAGAGTGATAGTAGAATATCGTGTTTTATAAACTTAAAACATGAAATCGGCGAGTAAAAAAAGCTAAAAATAACTAAAAAAATATACTCACCCACGCACGTCACTTCATCAAGTGATGTAAGAGATTAGACAATCCTGGACATAGTTTGACAAATGGTCTTACGATCAATCTTTGATCCCGAGAATACTACACACTCTAAACTCTAACGATTGTGGTGGATAATGGTGTTGGAGTGGTGGAAAAGTGAGAGAGAGGGCTGCCAAGGAATGGCAAGTGTGGGAGAAGTGGTTTGCCAAGGGATGGATTACAATTGAACCAATCACCCCTATTTATAGCTGAAAACAGACAGTTTACACGCCCCCGTGCCTCCTTCTCTGACTTCATTTAATGAGCTGTGTCAGTATGTATGCTTACACGGCCCCGTGTGTCAACGGCACGGGCCCGTGGTCATTGTACTTACTGTACTATCCAATCTGTATATCTGGGAGTTGACCATGGCCCGTGTCTCTTATCTGCTTCTTTTTGTCTTCTTCTTCATGGAATCTGGATTGGGGCACAGCCCCATGCCTTGGTGGCATGACCCCGTGCTTGTCTTCTGATTTGTTACTTTTGGTCTTGGGGTGAAGCTCGGAGGGTCGATATGATGTATCAACTTCTCTTATTTTGTATTTATGTTGGTTTTTGCCGTCAGTTTGTTCATTTTGTAAATTTAAGCTCTTTTAATGCTGAAAGTCAAAAGTATACAAAGAAACACACTTTTCCAACATTATTACTAAAAAGGGTTGATTTTTTACCTTATTTGATATAATTTATATGTTGCATTTGGTGCATATCAACTCTTGTTTCTTTAAGTCTCGATAAGCTTTAAATGCATTCGATATAAATTTGCCCTCCGTTTCATCACTTATTGGATCGTTCTTGGTGATATGATAGAAACCGTTGAACACGGTGAGGACTTTATTTATTTGAAAGTTTGGTAAAATTGATAATCTTCTCATTGATATCAAATCCCTATAAATACACAAGGCTCTCCACTATTTTTGGTAGGAGATAACCATAAAAAAAATACAGATTGTATCTCTAAATACAAGATATAGATCTATTCTAAAATACAAAATTGATCTAATCTATTACACCTCCGCAGTCGAAGCGAGAGGAGGCCGAATGCTTAGACTGGACCGAAAATCATCAAATAAGACCCGTGGAAGACCTTTTGTAAAGACATCAGCTGTAGGTCTCGTGAGCCGTGGGATCGTAACAGAATCGTCGATCTAACCTAGAGTGCGGAATCCCCTAGATCAGATTTCACAGAAAACGGGTAGAAACAGAATCAAGAACACGATACACTTTCAATCCAGTCTTCTATTGATTATCCAACATGAAGTTTACAATTAATTCAAGACCCACAAGAAATCTCTCAGCCAATCTCTGTAGATTTCTCTAACTCTCTCTCAAACTCTATTCACTGGCTAACCTAAACCCTTATTCCAAGCCTTGTTTATATAGGACAAGGTTTGCACATGGGCTTTGGTCTGGGCTAGGCCATTCTCCAAGCCCATAACACTAAATAACTCCCTAACCAATAATGCTAAGCCCAATACAAAATATCCAAAGACTAAATAAACAAACTATTAAGTTGTTGTCACAAAACATGCACCAACAAACTCCCCCTTGACAATAGCTTCATAGTGTAACTTTGTCTTCAAATATCTTGAGTTCTTTTGGTCTTTGGATAGCGTCAGCTACACAGTTTCTGACATCAACAAACTCCCCCTTAGCTGATGCTTCCAATCTCCAAAACTATCATTCATTGTAGATCAGCGAACTAGCAATCTTTGGTTAAGCAAGTATCTCCAACTCTTCCATATCTCTCTCTCTTTCTGCAATGTAGTAGAAGGATCCTACCATGCATCTTCACACGTTCTTCACTTCACTCTCAATCTGCACTTTACTTGTATTCTGCACTTCATTTTGATAACCGCATCAATCTGTTTAGCAACACAAGAAAGTATCTCGAAAAACCATTAGCCTTTTTCACATTTAAAGATAAACCATTATTTTATCTTAGTTTGCAAAAACAACTACCTGTCAGTTCAAAATGGAAGTCTTTTAAAAAGAAAATATTTTTGGTATTTTTTATATTTTTCAACACAAACTAAACTAACAAAACTAAACTCAAAAAAATATTTACAATACTTCTTTTTGTGAGTATCATGTGCAAGAAGATCATATCAGCAAAATCAAACTGTTTTCATGATGGGATTTTAACATGTTTATCAAAGCAATTTCATCCATATGAAATAAAAACGCAGCGGAAATTATATATAAAACATGTTACTTTTATGATATAAATTTCATTTATAAGTAAAATCCCAAAACCCGGATCCATATATGAAGATGCATACTATCATACACAACCATAGGGTGTTTAGAAAACTACCTTCTTGAAGTACAAGGATGATGAAACGGATGATGCTTCTTGAAATGGTTGTCTTCAAGAGTAGAAGACCTCAAGCTTGTATACCCCAAGCTTCCAACAAACACCACGAGTTTAGCTAGGATTTAACACCAAAAATCAAAACCGAACACTTGAGAAAATCTATGATGGCCGAAAATATTGAGCATAAGAACTAGTCCCTTTTTTTTTGGTCATCCATTGTATTTAAAATACAAGAGAGAATATTATCAAAACCAAGACCCAATCAAAAATTCTTACACATGCAAAATTGCATGTCATAACATTGGACCAACATGGGTCTTGGGAAGACCCCCATAGTGGACGGCCCTTAGGGGTTTTTAAAAAAAAATTCCAATTTTTTTTATAACAAATAAAGTCTTGTTTAATTTTATAACTTTTATAAAATATAACACTATGTTTGCAAGACTTTATATAATCTTTTATAATGTCATTTAACCTATTAAATAA
The DNA here is from genome assembly GCA_030545235.1 of Helianthus tuberosus. Classification (NCBI taxonomy): domain Eukaryota; kingdom Viridiplantae; phylum Streptophyta; class Magnoliopsida; order Asterales; family Asteraceae; genus Helianthus; species Helianthus tuberosus. Next base: position 77,103 of record JARYGA010036071.1, read on the forward strand.
CAAAATAAAATATTCTCTCAAAATAAATTATCCACATAATTTATTGGTTTCTCAAGTGTAATTATTTAGAAAACCAATTTCTAAATATTGTAAGTGTTAATATTTATTTGTTTGATCACATCACAAATAAATAATATAAGTGTTTGTCTAGCTTGTTATTGGGTATGACTCGACTTGGATCATAACGTACTAGCCACATCAATTTATTATGTGTCTTGGGCATACAGAGTCCAACAATCTCCCACTTGCACAAGATACATAGAAGATTGATGCAAGCAGTAAATGACGCCTAACTACGGTTTACTACCCCCAATACGTATGACTATATTTTCCATTCAATAACATCATCCCTTTCAAGTCCCTTACTTGAACATGATTTAGGTGAATTTATCATTTATCCTTTTGTTTCAGATGTCATGTTAAATCCAGAGACACAGAGTGATCACTCTCTGTTGATTTAACTTTAGCAGGCCTTAGACATCTTACTCTCAACGAATAAGAGGAACAAATCCCTTCTTGACTACATACGTCTCTCACAATCACCTTGTATCACACCTGAGCTCAGCCTTATGTACTGTCATATTACTGACAGCGAAGAAATAAGTCAAGGCATAATATTTGGTGAATATCAAGACCCAATATGTATCTCAGGTCAGAGGATACTATGATATTCGCCTTAACTCAAAATTTACTTATGATCAATCACAAATGATTCCATGCAGTAATATTTGAGAGCGAGTCAGTCCAATATTTGTATCCCACAAATATCTATGAACTTTGGCAGCAACACTTTGCTCTATATTCATATCTAATGAATATCCACCAATCCAAGTTCATAATAGTCTTGCATTCATATTTGTTCCCACAATTATGATCGACTACGGACATTTAGAATAATTAACTTATTCACGGATTTAAACATGCTAATATGAAACGTAACTTGAAATATCATAAAAGAGTTAAAATAACAATTGTTTCAATATCCAAATACAAAATGGATCAAATCCAATCACTAGAATATCGAAGTCCTAAGGAACATGTATGACCCTCATGTTTTCCCCTGTCAAGGAGCTTCGTGAGTGGATCCACAATGTTTTGAACGGTGTGAACTTGGCGGATACATATCTTTCCCTTTTCAACTTCATCCCTTATGTAGTTGAATCTCCGCTCGATATGTCTAGTCTTTTGGTGCGCACGAGGTTCCTTGATTTGAGCAATCGCACCCTCGTTGTCACAAAAGATCTCTAGGGGGTCTTGAATGGTAGGGACCACCCCTAGATCGGCTATAAATTTCTTCAGCCATGCAGCTTCCTGGGCTGCCAATGAAGCGGCGATGTATTCTGATTCTGTAGTGGACAATGCTACCACGTCTTGTTTTGAGCTCTTCCAAGAGACTGCTCCACCATTTAAAATGAAGACATACCCCGATTGCGATCGAGAATCACTTCGATCGGTTTGGAAACTCGCGTCCGTGTAACCTTTTACAACGAGTTCCTCCTCACCAGATCCATATATTAAGAACATATCCTTAGTCCTCCTAAGATATTTCAATATACTTTTAACAGCCATCCAATGACTGTTACCTGGATTCTGCTGGTATCTACTCGTCATGCTCAAGGCGCATGACACGTCCGGTCTGGTGCATATCATTGCATACATGATGGATCCTATAGCTGACGCATATGGGATTCTTTTCATTTTTTCTTGCTCATCCTTTGAGCTTGGACATTGAGATGTGTTCAATATTGTCCCTTTTTGAATAGGTACAAAACCTCTCTTAGAGTTCTCCATTTGGAACCTATTCAAAACTTTGTCAATGTATGCACTTTGGTTTAAACCTATCAAGTGCCTTGATCTATCCCTATAGACCTTTATTCCCAGAATGTAGGCGACTTCACCAAGATCCTTAATGGAAAAACAACTTCCAAGCCAAGCTTTTACACTTTCCATGGTTGGAATGTCATTCCCAAATAGTAGAATGTCATTGACATACAGTACTAAGAAAGTGATGATGCTCCCACTAGCTTTCTTATACACACAAGCTTCATCACCGTTCTTGATGAATCCAAAATTCTTAATTTCTTCATCAAAACGGTGATTCCAACTTCTAGATGCTTGTTTCAATCCATAGATTGATTTCTTCAACTTGCACACTTTGTCAGGATGCTTTCGATCGACAAAACCTTCTGGCTGAACCATATAGACATCTTCATCAAGATATCCATTAAGAAAAGCCGTTTTGACATCCAATTGCCAGATCTCATAGTCATAATATGCAGCTATGGCAAATAATATCCTGATTGACTTTAGCATCGCCACAGGCGAGAAGGTCTCATCATAATCAATCCCTTGAGTTTGAGTGAAACCTTTTGCTACAAGTCTTGCTTTGTAAGTATCCAAGTTACCATGCATATCCGTTTTCTTCTTGAAAACCCACTTACTTCCAACTACTTTGGAGTTGAGTGGTGGTACAACCAATTCCAAAACTTGGTTGTCATACATGGATTGTATCTCTATGTTCATGGCTTCAAGCCATTTGTCACAATCGGATTTTGACATTGCATCATGGTATGTGGTTGGTTCATCTGAATCTACCACGTAGCATCCATCCATGAAAAATCCATATCTTTCAGGTGGATTACTAATTCTACCAGATCTGCGAACATTTTGTGTGTTCTGATCAACCTCCTGATCGTTTTCAACAACCTCTTGTTGAGTGCTAGTATCAACCAAATGTGTATCGTCTTGTGGTTCTTGATCCTCTTCAAGTTCCACTGTTCTACTACTAGTTCCTTCCATAAGGAATTTAGCTTCTAAGAACTTACCCTTTCGAGCAACAAATACCTTTTGCTCGGTTGGATCGTAGAAATAATATCCTGTATCATCTTTAGGATATCCTACAAAGATACACTTAGTAGATCGGACTTCCAATTTATTTGGAGTGTATTGCTTAACATAAGCTTCACAACCCCAAACCCTTAAGAATGATAATGATGGAGGGTTTCCATGCCATATTTCAAAAGGTGTCCTTTCTACTTTCTTGGTTGGAGCCATATTTAGTATACGGACTGCGGAGAGCAAAGCGTAACCCCAAAATGATAGAGGTAATGTGCTTCTAGCCATCATAGATCGAACCATATCTAATAGAGTTCAATTTCTCCTTTCGGACACACCATTGTGTTGTGGTGTTCTAGGTGGAGTAAGTTGTGAAATGATTCCACAACTTCTAAGATGATCTTGAAAAGCACCACTTAGGTATTCACCTCCTCTATCGGTACGAAGGACTTTAATTATTTTCTTGAGTTGATTTTCTACTTCACTTTTGAAGTCTTTGAACATTTCAAATGCTTCATCCTTGTGTCTTAGTAAGTACACATATCCATAACGACTATAGTCATCGGTAAAGGTAATGAAGTATCTTTCACCATTCCTAGTCATCGGCTTAAAAGGACCACATACATCTGAATGTATGATGCCTAGTAAGTCTTTTGCCCTTTCAAAAGTTCCACTAAAGGGTGTCTTGGTCATTTTGCCTTGTAAACAAGATTCGCATACATCAAATGAATTATCTTCATTTGTATTCAGAAGACCATTTTTCTGAAGTGTATGCATGCGATTCTTGCTTATATGTCCAAGGCGACAATGCCAAAGATAGGAATCACCCAAATCCATTTTGAGTTTCTTGTTGGTTACTTGGTACATTGAGCTATCATATGATGCGTTATCATGATCTAATTCATAAATACCATTTAAAGACATAGCTTTAAAATAAAACACATTATTCATAGAAACATAAATGTCTTGGTTAATAAAATCAAATTTAAAACCACATTGTCTCAAAAGGGAAACTGAAATTATGTTCCTAGTCAAACTAGGAGCATATAAAACATTCTTCAAAATCACTTCCAAACCACTTGGAAGCTTTAAAACGTAGTCTCCTTGAGCTTCGACTTCAACTTTTGCTCCGTTGCCCATAAAGAGACTACTGTCTCCCTTCTTGTAATGTCTACTTCTTCTGAACCCCTGCAACGAATTGCAAATAAGAGTTCCACATCCGGTATCTAGTACCCATGTGTTAGAAGAAATAACATTAAGCTCAACATGTATCCTAAAGATAGTACCTGAGGTTTGCCCTGCATCCCTCTTGTTTTTCAACTCCTTGAGATAGGTTGGACAATTTCTCTTCCAATGTCCTATCTCACCACATTCAAAACATGGGTCATTTGTAGCAACCTTTTGCTTCTTCTCCTTCGGTTTGGTGGGTTCTGCTTTAGCTTTTCCCTTCCCTTTTCCTTTGACGTGTCCCTTTCTTTTAGCATAGGTTGCTTTAGAGTCGGGGTGGGGCCTCTTCTTGTTGCCTCCTTCATTGATCGCTAGGACGGGTAAAGCCTTTTTGCCCATACTTGCTTCGGCCGTCTTGAGCATTGCATGAAGTTCACCAATGCTCTTGTCCCATCCATTCATGTTGTAATTCATTACAAAACTCTCAAATTTCTTTGTTAAAGAGTTGAGGATCAAATCCGTAGCCAACTCTTTAGAGACGGGACAATTTAGCCGTTCGAGGTGATCAATGTGGCTTTTCATCTTGAGAACATAAGATGATACCGATTGGGTTTCCTCCATTCGACATGCATGAAGCGCCCGAACAGTTTCGAAGCGTTCTACCCTTGCTTGTTGTAGGAACATTTCCTTTAACTGGGTAATCATGTCGTATGCCCCGTGGTGTTCAAAATCCTTTTGAATTTCGGGAATCATAGTTCCCAACATGAGGCATGAGGCTTGCATGGAGTCCTCGGTATACTTAACCCAATCGTTGTAGGCTTCCACATCTTCCACGTTAGGTTCATCGGGAATAGGATCGTCCAACACATAGGATATTTTCTCTTGCTTGAGAACGATTCTCAAGTTTCGAAACCAATCCATGAAGTTGTTATGGTTGAGACGATCCTTTTCAAGGATGGTTCTTAGTGACAGGTTTCGGACGGTTTGGTTAATCGGGTTTGCATTGTTAGCGGCCATCTACAAAATTTAACAAGTTCAATTTTTAGTATTTTCGATATTATTATATTTTAATCATTAATACCCTTTTGTGTCTTAAAGACAATTAATAATTAAAATCTAGAATCCAACGTTACATTTAAATATTGGTTAGGTGACCTTTATCCCTCTATTTAAATTAACAAGGTAGTCAACGTTTGACAATTGCAACTCTTTGCAACTTCTAGCCATATGGGATCGGTTAAACATCTTTATGTTTAGTTGGCATGTTTAATCCCATCAACACCTTTGTTCCCCATGCTTCGGTGACCCTAAGTTCATGGTTTCCAAATCAAGTCGTCCAACTTACACACACATGTGAGTTTATACACATAAGTGGTTAGGTGACCTTTATCCCACAAACATGGTAAACCCACCTCGAACATACAAGTTCCCTCAAATGTGGTTAGGTGACCTTTATCCCACAATAAGAGTTCCCAAGTGTTTCGAGTGTTGTATAAAAGGATGGTGTTTGACTTGTTTTATAAAAGGGTTTTTAATATTTCAAAATTCTAGTTTAGAAAATATTATGTACCATATATTTGCATGCATTCAAATCAATGGTACCTTGGTGAAAACAAATTTTCAAGGTTCTATTTAATAAAACCCATTTTATTATAAAATCATTAATTTTTAATAAAACCTTTATTAAACATTTTAATGATTTTTTCAAGAACCAATTTTACGCTTGTTGTTGATTATTAGTTTGTTAAGTCATGCATATCTACATATCATCTAAACAACAAAATAAACAACCACACAAGCATAACAATAGGTGCATAACCATAGCCAACTATTTTGACAACACTTGTTAGCCGAAACAAGTGTGTTAAAAGGTCCTTCCTAAAGGGTGAAAAATGACACAAGTAATGTGTCGATGAACTCCCACTTGATCCCGCATCCAAATGCTTCAAGTCTCCTTCTTGTGTTGTGATTTCTCCACCTTCTTTGAGCTTCCAAAAGTTTTTTTATTTTCAGCTCCAAACTCCTTTGGACTTCAAAAATGTGTTTTGGTTATCGGGTTAAAATCCCGTTGAGAACGATGAAGTTCTTTGGACCGAATATTATGGTCCAAACCAAAACCGCATTTTTGTGTGCATCTTCTTTTACAAAATATATCCTAATACATTTTTTTCTAGTAAAATAAAATGCACCTAATCTATTTATTTTACATACCAAATGAAATAAATAAATTACATATCTTCTAATGGAAGAACAAAATAATAATTATTACAACCCATTGAAATAATAAATCACAACACAATCATTCAACACAAGGTCATGGCTAGGTCATATGCACCAAAATATATATCCAAATATATATATATTAATTTCAAGAAGTATAAAAAAATGGTTCCCTTTTATAAACATTTTCGGCTATTTTCAAAAAACCGAAAAGTTAAGTTTTGTCCAAACAAACAAATCATCCATATGAAATAAATTTTTCAAGATTCTCTTATGCATGTAAGAAAATAATCTTGAAAAACAAAGGGTTAACCATGTTAAAATTTTCGGCCATAGGGTTTTCTTCAAACCCGAAACCCGAAATTTTAATCTATTGAAGTATGCACTCATATAAGCGGCTCTAGATGCCATTGATGGGATTTTAACATGTTTATCAAAGCAATTTCATCCATATTAAATAAAAACGCAGCGAAAATTATATATAAAACATGTTACTTTTATGATATAAATTTCATTTATAAGTAAAATCCCAAAACCCGGATCCATATATGAAGATGCATACTATCATACACAACCATAGGGTGTTTAGAAAACTACCTTCTTGAAGTACAAGGATGATGAAACGGATGATGCTTCTTGAAATGGTTGTCTTCAAGAGTAGAAGACCTCAAGCTTGTATGCCCCAAGCTTCCAACAAACACCACGAGTTTAGCTAGGATTTAACACCAAAAATCAAAACCGAACACTTGAGAAAATCTATGATGGCCGAAAATATTGAGCATAAGAACTAGTCCCTTTTTTTATTTTGGTCATCCATTGTATTTAAAATACAAGAGAGAATATTATCAAAACCAAGACCCAATAAAAAACTCTTACACATGCAAAATTGCATGTCATAACATTGGACCAACATGGGTCTTGGGAAGACCCCCATAGTGGACGGCCCTTAGGGGTTTTTAAAAAAAAATTCCAATTTTTTTTATAACAAATAAAGTCTTGTTTAATTTTATAACTTTTATAAAATATAACACTATGTTTGCAAGACTTTATATAATCTTTTATAATGTCATTTAACCTATTAAATAACAAAATAAAATATTCTCTCAAAATAAATTATCCACATAATTTATTGGTTTCTCAAGTGTAATTATTTAGAAAACCAATTTCTAAATATTGTAAGTGTTAATATTTATTTATTTGTTTGATCACATCACAAATAAATAATATAAGTCTTTGTCTAGCTTGTTATTGGGTATGACTCGACTTGGATCATAACGTACTAGCCACATCAATTTATTATGTGTCTTGGGCATACATAGTCCAACATTTCACACTATTAGATAATTCTTTATTTAATTTTCGTGAAAAGCAGTTCAAGACGATTACCAGTATGTTCGTCCACTTAAACAAAATGCATGAACATTTCAAGTACCATTACCATATGATACGTTAAGGTAATATTAATTCTGATATACTAGTGTGTCCCACTTCAGGATATACCCCCGCGATCAAGGTATGCACAAAGATTCATCGTAGTAGGCGAGTATACTGAATTCATCCGTCTTATTTTTCAACGGTTAGATAATTGGTGAACAGGTCAGTACTTTCGTACATCAGAGAGACCAAAATATCTAACGAGGGCTATGACAAATACCATTTTTGGTACGAATTATGCATTTTGCACATTTGAATAACTCTCTTTGAGAGCTTCTTCATTTTTGGCGTTTTGGCATTTTTAGCTCTTTTAAGATATCCTGGGTGTGTCTAGGTCAGCATATATCTGGATGCAGCAGAAGGACACCCCTGATATCCCCAGATGAAATAACAGTATAAAGACCCAAAACTTCAGATTTTGGCAATCTATCAATGCAAGATTTAAGGTCATTAAACCATACACCACTGATGTGTTCCCCACATATACTCAGTGCATTTATGTTTATATCACATTGGTAAGTTGATTATTTCATGCTTTTGCCTACTGGTACATCATATGATGAAGCTGCTATCACACTTAAGCATTTTAATTCAGTTCGAGTGTGACAGTCTAACTTGCTGATGTACTAATATTTCTTCTTTTTCACACAGTGAAAACTCATTTTTGATTTTCTATTTTTTAAGTTTTTGATTTTTCAATGTTTTTGGATTTTTTAAAATTTTATAACTTACTCCCCCTAAACACACGCACTATATAAAAACTTTTTGGCTTAGGGCGATTTCTCCCCCTAAATTTTTGTTTATATGGAGTAAGTTTTAAAAACATAAATTTAAAAACACAAACAAACTCCCACTTAAAATCTGACAAAAGTTTTTCACGTTTAAAGTTTAAAATAATCAAAATGATCACAGAAGTAAATAGTTCGTTACCCATGTTAACCTACTATTCACCTCAGATGCTTTACAGGAATAACCACTGTCGAACACATCAACAGTCCTTCTTGGTCATCCTGCACACACTCAACAACTCAGTTAGTCTTGAGAACCCAAGCCCTGATAGTCTTGGGTTTTCCAAATTCATCTATTACAGGAATATCCATCCAGTATCCATCACTCCTCAGTGGAGTCTTGGATTGCTTACCCGTTGAACAAGATTGATAATTTCCACTAGGTCTTTGATTGCGAGAGTTCCAATAACCTCTCGAATTTTCTGACCTTTGGAAATTATTATCGTGATACCTTCTTCTCCCATTATTATACCATGAATTTTGGAAAAATTTTGGATGTTGTTGAAAATTTTGATTTCCAGCAGTTTGGTATCGATTTTGATATCCAAAATTTTTATTTTGACTTTGAAAACGATTTGATTTACCACTATATTGACTAAATTGTGGAGAAATACTTCTTGGTCTATCAAATCTTTTTGAAGTTGAGGGTTTTGATTGAAATTCAGGTTTCTTTGTCTGACAACTTGATTTTACAGTATTGCTTGACCCAACCTGATTCTCATCCTTAACCTCATCAACCTTTTGTTTACCTTTCTTCAAAGGACAACAACTTGCCATGTGCCCTTTGTTGTGACATTTAAAACAGGATCTTTTCTTATATGTTTTCTTTTTGTTTGATCGCTTTTTAAATGTGTTGGCCTTTTTGTCTTCAGTATCCTCATCCACTTTATGAGGTGTACTGTTAGACCCAACAGATTCTTTCAAAGAAACTGGACTATTTGGTAAGTCCACAGCTATCGGATCCACTACTACTTGTGCAGTGGTTACAAAATTAGTTAGCTCATCTTCAGTTGGTAAAAATGAGTAGTCTTGATTTCCAGAAGATGAAGCTTTAGTAAACCCCACCCCTGTTTTATCATTACTTCTTTTTAAACCTTTTTGAATTTGAGTCCCGACTAACGAAGAATTTTCAAAATTGTTTAACTTCCCCTGAAGTTCAACAATTTTGGCTTGTGCATCAACCAATTCTATGCACTTTTCTGAAAGCTCGTTAGTCTTTTCTTTCACAGTTTCACGAGCCAAATCAATGGCCTGTAACAGTTCATTGACTTTGCTTGTTAAACTGCTAATCTCCTGTTCATTTGATTTGAGTTTATCTAAACAATTTGACTCTCTTTTAATCAAAAGAACATTTAACTCTTTTCGGTTTTCCAAATCACCTAAAAGAGTTTTGTTTTGCTCCGATAGTCTGTCTACTTTACCCTGTAGTTCAGTGCAATTAAGACATGTATGACTTACAGATTCTGATGATACCTTTACCTCTACTGTAAGTCCATTCACATCATTCAAACCCTTTGAGACTTCTGCACCCTTCTTTTCAGCATTCTTCTCATCTACTTTCTTCTTTTCTTCTATCTCATCAGCTTCCTCTCCAATCTTTACAGCTGCAAGCTCAGCTACCAATGCTTGATCACAAGTAGTTACTTTTGAAGAGATCTATAATTCCCATAGTTCTTGAAGGTATGCTTAATGCCCTCAGGTAAGGATTTCTTGATCACTGCTAAAGCTCTCTTCTCAGCATCAACCACCTGTCTCTCAGATTCATCCATCTTCTCATAAGAAATCACCTTAACTCTTCCTTCAACACGACGTGAAGGAGCAACGTATCCATCTATCATACAGCTCCACATTCTCGTATTTTCACTTTTCACAAATGCCTCAAACTTTTCTTTCCAGTCAGTATATTCTTTGACATTTATAAGCTTTGGCCAGTTTTTAACAACCTCACTTCCATTATTCATCTTAGCCATCACGCAGCGTAAAAGTTTAAATGAATTTGGGTAACCTGTGTCAAAATCCAAATCTAACTTCTCTACTGGTCCTTTTCAAGCTTTTACCGTAAGCGAACTGATAAAACCGTACAAAATTTTGTCCGAAATCGGGTTTTACCAAATTATACCGTTAGATTCGTCTCGAAATTACAATTCGAATGATATATAATGTCAAAAACCTATTTCCGGATTTTCCAGAGTTTTTTTTTGCCCTAAAAATCCAAGGATTCCAACGGTGCAAACGGTTTCCCGAGATGAGCTATGGATAATTTTCTAAACTCGAAACAGTGAAATTTTTCTTACGCAAGCCAAGAAAAATTCCACCCCTTCCGAAATAATCTGAAATTGTCCGAAATGGCTGTGATTTTCCGAAATGAACACCTCCTAGTCCGAAATAAACTAGTCTGGTCCGAAATGATACTATCAGATCCGAAATCAAACACCTTTGATCCGAAATGAACCCCTTTTAATCAGAAATGGTCCGAAATCCTACTGTTTGATCCGAAATGCAACAATTTAATCCGAAAAGCAAGCCTGAAGATCCGAAATGCAACTAATCAGGTCCGAAATGCAACTGTCTGAATCCGAAATGCAACTTTCTGATCAGAAATGGATCCGAAATGACTGCTTTTGGTCCGAAATCCAAGTATTTTGATCAGAAATTGATCCGAAATACATGATTTCAATCCGTAATGGATCCGAAATGCAAGATTTGTATCTGAAATCCTTGTATTCTATCCGAAATCAGCAACAGAATTCAAGAACAGCTTCCAAAACGCGTCCAAAAACCCAGATTTCTGCAGAAACGATTCTGAACCAAGCCAATCAAGAGCCTAATGCTCCGATACCAATTGTAGGTCCTGTGAGCCGTGCGGATCATAACAGAATCGTCGATCTAACCTAGAGTGCGGAATCCCCTAAAACAGATTTCACAGAAAACGAGTAGAAACAGAATCAAGAACACGATACACTTTCAATCCGGTCTTCTATTAATTATCCAACACGAAGTTTACAATCAATTCAAGACCCAGAAGAAATCTATCAGCCAATCTCTGTAGATTTCTCTAACTCTCTCTCAAACTCTATTCACTGGCTAACCTAAACCCTTATGCCAAGCCTTGTTTATATAGGACAAGGTTTGCACATGGGCTTTGGTCTGGGCAAGGCCATTCTCCAAGCCCATAACACTAAATAACTCCCTAACCAATAATGCTATGCCCAATACAAAATATCCAAAGACTAAATAAACAAACTATTAAGTTGTTGTCATAAAACATGCACCAACATCAGCTATTTGATAGCGAGACGGGATATGAAGAATTCGCACATCACCACGTTGAACCAAGTCACGAACAAAATGAATATCCAATTCTATATGTTTGGTACGTTAATGTTGTACCGGATTCCCAGATAAATAAACTGCACTGATATTGTCACAATAAACCACACTAGCCTTCCGAAGGGGGCGATGTAACTCCAATAATAGATTCTGAATCCAACAAAGTTCGGCTACCATATTAGCAACACCATGGTATTCCACTTCCGCACTAGAGTGAGAAACCACAGCCTGACGCTTAGATGACCAAGATAATAGAATAGAACCCAGATAAACGCAATAACACAAGGTGGAGCATTGCGTATTAGGACAACCAGCCCAATCAGCATCAGTGTACGCGCGTAAAGAAAGTTCACTGAAGTTGCCTAAGGTGAGACCAAACATGGGAGTGCCCTGAATCTAGCGAATAATGCGTTTGAGGGAGTTCCAATGATCAACCCGAGGAGAATGCATATGCATACAAACCTGCTGAACTGCAAAGCTAATGTCAGGTCTGGTGAAAGTAAGATACTGAAGTGCACCAGCCAGACTACGATATAATGTAGCGTCCTTAAACAGGTCACTCGAAGAAGCACTAAGTTTAGATTTTGTGTCCAAGGGAGTAGCAACCGACTTGCAAGACGACATACCAGCCCGATCAATAATATCTAATGCATATGATTGTTGTGATAAAAACATTGTATTTTGTTGTCGTGTGACATTAATCCCCAAAAAATGACTCAATGGGCCAAGATCTTTCATGTCGAATTCAGCAGCTAGTTGATGTATGAGATTGGCCCATAGTGTGTCATGAGACATTGTAAGAATGATATCATCAACATAAATAAGTAAATAAGCCATGTCAGAACCCTGATGATATATAAATAACGAATTATCACACTTACTCTGCTGAAAACCAATGGACAATACAAAATCCGTGAACCGTTAGTAGCATACGCGCGGTGCCTGTTTTAATAATGATCTCTTTAGTAGACAAACATGATCCGGATACTGGCGATGACGAAATAACATGGGTTGATACATGTAAACTGTTTCAGTAATATTTCCATGTAGGAAAGCATTAGTAACATCCAACTGATGTATGAGCCATGACTGAGATAAAGCTAAAGTCAAGACAGTCTGAATGGTGGTCGGCTTGACAACCGGACTAAAAGTCTCCCCACAATCAATACCTACCTGCTGAGTACTACCATCACAGACTAACCGAGCATTATATCGATCCAGCGTACCATCGGAGCGATATTTATGTCTAAACAACCACATGCTACGTATCACATTCATGTGTGTGGTGCAAGGGACTAATTCCCATGTCTTATTTTTAATAAGTGCATTGAACTCAGTAGTCATCGCATTGTACCAATCCGGTTTGGACAAGGCGTCGGTAGGGGTTTTAGGTAAGGGGGTGACAAGAGTGGCATTAAGATTAAAGGGTTGTTTGGGCTTAGAGATGTCGTCCTTAGAGCGAGTGCGTATAGTACGGCCTCTAGAAGGTTGGTTTGGTACAACTGGAGGAGGGGGATGGGGTGTTGGTGATTTCAGGTTTGTAGTAGATTTGGATCGGCGAGAATAAGTGTGGGTAATGGGTGGTTTAGAGGGAGGGTCATTGGGCCGATTGGGAGAGGACTCGGGTCTAGGTGGGTGGGTCGGAGGGGAGTAAGTATGAGTGGGTGGACGAATGTTCAAGTTTATTGATTGTGGTGTGAGGAATTAAAGGATAACATAAGTAACCAAAAACACAAAGATGGGTATATGAGGGTTGAGTGAGGTAGAGAGATTGAGTGGGGGACTGGTAGTTTAGAAGTTTGCTAGGAAAGATATTAAGGAGATAAGTGGCGACATCGAGAGCATGATGCCAATAGTTGTTGGGCATAGAGGATTGAGCGAGAAGAGTTCTAATATTGTTGTTAATTGTTCGAATTTTTCGCTCGGCTTTACCATTTTGGGACGACGTGTGTGGGTAGGAAAATCGGAATTTCATGCCATGGGTATTACAAAATTGATCAAATTGAGCATTCACATATTCTTTGCCATTATCGCATTGAAATTGTTTGATTTTACGCTCAAATTGGTCGTAATGTAGGTAGAGAAGTTTTGAAAGGTTGAGAAGGCTTGTGATTTCTGATTAAGGGGAAATGTCCATAAAAAATTAGTGAAATCATCTAGAAATAAAATGTAATAACGATGACCACCACTACTAAGTATTGGTGAAGTCCATAAATCACTGTGTATGATATCAAATGGTAAAGAAGTAGAATTAACATAATCCATAAACGGAAGTCGAACATGCTTACCAAAAACACAAGACTGACATAATTTAGTTTTTGTGTTACTACAATCAATAAAACTTGAATTTTTAAGGGAATGCAATAAATTTGAGCCGGGGTGATCGAGGCGTTGATGCTAAAGATCTTGAGACACAACAGTAAAGGTAGATGGAAGGTGAACTTAGAAACTTGTGTGGGATCCAACGTGTAGAGGTCACCAGAACTATTGCATCGTAGGATAGGAGTCCTGGTCTTGAGATCCTTCACAATAAAACCAAAGGGGTCAAATTCTATAGAAACATGATTATCTTTAGTGAAACGACGGACGGAAAGTAGGTTTTTGATTAAAGATGGTGCATAAAGAACATTAGTTAATTTGAAAGGTGGGAAGGGTGGTGTTAAGGTTTGGTTTCCTTGTCCAAGAACGTGTATGGTTTTGCCATTACTGTAACACCTCGAAAATTCACGTCCTATAATGTGTAGACACGTGTCATATGTTTGAACGTGGGAAAGAATGTTATAGAAGGACTAAAGTTGACAATCATGGAAAGTATGTGGATATACGTATTCTAAATGTCAACAGTGAATAAATATATTATATATTAACCCTACAAGATGCTCATACCTTCAAATGAATAAATCATGGATCTTACGGAGTTAAAAGTGAGAGATTACAAACTACAGGGGCTAAATGTGTCAACATGTTTAAGTTATACCTCTGAGTGACCTTTTGACAAACCCGAAGCTTTGTAATGGTTAATTATGCTCACTAGAATGCACGATTTAAATTTCGTAGAGTTTCTTTATCGTATGACAAAGTTATGATCAAATTCGTGTGCAAAGGGTTAAAACGTAAACGTTGAAAGTTAGGACTTTTCGGGTAATAATAAAGTAACCGGGGACTTAACAAAGTGGGTATGTGTTTTAAAGCCCTTACAAATCAAATTGGAGGGTTCAAGATGCAAGAAAATAAGTGCCTAATCGAAGTTTGAAGGGCCAAGGATCAAATCGCAAAAATCAAAAATTTAGATTTGTGCAGACACGTTGCCGCGACACGCGACGCCCGGGGGGACCCTTCGCGACACGCGGGGGAGTGCCCAGTTCCGAAATTCTTGGGTTTTTGCCTGCTGAGTGCTTTCTGCTCGATTTCATCCGATTTTTCTCATAAAGGGCGACCCCTAGACACCCCCTAAGCACTAGGAACATGTGTTGATCAGTTGTGGTGGGTTGTAGACTCATGTGTCAAAGATTTGTGGTGATAAATTCACTATAAAAGGCCATGATATGCAACCATTGTTCTTCACACTTTCATCTTGCAATCTGATCATTTCTGGAGCTCCAAGGCACTCTCAAGTGATCACTAATCAAGCTTAGGACTTTTGTAAGTTTGCTTAACCTTCTTTAATTAAGTTTTAGCTTAGTTTTAGCTTAAAAGTTAAACCGTCGTAATTAACGGTTGACTTTAAGATTAATCACTAATGGTCCAGTGATTAGTCGAATCAAAAGTAGTTATAAGTTGGTAATTATGTGGGTAATAAACCCTTAAAAGCCCCCCCCCCCTAATTACCACTCTAACCAGGTCAAAAGTCGGGTCAAACTTGCTAAGAAAAAGTCAACAGAATGTTTAAATTACAATTTATGCATGATTAGCAATGTAGAATGTATACAACCTGTTTGATCATTAATATAACTTGGTAAATAGTGTAATAACATGTCTAAACATGTTCAACCCGACAATTTCCTGTTTAGACCCGGTTCGGAACCGAAAGTCGCATAGTTTGACTTATACTTTGACTTTCAGTTCTGACCCGTTATGGTATGTTTTAGAAATACCTAAGAGCTTCATTTGGACCAGGTTACATGCTAGTATAACCCCCTGTGATTATACACCATGGTTCATTAGTTAACCGATTAATACGCATGATTCCGTTAATTGCTCATATGTTGACCATTATGCCCTTTTCACCTTAAAACGTGATTTTTGAAAATGTAAAAGAGTAGAAACCTTAATTACTGATATATAGACTTGTATGCAAAGTTTGACCTCAGTTTGAGGTGTAGAATAAGAGTTATGCTCGTTAGCGTAAAATTAAAGCTTTATGTTAATAAAACGGCGTAATTAGCGTATAGCCTAGTTAAGCCTACTTTTTGATATCAAATCTTTTACCCACTGATGTAATATATTATTTTGGGATTTTTAAAGATTTTTAATAAATTTTAGGCTGAGCATAACTTTTAATCGTAGGCTTAATCCGGTAATTGTCGGTTTTGCCCTTACGGGCCATAAAATGAGTTTTACATATCCAAACGACTCCAAACCTTTTGCTACTGACCTTAAATGACAAATAAATTATTTTAAGCCTTCTGGAAATATAAAAATATCATATTTAAGTATCGAACCCGGAAATGGCCTTTAATCGCCTTTTTAAGCGTTTTTAACGCATTGTATGTACTAAGATTATTTTAAACATACAAAGGGTGATACTGTTGGTACACTTTATGTGGACGCGACTCGACTCGGTTCGATTCGGTTCGGGTCGACTCGGTTAGGTCCGGCTCCAGCCAAACGTCACGACATTCCTCCGTCGTGCGCCCCAGAGTTCGACACGCGAAGCACGGAGCGCCGAAAGCCTTTCCCGCAAACACATCACCATGACATCACCTTAGTGATGTCATGATGATGTCACAAGCTTTGTCTCATATGTTGAATTGATGAAAGTTTATAACTGGAACAAAGATCCGGGCCGTAATTCTCACATGGGCCGAAGACTAGAGTTAGGCTTTTGACTTGTTTTGGGCTTCAACTACAATCGACGAAACAGATTATAGATTTAATATGTTTGTCGACGAAACATAATGTGTTTCGTCGACTTTAGTGTTTCGTCGAGTGCCTTTATGCGTTTCGTCAGTCTGTGTCTGTGTCTAGTATAAATACCCCTCTCTATTTCTGTGTGAAATAGAGATGAGAAAATACCCTTAAAGAAACTCTGTCAAAACTGTGTTTGTATCAGTTTGTATTTGGTTCTCATCCCGTTTAATCAATAGAGTGTGTTTTATTGGTTAATTCGTGTTCTTTATTAACTGTGTTTGGTTTGCACCGTCACGGGGATTCCGCACCCGTTACCGTGTTTGTGATAAACAAGGATAGGTTTTCGTTATCGATCCTCACCGGAAAAACGGGACC
This sequence comes from Helianthus tuberosus, assembly GCA_030545235.1. Taxonomy (NCBI): domain Eukaryota; kingdom Viridiplantae; phylum Streptophyta; class Magnoliopsida; order Asterales; family Asteraceae; genus Helianthus; species Helianthus tuberosus. Next base: position 94,322 of record JARYGA010036071.1, read on the forward strand.
TAGGTAATCGTTTTCGTAAATATCCTTGTGTCTTTTAAATTTATCTTAGTTTGTTGATTTTTGGGGGAGTAAATCCAATTTTGAAAATTCAAAAACAGTGAAAATTTTCAAAACGCAAAAACATTGGAAAAACAAAAATGAGTTTCCTCGCGAGAAAAAGAGAAAATGATAGTAGATCAGTGGTCTGTTGAAACCTCTTTAACTGAAATGCAAAATGAAAAATGATAAGCAGCTCTATATAAGATGTATCGGTAGGCTCACAATCATATTAAAGTGTGCAGGGTGATATAAATCTTAAATCGACTGAAGACCAGGTGGGAACCGCACATTGGCATATGGTCTTAGTACCGAAATTTCGTTTGAGAGATTGCTGAGGTTCTGAGATATTCGGTCTTTATGCTGTCTTATCATCTGGGTATCATGGTTGTATCTTTTACCGAAATAATAACGGAGACGAAGTCTAAGATCTTCCATGATACTATACATACGTGTACATATTGCATTCGTCCTCAATAAGTGATCAACAATCACATGTCCAAACAAAATAAGTGATTATATATCACAGATTCTTTGCGGGAGTCAAGTTCGTCTCTCTGCTGTACGAAAGTACTGACCTGTTCACGAACTTGTTCCTGTGCCCTCATGCATCTGCAAATCAAGTTCCTCATAAATAAGTGATTCTATCACATAGGGCTTGTTTTCAATCAAAATAAGTGAGTTTCTCACATCTTTTATACGGTCAAACGGATGATAAACGGTATACTCACCGGTAAGATGAACTCTCGTGCATACCTTGATACGGGAATGTGTCATGTGTGGATGAACACCGGTCTGTAAGTATAAATCATACCTTAACGTATCCCCTCGCCATGATTACATCTGATAAGTTGAGCTTAAGTGGACAACAACACCGATAATCGTTATAGGATGCTTATCTAATTGTTAACAAAATGAACAACCAGAGCGTTTTGACGTGACCGAACACTGATATGATTCTCTTACCCTCGAAACTCGCAAAAAGAATGTCTGTAAATATTTGTTTAGTGCTTTCAGTTTCTGCATCTTTGTATATATTTATTTATTTCTTTCCGTCTTTACTTTTGAAAATTGAAAATTCCAAAAAGATTTTAGGTGTGTTTTAATATAAACTTTATAAAATCCAAAAAGATTTTGCTTCTAGTTTATTTTAGATTGACTGATGTTGGAACTCGAGTCTATCCTACCCAAAATCCTGATTATAAGCCGGAAAACAATTGCACCTTCATAAACTGTCGAAGTTAACAAGTTTTGAAAGTTAAAGGATTAAAATTAATCATTTTCTAAACTTTCAAACTGTTGTTGGTCGGTGTTTGATTGAGATTTGATCTCATATGTGTTATTTGTTTAAATGTTAACTATATTCCAAGCGGTTGTTCTCATTACGCGTTTAGCTTTCTTGCCTGTGCAGATGCTAAAGGCGAGGAGAACATGTTCGATGACAAGCTTTGGAATGAAGACACGAAGTGGAGGCACTCAAAGGATAAAATTATCGAGTTGCCGCTAACCCTTCATCAACACCACAAGGATCTGAAGAATTGACAAGTCAAAAGATTCACGAGGATAACTCAATGGAGATTTCAATCTAAGGGGGAGTTTGTTAACACACTTCCTAAATAAAAAAGGGAGTTTGTTTATACACTTTCTACTTACGAAGCGTGAAGACTTTGAAGATCCTCCGACATGAAAGACACGGAAGACGAACCTCACGAGTAGCGTCCAAGGGGGAGTTTGTTGGTACACTTTATGTGGACGCGACTCGACTCAGTTCGATTCGGTTCGGGTCGACTCGGTTAGGTCCGGCTCCAGCCAAACGTCACGACATTCCTCCGTCGTGCGCCCCAGAGTTCGACACGCGAAGCACGGAGCGCCGAAAGCCTTTCCCGCAAACACATCACCATGACATCACCTTAGTGATGTCATGATGATGTCACAAGCTTTGTCTCATATGTTGAATTGATGAAAGTTTATAACTGGAACAAAGATCCGGGCCGTAATTCTCACATGGGCCGAAGACTAGAGTTGGGCTTTTGACTTGTTTTGGGCTTCAACTACAATCGACGAAACAGATTATAGATTTAATATGTTTGTCGACGAAATAGAATGTGTTTCGTCGACTTTAGTGTTTCGTCGAGTGCCTTTATGCGTTTCGTCAGTCTGTGTATGTGTCTAGTATAAATACCCCTCTCTGTTTCTGTGTGAAATAGAGATGAGAAAATACCCTTAAAGAAACTCTGTCAAAACTGTGTTTGTATCAGTTTGTATTTGGTTCTCATCCCGTTTAATCAATAGAGTGTGTTTCATTGGTTAATCCGTGTTCATTATTAATTGTGTTTGGTTTGCACCGTCATGGGGATTCCGCACCCGTTACCGTGTTTGTGATAAACAAGGATAGGTTTTCGTTATCAATCCTCACCGGAAAAACGGGACCTACAAATACCTACTGATATTTGAGGCAAATTAGAATATTTTAACAGTAAGCAAAGGTTGATTAACTCAGACTTCGGTTTTGAGCTTTTCGGCTTATGTGAAATTACCAAAATGCCCCTACGGTGCATGTTAGGTTATAATTGATAAATTTCACATATATACTTTAACCTACTGTTATAACTCATTAAATTGAGTATGTTTGCTGATTACATCAGACCTGTAACTCAGTTAAATACTTAAACTCTTTTACAACCTTTAAAATGACCAAACTACCCCTACGGGGCATAGTTTGTGTTTAAATTCATTTCGGGCATAATAAATGATATCTTACTGATGTCACAACATATATGGAGCATATTAACTTAGGAAACCTGTAAATGGCTCTCATTATTACCCGTTATGCTTATTACGCGTTCGGTTCGGTTTATGTAACAAGTTTACATAAATTAGCCGAAACGGGTCAACCCTTATCGGTTTTGTCTCAAAATCCAGAATGTGCATGAAGGACCCATATTAAACAAGTCTCTGAACTTGTCGGGTCTAAATCACATTCTACCCGGTCTTCGCTTAATCGTGAGTACGAACCGTATCTTTGAAACTAACCGGTCTAAGCTTAAGCTTAACTAAAGACCCGTTAGGATTCTAATAGGTTATTATAAACCTTCGTTCCAGATTAGGAGAACCAGTAAAAGCAACTTGCAATTTGCTTATTGTGATTTATACATTGCTCAGGTAAATACTTTTAACTTATTTTCCCTATACGGGCTTGGGTTACGGTATATAGCATACCGCTTGATTGGGCATCAAATCCTCCACCGTTGAGTGGGTAATTGAATAAATTTGATCGGCTCGTTTAAACAGTCTTGTTACTTAAAGCCTTTGGGGGGTTAATGACCATGTCCCGGATATCCTTGGCATCATTTTACGAAATGGCCACGACTTAAGCGCGGGGTGTAGGCGTACACCCGTCAGTGCACAAAAGAATAATGTGGTGTGTCTATTGATCATTAACCCAGACAAGATCCGGGCTACTGAACGCACAAGGAACATGTAATTCATTCACAAGATTATAATATTAAATAATTCTCCCAAGTTAAATAAAATGTTTATGCCATGTGCATCCAAACCAATTTTCAATCATTTTCCAAAATGAGTCAGTTGAATGTATTTACCAGTGTAAACTGACGTATTTTCCCAAAAAGATTAAATGCAGGTACTAAGCGTAATTGGCTGGGATTTCTCCTTAGCATCATTAGAAGTCTCGCAAGCTTAAGATGCCTGAAGTCTGTTGAACTATAAATTTCATTTTTATTTTCGATCCGTCTGTGGATAAACAATCGACAATTGTGATACACGTTATTACAATATTATATTCGGTTGTATTACATATTTTTAAATTTGCTTCTGCTGTGCATATTAAATATTGTGTTGTTTGACTATTATGTTGCCAACCACGTCACAATACTCCCCCACCGGGCCCACCGGTGACACGTGGAAATCGGGGTGTGACAGGTTGGTATCAGAGCCAACACTGAGTGAATTAAACACTAGCCTTTTGTGTTTAATCTCAGTTACACAATTGCATAATTCTAAACTTTCGAGTCTAGACATATAACATAGGACAAATTCCACTTTGTTTGTGTTGTCCTTTATTTTACATATATTTTGTTTTGTTATCTCATGCCATATTGACAGGATTTACAAAATGCCGCCAAGATTCTTCAGGAGAAGAGGAAGAGGCAAAGGGCCAATCACCGCCCCCAATGATAATGAAGCTGGACCGTCAAATGTGCGAGCTCCATCTACTACCGAGAGTGACGACCCTCGGCAGAATAGGAGGAATTTGTTTGAACCAGCCAGACGATCGGTATCACGCAGCTCTACACCTCCGGTCCAAAACCCTTACGGGCCACAACCGGAATACGAGCCCAACAACCCTCAGCCTTCGTTTATACCCTTACAGCGATCCTTATCGCATCATTCTTTTGGGGACCCCACACCTGTTTTCAGGGGCCAGTTTAACCCGGCCAATTACATCCAAGAACACGTGGGTTTTAACCCACTCGGGCCAAAAGATCACTACTCCGGAGATCACGCGGAGGACATGGACGAGGACACTGACCCCGTCGAACCTGCTAGTGGAACGCCAAATCATCCCATAGAGATCTCCGACGGATCTTCTTTTCACGGATCACCCTATGGTGGTCCAGACAGTTTTCAAGCTTTGTTCAACAGGCACGAGTGGTACTATACACCTCCTCACCATTCGTCGCCTCAGCAGCAGCAGCCACAACAACAACAGGATCCCTCTGTGGATTCCAAATTCGTGGCAGTCACGCCACCGCCTCCACCGCCGCCAGTGCAACCGGCACCTCCGCAACCACCAAGGCGAAGGAGAACCGGTGCGCGCATGTCGTCACGACTAGTGGATTTCCATTTCAGTTCCCCACGTCAATCTAGTGGCAGCCACTATCCGCCACATCAGGAGGACCCACAAATGGGTGGACCCTCCAACCCAGCTGTACCACAGCCACCGCCAATGGGTTTTGACAAACCAATTCTGGCATATACGGGTTCCATGGCGTATAACCCGTTTGAACCGCCGACTCACCATAACTATGGTTACGCGGAGGCCGACCCTTACATGGTAACGGCTAACTACAACACCCAAGGACCCTATGGAGATCCATGGGGAGTAGGGTACCCAACACATGGGTACCAGATACCTCCTAGGCCTATTATTCGGACTCAATCGCAGCCGCCTAGGTTCTCCCCACCTGAGCATGAAGAACTCCTTCAGAGGTTAAATCAGGTTGAACGGGAAGTTCATAGAGACCGCAGGGAGAGACAGACTTTCTTCCAAGGATTAACAAGCTTGATCAAAGGGAAAAGCAAGAAGGATCATTGAATCCTTCCACTGTTGTTTTTCCTTGTATCAGTTGAGCCCCTGAGTGGGCCTGTATTTGTTGTATTTGTTTAAAGCCCATGCGTGGGTATGTATGTGTGTTTGTTTTGACCCCTGCGTGGGTCTATCTTCTGTTAACCCCTGCGAGGGTATGATATTTGTTTAAAGTCCCTGCGTGGACTAGTATGTTTGTTTAAAGTCCCTGCGTGGACTAATATACTGTTTGACCCCTGCGTGGGTAATTTGTTTGACTAAAAGACCCGTTTAGGGCAGCGTGTAACATTATAATAAATTTAATGGAATGGATGTTTTATAAATTTCATGTTTGCCATTATGTGCATATATAAATTATAAGTGAAATAAATAAATTAAAATCATTCCTTTTGAAATAATTTGCCTATGCAATTATTAATTAAGAATCTTAAAGTGTGAAACCTAGCCTTCGGGTCATTATAAGGTCGGGCCAAGATGGTAAGACCTGTTTAAAAGATTCGTATCCCTGTTAACATCGGAAAACATGCTAACACTCCTGGCAGAAGTGATTCGTTAAAATCACACACGTCATTTAAATACATAAGGAGTCCTTAAAAGGTTCCTAACCCAATTTAATGATCTCTGAATCATGGGTTAAGATCATCAATTAAGATGATCATATTTTTACCATACGTGGTAATATAGCGCCTACGGGCCCTGCTCATTTCCATATGAGCCAAAAGACAGTGGTAGCAATGACTCCCTGTCAAATAAAGGTAATGAACTAGGTTCAAACCTTCATGCGTTGGTTCTCTGAAATCATAGCTTATAATTTATAAACGTCCTTGTGACTAGGCCTATTTGTGCCAGTATACCTTAATGTTTTGATTCTCTGAAATCATAGATTAAATTAAAAGTGTCCATGTGACTAGGCCTTTTGTGCCACAAATAAAACTGTTATTGTTTTATAATTAGGATAAATTATTATAGAAATCCTAAATAAATATGATTAATAAAATTAACCAAATATGGTCTCTGTACCATGGTTAATGAATTGCCATAAAAGACAATTCCATGATAAACTCCCAAATAAACTATTGTCCTTGTTTTCTGCAACAGTTCAATTTAAATGGCTAACTCAGACGAGATTAATAGCCATCCCATGGAGGAGAACGAAAACGCCCGAATTACTTTGACGGGTGCTGAATTGAAAGCGCTAGTTGATGGCGCAGTTACAAGGGCCTTGGAACGGCAGTACGAAGATTATAGTGGGACTCGGAGTAGGACCCTATCTACCCCGCCCTCAAGCCCAAAACACACTCTGAGGCTCACAGCAAGCCACCTCCCAAAAATGATGGACCCAAGAAAGATGGTGATGATCGTCAGTCCACCAACCATTAAAGTGTCCCATCTCAGCAGATAGTGCTGAATCAAGAACCCCGTAACAAGGGTTGCTCCTATAAGTACTTCGTGTCTTGTAAGCCCAGGGATTTTACTGGGGAAAAGGGAGCCGTCGACTGCATGACGTGGTTAGACGAGATGGACACGGTTGTGGATATCAGCGGATGCGCTGAGAGGGATGTGGTTAAGTTTGTGTCGCAGTCCTTTAAGGGTGAAGCTTTAGCATGGTGGAGATCTCTGATTCAAGCCACCGGGAAAATCCCATTGTACAATATGTCGTGGGATCAATTTGTTGCCCTTATCAGGGAAAATTACTGCCCTCAGCATGAGGTGGAGAAGATAGAATCTGATTTTCTATCATTGGTGATGACAAACCTTGACTGTCAAGCTTACCTAACGAGCTTCAACACGATGTCCCGGTTGGTTCCGTATCTGGTAACCCCGGAGCCAAAAAGAATCGCTCATTCTATCGGTGGTTTAGCCCCAGAAATCAAGGCAAGCGTAAAAGCTTCTCGGCCAGCTACCTTCAGGTCTGTAGCTGACATATCTTTGTCACTTACTCTGGATGCGGTCCGACAAAGATCGCTGAGAAACAAAGAGGCTTAGAAGAGAAAACGTGAAGATGATGGTTCACGTAGATCGAACAAGAAACACCATGGGAACGGTGACAACAAGAAGGGATCGGAGTCAAGGAAGGATGGGCATCACTCTGGTGAGAAGCCCAAATGCAAAATTTGCAAGAAACAGCACTATGGAAAGTGCAGACTTGAGTCGAACTCACAGACTCAGTCAAAAACCTATGCTTGTGGTATATGCAAGTCCACAGGTCAGAAAACCATGGATTGCAAGAAAATGAAAGACGCAACGTGCTACCGTTGCAATGAAAAGGGGCACATTAAGACCAACTGCCTGAAATATGCCAAGAAGCCTGAAGAGGCCAAGAAGACTAATGCTAGGGTCTTCAGAATGGACGCAAAGGAAGCGGTTCTAGACGACAACGTTATTACAGGTACTTTCCTTGTAAATGATGTCTTTGCAAGAGTACTATTTGATTCAGGCGCTGATAAGTCGTTTCTAGATCGTAAGTTTTGTGAATTGTTGAATTTACCTGTCAAAACCTTAAAAGTAAACTATGAGGCGGAGTTAGCAGATGGCACCCTAGAAACCGTCGCTACTGTGTTAGATGGATGTGTTATATCCCTTAAGAACCATTCTTTTCCTCTGTCTCTACTTGCCTTTAAGTTGGCCGGTTTTGACATAGTTCTGGGTATGGACTGGTTATCTCATAACCAGACCCAAATTGTCTGTAACAAGAAACAAGTGGTAATAAAGACTCCGTCTGGTGAATCACTTACCATTCGGGGAGACACCCAGTATGGGCTGCCTGAGCAAATGACTATGCTCAAGGCTTCCAAGTGTTTGAAGAAGGGGTGTGTCATCTATATGGCACAAGTGATTATTGATGAGCCTAAACCGAAGATAGAAGACATCCCTGTCATCTCTGAATTCCCAGAAGTTTTTCCAGAAGAACTACCTGGTTTGCCACCAGATAGGCAAGTGGAATTCAGGATTGATATCATCCCCGGAGCGGCACCTGTTGCTAGAGCACCCTACAGATTGGCACCCACAGAAATGAAGGAGTTGAGGACGCAGCTAGATGAATTGCTGGCTAAAGGTTTTATTAGACCTAGTTCATCTCCTTGGGGAGCGCCAATCCTGTTTGTCAAGAAGAAGGATGGGTCGATGCGTCTGTGCATCGACTACTGCGAGCTTAATAAGATCACGATCAAGAATAGGTATCCTTTGCCCAGGATCGACGATCTGTTCGATCAGCTTCAAGGGGCAAGTTATTTCTCGAAGATTGATTTGAGGTCAGGCTACCATCAGTTGAAGGTTAAAGATGAAGATGTTCACAAGACTGCATTTAGGACTCGTTACGGTCACTACGAGTTCCTAGTGATGCCTTTTGGGCTCACTAATGCACCAGCCGCGTTCATGGATCTCATGAATCGCGTCTGCAAGCCTTACTTGGATAAATTCATCATCGTTTTCATTGATGACATCCTCATTTACTCAAAGAACCAAGCTGACCATGAGAAGCACCTTCGAAGCATTCTAGAATTACTTCAGCAGGAGAAGCTCTATGCCAAATTCTCTAAATGTGAATTTTGGCTTCGTGAAGTCCAATTCCTTGGACATGTGGTTAGCGAGCGTGGTATCCAGGTGGATCCCGCTAAGGTTGAAGCCGTAATGAACTGGAAAGAGCCAAAGACGCCTACAGAGATTCGTAGCTTCCTGGGATTGGCAGGATATTACAGGCATTTCATTGAAAAATTTTCAAGGATTGCTGCACCCCTAACCTCCTTAACTAAGAAGAAGGTTAAGTTTGTTTGGGGTCCTAAGCAGCAAGAAACCTTTGATATTCTCAAGCAGAAGTTGAGCAATGCTCTTGTGTTGACATTGCCTGATGGAATCGAAGATTTCGTGGTTTACTGCGATGCATCGCACACCGGCATGGGGTGTGTGCTTATGCAGAAAGGCAAAGTTATTGCCTATGCATCACGACAGTTAAAGGTGCACGAAAAGAATTACACCACCCACGACTTGGAATTGGGTGCCGTTGTATTCGCACTAAAACCGTGGAGGAATTATCTGTATGGGATCAAGTGTGTGATCTATTCTGATCACAAGAGCCTTCAACATCTGTTTAACCAGAAGGAATTAAACATGAGGCAACGCCGTTGGATGGAAACTTTAAATGATTATGATTGTGAAATCAGATACCATCCCGGCAAGGCGAATGTAGTCGCCAATGCCTTGAGTCGAAAGGAGAGGGTGAAACCCATCCGAATCAATGCCAAGTGCATGGAGATAAAGAACAGTTTAATTGAAAGGTGGTTAGCTGCACAGAAAGAAGCTGTGTTGGAAGCTAACTATCCTAATGAAAAGTTAGGAGTAACTGAGGAGCAGTTAACTCTTAGCAAGGACGGAATTCTAAGATTGAATGGACGTATATGGGTTCCAATTTATGGAGGACTTCGAGATGTCATCCTCCAGGAAGCCCATAGATCTAAATACTCCGTTCATCCTGGAGCTGATAAGATGCACCAGGATCTAAGGACAAATTATTGGTGGATAGGCTTGAAAAAGTCTGTAGCCGCTTATGTAGCAAAATGCTTGACATGTGCACAAGTCAAAGCAGAACATCAGAAACCGTCAGGTTTGCTACAACAGCCTGAACTTCCTACGTGGAAGTGGGAAATGGTGACGATGGATTTCATCACCAAGTTGCCAAAGACAAGGAAAGGCAATGATACAATATGGGTTATAGTTGATAGACTGACTAAGTCAGCTCATTTCTTACCCATCAAGGAGACTTATAGCTCCGATATGTTAGCCTAGTTATACGTGGATAAGATTGTAGCCTTACATGGCATACCTGTGGCTATTATCTCTGATAGAGATACTAGATACACATCACATTTTTGGAAGAGTTTCCAGCAATCTTTGGGCACACGTTTAAATTTTAGGACGACTTACCATCCTCAGACTGACGAACAGAGTGAGCGTACTATTCAAACGTTGGAAGACATGCTTCGTGCATGTGTGATTGACTTGGGTGGTAGTTGGGATAAACACCTACCATTAATCGAATTCTCCTACAACAATAGCTACTGATGACGGGGGTAGCCCAAGACTAAATAAAATGACTAATTACGTAAACGCTTAAATGGTTAAATGGTTCAAGGCTTAAAAAGCTGTGGAAGGAAAAAGCAGCACGGTAACAGTAGCCAAGTCACATCTGAAGATTGCTTCACCAACCCACAGCCGCAAAGGCATTGCAGGTCTGCATGGTGCACGCTATTATCCGGGGGACTAAAGCCTTCAACCCCCAAAAGGGGAAACCCTCCACTGCAAGCGAGGTTGCTAGTCAAATCCATTCCACTTCGGGAGATGCCTTCCCTTATAAAATGACACTTCATTTACTTCACGGAGACATCTGGACCAGCTCTGATTCTCCTATCTCTGGTCATTCACATCGAATGCTTGTCTCGCACAAGTCATTCCCTTTCACATCCACCACACACATTCCCTTTGCTTTCACTTCCGAATCTGAGCACAAATCAGAGGAGGATCTATAGCAAAGAATAATAACGAACTAGTAAACCTCCTTCCACGTCTCGCAAACGTGGGGGGACCCCACGACCTGCGTTAGGCAAGGTTGAACCCTTCAACCCTTCTGCCTAGCCAGCCAAGCTACCACCGTTGGTCTTGTATTTGTTGCATCAACAAGTTGGCGCCCACCGTGGGGCTACGCCACTATTTCTTCTCAAAAAGACCTAGTAGTGTAGCTCTATTCACTTAAAATCACCATGTCTGAAAGTGGATCCCCGGAAGAAGTGAATCAGATTCCAAACACTTCTACTCCGGGTAGTAGCCAAGCTCACGTGGCTATACCAACTTCTTTCTCAACTCCGGGGAGCACACCCGAGTTCCTTAACTTCAACACACCAACCCCGTCCCGATCCGGAGTTCCATCTCCTAATATCGGTGTCTCTGATGCTCCATCATGTGTTGAACTCACCCCTGAAGGGGTTGCTAACAATTTCCTTGTGCTAAGGTCTCTTCTCAACCAGCACGTGAATAAAGAAAGAGAAAAGGGAGTGAGGATTCGTTTAGACTATGACGAACCTGAGCCAACATTGTCTCCTGGACCACCTCCTCCTCTTTTTGCAACAAGAAGTGAGGCTGGTCCCAGTAACCCTTCAAACCCTCACCCTTATCTGTCCTCTATGACAAATCCTACGGTGCATCCTATCTTCTCTTCCCAACCAATTACTAGTGGTGCTCCTTTGGGGCATGAGCTGACTCTTGACCAGCTCCTACAATCCCCGGTGACAAGCTATCCAGCATCCACTACAACTACATGGGAGCAAGCTCTGTCCGTGCTCCCTTTAGCACGGAGTGCTGTTATGAGCACTCCCCTCGGGATGAACTGCTCCACTGGCCCAGGAAGCCTTCAAGGCTTCAACCCTATGCCCAACATGATGACCCAGATGATGGCCAACTTCCCGTGGCAGCACTTCATCAATCAAGTGCTCGCCACTCAAGGAAACAATGGCAATGGCAGCAATGTGGATGCAAGGACTGAAGAAGACTTGGCTAAACCGTACAAGCCAAGTAACCTTTCATGTTTCTCAAGACAAATAGCCGATTATGACTTCCAGTCAAAGATCAAAATGCCGGCCCACATTAGGACATATGATGGGACTGAAGATCCTGAGGACCATCTTCAGATCTTCACCGGTGCAGCTCGGATAGAGAAGTGGTCCAACGCGGAGTGTTGCCTAATGTTCATGCAAACTCTTGTTGGATCCGCCAGGATCTGGTTCAACGATTTACCTGCTCAAAGCGTTCGAAGCTTTGACGATCTCAGCAAAGGTTTCCTGGCCAATTTCTCTCAACAAAGACGATATGTCAAAGACGCAACAGTGATCTTTCAGATAAAGCAACGTGATGATGAAAGTCTCCGTGCTTTCATTGAACGATACAAGAAGGAAGGTCTGACTTATGTAGGGGCCGACGAGAAAATGAGGGTGGCTGGCTTCATGAATGCCATCACCTCTAAGTACCTTACAAGGGATTTCAACAAATCTCTACCCAAGACCTTAGAAGAAGCTCTTGAAAGGGCCGAAGCCCACATCCGGGGAGAGGAGGCAGTAGACATTAAGGAACAAAGAAAAAGAGGGTCCGGCTGGAGGAGCAACAGTCCAGCCAGAAAAAGAGGGAACTTCAACCCCTATGACAGGCGGCCAAAGGGTTCAGATCCTCGAAGGTCTGAAGGTCGGAACCTTTCAAGCAGGGAAAAAGGCATAAGCTTCACGCCCCTCACAAAGACCCCTCAAGAAATCCTTGCAACAGAGGAAGTTAAACAAAACTTTCGGCCTCCTAGACCTCTCCCCAAAAGCAGGAAAAATGAGAACTCCACCCAATACTGCGAGTTTCATGAAGAAAAGGGTCACCACACCAATGATTGCTTCCAACTCAAGAAAAGAATAGAAGAGGCTGTTAAATCCGGAGAACTCGCTCATTTGGTAAAGGGAGTCTGGGACAAAATGGCTGAAGGAAAGGGTAAGGAAGTCAATATGGTAGATTTCGATGGAAAGGTTCCTCATAAAAGACAAAGGTTGGAAGCTTGGGAGCTTCAATGTGTCTGTTTCCCCCCTACGGAGAATGACCCTCTCTCTAGCCCACTCGTGGTAGGGGCTACCGTAGGAACGTTGCAAACATGCAAGGCATACATAGACACGGGTGCAGCCACTGAAATCATGTTCGAAAAATTCTTCAACCAATTGAGCAATGAAGAACGTTCAAGGCTTCAACCTTCTGGAACCTCTATAAAAGGTATCGCTGACATACCTCTCAAGCCTTTAGGGCAACTAACACTTAATGTTCGTTTTAGTGAAGGTTCAAAAGAACGAACCCAACCACTCACCTTTGTGGTTATCAACATCCCCTCAAGCTATGATGTGATCATTGGAAGACCAGGACAGTGTGCATTTTACATGGCCGTGTCTGTTGGTCATGGCATAGTCAAATTCCCCACCGAAAGGGGCATAGCAACCCTTCAACTGTCACGGCCCCCGACCCGGTTTGACCCGTTTCAGGAGCCGTGGGACAGAAATACTGCGGTATTGATTTAATTGAGTTTAACAGCGGAAACAGGATCGTTTAAAGCTAAAATTTTTCCCCGATTATTTTATTTCACAATTCGGGATAAAACCCTGATAATTTACAATAATAAGTTTTTACTATAAAAGCGTGATATTACAAAATTTATTTTATTTATTTTATAATGAGCCACTATCTTAAGCTTGAAATGCTCCCCAGCACTTTTCCTGAATTACAACAGATCACCTGAAACATGTTTGAAAAAGGTTTTGTCAGCGGGAAATACTGAGTGAATCATTCTATTTACTAAAATGACACATTTGTTATAATATACAGTATTAAGAGCGATTACAATGTTTCTGATATCAAGCCAACTACCCACGGTAATTGTCACTCGACCCATTGGCCCATTCGTCCAATGGTGTCTGTGGCTATGGTCATATCCCCCATTGGCTGCCCCAATGGTGACGATTATCAAGTAATGTATACAAAACCCCACATACCGGCTGTAATATGGTGATTACATAAACTTAATCCCTGTAATTATAACTTTGAAATAAATAGGGTTTTGTAAATAGATTTGATAAAAAGAGAGAATGACTCACAAACTGTGAGAAAAGGAGAATGACTCACATTGCTGATTTAATATGGTCAGAGTCTAATCTATGATTTATCCTCGTTAACCTAATATAAATATAATGTACACAAAACTGGGTTAGTAATCAATCCAGCAATTACGATAATTTACGAGATCAAATTATCACAATGAATGATAAAATGCAATACTTTGTCCATCGAATTAACGATGATCCATTGAATTAACAATGAATGACAAGGTATAATACTTTACCCATCGAATTAACGATAATCCGTTGAATTAACAACGAACGATAAAGTATAATACTTTACCTATCGAATAAACGACAATCCGTCAAATTAATGACGAACGATAAAGTATAACCCTAATGTGGGCGGCATTTAAACATGCATTGGATACATTGATCGTCGGATAATTGAATCGTAGCAGCGATTGTGCTAATACCCTGTTTTGTAGCGTTGATTTGTGAACTGTGATAGTAAATTGATTGTAACTCAGTGAATATTTCGAACTTTTACGTCGTTTTTGTGCCCAGATTCCAGTCCCAAACCCCACTATTTATAGGTGAAATTTCACCCTTACGCGGCCCGCCTCAGGTTTAAGCTTATTCTCACGCGGGCCGTGTGAGACCTAATTTTAGCTATAGGGTAGCCACGTTTGGCACTAGCTTGGCTGAATCGACAGTTTTCGATAATTCCTTGTTGCCAACGTTTAATATGGATAATCGTCCATAGGGTTTAATCCCCCCTGAGTTTTAGGGGCCCTAATCCTGATTCTGAAAATTATGAAAATTTCAGGGTTTGTTCAGAATCACTTGGGTGTCTCAATTAGGGTTTCCTTTTGGACTAATTATTTTAATAAGTATGTCTTTTGATGAGAGTTGTTACATTCTACCCACCTTAAGAAAATCTCGTCCTCGAGATTTACTGGAATAAATGAGGATACTTTTTCTTCATTTCTGATTCCAGTTCCCAAGTATACTCAGCTCCTCTCTTTGAATCCCATCTAACTTTGACTAGAACTAGTCGTTTGTTTTTGAGAAATTTGATCTTTCGATCCTCAATTTGAAGAGGTCTTTCAACGAATTTCAACTTTTCGTTTACTTCTATATCTCGAAGAGGTACTACCAGAGATTCATCTGATAAGCATTTCTTGAGATTGGATACATGAAATACATTATGTACTCCAGATAATTCTTCTGGTAATTGTAAACGATAAGCTACTGGTCCTATACGTTGGATCACTGGAAATGGTCCTACGTACCTTGGACTTAGCTTTCCTTTCTTTCCAAATCTGACTACTCCTTTCCAAGGAGAAACTTTCAACAGTACTCTGTCTCCAACTTGGAATTCTAACGGCTTGCTTCTATTGTCTGCATAACTCTTCTGACGATCTCGAGCCGTCTTCAATCTTTCCTTGATTTGAGTAATCTTATTAGTTGTTTCTTGCACTATTTCAGGTCCTGATAACTGACTTTCTCCTATTTCTGCCCAGCAAACGGGAGTTCTGCACTTTCTTCCATAAAGTGCCTCGAATGGAGCAGTTTCAATACTTGAATGATAACTATTGTTATAGGAGAATTCAATTAATGGTAAGTGATCATCCCAACTTCCACCAAAATCTATTACACATGCTCGGAGCATGTCTTCTAGAGTTTGGATCGTCCTTTCACTTTGTCCGTCTGTTTGTGGATGATATGCAGTGCTCAGGTTTAGTCGAGTTCCCATAGCTTGCTGGAAACTTTTCCAGAAATGAGAAGTAAAACGACTATCTCTATCCGAAACAATGGAGAGTGGAACTCCATGTAAGGATACAACTTCATCTACATACAATTTAGCCAGTCTTTCCATGCTAAAAGTTTCTTTCATAGGTAGAAAGTGTGCTGATTTGGTTAATCGATCCACAATTACCCAAATCGCATCATTACCTTTTCTGGTTTTGGGTAACTTAGTAACAAAATCCATTGTTATAAGTTCCCATTTCCATACTGGCATTTCTAACTGTTGTAGTAACCCTGAAGGTTTCTGATGTTCTGCCTTAACTTGTGAACAAGTAAGACATTTAGAAACATAGCTGGCTATGTCCTTTTTCATTCCTATCCACCAGAAATTCTTCCTTAAATCTTGGTACATCTTATTGTTTCCTGGGTGCATAGTGTACCTAGATTTATGAGCTTCTTCTAAAATCTTAGGTCTTAAGTCTCCCTGCTTAGGTACCCAAATTCTACTTTTATGGAATCTCCAAATTCCATCTACTCCTTGTTCTAATTCCTTGATTCGTCCTTTCATTCCTTCAGCATCATCCTTGATTGCTGTAGTTTGAACATTCTTCAATTGTTCCATTAAATCTATTTGTAGATTTAATCTGAGAGCACGAACTCGTCGTTGTTTCTCATAATACTTACGACTTAAGGCGTCTGCAACTACATTTGCCTTTCCTTCGTGATATTGAATATCACAGTCGTAGTCACTTAAGATTTCCATCCATCTCCTTTGCCTCATGTTTAACTCTTTTTGCCCAAATATATATTTTAAACTTTTGTGGTCTGTGTAGACAGTAAATTTACTTCCGTAAAGATAGTGTCTCCAAATCTTAAGGGCAAAAATTACGGCTCCTAACTCTAAATCATGAGTCGTATAATTCTCTTCGTGCTTTTTCAACTGCCTTGATGCATACGCAATTACCTTCTTGCGTTGCATAAGCACACACCCATATCCTAATTTTGAAGCATCACAATATACTTCAAAATCTTCAGTTCCTTCTGGTAAGGCTAAGATTGGTGCATGGGTTAGTTTCTGCTTCAAAATCCTAAAAGCTTCTTCCTGTTTAGGTCCCCATTCAAACTTAGTGGCTTTACAGGTTAACTTAGTTAATGGTACGGCTATCTTGGAAAAATCCTTAATAAACCGTCTATAATACCCAGCTAAACCTATAAAACTTTTAATTTCCATTGCTGTTTGTGGAACCTTCCACTTGGTAATTGCCTCTATCTTAGCAGGATCTACATGAATACCTTCATGATTCACCATGTGTCCTAAAAATTGCACTTCCTTTAGCCAAAATTCGCATTTCGAGAATTTGGCGTACAACTTTTCTTTTCTTAACAAAGTTAAGAGTGCATGAAGATGTTCACAATGCTCTGCCTGACTTTTGGAATAAATAAGTATATCGTCTATGAAAACAATTACAAATTTATCCAAATACGGTTTACAGATCCTATTCATCATGTCCATGAATGCTGCAGGTGCATTCGTTAACCCGAAGGGCATGACTGTAAACTCGTAATGACCATACCTAGTTCTGAAAGCAGTCTTAGGTATGTCTTCTTCTTGTACCTTCAATTGATGATATCCAGAGCGTAAATCTATCTTAGAAAAATATCTAGCTCCCTGAAGTTGATCAAAAAGATCATCAATCCTAGGTAATGGATATCGATTTTTAATTGTAACCTTATTCAATTCCCTATAATCGATACACATTCTCATTGAACCATCTTTTTTCTTCACAAACAACACTGGCGCTCCCCAAGGGGATGAGCTAGGTTGTATGAATCCTTTACTTAGTAATTCATCTAATTGCTTTTTCAATTCTAACATTTCTGTGGGTGCTAACCGATAAGGTGCCTTGGCTATCGGTGTAGTTCCTGGAATTAAATGAATTCTAAATTCTACTTCTCTATCTGGAGGTAACCCTGGTAAATCTTCTGGAAATATATCAGAATATTCTGATACTACTGGTATTTCCTTAAGATCTTTTCCCTTAGTGCTAATGATTACTGAAATCATATACACTATTCCTTGTTTTCGTTCATAATTAGCAACTTTCATTACTGATATGAACTTCATGGGTTTCCGTGGTTTATCTCCTGTAATTCTAATCACTTCTCCGGTAGGTGATTGAATTTCTATGGAATTCTGATCACAAAGGATTCTAGCATGGTTGGCTATTAACCAATCCATTCCTAATACAATATCAAATTCAGCTAAATTCATCGGCAATAGTTTTGCAGAGAATTTATGTCCTAAAAGTTCTATGTTTCCTTCTTGCAACACTTTATCTATTCTAACTGAATTTCCGTCTGCTGTTTCAACTGTAAAAATCTGCCTAATATTGGTTAAAGGTAAACTAAGAGCTTGACAGAATGAAGTATTTATAAAACTTTGGTTTGCACCAGAGTCAAATAATACTTTTGCATAGACGTTGTGAACTAAGAACGTACCCGCTATCACATCCGGAATAAGTTCTGCTTCTTGCGTGGTCAGCTGAAATGCCCTGGCATTCTTCTTAGTAGTTCCTTCAGTCGTCTTGGGTTTGTTATCTACTGGTTTGACCAATTTAGGACATTCTGTTTTATAATGCCCCGCTTCTCCACAGTTAAAACAGATTACTGTTTTCTTTTTGCAGTTCTCTTCACGATGTCCTATAGCTTTGCAAAAATTGCAAGTGATATCGCACCTTCCATAATGCTTCTTTTTGCATTTCCTGCAAAATGACGGATTTGGAGATTGCCCTGTTCCTTTTCTCTTGAAGCTGTTATTATTACCCATACGAAATCCTTGGGTAATTTTCTGAGCTAATGCCTTTTTCCTATCTTCATCTCTTGTGCGCACCAATTCATCGGTTAGAGTGTTGGCTAATTCTACCGCATCATCAATAGTGCGAGGTCTCGCAGCTTTAACAATATTGCGGATTTCGCTAATTAGCCCCCAAATATAGCGAGAAATAAGTACCGGTTCTGGCGAAGCCAGTGTTGGCACTACTCTAGCATATTCGAAGAATGTCGAGGTATAACTGCGACAGTCCACACTCATCATCCGATGATTTAGAAACTTATTCGCCATCTGTTCCTTCTCATACTCAGGACATAATTTTCTTTCCACCAAACCTTTAAATTCTTCCCAAGTCATAGCATAAGCTATTACTCTTCCTTTTGATTGTAACACAGTATTCCACCATTCAAGTGCTCCTTCTTTGAACAGATTGGATGAATACATGACCTGATCATCTTTACCACATTTACTTATTGCAATAACTGCTTCGGTTTTCTCTAACCAACGCAGTGATGCAGTTGCTCCTTCATTGCCTGCAAATTCAGTGGGTTTACAAGCAAGAAATTCTTTGAAAGTGCAACCAGGCGTTGCAGTTTTCATTTTCTTGGGTAATGGAGCTTGATGTGGTTCCTTATTATGATTATCATGCTTATTGCCTCCATTTACACTATTACTGAAGTTATCTTCAGAAATTTGTTTACTAGGGACAATTTGTTGTGGTTCGGGTGGATTCTTGATAGCAGCAACGAATGCTGGAATAGCATTAGCTATCCCTTGAGCAACAATGTTTTCGATATCTTGCCGAGTCATATATTGATCTCCTGGATGTTGCTCAGACTGATTAACTTCATTTATAGGTTCATTACCACTGTTTGCCATCTGATAATATATATATAAATTTTATTAGTATCTGCTAAATAATAATTATATATAAAAAATCAGAAAATTTTATAATACAGATATAGTCAAAACAATCGATTTCTCGATTTCATTTTATATCTATTATAGTATGCATCATTACTCACAGATATCATACAGAGTTTTATTGGTTATTTACAGACTAACTTTACTAGTACTATTATACAAACATCTTTTACCATCCTACTATCTTTCGTCACTTGTTGTTCTAAAAACGCAGTTCCCTCTCATCGTACTTCCAGGCAATCTGTCCCCCTATTTCCCTGATTCTAGTTCCAGCATCAAACAACTCTTCACCAAAGTGGCGAAGTTCAGCCATGTTTTCATTGCTCATTGGTGGATTAGGTAATGGTTCTGGATCGAATTGTGGAAGAAAAGAGTAAGGATCGTTGACAATATTTTGAAATTGCCAATCGTTTGTCCACCATTCGTCCATTCCTATAGGTTGGGAGTGAACTATTGGATCTGGAATTGCTGCTGGTTCCCAATTCATAGGGAATTGGTTTTCAATAGGATAGGTAAAAAGATTTGTCTGGACAGGCTGAATCGTCTCACAGTTTTCCAACAGAAAATCTATCTCATCTTGAAAAGTTCTTTCCTGGGTTGGATTGGAACTCTCCCCGATTTCTCTCTGAGCTGGTATAGACCCTTGCCCAACTTCCATTATTACTTCTTTAGTAATTTCCTCCATTTGTATTTCTACCTCCTTATCCTTCTTTTTGTCTCCAGTTTCCATTTCTTGTGGTTTGGAATTCTCTCCGGTTATGACTTCTTTTCCCTTTTTCAAAGGATTATTTATTTTGGGCAGTTTCTTAGCTGGCTTCTTCTTACGGATTTTCCTCCATCCTACATAAGTTCTTTTCTTTTGTTTTGGCTTGCTCAAAGGTGGAACCTTGAATTCTACTGGTTGTTCAACATTAGGATAGTAGCTAGTATATTCTTTGGAAGCTTCGATAGTTACGGGATAAAGATTAAGGTTCTGAAAATCTTCGGATATCTCACTCATGCTGATGTAGCATATATGCAAAATGCATAAAATACTGAGTTAAAATTTACAAATAACTTTGTAATTTATTACATACTGTGTACTAGTTGATTTACAAAGATAACTGACAAACACACTCAGGTTTCAAATTTTATTTATCACACAAGGTTTCTAGATTTATGAGAATAGAGTGCTAAACTTTAAAGATTTATATTTTCTGCTACTGTAGCTAGCATATATAAGTTTGCCCATTTCTCATCTAGTTTATCTTCCCAAGGTGATTTATCAATTAATTCCTGGGTTTCCCGTTTAATCTTCTTTTTTCGAATTTGCTCTTTACTTTTCTTAATAATCATCTCCCTCCTTCTAGGAGAAAGTGTTTCCTCGTATTGTGCCTTTCGCACAAATATTCCTTCTTCAGGAATTTCAGTCTGATTCGAGGATCTGGTTCGGGATGAACTTCCCTTCTCATTGGATGATTTATCTAATTTAAGATAGATACTTGCTAGCTTTTTCTTACCCATACTGTAATTAACAAATAATCAGTTAATACCACAAATAATCACATAATAGTAATCAGGAAAAATTAAGTATTTCTAAATACTTAATCAGCTTAACCCAGTGGCTGTAATCAGGAAAAATTGAGTATTTCTAAATACTTAATCAGCTTAACCCAACCTGGCTCTGATACCACCTTTTTCTGTCACGGCCCCCGACCCGGTTTGACCCGTTTCAGGAGCCGTGGGACAGAAATACTGCGGTATTGATTTAATTGAGTTTAACAGCGGAAACAGGATCGTTTAAAGCTAAAATTTTTCCCCGATTATTTTATTTCACAATTCGGGATAAAACCCTGATAATTTACAATAATAAGTTTTTACTATAAAAGCGTGATATTACAAAATTTATTTTATTTATTTTATAATGAGCCACTATCTTAAGCTTGAAATGCTCCCCAGCACTTTTCCTGAATTACAACAGATCACCTGAAACATGTTTGAAAAAGGTTTTGTCAGCGGGAAATACTAAGTGAATCATTCTATTTACTAAAATGACACATTTGTTATAATATACAGTATTAAGAGCGATTACAATGTTTCTGATATCAAGCCAACTACCCACGGTAATTGTCACTCGACCCATTGGCCCATTCGTCCAATGGTGTCTGTGGCTATGGTCATATCCCCCATTGGCTGCCCCAATGGTGACGATTATCAAGTAATGTATACAAAACCCCACATACCGGCTGTAATATGGTGATTACATAAACTTAATCCCTGTAATTATAACTTTGAAATAAATAGGGTTTTGTAAATAGATTTGATAAAAAGAGAGAATGACTCACAAACTGTGAGAAAAGGAGAATGACTCACATTGCTGATTTAATATGGTCAGAGTCTAATCTATGATTTATCCTCGTTAACCTAATATAAATATAATGTACACAAAACTGGGTTAGTAATCAATCCAGCAATTACGATAATTTACGAGATCAAATTATCACAATGAATGATAAAATGCAATACTTTGTCCATCGAATTAACGATGATCCATTGAATTAACAATGAATGACAAGGTATAATACTTTACCCATCGAATTAACGATAATCCGTTGAATTAACAACGAACGATAAAGTAAAATACTTTACCTATCGAATAAACGACAATCCGTCAAATTAATGACGAACGATAAAGTATAACCCTAATGTGGGCGGCATTTAAACATGCATTGGATACATTGATCGTCGGATAATTGAATCGTAGCAGCGATTGTGCTAATACCCTGTTTTGTAGCGCTGATTTGTGAACTGTGATAGTAAATTGATCGTAACTCAGTGAATATTTCGAACTTTTACGTCGTTTTTGTGCCCAGATTCCAGTCCCAAACCCCACTATTTATAGGTGAAATTTCACCCTTACGCGGCCCGCCTCAGGTTTAAGCTTATTCTCACGCGGGCCGCGTGAGACCTAATTTTAGCTATAGGGTAGCCACGTTTGGCACTAGCTTGGCTGAATCGACAGTTTTCGATAATTCCTTGTTGCCAACGTTTAATATGGATAATCGTCCATAGGGTTTAATCCCCCCCTGAGTTTTAGGGGCCCTAATCCTGATTCTGAAAATTATGAAAATTTCAGGGTTTGTGTCACACCCCGACCACGTGGAACATACAAAACGTGGCGGAAACATCGGGGAGTGTTGTAACAGAATTAATTGTTTCAAATCCATGGCAATTGAAGTTTCGTTTTATTGATTAAAAGTGTTACAATGTCTTAACAAACAAGGAAATACAACATAATTAACTAGTCTTGTATCTTTTATTGTCACTAAAGCCCAAGTCTGCCTATGTGTATCTTGATCATCTTATGCAACAGTTCCTGAAAAACACATGTGAAAATAGGTACGTCAGCATAAAAATGCCTGTGAGATACATAGGTTTTGTGAAAATAGGTTTCATGACTCATGTTTGAGAAAATGTTTAGTCATGAACCTTGTAATTTGCTTTGTTTTGTAAATCATTTGAAAATCGATAAGATCAGATGATATGTATAAATAAGTGAATAATGTATGGTTAAATGAATAACCATGTAAAATGTGTTTGTATAAGATAAGTTGTTTATAAATCAATGTCTTGTGAAAAGTATGTTATTTGTATAAAATGTTATATGTATCAAACTGAAATGATTCAAATAACGCTACGACATGTAATACCATACAAACACTTATATATAGGAAGTACCAGCGGCGTATCCACCATGCTTGTATCATATTACACACGCATCGTTACTTAATCACTTAATCAAACCAAACCAACCAATGTAAGAAGTCTATGTTTAAATCAATTGTCAAATGTATTGGGTAATATGTCAAAGTGTTCATGTCAAGATGTAAATCATATCAAAATGTCTATGTCAAATATCCATGTCAAATGTCTATGTCAAATATCCATGTCAAATGTCTATGTCAAAATATCATGTATGGCAAGTGAAATGTCTCAACTAAACCATATGCACAAAACAAAGTATTGAAGTAAAACTTGGTTTAAATCAAAGTTATGTTTTGTGGGAAATGCATGATCAAATGTCAATCATGTTAAAATGTCTATGCCGAAATGTCTATGTCAAAATGTCATGTAAAACGATGTACTAAGTAATGCACACAATGGCAATACATAGCATGAAATGTAATGAAATCATGTACTATAATGTACTAACGAACATAGCAGTATATGATGTGAAAACAGGAAAGCAGGAAAGTAACAAGTAGGCACATGTGTTCCACCCCAAAACAGTTTGGAAAACAGTAAAAGAGGGGTCTATGTACTCACTTGAGATTGCTCAGTAGTCCTTGAGTAACAACCAAACAATGCTAGAGATCACGGAAATCAAACGGCACCTAATATAGGTAACTATGTTAATTAACCGGACCTAAATCGGAAGATTGGGTAGCATTAGGGTTTGTAAACCAAATGAGTGTAGGAACTCATATGATATGGTTTAACAAAGCCTACATACTAAATGAAACTTAACCTAAGTGTCTACGACCCATTACGACCCGTTTAGGAAGCTTATGCTACTTTAACGTGTCGTTCGCGTGAAACGCGTTCGGACCGCCTAACTAGTCCTATGACAAGTGTTATATGCCTAAACATGTTACATAATCAGTTATGTGACAAAAGTTTAGGTTACATATGATTAATTACCAATTATACATGAAAAGGGTATTCTGGTAATTTACCTAAGGCATATAAACTACCTATCATACAACTACTTAAACGATGTGACCATAGGGTATAACCTCGGAAGGTTATTCCCTACCTACTATGGTCACCTAATGTGTTTGGTCGGATCCTAATGATCGACCAAATGGGTCGAGTTCGAAGGTATAGGCGATTTATTAGATCGCCTACCCTACGACTCTAGACAACGTGGTAATCAGTGGGCATAGTCCCAAAGGACTATGACCAACGTGATTACACTCACGTTGCGAAGTTCAAACGAACTTCGCATTGACCATTACTGGTCAACGCTGAAAGTCAAACAAAGTTTGACTTTCTGACTCGAAAAGCAGTAAAATAAGGAAAAGAACGAAAGAATACTTACCCAGGGTCCCCGAATGCTAATCCCGACTTCAAGAACTCAGGTATGAAACAATGGTTTCAACTTAGAGCTCTCAAAAATCAGAATTCTTGTAAGTTTTGCATTGGGGTGTTGGGGTATTTATAGTATTCGGTCCACCGTTGAGATCGTTTCTTGGAAAAGGGGAAACGATCAAGGCCGTACATGTGTTGGAACCTTATGGTGACTAAAATATGATCTTATCAGCTGACTAAGCATTTTAGAACATGTGGTTGAGGTTGTAACAGCTGCAGCCTGCTGTTTAGAAACTCTGAATCTGGTCAGCAGACCCCTAGCGCACCGCTACGCTTAAAGTGTAGCGCACCGCTAGGCACTATTTCGGCAGAATTACACTTTTGGTCCCTGAACTGTATTTAGGCCATTTTCGACACGTTTAAGGCCCGTTAACCCCATTTCAAAGCTCTAAAATGAAGTTAAAGTATAGGGAACTTAAAATGTGTTCAAAAATATCTCGGATGTCGGTTCGTTTGGCCGTACGAACGCGATGTTCGCTTAATTACGACGGAATGCGCATAAGCGCGAAAAACGAACCAAATGACGAAACGAATGGATTTTTCTTAAAGCGAACACTCAAATATAATATAGTCATGCTTATATAAATTTTTGGATGTCCGGATGTATTCAGAACGTAAGTTATGCGTAAAAATGCAAACTTGTGCACTTTTTGACACTTTTAGTCCCTGAATGACCCAAAAGTTTATTTTAGCACACCGAACCCCTCAAAGCCTATTTCTAAGCTATGTAAAGGATATTTGTGGTATGTTTAACTTATGGTC
The DNA here is from genome assembly GCA_030545235.1 of Helianthus tuberosus. NCBI lineage: Eukaryota > Viridiplantae > Streptophyta > Magnoliopsida > Asterales > Asteraceae > Helianthus > Helianthus tuberosus. Next base: position 119,703 of record JARYGA010036071.1, read on the forward strand.
ATGCTCCAGAAGGTCTGTTACAGTTCAAATTGGCATACTTTCGCAGTTTGTCAACTTTAGTCCCTGTAAGCGATTAAACTTTGATTTCACCACACCAAACCTTCCAAAACTTATATCTAAGTTATGTAAAGGTTATTTAAGGTATGTTAAGCCTATTTCACTATTCCGGAGTGTTCGTTGGATTAAACTGGTTATATCTACACATCAGAGCGCGTATAACCCTCCAGAAAGCGATTTAAAGCTTGAAATCGAACAGGAATTGATATGTGTAAACGATACACATATTTTTACAAATCCCAAGTATGAAATACTATATTTCATTGGTTTGGCATTTGTCTGATGGTTGGAGTGACACGGGTGTTACAGTCTCCCCTACTTTAGGAAATTTCGTCCCGAAATTAATTCGTAGGAGTCTAACTGTGGCTTTGTGTCAAATAACCACCAGAGATATGAAAGGCATAATCCTGTTATTTCTCTTTAACGGACATTCTTCAGAATTGAAAAATGAACGGAGTTATTTTCAACAGGCATTCTTCAGAAACAAATGAACAGAATAGTCATTTTACATCTTCAGAAACAAAAGTGAACGGAATGGTCATTTTACATCTTCAGAAACAAAAATGAACAGAATAGTCATTTTACATCTTCAGAAACAAAAATGAACAGAATAGTCATTTTACATCTTCAGAAACAAAAATGAACGGAATGGTCATTTTACATCTTCGGAAACAAAAATGAACGGAATAGTCATTTTACATCTTCAGAAACAAAAATGAACGGAATAGTCATTTTACATCTTCAGAAACAAAAATGAACGGAAAGGTCATTTTACATCTTCAGAAACAAAAATGAACAGAATGGTCATTTTACATCTTCAGAAACAAAAATGAACGGAATGGTCATTTTACAAAAATGAACGGAATGGTCATTTTACATCTTCAGAAACAAAAATGAACAGAATGGTCATTTTACATCTTCGGAAACAAAAATGAACGGAATAGTCATTTTACATCTTCAGAAACAAAAATGAACGGAATAGTCATTTTACATCTTCAGAAACAAAAATGAACGGAAAGGTCATTTTACATCTTCAGAAACAAAAATGAACAGAATGGTCATTTTACATCTTCAGAAACAAAAATGAACGGAATGGTCATTTTACATCTTCAGAAACAAAAATGAACGGAATGGTCATTTTACATCTTCAGAAACAAAAATGAACAGAATGGTCATTTTTCATCTTCAGAAACAAAAATGAACGGAATAGTCATTTTACATCTTCAGAAACAAAAATGAACGGAATAGTCATTTTACATCTTCAGAAACAAAAATGAACAGAATAGTCATTTTACATCTTCAGAAACAAAAATGAACGGAATACATGACAAAATTCGCTGTGGTCTCTGTGCACTGAATTTCCATAATTATGTACGCGTCCATAATTACGTAATTCCTTGCACAGTCCGCACAGTGCATTTCATGATGTGTAGGGGAAGAAAATATCAAACCTGTGATGAGTGTGACTAGACTACCATAGGGTCCTTTTAATCAGATCAACACATGATCTTTTTAATTAGACCTCCAAGGAGTCCTTTCAGCTATATCATCATTTGATATACTTAACCAGATTTTTGGATCAATCTGTTTAACTAGACCACTCAAGGTGTCTAATTATAGAATAGTACAATAAAATCCAAGGGACTTAACTACAACGTAGAAGCCCATTGAGGATTTAATATAGTACCTTTGGATATCCTACTATGAATCCCTTATACGAAGATATGGAAGATTCTATGAGGATTTGGATGACAAAACTTGGATCACACAAAAACATAAAAGGAAACACATAAGCACATAATCACATAGTTGTTTGACTTGTTTATAAATTTGTTATCTTTGGACGCGGATACTTAAAGCACACCAGGAATCCAATTCGTGGATTTCATTTGGCACTTTAATCATTTCAAGAATCCATTCATGAAGATAGGATGATCTACCAAAAATTCGATTTTCGTTTTCAGGAAAACGCAATATTCGAATTAAGGTACACAATAATTTAGGACATACGGAAATACCCTTGAGTACCCTATTAAGAATTTATAGTGGTACTTGGGGTATTCGTACAGAATTATAACTTGCACCTTGTACCTCATCTCTTTGCAAGAGACGGGTACTTAGGATCTTTGTGTAAAACGCAAGAGATTGTAAAATGGAAGAATTTTGGGGTTTGTCTGTTCTTCAAGGAAGGCGGTTCCCCGATTGTCGGTATTGTAAGGGATATGTTGTTTATACATACAATCACATAAATACATTATGATGTAAATAAAAGATTTATTTATAAACAATGATAACAACTGTTTCACGGACATTGACAACAAAAGAAAATAATACATAAGACATGATTATTTCTAAACGGTGTTGTCTTCTAGTCGGTCAGATGTTCATCTCTGTGCTGGATTAGCATTAGCACGCTTTGGGCAAATTCTTCGGATATGTCCCATCTCACCACATTTGTTGCAAGAACCTGGTGGAAAGCGAGCTCGAGCAGGTTTGTTGTTAGCTTGATTCGGTGCAACTGCTGCAACGCAAACTTTTGCCACATGACCTTTAAGTCCACAAATTTGGCATTCGTGGCACTTCACATTAGCATGATGATGTATACCACATCGGTTGCACAAGGGTGAAGTTCCGTTGTATGGCTTCCTAGCACGGGGTTTAGCTGGTTGGTTGGGGGCGGCTTGACCATTGTGAGCGACCATGGCGAAGTTCTGAGAAGCCTTTTGCTTCTTTGACCGCTCAAGGGATCCAGTCTGCTCATCCATGGTCTTTGATTCCTCTAGCGGTTTCTTGTCACCCTTTCGGAAAAGCTTACGTTTCCTGATCTGAGATTCAGTCAACGTTGCAGATAGCTCAATGGCCTGCCTAACCGTAGTGGGGTTACTACCAGTAACAATGTCTTGAACTATGTCAGGGAGACCATCAATGTACTTTTCGATCGCCTTATCCAAAGGCGTAACCATGGTAGGGCACAACAGGCTCAGCTCCTCATATCGATCAGTGTATGCTCGATGTTCGCCGCTGTCTTGCTTAAGATCATCGAATTCCCTTTCCAAGGCCCTGATCTCGTGACGAGGACAGAATTCCTTCATCATCAGTGCTCTAAGTTCTTCCCATGTTTGGGCCAGTGCCACTTCAGCACCCCTATCTCTCACCACACCGTTCCACCATGTCAAGGCTCGTTTCTCAAAGACACTAGATGCGAAATCTACCTTTCGCTCATTTGGACATTGTACATGCCTGAAGGTGCTCTCTAGACTCTCGAACCATTGCAGAAGTGCTGTCGCTCCTTGAGACCCAGAAAACTTTGATGGCTTGGCCGAGTTGAACGTCTTGAAGCTGCAGAGAGCATTATTGTTGTTGATAGCTTGGTAACATTGAGCAATGACGTTCGGGATTGCAGCAGTCATTTGCTGTGTAATGACAGCTGCCAGCTCGTCAACAGATACAGGATTTTCGCGTCGTGGAGGCATTCTAAAAGAGAAGAACATGAAAGGAAATGAGTGAGAGAATTAGACGAAAAGAATGAGATGAACAAATCTGATGAAAGCAAGGGTAGTGGTCATTTGTTTGTTACTACAAAGCAACAAACGACACACAGTGATTTATCAAAGTAAATAGGTCAAAAATAATGTATCGCGAAGACATGCTCGCCTATAAGTGAACACTCATCCCAAGAATTCCCAGGTAAGCACAACTGGTCTCGCGTCTGATGAGATGTATACGAAGTGCTTGCCTAGACAGAAAACCCAGAATACAGGCATTCACCCTTCCAGTTTGCACGTGTTCACATTATTTAAAACCCAAAACCTTGATGAGATTTTGAAAACTCATAGGGGTTCAAAACCATATAACAGAGGGTTCAAAACCTTGTAATAAATCATCCTAGAACAGATGATTAGTGTTCCAAGCGGTTTTGAAATTTATGTTCTTGTTGTGGTCGTCACCTAAGGATAGGTGACAGTATTGTTTTATGACTAAACGCAAGTAAACTCGCGTTAGGGTCCTAGAAAGTTATAGACTAGGTCAAAGCATTACTAATAACCTAATTCCCTATAACCATTGGCTCTGATACCATCTTTTCTGTCACACCCCGACCACGTGGAACATACAAAACGTGGCGGAAACGTCGGGGAGTGTTGTAACAGAATTAATTGTTTCAAATCCATGGCAATTGAAGTTTCGTTTTATTGATTAAAAGTGTTACAATGTCTTAACAAACAAGGAAATACAACATAATTAACTAGTCTTGTATCTTTTATTGTCACTAAATCCCAAGTCTGCCTATGTGTATCTTGATCATCTTATGCAACAGTTCCTGAAAAACACATGTGAAAATAGGTACGTCAGCATAAAAATGCCTGTGAGATACATAGGTTTTGTGAAAATAGGTTTCATGACTCATGTTTGAGAAAATGTTTAGTCATGAACCTTGTAATTTGCTTTGTTTTGTAAATCATTTGAAAATCGATAAGATCAGATGATATGTATAAATAAGTGAATAATGTATGGTTAAATGAATAACCATGTAAAATGTGTTTGTATAAGATAAGTTGTTTATAAATCAATGTCTTGTGAAAAGTATGTTATTTGTATAAAATGTTATATGTATCAAACTGAAATGATTCAAATAACGCTACGACATGTAATACCATACAAACACTTATATATAGGAAGTACCAGCGGCGTATCCACCATGCTTGTATCATATTACACACGCATCGTTACTTAATCACTTAATCAAACCAAACCAACCAATGTAAGAAGTCTATGTTTAAATCAATTGTCAAATGTATTGGGTAATATGTCAAAGTGTTCATGTCAAGATGTAAATCATATCAAAATGTCTATGTCAAATATCCATGTCAAATGTCTATGTCAAATATCCATGTCAAATGTCTATGTCAAAATATCATGTATGGCAAGTGAAATGTCTCAACTAAACCATATGCACAAAACAAAGTATTGAAGTAAAACTTGGTTTAAATCAAAGTTATGTTTTGTGGGAAATGCATGATCAAATGTCAATCATGTTAAAATGTCTATGCCGAAATGTCTATGTCAAAATGTCATGTAAAACGATGTACTAAGTAATGCACACAATGGCAATACATAGCATGAAATGTAATGAAATCATGTACTATAATGTACTAACGAACATAGCAGTATATGATGTGAAAACAGGAAAGCAGGAAAGTAACAAGTAGGCACATGTGTTCCACCCCAAAACAGTTTGGAAAACAGTAAAAGAGGGGTCTATGTACTCACTTGAGATTGCTCAGTAGTCCTTGAGTAACAACCAAACAATGCTAGAGATCACGGAAATCAAACGGCACCTAATATAGGTAACTATGTTAATTAACCGGACCTAAATCGGAAGATTGGGTAGCATTAGGGTTTGTAAACCAAATGAGTGTAGGAACTCATATGATATGGTTTAACAAAGCCTACATACTAAATGAAACTTAACCTAAGTGTCTACGACCCATTACGACCCGTTTAGGAAGCTTATGCTACTTTAACGTGTCGTTCGCGTGAAACGCGTTCGGACCGCCTAACTAGTCCTATGACAAGTGTTATATGCCTAAACATATTACATAATCAGTTATGTGACAAAAGTTTAGGTTACATATGATTAATTACCAATTATACATGAAAAGGGTATTCTGGTAATTTACCTAAGGCATATAAACTACCTATCATACAACTACTTAAACGATGTGACCATAGGGTATAACCTCGGAAGGTTATTCCCTACCTACTATGGTCACCTAATGTGTTTGGTCGGATCCTAATGATCGACCAAATGGGTCGAGTTCGAAGGTATAGGCGATTTATTAGATCGCCTACTCTACGACTCTAGACAACGTGGTAATCAGTGGGCATAGTCCCAAAGGACTATGACCAACGTGATTACACTCACGTTGCGAAGTTCAAACGAACTTCGCATTGACCATTACTGGTCAACGCTGAAAGTCAAACAAAGTTTGACTTTCTGACTCGAAAAGCAGTAAAATAAGGAAAAGAACGAAAGAATACTTACCCAGGGTCCCCGAATGCTAATCCCGACTTCAAGAACTCAGGTATGAAACAATGGTTTCAACTTAGAGCTCTCAAAAATCAGAATTCTTGTAAGTTTTGCATTGGGGTGTTGGGGTATTTATAGTATTCGGTCCACCGTTGAGATCGTTTCTTGGAAAAGGGGAAACGATCAAGGCCGTACATGTGTTGGAACCTTATGGTGACTAAAATATGATCTTATCAGCTGACTAAGCATTTTAGAACATGTGGTTGAGGTTGTAACAGCTGCAGCCTGCTGTTTAGAAACTCTGAATCTGGTCAGCAGACCCCTAGCGCACCGCTACGCTTAAAGTGTAGCGCACCGCTAGGCACTATTTCGGCAGAATTACACTTTTGGTCCCTGAACTGTATTTAGGCCATTTTCGACACGTTTAAGGCCCGTTAACCCCATTTCAAAGCTCTAAAATGAAGTTAAAGTATAGGGAACTTAAAATGTGTTCAAAAATATCTCGGATGTCGGTTCGTTTGGCCGTACGAACGCGATGTTCGCTTAATTACGACGGAATGCGCATAAGCGCGAAAAACGAACCAAATGACGAAACGAATGGATTTTTCTTAAAGCGAACACTCAAATATAATATAGTCATGCTTATATAAATTTTTGGATGTCCGGATGTATTCAGAACGTAAGTTATGCGTAAAAATGCAAACTTGTGCACTTTTTGACACTTTTAGTCCCTGAATGACCCAAAAGTTTATTTTAGCACACCGAACCCCTCAAAGCCTATTTCTAAGCTATGTAAAGGATATTTGTGGTATGTTTAACTTATGGTCATGCTCCAGAAGGTCTGTTACAGTTCAAATTGGCATACTTTCGCAGTTTGTCAACTTTAGTCCCTGTAAGCGATTAAACTTTGATTTCACCACACCAAACCTTCCAAAACTTATATCTAAGTTATGTAAAGGTTATTTAAGGTATGTTAAGCCTATTTCACTATTCCGGAGTGTTCGTTGGATTAAACTGGTTATATCTACACATCAGAGCGCGTATAACCCTCCAGAAAGCGATTTAAAGCTTGAAATCGAACAGGAATTGATATGTGTAAACGATACACATATTTTTACAAATCCCAAGTATGAAATACTATATTTCATTGGTTTGGCATTTGTCTGATGGTTGGAGTGACACGGGTGTTACAGTTTGTTCAGAATCACTTGGGTGTCTCAATTAGGGTTTCCTTTTGGACTAATTATTTTAATAAGTATGTCTTTTGATGAGAGTTGTTACATCAACCCTCCCAGGAAGCCTACATGGTTGAAGGCGAAAGTTCAAACAGTGAAGAAGACAGGCAAAGATTGGTCATAAACCATAAATACCCGGAACAAAGGATAAGGGTCAACCCTGACCTCTCTCAAGAGACCCTTTCATATCTTGAAAAATTGCTAACACACTACAGTGATGTATTCGCTTGGTGTCCTGAAGATATGACCGGGATCCCTCGGGATATTGCCGAGCACGAGTTGAGAATACCACCAGAAGTCAAGCCGGTGGTTCAAAAGAAAAGAAGCTTGGCACCTGAAAGAAGTCTGGCAGCCTGCCAAGAGGTTGAAAAGCTTGTGTCAGCCGGCATCCTCCGAGAAGTCAAGTACCAATCATGGGTTGCAAACCCAGTTATGGTCAAAAAACCAGACAACTCTTGGAGGATGTGCATAGACTTCAAGGATCTTAACAAAGCTTGTCCTAAGGATTGCTATCCACTACCAGAGATTGACCTCAAAGTTGACTCCCTCACCGGGTACTCGTTCAAATGCTTTCTTGATGCATACAAAGGTTACCACCAAATCCTCATGAAGGAAGAAGATGAGGAAAAAACAGCCTTTCACACGGACAAAGGAATCTTTTGCTATCAAAAGATGCCTTTCGGCCTCAAAAACGCAGGAGCAACCTATCAACGGCTCGTTGACAAAGCCTTCGAAAGCCAAATTGGCAAAAACATGGAGGCATATGTCGATGACCTGGTTATTAAAAGCAAAACGGAATACCAAATGCTCGATGATATTCAAGAAACTTTCAAGAACCTCAGAAAGGTTAACATGAAGCTTAATCCAGAAAAGTGTTCATTTGGATTCGAGGAAGGAAAATTTTTGGGCCACATTGTTGGAAAACAAAGCATCAAAGCCAACCCTAACAAAGTAAAAGCCGTCCTTGAAACCAAGCCACCAAAGACCAAGAAGGAGGTTGAAAGCTTGAATGGGAAGCTTGCAGCCTTGAAGCGTTTTACCTCCAAGTTAGCCGAAAGATCTATGCCCTTCTACAAAACGCTCAAGAACTGCTCAAATAAGAAGGATTTCAAATGGACTGAAGAAGCTGAGGAAGCTTTCAACCAGATGAAGCAACACTTAGCTTCCCTACCAGACATAGCAGCACCAAAAACCGGGGAGTTAATATCGGTGTACCTCTCAATCACGGACGAGGCCATCAGTGCAGTCCTCACCATTGAGCGAGACAAGGCCCAGGTACCCGTTTATTTTTTCAGCAAAACTTTAAAACTAGCTGAAACAAAATACCCTCCTCTTGAAAAACTTGCCCTAGCTTTAGTTCAAACAGCTAGAAGGCTTCGAAGGTATTTCCAAGCACACCCCATACAAGTAGTCACCGACCAACCAATTAAGAGTGTGCTTGAAAAACCTGAAAACTCGGGGCGATTAGCCAAATGGGCCATAGAACTGGGTGAACATAACATCACCTATGTTCCAAGAAAAGCTATCAAGGCTCAAGTCTTGGCCGATTTCATTGTGGAAGTCCCAAACCAAACACTTACTGAAGTAAACACAGCCACCACTGAACCTTCTAACCCTGAAGCCTGGAAGCTTTTTACCGATGGGGCTTCAAGCGTTGAAGGGTCAGGGGCCGGATTAATTTTGATTAACCCAAAAGGTTTGGAGTTCACATATGCTCTTCGATTTGATTTTCAGACCACCAATAACGAGGCTGAATACGAAGCACTAATAGCCGGCTTAAGGCTGGCCAAAGAAATGAAGGTTGAAAAGCTTGAAGTGTTCACGGATTCGTTGCTGGTCTCAAGCCAAGTGAATGATAGCTACATAGCTAAAGAGCCCAACATGAAAAAATACAGAGAAAAATCAAAGGAACTAATGAATACCTTCCAAGCATGCAACATCAAACAGATCCCCAGATCTCAAAACAAAAAGGCCGATGCCTTAAGTAAGCTTGCATCTCTCACCTTTGCCCACCTCACCAAGAAGGTACTGGTAGAAGTGTTGAAGGCCCCATCCATTAACGAATTAGAGGTTCAAGATGTGGTTACCGAAGAAGAACCAAACTGGATGACTCCCATAAGAAAGTTCCTCAAAAATGGTGAATTACCCAATGATCAAGTGGAAGCTAAAAGGGTTGAAATCAAGGCAAGACAATACATGCTGCAAGGAGAAACCCTTTACAAAAAGGGTTACCTTGCTCCCTTGCTAAGGTGTGTCGGCCCCGAGCAAAGCAAGTATTTGATCAAGGAAATTCATGAAGGAGTGTGTGGAGCCCACTTTGGAGCTAGATCGGTAGTTGCAAAACTCATGAACCTCGGATATTTCTGGCCTTCAATGCATCGTGACACAGCCGAAGAGTTGAAGAAATGTGACGCCTGCCAGATCCATGCACCAATCCCAAAAAGTCCCAAACACGACTTAGTCCCAATAACCCCCGCTTGGCCATTTCACAAGTGGGGAATGGACATTGTTGGTCCATTTCCCCCAAGCAAAGGAGGAGTAAAATTCCTATTGGTGGCGGTGGACTATTTCACCAAGTGGCCCGAGGTCAAACCACTTGCCAAGATAACAGGAAAGCAAGTCATTGACTTTGTCTGGGAAAACATCATTTGCCGTTATGGGTTGCCAGGAGTACTTGTTACCGACAACGGAAGACAATTTGCTGAGAAGCCTTTTAGCGTTTGGTGCAAAGAATACAAAATCGATCAGGTTTTCAGCTCAGTGGCTTATCCACAATCAAACGGGCAGGTTGAGAGAACAAATAGAAGCATAGTGGAAGGAATCAAGACAAGATTGGGAAAATATGAAAGCAACTGGCTTGAAGAATTGCCTAGTGTTCTATGGGCAATTAGAACAACGGAAAAAACAAACCATAAGAAAACACCTTACAGCTTGGTATTTGGATCCGAAGCTGTGATCCCTGCCGAAATAGGAGTTGTAACCCAAAGAATTGTCAACATGGATCCCGAAGCAAACCAAAAAGAGACCATGTTGAATTTACAACTCCTAGAAGAAGCAAGAGATCAAGCCGCAATTCAAGAAGCCAAATACAAGCAACAGATGGAAGCTTACTACAACAAAAAAGTCAAAAACGAACGTTTCAAGCCAGGGGACTTAGTCCTCAGAAACAACGAGGCCAGTAAGAAAGAAAATCAAGGAAAGCTTGGCCCAAAGTGGGAAGGCCCATACACCATCCTTGAAGCACACAAAGGTGGATCCTACAAGCTGGCTGATTCAGAAGGCAAAAGGCTTCCAAGGCATTGAAACGGCAAAACATTGAAAAGGTTCCATGTGTAAACGGAAAGTTTGGTTTGTATCAAAATGTATTTCAAGCAGAACTAAGAATACCTTTTGTAAAACGCAAGTATTGCTCTAATGAATGAAGTTGTTTCTATCAAACTTGTCTTTCTATCCTAAAATCAAGTTGAGAACCTAGCAAAAAACTCCATGGCAAGTGCCATGTAAGGGGATGAGCTCCCAGGCCACATCGCTCAATAGGTTCAAGGGTTGAACGAGCCTATATAAGGGGTGAGTTCCTAAATCAATACAACTCCATGAGACTTGTCAAGAAAAAATAAAATTGTCTCATAGACGGGTATAAACAGCCTACACCAAATGTTCACGAAGTTTTAGAAATATAGTCTACAAAGAGGCTAGAAAAACCAAAAGAAATAATGAAAAGGATAGGTGTTATCTCTTCTTGTTAAAAATGCCAAGGCTAAGTGTCTGCAGCACTGAACCCTTTTAGGTATAAAAAACATAAGGGCAACACAAACCTGACAAAGACAAAGTTACAAAAAGAACAAAGTCAATTGGAAAAAATCACAAAGGTACAAACCAAGCCAGTACGCAAAACCAAAAAGCCTTCAAGGCTTCAAGCAACTCGGGCAATACCTCGAAGCCTTTAAGGTTTCAACCTTTTAAACGACAGCCAAAAGGCTTCAATAGACAAACTCCAAATAAACTACCTTGTCCAAAAAAGGCACAAGCATAAAACCATAACAAAAAGAAAAATAGTTAAAACATCACATTATAAAAAGTCCTAAAAAGACTTCCAAACATAAGTTAAGGCAAGTCCTAGTAACTTGCAAATCTAATCATTGTCCAACGGCCATACAGGCCTTCAACATAACCAAAAGGAACCTTAGGGGTTCCTACCAAACCTAACATTGTTCAAGTTAACATTACAAACATAAGTTGTTTTCAGTGCTAAGAAAGCTACGAATCAAGCATCAACAGATTTGGAAACTCCAGAACCTTCGCCCTTGGCCTTCTTTGTTTTCTTCAACTTTTTAGTCTTCACACCTCCATCACCACCAACCGCCGAAGCCTCCAAGCTTGCATCCTTAGGAACATCCGGCTGACCTGAAAGGGTATCATCGCTATCCCCCGAATAGGACCTCTTCCTTGAAAGAGAGCCCAAAACCTCAGCACAAACCTTCTCATTTAGGCCCTCCGGTTTCAATTCCTGCAATACAGAAAGATGTTTACCAAAACAAGTGGAAACCTGATGGATGTAGGGGTAGGTCAGCTTCTCCATTTGCTCAACGGAGCCTTTAAAAACGCCAGAAGCCTCGGGATGAAACAGAGGTGACTTCTCCAAAGGATGACCGGATTCATGAAGTTTATACCCAGCAATGAGGCCTTGATGTTTCCCCAGGTTAAGAAGCTTAGTGTAAACGTCACCAAGAGCAGAGTTAAACTCTTTGGAGTGCAATAGATAAGTAACCACTTGGTGAAAACCTTGCTCTATGAGCCATTGGTTATCCCCAGTAGCCTGAGCAACTGAAGCTTTCAACCCTTCTTTCTCCTTAAAAAAAGCCTGCTGCTGAACAAACAAAGCTTCCCGGTCAGCCCTAAGTTTCAGCCTAGATGCCTCGAAGCTCTTTTTCAAATCATCCATCTCAATCTCATGCGTCTTTTTCAGATCACTAACCTTCTTCTCCCATGCTGCTTCCTTCTCGGCAAAACCAGCTATCTCCTTCTTCATCCCAGCCATGGAGGATTTCATTTTATCCTTCTTCTTGGAGAATTCTTCATATTCCCGCATTCTCTGACGAAAACGGGCAATGCCTTGAGGAAGCATAGAAGCTAGGTTGCAGGTACTCAAAATCATTCGGGACAGCATCAGGTCATCATCCATCCCAGCAATAGTCTCGTGTACTGAGGGAGGAGCAATGTGACTCAGAGCATCCTCACAAACAGTAACATCTTTGAAACTGTCATCATTCTTCACTGACCAAGCAGGCACATAAATCCCTTCCGGATCCAACCCTTCAACGTTCTTGCTTGAGGACTCCTGAACAGGAGTGACAACAACCTTCTTGCTTGAAACCTTTTTACCATGAACAACCAATTCTTTATCCTTCTCCGCACCCGCTTCAACACCTTGATCCTCCGAAACTTCGATGTCATCACTCAACTCCACCGGTTCAGTAGAAGTGGATTGAGTACCAGCCTTCAACAACCGACGAGAAGATCGGCGAGTTGAAGATTTAGGAGCATTAGACTTAGAAAAACCCTTGGCAGTAGCAGCACTAACATAACCTGAACCCTCAAACCTTTGATCAACAGTCCTAACCACAACATTCTCACCAGGAACAGACGGAGCATCCTCAAAAACAACATCAGAAGTATCGTCGCTCTTAATAAAATCCAAGGCAGACATGACTGCAAAAAACAACAACACATAAGTCATAGACTAAGAAAAACATAAAGAGGACAAAAAAGGAAAAGGCATACCAATTCCACTCCTCATAAGAACCGGATCCCGATCAACATTTCCCCAAATTTTACTAACCCCTAATAGAACAAGTAAGTGTTCAGGAAAGGGGCGAACCCTCGAAGGGCACCCCCGGATGGCATTGAGAAAAACATCATTCAATTCAGACTCAGAAGGTTCCGGAGCATTGAGAACAGCATCCGGATTCCTCCACACCATTTTGAAAGGGATGATAGTATCGGAAACCCAGAAAAAGCGGTCTTTCCAAGCCCCAAGTGTGGTAACCATCGATGCAATAAGGCAGGTATCAACTTTGGTTGTTTCAAATGTAAACCAATCGCCATTCTTCGCCAAGCGAAAAAACCGGCGAAAGAGTAAAAGGGAAGGATCATACCCTAGAGCACGACACAAAACCTCAAAATGCAAAACCCTAGCCATCCCCTTTGGATGAACTTGCCCAAAAGAAACCCGATAATACTCCAACAAGTTCAAAACAAAAAACGAAAAAGGATAACGAAGGTTTGAGAACTCAAAATGACTACAATAGAAGGCAATCGAACCAGAAGGCGGTTTATCAACGGGAAGATCACAAGCAGGGGCAGTGGGGTTAAATTTCCTATCAATACCATATTCCATACAAAATAAATCTATCTCCTCTTGTGTTAACCGGGAAAAAGATTTTGCTAAGTCCTTACGAGCACCCATTTTTTTTGAACGGAAAATGAAGAATGCAAGATGAAAAGGAAACCGGAACTAACCTTAGAAGGAGAGAAAATGGCAGAAAACTTGGAGAAGATTATGAGACAAATGGATAAGTATGGAAATATAAAATAAATATAAGTCTACAATAGGGGTAATAATGGCAACACAGTAACTTCTGCGAAAACCGCCACCCTATCAACTGCCATACATCAATCAAATCAAGTGTCAGTTATTTGAAATTCAAATTCAAAACATTAACTGCCGTTAACCTTTCAAGCCTTCAAGCATGGAACCATTGAAACTTTTAGGCAATAAAACACGCGTATAAAGTCAGAAGTCTTTGAGCTCATCTCCCAAAAACCTCTGACTTGGGGGGCTGATGACGGGGGTAGCCCAAGACTAAATAAAATGACTAATTACGTAAACGCTTAAATGGTTAAATGGTTCAAGGCTTAAAAAGCTGTGGAAGGAAAAAGCAGCACGGTAACAGTAGCCAAGTCACATCTGAAGATTGCTTCACCAACCCACAGCCGCAAAGGCATTGCAGGTCTGCACGGTGCACGCTATTATCCGGGGGACTAAAGCCTTCAACCCCCAAAAGGGGAAACCCTCCACTGCAAGCGAGGTTGCTAGTCAAATCCATTCCACTTCGGGAGATGCCTTCCCTTATAAAATGACACTTCATTTACTTCAGGGAGACATCTGGACCAGCTCTGATTCTCCTATCTCTGGTCATTCACATCGAATGCTTGTCTCGCAGAAGTCATTCCCTTTCACATCCACCACACACATTCCCTTTGCTTTCACTTCCGAATCTGAGCACAAATCAGAGGAGGATCTATAGCAAAGAATAATAACGAACTAGTAAACCTCCTTCCACGTCTCGCAAACGTGGGGGGACCCCACGACCTGCGTTAGGCAAGGTTGCACCCTTCAACCCTTCTGCCTAGCCAGCCAAGCTACCACCGTTGGTCTTGTATTTGTTGCATCAACAGCTACCATACCAACATTAAGGCTGCGCCTTTTGAGGCATTAAGGCTGCGCATTAAGGCTGCGCCTTTTGTTGGGCGGAAGTTGGAGATGTCCCATTATCAGGACCAGAGATAGTGTTCGAAACAACGGACAAAATTGTCCAGATTCGTGACCGTCTCAAAACTGCACGGGATAGGCAGAAAAGTTACGCTGATCCTAAGCGTAAAGATTTTCACTTCGAAGTGGGTGACAAAGTCCTGCTTAAAGTGTCACCCTGGAAGGGGGTGATGCGATTTGGTAAGAAAGGCAAGCTAAGCCCGAGATACATAGGACCTTTCGAGGTTATCGAACGTGTCGGGTCAGTTGCCTATAAGTTAAACTTACGAGAAGAGCTCAGTGGAATTCACAACGTGTTCCACATCTGCAATCTGAAAAAGTGTTTCGCTGACGAATCACTGGTAATACCGCATACAGATGTGCACATAGATGAGAGCTTGAAATTTGTGGAAAAACCTTTGTCGATTGAAGATTGACAGGTAAAGAAGCTTCGAAGGAAGCATGTACCTATTGTAAAGGTCAAATGGGATGCCCGTAGAGGACCCGAATTCACGTGGGAGGTTGAATCCACGATGAAAGAAAAGTACCCTTATTTATTTCAGTAAATCTCGGGTCGAGATTTATTTTAAGGGGGTGAGGATGTAACACCTCGAAAATTCACGTCCTATAATGTGTAGACACGTGTCATATGTTTGAACGTGTGAAAGAATGTTATAGAAGGACTAAAGTTGACAATCATGGAAAGTATGTGGATATACGTATTCTAAATGTCAACAGTGAATAAATATATTGTATATTAACCCCACAAGATCCTCATACCTTCAAATGAATAAATCATGGATCATACGGAGCTAAAAGTGAGAGATTACAAACTACAGGGGATAAATGTGTCAACATGTTTAAGTTATACCTCTGAGTGACCTTTTGACAAACCCGAAGCTTTGTAACGGTTAATTATGCTCACTAGAATGCACGATTTAAATTTCGTAGAGTTTCGTTATCGTATGAGAAAGTTATGATCAAATTCGTGTGCAAAGGGCTAAAACGTAAACGTTGAAAGTTAGGACTTTTCGGGTAACAATAAAGTAACCGGGGACTTAACAAAGTGGGTATGTGTTTTAAAGCCCTTACAAATCAAATTGGAGGGTTCAAGATGCAAGAAAACAAGTGCCTAATCGAAGTTTGAAGGACCAAGGATCAAATCGCAAAAAAAAAAATTTAGATTTGTGCAGACACGTTGCCGCGACACGCGACGCCCGGGGGGGACCCTTCGCGACACGCAGGGGAGTGCCCAGTTTAGAAATTCTTGGGTTTTTGCCTGCTGAGTGCTTTCTGCTCGATTTCATCCGATTTTTCTCATAAAGGGCGACCCCTAGACACCCCCTAAGCACTAGGAACATGTGTTGATCAGTTGTGGTGGGTTGTAGAGTCATGTGTCAAAGATTTGTGGTGATAAATTAACTATAAAAGGCCATGATATGCAACCATTGTTCTTCACACTTTCATCTTGCAATCTGATCATTTCTGGAGCTCCAAGGCACTCTCAAGTGATCACTAATCAAGCTTAGTACTTTTGTAAGTTTGCTTAACCTTCTTTAATTAAGTTTTAGCTTAGTATTAGCTTAAAAGTCAAACCGTCGTAATTAACGGTTGACTTTAAGATTAATCACTAATGGTCCAGTGATTAGTCGAATCAAAAGTAGTTATAAGTTGGTAATTATGTGGGTAATAAACCCTTAAAAGCCCCCCCCCCCCCTGATTACCACTCTAACCAGGTCAAAAGTCGGGTCAAACTTGCTAAGAAAAAGTCAACAGAATGTTTAAATTACAATTTATGCATGATTAGCAATGTAGAATGTATACAACCTGTTTGATCATTAATATAACTTGGTAATTAGTGTAATAACATGTCTAAACATGTTCAACCCGACAATTTCCTGTTTAGACCCGGTTCGGAACCGAAAGTCGCATAGTTTGACTTATACTTTGACTTTCAGTTCTGACCCGTTATGGTATGTTTTAGAAATACCTAAGAGCTTCATTTGGACCAGGTTACATGCTAGTATAACCCCCTGTGATTATACACCATGGTTCATTAGTTAACCGATTAATACGCATGATTCCGTTAATTGCTCATATGTTGACCATTATGCCCTTTTCACCTAAAAACGTGATTTTTGAAAATGTAAAAGAGTAGAAACCTTAATTACTAATATATAGACTTGTATGCAAAGTTTGACCTCAGTTTGAGGTGTAGAATAAGAGTTATGCTTGTTAGCGTAAAATTAAAGCTTTATGTTAATAAAACGGCGTAATTAGCGTATAGCCTAGTTAAGCCTACTTTTTGATATCAAATATTTTACCCACTGATGTAATATATTATTTTGGGATTTTTAAAGATTTTTAATAAATTTTAGGCTGAGCATAACTTATAATCGTAGGCTTAATCCGGTAATTGTCGGTTTTGCACTTACGGGCCATAAAATGAGTTTTATATATCCAAACCACTCCAAACCTTTTGATACTGACCTTAAATGACAAATAAATTATTTTAAGCCTTCTGGAAATATAAAAATATCAGATTTAAGTATCGAACCCGGAAATGGCCTTTAATCGCCTTTTTAAGCGTTTTTAACGCATTGTATGTACTTAGATTATTTTAAACATACAAAGGGTGATACCTACTGATATTTGAGGCAAATTAGAATATTTTAACAGTAAGCAAAGGTTGATTAACTCAGACTTCGGTTTTGAGCTTTTCGGCTTATGTGAAATTACCAAAATGCCCCTACGGTGCATGTTTGGTTATAATTGATAAATTTCAGATATATACTTTAACCTACTGTTATAACTCATTAAATTGAGTATGTTTGCTGATTACATCAGACCTGTAACTCAGTTAAACACTTAAACTCTTTTACAACCTTTAAAATGACCAAACTACCCCTACGGGGCATAGTTTGTGTTTAAATTCATTTCGGGCATAATAAATGATATCTTACTGATGTCACAAAATATATGGAGCATATTAACTTAGGAAACCTATAAATGGCTCTCATTATTACCCGTTACGCTTATTACGCGTTCGGTTCGGTTTATGTAACAAGTTTACATAAATTAGCCGAAACGGGTCAAACCTTATCGGTTTTATCTCAAAATCCAGAATGTGCATGAAGGACCCATATTAAACAAGTCTCTGAACTTGTCGGGTCTAAATCACATTCTACCCGGTCTTCGCTTAATCGTGCGTACGAACCGTATCTTTGAAACTAACCGGTCTAAGCTTAAGCTTAACTAAAGACCCGTTAGGATTCTAATAGGTTATTATAAACCTTCATTCCAGATTAGGAGAACCAGTAAAAGCTACTTGCAATTTGCTTATTGTGATTTATACATTGCTCAGGTAAATACTTTTAACTTATTTTCCCTATACGGGGGTATATAGCATACCGCTTGATCGGGCATCAAATCCTCCACCGTTGAGTGGGTAATTGAATAAATTTGATCGGCTCGTTTAAACAGTCTTGTTACTTAAAGCCTTTGGGGGGTTAATGACCATGTCCCGTATATCCTTGGCATCATTTTACGAAATGGCCACGACTTAAGCGCGGGGTGTAGGCGTACACCCGTCAGTGCACAAAAGAATAATGTGGTGTGTCTATTGATCTTTAACCCGGACAAGATCCGGGCTACTGAACGCACAAGGAACATGTAATTCGTTCACAAGATTATAATATTAAATAATTCTCCCAAGTTAAATAAAATGTTTATGCCATGTGCATCCAAACCAATTTTCAATCATTTTCCAAAATGAGTCAGTTGAATGTATTTACCGGTGTAAACTGACGTATTTTCCCAAAAAGATTAAATGCAGGTACTAAGCGTAATTGGCTGGGATTTCTCCTTAGCATCATTAGAAGTCTCGCAAGCTTAAGATGCCTGAAGTCTGTTGAACTATAAATTTCATTTTTATTTTCGATCCTTCTGTGGATAAACAATCGACAATTGTGATACACGTTATTACAATATTATATTCGGTTGTGTTACATATTTTTAAATTTGCTTCCGCTGTGCATATTAAATATTGTGTTGTTTGACTATTATGTTGCCAACCACGTCACGATACTCCCCCACCGGGCCTACCGGTGACACGTGGAAATCGGGGTGTGACAATTACCGACTACTATATTACGAGACATGCACTTATTAAATAAAGACAGAAAATGAGTAGAAGTCATATGATCTGACGCACCTGTGTCCATTGTCCAATTTTGTCGCAACCCCCATCCCCAAACAACCCGGGAACGGGCGGCCGCGGCCAGTTTTGGTGGTATCTTGTGTTTATCTATTTTGGCAGCGGAATTTTCATCAGGACCATAGTTAGGAAATGTTTTATCAGAGTAAAGTACCACACTTTCATAATATTAAACACATGGGATAAAACCCAAGTTTTAAGTACACACATTTCCATAGGAATAAATCCTATTTTTATTTAATAAAAACATCTATTTATTTTAGGTAACTTTATTCCACTTTTCCAAGCCTTCAGTTTTGTCCAGCTGGCTTCTATTTGGCTTTCACATGTTGTTACCTGAAACGCGTTTAAAAACATTTTGTTAGTGGGAAATACTGGTGAGTGAATCCCAGTTTAATCAATTTTAGTTAAAAACCATTGTACAATATTGAGGGCGGTCACGCAATTACATTTGTTTCCAAGTCATACCAATTACCACCCACGGTACTGTCAACCCGACTTGTGGTCATGTTACTCCTCGCAAGGCAGTAACAAATTTTGTATACAAAACCCCAACATACCAACGATAATTGTATCCTTACAAATACTCAATAACTGTTTAATGCTATATTAATTAAGTGAGGTTTTGTAAAAACAGTTTGCAAAAAGGAGATTACTCACATTGCTGTCTTAGATTTTCTGTAAAGGTTTCCTGGTGACAATCTAAATTACACAAATGCACACGCGTTAGTATAATAACCCATTTTAACATTAGTAATACCCTCCCCGAGACGGCATTCCAACAACTACGTCGGGCAGAACCTTGACAGCCGTTACGGAACCCTAGATCAATCGGGCAGCGTATCTAATACGTATCCAGGGGTTATGATACTTACAACGGAGCAGAACTTCGTTATTTAGGGGGTATTATACCCGAGAATTATGCCTACTATAAGAAAATTACAAGAGAGAAAGAGTTTTGAACGAATTCGAATGAACTGCCGACGTCTGCTATTTATAGGGCTGCATTTCGGGTCTCTCGCGGCCCGCGTAAGAGTAAGCTAAGGCTTATGCGGCCCGCGTAGTAGGGGTGTAGACCTTAGCCCTGATTGGTCATCACCACTAGAGTCGACACGATCATGACACGTGTCAGCACAGGGCTGCGCCTCGTTGTAGGGCTGTCGTGCCCCGCGTAGACCCAGGTGTGGTCTTACGCGGCCCGCGAGCGACACAAAAACCTTTTTTTTATTTTATTTTTAATGTTATATCGTATTTTGGGCTCGGTTTTCGCATACCAGGTGTATTTTAGGACATATTGGATCATTTTAGTGTATTTTAGGGTGTCGAAATATTTTGGAGGGTTGTTATATCCTCCCCACCTTGTTTTAGAGCTCGTCCTCAAGATATTCTGATTCAAGCTCCCATGTATATTCTGGTCCTCTTTTAGAGTCCCATTTCACTTTGACCAGAACTAATCTCTTGTGCTTGAGGTTCTTAACCTTTCTGTCTTCAATCTGTAGAGGCCTTTCTGCAAATTTAAGTTGTTCATTTACCTCTATATCCTTAAGAGGTAATACTAGCGATTCATCAGCTAAGCATTTCTTGAGATTAGACACATGAAAAACATCATGTATTCCTACCATTTCCTCTGGCAGATGTAGCTGATAGGCTACAGGTCCTATTATTCTAATAATTTCAAAAGGTCCAACATACCTGGGACTTAGCTTTCCCCTTTTGATGAATCTTACCACTCTTTTCTAAGGAGAAACTTTTAATAACACCTTGTCACCCACCTGAAACTCCAATGGTTTTCGTCTGTTATCTGCATAACTCTTTTGTCTATCCCGTGCTGCTTTCAGTCGTTCCTTGACTTGAATGATTTTGTCAATTGTTTCCTGTACTATTTCAGGTCAAGATAGTTGCTTTTCTCCAATTTCTGCCCAACAGACTGGGGTTTGGCACTTTCGTTCGTAAAGTGCTTCGAATGGTGCAGCATTGATACTTGTGTGATAACTGTTATTATAAGAAAATTCTATTAAGGGTAAGTGTTCATCCCAATTACCTCCGAAATCAATTACACAAGCTCTAAGCATATCTTCCATTGTCTGAATTGTCCTTTCGCTTTGTCCGTCCGTTTGAGGATGATAAGTTGTGCTTATATTCAACTTGGTTCCCATTGCTTTTTGGAAACTTGCCCAAAAATGAGAGGTAAAACGACTGTCCCTATCAGAAACAATTGATAAAGGAATTCCATGTAATGAAACTACTTCATTTACATATAATTTAGCTAATTGTTCCTTCATTGGTAGGAAATGTGCTGACTTGGTTAGCCTATCTACAATCACCCAGATTGTATCATTACTTTTCCTTGTTTTGGGTAATTTGGTAACAAAATCCATTGTTATCAATTCCCATTTCCAAACGGGCATTTCTAATTGCTGCAATAAACCTGAGGGTTTCTGATGTTTAGCTTTGACCTGTGAACAGGTTAAACACTTAGAAACATAAGCAGCTATATCCTTTTTCATTCATATCCACCAAAAATTATTTCTTAAATCCTGATACATCTTATTATTTCCAGGATACATCGTATACTTAGACTTATGGGCTTCTTCTAATATATGGTGACGCAGGTTTCCTAATTTAGGTATCCACATTCTTTTCTTATTGAATCTCCAAATTCCATTTGTTCCTCGTTCTAATTCCTTAACCATTTCTTTTAATTTTTCAGTATCATCCTTTATTACTGATTCTTGTGCTTCTTTAATCTGATCATTTAAATCGACTTGTAGATTTAATTTAAGAGAACGTACCCTTTTTGGCTTTTCATGATACTTTCGGCTTAAAGCATCAGCCACTACATTTGCCTTTCCTGCATGATACTGGATATTACAATCATAATCACTAAGAATTTCCATCCAGCGTCTTTGCCTCATATTCAGCTCTTTTTGCCCGAAAACATACCTTAAACTTTTATGATCGGTGAAAATAGTAAACTTACTACCATAAAGGTAATGTCTCCAAATTTTAAGAGCAAAAATTATTGCCCCTCATTCTAGATCATGGGTTGAATAATTCTCTTCATGGTTCTTAAGTTGTCTAGATGCGTAAGCTATAACTTTTTGGCGTTGCATCAATACACATCCATAACCTAACTTAGAAGCGTCACAATAGACTACAAAGTCCTTAGTTCCTTCTGGTAACGCTAGTATGGGTGCATGGGTTAATCTTTGCTTAAGAATTCTAAAGGCCTTTTCCTGTTTCGGTCTCCATTCAAACTTAACAAATTTACAGGTTAGCTTAGTTAAGGGAATGGCTATTCTAGAAAAATCTCGAATAAATCTTCTATAATAACCGGCAAATCCTAAGAAACTTCTAACCTCAGTTGGTGACTCAGGGGTTTTCCATTTGGTAATTGCCTCGATCTTTGTGGGATCCACATGGATTCCTTCATGATTGACTAGATGTCCAAGAAACTGTACCTGTTCTAACCAAAACTCGTACTTTGAAAATTTAGCATAAAGCTTTTCCTTCCTCAATAAACTTAAAAGTGTGTGCAAATGCTTTGCATGTTCCTCTTCATTCTTAGAGTAAATGAGAATATCATCTATAAAGACAATTATGAATTTATCCAAATATGGCTTACATATTCGGTTCATCATGTCCATAAATGCAGCTGGGGGCATTGGTTAAACCAAATGGCATGACAGTAAATTCATAATGGCCATACCTTGTTCTGAACGCGGTCTTAGGAATGTCCTCTTCCTGTACCTTCAATTGATGATATCCTGACCTTAAATCGATTTTCGAGAAAAATCGAGCTCCTTGCAACTGGTCGAACAGATCATCGATTCTTGGTAATGGATACCGATTCTTAATCGTGACCTTGTTCAATTCACGATAGTCAATGCACATACGCATCGATCCATCTTTCTTTTTAACGAATAAAATTGGTGCTCCCCATGGCGATGAAGTTGGCTGTATGAATCCTTTCTCCAACAGTTCGTCCAATTGTTTCTTCAGTTCCTGCATCTCGGCCAGTGCCAAACGGTAAGGTGCTTTGGCAATTGGTGCTGTCCCTGGTAGCAGATGGATTCTCAATTCAACTTCTCTGTCTGGTGGTAGTCCTGGTAATTCATCTGGAAACACATCTGGAAACTGAGATACTACTGGAATATCTTTCAGTTCTTTTCCTTTAGTGTTAGTGATTATGGAAATCAAATATACTATAGATCCTTTTCTAATACAACTTGTTGTTTTCATCACAGAGATGAATTTTGTGGATCTAGATGACTTATCTCCTTTAATTGTGATCTTTTCACATTTTGGTGAGTTTACTTGGATTGACTTTTGATCACATAAAATACTGGCTTTATTGGCTATTAACCAATCCATTCCTAATACAACATCAAATCCTACTAGATTCATTCGGTAAAGGTTTGCAATAACTTTTTAATTTAAAATTTCTATTCTTGCTCCCTGCAAGATTTCAGAAATTTTAATGGTTTCCCCATTTGCTGTTTCTACTAAACATTCTTGTGGGAGTTTAGTTAATGATTGGTTAAGAAGTTTGCAAAACGAAGTATTAATAAAACTTTGGTTTGCACCAGATTCAAATAATACTTTAGCAAAAACATCATTAACTAAAAACGTACCGGCTATGACATCCGGAATCATCTTGGCTTCATCTGCAGTCAGAACAAATGCTCTAGCATTTTTAGTGTTTTTGTTGCCCATGGCTGGAACTAGTTTTGGACAGTTGGGCTTGATGTGACATTTTTCTCCACAGTTGAAGCACAGTCCATTATTAGGTTTCCTCCTGCAATCTTCTTCCTTGTGCCCTGGTATCTTGCAGGCTTTGCAGTATGGTGCAGAGGTAGAACCTACATTCCTACGGTTTGAATTTCCATAACGAAATTATTGAGTAAGCCTTTGAGCTAGGTTCCTCCTTTGGTCTTCTTCTCGTGTATTCACAAATTCATCTGTCAAGGTGTTTGCTAGTTCTACAGCTTCTTCTATAGTTTGGGGTGTAGCTGCCTTGACTACATGCCTAATCTCCCCGATTAATCCCCAGATGTATCGGGAGATTAATACTGGTTCAGGTGATGCAAGGGTTGGTACTATTCTAGCATATTCAAAGAATGTAGTAGTATAACCCTTACTATCCACCCCGGTCATTCTAAGGTTCAGGAACTTATTTGCTATCTGTTCATTTTCATTGGGAGGGCAGAATTTCCTTTCTACCATGTTCTTAAATTCTTGCCATTCCATATTGTAAACCCTATCACTTCCTCTAGACTCGAGGATAGTGTTCCACCATTCTAAGGCTGAGTTTTTAAACAGATTGGAAGCAAACATGATTTTATCCTCTTCAGCACACTTGCTTATTTTTAAGACAGCCTCAGTCTATTCTATCCAGCGTAAAGTTGCAATAGGTCCTTCATTGCCTGAGAATTCTATTGGTTTGCAGGACCAGAATTCTTTGTAAGAACAACCATGAGATATGGTTCTTCTTTTTTTGGGGTTGGGCGCTTGAAGTATGGGCCCATTGTTTACGCTGTGTTCAGGTTCAGTTGGTCGTTTACTGCTATGGTGACTTTTATTTTCTGCTTCCTTAACCGTCTTAATAATAAATGGCATCGCATCTATTATTCCTTGTGCCACTATGTGTTGAATGACACTATTATCCACTTGGTTTCCATTGTTATTGTTGTTTGATTCTCATTAATCGGGTTATTGTCGTTCTGGTTATTATCATTCTGGTTTTCCTGGTTCACTTCGTTGTCCATCTGAATTTTAAACATTTACCACATATTAATATCACAAAATAATATTTAATACAACCAATCACATAACATGCAGATTGATCAAAAACGTCGAGCATTGCGACTTACTCTTTATATATATATATATATATATATCTACTACAAACCAACACTGGAAATTAAAATTACAATACAGCTGAAATGGAAATTATACTATTAGTAGTAGGCACCCGTAGTTTTTTTTCATACACACATATTATATATTATATATTATTATTATTATTATATTATTATTATTATTATTACTATTATCACCTCCACCATCATTTTCAAGGATATGGATTCATCCAAAAATCCATATTGCGCTCGTCGTACTTCCAGACGAGTCGCTCTCCCACCTATCTCATCATCTCACTACTCTCTAAAATTTCCTCACCAAATGTCCTGAGTTCTTGTATATTTTCTGCACTCATTGGGGGTGCAAGTTCTGGGACTGGGTTCGGAATCTGGGGCATGGGTTCCTGATACGGGTAAGGATTCTCCAAGATCTCCCTAATGTACTGATCACTATCGTAGTAGGAATCTATAGGGTCCAAACCTGGGTATGCTCCTAGATTCGGCATGGGCATGTCTTCTGGAATCGGGTAACGTTGCACATAGTCCCTATTGTCGTCCCACCACGTGTCGTAATTTGGGTCTAAGGGATTGGGTGCTGGTACCCTAGGTATCTCCTCTGGGTTAAAATCATGCATTTCAACTTGATTTTAAGGGTTTTCTATCTCCATGGGCTGGTTAGAAAATGGTGGTAGTGGTTGGGGTGCTATCAGTTGCTCCAGGTTAGGGTCGGCTGCAGTGGTTGCTAGGATATGAAAGTTGGCTAAACCCTTATTAATCATGTCCTGGGCGTGGGCATCTGTCTCTCTTTTAGCGGCTGCTAAGATTCTCTGCTCTTGTAACTTTTGCATTCGCTTCCTACGCTCATGTGCTCCTCTACTGAACCATCCTCTCTTTTTAGGAGGGAATGGCTCTTCAGACTGAGCCTTAAACACGAATATTCCTTCTTCATTATCAGCAGAATACCCTGAGAGGGCAGGCTGTGAAGAGGCGCCTTCGCTTCTAGGCGAACCAGACAACTGCCGATATGCGTCGGATGGTCCTTGGTCGCTCATACTGTAAACTAACAAATAGTCAAATAACACACAACAATAAAATACAATTATGCACGTAGTTCCGTAATTTATTTCCTAACACTTTAGATAAATTTTGGTGTCAGCAGAACACTTCTGTGGCTGAATCAGTGGCTTAGCTCTGATACCACCTTCTGTCGCAACCCCCGTCCCCTAACAACCCGGGAACGGGCGGCCGCGGCCAGTTTTGGTGGTATCTTGTGTTTATCTATTTTGGCAGCGGAATTTTCATCAGGACCGTAGTTAGGAAATATTTTATCAGAGTAAAATACCACACTTTCATAATATTAAACACATGGGATAAAACCCAAGTTTTAAGAACACACATTTCCATAGGAATAAATCCTATTTTTATTGAATAAAAACATCTATTTATTTTAGGTAACTTTATTGCCACTTTTCCAAGCCTTCAGTGCTGTCCAGCTGGCTTCTATTTGGCTTTCACATGTTGTTATCTGAAACGCGTTTAAAAACATTTTGTCAGTGGGAAATACTGGTGAGTGAATCCCAGTTTAATCAAGTTTAATTAAAAACCATTGTACAGTATTGAGGGCGGTAGCGCAATTACATTTGTTTCCAAGTCATACCAATTACCACCCACGGTACTGTCAACCCGACTTGTGGTCATGTTACTCCTCGCAAGGCAGTAACAAATTTTGTATACAAAACCCCAACATACCGACGATAATTGTATCCTTACAAATACTCAATAATTGTTTAATGTAATATTAATTAAGTGAGGTTTTGTAAAAAACAGTTTGCAAAAAGGAGATTACTCACATTGCTGCCTTAGATTTTCTGTAAAGGTTTCCTGGTAACAATCTATAAATTACACAAATGCACACGCGTTAGTATAATAACCCATTTTAACATTAGTAATACCCTCCCCGAAACGGCATTCCAACGACTACGTCGGGCAGAACCACGACAGCTGTTACGGAATCCTAGATCAATCGGGCAGCGTATCTAATACGTATCCAGGGGTTATGATACTTACAATGGAGCAGAACTTCGTTATTTAGGGGGGTATTATACCCGAGAATTATGCCTACTATAAGAAAATTACGAGAGAGAAAGAGTTTTGAACGAATTCGAATGAACTACCGAGGTCTGCTATTTATAGGGCTGCATTTCGGGTCTCTCGCGGCCCGCGTAAGAGTAAGCTAAGGCTTACGCTGCCCGCGTAGTAGGGGTGTACACCTTAGCCCTGATTGGCATCACCACTAGAGTCGACACGATCATGACACGTCAGCACAGGGTTGCGCCTCGTTGTAGGGCTGTCGCGCCCCGCGTAGACCCAGGTGTGGTCTTACGCCACCCGCGAGCGACACAAAAACTTTGTTTTTATTTTATTTTTAATGCTATATCGTATTTTGGGCTCGGTTTTCGCATACGGGGTGTATTTTAGGACATATTGGATCATTTTAATGTATTTTAGGGTGTCGAAATATTTTGGAGGGTTGTTATAAATTTTGATCGGGCGGATTAAGTGCCATGTTGTAGAGAGCCTGAGTCAGATCCGAAGGAGTGCATCCATCTGAAGACAAGGCTTGACTGGCTGCATAACTCTGAGCTGGCCGAGGGCCCAAAACACCTGGCCCAGCGTTGTTTGGTTTGGGAGCAGTGGGATAGCGGCATGGAGGAACCATCCAATGAGCCCAAGGTTGTGGTTGTGGGCCGGCCCAAGGTGAAGAAGAAAATGAAGTCCATTGGGACTGTGGAGACGGGGCATTGTTACCCGAGTTGTTCCAGCCGCTGTTACCCGAGTAATTCCAGCCGCTGCCACCGCGTCCAGCAGGGTGACCGGGGGGATTCCATCCACCACGACCTCGAGAGGATCCTCTTACCTTTCTGCGACCTCTACCATGGCCGCGACCACGGCCGCGTTCCGAATCAGTCTGGTTCTCAGATTGGCGAGCATCTGGAGTTCTGTAAGAGGAGCTGTGATCAGTGGTTGCGGTTAGAGTTGTGCCGGCGAGGTGAGCTGCTTGTTTGGCTTGATTGATTTTTCTGGTCTCTGCCATACAGAGTTGGGATCGGGTTTCATAGAAAGTGGGCAAGGGTTTTGTTTGTTGAATGATGAGAGCTACACTCTCATACTGTTCTGTGAGGCCAGTCAGTATTTGTAACACGAGTTGTTCATCGGTGATCAGAGAACCAATGTTTGTAAGCTGATCGTAGATGACTTTCATGGCTTGGCAGTAGGCGGTCATGGAGGGGAACTGATCAAGGCGAGTGTTGGCGAACTTGTTGTTTAAATCGATTGTTCGAGAGGCTTTATTGTCTTGAAACAGATTTGCTAGTGCGGTCCAGGCATCATAGGCTGTGGTGTTTGGTTTCAGAATTGTGTGTAGAAGATCAGAAGATATTGTACTGTAAATCCATTGGAGAACAATCGAATCCAACCGTTCCCTACTTTCGACTGGCGGTTGCTCTTTTTCTTTATCCTTGTCTTTGTCCGATGAAGAAGTAGCAGGAGACATACGAGGCTGTAGGTCATCGTAGACTTGAAAAGATTTGCATTGCATTTTGAAGAGTTCCGACCAAGTTGTGTAATGGCCGGTTTCAATATCCAGGGTGACCGGAATGAGGGTACGGATGTTAGAGACAGTGACTGCGGGGTGGAGATGTGAAGCCATAGAGGTGAAATTAGGGTATCGAATTTATGAAGGGAAACCGAGAAGAAGAAGAAAATCAGTCAGAGGATCAGACTTGCTCTGATACCATGAAAGTCTGGTAAAATCGACAATCTTCTCATTTATATCAAATCCCTATAAATACAAAAGGTTCTCCGCTATTTTTGGTAGGAGATAAACATAAAACAAATACAGATTTTATCTCTAAATACAAGATATAGATCTATTCTAAAATACAAAATTGATCTAATCTATTATTATTTCACTCTACTTCGACGAGAGACTATCATTGACCCTAAAAACAAATGTGTTTGGGCTTAGTTGATTGTGGAGCACATAAAAACTCTACAGTTAAGCGTGCTCAGGTGGAAGTGGAAGTAGTACCAGGATGAGTGAGCTCCTGGGAAGTCTCCACTGGGGCAACCAAAAACATATCCGTGTGTTCCTGGATAGGAAACCCAGCAGAGGCAAAGCGAACAATATTGATGGTAAAAGGGGCCAGATGTTACAGCATGGGTGAGGAAAAGGTCGTTAACACGGTCACAGCTAATGTGACTAATAACTCTGATTAATTCCTATCCTTTAACTAATATGATCGGTTATGCAAATAAACTAGCTAATACATACAACTAAAACCGGTAGGAAAATGTCGACCTTGTGTATTCCTTTTGTTGGCCGATGTTTCAACTACAAACCTTTAAGAGTCACCATTTATCCTTGGATTCGATTATTAAACATCGTGCTTTCATTATATTGCAACAATTGAACAAGTGCCTTTGTGTTTGGCCCTTTGGTCAATTCATTCAATGATAAGTAGCTGTATACTAAACCAAAAAGAAAGAGTAAAAGAAGTTGCCGTTAATATCGGACAAGCATTTGATTACTCATGTTAGCCACACACGTATAAGCAAAACAAAACACAACCCACGTGGTACGATAAAAGCGTTACCCACCCCACCTCGTACTCTTCAAAAATAACCACCACCACCCCATCCCCATCCCGTCATTGTCTCCTTGTCCGGAAACCTCCAATTCCTCCGGAGCCGCACCCCTTTTTCTCCACAAACACACTTTTATATTTATTCCCCATTATGTCCAACAACAAAAACAACCTTAATCATCATAACAAACTCCTTAACCACCACCACCACCACCATATTCTACCACCAACCACCACCACAAACCGCTCCAACTCCACCACCCAAGCGTGCGCCGCGTGTCGCTACCAACGCCGAAAGTGCGCTCCGGACTGCATTTTAGCACCATATTTCCCACACGACCGCCAACGACAATTCCAAAACGCGCATAAACTATTCGGTGTTAGCAACATTACTAAAATTATCCGTGATCTCGATACACCTCAAAAGGACGAAGCAATGCGGACGATTATATATCAAGCGGATGTCCGTGCCCATGACCCCGTTGGGGGGTGTTACAGGATCATACGAGAACTCCAGCGTCAAATTGAGTACTCGCGCGCGGAGCTTGACATTGTTTTGCACCAGCTGGCATTTTGTAGAACACATGCCCAGAATCAAAACCATCAGTTGTTGTTTGATTGCGATGTTCATCTTGATGATGATAATAATAATAATCCAGATGATGTGGATTTGTATGATCATGGTCTTGATCTTGATTTGGGTCAACAACAAGATGAGCAGTATATGTTGGGGGAGCATCATTTGAATGATCAGGAAGATGGTCATGTGGCGCCGATTCAGGAGATGAATTCATGGGCCAACATGAATAATTCTCCGCCTTCTTCAGCCGTTTGTTTGGAGGTGAAGGAGTGTGACGAGT
This sequence comes from Helianthus tuberosus, assembly GCA_030545235.1. Taxonomy (NCBI): domain Eukaryota; kingdom Viridiplantae; phylum Streptophyta; class Magnoliopsida; order Asterales; family Asteraceae; genus Helianthus; species Helianthus tuberosus. Next base: position 150,137 of record JARYGA010036071.1, read on the forward strand.
TTAAACCGCTTAGGATTCCTGCCGGAGAACGACATGAATTTAAATTCGAATTCGATGACATAAATGAACCCAGGTGGATATTTTTCCTCCATAACTTTATTTTATGACATTTTACTAGTTTTGTGCATCCATACTGCCTAACAAAGAAAGATATCTAGGTGTCATGTGTTTATCCAAATTAATTGATCAGAATTTAGAGGAAATATAATGCACATAAATATAACATATGCCTCTCTCGCTCTCCATATATATATACTACTGTAATTTTCAAGTGATCATGTATTAATATATGTCATTGATATTTGCATACAGTGAAGAGACGCTAGATAATGATGGAAATCAGAAAACCTTGACAAAAGAAGATAATGTTACATTTTTCACAAAAGATGAGAATGTATCTTACCAACAACACAATGAAGACAATGATCTCAAGGGTGCTGCTACTTTATTCACCCTCACAAATTGTAGCAGCTACTAATGTAGTATTTTTCAGTAAGCAACAAGAATTTGTAGTTTTTCTTGAGGATTAACCATGTTCTTGCTTCTTGCATTAGCATATATAGATACAAACACACACACACACACACACACACATATATGCAAAAAACACAAATTTTTAAGAATTGGGAAGTGGGTCTAGATCTTTTTTTCTTATGACATTCTTCCCACATTCATGTTTGAAAATCTTGAAGAAAAAAGAAGCAGATTTGGTGATCGTGGTGAAAAGGAACAACCGTAAAACGGTATGGCAGATTGGAAGCACACAAAAGAAATGACATGAAAAATGTGAGACTTTACCAAAATAAGCCATGGAAATTGGAAGATCCGTGTATGAAGTGTTATACGAAGGAAAACAAACAAAATTCATCAGAGATATTGGTTAGCCGAACGGGCAGACATTCTGGGATCGCTTTCTATTTATTTAAAAAAAAGTTTCCATCGAACAATCTTGTGTTTTGATTTTCTTTCGAGCCTGTTGCAAGATGAGCTATTTTTCTTGCCTTTGTAATCATTTTGGCCTAAGTATCTTGGTTTACATTCAGTTTCGAATGCAATTTTTAGTGCCTGTATAGAGATATTATGCTGCATGTTTCGACATAACATTTTACGAAAAATACAAGTAATGCATAGAGAATCAGTTCAGTGTGAGCATACCTTATTCAAGAATTTATTGGTCTTTGAGTCTTTCAAACCTCCAACCTACCACTTTAGGCCCTTTTTAAAGATAAGCATGAAGTACGATTATTAGAAAAAAAAAAAGAATTGAAGTTGCTTGCTTTAAATGGCTGAGGTCAGTTTTGTTTAGACTTTAGCGTCCCTTTGGGGACATCCGATAAAATTGGAACAATACAGAGAGATGACACGCACAAATCGAGAAATGGTCCAAATTTTTTGCCGGAACCTGATCGCTGAAATCCTTGAATGCGGATTCTTTCTTATTATGGTTTACTGGTAGAAATATTGGCTGCTTTTGTTCAATTTCTTATGTTCTTCATGCTTCATGAAATCCTTGAATGTGGATTTTATGATTGAGAGTTTAAAGAACTTAGAATTTTTTGATAGGTTGCAACATTTATATAACATTACTTCGTATGGTTTAAAAAATTTTGTTGTATTGGTCTCAGTAATTTCATATGATTTGTATGCTACTTTTCATTATTTTTATTTGTATTATGGAGCCTTTTTGAACTAACCGTAGCAGAGCCGTCTCGAGCCCAACTTTGGTTTGTCAAAGTTCTTCAGCAAAATCGAGCTGAGATTTAGCTCGTTTATTTAAGATATTTAGAAACAAAAAAGCTCATGCCTTGTTAACGATTAGGTCCATTTTGTTAAGACATAGTTGGTTTTGTGAGCGTTTTGGTTGTTATTGATTTGATGATAAAAGTAAGAGTAAATTGTCACAATCGTCCCTAAGGCTTAGATCAGTTTGTCAGTTTCATTCAAAATGATTTTTTTTTTTTTTGCCAAATAGCCCTTCACGGCTTCACCTTTGGCATTTTTTGTCATTTCCATCCAAACCGCTAACAAAATTTAATTTTTCTGTTAAGTTGAATGATATTTGGATGAAACTGGCAAATATAAACCTCGGGGACGATTTTGGCAATTTACTTAAATTCTTTTTAACTTCTTTTATTTAATTAATTTTGTCACATATATAAAATAGAATATATATGCAGTTTTTATAAAAAATTAATAGTTTTGTCACATAATTTTTATAAATTTTGTTGGTGCACTTGTGTCTGTACTTTGTATGTATTTCGTCTTGATTCAAAACGATGTCTTTGTTAGTACTGTAAGTTTGACCAGGTCAACCATCCTCCTGGTTTGACTTGGCCAAACAGTTCGAAAGATGGTTGTAATATGGCTGTGTCGAAGGATGTGTCATCGAAGGATAGTTTAGATCCTTCGATGAGCTCGAAAGATAAGCATTCGATAGATGGACCACGAAGGATGTCATCCTTCGAGGTACATGTGCATCCTTCGAGCTGTTTCAGATCGATAGATGATCTTTCGATCTATCTATCTGATCCTTCGACCAGACATGCTGTGTTCGGGTATATATATACCCATGTTGTGTGTTCACTTCATAGAGTTCGAGAGTTAGACAAACAGAGACACATAGAGAGCATTCTGTTCAGAACACACACACACGAAAGTTAGAGAGAGTTTATAGAATACATCTGTAAACATTGCATTGTAACCGAACCTTTCATGCGCATTAATACAAGTGGTGTTAATCGGTGAATATTGTGTGTTGTGTTTATGCTTGTTCTTTCTCGGTTTGCATGCTAGCTTGGATTCCGCACTCGCTAGTGTGTTAGATATAACAAGGAATAGGTTAAACCTCAACCTCCGAGGGACCTACAAGTGGTATCAGAGCCGTGGCTCTTTTCCTTGTTAAAAACCGGGTTTATACAAGTTTTTGGAGTGTCTTGGACAAAAACTCACTGTTTTAGCATCCGTTTTTACTGATTTTCTCGCATTTCTTGTCGTAAAAACGGTTCTAAACTTACCGGGTGTGTTAAGGAACGGGTTGGGTAACTTAAAAACTTGTTTTTGAGGTGTTTGGTAATTTCCGGCCAAAATTCCGGCTTCTCCGGTGACCGGTTTTCTGGATAAGTTTGTTATATTTTATGTTTCAAATCTTGGTTATGGCAGAAAGCATGGTCTGACCATATCTTCTGCAGAAAGTTTCTACCAACCCATCACCTTTTTCACCAACCTGTCATCTTTTGTCAACTGTGTCAGGGGAGTTCGAAAGATATCCTTCGAAGTCGAAACATACATCTTTCGATCAGTGGAGGTTCGATAAATCATTATCCTTCGAACCAAGGAATATTTTCGAAGGATACATCTTTCGTTTTACTGCTCTTATTCGAAAGACCAGGATCCTTCGATTGGGGAGTCTTTCGAAAACAATTGTTCGAAACTCAACAGTAATCTTTCGAACACTGTTGATCCTTCGAACAAGTGTTGATCTTTAGAACTTAGTCTGTTTTTGTTTAACAAGTTTGTGATTTTCAGGTTTTATTATTTTAGATCAAAAATGAATTCGATGTGGGGTGTTCCGGTAAATGCAGAGATGTATTTTGGTACTCCGGCTCCGGATTCGGGTTCGCAAGCTAATGCTACATCTACCGGTCAATGGGCATTTGTATCAAATCAAGCTCCAAGTGTTCAAAGCATTTTGCTAAGCGAAAGTGAAACGGGAAGTTTGAATAGGCCTCCAAAGTTGATGCACTTAAGTGAATATCCGGGATGGTTTGATAGATTTCATACATACGTCCTTGGTCAAAATACAGAATTGTGGTTGCGGTTCATCACAGATTTTGATCAAACGATAGAGGTTGCCGCTTCATCTGCTGCTACGTTTGCCGATCTTACGGAAGATCAGAAGAAGGTCTATGACTTAGAGAAGAAAGCGTATGCCATTCTTACTCAGGCATTAAGCAAAGATATTTATCATCAATTTGTCAGTTTCAAGACAACGAAGCAGTTGTGGGACGCATTGAAGATAAGGGGCGTAGGAAATGAAGCAACACGTCAATTGAGAAAAGATCTGCTAAAGAAAGAGTTTGATGGTTTTTCTTGTATGCAAAATGAATCTTTAGGAGATTTGACAAGTCGATTTACTCATTTGCTGACTGAATTGGCAAATATTGGGGTTGTAACAACTTCAGCAGAGATAGTGAAGAAGTTTGCAGATGCACTGCCACCTCAATGGAATAATTTCTTAGAAATTATGAAGTACAATGGCACCTTGGAAACAACAAGCTTCAGTGACTTTGCTCAACTCCTGGAAAACAAGAATCAGGAAGAAACTCTTAAGGCAAAAAGAGTTCCAGTGCCACAAAATCCTGAAATTTATTATGGAACTTCTAGCACTTCTACAAAACCTTCTTCACACGCTCCAATTCAAACAGCATTTGTGTCTAGCACCAGCTTGTATGGCACTCCTCCTCCAACAACAGACATGTATGGAAATCCGCTTCAACCAGTTCCTCAACCAGTGCCACAACAGCAAAGCCAACAACCTATCAGAGCAACTGATATGTATGGGAATCCACTTCCTCCTCAACAGCAAGCGTGTTATGGAAGCACATCATCTGCTGGTCAGCAATCAAAGCCAAATACAGTACGGCTCGACACCTCAAGCTTTTCTAAAGTCAGTGTGGAAGTAGCAAAGGAACACATGGAGCTGCTAAACACTTTGGTGAGCGCATACTGTGGACTAGTGGAAGGTCAGATTGGTAACATTAATCTGACACAAGAAGACTATCAGCAGATCGATAAAGAGGAGATGGAGATGATGGACATCAAGTGGGCCTTTGCCAGTGCTGTTAGGCGAGCAAAGGATTTCATGGAAAGAACTGGCAGAACCAGCTTGGAAAGCAAGAAAGACACCAAGTATGGGTTTGATAAGCAGGCTGTCAAGTGTTTCAATTGTGGTGAACGTGGTCATTTCAAGCGTGAATGTACAAGGCCATCTCAGCATGGAAACCAGAATCCCTTCAGAGGTCAAGGCAACCAGCAGAACCAGAACAGGAACAATGTTCGTACGTTGGTACCTGTCAACAACCAAAGCCAAGCAGGACCATCAAATGCCAACCAGGCACTTGTGGTTTAAGTAGATGAAGGCTGTGATTGGTCAATCCAGTTGGGAAATGATGCTCCGGATGGAACAGCGTGTTTTGCTGAGATTGTCAAGGATCTTAATCACGCCAGTGGTGGAGAATCTTCCGCCAATGGTGGTGACTCTTCTGAGGATGAAGACTCTTCTGGTTACAGCAGAAGTTCGGATGAAGAATCCTCGAGCTCAGGTGATGACCATGTGGATGAGACATCAAATGCGTCAATCGATGCAGATATTGATGAGCTTTTGGAAGAAACTGCAGCAGGAATTCAAAGAAGATCTATTTTGGTGGATCAAGCTGCTTATTCTTCGTCTTCTCTCCATTCAGCCTTTATGGCTAATGTCGACAGTTCATCAAGTCAGGTATGTGTCGATGAACCCACTGCTGCTATTTGTGATAATTGTGATAGATTGCATGTTAGATGTGCTGATTTGGATGCAAACATGTCTGAGTTGCAAGGCAAACATGATGCTTTACAAGCTAGTTTGTTTGACTTGCAAGACAAACATGTTTCTTTGAATGATAAGTGGTGTGAATTGCAAAGCAAACACGAGGCTTTGCAAGAGAAATATGATGTGACATTCATTCACAACCAGAAGTTGACTGTTGATCTTTCCAAGTGCACAGAAGCCAACATGTTTTATGAAAACCATGAAAAGGAATTTAAATCAATGATTGAAACGTTAAAGAAAGATAAAACAGAGCTGACAAAAATGGTTTCCAGAAAACAAACTGACATAAATTTGTATATAACTCGTCTTGAGGTAATGCAAAAGGAAATGGCCTGTGTTAAAACAGAAAGTGAGGCGATCCGACTCAAGTTAGACAGTTATTTGAGCTCTAGCTATGTGTTGGATCACATCATTGATGTTCAGAAAGAGAAACGGGATGTCACATGCATAGGTTATAAGAAATGTCCACCGCCCGTGAGAAACAATTTTGATGCACTGCCTGATGAGGAGTACAGAACTCATTTTGAACCATCTGTTCCTTTGGACGTTGAGGAATTCGCAGCAGGGCTCGGATATAAGAAGGAAGTATCATCAGATTCAGATGTGTCAGCAGATACATTTGTAACTGCTGAACAAAATCAGGATCCTCCAGTTGTGATTGAGGATGCTGATTCTTCTGATGATGAGTCTGATGATAGTGATTCAGCAAAGTCTGATGCGGTGATAAACGAAGAGGACATACCTCTTGAGAATCATATTCTGTGTGATCCTCCTGCAAAACCCGCTAAGACTGTTGCAATCGAGTCCTCGTCTGAAAAAGAGTCGGAGAGTGTGGATTTGCTGTACACTCTTGTTGGTGATGATAAAATTTATTCTGACAAAGATTTTCCTATTAAGAATGTAAATCAATCATTAATCAGTAAAGTCTTTGAAAATTCAACAAGTAAGTTTTTAGGAAAGACAGGATCACGTGTTACAGTAACACAGTGCCCTCCTATCCCAAAGGCTGAAGTTAGAAAACAATTTGGCAATCAGAAATTACCAACAGTGCAAAAACAGCAAAATCATGCCAAACCAAAAGGTAAAACACCGACTCAGAGTCAAAGGAAGCCGAATCAAAAGAAGAAAAAGAATGTGAACTTTGTGAAATCTAAGGGAACGGACAAAATTGCAACATTTGAAAATCAATCTAACTTAGATTTTGTCAAAAAGGCAACAGTGATGAAAAGAAATGAACCAAGTAGTTCAAAACCTAGTACCTCGGGGTCACAAAGTTCATCATTATCGGCAAGAAGATCACATGATACTTCGGGGTTTGTTGAACGAAGATCATGTTTTGAATGTGGTACAATTGGGCATATCATTCGAAATTGCCCGTATCTTCATAAGTTGAAAGCCAAAGAAGATGATCCCCGTGAACACAATCACCAAAAGCGATCTGTTTCTGTAAAACAAGATCCCAGACTTGTAAGAGAAAGGGAAAAGAAACAGAAACGCCAACAAGTCAAGGTGGTTGAAAAGGCACTTAAAACTGAAGTGGTTCAAAAACAAACGGTTCCAGTTAAACCAGAAAGTTCAAAATTTTCAAAAACTTCTAACAATCACGAAGTTAAATTTTCAAACAATCAAACTGGTAAATCACAACAGACATGGAAACCTAAAATAACCACAAGTTCAGGGGGACCATCACAATTTTCGAATCATCAAAGAATAGAAGTTATTGTTGTTGATGAAAATGGAAGACCCAAGACCACAATGGCTTGGGTCCCCATCTCCAACTAATTATGTGAGTTCATGTGCAGGGTGTTCCAGGAGGAACTATCAGTAGTCATTGGATTGTTGATAGTGGGGCATCCAGGCACATGACAGGCGACATGACGCTTCTCTACGACGTCAAATCTATTAGAGGAGGTTATGTTGCTTTTGCTGGAGATAAAGGCGGATATATTACGGGTGAAGGAATGATTTCCAACGGGGTTGTTAGTTTTGATAAGATCAACTTTGTACAACAACTTGATCACAATCTTCTTAGTGTTTCTCAAATTTGTGATAAGCAGTTCTCAGTACACTTTGATGCAAATGGATGTTATGTGCTGAAACCCGGCTTCAAAATTCCAAAAGAATGGATTCTCTTGTCGGCTCCGAGGATAAATGATCTGTATGTCCTTGATATGAGCCAAGCTATCACAACGTCTGCACAAGCAACTTGTTTCGTTTCCAAAGCCACAGAAAAAGACACAATCTCTTGGCACAGACGAATGGGTCACATTCACTTACGCAAAATGAATCATTTGGTGTCAAATGAATTGGTGAATGGTGTTCCTCTTAAAAATTTCCATCTTCAAGACGTCTGTGTCTCGTGCCAGAAAGGAAAACAAACGAAGAAGCAACACCCTACAAAGAAAGTCAACACGGTGGCTGTTCCTCTTGAACGTTTGCACATGGATTTGTTCGGTCCTGTCAAGCACAAAAGCATAAGGAATGATCAATATTGTCTCGTGATAACTGATGATTATTCAAGATTTTCTTGGGTGGCGTTCATGGCACATAAGAGTGAAACCTTCGGTATTATAAAAAACTTGATCATTCAGATTGAGAATCTCTATAATTTGAAGGTTAGGCGGATACGTAGCGACAATGGTACTGAATTCAAAAATCATGCCATGGCGGAGTTTTGCACTTCAAAAGGTATTCTTCACGAATTTAGTGCAGCTTATACTCCTCAACAAAATGGCGTCGCTGAACGTAAGAACCGCACATTGATCGAGACTGCTAGGACAATGTTAGTAGAGTCACAGTTGCCGATTCCATTCTGGACTGAAGCTGTGTCCTCTGCATGTTACACGTTGAACCGAGTCCTCACAGTCAAAAGGCACAACAAGACCTGCTTTGAGCTTATTAACAAACGGAAACCAGATTTGTCATATCTTGAACCGTTTGGAGCTCCATGCACAATAATCGATCCTAATGGAAAGTTTGGGGCAAGAGAAATTGATGGATACTTTCTTGGGTATTCCACCCCGAACTTAAGAGTCTGGAATCTAGAGACTAAAAGGGTTGAGGAATGGTCTGAAGTCAGAGTACAAAGGCACACTTTACCAGTCAAATGTCCTGGTCAGCCTTGGATGTTTGAGTACGATGACTTTTTCAATTCGATCAATGTTGAAGCAGTTGAAGAAAATGCTGCAGCAAGGATGTTTTTCGAGAGTGACAATGCAACAGATTCACCGTTGGTTCATCCAATTCTTGTCAATCAAGAACTATCTTCGGTGAACAATAATGCTCTCGACAATGAGGATTTTCACGATGCTACCGAATTGAACGAATCTTCAGAGGATGATGAATTTCTCGATGCAGATCAAGAAGTTCCAATAACCGCAGTTCATGGTACTTCAGAAGGTACACCTCCAGTGGATGTCCCTAGAACAACTGAAGCTACTGCATCATCCTCTTCGTCAATTCCGGGCCTTGAATTGATTGTTGATCTCAATCTCAACAATCTGGGTACAAATATTCCAGTTCAAGATAATCCAGAAACAAGGATTCACAATACCCATCCTCGACAAAACATCATCGGAAATGTACAGAGTGGCGTTCAAACAAGAAACATGTTGCAAAACAACAACAATGCAGGCTTGTATGCAACTATCCGAGAATCTGGTCAACAAAATGATTGGTCCTTCGCGTGTTATGTCTCACAAGAAGAGCCAAGAACTTGGAAAGACGCTTTGAAAGATAGCTCTTGGGTTGAAGCGATGCAGGAAGAGCTGCAACAATTCCAGAAGCTTGGTGTCTGGAAACTCGTAGAGAAACCTGCTGGTTACAAGAAGATTGGTACCCGTTGGGTGTTTAAATGCAAAAAGGACGACCGTGGAATCGTTATTCGAAACAAAGCAAGGCTAGTCGTTCAAGGTTTTCGTCAGATAGAAGGGATCGACTACAACGAAGTGTATGCACCTGTTGCACGTCTAGAAGCAATTCGGATCTTTCTGGCTTATGCCTCATTCAAAGGTTTCAAGGTATACCAGATGGACGTGAAAAGTGCATTCTTACATGGTGTGGTAGAAGAAGAGGTGTACGTCGAACAGCCTCCAGGTTTTGAAGATCCTATCCATCCCGATCGGGTTTGGTTGCTCAACAAAGCTCTCTATGGTCTTCATCAAGCACCGCGAGCTTGGTACGCAACCTTATCTAATTATCTGCTGGAGAATGGATTTCGCAGAGGTCTTATCGATTGTACTCTTTTCATCAAAGAACAAGATGGAGATCTTCTACTGGTTCAGGTATACGTTGATGATATTATTTTTGGTTCTACTAATGATGTTTTGTGTAGGGATTTCGAGCGTGTAATGCAGGATAAATTCGAGATGAGTGCTATGGGGGAAATGACTTTCTTTTTGGGCCTACAAGTACAACAAACCGAGTCTGGGATATTCATCCATCAGACTAAATATGTTGGTGACATCTTGAGCCGGTTCCAGATGTCTGATGCAACGCCCATCGGTACCCCATTGCCACAAAATCACGGAATTACTCCAGACTTGAAGGGTGAAGCTACGAGCCCCTCATACTACCGCGCGATGATCGGATCTCTTATGTACCTCACAGCATCAAGACCAGATATAATGTACCCAACGTGCCTGCTTGCCAGATATCAAGTCAACCCGAAGGCCTCACATCTTGCAGCTGTAAAAAGGATTTTTCGTTATTTGAAGGGTTACCCTGACACCGGTCTATGGTACCCTAGGGATAATAACTTTGACTTGATCGCATTCAGTGATTCTGATTTTGGCGGATGCAAAATCGACGGTAAATCCACAACGGCTGGATGTCAGTTTTTGGGAAATCGCCTAGTCACATGGCAGTGCAAGAAGCAGACACGCGTCGCTACATCAACATGCGAAGCTGAATACATTGCTGCCTCAAGTTGTTGCTCCCAAGTCCTATGGATCCAACAACAAATGCGTGATTACGGTTTTGAATTCCTAACTACTCCTATTTACGTTGATAATTCTGCTGCCTTACAGATCACTAAAAATCCTGTGCAGCATTCAAAGACTAAGCACATCGAAATTAAGTATCACTTCATACGTGATTGCTTTGAGAAAAGGCTAATCGATGTTGCTTACGTCCACACCGATGACCAACGTGCCGACCTTTTTACCAAAGCATTTGACAAATCAAGATTTGACTATTTATTATTGGTAAACGGCATTAAGGTCAAGCAAGAGTAATACCAACATCGGAAAATCATTTTTGTAAATACCTTTGTGTTTTAAATCTGTCTTAGTTTATTGATTTTAGGGGGAGTAAATCCAAAATTTGAAAATCCAAAAACATCGAAAAATTTCAAAAACACAAAAACAATAGAAAAACAAAAATGAGTTTCCTGGCGAGCAAAAGAGAAAATGATAGTACATCAGTGGTCTGTCTAAACCTCTTTAAACCTTAAATGCAAAACGATAAGCAGCTCTATATAAGATGTATCGGTAGGCTCACAATCATTTTAAAGTGTGCAGGGTGATATAAATCTTAATCCGACTGAAGACCAGGTGGGAACCATTCATTGGCATATGGTCTTAGTACCGAAATTTCGTTTGAGAGATTGCCGAGGTTCTGAGATATTCGGTCTTTATGCTGCTTATCATCTGGGTATCATGGTTGTATCTTTTACCGAAAAATAACGGGGACGCAAGTCTAGATCTTCCATGATACTATACATACGTGTACATATTGCATACGACCTCAATAAGTGATCAACAATCACATGTCCAAACAAAATAAGTGATAAAATATCACAAATTCTTTCCGGGAGTCAAGTTCGTCTCTCTGCTGTACGAAAGTACTGACCTGTTCACGGACTTGCTCCTGTGCCTTCATGCATTGAAAATCAAGTTCCTCATCAATAAGTGATTATATCACACAGGGCTTGTTTTCAAATCAAAATAAGTGAGAATCTCACATCATATACGGTCAAACAGATGATAATCGGTATACTCACCGGTAAGATGAACCCTCGTGCATACCTTGATACGGGAATGTGTCGTGATGTGGATGAACACCGGTCGGTAAGTATAAATCATACCTTAACGTATCCCCTCGCCATGATTACATCTGATAAGTTGAGCTTAAGTGGACAACAATACCGATAATTGTTTTAGGATGCTTATCTTAATGTTAACTAATTGAACAAAGAGAGCATTTTGGCATGACCGTACACTGATATGATTCTCTTACCCTCGAAACTCACAAAAAGAATGTCTGTAAATATTTATTTAATGCTTTCAGTTTCTGCACCTTTGTATATATTTATTTACTGCTTTCTGTCTTTACATTTGATATATTCAAAAATACCAAAAAGATTTTAGGTGTGTTTTAATATAAAATTTCTAAAAGCCAAAAAGATTTTATTTCTATTTTATTTTCGATCGTGCGATGTTGGAGCTCGAGTCTTCGTTACCTGAAACCTGAACGAAAACCGAAAATGACTATTTCTTCATAAACGGTCGAAATTTGCAAGTTTTGAAAGTTAAAAACTGAAATTGATAAATTTGTTAAAACTTTCAAACTGTCGGACGGTGTTTGTTTAAACAATGGTCACACGTGTGTCGTTTGTTTATGTTTACTATATTCCAAGCAGTTGTTCTCATTACGCGTTTAGATTTCTTGCATGTGCAGACTCTAAAGGCAAGGAGAACATGGTCAATGACAAGCTTCGGAATGAAGACACGACGTGAAGGCACTCAAATGATGAAGATGATCGAGTTGCCGCTGACCATCATCAACACCACAAGGATCTCAATTCACAAAGAACAAGTATTTCACGAGCATAACTCAAGGGGGAGCTTATGTTAAGGGGGAGTTTGTCAACACACTTCCTACATGAAACGGGGAGTTTGTTGATACACTTTCTGCTTTCAAGACGTGAAGACTTTAAAGATCCTCCGACATTGAAGACTTGAAAGGACGTCAAAGACTTGAAGTCACAAAGATCGAGACAAAGCTACAGCCAGACAAAGCTACAGCCAAGGGGGAGTTTGTTGGTGCACTTGTGTCTGTACTTTGTCTGTATTTCGTCTTGATTCAAAACGATGTCTTTGTTAGTACTGTAAGTTTGACCAGGTCAACCATCCTCCTGGTTTGACTTGGCCAAACAGTTCGAAAGATGGTTGTAATATGGCTGTGTCGAAGGATGTGTCATCGAAGGATAGTTTAGATCCTTCGATGAGCTCGAAAGATAAGCATTCGATAGATGGACCACGAAGGATGTCATCCTTCGAGGTACATGTGCATCCTTCGAGCTGTTTCAGATCGATAGATGATCTTTCGATCTATCTATCTGATCCTTCGACCAGACATGCTGTGTTCGGGTATATATATACCCATGTTGTGTGTTCACTTCATAGAGTTCGAGAGTTAGACAAACAGAGACACATAGAGAGCATTCTGTTCAGAACACACACACACGAAAGTTAGAGAGAGTTTATAGAATACATCTGTAAACATTGCATTGTAACCGAACCTTTCATGCGCATTAATACAAGTGGTGTTAATCGGTGAATATTGTGTGTTGTGTTTATGCTTGTTCTTTCTCGGTTTGCATGCTAGCTTGGATTCCGCACTCGCTAGTGTGTTAGATATAACAAGGAATAGGTTAAACCTCAACCTCCGAGGGACCTACAAATTTTCATCCAACCACTAACTAAGTTATTTTTTTCTATTAAGGTGAATGATCTTTTAAATTTTATAAAGTAAGACAAGAATTAATTTCCAAATTTTTTATATACATCAGTTTTATAAAAATAAAATCTACTTCAACCACTAAATTTTATAAAGCTAAAATGCTAGCGATCTTATAGAAAACAGGTCAAATAAACAAATCTTATCATATGTACTAAGTTTGTAATTTATCTTCTACTCTTTTAAATTCGCTCCTGACAAAAAACAGAAGCCACTGCCCCCCCCCCCCCCCTTATCAAACAACATTTCGTTACCAAATCTTAAAATTACCCACAAAATAGTAAGTATAATGTCATGAACCAAAAGTTTCTTTACTCAAACCACTCGTAATAAATATTATTTAGTTACCCTCATAATCTTAATTAGATAAATATCTTATTTCTGCCAACTTATTTCTTAGGTGCTCAACACATTTAAAAATATGTAACTTTTTACAATTTTTTTTCTATCTCTACACTTGATTAAATGCTAAAAGTTGTAATCGATTGTTACGTGCTACACACCATTGATATTTACTTTTATATATTGTTTTCTCTTTATAAAATTGATCTATATGAAAAAATTGGATATTAATTTCTGTCTTAATTTATAAAATTTAAAACAACTTTCACCTTAACAGAAAAAATAAACTTTGTTAGTGGTTTGAATGAAAATTTATAAAAATTATGTGACAAAACTAATATTTTTTTTATAAAAACTTCATGTATATTTTGTTTTATATATATGTAAGAAAATTAAATAAATAAAAGAAATTAAAAAGAGTTTGAGTAAATTGCCAAAATCGTCCATGAGGTTTTATATTTGTCAGTTTCATCCAAATATACTTCAACTTAACAGAAAAAGTAAACTAAGTTAGTGGTTTGGATTAAAATGGCAAAAAAATGCCAAAGGTGAATGGTTGTTTGATACAGAAAAAGTTATTTTAGATGAAACTGCCAAACAAGCCTAAACCTCGGAGATGATTTTGGTAATTTACTCTAAAAATAATAAAATTGACTTTAATTTAAGTTAGGTTATCGCTATTGTATCTATCTATCTATCTATCTATATATAATAAATTAAAATGATTTGGGACACTTGGCATGTTGTGGTGTAACCTCAAGGTGATTTAGGCGGGAATGCGTTTGAGTAACTTGGGAGGCAGGATCCATTTTTATATTGGGTCGAAATCTGGATTCGGGTCACCCGTCTCACGCATCCTTTAAATCGCTTCTGACTCCATCTTCTTTCTCACTCTTCAACATTCTCTACAAACCCTAGAAACCAAAGTTGTTCTTCCTGTTGCTTTTGCTCAGTGTAACACCCCAAAAACGGGTTTGGTAATCAAACCATGTTAATATTAATGAACGGGTAAAATACCGTTAGTGGTAAAAATTAACCCGGTAAATATTAGGATGTAAATAAATGAACCTAATATTAGATGAAAGAAAATAAAAGCTTTTAAAGAAATAAAGCTCATAAGAGGCCCGAGTTAACGAGACTTAAAAGTAACTAGGAATATTAACCTAGTTAGTTATGTGTTGTTAGAATAATAAAGGAAACTTGAAATAGTTAAACCTTTTATAAATCCTTGAAACTATAGGGACTAAAAGGGGCCAAGAGTGAAACATGATTAAAATTAAAAGAAATGAAACACCAAAACACACACTTATGTGTGTGTTTGGTCGTGATTTAAAGGAGCCAAGAAAAGAGCTCTTACAAAGCCCTAAAACTCACAAGAAATCCAACAAAAATCAAAGATAGAACAAGCTAAAAATTGGGGCTTTTAATAAATTTGTGATCACCCAAGCTAGGAGATTGCAAGGTATGTTGAATTTTGTTATTTGGTGAAATTTTGAAATTTTGATGAACATGCAAGAACGAAATTCTGGTATGAATGATGAATGTTGTAGTGAAATTGATATGAGTATGAGTCTAGGAACAAACCCTAGGTGAGAACTTAACCAATTAGTGTCATAAATTAGAGATTGAATGATTACCGATATATGTGTTAAGTGGGTTTTTATGATATTATGATGAACACTTGAAAAGTGATTGTAAATCTGAGAAAAATTGATGTTATGATGCAAGATTTGATACTGTTCATGAGTGCTAGACATAAGGGTTTGATATAATGATTGAAACTTGGTTAAAAAATATTAGCCATGAACTAAATAGAAGAGGTATAAAAATCATGCCCATAAGGTGCTCGTTAAAATGCCCAAGTGAATCATGTTGTCTACTAGTTTGTATGTAGAGCTTGATTTGATGATTTCATGAGTAGTGGGTTTATGACAAATCTTTGATTTGTATGAAATTAAACATGATGGTGTATGAGAATCACCAAATAGGACTTGAATATATGTTAATTCTAGTTCTAGTTCTTAAATTGACAAAGATGAAGTTGAGAAGATGGTAAAATTAGGATTCATATGATGACTTCTTGAAATAGATGTTTTTGACATCTCTTAGCCTACAATCATTGTGTTATAGGTTTCTAACCATTACCAAGAGTTTAATAAGGGGTTTTAGCCATGGAAATGGGTTGCATTTGATGGTGTGGGTCGAATTTGAAAGGACCCTAAACATGATTTCCGTAGCTTTTTATATGATTTTGACTAATCTTAAAAAAATCATATAAAATCAACCGTTTATCCGATTTGGGTGTTCTATACCTTTTTGGAAAGCTTATGGAGTAAATTTTTACTGTTTTCAATCATAAGAAACAAATGTAGTTGTTAAATAGGCCAAAAAAGTGAATTAAAACTGCTGTTCAGAAACCTTGAAAACTGTTTGAAAAATGAAAATATAGTTGCTGTGCTGATTTTATAAAAATCATATAAAATCATAGAAAAATCGTTAGAAGGTGTACCTTATATGCTTGCCAAGGTATTGAAGTTTTCTACGTGTCACACCCTGGCTTTGCGGAAGCGTGGTTATTTTGGTGTGACTTCTTAATACCATAGCTTAATCATAACAAAGCTATATGAAATAAAACCATGCAAGATCATCCATTTAATTAAGTTTTAAAAACCAAATACAACAACATTGTCTCAACGGAAACACATCCTAACGACATTGTTCAACAAACACAGACATCAACATGACATAAACACAGTTTAAGGACTGTGACTTGTCCAGGAAAGAGTCACATTCCCCAAACCCGGATGACCTCGTAACTAGTGCAGCGGGAAAACGTGTCATACCGCGCCAGATCCTTTAATTCCCTGAAATACATGTAAGTTGAAAAATCAACAATAATATTGAGCGAGTTCATGTGTAGTGAGTATGTAAAACACTTGTAAGTATAAAAATCCCTGGTATGTAGCAAATAAGGAAAAAGAGATCACCAACGGTTTGCAAGGCCATTGATATGTGTGAAGTGCAAGTAGGAAGACTCAAACCTAGCGGATTTTGCGTTGGGCACAAAGTCACCCCGAGGCCCGTACTGTTGGACCTGGAGTTGGGCTCGCTACACCCAGATAGATCTACCGCTTACGTCCCTCGGTCCTACAATGAGGATTAATGGCCTCCAGTTCCCGCCTACCCACTCACATGATCTAAGTAGTAACCCTCCTTACGCTAACCATACCATGTATAAAGTACTCGTAATCATAGTAACATGTATTTCACCCCCGCAGTTTAGAAAACTGAAAACAGTTAAGAGAAAAGGGGGACATGAACTCACAGTGGTGCGTCTCTACCAAGTATGTCTCCTGATCAAGCAGCTGTGTGACGACCTACATGTACTAACTCTATTAGACGGGCGGCCGTACCTTAGCTTTATGGTTTAAGTTTTTTTTTTGGGGAAATAGTTAGACAACTATTCCGTGTTTACATTTAGTAAATACTTGGTAATTATTCTCCTTCCCAAGGATGGGGGATTTAATACATGTGTGTTCGAAATATATTATTAAGTCTCACTTAAAATATATTTTATTTCTAACTCCAAAATATAAATATTCTTCTCAAAAATATTATATTTTCTATTACATAATTTTCCCAAAATAATATCTTGACAAAAATACGCGTTAAGTCATATTTTCTCAAAATGCGTAAGTTACGTTTTAAATGATCGAGTGGTAATAATAATTACCGGTGTAACTTATATATTTATCGTAGAGACGTTCGTATTATTTTGGATCCATTAACATTCGATAGTATTATTTTTACCCTAAAAATAATACTAGTATTTTCACAAAATAATCATAAACACATATCAAGTGACTTTATGAAAAATATATACTAAATATATATTTACCAAGTTTTATTTTGTGAAATCCCACCTCCGATGTTTTGTAAATAAAGTCGTGGCGAAATCTATAATTTGAAAACAAGTCGAAAAGTATTTCTAACACTTATAGTGAAAATATTTCTAAGTGTTAGGTTTTTGGAAAAATTTCGCCAGAGTTTCCCCTGTAACTGGAGGTGGCCACGCTTTCAAGCGTATCATTTTCTTTCATAAATCAAACCAACATTCTTTTCATTCAATCAAAACAATGTCCAAAACAACAAACTAGTAAATAAATATGTATATCACATAAATTACATGAACTTGCGTTTTATCCAAGAATATAAAGTAAATTCCATTACTTTTAGTGGATCTTTATATAAATCAATCCGGTTTCGTAAAAACCCCGTTTTTAAAGAAATCCCATCTTTACAACTTCTTATCAATTTTTACAAAGATAGTTATTTTGTCGAAACTTAGTGCTACACAAGTGTTTACACACTTGTGTGTTCTAAAAATCATTCTTGCTCATGTAAAATCCATTTTTAGAAAAATATGGTTTCTTCGACACTCGGTCCTTTGAAAATACCGTTTGTAGATCCGTAGATCTACTAGTTTTAAACACTATTTCGTAAGTAAAATCATTTTTACACAAGTTCAAGTTTGATGTGTGGTAGAGTTCCATCACTTAACCCTTGTTACACTTAAACAAGCTTTATGTCATAATCCGTGATCATGACCAATCCGGGTTAAACGATGATCCGAGCTACCACAACATAGATCGGGCCTAAATAACCACACAAATCAAATACTACAAGATTTACACAACATTCAAGCTTTTAACCACCATTACTAGCATTTTTAGTAGACTTTTATGTATCAACTTGTATGTTTACGAGTTTTAGCCGCTACATAACATTTTAACCACTTCAAGATAGTTCGAGAGTGTGATTCGAGCAACTTACTACTAGCTCGAGGCTAGGGAAGAATCTAGACGCAAAATGAGTGGATAAAAGCAATAGAGTGAGGTCCTTCGCCTTCCGATTACACAAAGCTTCCTTGTAGGTGATCCTTAACACTTGTGTGATCTTGGAATAGCTTGAACAAAAATCGAAAAATTGATGGATGGATAGGGGTGTTCGGCCGAGAGTTATTAGAGAGGGAGAGAGAGTTGTGTTGTGATGTGTTGAGATGGAAATGATTAGTGTGCTAAGTGTTGATCTTATAGACATTTCATATGATCTTTAACCAATGGTTTATGTGTCTATTAGATATTAGACACTAATGAATTAAATAATCACAAAAGTACAAGGGGTTCCCCCTTGGGAACCGAATTCGTTGGATGGGGGGGGGGTACTAGTTCGATTTCAACCAAACATTAAGTATTAGTTAGTTAAGTGTGGAGGTTAACTCGGTTACTAGTGTGTAGTAAGTTGTGACGGGTGTTAGGGTATTCAGGGACCCAAACTGGCTCAGAAAAGAAAAACAGTGTTGATGACAATATTTTTATGTTCCGGGTAAAGTCCGGTTGTTCGGTTGGATAGAGATCCGTTAAAGTGCTTAACAAAGCTTTAAAGTGTCGTTATTATTATTTTTAGTGACACAACTTATTCCTCCAAAGTGTCGGGAATATTTTCCTCATGTTTTGGCACTTTATTAGTTAGCCAAATGCTGAATTTTGTACTTAGAGTACGTTTTAGGCACATCCGGTCACTGTAATTTATTCCTAGTGACGCAGTTCTACAACCCTTATATCCCTACACTCACCACTAGTGTAGCAAACTATCTCAGGCTCTTACAGGCCTTAGAGGCAGTACCCGCCTGGTGCTAGTTATGACAGCACGTTTAATAGGTTATCCGTTCATTGTGCTACTGTGCTTTTGGTGCATCAAGGTTGTCACAAAGGTGCTGTAAGCAAAACATGGAGTGACAGCAAGTAAAGTATGATGCAAGTAAGTACATGTATCAGTATTCAAGTAGCAGTTTATCCACAAGTTCAAGCAAGCACAGTAATTAAGCAGTAATTAATTATTAATTAAGTCGTACGGATACCTGGTTTAGTGAGGGTTGTCACATTCTCCCCCCGTTAGAAAAATTTCGTCCCGAAATTTTAAGTTCTGCTTGTAGATGCAGGGTTCTTAGGAAATAAGTGGGGGTATTTCTCTTTCATCCGGTCCTCACGCTCCCAGGTGTATTCAGGACCATGTCTGGCATTCCAACGAACTTTGACGAGCTTGACACTGCTCCGGCGGGTCTTGTTTACTTTCCAATCCGTAACGTCAACCGGTTCTTCAACGAAATGGAGCGTGTCGTCAACATGAATCTCGTCGGTGGGAATGGCAATGGTATCTTGAGTTGGACTTTTCTTCAGGTTGGATACATGAAATGTATCGTGAACTCCATTTAGCTCGGCAGGTAAGTCCAGCTTGTATGCTACTAGCCCTATTATTTCCAAAATTCTGAAAGGGCCAATGTAACGCGGATTTAACTTCCCACGCTTTCCGAAGCGTGCCACACCCTTCCAGGGTGAAACTTTCAATAAAACCATATCTCCAACTTGGAATTCCAAATGTTTCCGGTTTGGATCTGCATAGGCTTTCTGTCTGTGGCGAGCTGCTTCGATGCGTTTTCGAATCTGCGCAATCTTGTCTGTCGTCTCTTGGACGATTTCGGGACCAACAAGCTGCCTATCACCTACGTCAGCCCAGCATAGGGGTGATCGGCACTTGCGTCCGTAAAGGGCTTCAAATGGCGCGACTCCAATACTGGTGTGGTAGCTGTTGTTGTATGAAAATTCGACCAAAGGCAAATGCTTGTCCCAGCTACCGCCCAAATCCATTACACATGCTCTCAGCATATCTTCTAACGTCTGAATCGTTCGCTCGCTTTGACCGTCAGTTTGCGGATGAAACGCAGTGCTCAGATTTAATTGTGAGCCAAAAGCTTCTTGGAAGGATTGCCATATCCTTGACACAAACCTTCCGTCTCTATCAGAGATGATCGAGAGAGGCACTCCATGACGTGCGACGATCTCTCTCATGTAAATTTCAGCCAATTTGCTAGTGTTATCCTTCTCTTTGATTGGCAGAAAGTGTGCGGACTTTGTTAGGCGGTCAACTATCACCCAGATAGTGTCATGACCTCTTGGCGTTTTTGGCAACTTTGTAATAAAATCCATTGAGATTTGTTCCCATTTCCACTTGGGAATCACAGGTTGTTGCAGAAGTCCTGAAGGCTTCTGGTATTCCGCTTTCACCTTAGCACACGTTAGACACTTGCTCACATAAACAGCAACATCGCCTTTCATCCTAGGCCACCAATAGTAATCCTTGAGATCTTGGTACATCTTATCCGCTCCTGGATGGATAGAGTACCGCGATTTGTGAGCTTCATCAAAAATAACTTTCCTTAAACCATCAAACAGAGGAACCCAAATCCTTTTCTCAAAACATAACGTTCCTTCCTCGTTTGGCACCAAAAGCTTCTCCATCCCACGGAGATATTCTTCTTCAAGATTTCTTTCCTTAAGAGCTTCTTTCTGTGCGGCACGAATGCGCAAGGAAAGATCGGTTTGGATAATCATTTCTAAAGCCCTAACCCTTATGGGCTTGATCCTCTCCTTTCGACTTAGGGCATCGGCGTCCACATTCGCCTTCCCTGGGTGGTACTTTATCTCGCAGTCGTAATCATTCAACAACTCAACCCATCGTCTCTGCCTCATATTCAGCTCCTTCTGATTGAATATGTGTTGTAGGCTCTTGTGATCTGTGAAGATTGTACATTTCGTACCATAAAGGTAGTGTCTCCAGATTTTTAATGCAAAAACCACTGCGCCAAGTTCCAAATCATGTATGGTATAGTTCTTTTCATGTACTTTCAATTGACGAGATGCGTAAGCAATAACCTTTTGGCGTTGCATCAACACACAACCCAATCCTTGACGTGAGGCGTCACAGTATACCACGAAATCATCTGTACCTTCTGGTAGTGCTAAGATTGGCGCATTGCAGAGCTTATCCTTCAATATCTGGAATGCTTCTTCCTGTTTGATTCCCCAATCAAACTTCTTATCTTTCTGCGTGAGGAGCATCAATGGTTGAGCGATTTTTGAAAAATTCTCAATGAATCTTCGGTAGTAACCAGCCAAACCTAAGAACTGCCGAATTTCGGTTGGCGTCTTTGGCGTTTCCCAATTCTTGATCGCTTCGATCTTGGTTGGATCCACATGGATTCCATCTCCGTTCACCACGTGTCCAAGAAATTGTACTTCACGTAGCCAAAACTCGCACTTAGAGAACTTGGCATACAACTGTTCATTCTTCAGCAACTCCAAAATAGCTCTTAACTGCTGTCCGTGCTCAGCCTTTGTTCTTGAATAAATCAAGATGTCATCGATAAACACAATCACGAACTTGTCCAAGTACGGCTTGCAAACTCTATTCATCATGTCCATAAAGACCGCAGGTGCGTTTGTCAATCCAAACGGCATAACAAGGAACTCGTAGTGTCCGTATCGAGTTCTGAAGGTTGTCTTCGGGATACTCTCCTCTTGTATCCTTAACTGATGGTATCCAGATCGAAGATCGATCTTTGAATAAAAGCTTGAACCTTGCAGTTGGTCGAATAGATCATCGATTCTTGGCAGAGGATATCTATTCTTGATCGTCAGCTTGTTCAATTCTTTGTAGTCGATGCACATACGAAAACTACCGTCCTTCTTCTTGACAAACAGGACCTGAGCTCCCCAAGGCGAGAAGCTTGGTCGGATAAATCCCTTATCTAACAACTCTTGAAGTTGCGTCGACAATTCTTGCATCTCAGACGGGGCAAGTCTATAAGGTGCCTTAGCCACAGGCGCGGCGCCTGGAACTAAATCGATGTGAAACTCTACTTGCCTCTGAGGTGGCAGTCCAGGCAAGTCCTCTGGGAAGACTTCTGGATATTCCCTCATGACAGGGGTGTCTTCGATCTTCGGTTCTGCAGCTTTCTTGTCTACAATGTGTGCCAGGAAGGCAGCACATCCTTTCTGCAAACACTTTCGCGCTTTCAGGCAGCTGATAATTCTTAACGGCGTTTCACGCTTTTCACCATGAACCACAATTGTTTCACCCTCGTCGGTTGGGATACGAACAACCTTTTCGTGACAAACTATCTCAGCCTTGTTGCCTGATAACCAATCCATTCCTACCACCACGTCGAAGCTTCCCAACTGGACTGGTAGTAGATCCAGAGCAAACTCACGCTCTCCCAATTCGACAACACAGCCTCTGACCACTTCATTGGCTTCTACTAACTTCCCATTGGCCAATTCGATTGAGTAGGGAATATCTAACTTACTAGTGGTTAAACCAAGCATATTCTTAAATTCTAACGATACGAAACTATAATCGGCACCAGTATCAAATAAAACGGATGCATAGCGTTGGTTCACAGGGAACGTACCAGTAACGACATTGGGGTCCTGGCGCGCTTCCCTCGCTTCGATATTGAAAACCCTTCCACGTGCTCGGTTCAATTCTGGGCAGTTCCTTTTAAAATGCCCAATGTCACCACAGTTAAAACAACCCATTCTTTGACCATTTCCTGCTCCATTCCCAGCTTGATTGTTGTTTTGGTTCGCATTACCAGCTTGATTGTTGTTTTGGTTCGCATTACCAGCTTGATTCACATTGTTGCCTCGATTCCCGTTTCCTCCATTGTTCCCCTGTGGGCGATTCCCAATACCACCACGATTATTATTTCAATTCCCAAATCCTCCTTGGCCTCCCCGGCCAGCACTAGCCCAGCAAGAATCCTTCAAGTGACCAGTCTTTCCACAAGCTTCACATACTTTTGGCCCGCATCGGCCAGGGTGATGGCGTTGGCAAGAGTTACACTTGGGATGTGCACCCATATATCCATTTCCTTTCCTTCTAGTACCAGTCATAGCTTGAACCGGTGCGCTTGGTTCTCCTTTCCTGCCATCACTGCTTGTGCCTTGTTTGAAATTCGAGAATTTCCTTTTGTTATCCCCGGACGACTCTACATGAGTCTCCTTCTTCCTTTGCTCAACATCAGAAAACTTGTTTAGGCGGATCGCCTCCTCAGTGAGAGCTACGCTTAGATCGATCGCCTCAGTGATTGTTGCCGGTTTTGAAGAGGTTACCATACTAATGATTTGAGGAGCTAAACCCCAAATAAAGCGTTCAATCCGCTTGAATTCTGGAGTGACCATATAGGGTACCACCTGTGACAGGTCGTGAAACCTTTGAACATATTCCGCAATTTTCGGACCTTCCATCTTCAAATGCCAGAACTCAGTTTCCAATATTTGGATTTCCGCGCGAGAGCAGTACTTTTTGCGCATCAGTTCCTTCAGTTCGGTCCATGTTAGTGCGTAGGCAGCAGCTTCACCAAGTGTCTGCACTTGCAAATTCCACCAAGATAGGGCTCCATCCAAAAATAGCCCAGAAATGTAGGTGACTTGCTGGTCTGGTGCACTTTTGCTCATGCGAAGTACAGATTCAGTTTTCTCAGCCCATCGAACAAAGGCGACAGCACCTCCAGTGCCATCAAAGTTGACAAGCTTGTAGTCTAGAAACTACTTGTAGGTGCACCCTGCACATACATTATAACATGTGATCGGCATTAGCATCATTGCTATAGATATCCAATTCGGTCATGGTATGTCTTAATGACTTAGTATTACCATGAGGTGGATTGTTGTTGCCATTGTTGTTTGAGCTGCTTCCGCTGGGTCCTCCTTGCGAGGCGGCGTATTGCGCGATGGCGGCAGCGATGACTTGTTGGAGTTCTGCCTCATTGGTAGGCATCGGCGTTTGACGTCTCGGCGGCATCTTCTAAAAGATGTGTTTACGTCGGTCAGGCCATAGTAAAGATCCCATGTTATAATTCATACGCTTTATTATGATAGTAATAGTACATAACATCTCATGTTATAATCATATCAATCACACAACATCCCATGTCACAAACATCAATCACACAACATCCCATGTCATAGAATATAAATAACCAAATCAAGCATCAAATATGATGAGAATACTGCGATTGCCATATATTGAGACCACATAGTAAGCGTACAAGTACATCACAGTGTCATACAACATCAGTCGACTAAGGGCTACATCACCCTAGTCCAAAAACTATATCAAATCAGTGTCAATACATCCCATATACATGATCAACAAAAGTCAGAATCAAAATGTAGTCTCCAAAAATGCTGTGCAGTTTAAAGCATTCGCCGTCTTCTCACCAACGTCTACCCATACGGTACTGAAGAGCCCTACACAGATGGCGGTGGAGGAGGGGGAAAGTGAGTGTAGAACAAATGACGCAACTGGAGCCAGTCCTCCTCCATGGCTCTCTGGGTATGCAACCAAGAAGCAACCTGCTGCTCAAGTGCCAAAAGGCATGCAGCATAGTCAGGTAACAATGGTTGAGAGTGCTGCGAAGAAACAGGGTGGGTCTGACCCTGACACTGGCACGGCGGTGGCTGAACTCTCTCGAGCTCCTGAATACGCCGTGTGAGCGCCTCCTGCTGGACAACAAACGACATCAGAACGTCCTCAATAGAATACCCCATATGGAAAGGATGGTAGGGGTCGGTCAGTGGCATAACAGAAGGTGACGTCCAGAGAAACGGCTCGCTGGCTGGATCAAAAGGCGTCACATGAAATGGAGGAACAGGGGGTAAAACAGGTGAAAACTGTGGCATAACGGGAACAGACGTCGGCACATGCCCAAAGGGATGGGCCGAAGAACCCTCTCCAGGTCGAGCTGGAGGTGTATACTGAGGGAAAGTAAAAGAGGTATCAACGTGACGGGTATCAGTGATCTGAGGGGGAATAGGTGGAACCTCATCATCAGCAGGAATCCACCCATGTTGGGCGTGCTCATCTCGTGGGTTAATCTGTGCATCAAAAAGTGCTCGATCAATCTGCACAGGCATAGGGCCAAGGTGGGGTGCAACAAGAGGGTCAGCAGGTACATCAGCGATAAGTGGGGGATCAACATGATCAGCAGCAATAACATGGTCACCCTCCAGTAGTGGTGCATCAGCAGGGTGATCATCAATGGGTAGGTCAGCAATCACAGGATCAATAGGCATGCCAGCATGAGCAGGGTCATGCTCAAGCACTGGGTCAGGAGCAGGGTCCAGTGGCTGCTCGGGATCTTCAAAGGCCATCTCAAAATCAAACTCAGGGTCGATGGGATCAACTGGGTCAACTGGGTCGACTGGATCCTCCATAGGCTGATCCATGGGTATAAACTCTATATCCTCATCTGGGTCGAATCCTGGGGGAAAGACAGGATCGGAGTCCTCCTCAACATCGTGGTCGAAAGCAAAGCTAGAAGCAGGGGCAACAGAGGATGCTCTATCTGGATCTGAACCGTGAGAAAAGTGCTGCGCACTCTGAGTGTGTGAAGGTGCGGAGGCCACAGACTCGAAAGAGTCTGGGACCGGAGAGTGAGTAGGTGACTCCTCAGCGGGAGCATCTGCGATCAACAAAAGATCTCCAGCAGCAAGAAGGGCCTCGCCCTGAGCCTCATCCTCTAAGGGCTCGTCATCAAACAGATCGACGTCGGGAAGCAAATCGTAAGCAGGATATGAAGCAAGTGGTATGGGAGCAGGGATTTCTACAAGTGGTAGGTCCCCAGCCAAAGGGCCATCAGCGAGCTCATCAGCACCATCAGGTAACGCAAAGGGCTGAAAGTCATCCTCGTATGTGCTAGTAACGTCGGATGTGTGAACCTCGCGCTCTGTAGACTCTAGGTCGTCTGATACTATAGGTCTAGGGCCTGTGGTGTCTGAATCACCAGTGCCGGTCGAGTCCATGTGTCTGTAACATAAACACAAATGTGCACAAATAATCAGTCATACAATCAGGTAAGCACATTAGTCACCAAGTAAGCAATCAAATAATTCTCCTAGTCCCACTAGCCTCCCAGCCTCCCAGACTGCTCTTCCTAGTCCTACTAGCCAATTCTCCTAGTCCCACTAGCCAATTCTCCCAGCCTCTCAGACTGCTCTTCCTAGTCCCACTAGCCAATTCTCCTAGTCCCACTAGCCAACTACCTCGGCCTCCCAGACCGAGCCTCAGCCTCCCAGACTGAGCCTATAAATAATAAATAAAATATGCTCAACATTTGTTTATAAAAACGTTTTGGATCTGGAATTAAGTGGTATGCAGTGTAAAAATGTTTTCGTGAGAGCCCTAGTGATCATAGTCTAGACTCGAGAAGGAATCCTAGTTCGCTATGATCAGAGCTCTGATACCAAGCTATCACACCCTGGCTTTGCGGAAGCGTGGTTATTTTGGTGTGACTTCTTAATACCATAGCTTAATCATAACAAAGCTATATGAAATAAAACCATGCAAGATCATCCATTTAATTAAGTTTTAAAAACCAAATACAACAACATTGTCTCAACGGAAACACATCCTAACGACATTGTTCAACAAACACAGACATCAACATGACATAAACACAGTTTAAGGACTGTGACTTGTCCAGGAAAGAGTCACATTCCCCAAACCCGGATGACCTCGTAACTAGTGCAGCGGGAAAACGTGTCATACCGCGCCAGATCCTTTAATTCCCTGAAATACATGTAAGTTGAAAAATCAACAATAATGTTGAGCGAGTTCATGTGTAGTGAGTATGTAAAACACTTGTAAGTATAAAAATCCCTGGTATGTAGCAAATAAGGAAAAAGAGATCACCAATGGTTTGCAAGGCCATTGATATGTGTGAAGTGCAAGTAGGAAGACTCAAACCTAGCGGATTTTGCGTTGGGCACAAAGTCACCCCGAGGCCCGTACTGTTGGACCTGGAGTTGGGCTCGCTACACCCAGATAGATCTACCGCTTACGTCCCTCGGTCCTACAATGAGGATTAATGGCCTCCAGTTCCCGCCTACCCACTCACATGATCTAAGTAGTAACCCTCCTTACGCTAACCATACCATGTATAAAGTACTCGTAATCATAGTAACATGTATTTCACCCCCGCAGTTTAGAAAACTGAAAACAGTTAAGAGAAAAGGGGGACATGAACTCACAGTGGTGCGTCTCTACCAAGTATGTCTCCTGATCAAGCAGTTGTGTGACGACCTACACGTACTAACTCTATTAGACGGACGGCCGTGCCTTAGCTTTATGGTTTAAGTTTTTTTTTTTTTTTTTGGGAAATAGTTAGACAACTATTCCGTGTTTACATTTAGTAAATACTTGGTAATTATTCTCTTTCCCAAGGATGGGGGATTTAATACATGTGTGTTCGAAATATATTATTAAGTCTCACTTAAAATATATTTTATTTCTAACTCCAAAATATAAATATTCTTCTCAAAAATATTATATTTTCTATTACATAATTTTCCCAAAATAATACCTTGACAAAAATACGCGTTAAGTCATATTTTCTCAAAATGCGTAAGTTACGTTTTAAATGATCGAGTGGTAATAATAATTACCGGTGTAACTTATATATTTATCGTAGAGACGTTCGTACTATTTTGGATCCATTAACATTCGATAGTATTGTTTTTACCCTAAAAATAATACTAGTATTTTCACAAAATAATCATAAACACATATCAAGTGACTTTATGAAAAATATATACTAAATATATATTTACCAAGTTTTATTTTGTGAAATCCCACCTCCGATGTTTTGTAAATAAAGTCGTGGCGAAATCTATAATTTGAAAACAAGTCGAAAAGTATTTCTAACACTTATAGTGAAAATATTTCTAAGTGTTAGGTTTTTGGAAAAATTTCGCCAGAGTTTCCCCTGTAACTGGAGGTGGCCACGCTTTCAAGCGTATCATTTTCTTTCATAAATCAAACCAACATTCTTTTCATTCAATCAAAACAATGTCCAAAACAACAAACTAGTAAATAAATATGTATATCGTATAAATTACATGAACTTTCGTTTTATCCAAGAATATAAAGTAAATTCCATTACTTTTAGTGGATCTTTATATAAATCAATCCGGTTTCGTAAAAACCCCGTTTTTAAAGAAATCCCATCTTTACAACTTCTTATCAATTTTTAAAAGGATAGTTATTTTGTCGAAACTTAGTGCTACACAAGTGTTTACACACTTGTGTGTTCTAAAAATCATTCTTGCTCATGTAAAATCCATTTTTAGAAAAATATGGTTTCTTCGACACTCGGTCCTTTGAAAATACCGCTTGTAGATCCGTAGATCTACTAGTTTTAAACACTATTTCGTAAGTAAAATCATTTTTACACAAGTTCAAGTTTGATGTGTGGTAGAGTTCCATCACTTAACCCTTGTTACACTTAAACAAGCTTTATGTCATAATCCGTGATCATGACCAATCCGGGTTAAACGATGATCCGAGCTACCACAACATAGATCGGGCCTAAATAACCACACAAATCAAATACTACAAGATTTACACAACATTCAAGCTTTTAACCACCATTACTAGCATTTTTAGTAGACTTTTATGTATCAACTTGTATGTTTACGAGTTTTAGCCGTTACATAACATTTTAACCACTTCAAGATAGTTCGAGAGTGTGATTCAAGCAACTTACTACTAGCTCGAGGCTAGGGAAGAATCTAGACGCAAAATGAGTGGATAAAAGCAATAGAGTGAGGTCATTCGCCTTCCGATTGCACCAAGCTTCCTTGTAGGTGATCCTTAACACTTGTGTGATCTTGGAATAGCTTGAACAAAAATCGAAAAATTGATGGATGGATAGGGGTGTTCGGCCGAGAGTTATTAGAGAGGGAGAGAGAGTTGTGTTGTGATGTGTTGAGATGGAAATGATTAGTGTGCTAAGTGTTGATCTTATAGACATTTCATATGATCTTTAACCAATGGTTTATGTGTCTATTAGATATTAGACACTAATGAATTAAATAATCACAAAAGTACAAGGGGTTCCCCCTTGGGAACCGAATTCGTTGGATGGGGGGTACTAGTTCGATTTCAACCAAACATTAAGTATTAGTTAGTTAAGTGTGGAGGTTAACTCGGTTACTAGTGTGTAGTAAGTTGTGACGGGTGTTAGGGTATTCAGGGACCCTAATTGGCTCAGAAAAGAAAAACAGTGTTGATGACAATATTTTTATGTTCCAGGTAAAGTCCGGTTGTTCGGTTGGATAGAGATCTGTTAAAGTGCTTAACAAAGCTTTAAAGTGTCGTTATTATTATTTTTAGTGACACAACTTATTCCTCCAAAGTGTCGGGAATATTTTCCTCATGTTTTGGCACTTTATTAGTTAGCCAAATGCTGAATTTTGTACTTAGAGTACGTTTTAGGCACATCCGGTCACTGTAATTTATTCCTAGTGACGCAGTTCTACAACCCTTATATCCCTACACTCACCACTAGTGTAGCAAACTATCTCAGGCTCTTACAGGCCTTAGAGGCAGTACCTGCCTGGTGCTAGTTATGACAGCACGTTTAATAGGTTATCCGTTCATTGTGCTACTGTGCTTTTGGTGCATCAAGGTTGTCACAAAGGTGCTGTAAGCAAAACATGGAGTGACAGCAAGTAAAGTATGATGCAAGTAAGTACATGTATCAGTATTCAAGTAGCAGTTTATCCACAAGTTCAAGCAAGCACAGTAATTAAGCAGTAATTAATTATTAATTAAGTCGTACGGATACCTGGTTTAGTGAGGGTTGTCACACTACGATCCATCTTTGAACATGTTAATCTAGTTCGGACTTTGAATGGGTCATAATGGTCAATTACAGCAGCTCTATAGAAAATCGCTGCACATTAATAATGTCATTATTAATCCAGAAAAGACATATGATTGCGTATACTTGATTTAGTCATGAAGTATTTATTGTTAGGAACAAATAACACCTTATGTGACATGCTTAAAGTGTTCAAAATCACTTACTAACTAGTTCGCATAAGTAACTTGACTAACGGGTCAAACGGTTAGTGAATGGAAAGAGTTATGGAAAAAAATATAGTTGTTGAATAAATAGCATACTTTGATGAATAAGTGTATGAATCCATAAGGTGTGGTGGTCATGTTAATGTTGACTAATCTAATCATCTTTGGATATGATATGGTAGTTTGACTCTGACAAGGTAGGTAGGAGCTTGGAAATGAACGGGTCAAATTGATACAAGTTCAAGTATGAAGTTCGCAAGGATGCAAGGTAAGTAAAGCTTACACCCTTTTTTTTAGGATACGTATTTACTTTATATGTTATAAACACGAGCAAGGTTATATCCGAAATATGGGTTCCGACACGAAATGATACGGGTCGGGACGAATAAAATAATAAAAAAAACATGTTTAATGGCAAAAAGGGGCGAAATGGGTTAAATAATGAAATGGTAAATAAATACCATTCAAATATAAGTGCAAAATGTTTGGTCATTTAGACGAAACGGGTCAAATGTTAATGTTAACACTATTTGACGAATAATGACTAACAATTGCTTGTCGAGTCCGATGCTCACAGGGTAAAACGACTTATGGAATTTGTGTTGCTATGAATCAGCAAATTTTTAAGGCAATGTATTAAAACGGGTCAATACTTTGACCCGAGCCAGGTACGCGTAAATTGGCGGAGTATAAGTAGACATTTTAATGTGGAAATGTGATGTGTGGAAAGAGAAGAGCGAGATTTGAACTTAAATGTTTCAATCTCCTAAATGGGTCAAAATGAATTATGCGCATAGCTTGGGTATTGGTCGCATAATTCATAAAAGTTATATTCACGAGTTAAAGACTTTTGAGTTAACAAGTAGTCCAAGGTTTTATGATGATTTAAAATGATTTAGAAACAAGTCGTTTAATAGATTATGAAACGGGTCGAATAATTGTATAAGAGATTTATAAGCCGTTAGCTTATAAATCAGCATCGTTACAACCCTTAGTGTGGATTACATAAGAGACTGCATTACGGTCAATACGAAACAAGAATCGCGTAAAACTGATGTGTAGTTTGAAAGTTATGCATGTTTATGTTAAACATAGGAAAAACACATAGCTGGGCAAAAAAAATGCATGTTGCAGAAACAAACCTGCTGGAAAATGCTGACCCTCGCGCCACGCGAAGGACCAAGATGGTTGGGGCGCGACACGCGACCACGGTCGCGGCACGCGACAGAATTAGGAAACCCTGTCGCGGCATGCGACAGGGGTACAACTTGCAGATTTTGTTTGTTTCGCTTATTTGGCTCAAAGTACTTGAAGAAACATGTTATATAATTATCAAAACTAACGTTTGTGTTGGTTTTGATTACAGGTAAATGATATTGGCTATCCGGATGAAGATCAAGCGCCTAACAAGAACCGAACACACGATAAATGAAGCTTCCGCATTTGAGTTTAAACCTTGTTATCAAAAGTGAACTATGTAAACACTTATAACATGGTTGTTGGAACATTTTAAACATGTCTGAATATTTTGATGTAAAAGTTTTTGTTGAGTCACATTTTTTATATAAAATGCGTACTTTAATGATATAAAATAACGTTAAATTAGAATGGGTCTTACACTCAGTAATCCTTAATCCTTCACCAAATCAAACATTCTGAGACACTTTTTACAAACCCTAAATACCTACACCGTGTCAGTTCTTGTTCATTCTTCGTCGCCGATTCATCATCCAAAATTGGCGGTATGTTATTGATATGCGCCAAATGCAACATATAAATTATATCAAATAACGTATAAAACAATCATTTTTAGTATTAATGTTGGAAAAGGCGCATTTCTTTGAATACTTTTGATTTTCAGGATTAAAAGTGCTAAAATGTACAAAAGGAACAAATTAACGACAAAAACCAGCATGAATACAAATGAAGGGAAGTTGATACAATACACCAACCCTCCAAGTTTCACCCCAAGGCCAAAAACAACAAATCAGAAGACAAGCACGAGTCGTACTTGCCGGGCATGGGGTCGTGCCCCACCCAAGATTCCAGGAAGAAGAAGACAAACAGAAGCAGACAAGAGACACGAGGTCGTGTCTCATGGACACGGGCCGTGGTCAACTTCCAGATGTGCAAATCTTGGATAGTACAGCAAGTACAATGGCCACGGGGCCGTGCCGTTGACACACGGGGTCGTGTGAGCATCCAGACTGACAAGCTCATTAAATAAAGATAGAGAAGAAGGAAGGCATAGGGCCGTGTAAAGCTTCTGTTTTCAGCTATAAATACGGGTGCTTGGTTCAATAGCAATCCATCCATTGGTAAACCACTTCTCTCACACCTGCCACCACTCCACTACCACAATACCACCATCATCCACCACATTCGTCCATCATCTATCTCTAGACTATGTGTAGTATTCTCGGGATCCAAGATTGATCGTAAGAGGTTTTGTCAAACAAAGGTCATGCATGGCTAATCTCTTAGATCACTTGGTGAAGACAAGTCATTTATATATTACTTTTGATTTCCAGTCTTTGGTTAACTTTTTAAGTGGGTATGTATTAATGACTTTAATAACTAGTTTTTTATATTGAAAGTGAACTTTATTCTATCATCTCTTCATGTTTCATTGATTCACTCATTCGTGTCTTTACGGTTTATATAAAGTTCGTTAACTGCCTGGAAATGGGTTAGAAGGGTGGTATGGGTAAAGTTCTTGCCTCGTTAAGTGTATAGATCCTGCGAGGATTTGATTCAAGCTTATTAGGACTTCCTTTGAGGCAGATAGCATCAAATCGGGGAAGTAAGAACGGCTTGAATCCCTTCTAAATAAATTACTACAAAAACTTTAAACCGGCTTTGCGGAACTGTATTCCTACCGACTCAGACCAATATAGCCGATGATAGCGTTACCTCCAAAAGAGGCACATGCCACATGGAGGTATGGTTTTGCCTAGCTAATTAAACATGCATACTTTAGTTTTTACACTTGACTTTTATATACTATGACCATGATCAATCTAAAAAATTGTTTGTTTTAATTTTTAGATGATGGGAACGTTTTTTCTTAAAAAGGTCTGCATAGTTCATATTAATTGTCTAATTATGCATGTATAAAAACTATAATAGCATTCATCCACACAAAACAAATAAAGATTTTCAAATTACATGAAACCCTACAAACTTACATAGTCCAAACATATACCAGAACCACTTAAAAATACAAGAGGAATCATGAGTCTTTAAGAGTTCTCCATTGCTTGGTTTGACCTCTACACATACATATTTGTTGGTTAAGAATGCTAGAAGCGAGCAGTGTATTCCAACTCATCATCTTAAATATACGATATTCAAGAAGTGGATTCAAACACCATCAGACTAAATGCTTCAGCTGTGCTGCTTCCAAAGAATAAAAATCTACCTCAAATCTTTTACACATAAAAAAAAGAACGCAAAATCATCATCACCACCGTCGTCATTGACCACATGCTCTACTCTATCTCTGCAGTCCTTTCGCTTTTGTTTTGGCAACCCTTTCTCTTAAAATCTTCACTCCCATGTACCTTCATTGCAACGCAATAACGCATTATACATATGTGCAACAAATTTATGTGGAGATCAATGGGTGGGTAAATGGGACGAGCCGTCCATAAGCTACTCAATATCAGCTCACTCAAAGCTCGAATTGAGATGGATTACACTAGTTGGAGTATAAATATAAGCGTTGGTGCCAAGCCTAAAAATATGCTTAGTTAATGAACAATCCGTGACCTAAAAATAAGCTCAGTTAATAAATAGTCTCAGGCCTTAAAAAATAAACACGCTCAATATATTAGTCCGAGCCCAAGATTTATATAGAGAGCTTAGTTAAGCTTACGAGCTAGCCTAAACAAGCCTATTATTTATACAAGTATATTATAAATAATATTAAGTAATAAAAAGTATTTATATCTATAATTTTACACTCCTAAGTTGAACTGGTGCAATATTCATAATTAGTTGTACATAAATATTAAATACCTTCCCATCATCATAACCGTGGCTTGAGGATTGGTGCCCGGTGACTGGTCCAAAGTAGAGGTGTCAACAACTCTAAGCCTGTGAACACCCATAACCTCATAATCTTTGTTCACCACCTGATCCACATGGCACCCACCATGATAATGCCAAATGGTGATCACCGTGTCTCTACAAAACTGCTCTAGTGACTCTGTATCGTTTGTGTGTCTCGGTATCAAGTTCACATTGGCAGTCACGCTCATGTTCAGCAACTTGTCAACAGTTTTGCTGTCACACTGAGTGAAATTCAAAAAAGGTTCAGACCTCACTAGTTTCTCCATTATTCGAATCCCATTAACACACGCTTTTACATCCTCTTTGTGGCTAAAATAGTTAAATGTGACGAATGGGTTGTCGTCAGCATTGGTGTTGATCAGTTTGAGCTCGCCCTTTGACTTGGGGAAAGCAATTTTTGACAAGATAAAACCTCCATGAAATGCTTCATATGGGATGTCCTTCTTGTTTCGTTTGTATGATTCGATCGCTTCACGTGTTCTTTGTTTTGGAGGAATAGTAGAGAGTTGTCCAATCTAACACAAGTAACACATATTTAAACCATCACTACTAGAGCATATATTATGAGGAATCGTAGATATATTCACCGCGACCAAAAGATTGGATTGCGACGGTTTTCTATCTGAAATTTAAATCGAATTAATTTTGTAAAATTATAATCACTTAAATGTTAAAATACCTGTTTAATTAATAATGTAAAAATATAATCACACAATAATGTGTTTGTGAAATTTTGATACATTATTAATAACATACTTTAGAAACAAATAAGTATAGTTATCTATTATTATGACACTAACCTCAGCCGAAGCGATACCATGATGGCAAGTAATACTGTCTTTGGATTGACCATAACCGCTACTAGCTTCAATGTACACGCCCTTGTTTGTAATCCCGACCGTTTCAATAAGTGATTGTTTCACTGGTTTACTGAAAGGAACATAAATTGCATTCATAGGATTATCTGACATATCTTTTCCCACAAATCTGTTGTCTTGAACCACAGAAATGTTAAGTTTCTCAAGATCGGCTTTTGGTCCGATCCCACTAAGCAATAGTAGTTGTGGACTACCTATGGCTCCACACGTCACGATCACCTCGCTTCCTCGCCTCCTAGATATAAACGCCTCGTGTTCAACCCCGTTTTCGTCTTTAAAAACCACTCCAACCGCCCTCGGTTTTTTCCCTTCATTTAACAAATAGAAATGATGTCGTTATATAACCGTTTTATGCATCACATTTATAGCAAAATATACCGTATTTTATACGCTTCTCACGGTATGTTAAAATTGATTTTGGAATAACTAAATGCGACCCTACCACTAAAACTTATATAAGTTTGGCATACCGGTTGTGTCAAACATGATCCTCTGAGCTCTTGCATGAATCAAAACATCTATGTTTTGATGGTTTGCCGCGGATAATAACTCAGCTGCAGTGTGTCGACGACCATACTGGTCAAAAATGGTTCCACCAACCTTTGTTCCATACAAATGGTCATATGTGAACCCGTTATCAGGTGAAACCCCGACATCCAGTAGACCGTCATGAACCGCTTTTTGCCATGGTTCGAACAAGGGTACTTTAACAATCTGCTTCTCGATCCATGGGTATGATTCATTGACCAATTTTGCATCCCATCCCACTCTCTTAACATAACTGCCAAAACCAACCGATTACAAACTTAAAATATTAAATTATCTACTGAATGAAAACCAAATTTTGTATTTACGGTTAATATTAGAGCTAGTAAAGTTTCATTTAAATCACAGATTAAATAAAGAGAGAGAGGGAAACTGAGAAAATGTACAAACATTTTTGTAAATTTTCAACGACATTGAATTGTATGGATACAAATGGGGCCAAAATAAATGTGTAATCCTTGTCTCACATGTCACTTTTAATGTGACATTTATCTTTTGTTACCTACCCAACAACCCCTCCTTACAATTAATAGGTTTTGGAGGGGAGGTATGGAGGTGTGTGTTTGGTTGGTGTTAAGCGTTTGGTTCTTGACCACATCAAGCATTTATGATTAGAACACAAATGTAATGTCTAGACTCTAATTTATCATAAAAACACGTTAGAGAGAGGCAATTAGGACTATTGTTTTACCTGTCCAGCATGGTATTGACTTTAATGAAAAGAAAGCATATAATGTTAGGTATGTAACTTTATCATTTGACTAACTTTAGATTTAAGAATTTATTCTATCCACCAGTGTATTATTCCGTATGACATGGCCATATATGGTCAACACGTAGAAAAACCGACCTTTGGCGTGTCATAACCAGTGGCGGACTCAGAAATTATTTGTTGGAGGTGCGGATAAGATGTTCAACCATATTTTCAAGGGGTGCGGTTGGGTTTTTGCCTAAAATATACACTAAATTTTTTTTTTTCAAGGGGTGCGGCCGCCCACCCTGACCACTATGTAGGTCCGCCCCTGGTCATAACATGCATCTCGTATAATGTCAAGACGTATTAATACGCTTGTTTAAACTAAACTAATACAGTTTTATGAAAGTAGTGTTGGAAATGATAAATTAACATATGAT
This sequence comes from Helianthus tuberosus, assembly GCA_030545235.1. Taxonomy (NCBI): domain Eukaryota; kingdom Viridiplantae; phylum Streptophyta; class Magnoliopsida; order Asterales; family Asteraceae; genus Helianthus; species Helianthus tuberosus. The sequence goes on from JARYGA010036071.1 coordinate 187,211, forward strand.
AACCATCCTTCTCATATTTTATGTAAACTAATTAATATGATTTTTTTTAAGTCAACATTTTTACTTCTATATACCATCAAATTAACCTATACTTACACGGATTTAAACTCACATCACATTTGTGGAGAGCAATCACAATGGTGCAAATCTAATTTGGACTTGCACGGCTCAAAACCTTTTCCCTACTTTTCAAACTAAAATAAAGTATGTGGGCCATAATTATTGATTGATGTTTCTTTCGGATTATGAAATGACTTAGGCCCAAATCTCATGTTCCTTCAATATAGTCAAGCATTTAAAGACATTAAAGAATGTTAATGATAGAGAACCTTATGACTTCAATTTCAATAGTTTTTTCTCTTTTTTTTTTTTTTTTTTGAAAAGTAACAAAAAAAAGCTATTGAAATCGATTTGTGCATAATGTTGTTGAGGTGAGTGTGACGGTTATGAAGGTGTTAATTAATTGAAAACTTTACTAGGTCACTTTATACGATGTTTGAAAGACTAAGAACTTTGAATCACTGATAATGTTTTCAAAACACTGGTTAATTTAATTGATGACGAGGTCAATAAACACTCATGATGACGGGGGTAGCCCAAGACTAAATAAAATGACTAATTACGTAAACGCTTAAATGGTTAAATGGTTCAAGGCTTAAAAAGCTGTGGAAGGAAAAAGCAGCACGGTAACAGTAGCCAAGTCACATCTGAAGATTGCTTCACCAACCCACAGCCGCAAAGGCATTGCAGGTCTGCACGGTGCACGCTATTATCCGGGGGACTAAAGCCTTCAACCCCCAAAAGGGGAAACCCTCCACTGCAAGCGAGGTTGCTAGTCAAATCCATTCCACTTCGGGAGATGCCTTCCCTTATAAAATGACACTTCATTTACTTCAGGGAGACATCTGGACCAGCTCTGATTCTTCTATCTCTGGTCATTCACATCGAATGCTTGTCTCGCACAAGTCATTCCCTTTCACATCCACCACACACATTCCCTTTGCTTTCACTTCCGAATCTGAGCACAAATCAGAGGAGGATCTATAGCAAAGAATAATAACGAACTAGTAAACCTCCTTCCACGTCTCGCAAACGTGGGGGGACCCCACGACCTGCGTTAGGCAAGGTTGAACCCTTCAACCCTTCTGCCTAGCCAGCCAAGCTACCACCGTTGGTCTTGTATTTGTTGCATCAACAAGTTGGCGCCCACCGTGGGGCTACGCCACTATTTCTTCTCAAAAAGACCTAGTAGTGTAGCTCTATTCACTTAAAATCACCATGTCTGAAAGTGGATCCCCGGAAGAAGTGAATCAGATTCCAAACACTTCTACTCCGGGTAGTAGCCAAGCTCACGTGGCTATACCAACTTCTTTCTCAACTCCGGGGAGCACACCCGAGTTCCTTAACTTCAACACACCAACCCCGTCCCGATCCGGAGTTCCATCTCCTAATATCGGTGTCTCTGATGCTCCATCATGTGTTGAACTCACCCCTGAAGGGGTTGCTAACAATTTCCTTGTGCTAAGGTCTCTTCTCAACCAGCACGTGAATAAAGAAAGAGAAAAGGGAGTGAGGATTCGTTTAGACTATGACGAACCTGAGCCAACATTGTCTCCTGGACCACCTCCTCCTCTTTTTGCAACAAGAAGTGAGGCTGGTCCCAGTAACCCTTCAAACCCTCACCCTTATCTGTCCTCTATGACAAATCCTACGGTGCATCCTATCTTCTCTTCCCAACCAATTACTAGTGGTGCTCCTTTGGGGCATGAGCTGACTCTTGACCAGCTCCTACAATCCCCGGTGACAAGCTATCCAGCATCCACTACAACTACATGGGAGCAAGCTCTGTCCGTGCTCCCTTTAGCACGGAGTGCTGTTATGAGCACTCCCCTCGGGATGAACTGCTCCACTGGCCCAGGAAGCCTTCAAGGCTTCAACCTTATGCCCAACATGATGACCCAGATGATGGCCAACTTCCCGTGGCAGCACTTCATCAATCAAGTGCTCGCCACTCAAGGAAACAATGGCAATGGCAGCAATGTGGATGCAAGGACTGAAGAAGACTTGGCTAAACCGTACAAGCCAAGTAACCTTTCATGTTTCTCAAGACAAATAGCCGATTATGACTTCCAGTCAAAGATCAAAATGCCGGCCCACATCAGGACATATGATGGGACTGAAGATCCTGAGGACCATCTTCAGATCTTCACCGGTGCAGCTCGGATAGAGAAGTGGTCCAACGCGGAGTGTTGCCTAATGTTCATGCAAACTCTTATTGGATCCGCCAGGATCTGGTTCAACGATTTACCTGCTCAAAGCGTTCGAAGCTTTGACGATCTCAGCAAAGGTTTCCTGGCCAATTTCTCTCAACAAAGACGATATGTCAAAGACGCAACAGTGATCTTTCAGATAAAGCAACGTGATGATGAAAGTCTCCGTGCTTTCATTGAACGATACAAGAAGGAAGGTCTGACTTATGTAGGGGTCGACGAGAAAATGAGGGTGGCTGGCTTCATGAATGCCATCACCTCTAAGTACCTTACAAGGGATTTCAACAAATCTCTACCCAAGACCTTAGAAGAAGCTCTTGAAAGGGCCGAAGCCCACATCCGGGGAGAGGAGGCAGTAGACATTAAGGAACAAAGAAAAAGAGGGTCCGGCTGGAGGAGCAACAGTCCAGCCAGAAAAAGAGGGAACTTCAACCCCTATGACAGGCGGCCAAAGGGTTCAGATCCTCGAAGGTCTGAAGGTCGGAACCTTTCAAGCAGGGAAAAAGGCATAAGCTTCACGCCCCTCACAAAGACCCCTCAAGAAATCCTTGCAACAGAGGAAGTTAAACAAAACTTTCGGCCTCCTAGACCTCTCCCCAAAAGCAGGAAAAATGAGAACTCCACCCAATACTGCGAGTTTCATGAAGAAAAGGGTCACCACACCAATGATTGCTTCCAACTCAAGAAAAGAATAGAAGAGGCTGTTAAATCCGGAGAACTCGCTCATTTGGTAAAGGGAGTCCGGGACAAAATGGCTGAAGGAAAGGGTAAGGAAGTCAATATGGTAGATTTCGATGGAAAGGTTCCTCATAAAAGACAAAGGTTGGAAGCTTGGGAGCTTCAATGTGTCTGTTTCCCCCTACGGAGAATGACCCTCTCTCTAGCCCACTCGTGGTAGGGGCTACCGTAGGAACGTTGCAAACATGCAAGGCATACATAGACACGGGTGCAGCCACTGAAATCATGTTCGAAAAATTCTTCAACCAATTGAGCAATGAAGAACGTTCAAGGCTTCAACCTTCTGGAACCTCTATAAAAGGTATCGCTGACATACCTCTCAAGCCTTTAGGGCAACTAACACTTAATGTTCGTTTTAGTGAAGGTTCAAAAGAACGAACCCAACCACTCACCTTTGTGGTTATCAACATCCCCTCAAGCTATGATGTGATCATTGGAAGACCAGGACAGTGTGCATTTTACATGGCCGTGTCTGTTGGTCATGGCATAGTCAAATTCCCCACCGAAAGGGGCATAGCAACCCTTCAACCCTCCCAGGAAGCCTACATGGTTGAAGGCGAAAGTTCAAACAGTGAAGAAGACAGGCAAAGATTGGTCATAAACCATAAATACCCGGAACAAAGGATAAGGGTCAACCCTGACCTCTCTCAAGAGACCCTTTCATATCTTGAAAAATTGCTAACACACTACAGTGATGTATTCGCTTGGTGTCCTGAAGATATGACCGGGATCCCTCGGGATATTGCCGAGCACGAGTTGAGAATACCACCAGAGGTCAAGCCGGTGGTTCAAAAGAAAAGAAGCTTGGCACCTGAAAGAAGTCTGGCAGCCTGCCAAGAGGTTGAAAAGCTTGTGTCAGCCGGCATCCTCCGAGAAGTCAAGTACCAATCATGGGTTGCAAACCCAGTTATGGTCAAAAAACCAGACAACTCTTGGAGGATGTGCATAGACTTCAAGGATCTTAACAAAGCTTGTCCTAAGGATTGCTATCCACTACCAGAGATTGACCTCAAAGTTGACTCCCTCACCGGGTACTCGTTCAAATGCTTTCTTGATGCATACAAAGGTTACCACCAAATCCTCATGAAGGAAGAAGATGAGGAAAAAACAGCCTTTCACACGGACAAAGGAATCTTTTGCTATCAAAAGATGCCTTTCGGCCTCAAAAACGCAGGAGCAACCTATCAACGGCTCGTTGACAAAGCCTTCGAAAGCCAAATTGGCAAAAACATGGAGGCATATGTCGATGACCTGGTTATTAAAAGCAAAACGGAATACCAAATGCTCGATGATATTCAAGAAACTTTCAAGAACCTCAGAAAGGTTAACATGAAGCTTAATCCAGAAAAGTGTTCATTTGGATTCGAGGAAGGAAAATTTTTGGGCCACATTGTTGGAAAACAAAGCATCAAAGCCAACCCTAACAAAGTAAAAGCCGTCCTTGAAACCAAGCCACCAAAGACCAAGAAGGAGGTTGAAAGCTTGAATGGGAAGCTTGCAGCCTTGAAGCGTTTTACCTCCAAGTTAGCCGAAAGATCTATGCCCTTCTACAAAACGCTCAAGAACTGCTCAGATAAGAAGGATTTCAAATGGACTGAAGAAGCTGAGGAAGCTTTCAACCAGATGAAGCAACACTTAGCTTCCCTACCAGACATAGCAGCACCAAAAACCGGGGAGTTAATATCGGTGTACCTCTCAATCACGGACGAGGCCATCAGTGCAGTCCTCACCATTGAGCGAGACAAGGCCCAGGTACCCGTTTATTTTTTCAGCAAAACTTTAAAACTAGCTGAAACAAAATACCCTCCTCTTGAAAAACTTGCCCTAGCTTTAGTTCAAACAGCTAGAAGGCTTCGAAGGTATTTCCAAGCACACCCCATACAAGTAGTCACCGACCAACCAATTAAGAGTGTGCTTGAAAAACCTGAAAACTCGGGGCGATTAGCCAAATGGGCCATAGAACTGGGTGAACATAACATCACCTATGTTCCAAGAAAAGCTATCAAGGCTCAAGTCTTGGCCGATTTCATTGTGGAAGTCCCAAACCAAACACTTACTGAAGTAAACACAGCCACCACTGAACCTTCTAACCCTGAAGCCTGGAAGCTTTTTACCGATGGGGCTTCAAGCGTTGAAGGGTCAGGGGCCGGATTAATTTTGATTAACCCAAAAGGTTTGGAGTTCACATATGCTCTTCGATTTGATTTTCAGACCACCAATAACGAGGCTGAATACGAAGCACTAATAGCCGGCTTAAGGCTGGCCAAAGAAATGAAGGTTGAAAAGCTTGAAGTGTTCACGGATTCGTTGCTGGTCTCAAGCCAAGTGAATGATAGCTACATAGCTAAAGAGCCCAACATGAAAAAATACAGAGAAAAATCAAAGGACCTAATGAATACCTTCCAAGCATGCAACATCAAACAGATCCCCAGATCTCAAAACAAAAAGGCCGATGCCTTAAGTAAGCTTGCATCTCTCACCTTTGCCCACCTCACCAAGAAGGTACTGGTAGAAGTGTTGAAGGCCCCATCCATTAACGAATTAGAGGTTCAAGATGTGGTTACCGAAGAAGAACCAAACTGGATGACTCCCATAAGAAAGTTCCTCAAAAATGGTGAATTACCCAATGATCAAGTGGAAGCTAAAAGGGTTGAAATCAAGGCAAGACAATACATGCTGCAAGGAGAAACCCTTTACAAAAAGGGTTACCTTGCTCCCTTGCTAAGGTGTGTCGGCCCCGAGCAAAGCAAGTATTTGATCAAGGAAATTCATGAAGGAGTGTGTGGAGCCCACTTTGGAGCTAGATCGGTAGTTGCAAAACTCATGAACCTCGGATATTTCTGGCCTTCAATGCATCGTGACACAGCCGAAGAATTGAAGAAATGTGATGCCTGCCAGATCCATGCACCAATCCCAAAAAGTCCCAAACACGACTTAGTCCCAATAACCCCCGCTTGGCCATTTCACAAGTGGGGAATGGACATTGTTGGTCCATTTCCCCCAAGCAAAGGAGGAGTAAAATTCATATTGGTGGCGGTGGACTATTTCACCAAGTGGCCCGAGGTCAAACCACTTGCCAAGATAACAGGAAAGCAAGTCATTGACTTTGTCTGGGAAAACATCATTTGCCGTTATGGGTTGCCAAGAGTACTTGTTACCGACAACGGAAGACAATTTGCTGAGAAGCCTTTTAGCGTTTGGTGCAAAGAATACAAAATCGATCAGGTTTTCAGCTCAGTGGCTTATCCACAATCAAACGGGCAGGTTGAGAGAACAAATAGAAGCATAGTGGAAGGAATCAAGACAAGATTGGGAAGATATGAAAGCAACTGGCTTGAAGAATTGCCTAGTGTTCTATGGGCAATTAGAACAACGGAAAAAACAAGCCATAAGAAAACACCTTACAGCTTGGTATTTGGATCCGAAGCTGTGATCCCTGCCGAAATAGGAGTTGTAACCCAAAGAATTGTCAACATGGATCCCGAAGCAAACCAAAAAGAGACCATGTTGAATTTACAACTCCTAGAAGAAGCAAGAGATCAAGCCGCAATTCAAGAAGCCAAATACAAGCAACAGATGGAAGCTTACTACAACAAAAAAGTCAAAAACGAACGTTTCAAGCCAGGGGACTTAGTCCTCAGAAACAACGAGGCCAGTAAGAAAGAAAATCAAGGAAAGCTTGGCCCAAAGTGGGAAGGCCCATACACCATCCTTGAAGCACACAAAGGTGGATCCTACAAGCTGGCTGATTCAGAAGGCAAAAGGCTTCCAAGGCATTGGAACGGCAAAACATTGAAAAGGTTCCATGTGTAAACGGAAAGTTTGGTTTGTATCAAAATGTATTTCAAGCAGAACTAAGAATACCTTTTGTAAAACGCAAGTATTGCTCTAATGAATGAAGTTGTTTCTATCAAACTTGTCTTTCTATCCTAAAATCAGGTTGAGAACCTAGCAAAAAACTCCATGGCAAGTGCCATGTAAGGGGATGAGCTCCCAGGCCACATCGCTCAATAGGTTCAAGGGTTGAACGAGGCTATATAAGGGGTGAGTTCCTAAATCAATACAACTCCATGAGACTTGTCAAGAAAAAATAAAATTGTCTCATAGACGGGTATAAACAGCCTACACCAAATGTTCACGAAGTTTTAGAAATATAGTCTACAAAGAGGCTAGAAAAACCAAAAGAAATAATGAAAAGGATAGGTGTTATCTCTTCTTGTTAAAAATGCCAAGGCTAAGTGTCTGCAGCACTGAACCCTTTTAGGTATAAAAAACATAAGGGCAACACAAACCTGACAAAGACAAAGTTACAAAAAGAACAAAGTCAATTGGAAAAAATCACAAAGGTACAAACCAAGCCAGGACGCAAAACCAAAAAGCCTTCAAGGCTTCAAGCCACTCGGGCAATACCTCGAAGCCTTTAAGGTTTCAACCTTTTAAACGACAGCCAAAAGGCTTCAATAGACAAACTCCAAATAAACTATCTTGTCCAAAAAAGGCACAAGCATAAAACCATAACAAAAAGAAAAATAGTTAAAACATCACATCATAAAAAGTCCTAAAAAGACTTCCAAACATAAGTTAAGGCAAGTCCTAGTAACTTGCAAATCTAATCATTGTCCAACGGCCATACAGGCCTTCAACATAACCAAAAGGAACCTTAGGGGTTCCTACCAAACCTAACATTGTTCAAGTTAACATTACAAACATAAGTTGTTTTCAGTGCTAAGAAAGCTACGAATCAATCATCAACAGATTTGGAAACTCCAGAACCTTCGCCCTTGGCCTTCTTTGTTTTCTTCAACTTTTTAGTCTTCACACCTCCATCACCACCAACCGCCGAAGCCTCCAAGCTTGCATCCTTAGGAACATCCGGCTGACCTGAAAGGGTATCATCGCTATCCCCCGAATAGGACCTCTTCCTTGAAAGAGAGCCCAAAACCTCAGCACAAACCTTCTCATTTAGGCCCTCCGGTTTCAATTCCTGCAATACAGAAAGAGGTTTACCAAAACAAGTGGAAACCTGATGGATGTAGGGGTAGGTCAGCTTCTCCATTTGCTCAACGGAGCCTTTAAAAACGCCAGAAGCCTCGGGACGAAACAGAGGTGACTTCTCCAAAGGATGACCGGATTCATGAAGTTTATACCCAGCAATGAGGCCTTGATGTTTCCCCAGGTTAAGAAGCTTAGTGTAAACGTCACCAAGAGCAGAGTTAAACTCTTTGGAGTGCAATAGATAAGTAACCACTTGGTGAAAACCTTGCTCTATGAGCCATTGGTTATCCCCAGTAGCCTGAGCAACTGAAGCTTTCAACCCTTCTTTCTCCTTAAAAAAAGCCTGCTGCTGAACAAACAAAGCTTCCCGGTCAGCCCTAAGTTTCAGCCTAGATGCCTCGAAGCTCTTTTTCAAATCATCCATCTCAATCTCATGCGTCTTTTTCAGATCACTAACCTTCTTCTCCCATGCTGCTTCCTTCTCGGCAAAACCAGCTATCTCCTTCTTCATCCCAGCCATGGAGGATTTCATTTTATCCTTCTTCTTGGAGAATTCTTCATATTCCCGCATTCTCTGACGAAAACGGGCAATGCCTTGAGGAAGCATAGAAGCTAGGTTGCAGGTACTCAAAATCATTCGGGACAGCATCAGGTCATCATCCATCCCAGCAATAGTCTCGTGTACTGAGGGAGGAGCAATGTAACTCAGAGCATCCTCACAAACAGTAACATCTTTGAAACTGTCATCATTCTTCACTGACCAAGCAGGCACATAAATCCCTTCCGGATCCAACCCTTCAACGTTCTTGCTTGAGGACTCCTGAACAGGAGTGACAACAACCTTCTTGCTTGAAACCTTTTTACCATGAACAACCAATTCTTTATCCTTCTCCGCACCCGCTTCAACACCTTGATCCTCCGAAACTTCAATGTCATCACTCAACTCCACCGGTTCAGTAGAAGTGGATTGAGGACCAGCCTTCAACAACCGACGAGAAGATCGGCGAGTTGAAGATTTAGGAGCATTAGACTTAGAAAAACCCTTGGCAGTAGCAGCACTAACATAACCTGAACCCTCAAACCTTTGATCAACAGTCCTAACCACAACATTCTCACCAGGAACAGACGGAGCATCCTCAAAAACAACATCAGAAGTATCGTCGCTCTTAATAAAATCCAAGGCAGACATGACTGCAAAAAACAACAACACATAAGTCATAGACTAAGAAAAACATAAAGAGGACAAAAAAGGAAAAGGCATACCAATTCCACTCCTCATAAGAACCGGATCCCGATCAACATTTCCCCAAATTTTACTAACCCCTAATAGAACAAGTAAGTGTTCAGGAAAGGGGCGAACCCTCGAAGGGCACCCCCGGATGGCATTGAGAAAAACATCATTCAATTCAGACTCAGAAGGTTCCAGAGCATTGAGAACAGCATCCGGATTCCTCCACACCATTTTGAAAGGGATGATAGTATCGGAAACCCAGAAAAAGCGGTCTTTCCAAGCCCCAAGTGTGGTAACCATCGATGCAATAAGGCAGGTATCAACTTTGGTTGTTTCAAATGTAAACCAATCGCCATTCTTCGCCAAGCGAAAAAACCGGCGAAAGAGTAAAAGGGAAGGATCATACCCTAGAGCACGACACAAAACCTCAAAATGCAAAACCCTAGCCATCTCCTTTGGATGAACTTGCCCAAAAGAAACCCGATAATACTCCAACAAGTTCAAAACAAAAAACGAAAAAGGATAACGAAGGTTTGAGAACTCAAAATGACTACAATAGAAGGCAATCGAACCAGAAGGCGGTTTATCAACGGGAAGATCACAAGCAGGGGCAGTGGGGTTAAATTTCCTATCAATACCATATTCCATACAAAATAAATCTATCTCCTCTTGTGTTAACCGGGAAAAAGATTTTGCTAAGTCCTTACGAGCACCCATTTTTTTTGAACGGAAAATGAAGAATGCAAGATGAAAAGGAAACCGGAACTAACCTTAGAAGGAGAGAAAATGGCAGAAAACTTGGAGAAGATTATGAGACAAATGGATAAGTATGGAAATATAAAATAAATATAAGTCTACAATAGGGGTAATAATGGCAACACAGTAACTTCTGCGAAAACCGCCACCCTATCAACTGCCATACATCAATCAAATCAAGTGTCAGTTATTTGAAATTCAAATTCAAAACATTAACTGCCGTTAACCTTTCAAGCCTTCAAGCATGGAACCATTGAAACTTTTAGGCAATAAAACACGCGTATAAAGTCAGAAGTCTTTGAGCTCATCTCCCAAAAACCTCTGACTTGGGGGGCTGATGACGGGGGTAGCCCAAGACTAAATAAAATGACTAATTACGTAAACGCTTAAATGGTTAAATGGTTCAAGGCTTAAAAAGCTGTGGAAGGAAAAAGCAGCACGGTAACAGTAGCCAAGTCACATCTGAAGATTGCTTCACCAACCCACAGCCGCAAAGGCATTGCAGGTCTGCACGGTGCACGCTATTATCCGGGGGACTAAAGCCTTCAACCCCCAAAAGGGGAAACCCTCCACTGCAAGCGAGGTTGCTAGTCAAATCCATTCCACTTCGGGAGATGCCTTCCCTTATAAAATGACACTTCATTTACTTCAGGGAGACATCTGGACCAGCTCTGATTCTTCTATCTCTGGTCATTCACATCGGATGCTTGTCTCGCACAAGTCATTCCCTTTCACATCCACCACACACATTCCCTTTGCTTTCACTTCCGAATCTGAGCACAAATCAGAGGAGGATCTATAGCAAAGAATAATAACGAACTAGTAAACCTCCTTCCACGTCTCGCAAACGTGGGGGGACCCCACGACCTGCGTTAGGCAAGGTTGAACCCTTCAACCCTTCTGCCTAGCCAGCCAAGCTACCACCGTTGGTCTTGTATTTGTTGCATCAACAACTCACAAAACCGTTTGTTATTGTATTATACTACTAGAAAACAGGATTTTTGTGACCGCATTTTCAAAGACAATGAAAGATAAGAGAATTGTACCTTGCGCTTGCTCGGGAGTAAAACCCTGCATTGATGGCAGTACCACCACCCAAAACTCTAGCTCTTGCATTGTAGACTCCATCATTAGACACAAAGTATTGTGAAGGAGAAGTATCAGAAAGGTCCGCAAGGGTAAGATGGAAATTTGACAAAAAAGACACATTTCTGTTTGTAAAAGGGACACCACCCCTTTCAAGTAACAACACCTTATATTTTTGGGACAATGTGGCTGCCAATGGACACCCTGCTGTACCACCCCCTACAACAATGTAGTCATACCCCTTTCCTCCGCCGTTGGATAACGATGACGATGGTGGTGACGATGATGAGAATGAGCTTGACTCTCGGATGAAAGGGTATCGAGTTTGCCATTCTTTGTAATGACCTGCATTGTACAAATGAAGTTATTGAATTGCCCGTTGACAAATTAATTTTCCCAAAGGTGCCTATTTTGTGCCATAATATTGCAGTTTGAACTAAACCCTAAAACAGTTAACTGAAAAAAGGTGCCCATTTTGTGCCATAATATTGCGTTTTGAACTAAACCCTAAAATAATTAATTGAAAAAGAAACAAAAACCCATGGATCTTTTTTTCTTTCTTTCTAACTTTTCGGCTGAAAAGCTTAAAATTTGTTTATTTAAGTAAACAAAACTTTATTTTAAGTATACCTTTTACAAAGTTGCCACCTTGTATCAATAAAAATGCAAGAACATTAACCAACAAACCTTTTTTTTATAAAAATGCAACTTTGTGTTTCAAAATCTGGAAGTTATCTACCACAACCCCAGAAATCTTCATTCATAAAAATGCAAGAACAATAACCAAGAAACCTTTTTTTTCTAATAAATAAGCAACCTTTTTATGTCAAAATTTTGAAGTTACAAACCGAGAAATAAGTGAACTAAACCAACCCCACAAATAAAATGAGCTAAATCAAAACAAGAACATACAATATAATTGTATATAGATACATATATAACATTATGTTGGTATGTAAAGAGAGAGAGAAAACAAGAACCTTGAGAGGGGGTGATGAGGGTGGCAAGAGAAGAAGAAAAGAGAAAAATGAAGAGAGAGAGCTTCTTGTTGTCGTTGATTTTCATTGGAGACAGTGAAGGAGCTTCAAATTATCTGAATTTGAGTTGTGTGGCCAACTGTGGTTGGTCTTGTTGTGTGTGCAAAACACCCTGCTTCTTGCAATTAAATCATCACATCCCCTTATATATTACTCAACTCTATGGACTGATGATCACATACACACATAGCCAACTGTAAATTTAATATTAATAATATTTGATATAATTAAAAAGGTCGAGAAGCTACTAATGCAAAAATGATTCTGTAGAGTTATAAAAAGGGAGGAATAATGGCGTCAATAATGTGAGGTAGATAAAGCAAGAGAGCAATAAATGAGACCGGGAAGAACAATTAATGACCGCTCATCTTTCTTCTACACATATGATCATTAATCAATGTTTACAGATGGGTTTGATGTGGATGAAATCATGGCCATTAGATTGTATGTAAGCTTCATAGACCATGGTTTTGAATAAACTAAATAAAAAGAAGAGTTAATAACAACTTGAGTTTCCATAGTTGACACATTTTCGCATAATGAGCCTCAGTCAAATTGCATTCTGAATCCCTATGGTTCTCACTTCCTTGCAGTCTGAGTCCTTCTGTCAGATTGTAGTTAAATATCGTCGGAAATCTTTTGAAAAGACCAATTTGCCCATGTTATTATGTTCTAGCTAGGGGTGTAAACGAGTCGGGCCGAGCCCGAGCTCGACCAGACTCGAGCTAGGCTCGTTAGGTTTTTATGAAGCTCGAGCTCGAGCTCGGCTCGGTTCGAGCCTACTTCTTTGAGCTCGAGCTCGGCTCGCGAGTAAAACCCAAAGCTCGAGCTCGGCTCGAATTATTTTGAGAACAACCTTAAACGAGCTAAAAGCTCGGCTAGAGCTCACTTCAACATCACTTAAACGAGCTAAAGCTTGGCTCTAGCTCAGCTCATCTCATCAATGTTATCATCATTATTAATATATTATATATATATATATATATAAATTAAAATTTTGTACGGGCTCGTTTAGGCTCGCAAGCCTAAACAAGCTTTGTATTTCAGGCTCGAGCTCGGGCTCGATAACAAAACGAGCTCTATTTCAGGCTCGAGCTCGGGCTCGGGCTCATTAAGGCTCGGCTCGTTCGAGCTTTTAACCGAGCCGATCACGAGTAGCTCTCGAGCCTCTGGGCTTGTTTACACCCCTAGTTCTAGCAATACGAGTCCTTCTAGATTCAATCTAAATTCCCTCTAAATCCATTCAATCAAGTTTCTCACCATATCTAATCCAGACACACAACACATTCAAATGCATCAATCTGATTCAAATTCAAGACACAACTTACAAGCAAACTGCATTCATCAATCTGTCTTCATTCATCCAACACTACATTCATCAATCATGCACAACTGAATTCTGTCTTATTTATCCAACACTGCATTCATCAATCATGCACAACTGTCCAACTTACAAGCAAACATTCCAAATGCAACTGCATTCATCAAACTGTTACAAGCAAACCTCTCCAAATGCAAACTGTCAAATTGTAAAACTTATAAGCAAAGTGATTCAACATGCAATTTATCAAACTTACAATATGTCTTTGTTGTTTGGTATAGAGAAAACGCTATGGTTTGGAATTGTTTTGTATTGAAATTGTATTGTACAAAATTAGGGTTATACAAAGATGGTGTTTATATAGTCCACCATATTACACACTAGCCCCTATACTATTTGTTTTCTTCTTTCCGACACTCCCCCTCAAGTTGAGTAGTGGGATTTCCAATACTTAACTTGCTCAAACAGCTACTAAATGTATTTCCGTTGACTGCTTTTGTGAGAATATCTGCGAGTTGATCTTTTGATGATATATACGGAAGCTCTATGATCCTTTCCTCTAGTTTCTCCTTGATGAAATGTCGATCTACCTCCACGTGTTTTGTTCGATCATGCTGAACTGGATTTTCTGAGATTTGTATTGCAGCTGTATTGTCGCACAAAATTTTACTGGGTGTTACCCTTTGGGAGAAACCAATGTCTTCTAGAAGTTTCCTGATCCAAAGAACTTCGCTTAACCCTTGAGCTATGCCTCTAAACTCTGCTTCTGCACTTGACAGAGCGACCAACTTTTGTTTCTTACTCCTCCAGGTAAAAAGGTTTCTACCAACCAAGGAGAAGTACCCTGATGTTGACCTTCGATTTCCCTTATCTCCTGCCCAGTCGGCGTCAGTGTAGAGCTCAACATTTAAATGTCCATTTGCTTTGAACAACACTGCATGGCCCGCGGTTCCCTTTAGATACCTTAGAATTGAGCAGCTTCCATGTGAGCAACTTGCGGTTGGTGCATAAACTGACTTACCACTCCAACAGCATAAGCTATATCAGGGCGAGTGTGGGAGAGATAGATTAACTTGCCCACGAGCCGTTGATACCTCTCTTTGTCTGCAAGCTCACCATTAAGTTCCATGTGAAGATTGTGGTTCACCACCATTGGCGTATCTGCTGGTTTACAATCAATCAAACCAGTTTCCGCCAGGAGATCAAGGATATACTTCTTTTGGCAGATGAAAATCCCCCGTTTAGACCTGAGAACTTCTATTTCGAGGAAATACTTGAGATTCCCAAGGTCTTTCATTTCAAACTTTGAAAACAAATTCTTTTCAAGCCGTGCTATCTCTTCCACATCATTTCCGGTGATAATCATGTCGTCTACATATATGATCAGGCAAGTTACGAGGTCGTTTCTTCTTTTTAGGAACAGGGTATGATCAGCGTTACTTTGGTAATACCCATATTCTTTCATGGCCAAGGTGAACTTTCCAAACCAGGCCCGAGGTGACTGTTTTAGCCCGTATAGAGACTTTTTCAACCGACAAACCTCTCCATCTTTAAAATCCCCTGAAAAACCTAGAGGTGCTTCCATGTAGACTTCTTCCGCTAGGTCGCCATGGAGAAATGCATTTGTAACATTAAACTGATGAAGAGGCCAATTCTTATTTGCTGCCACGGAGAAGAGGACTCTGATGGTGTCCATTTTTGCAACCGTAGAAAACGTCTCAGAGTAATCGATCCCATACGTCTGAGTGTGTCCTTTTGCTACAAGTCGAGCTTTGTATCTTCCAATAGAACCATCTGGTTTATACTTTAATTGAACACACCCAACGGCAACCAACTATTTTCTTTCCTTTTGGGAGAATGCACTTTTCCCACGTATTGTTTTTCATAAGAGCTTGCATCTTTGTTTCCATTGCTTCTTTCCAGTTCTTCTTACCTTGTTCTTCCTTTACAGAGCCAGGTATTTGTTCAGAGTATAGAGAGGTGACAAATGCTTTCGCACTATTTGATAAGTTCCCATTAACTATATTAGCTACAGGATACCTTGGGGTTCTGGTTTCCCTCTCTGGCGAGTACCGTTTTGGAGGGACCCCTCTATTGGCTCTAGGAGGGAGAGGGTATCTTCTGGTTGTCTCTGCTGCAACTGATTCCACATGTTCAACGACTTGTTCAACCTCTTCCAAGTCTGGTTCGCCCTGTTCCACATCTGCTTCAACCTGTGGAGTAGGTTCCGTTTTTTTCGATTTTATGTGTTCCCCTGTTGTCTCATGGTTATAAAATGTAGAACCTCCAGGGTCCTCAGTATTTCTTACCTCAGGTATCACGTTGGATGGACTTTCTTCAGTGGTACTGTGCTCCGCAGATTGTGTGGCTGTGTTTGAAGGACCCGCAGTACTGTGATGATTTTCTGTTGTTACTTCTTCGGATGAGGGAAGTTGGGTTAGCCAACTCAGGGTATCTATACATTCGTTCTCCCCCTGACCACTGAGTTGGGCATTATAAAAGTATTTTGTTTCAAGAAAGTCAACGTTCATTGTGGTGAACATTTGATGAGTTTTTGGATTATAACACCGGTAACCTATTTGGTCGATCCCATAGCTGACAAATACACATTTCTCAGCACATGGGCCGAGCTTGTTCCGGTTGATTTTGGGTATGTGGACAAATGCGGTACACCCGAAGATTCGAGGTTCAAGTGTAAGAGGATGGGGAATACTGGCAGACTTAGACAGACAATCTAAGGGAGTTTTAAATTTAAGAGCTTTTGTGGGAAGTCGATTCAGGAGATACACGGAGGTTGCAACTGCCTCCGGCCAGAAAGATTTAGGAACCTGGGGTTCGAATAAAAGGGCTCGAGTCATTTCAAGAATAATACGGTTTTTTTGGTTCGGAAACACCGTTTTCTTCGGGGGTATGAGAACAAGAGGTTTGATGAATTAATCCTTTGGTTTTAAAGAAATTGTTTCATGGGTGTATTGACAAATCCCCCCCCCCCCCATTGTCGGATCGAAGGATTTGGATTTGAGTTCGGAATTGAGTTTGAATCATAGCATAAAACGTGATAAATTTTTCGTAAACTTCGGATTTGTTTTTTTTTTTAAATATACCCATGTCATGCGAGTGCAATCATCCACGAATAGTATGAAGTACCGAAGACCCTGCCCCCCCCCCCCCCCTCACAGGGGCAGGACCCCACACATCAGAATGGATTACTCAAATGGTGAAGCAACTTTCGTATTGCTAGGTTTAAATGGTTTTCGATGGCTTTTGGAACGAAGACAGGTTTCACAATCTATTTTCCCATTTGAAGGGAAGAGTTTTGGAAACAAAATGTGCGAATAACCATTGGATGGGTGTCCCAAACGTCTATGCCATAACCAGGCTTCTCGATTTACAATTCCATGTGCCAACATCACAGTACCCTGTTGAGCCATTTCATCCACGTAGTACAATCCTTGGCGCTCAGTACCACGTCCAATAATCACACCCGTCCTGATATCCTGTAGAAGGCAGAAAGTAGGATGCATTAGTACCGTTCAATTTAACTCTTTGGTAATATGGCTAATGAAGAGCAGTTTGTGCGATAATGATGGATCATAAAGACAATTTGATAATTTCATAGTTGGTGAAATCTCAATTGTTCCTCCTCCTTTCACTGCATCATTCCATTGTTTGCAGTATGGATTTGGGTTTTTTGAGGATTGGACATTGACCGTATGTCTAACGGTTCAAACGTCATGGTGTCAGTGGCACCAGAATCGAATATCCAAGAACTGTTTTTTCCATGGTTGATTTCCATTTTTTTCCTTCTTTTTTTTTTGAACTTTGGGCGAAGAAGGAATTGACGAAGAAGGAACCGAGGAACACCTAGCCGAGGAACCAACTCTATGAAAGGTTAATAGGATTCGAATCAGTCAAGCTGCACTATAACGATAGTCGCGACCAATATGAGACCTACTAAGCAATCGAGAAGAGGAACTGGCTAGCAACAGATCCAAAGTGCCAAACAGAACCGAATCCCGGAAGCGAATGGAAGGATCGAAAGATTGACTTAAGGCGAGAGGTCAGGCCGGGAGAAATAGCGACCTCGCACACTAAGGTGGTGTTTGTTTTTTTCAAGAAGAGCTTCCTGGCCTCTTCTGTCTGCACCGTGCAGACGCGGGAAGAGGTTTAGCCTCAGAAGAGTGTTTGTTTTTTTTTTTTTTTAGAAGTGCTTTTTACTTCTCCCCAGCCTCTTCATGAGGAAGAGATAAAACCAAAGCTTCTCCAAGAAGAGCTTTACCTCTTCTTGGCACCACCTCCACCCCTGCTCCGCCACCCACCACCACCCCTGCTCCGCCACCACCACCTCTGCTCCGCCACCACCGCCTCTGCTCCACCACCATCATCATCATCATCATCACCTCCACCCCTGCTCCGACACCACTAAATCGATCGGAAACGAAACCCTAAATCGATGGCAAACAAAACACCCCAAATCGATCAAAGTTCAGCGACACCGGTCGACCTCATGTTCAGCGTGTCTCGGTTCAGGTACGGGTTTGAGTTTATTCGGTTCAATCTCCGGCCAGGTGTGAAGGCGGAGGTGGTGACGGTCGTTTTGTTCGATTCGTTGCAGGCTCGGTGGTTGTGATGATGGCGGTGGAGGTGTGAAGGCGGAGGTGGTGACGGTGGTTGTGATGATAGCGGTGGTGAAGTGGTAGAGAGAGAGTAGAGAGAGAGTGGAGGTGCAGATTGTACTGTGTGGTGTGTGTTTTTAAACCTAGAAGAAGAGGTTTTATATAAAAAAAAAACAAACCCTCTTCTCCTTGCAGACTAAAGACATTTGGTCCACCTCTTCTCCTGCAGATGCCTGCAGATGTGGCCTGCAGCAGAAGAGGTTTTCCTGCAGAAAAAACAAACAGCACCTAAGCCTGTCTTCTCCTCTTTGTCGAGCCACCGGCGACCGGAGAAAGGAATGTTCGTGGAGATGTCAATGTATTGGCGAAGAACCTATATGTTCGTGGGTGAAGAATCAAAAAGTACGTGAAGAATGGTTCGTGGGTTTTGTTTGAAGGTTTGTTGATGAAGAATAAAATGGTTTGAAGGTTCGTGGACGAAGAATGGGATTGAAGATTGAATGTTCGTTAAAAATTGAATCGGGAGCTGATTAAACTTGAGGAACTATTCTTGCAATATGCTCAAAAGATGAAATTAATCCCAAACCAAAAAGATCCAGTTTTATGAATACATGTTGACCGAGCAGATCTGTTGACCGAATTCTAAGATTTGTTGACCAAATTCTTTTAATTTTTTATGATGGGCCATTTAGAGTATTATAAGTAAATTGGGCCAATGGGGTTTTGTTTGACGACGAAGATTGAATGTTCATTGGATGAGGAAGGGTTCGTGGGAACTGAATGTTCGTGGGCCAATGGGAACTGAATGTTCGTTGATGAAGGGTTTTGTTTGACGATGAAGACTGATGTGGAAGGGTTCGTGGGAACCGATGAAGGGTTTTGACGGCGGTCAGCGTGACTGTTACCGCCAGAGGCAACAAAAAAACGGATAAATCACAGATTGGAAAGACGGAGAAAAAGATGAACTGGAATATTCGATCGCCGGAGAGGAGCGTTCGAGTATAGAAAGACGGGCCGCTGTTGATGTTTTGAACGATTTGTCCTAGTTTGGTTGAACGATTGATTTGTTTGAGATTATTGAACGATTGAGTTGTTTGAGATTGACAAACAGAGTTTTCAAGGATCACAAACTCTGCTCTGATACCATGTTGTTTGGTATAGAGAAAACGCTATGGTTTGGAATTGTTTTGTATTGATATTGTATTGTACAAAAATAGGGTTATACAAAGATGGTGTTTATATAGTCCACCATATTACACACTGATGTGTGTAAAATACAACATATAAATTACATCAAATGAGGCATAAAACTAACCCTTTTTTAGAACTAATGTTGGAAAAAGTGTGCTCTTGTTTTCCTTTTGTATTTTCAGGATTAAATGAGCTCAAATGAACAAAAGAAGCAAAAAATGCAGCTAAATCTAACAATAATACAAGAAAAGGAATAAACATGGCATGCCCGACCCCTCGACAGCATCTCCTCAAGCAAAAACAGAAGAACAGAAGGCTGAACACGCCCCGTGCTCAGTGAGCATGGGGGCGTCCCCAAGTGTCTGCAGAAAAGACAAAGTTGTAGAAGCTTCTATCACCCACCACGGGGGTGTGCCCCGCGGACACGGGGCCGTGGTCAACGCAAAGATTCATAGAATCTGAGCAAATCTTGATAGTACAGATACACTTCTGCACACGGGGCCATGCCCAGCAGACACGGGGGCGTGGTCAACTAATGCAGACAAACTACAATTAATGAAGAAAGAGAAGATGGGTGGACACTGGGCCGTGTCCGGGCTTCTGTGCAGGCTATAAATAGAGGTGCTTGGCTCACTTGCAAATCATCCCTTGGCAAACCACCTCTCTCACACTACACCCACCCACCACCACCACCACCATCACGACCCACATCCACCACCATCATCCATCATAGAGTGTGTGTAGTAGTCTCGGGATCCAAGATTGATCGTAAGAGTTCTTGACAATTAAAGGCCATGTTTGCCTTAGTCTCTTACATCACTTGGTGAAGACAAGCATTTAGTGTAATACTTTTTATTTTTAATCTGTTCGCACTTTTTATTTGGTTATGTATTAATGACTTTAATAACTAGTTTCTTATGTTGAAGGTGAATCTTCCTTATCATTTGTCCTTGGTGTCTTGGCGTTATTTTACTGTCTATATAAAATAAAATATTTTCACCATTCATATCTCCACGGTCTATATGGAGATATGTTGGCTACCTGGTCGGGGGTTAAGGGAATGGTTTGGTAAGAGTCTTGCCTTGTTCAGTGTATAGATCCTGCAAGGACCTGGGTCAAGCTTAGTAGGACCTCCTTCAAAACCCACTGGTATTGGATGGCGGGGGTTCGAATTTCTTGATCCCCTCATATGTAAACTACTATTAAAACATTAACCCGGCTACTTAGGATTGTATCCCTGCTGACCCAAACTACTTAGCCGAGGGTAACGTCACCTTCAAAAGAGGGGCCTACCACATTACGCATTAATAACTTAATTAATTATCTTTCAATAATCCAACCCTTTAGGATTGTATCCTTGCTTACTCAAACTACTGGGTTGAGGGTAACGTCACCTTCAAAAGAGGGGCCTACCACCGTTGGTCTTGTATTTGTTGCATCAACAAGTTGGCGCCCACCGTGGGGCTACGCCACTATTTCTTCTCAAAAAGACCTAGTAGTGTAGCTCTATTCACTTAAAATCACCATGTCTGAAAGTGGATCCCCGGAAGAAGTGAATCAGATTCCAAACACTTCTACTCCGGGTAGTAGCCAAGCTCACGTGGCTATACCAACTTCTTTCTCAACTCCGGGGAGCACACCCGAGTTCCTTAACTTCAACACACCAACCCCGTCCCGATCCGGAGTTCCATCTCCTAATATCGGTGTCTCTGATGCTCCATCATGTGTTGAACTCACCCCTGAAGGGGTTGCTAACAATTTCCTTGTGCTAAGGTCTCTTCTCAACCAGCACGTGAATAAAGAAAGAGAAAAGGGAGTGAGGATTCGTTTAGACTATGACGAACCTGAGCCAACATTGTCTCCTGGACCACCTCCTCCTCTTTTTGCAACAAGAAGTGAGGCTGG
The DNA here is from genome assembly GCA_030545235.1 of Helianthus tuberosus. Lineage (NCBI taxonomy): Eukaryota > Viridiplantae > Streptophyta > Magnoliopsida > Asterales > Asteraceae > Helianthus > Helianthus tuberosus. The sequence continues at coordinate 208,357 of JARYGA010036071.1, forward strand.
TCCCAGTAACCCTTCAAACCCTCACCCTTATCTGTCCTCTATGACAAATCCTACGGTGCATCCTATCTTCTCTTCCCAACCAATTACTAGTGGTGCTCCTTTGGGGCATGAGCTGACTCTTGACCAGCTCCTACAATCCCCGGTGACAAGCTATCCAGCATCCACTACAACTACATGGGAGCAAGCTCTGTCCGTGCTCCCTTTAGCACGGAGTGCTGTTATGAGCACTCCCCTCGGGATGAACTGCTCCACTGGCCCAGGAAGCCTTCAAGGCTTCAACCTTATGCCCAACATGATGACCCAGATGATGGCCAACTTCCCGTGGCAGCACTTCATCAATCAAGTGCTCGCCACTCAAGGAAACAATGGCAATGGCAGCAATGTGGATGCAAGGACTGAAGAAGACTTGGCTAAACCGTACAAGCCAAGTAACCTTTCATGTTTCTCAAGACAAATAGCCGATTATGACTTCCAGTCAAAGATCAAAATGCCGGCCCACATCAGGACATATGATGGGACTGAAGATCCTGAGGACCATCTTCAGATCTTCACCGGTGCAGCTCGGATAGAGAAGTGGTCCAACGCGGAGTGTTGCCTAATGTTCATGCAAACTCTTATTGGATCCGCCAGGATCTGGTTCAACGATTTACCTGCTCAAAGCGTTCGAAGCTTTGACGATCTCAGCAAAGGTTTCCTGGCCAATTTCTCTCAACAAAGACGATATGTCAAAGACGCAACAGTGATCTTTCAGATAAAGCAACGTGATGATGAAAGTCTCCGTGCTTTCATTGAACGATACAAGAAGGAAGGTCTGACTTATGTAGGGGTCGACGAGAAAATGAGGGTGGCTGGCTTCATGAATGCCATCACCTCTAAGTACCTTACAAGGGATTTCAACAAATCTCTACCCAAGACCTTAGAAGAAGCTCTTGAAAGGGCCGAAGCCCACATCCGGGGAGAGGAGGCAGTAGACATTAAGGAACAAAGAAAAAGAGGGTCCGGCTGGAGGAGCAACAGTCCAGCCAGAAAAAGAGGGAACTTCAACCCCTATGACAGGCGGCCAAAGGGTTCAGATCCTCGAAGGTCTGAAGGTCGGAACCTTTCAAGCAGGGAAAAAGGCATAAGCTTCACGCCCCTCACAAAGACCCCTCAAGAAATCCTTGCAACAGAGGAAGTTAAACAAAACTTTCGGCCTCCTAGACCTCTCCCCAAAAGCAGGAAAAATGAGAACTCCACCCAATACTGCGAGTTTCATGAAGAAAAGGGTCACCACACCAATGATTGCTTCCAACTCAAGAAAAGAATAGAAGAGGCTGTTAAATCCGGAGAACTCGCTCATTTGGTAAAGGGAGTCCGGGACAAAATGGCTGAAGGAAAGGGTAAGGAAGTCAATATGGTAGATTTCGATGGAAAGGTTCCTCATAAAAGACAAAGGTTGGAAGCTTGGGAGCTTCAATGTGTCTGTTTCCCCCTACGGAGAATGACCCTCTCTCTAGCCCACTCGTGGTAGGGGCTACCGTAGGAACGTTGCAAACATGCAAGGCATACATAGACACGGGTGCAGCCACTGAAATCATGTTCGAAAAATTCTTCAACCAATTGAGCAATGAAGAACGTTCAAGGCTTCAACCTTCTGGAACCTCTATAAAAGGTATCGCTGACATACCTCTCAAGCCTTTAGGGCAACTAACACTTAATGTTCGTTTTAGTGAAGGTTCAAAAGAACGAACCCAACCACTCACCTTTGTGGTTATCAACATCCCCTCAAGCTATGATGTGATCATTGGAAGACCAGGACAGTGTGCATTTTACATGGCCGTGTCTGTTGGTCATGGCATAGTCAAATTCCCCACCGAAAGGGGCATAGCAACCCTTCAACCCTCCCAGGAAGCCTACATGGTTGAAGGCGAAAGTTCAAACAGTGAAGAAGACAGGCAAAGATTGGTCATAAACCATAAATACCCGGAACAAAGGATAAGGGTCAACCCTGACCTCTCTCAAGAGACCCTTTCATATCTTGAAAAATTGCTAACACACTACAGTGATGTATTCGCTTGGTGTCCTGAAGATATGACCGGGATCCCTCGGGATATTGCCGAGCACGAGTTGAGAATACCACCAGAGGTCAAGCCGGTGGTTCAAAAGAAAAGAAGCTTGGCACCTGAAAGAAGTCTGGCAGCCTGCCAAGAGGTTGAAAAGCTTGTGTCAGCCGGCATCCTCCGAGAAGTCAAGTACCAATCATGGGTTGCAAACCCAGTTATGGTCAAAAAACCAGACAACTCTTGGAGGATGTGCATAGACTTCAAGGATCTTAACAAAGCTTGTCCTAAGGATTGCTATCCACTACCAGAGATTGACCTCAAAGTTGACTCCCTCACCGGGTACTCGTTCAAATGCTTTCTTGATGCATACAAAGGTTACCACCAAATCCTCATGAAGGAAGAAGATGAGGAAAAAACAGCCTTTCACACGGACAAAGGAATCTTTTGCTATCAAAAGATGCCTTTCGGCCTCAAAAACGCAGGAGCAACCTATCAACGGCTCGTTGACAAAGCCTTCGAAAGCCAAATTGGCAAAAACATGGAGGCATATGTCGATGACCTGGTTATTAAAAGCAAAACGGAATACCAAATGCTCGATGATATTCAAGAAACTTTCAAGAACCTCAGAAAGGTTAACATGAAGCTTAATCCAGAAAAGTGTTCATTTGGATTCGAGGAAGGAAAATTTTTGGGCCACATTGTTGGAAAACAAAGCATCAAAGCCAACCCTAACAAAGTAAAAGCCGTCCTTGAAACCAAGCCACCAAAGACCAAGAAGGAGGTTGAAAGCTTGAATGGGAAGCTTGCAGCCTTGAAGCGTTTTACCTCCAAGTTAGCCGAAAGATCTATGCCCTTCTACAAAACGCTCAAGAACTGCTCAGATAAGAAGGATTTCAAATGGACTGAAGAAGCTGAGGAAGCTTTCAACCAGATGAAGCAACACTTAGCTTCCCTACCAGACATAGCAGCACCAAAAACCGGGGAGTTAATATCGGTGTACCTCTCAATCACGGACGAGGCCATCAGTGCAGTCCTCACCATTGAGCGAGACAAGGCCCAGGTACCCGTTTATTTTTTCAGCAAAACTTTAAAACTAGCTGAAACAAAATACCCTCCTCTTGAAAAACTTGCCCTAGCTTTAGTTCAAACAGCTAGAAGGCTTCGAAGGTATTTCCAAGCACACCCCATACAAGTAGTCACCGACCAACCAATTAAGAGTGTGCTTGAAAAACCTGAAAACTCGGGGCGATTAGCCAAATGGGCCATAGAACTGGGTGAACATAACATCACCTATGTTCCAAGAAAAGCTATCAAGGCTCAAGTCTTGGCCGATTTCATTGTGGAAGTCCCAAACCAAACACTTACTGAAGTAAACACAGCCACCACTGAACCTTCTAACCCTGAAGCCTGGAAGCTTTTTACCGATGGGGCTTCAAGCGTTGAAGGGTCAGGGGCCGGATTAATTTTGATTAACCCAAAAGGTTTGGAGTTCACATATGCTCTTCGATTTGATTTTCAGACCACCAATAACGAGGCTGAATACGAAGCACTAATAGCCGGCTTAAGGCTGGCCAAAGAAATGAAGGTTGAAAAGCTTGAAGTGTTCACGGATTCGTTGCTGGTCTCAAGCCAAGTGAATGATAGCTACATAGCTAAAGAGCCCAACATGAAAAAATACAGAGAAAAATCAAAGGACCTAATGAATACCTTCCAAGCATGCAACATCAAACAGATCCCCAGATCTCAAAACAAAAAGGCCGATGCCTTAAGTAAGCTTGCATCTCTCACCTTTGCCCACCTCACCAAGAAGGTACTGGTAGAAGTGTTGAAGGCCCCATCCATTAACGAATTAGAGGTTCAAGATGTGGTTACCGAAGAAGAACCAAACTGGATGACTCCCATAAGAAAGTTCCTCAAAAATGGTGAATTACCCAATGATCAAGTGGAAGCTAAAAGGGTTGAAATCAAGGCAAGACAATACATGCTGCAAGGAGAAACCCTTTACAAAAAGGGTTACCTTGCTCCCTTGCTAAGGTGTGTCGGCCCCGAGCAAAGCAAGTATTTGATCAAGGAAATTCATGAAGGAGTGTGTGGAGCCCACTTTGGAGCTAGATCGGTAGTTGCAAAACTCATGAACCTCGGATATTTCTGGCCTTCAATGCATCGTGACACAGCCGAAGAATTGAAGAAATGTGATGCCTGCCAGATCCATGCACCAATCCCAAAAAGTCCCAAACACGACTTAGTCCCAATAACCCCCGCTTGGCCATTTCACAAGTGGGGAATGGACATTGTTGGTCCATTTCCCCCAAGCAAAGGAGGAGTAAAATTCATATTGGTGGCGGTGGACTATTTCACCAAGTGGCCCGAGGTCAAACCACTTGCCAAGATAACAGGAAAGCAAGTCATTGACTTTGTCTGGGAAAACATCATTTGCCGTTATGGGTTGCCAAGAGTACTTGTTACCGACAACGGAAGACAATTTGCTGAGAAGCCTTTTAGCGTTTGGTGCAAAGAATACAAAATCGATCAGGTTTTCAGCTCAGTGGCTTATCCACAATCAAACGGGCAGGTTGAGAGAACAAATAGAAGCATAGTGGAAGGAATCAAGACAAGATTGGGAAGATATGAAAGCAACTGGCTTGAAGAATTGCCTAGTGTTCTATGGGCAATTAGAACAACGGAAAAAACAAGCCATAAGAAAACACCTTACAGCTTGGTATTTGGATCCGAAGCTGTGATCCCTGCCGAAATAGGAGTTGTAACCCAAAGAATTGTCAACATGGATCCCGAAGCAAACCAAAAAGAGACCATGTTGAATTTACAACTCCTAGAAGAAGCAAGAGATCAAGCCGCAATTCAAGAAGCCAAATACAAGCAACAGATGGAAGCTTACTACAACAAAAAAGTCAAAAACGAACGTTTCAAGCCAGGGGACTTAGTCCTCAGAAACAACGAGGCCAGTAAGAAAGAAAATCAAGGAAAGCTTGGCCCAAAGTGGGAAGGCCCATACACCATCCTTGAAGCACACAAAGGTGGATCCTACAAGCTGGCTGATTCAGAAGGCAAAAGGCTTCCAAGGCATTGGAACGGCAAAACATTGAAAAGGTTCCATGTGTAAACGGAAAGTTTGGTTTGTATCAAAATGTATTTCAAGCAGAACTAAGAATACCTTTTGTAAAACGCAAGTATTGCTCTAATGAATGAAGTTGTTTCTATCAAACTTGTCTTTCTATCCTAAAATCAGGTTGAGAACCTAGCAAAAAACTCCATGGCAAGTGCCATGTAAGGGGATGAGCTCCCAGGCCACATCGCTCAATAGGTTCAAGGGTTGAACGAGGCTATATAAGGGGTGAGTTCCTAAATCAATACAACTCCATGAGACTTGTCAAGAAAAAATAAAATTGTCTCATAGACGGGTATAAACAGCCTACACCAAATGTTCACGAAGTTTTAGAAATATAGTCTACAAAGAGGCTAGAAAAACCAAAAGAAATAATGAAAAGGATAGGTGTTATCTCTTCTTGTTAAAAATGCCAAGGCTAAGTGTCTGCAGCACTGAACCCTTTTAGGTATAAAAAACATAAGGGCAACACAAACCTGACAAAGACAAAGTTACAAAAAGAACAAAGTCAATTGGAAAAAATCACAAAGGTACAAACCAAGCCAGGACGCAAAACCAAAAAGCCTTCAAGGCTTCAAGCCACTCGGGCAATACCTCGAAGCCTTTAAGGTTTCAACCTTTTAAACGACAGCCAAAAGGCTTCAATAGACAAACTCCAAATAAACTATCTTGTCCAAAAAAGGCACAAGCATAAAACCATAACAAAAAGAAAAATAGTTAAAACATCACATCATAAAAAGTCCTAAAAAGACTTCCAAACATAAGTTAAGGCAAGTCCTAGTAACTTGCAAATCTAATCATTGTCCAACGGCCATACAGGCCTTCAACATAACCAAAAGGAACCTTAGGGGTTCCTACCAAACCTAACATTGTTCAAGTTAACATTACAAACATAAGTTGTTTTCAGTGCTAAGAAAGCTACGAATCAATCATCAACAGATTTGGAAACTCCAGAACCTTCGCCCTTGGCCTTCTTTGTTTTCTTCAACTTTTTAGTCTTCACACCTCCATCACCACCAACCGCCGAAGCCTCCAAGCTTGCATCCTTAGGAACATCCGGCTGACCTGAAAGGGTATCATCGCTATCCCCCGAATAGGACCTCTTCCTTGAAAGAGAGCCCAAAACCTCAGCACAAACCTTCTCATTTAGGCCCTCCGGTTTCAATTCCTGCAATACAGAAAGAGGTTTACCAAAACAAGTGGAAACCTGATGGATGTAGGGGTAGGTCAGCTTCTCCATTTGCTCAACGGAGCCTTTAAAAACGCCAGAAGCCTCGGGACGAAACAGAGGTGACTTCTCCAAAGGATGACCGGATTCATGAAGTTTATACCCAGCAATGAGGCCTTGATGTTTCCCCAGGTTAAGAAGCTTAGTGTAAACGTCACCAAGAGCAGAGTTAAACTCTTTGGAGTGCAATAGATAAGTAACCACTTGGTGAAAACCTTGCTCTATGAGCCATTGGTTATCCCCAGTAGCCTGAGCAACTGAAGCTTTCAACCCTTCTTTCTCCTTAAAAAAAGCCTGCTGCTGAACAAACAAAGCTTCCCGGTCAGCCCTAAGTTTCAGCCTAGATGCCTCGAAGCTCTTTTTCAAATCATCCATCTCAATCTCATGCGTCTTTTTCAGATCACTAACCTTCTTCTCCCATGCTGCTTCCTTCTCGGCAAAACCAGCTATCTCCTTCTTCATCCCAGCCATGGAGGATTTCATTTTATCCTTCTTCTTGGAGAATTCTTCATATTCCCGCATTCTCTGACGAAAACGGGCAATGCCTTGAGGAAGCATAGAAGCTAGGTTGCAGGTACTCAAAATCATTCGGGACAGCATCAGGTCATCATCCATCCCAGCAATAGTCTCGTGTACTGAGGGAGGAGCAATGTAACTCAGAGCATCCTCACAAACAGTAACATCTTTGAAACTGTCATCATTCTTCACTGACCAAGCAGGCACATAAATCCCTTCCGGATCCAACCCTTCAACGTTCTTGCTTGAGGACTCCTGAACAGGAGTGACAACAACCTTCTTGCTTGAAACCTTTTTACCATGAACAACCAATTCTTTATCCTTCTCCGCACCCGCTTCAACACCTTGATCCTCCGAAACTTCAATGTCATCACTCAACTCCACCGGTTCAGTAGAAGTGGATTGAGGACCAGCCTTCAACAACCGACGAGAAGATCGGCGAGTTGAAGATTTAGGAGCATTAGACTTAGAAAAACCCTTGGCAGTAGCAGCACTAACATAACCTGAACCCTCAAACCTTTGATCAACAGTCCTAACCACAACATTCTCACCAGGAACAGACGGAGCATCCTCAAAAACAACATCAGAAGTATCGTCGCTCTTAATAAAATCCAAGGCAGACATGACTGCAAAAAACAACAACACATAAGTCATAGACTAAGAAAAACATAAAGAGGACAAAAAAGGAAAAGGCATACCAATTCCACTCCTCATAAGAACCGGATCCCGATCAACATTTCCCCAAATTTTACTAACCCCTAATAGAACAAGTAAGTGTTCAGGAAAGGGGCGAACCCTCGAAGGGCACCCCCGGATGGCATTGAGAAAAACATCATTCAATTCAGACTCAGAAGGTTCCAGAGCATTGAGAACAGCATCCGGATTCCTCCACACCATTTTGAAAGGGATGATAGTATCGGAAACCCAGAAAAAGCGGTCTTTCCAAGCCCCAAGTGTGGTAACCATCGATGCAATAAGGCAGGTATCAACTTTGGTTGTTTCAAATGTAAACCAATCGCCATTCTTCGCCAAGCGAAAAAACCGGCGAAAGAGTAAAAGGGAAGGATCATACCCTAGAGCACGACACAAAACCTCAAAATGCAAAACCCTAGCCATCTCCTTTGGATGAACTTGCCCAAAAGAAACCCGATAATACTCCAACAAGTTCAAAACAAAAAACGAAAAAGGATAACGAAGGTTTGAGAACTCAAAATGACTACAATAGAAGGCAATCGAACCAGAAGGCGGTTTATCAACGGGAAGATCACAAGCAGGGGCAGTGGGGTTAAATTTCCTATCAATACCATATTCCATACAAAATAAATCTATCTCCTCTTGTGTTAACCGGGAAAAAGATTTTGCTAAGTCCTTACGAGCACCCATTTTTTTTGAACGGAAAATGAAGAATGCAAGATGAAAAGGAAACCGGAACTAACCTTAGAAGGAGAGAAAATGGCAGAAAACTTGGAGAAGATTATGAGACAAATGGATAAGTATGGAAATATAAAATAAATATAAGTCTACAATAGGGGTAATAATGGCAACACAGTAACTTCTGCGAAAACCGCCACCCTATCAACTGCCATACATCAATCAAATCAAGTGTCAGTTATTTGAAATTCAAATTCAAAACATTAACTGCCGTTAACCTTTCAAGCCTTCAAGCATGGAACCATTGAAACTTTTAGGCAATAAAACACGCGTATAAAGTCAGAAGTCTTTGAGCTCATCTCCCAAAAACCTCTGACTTGGGGGGCTGATGACGGGGGTAGCCCAAGACTAAATAAAATGACTAATTACGTAAACGCTTAAATGGTTAAATGGTTCAAGGCTTAAAAAGCTGTGGAAGGAAAAAGCAGCACGGTAACAGTAGCCAAGTCACATCTGAAGATTGCTTCACCAACCCACAGCCGCAAAGGCATTGCAGGTCTGCACGGTGCACGCTATTATCCGGGGGACTAAAGCCTTCAACCCCCAAAAGGGGAAACCCTCCACTGCAAGCGAGGTTGCTAGTCAAATCCATTCCACTTCGGGAGATGCCTTCCCTTATAAAATGACACTTCATTTACTTCAGGGAGACATCTGGACCAGCTCTGATTCTTCTATCTCTGGTCATTCACATCGGATGCTTGTCTCGCACAAGTCATTCCCTTTCACATCCACCACACACATTCCCTTTGCTTTCACTTCCGAATCTGAGCACAAATCAGAGGAGGATCTATAGCAAAGAATAATAACGAACTAGTAAACCTCCTTCCACGTCTCGCAAACGTGGGGGGACCCCACGATCTGCGTTAGGCAAGGTTGAACCCTTCAACCCTTCTGCCTAGCCAGCCAAGCTACCACCGTTGGTCTTGTATTTGTTGCATCAACAACTCACAAAACCGTTTGTTATTGTATTATACTACTAGAAAACAGGATTTTTGTGACCGCATTTTCAAAGACAATGAAAGATAAGAGAATTGTACCTTGCGCTTGCTCGGGAGTAAAACCCTGCATTGATGGCAGTACCACCACCCAAAACTCTAGCTCTTGCATTGTAGACTCCATCATTAGACACAAAGTATTGTGAAGGAGAAGTATCAGAAAGGTCCGCAAGGGTAAGATGGAAATTTGACAAAAAAGACACATTTCTGTTTGTAAAAGGGACACCACCCCTTTCAAGTAACAACACCTTATATTTTTGGGACAATGTGGCTGCCAATGGACACCCTGCTGTACCACCCCCTACAACAATGTAGTCATACCCCTTTCCTCCGCCGTTGGATAACGATGACGATGGTGGTGACGATGATGAGAATGAGCTTGACTCTCGGATGAAAGGGTATCGAGTTTGCCATTCTTTGTAATGACCTGCATTGTACAAATGAAGTTATTGAATTGCCCGTTGACAAATTAATTTTCCCAAAGGTGCCTATTTTGTGCCATAATATTGCAGTTTGAACTAAACCCTAAAACAGTTAACTGAAAAAAGGTGCCCATTTTGTGCCATAATATTGCGTTTTGAACTAAACCCTAAAATAATTAATTGAAAAAGAAACAAAAACCCATGGATCTTTTTTTCTTTCTTTCTAACTTTTCGGCTGAAAAGCTTAAAATTTGTTTATTTAAGTAAACAAAACTTTATTTTAAGTATACCTTTTACAAAGTTGCCACCTTGTATCAATAAAAATGCAAGAACATTAACCAACAAACCTTTTTTTTATAAAAATGCAACTTTGTGTTTCAAAATCTGGAAGTTATCTACCACAACCCCAGAAATCTTCATTCATAAAAATGCAAGAACAATAACCAAGAAACCTTTTTTTTCTAATAAATAAGCAACCTTTTTATGTCAAAATTTTGAAGTTACAAACCGAGAAATAAGTGAACTAAACCAACCCCACAAATAAAATGAGCTAAATCAAAACAAGAACATACAATATAATTGTATATAGATACATATATAACATTATGTTGGTATGTAAAGAGAGAGAGAAAACAAGAACCTTGAGAGGGGGTGATGAGGGTGGCAAGAGAAGAAGAAAAGAGAAAAATGAAGAGAGAGAGCTTCTTGTTGTCGTTGATTTTCATTGGAGACAGTGAAGGAGCTTCAAATTATCTGAATTTGAGTTGTGTGGCCAACTGTGGTTGGTCTTGTTGTGTGTGCAAAACACCCTGCTTCTTGCAATTAAATCATCACATCCCCTTATATATTACTCAACTCTATGGACTGATGATCACATACACACATAGCCAACTGTAAATTTAATATTAATAATATTTGATATAATTAAAAAGGTCGAGAAGCTACTAATGCAAAAATGATTCTGTAGAGTTATAAAAAGGGAGGAATAATGGCGTCAATAATGTGAGGTAGATAAAGCAAGAGAGCAATAAATGAGACCGGGAAGAACAATTAATGACCGCTCATCTTTCTTCTACACATATGATCATTAATCAATGTTTACAGATGGGTTTGATGTGGATGAAATCATGGCCATTAGATTGTATGTAAGCTTCATAGACCATGGTTTTGAATAAACTAAATAAAAAGAAGAGTTAATAACAACTTGAGTTTCCATAGTTGACACATTTTCGCATAATGAGCCTCAGTCAAATTGCATTCTGAATCCCTATGGTTCTCACTTCCTTGCAGTCTGAGTCCTTCTGTCAGATTGTAGTTAAATATCGTCGGAAATCTTTTGAAAAGACCAATTTGCCCATGTTATTATGTTCTAGCTAGGGGTGTAAACGAGTCGGGCCGAGCCCGAGCTCGACCAGACTCGAGCTAGGCTCGTTAGGTTTTTATGAAGCTCGAGCTCGAGCTCGGCTCGGTTCGAGCCTACTTCTTTGAGCTCGAGCTCGGCTCGCGAGTAAAACCCAAAGCTCGAGCTCGGCTCGAATTATTTTGAGAACAACCTTAAACGAGCTAAAAGCTCGGCTAGAGCTCACTTCAACATCACTTAAACGAGCTAAAGCTTGGCTCTAGCTCAGCTCATCTCATCAATGTTATCATCATTATTAATATATTATATATATATATATATATAAATTAAAATTTTGTACGGGCTCGTTTAGGCTCGCAAGCCTAAACAAGCTTTGTATTTCAGGCTCGAGCTCGGGCTCGATAACAAAACGAGCTCTATTTCAGGCTCGAGCTCGGGCTCGGGCTCATTAAGGCTCGGCTCGTTCGAGCTTTTAACCGAGCCGATCACGAGTAGCTCTCGAGCCTCTGGGCTTGTTTACACCCCTAGTTCTAGCAATACGAGTCCTTCTAGATTCAATCTAAATTCCCTCTAAATCCATTCAATCAAGTTTCTCACCATATCTAATCCAGACACACAACACATTCAAATGCATCAATCTGATTCAAATTCAAGACACAACTTACAAGCAAACTGCATTCATCAATCTGTCTTCATTCATCCAACACTACATTCATCAATCATGCACAACTGAATTCTGTCTTATTTATCCAACACTGCATTCATCAATCATGCACAACTGTCCAACTTACAAGCAAACATTCCAAATGCAACTGCATTCATCAAACTGTTACAAGCAAACCTCTCCAAATGCAAACTGTCAAATTGTAAAACTTATAAGCAAAGTGATTCAACATGCAATTTATCAAACTTACAATATGTCTTTGTTGTTTGGTATAGAGAAAACGCTATGGTTTGGAATTGTTTTGTATTGAAATTGTATTGTACAAAATTAGGGTTATACAAAGATGGTGTTTATATAGTCCACCATATTACACACTAGCCCCTATACTATTTGTTTTCTTCTTTCCGACACTCCCCCTCAAGTTGAGTAGTGGGATTTCCAATACTTAACTTGCTCAAACAGCTACTAAATGTATTTCCGTTGACTGCTTTTGTGAGAATATCTGCGAGTTGATCTTTTGATGATATATACGGAAGCTCTATGATCCTTTCCTCTAGTTTCTCCTTGATGAAATGTCGATCTACCTCCACGTGTTTTGTTCGATCATGCTGAACTGGATTTTCTGAGATTTGTATTGCAGCTGTATTGTCGCACAAAATTTTACTGGGTGTTACCCTTTGGGAGAAACCAATGTCTTCTAGAAGTTTCCTGATCCAAAGAACTTCGCTTAACCCTTGAGCTATGCCTCTAAACTCTGCTTCTGCACTTGACAGAGCGACCAACTTTTGTTTCTTACTCCTCCAGGTAAAAAGGTTTCTACCAACCAAGGAGAAGTACCCTGATGTTGACCTTCGATTTCCCTTATCTCCTGCCCAGTCGGCGTCAGTGTAGAGCTCAACATTTAAATGTCCATTTGCTTTGAACAACACTGCATGGCCCGCGGTTCCCTTTAGATACCTTAGAATTGAGCAGCTTCCATGTGAGCAACTTGCGGTTGGTGCATAAACTGACTTACCACTCCAACAGCATAAGCTATATCAGGGCGAGTGTGGGAGAGATAGATTAACTTGCCCACGAGCCGTTGATACCTCTCTTTGTCTGCAAGCTCACCATTAAGTTCCATGTGAAGATTGTGGTTCACCACCATTGGCGTATCTGCTGGTTTACAATCAATCAAACCAGTTTCCGCCAGGAGATCAAGGATATACTTCTTTTGGCAGATGAAAATCCCCCGTTTAGACCTGAGAACTTCTATTTCGAGGAAATACTTGAGATTCCCAAGGTCTTTCATTTCAAACTTTGAAAACAAATTCTTTTCAAGCCGTGCTATCTCTTCCACATCATTTCCGGTGATAATCATGTCGTCTACATATATGATCAGGCAAGTTACGAGGTCGTTTCTTCTTTTTAGGAACAGGGTATGATCAGCGTTACTTTGGTAATACCCATATTCTTTCATGGCCAAGGTGAACTTTCCAAACCAGGCCCGAGGTGACTGTTTTAGCCCGTATAGAGACTTTTTCAACCGACAAACCTCTCCATCTTTAAAATCCCCTGAAAAACCTAGAGGTGCTTCCATGTAGACTTCTTCCGCTAGGTCGCCATGGAGAAATGCATTTGTAACATTAAACTGATGAAGAGGCCAATTCTTATTTGCTGCCACGGAGAAGAGGACTCTGATGGTGTCCATTTTTGCAACCGTAGAAAACGTCTCAGAGTAATCGATCCCATACGTCTGAGTGTGTCCTTTTGCTACAAGTCGAGCTTTGTATCTTCCAATAGAACCATCTGGTTTATACTTTAATTGAACACACCCAACGGCAACCAACTATTTTCTTTCCTTTTGGGAGAATGCACTTTTCCCACGTATTGTTTTTCATAAGAGCTTGCATCTTTGTTTCCATTGCTTCTTTCCAGTTCTTCTTACCTTGTTCTTCCTTTACAGAGCCAGGTATTTGTTCAGAGTATAGAGAGGTGACAAATGCTTTCGCACTATTTGATAAGTTCCCATTAACTATATTAGCTACAGGATACCTTGGGGTTCTGGTTTCCCTCTCTGGCGAGTACCGTTTTGGAGGGACCCCTCTATTGGCTCTAGGAGGGAGAGGGTATCTTCTGGTTGTCTCTGCTGCAACTGATTCCACATGTTCAACGACTTGTTCAACCTCTTCCAAGTCTGGTTCGCCCTGTTCCACATCTGCTTCAACCTGTGGAGTAGGTTCCGTTTTTTTCGATTTTATGTGTTCCCCTGTTGTCTCATGGTTATAAAATGTAGAACCTCCAGGGTCCTCAGTATTTCTTACCTCAGGTATCACGTTGGATGGACTTTCTTCAGTGGTACTGTGCTCCGCAGATTGTGTGGCTGTGTTTGAAGGACCCGCAGTACTGTGATGATTTTCTGTTGTTACTTCTTCGGATGAGGGAAGTTGGGTTAGCCAACTCAGGGTATCTATACATTCGTTCTCCCCCTGACCACTGAGTTGGGCATTATAAAAGTATTTTGTTTCAAGAAAGTCAACGTTCATTGTGGTGAACATTTGATGAGTTTTTGGATTATAACACCGGTAACCTATTTGGTCGATCCCATAGCTGACAAATACACATTTCTCAGCACATGGGCCGAGCTTGTTCCGGTTGATTTTGGGTATGTGGACAAATGCGGTACACCCGAAGATTCGAGGTTCAAGTGTAAGAGGATGGGGAATACTGGCAGACTTAGACAGACAATCTAAGGGAGTTTTAAATTTAAGAGCTTTTGTGGGAAGTCGATTCAGGAGATACACGGAGGTTGCAACTGCCTCCGGCCAGAAAGATTTAGGAACCTGGGGTTCGAATAAAAGGGCTCGAGTCATTTCAAGAATAATACGGTTTTTTTGGTTCGGAAACACCGTTTTCTTCGGGGGTATGAGAACAAGAGGTTTGATGAATTAATCCTTTGGTTTTAAAGAAATTGTTTCATGGGTGTATTGACAAATCCCCCCCCCCCCCATTGTCGGATCGAAGGATTTGGATTTGAGTTCGGAATTGAGTTTGAATCATAGCATAAAACGTGATAAATTTTTCGTAAACTTCGGATTTGTTTTTTTTTTTAAATATACCCATGTCATGCGAGTGCAATCATCCACGAATAGTATGAAGTACCGAAGACCCTGCCCCCCCCCCCCCCTCACAGGGGCAGGACCCCACACATCAGAATGGATTACTCAAATGGTGAAGCAACTTTCGTATTGCTAGGTTTAAATGGTTTTCGATGGCTTTTGGAACGAAGACAGGTTTCACAATCTATTTTCCCATTTGAAGGGAAGAGTTTTGGAAACAAAATGTGCGAATAACCATTGGATGGGTGTCCCAAACGTCTATGCCATAACCAGGCTTCTCGATTTACAATTCCATGTGCCAACATCACAGTACCCTGTTGAGCCATTTCATCCACGTAGTACAATCCTTGGCGCTCAGTACCACGTCCAATAATCACACCCGTCCTGATATCCTGTAGAAGGCAGAAAGTAGGATGCATTAGTACCGTTCAATTTAACTCTTTGGTAATATGGCTAATGAAGAGCAGTTTGTGCGATAATGATGGATCATAAAGACAATTTGATAATTTCATAGTTGGTGAAATCTCAATTGTTCCTCCTCCTTTCACTGCATCATTCCATTGTTTGCAGTATGGATTTGGGTTTTTTGAGGATTGGACATTGACCGTATGTCTAACGGTTCAAACGTCATGGTGTCAGTGGCACCAGAATCGAATATCCAAGAACTGTTTTTTCCATGGTTGATTTCCATTTTTTTCCTTCTTTTTTTTTGAACTTTGGGCGAAGAAGGAATTGACGAAGAAGGAACCGAGGAACACCTAGCCGAGGAACCAACTCTATGAAAGGTTAATAGGATTCGAATCAGTCAAGCTGCACTATAACGATAGTCGCGACCAATATGAGACCTACTAAGCAATCGAGAAGAGGAACTGGCTAGCAACAGATCCAAAGTGCCAAACAGAACCGAATCCCGGAAGCGAATGGAAGGATCGAAAGATTGACTTAAGGCGAGAGGTCAGGCCGGGAGAAATAGCGACCTCGCACACTAAGGTGGTGTTTGTTTTTTTCAAGAAGAGCTTCCTGGCCTCTTCTGTCTGCACCGTGCAGACGCGGGAAGAGGTTTAGCCTCAGAAGAGTGTTTGTTTTTTTTTTTTTTAGAAGTGCTTTTTACTTCTCCCCAGCCTCTTCATGAGGAAGAGATAAAACCAAAGCTTCTCCAAGAAGAGCTTTACCTCTTCTTGGCACCACCTCCACCCCTGCTCCGCCACCCACCACCACCCCTGCTCCGCCACCACCACCTCTGCTCCGCCACCACCGCCTCTGCTCCACCACCATCATCATCATCATCATCACCTCCACCCCTGCTCCGACACCACTAAATCGATCGGAAACGAAACCCTAAATCGATGGCAAACAAAACACCCCAAATCGATCAAAGTTCAGCGACACCGGTCGACCTCATGTTCAGCGTGTCTCGGTTCAGGTACGGGTTTGAGTTTATTCGGTTCAATCTCCGGCCAGGTGTGAAGGCGGAGGTGGTGACGGTCGTTTTGTTCGATTCGTTGCAGGCTCGGTGGTTGTGATGATGGCGGTGGAGGTGTGAAGGCGGAGGTGGTGACGGTGGTTGTGATGATAGCGGTGGTGAAGTGGTAGAGAGAGAGTAGAGAGAGAGTGGAGGTGCAGATTGTACTGTGTGGTGTGTGTTTTTAAACCTAGAAGAAGAGGTTTTATATAAAAAAAAAACAAACCCTCTTCTCCTTGCAGACTAAAGACATTTGGTCCACCTCTTCTCCTGCAGATGCCTGCAGATGTGGCCTGCAGCAGAAGAGGTTTTCCTGCAGAAAAAACAAACAGCACCTAAGCCTGTCTTCTCCTCTTTGTCGAGCCACCGGCGACCGGAGAAAGGAATGTTCGTGGAGATGTCAATGTATTGGCGAAGAACCTATATGTTCGTGGGTGAAGAATCAAAAAGTACGTGAAGAATGGTTCGTGGGTTTTGTTTGAAGGTTTGTTGATGAAGAATAAAATGGTTTGAAGGTTCGTGGACGAAGAATGGGATTGAAGATTGAATGTTCGTTAAAAATTGAATCGGGAGCTGATTAAACTTGAGGAACTATTCTTGCAATATGCTCAAAAGATGAAATTAATCCCAAACCAAAAAGATCCAGTTTTATGAATACATGTTGACCGAGCAGATCTGTTGACCGAATTCTAAGATTTGTTGACCAAATTCTTTTAATTTTTTATGATGGGCCATTTAGAGTATTATAAGTAAATTGGGCCAATGGGGTTTTGTTTGACGACGAAGATTGAATGTTCATTGGATGAGGAAGGGTTCGTGGGAACTGAATGTTCGTGGGCCAATGGGAACTGAATGTTCGTTGATGAAGGGTTTTGTTTGACGATGAAGACTGATGTGGAAGGGTTCGTGGGAACCGATGAAGGGTTTTGACGGCGGTCAGCGTGACTGTTACCGCCAGAGGCAACAAAAAAACGGATAAATCACAGATTGGAAAGACGGAGAAAAAGATGAACTGGAATATTCGATCGCCGGAGAGGAGCGTTCGAGTATAGAAAGACGGGCCGCTGTTGATGTTTTGAACGATTTGTCCTAGTTTGGTTGAACGATTGATTTGTTTGAGATTATTGAACGATTGAGTTGTTTGAGATTGACAAACAGAGTTTTCAAGGATCACAAACTCTGCTCTGATACCATGTTGTTTGGTATAGAGAAAACGCTATGGTTTGGAATTGTTTTGTATTGATATTGTATTGTACAAAAATAGGGTTATACAAAGATGGTGTTTATATAGTCCACCATATTACACACTGATGTGTGTAAAATACAACATATAAATTACATCAAATGAGGCATAAAACTAACCCTTTTTTAGAACTAATGTTGGAAAAAGTGTGCTCTTGTTTTCCTTTTGTATTTTCAGGATTAAATGAGCTCAAATGAACAAAAGAAGCAAAAAATGCAGCTAAATCTAACAATAATACAAGAAAAGGAATAAACATGGCATGCCCGACCCCTCGACAGCATCTCCTCAAGCAAAAACAGAAGAACAGAAGGCTGAACACGCCCCGTGCTCAGTGAGCATGGGGGCGTCCCCAAGTGTCTGCAGAAAAGACAAAGTTGTAGAAGCTTCTATCACCCACCACGGGGGTGTGCCCCGCGGACACGGGGCCGTGGTCAACGCAAAGATTCATAGAATCTGAGCAAATCTTGATAGTACAGATACACTTCTGCACACGGGGCCATGCCCAGCAGACACGGGGGCGTGGTCAACTAATGCAGACAAACTACAATTAATGAAGAAAGAGAAGATGGGTGGACACTGGGCCGTGTCCGGGCTTCTGTGCAGGCTATAAATAGAGGTGCTTGGCTCACTTGCAAATCATCCCTTGGCAAACCACCTCTCTCACACTACACCCACCCACCACCACCACCACCATCACGACCCACATCCACCACCATCATCCATCATAGAGTGTGTGTAGTAGTCTCGGGATCCAAGATTGATCGTAAGAGTTCTTGACAATTAAAGGCCATGTTTGCCTTAGTCTCTTACATCACTTGGTGAAGACAAGCATTTAGTGTAATACTTTTTATTTTTAATCTGTTCGCACTTTTTATTTGGTTATGTATTAATGACTTTAATAACTAGTTTCTTATGTTGAAGGTGAATCTTCCTTATCATTTGTCCTTGGTGTCTTGGCGTTATTTTACTGTCTATATAAAATAAAATATTTTCACCATTCATATCTCCACGGTCTATATGGAGATATGTTGGCTACCTGGTCGGGGGTTAAGGGAATGGTTTGGTAAGAGTCTTGCCTTGTTCAGTGTATAGATCCTGCAAGGACCTGGGTCAAGCTTAGTAGGACCTCCTTCAAAACCCACTGGTATTGGATGGCGGGGGTTCGAATTTCTTGATCCCCTCATATGTAAACTACTATTAAAACATTAACCCGGCTACTTAGGATTGTATCCCTGCTGACCCAAACTACTTAGCCGAGGGTAACGTCACCTTCAAAAGAGGGGCCTACCACATTACGCATTAATAACTTAATTAATTATCTTTCAATAATCCAACCCTTTAGGATTGTATCCTTGCTTACTCAAACTACTGGGTTGAGGGTAACGTCACCTTCAAAAGAGGGGCCTACTATTATAACTAAGATAATCTCTTAAAAAGTGCAAAAGTGCGGAAATAATCAAAGGTTACACTAAAGGCGAGTCGGATCCAAGTGATTCATCTTGTCTATCTTTTTTTTTCTTTTTTTTATTTTCAGCATTTTTAGTTTTTATTTTCTAGTTTAAAACCTTTTTCTAAACTTTTGATTTGATTAGACGTTGAGGATAAATTGGTACTAAAATCTCTTCTGTCTTTGGACGACCTCGGTATCTTACCAACGTTATACTACGCTCACGATGGGTGCACTTGCCCATATGTGTGTTTAGTGTTAGTAAAATATTGTGTTTTATAAATTTAAAACTTGACTAACGTGTTAAAAAGGGCGAAAAAATATACTTAAAATTATACGACACTTCACACGCATCAAGTTTTTGGCGCCGTTGCCGGGGACACAAGGATTTTAATTTTTAAGAAAGCTTAAAATCGACGGCCTAATCAGTTTTTCAAAACCTTTTTAAAACGGGCGCACATTTTTCTGCATTTTAGTTAGTTTTGCATTTACAGTAGCCTGTACACGGGGCCGTGTTCACTGAACACGGGGCCGTGCTGCACGTTTTTATTAAAACACCCAGATACAGAGTCTGAACACGGGGTCGTGCTCACTGAACACGCCCCCGTGCTGCACAAATCAGTCACTTTAATTCAAACGTCCAGATACAGATTCTGAACACGGGTCGTGTCCACTGAACACGGGGCCGTGTCTAGCCTCTGATTCCGTTTTTATTTTTGTTTTCTGGTCTCGAGACTCTGTTGTGGTCTGCTGAGTGATTCTTATGGATTAATACTCAGGAGGCTACAACTACACCTATGAGGAGGAGGATGATTATAGGGAAGACTATTGCACCATTTGTGGTGACCCGCACTCGGTACAATATTGTGACTTATTTCAACCATCCACTTCATACACCTACTATGAGGAGCCCAAGTACGAACCATCAACTTTATACACATCCTATGAAGACCAAAGGTATGAACCTTCTCCCTCATACTCATATTTTGATGAACCAAGGTGTGAGCCTTGTTACTCATACTTTGAGGAACCAAGATATGAGCCTCCACCTTCATATGCTTATTATGAGGAACCATGGCGTGAACAACCCACCTCATATGAGTATTATGAAGAACAAAATTACGATCCTTATCCATCATATGCTTACAATGAAGAACAATGGTGTGAACCATCTACATCCTATGAGTATTATGAGGAACAAAGGATCGAACATCCGGATTCAAGCTTTGAGGATCCTGATCCTTACTCTATCACCGACATAGCCGATAGGATAATAGAAAAAATTAAAACTATCGAACGATGCATAAAAGAATCTCGCGCAAGGGAAGATGAGTCACGCGCAACAGAAGAATTAAATAAAAAAGAGATAGTTGAAAATGTAAAAATGGAAGAACAAATAAGTGAAAAACCGACACATGAGTTAAACAACGAAAATGGTGAGTCCGACAACGTTAAAATTCAAGAAGAGTCTAATTGTGAAAAAATTAATCTCTTGTCACCTTCTTTCGAAAATCATTGTTTAGTACCCACTCATGCTAAGTTTTTAAAAGAGTTAAACACTAACACTAAAATTGATGAAACGGTAAGCATTAAGTTAACAAATGATCAAACTTCGCTAATAAAAGAAGACCCATTTGAAATTAACATTACACCGGTTCCATGTTTCTTTCAAAACTCCTTTATTAGTAATATCACAATTGACAAAGATCTTTGTGTTAATATAATGCCAAACTACATTTTCGAAAAATTAAGTATTAGTGATTTTTCTCCACTTCAAATACCCATTTTTCTATCCAATCGGAAAGTAATAAAATCAATCGGGGTAGTTGAGGATGTCTTGGTCCAAACAAATCAAATGGTAATCCCAACCGACTTTGTCATCCTCTAGTGTTGGGACGACCTTTTGTAAAAATGCACGAAGCTTTGAAAAACCGGAAGTACAACAATCTATCTATTCAATTAGGGGCATTTAGAAAGAGTGTCGATCTTGAGCGTCCAATGAAATATCCATTCGGCAATAATGACCCCCTAATTGAAGATGAAGATGAACCACCCGATACAAGAGAAGAAATTGACCACTTTGTTGAAGAAGAGGTCGCCATAGAACAAACCTTTGTGGTTCTTGATCGAAATAAGAAACCAAATAAGGAGTCTCCAAAAGACCCACCTATTGAGCTCAAAGAACTCCCAAAAGGTTTGGAATATGCTTTTCTAGACAAAGATGGTAAATCACCTGTAATTATTTCGTCAAAATTAAGTAGTTTAGAAAAAAAAAATTAATTACAATTTTGAAAAAACACAAAAACGTTATCGCTTGGAAGCTTTTAGATATTAAAGGAATAAGTCCTTCCATGTGCACGCATAAAATTTTAATGAATGCTGACTATAAATCGGTAATACAACCACAACGTAGAGTAAATCCAAATGTCCAAGAAGTGGTTAAAAACGAAGTCATCAAACTACTTGACGCCGGACTTATTTACCCTATCTCCGATAGTCCTTGGGTAAGTCCCGTCCAAGTAGTTCCAAAGAAAGGAGGTATGACGGTAATAACTAATGAGAAAAATGAATTAGTACCAACAAGAACCGTCACAGGATGGCGGGTTTGTATAGATTATCATAGATTAAATGAAGCAACAAGGAAAGATCACTTTCCTTTACCTTTTATTGATCAAATGTTAGAAAGATTATCCGGTCACAAATTTTACTATTTCTTAGATGGTTTTTCAGGTTACTTTCAAATCCCGATAGCACCCGAAGACCAAGAAAAGACAACATTCACATGTCCCTATGGAACTTTTGCTTATCGACGTATGCCGTTTGGTCTATGTAATGCCCCCGCAACCTTTCAACGTTGCATGGTGTCCATCTTCCATGATATGATAGAAAAGACAATGGAAGTCTTCATGGACGACTTTTCTATCTTTGGAGATTCATATGACCAATGCCTCGATAACCTTGAACGAATGCTATCCCGATGTGAGGAAACTAACCTCGCCCTTAACTGGGAAAAATGCCACTTCATGGTAACGGAGTGAATAATACTCGATCACAAAATCTCAAGAGAAGGAATGGAGGTTGATCGAGCAAAAATAGACACTATTTCTCGATTACCACCCCCATCCTCCGTTAGAGCTATCAGAAGTTTCCTAGGGCATGCCAGATTCTATAGACGATTTACCAAGGACTTTTCTAAAATTTCAAGGCCTCTAATAGGGCCGGCATATCGGGTCAACCCGATCTGTTAAGACACGAACACGATAAGACACGAACACGAAACCTGTAAACACGAACACGACACGAAATCTTATCGTGTCAGATTTTTCAAACACGAACACGAACCTGTTAATAATCAGGTTACACGAAATGACCTGTTAAGACACGAAAATGTTACCAACATATCATATGACCTGTTTAAGCACAAACACGACCTGTTAAGACACGAACACGACCTGTTAAGACACGAACACGACCTGTTATTCCATATTTGAAATTAGCGATTAAGAAACATGTTTAATGAACAACAGACCAATCACCAAACCCATCATCTTCTTGTAAAGTTATCATATATGCAAAGATCATATCTGAATCACAAAAATCCGACTTCACTGATAAACAATTTTTTTTACAGGTCACTGATAAGTGATGAACAATTAGACATGACAAAAATATTAGTTAGTGAAGATATTTTAGTATATGCATAAATTCTTAACTGATAATAAATTCACTACAAGACTTAGATGAAAACATCATCAATATATACACACATCGGTGACCAAGGACCGACTCCAACAAATAAAACAAAAACCTCGAGGAAAAAAACAAGTCGGTGATACGACGGTAATGTTTTTGACAAAATATCTGAAATACTTGACAAAATATCTGTGTTTCTTACATGTAGAACGACGCAGGAATAGATGAACGATGCCAGAATAGACGTGAAGTGAAAGAATGGCCGTTGATGTTGACGCCGAAGGCCGCCGGTGCCGGTGATACTGAAGTGATGAACGATGGCCGCCGGTAATACTGAAGTGATGAAATTGAAAGTGAGTGACGACTGAATTAGGAAATTTATTAGGGTTTGGTTATTGGAGCGTGAAGTGAAGGAAAGGATTTCAAAATTTTGGGTATACCCTTCTGACTCCACATGTCCCCACCCCAACCCCACATATTTGATATATTTTTTAATTTAAAATTATAAATATGTCACTAACGGGTCTTAACAGGTTAACGGGTTTTAACCTGTTTAGACACGAAATTTAAACAGATCTTATCGTGTCGACCTGTTTAGACACGAAACCTGTTAAGGTCAAACACGAAACATGTTATCTTCGTGTAGGTTCGTGTCGTGTTATCGTGTTCGTGTCAGAATTGCCAGCCCTAGCCTCTAACAAAATTACTTGAAAAAGATGTCCCTTTTATCTTTGACAAGGATTGCAGTCAAGCATTTCTAACCCTAAAGGAAATGCTAGTCAATGCACCTATCATGATAGCGCCTGATTGGAAATTACCTTTCGAAATCATGTGTGATGCAAGTGACTTTGCAGTTGGAGTTGTCTTGGGATAAAGAAAAGATAAGCATTTTCACCCAATTTATTATGCTAGTAAAACACTTAACGATGCACAAGAAAATTACACAACAACAACAACAGAAAAAGAGTTACTAGCCGTGGTATTTGCTTTTGATAAATTTCGTTCGTATCTTGTTCTTTCTAAAACAATAGTCTATACAGATCATGCAGCCATTCGATATCTCTTCAAGAAACATGATGCTAGACCACGTTTGATTCGGTGGATTCTACTCCTCCAAGAATTTGATATTGAAATCAAAGACAAAAGAGGAGAAGAAAAAACCACAGCAGATCATCTTTCGCGCTTAGAAGACCCAGCTTTGGAGGCAACCAGGGATGAGCAAACAAACGAAAAATTTCCAACGGAGTCCCTGGAAATGGTGGAATACCGAGAAGAACCATGGTACGCCGACTATGCTAACTACCTAGCTAGCGGTATAGTCGCGAAAGGATGGCCACATCATCAAAGAAAAAATTCTTTGCCGATGTGATGCATTATTTTTGGGCAGATCCTTATCTTTTCATTATGTGTGCCGATCAACTCATCCACCGATGCGTACATGGTAGTGAAGCAAGAAGAATTCTCCGCCATTGTCATGAAGGTCCATATGGAGGACATCATGGTGCCGCTAGTACCGCATGAAAGGTATTTGATTCAGGATTTTATTGGCCGACCATTTACAAAGACGCCCAAAGTCTTGTCAAGACATGTGACGCTTGCCAACGATCAGGTAATATTTCTTCCAAAAACGAAATGCCACAAAATGGTTGTTTGTGAAATTTTTTATGTGTGGGGACTTGACTTTATGGGACCTTTCTCACCGTCGAAAGAAAACAAATATATACTTATGGCGGTTGATTACTTGTCTAAATGGGCCGAGGCCGAGGCACTTCCAACAAACGATGGAAGAGTCGTGGTAAGATTTCTGAAAAAATTATTCTCTCGTTTTGGAACACCAAAAGCACTAATTAGTGATAGAGGTACCCATTTTTGTAACCATCAACTTGAAAAAAATTTAACAAGGTATGGGGTCTATCACCGGGTCTCAACGGCATATCACCCTCAAACAAACGGACAAGCCGAAGTGACTAATAGAGGTTTAAAAAGAATACTCGAAAAAATCGTAGGGTTAAATAAAAAAGAATGGGCCGATAAATTAGATGACGCTTTATGGGCTTTTCGAACTGCTTATAAAACAACAATAGGTACAACCCCATATAAGCTAGTCTATGGAAAAAGTTGTCATTTGCCAGTAGAAATAGCTCATAAAGCCTACTGGGCAATTAAAAATGTAAACTTGGATTTAGAATTTGCAGGTAAAAATCGATTTTGTCAATTAAATGAATTAGACGAACTAAGGAATTATGCATACTCTAACTCCGAAATTTATAAGGAAAAAATGAAAAATTTGCATGATAAACATATTAAACCTAATGAATTTCGAGTGGGAGATCAAGTTCTATTGTTTAATTCATGACTTCGATTATTTCCTGGTAAATTAAAGTCTAGGTGGTCAGGACTTTTTCCATCACCCATGTTTTCTCACACGGTGCAGTCGAAATTAAATCTCGGAATGGAATTCCATTCAAAGTCAATGGCCAACGGCTAAAGCTCTATCAAGGATTCGTTGAGGATGAGGAGGAAGAAATCTCGCTTCAAACGGTCGAAGAATGAAACAAAGGTTTAAGCATCAATGGTAAGTTACGAACAATTGGGAAAACATCTGAATCGGTAAGAATCTCTACAACCAAGTTTTGGGAAACAGGGCACTCACACGAGCACTTAAAAAAAATTTGCCCGCACACGGGGCCGTGTCCGCGCGACTGTCGGGATAAAACCTCTTTTTCCTTCACTTTCTTCATTCCACACGCCCCGTTTCCCCGAAAACTCTCTGGTTCAGGTGATTTTTCTACAAGATTTCGACGTCTCCACTACTTCTAACAACATCAATGTATGATTCTATCATCATTAGTAGTTAGATTAAGCACTTGCATGTAGTTTAACATCAAAAATTTGGGGGGAAAAATCTAGGGTTCTTGAACTTCAACCGGATCGAACCTCAAATTTTTGCTTAGATCGGTTAGCATTAGTATAGATACATGTTATGGGAAGTAAATCAACTTGTATTGTTTGTAAATTCACCCGATTTCTCACAAAAAAAACCCCAAACCCTTGTTTTTGAACCGAAAAAGATAAAATTGAAGGGGTAAACCGGTTGTTATGGGAAAAACGGCACTTGGGGTTTCATTTTCGGGGAAAACCGCCCCTACTGGACCAAAAATTTTCAAGTTTTCGGGACCGGGTCGAAAAATTGGATTTTTGGAAAACAGACGTCTGGACACGGGGTCGTGCTCACTGAGCACGGGGGCGTGTCCAGCCAAATCTGGTTGAACTCGGGGCGTGTAAGCTGAACACAGGGCCGTGTTCAGCCGACTGTTTTCAGTTTTCTCCGAATTTTTCACTGTTTCTTGCTAATTGTTTGATGTTTTCTTTCAGATGGCCAAGAAATTCACTCGGTTCAACGCAAATGAGTGGGTTGCTCAAGCTCGTTACGATGTGTTAAGAACTAGGCCCGAGGAGAACCTCAGACAAGTATGCACAAACATTCTTGAGGCAGTGAACCAATTGGACCGATTCAACAACATTGTCACCGGCCCACTGCGAGTGGCTCTCTGCACTCGACTTCACTTCGTGCATGAATACAGCATGGAATTCTACAGCACGCTCGTTTTCAACATAAGAGCCGAGCCATAAGACAATGAAGGGGTAGAGTTCTGATGTGTGGTAAAATACACATATTTGTCCTTTGTAAATTGTATAATTTTAAATAGTTTTAGAGTAGTTTTTATTAGTTTTTAGCTTTCATGTTATTAGATTGTTTATTACAGGTCTTGGTGCATAAAGGAATAAAAGCGAGCTAAAACAGGCTATAAACGAGCTGCTCCATCACAAAGGAAAAAAAAAGAGATTATATCATGGGATTTGACTCATTCGATGGAAAGAGAAAAAAATGAATCATAATGAGACTTGGAGGGTGGAACTGCAATTAAAGATAAGTTATTTAAAAATAGCCCACCAAAGATGGAGGACTAAAATTATCAGGTGGTTTAAAGTTGAAATTAATTCTCATGTCATGAAAAAAAAAGAATCAGATCCATGATTTCGTGACCATGTTGACTATCTTTTAGTCTTTAAATTTTAGCCTTATGTAGGCCCACCTCGCATCAGACCCATTGGGGGTATAACCTAAATTTTACGAGAATACAAAGTTGGAGGTTATTTATAAAAGGGGGATTGATATATTGAAATTCTTTAGGGCGTAAGTTTTGGGGTGGCATATTATTGTTTTCGAAAACAATTGAGAAGTCAACAGGCAATTGACGGCTGGACATACATATATATTCGAACGAAGAGGGTAGGAAGGAACCTACGGCTGAAAAACAATAATCACATCATACGGCAGAAGGAGACATACGAACAGGAGGCTAGGAACAAAAGAGGAGAAAAGAAAAGAAAGTCAATTGGTTCGAGGGTTCAAGCCACGATCAAGATTCAAGATTCGGGTTTGGTTCGCAATTATTTATTTTTTTTAGTTTGGTTAGACTTTGTGTTTTACAAACTATTAAACATGATTTGCTTATCGTTTGAAACTTGTTTCTTTTTAGTGGTTATGTTTTTTGGCTAAACCTTTTATGGTTGCCTAGGGTTGATGAACTAGACGATTTGTTTGAATGAATAATTTTTGGTTTTGAATGAATGTGATGAATTACATGTTATAATTTTTGAACCCGATTCTAATTATTTGTGTGTTGGTGTTGATTGGCTTAATAATATATTTGTTGGTTCCATTGCTCTAGATACTTAGAAATATACTTTAGAGCCGGGAGTCAGTCTAGGTTGTAACTTTTCCGTCTAGACCTTGAAGGTGAGAAATCTAATTCAAGTTTAATAATTATTAAAACCAATTAATTAAAACGTGCAATCTTTTCTAGAGGTGAGAAATCTAATTTAGAATTGCTAGGTTATTAGCTGGGCGTTGTTTGGCAGTTTGGGTGGCCGATAACTCGGGTCCATCTGTTTATTCGCGTCTAGAGTTTCCTAGGGTCTCGGTGTTCTTAGTTATTTCTGCTTCATAATTTGAGGGTTTTAGTAAATAAATTGCTTTATACCTGATAGTTGTGGGATTTGGTGGTCGATAACTCGAGTCAGTCCATTTTAGCATTTCATCACTTGTCATACTGTTTGGTTCGGTTTACCTTCCGGGGGTCTATCGGGTTAGACAGAGTCTTCATTCAAAACCTAGGTTAGGATTTTATTCATGAGTCTAGGGATTCTTGCCTAGGTAACCTATTTTTCCCATACTTGAGTTTCAGTCCAGTCTCTAGTTGTCTGTGCTTGCTGCTGTTTGGTCGTCTATATAGTTAAATTGCTTTTTAGTTTAAAAATATTTTTCTCAAATCCAACACAAATTAAAACCAGTTAAGTAATTAGTTGAGTCAGAGTCTAGTTAGCGTCGCTAGTGTCTCGTGGGTTCGATACTCGGACTTCATTAGGCTTTACTACGTACGATAGGTACACTTGCCTGTCAGTGGTCTAGCATTTAGAGAGTCTTAGTTTATAAATTTAAAACTAGGGTGTCTAGATTAGGTTTAGTTTTTATAGACCATATTCAACACATCAAGTTCCGTTGTGGAGGAACCACATACAGAATCTCAATCGCACAATTTGGGGCAATTGTAGGGTTGTATGCAGAAGAAGATGCTGGGGATGAAGATAACACCGGCGGTCTACGTGAGATTCCGGAAAATCAACGCCAAGCTGCTTTGGCTCAAATAGGAGAAAGCAACTACAACCCGAGCCGGACTAAGAGTACCCAGTTAAGAGACCCTCTTTATCACTACATCCACAGGGTCCTCACCTACTATCTTAGCCAAAGGCACGACAGTAGCGGTGTTGTAGGACTACGGGATTTGCTAGTTCTCCATTGCATCCACAACCATGTCAACCTTGATGTTCCATATCTCCTGCTCCGAAACATGCACTGGAACCAGCTCGCTACTCCCCCGACTCCTATCTTCTTTGGAGGGTGGATTTACCGCCTGTTCAAACACTTTACAAGGATGCCGAGGTCCTTCCACAAGGGGCCATGGTCAGGGAGAGTAGACATGGTCATCAGCCGCTTCATGAACCTGATTTATGAAGCAGATGACAGGACGGTCAGATTTCAAACGGTTCAAGGGCATGCATGGAACCCGCAAGAAGCACTCGTCCTACACGCTCCACACGTCCAACCTCCTCCTCAGTACCACTACCAGCCGCATGGTGATCCGGGTCAATCCTCCTCTCAAGGAGGCGGTTTTCCTAACTTTCAAAGCTTACATGATTTATTGCAGGAAAACCTCATGTGCACCAGAACACCTACAACATGGCTAGTAACACATACACCCGGGTCGGAGCAATAGAGAGAAACATTTCCGACATGCAGGATGACATTGGAAACATCCGGGAGTATATGGCGGGCCACAGAGGAGGTGATGATGATGATGAAGACGAGGACATGGATTGAGCGGGAGGAGTAGGAGGTAGCATCCCACGGTTGGAGGTCCCACAGGTTAACCCCTTTATCTCATGAACAATTTCTGGCCTGCGTGCCACTTGTTGAACAATTTACATTCCTTAACTCTTTTTATTTTCTGCATTTCTTTTTCTTTTTAACTTGTGATGTGGATGGTGGAACGTTGGTAATTTAGGATGTTTGTTATGATTGGTGTGGTATTTATTAGTTAAACAGGTACATACGAGGCTTAGAGAACTAAACATTAGCGCTACTAAAGCTGGGACAGGAAAACCGAAGTCAGAAACCTGTTTACACTTTTGCAGTTTGTCCACACGAGGTCATGTTCAGCCAACACGCCCCCGTGCCCATTGCCCCAGACCTGCTGTTTGTCTAAATTATGCAGACTTTTGCCAGAAACGGGGTCGTGCTCAGCCAACACGCCCTCGTGTCCACCTTCTGTAAGTTCTCGTTACTGGCAATCTGACCACGGGGCCATGTTCATCCAACACGAGGCCATGTCCAGACGCCCAGTAACATAAAAATTTGCTTTTAGCACACTTTTTACACATTAAATCAACCTAAAAACTTATTTTTGGGACACATTGAGGACAATGTGTAATTTAAGTGTGGGGGGATGCTAAAACTTTGAATTTTGCAAGTGCTAACTACAAGCCTTACACAAAACTCTATTGGAACCGCTAAACACCCCAAATTTTTTCAAAAACTTTTTTTTATTTTTTTTACTTGTCTTGGTTTAATTTGAGAATAACAAGTTCTAAAAAGGTGATACCTTTATAAATTTACAACCGATAGCGTCGTGATAAAAAAGGAACCAACATAAGAAAATTATGAAACGGCATGACAAATCTAGTTAAAATTTTATTATATATACTTGATCACATAAAAACCCATTCCCACAAAAAGTGAGTTTTGAGCATTTATTGAGCATATAAATACAGATCTTTAAACTAAATGCTCATTTTTCGTTTCTTGTGTGAATAGCCGCTTGGTTTCTTACGACTCTAGAACTTGCCATGACGATACATTCCTGATCCTTACCAACTTAAACCCAAGTAAGTAAATGATGGAGGCATTAGGACTAACCCTTTTCTTTTCAACACCATTATTTTCTTTTTTTCACCACCTACCCAAAATCCCCCTAGTTAACCCCTTTGAGCCTAAACCTTTTCATTTCTTAACCACCAAACAAACACCCTTTACCCACCAAAACTTTTTTTATTATTTTAAACCCTTTATTTTAGTAAAAAAGCTCGGTTTTCTTGTGACTTCCTTATAAAAAATATAAAAAAAATAGAGAGAAGAAAAGAAAAATGAAGTTAGCAATAAACAAACAAATCTCATCAAAAGAAGGCTTGTTTGAATAATGCTTCATTAGAATAAAAAGTCACAAGAACAAAATGTTTTATGAATACCGACGCTTTTTACGCCTTTCGCCCTTTTCTACTAACCACTAACCCAACCACCTACCTTTAACCTAAGCCTAACCCTTCCCCAAAGTCCTCTTGATATTTACAAAGTTTTTTTAGTTAAAAAGGAGGAGGATTGATTACTTGGCAAGCATATGGTAGAAGTAAGTTCCATGCCGCTCTCGAGTGTTTCACAAAAATACATCTTCGGCCGAGTGTTGAAGTGATCTCCCGTGAGGTATGTGAACTTGTATATAAATGGAATTTTAAAGAGGCATGTTATGCCCTAATAAGTATTTTATCTTATGTAAATGTTCTAAATAAATCATGACGAATAGGATTGTAAATAACATAAAAATAAAACCTAATAAAGAATCTTGGAGTCCCGACACTCTATGACAAGCCCAAAACCTTCTCTTCTACCCATTCCATTTGGGAGTGTAAGCCACATTATAAAGAGTTTTGCTTTAGGACAAGCAAAGATTCAAGTGTGGGGATATTTGATATGTGTAAAATGCAACATATAAATTACATCAAATGAGGCATAAAACTAACCTTTTTTTAGTACTAATGTTGGAAAAAGTGTGCTTTTGTCTTCCTTTTGTATTTTCAGGATTAAATGAGCTCAAATGAACAAAAGAAGCAATAATGCAGCTAAATCTAACAATAATACAAGAATAGGAATAAACATGGCATGCTCGACCCCTCGACAGCATCTCCCCAAGCAAAAACAGGAGAACAGAAGTCTGAACACGCCCCGTGCTCAGTGAGCACGGGGGCGTGCCCAAGTGTTTGCAGAAAAGACAAAGTTATAGAAGCTTCTATCATCCACCACGGGGCCGTGGTCAACGCAAAGATTCGCAGAATCTGAGCAAATCTTGATAGTACAGATACGCTTCTGGACACGGGGCCGTGCCCAGCAGACTCGGGGGCGTGGTCAACTAATGCAGACAAACTGCAATTAATAAAGAAAGAGAAGATGGGTGGACATGGGGTCATGCCCAATGGACACGGGGCCGTGTCCGGGCTTCTGTGCAGGCTATAAATAGGGGCGCTTGGCTCACTTGCAAATCATCCCTTGGCAAACCACCTCTCTCACACTACACCGACCCACCACCACCATCACAACCCACATCCACCACCATCATCCATCATCCATCATAGAGTGTGTGTAGTAGTCTCGGGATCCAAGATTGATCCTAAGAGTTCTTGGCAATCAAAGGCCATGTTTGCCTAAGTCTCTTACATCACTTGGTGAAGACAAGCATTTAGTGTAATACTTTTTATTTTTAATCTTTTCGCACGTTTTATTTGGTTATGTATTAATGACTTTAATAACTAGTTTCTTATGTTGAAGGTGAATCTTCCTTATCATTTGTTCGTGCTGTCTTGGCGTTATTTTACTGTCTATATAAAATAAAAGATTTTCACCATTCATATCTCCACGGTCTATATGGAGATATGTTGGCTACCTGGTCGGGGTTAAGGGAATGGTTTGGTAAGAATCTTGCCTTGTTCAGTGTATAGATCCTACAAGGACCTGGGTCAAGCTTAGTAGGACATCCTTCAATACCCACTGGTATTGGATGGCGGGGGTTCGAATTTCTTGATCCCATCATATGTAAACTACTATTAAAACATTAACCCGGCTACTTAGGATTGTATCCCTGCTGACCCAAACTACTTAGCCGAGGGTAACGTCACCTTCAAAAGAGGGGCCTACCACATTACGCATTAATAACTTAATTAATTATCTTTCAATAATCCAACCCTTTAGGATTGTATCCTTGCTTACTCAAACTACTGGGTTGAGGGTAACGTCACCTTCAAAAGAGGGGCCTACTATTATAACTAAGATAATCTCTTAAAAAGTGCAAAAGTGCGGAAATAATCAAAGGTTACACTAAAGGCGAGTCGGATCCAAGTGATTCATCTTGTCTATCTTTTTTTTTCTTTTTTTTATTTTCAGCATTTTTAGTTTTTATTTTCCAGTTTAAAACCTTTTTCTAAACTTTTGATTTGATTAGACGTTGAGGATAAACCGGTACTAAAAGCTCTTGTGTCCTTGGACGACCTCAGTATCTTACCAACGCTATACTACACTCACGATGGGTGCACT
Organism: Helianthus tuberosus; assembly: GCA_030545235.1. Lineage (NCBI taxonomy): Eukaryota > Viridiplantae > Streptophyta > Magnoliopsida > Asterales > Asteraceae > Helianthus > Helianthus tuberosus. Next base: position 241,064 of record JARYGA010036071.1, read on the forward strand.
TGCCCATATGTGTGTTTAGTGTTAGTAAAATATCGTGTTTTATAAATTTAAAACTTGACTAACGTGTTAAAAAGGGCAAAAAATATACTTAAAATTATACGACACTTCACACGTATCACACACTAGCCCCTATACTATTTGTTTTCTTCTTTCCGACAGTCTTAATCTCATCAAATTTGTCCAACTTACAAGCAAAATGTCCAAGCAAACTTACAACCAAAACACACAACTTACATGCACAAACGCAAACTGTCAAACTAGTAGTCAACTGTCAAATGCAAACTGTAAGACTACTCGGTATGGGGCTCGTCCCCGGTGCGTCGAGGAGCGGCGACGGCCTGCACGCCCCCACCCCCCTGATCGTCCCAGTCGTCTCGTAAAGTCGAGCCTATTTCTTCTTTAACCACACATACACACACACACATACACACACATATATATATATATTGAGGCACATCCCCCACATCCTAGATTCATCCCCTTTAGGCCCATCCTCACATCTGCTTACGTGGACGCCTACGTGGTGGACCATCCTTTGAGGACTACCCTCCTCCACACCCCATAGTTTAAGAGTACCCACAATAAAGGCATATTTTGGTGTTTTTAAGGATAGAGAATGTGATGTGGAGGAGAGAGGGGATGAGTTGGAAGAGAGAGTGTGTGAATATGTATATGGGGAAAAATGAGAAAAAATGGGTTATGTGAGTGGGAGTGAAGAGAGAGGAGAGAGAAATGGTGTTTTTATGGTTTGTGAGAGGGTCATGAGAGATAAATGATTTTATTGGTTAGGCAAGTGCACATGTGACACTTAAAAACATTATCTAAATACATGCTTATTATGGATGCTCTAAGTGCTCAAACTAATAGTCAACTGATTCAAATGCAAACAGTCAATTGTCAAAAATATAACCAACTTATATATATGTATATACATATATACATAATCCACTAAATGTATTCAATCTGTTCATTGATAATCCATTAGAACCCAACACTAACAATGCAAATGTCTTCTTTGATAAAGCATTAAATCCATTAACTAATAGAATATATACATATAACCGGGTACGATATACATCATTACAAAAACCCCAGGTAGAATACATCATTACAAAACAACAAGTACAATAGATCGTTACAAAAAAAAACAATATAGTTAGTTATAATAGTTAAGAATCCTAGTTATATCTGCTCGATCCTATCACCCTGACCTAGTTCAACAATGATGTCCAAGGTTGCTTTGTTCCATTACCTAAGAACGACCTTGAAATGTACCACGAGGTAGCGAAGGGAGGCAATAACCCTCACGCATGTTGAAAACCATAATCACGCATGTTGAAAAGACATAATCAAGCATGTTGAAAACCAAAACATGTTTAATTACATAATTATAACATGCTTCATTACCCAAGTATAACATGCGTGATTAGGGTTTTGAATTTTACAACGTGTGTAATGTCACAGCGTACGCCCGTACGTTAAGCAATATTGTATTTTACACTTTCACTATATATATATATATATATATATTGAATTCAAATTTCGAATCGAATCGAACTAAAAATCATAAATTCGAATTCGATTATTGGACCCGAATATGAATTGAATTCGAATATTTAAAAGTAGAATTCAAACTTTGATAACCAAATTCGAATCGAGTCGAATTTCAAACTTTTCAAATCTGAATCAAATTTTGAACACCCCTACCGGATCTCCTAATTGTTATAGACTAAATAGTTTATTATACATTTTCCTATCAACCAAAAAAATTAATAGCTAAAACATACAATTATGTAAGTGTGAATCACATACCCATGTGAGTCTAAATGGTTTTGAATGCTAGTTTTTCTGAATTCCTGGAAATAAACAAGTTTCCTATACGCATATTTAAAAATGCCTTACCTTGAGACTAATGTGTCTTGAGACTAATGTGTCTTGAAATAAACAAGTTTTTGGGTGGTGGTGGGGTGGGGGTGGGTGTTTGGGGGGTTTTTTGGTGAGGTATATTTTTTTTTTTTTGGAGGGTGGTGAGGGTGGGGGAGGGGGGTTAGGTTTTTATGTACATATATACATAATCCACTAAATGTATTCAATTTGTTCATTCATTGATAATCCATTAGAACCCAACACTAACAATGCAAATGTCTACTTTGATAAAGCATTAAATCCATTAACTAATAGATTATATACATATAATCGGGTACGATATACATCATTACAAAAACCCCAGGTAGAATACATCATTACAAAACAACAAGTACAATAGATCGTTACAAAAAAAAAAACAATACAGTTAGTTATAAAATATAAGCATCCTAGTTATATCTGCTCGATCCTATCACCCTGACCTCGTTCAATGATGATGTCCAAGGTTGCATTGTTCCAGTACCTAAGAACGACCCTGAAATGTACCACGTGGTAGCGAAGGGTGGCAATAACCCTCACGCATGTTGAAAACCATAATCACGCATGTTAAAAAGACATAATCAAGCATGTTGAAAACCAAAACATGTTTAATTACATAATTATAACATGCTTCAATACCCAAGTATAACATGCGTGATTAGGGTTTTGAATTTTACAACGTGTGTAATGTCACAGCGTAGCTCGTACGTTAAGCAATATTGTATTTTACACTTTCACTATATATATATATATATTGAATTCAAATTTCGAATCGAATCGAACTGAAAATCATAACTTCGTATTCGATTATTGGACCCGAATATGAATTGAATTCGAATATTTAAAAGTAGAATTCGAACTTTGATAACCAAATTCGAATCGAGTCGAATTTCGAATTTTTCAAATCTGAATCAAATTTTGAACACCCCTACCGGATCTCCTAATTGTTATAGTCTAAATAGTTTATTATACGTTTTCCTATCAACCAAAAAAATTAATAGCTAAAACATACACTTATGTAAGTGTGAATCACATACCCATGTGAGTCTAAATGGTTTTGAATGCTTTTTCTGAATTCCTGGAAATAAACAAGTTTCCTATACGCATATTTAAAAATGCCTTACCTTGAGACTAATGTGTCTTGAAATAAACAAGTTTTTGGGTGGTGGTGGGGTGGGGGTGGGTGTTTGGGGGGTTTTTTGGTGAGGTATAGTTTTTTTTTTTTTTTTTTTGGGAGGGGTGGGGGTGGGGGGGTTAGGTTTTTGGGTTGTGGTGGGGTGGGGTGGGGGGTTTAGGTTTTTGGGTGGTGGTGGGGTGGGGTGGGGGTGGGTGTTTAGGTTTTGGGTGGTGATGTAGTGGGTTTAATTTTAGGTTATTGGACACTTGTCACTCTATAAATCCTTCTTACACTTCTTACAATTAGGAGCCTTTGTAGAATAACTTGACCCGATCACCTAAATGTGCAATCGTAACAAGCTCGTTGTATGAAGTTCGATCTTTGTCATCTATTAAATCGACTTCTACTTAGTCTCTTTTAGGTTTGTTCAAATTGCTCGGCGCTCGACGATCGTTTGATGCTCGCTTGAAAAGTGCTCGGAATTTGTTCGTTCGATTAAGCTCGATTAAAAAAACGCTCAGTTCAGATCGGTTCGGTTTGTAAACGAACCGAGCACGAGCAAAATTCCGCTCAGTTCGGTTCGGCTTGGTTGGCTCGATTTATTTTTTAATATATATATATATATAGGGTTAGGATTTAGAGAAAACGGTAGAAAGTGTGAAAACGGTGAGAACGCTATCGTCCGATCAAAACAATCTATGGACTATATTGGCGCGGTGGCGTTTTCGTAAATAACATCAATTTTATTACGTGGACGCGCTTCATTAAGGGTAAAAGGGTCTTTTGACTTCTCCACACAAAACGCCATATCATGAAATAAAACGCCATACAAAAATAGCACCTGTTCTAACTAAAAAGGCCATTAGATATAAAACGTCAAACTTAATTATAATAAAATCCCGCCTAAAAAACCACCAAAAAATCATATATATACAACATCTCAGACCTTCAATTAAAAACACACATAAAACCCCAAACGCCATATTTAATATATATCATTCGTCTTAGAAACGCCAAAAAACCCAAACATCAAATATCTTCTAAACCAAAACGTTTATTTGAAATTCAGTTTGGTTGTCTCTAAGCCTTCGATCAATGTAATGGACAAAATCCTTAAGTGAGGATATTGTCCATTTCATTGAGTAAAATCTTATTGACTTATCATCAACTTCCATCCAAATTATAACTACAAAACATACAAAAACATTAATGAGGTTTGTTATCAATAAAGTTTAGCTGTATGGGGTGGACAACATTGTCAGTTATCTTTCTTAACCGAGAATTAACAATGTTGTCCATCTCATACAGCAAAACATTATTGATCCTAGCATGATCAAATTTTGAGCTTTAAAAGTGCTTTTATTTGGTGGCGTTCTTTTTATCGGTAAAACGCCAAAATTAAAAAATCAAACATCGTTCATTAGAAAATTCAATATTCTTCTACTGGGAAAAGTTTCGCCGAATGGATTGTTAGCTCAATAAAATTTTGCTGAATGACATGGACAAATTTTCAAGAAAAAGAGGCTGAAGATGAATAAAAATTAAAATGAATCATACGAAAGTCGAAACAGCCAGTGAAGATACTTCAAAAGAAGAAAGAGACTGCTGACAGTGAAGATACTTCAAAAGAAGAAAGAGACTGCTGACAGTGAAGATTTGGAAGATCAATTGTTTATATTTTTTTTTCTATTTTTCTTTTTCAGTTGATTGTTATATAAATAACAACGCCATTTATAATAAAAACGCCATACAGACAAATGTTTGTCAAAACGCCATAATGCCATAAAACGCCCCAAAAACTCCCAAGCTATAATAATATTACTTTGGACAAGTATTATAAAAAAACCAATAAAAAAAATTAAAAACCAAACTTGAAAAGGTAACTAAAAATAGTAACTACAAACAGTAAAACTAACACGCCAAACTTGAAAGATGGGACGTGTTACAGACTTCAGAGATAAAGCTTATCAAAAACAATAATTACAAACAGTAACTGAAAACGACGAATACTTTATTATAATAATACACCGCCTAACCTACGCACCAAAATGACATCCTATAAAATGATACCAATCAGCAACTTCCATTTGATCAAACAAAAAAACAAACGCCAATACTACTAAATACCACTCACTGTAAAACGCCAAAAAATTAAAAAAAAAATTAAAGATGGCTAATATGCTTTCTTGGATATTCAGTATTGTTCTTCGTGAAGTTTTCACTGAATGGATTTTGCTACATGAGATGGACAAAAATTCAAGAAAAAGATACTTATGACAGTCAATGTCATTTTGTGTTCTTTGTTCTTGAAGAAAGCTTGGATGACGTGTGGGTGGGTTTTTGTTTGGTTCTTCAACTTGATCTTCATCTTCAAAGATCTATATCCCCAAAAAACATCCACAAAAGCCGCTTCAACAGACGAGCAGACAAAAATAATCAAATCGATGGGTTTGTTAAGTTTTACATAAAACGCCATATATCTGGTGAAGATTGTGAAGAGATAGACTGTTGACAGTGAAGATTGTGAAGAGAGATCCGATTAGGATTTTTTATTTTTTTTTCGCATCTATTTTTTTCCCTATGGTTGTAATATAATCTTCCGATTGTAAAACACCAAGATATCACAAAACGCCAAAATGTATATAAAAAAATAGAACAATGGGCCATCTTGTCTAAAACGCCTTTGAATCTAAGAACATACAATGTGGCGTCATCCTAAAAAGTCCTGGCCATACTCGGTATGGACGAAGCCATTCACAGAGAAATTCTGACCCCTTGGGGTTCCAATGGCATACGATTTGAATAACGCCATAAACGCCAAAATACTGATACAATGAAACCATGAAAAACGCCATATAATTATTGTAACACCCTGAAAATGGGATTGGTAATTGAAACATGTTAATAATAATGAACAGGTAAAATACTGTTAGTAGAAAAATTAACCCGGTGAATATTAGGATTTAAACAAATAATCCTAATATTAATTAAAAAGGAGAATAAAAGCTTTGAGAAAAGTAAGTTTATAAGAAGCCCGAGTTAACGGGACTTAAAATAAAACGGGTCATAACTCCCGGAACCCACTAAATAACTAGGAATATCAACCTAGTTAGTCTAGTGTTTTAAAATAATGAGGGAACTTGATGTAGTAACCTTTATAAACCTGGGTAAAGTTGAGGGACTAAAATGGTTAAAATGAGAAATGAGTTTTTATTAATTAAAACTAAAAACACCAAAACACACACCTTTGTGTGTGTTCTGGTCGCACAAAACACAGGAGCCAAGAAAGGCTCTCAAGCTCAAACCCTAACAAGCATAAAATCAACAAATTGAAGGGGTAAATCTAACCCAAATCGAAATCCAGACACGAATTCGTGATCACCTCGGTGAAGGGATCATAAGGTATGCCAAATTTCATTATTTAGTTCCATCTTGAATTCTTGGTGAACATATGAAATCGAAAAATTGGCTTGCATGATTGAAGTTTGGATGAAATTAGGATGAAATCATGTCTAGGAGCAAACCCTAGTCAATAATTTGTTGAATTAGTGTTCATAGATATGAAGTCCATAACCATCCATTTATGTGTTAAATGGGTTTCGTAGAAAGATGATGAACACTAGAATTATGATTATCAGTCTAGTGTTATTTGAGCTCCATGAAATAAGTCTAGGTGTTGATGTGTAAACTAGACATTTGAAATTGTGAAAAATGCTCAAAATTGACTAAATAACTAGTCATGAAACTTGGTTAATGATTTTGCAAAATTATGCCCTTTAGGTGTTTGTTGAAATGCCTAAAAGAAAACTAGATGTTGAAATTTTGAGTAAAAACGCATATTTGAATGTTATGGTGAGTTATGCGTTATATGAAATAATAATTAGAGTTCTAAACAAATCGTTGATTGAACTCTATAGGCAAAGGAATTGAATCTTCAAGCGGACAAGTCGGAGTTGATATGCGCTTGAAGGAAGAGCACCAAAGGTACCCGACCTATGGTTTCGTTACATTATGTTATTTATTTATTCTAGTTAGTCGTATTGGAATTTAGCCAAACAGGAAAACCCGTTAAGTCACGAAAGTGACGAAGTGCCCTAGACAAATAAAACGGGTCAAAACATGAGTTACAATTAGAGTTTGGAATGTCTTGAAATGGTGGTCTCCATTTGGCATCCAAACGGGTCAAAACAAGTTGAGTTGTAAATGTCGAAGTCAATGAGCATCACTTGTTGATTGGTTATAAACAAGGCGTAAGCCGTGAAGCGGACACGCTAACTTGTTGCAAAAAGATGAACCCTTGTAGAAGGATTAAAGTTCGGAATTTTTACTTGTCAAATGTTTTAGAAAAGCAAGTTTAAATCCATGAAAACAAGCATGATGATTATTGCGTAAGTGTCCCTCTTGAAGGGAGCGAAACGCTATAGTGGGTAAACCCGGGATTGGGTAAAATGGCCGAAGACATGAGATGACACAAAACAAGTTGTTGAACTTGTAAACAAACGGGTCAAAATAAAGCAAAACGTAAACCAGGTAACGGGAGCGTAAACTATATAAATAATGGATCCGGGTAATGGATGATAGCTTAGACATGTTAAGAAATGAACCCCAAGCGATTAAAATGAGTTTGGATAGGTTTGGATGTAAATTGGGTGAAAAATAAACGTGCAGAGTTGACACGGGCGGGTGAACTTTTGACACGGTCGGGTGAAGGGGGTGTGAAAAATACATGTTTAGCTGACACGGCCGGGTGAACTTTTGACACGGCCGGGTGAAGGGGCTGAAAACAAAATATATAATTTCTTGTGTTTAATTATTTTGTTCAAATGCTTTGATTTCTAATCATTTAAATGAAATTGTATGATAGGTAAAGATGCACTTTAGACCCCGAAGGATGATCAAGCCATGTCAAGAACCGAACACACCAAACAAAGCTTCCGCATTTTGTCTATTTTGTTTTAGTGACATGTAAACACTTGAAATTATGTTTTGAAAGTTTATCTAGTAGGATGTAGACTTGAATAATGATCAAGTATGATCTGAAAACTAAAAAGATTTTTTTGTAAACTCATAATTTTTGTACTAAATGCATGTTATATACTATTAATTTTGTCCTTTAAAGATGGGTGCTACAATTATTGAATTTGGTTAACGCCAAAAAATCTTAAACGCCAAAAATAAATCAATATTGTGAAAAAAGAAATTGGAAAAGCGGACGATAAAATGACCAAAAAACCCCTCGGACCCGGATCATGCCCCGCGCCACGTGTTGGGCCAGGATGCGTTCTCACCGTTCTCACACTTTTTACCGTTTTCTCCAGAACCCGTTTCTCTCTCTCTCTCTCTATATATATATATATATATCATTTTTAATGAAATGACTAAAGTCAAAACATTAACAATGATTGGTCTAAGATCTGAATAGAGATCATCTAGGTAATTAGAATTAAAGTCCAATGCCAATAGTCCATTGTCCAATACTTAAATGTCCATTTGAGTAATTGTGTCAAAATTTCAAATACTGAAATTTGAAGCTTCGATTAATACTGATCAAGTCTCAACCCGCCCAGGGGCGAAGTATAGAAGGGGCGGGGAGGGGCGCCCGATCCCCCGAACTTATCGCTCAGTAATGTTATATATGTAGTTTTCGTATAGAAATTTTTTGATATATATACGTTTCCGGCCCCCGGATCTATAGAAATTTTTGGGTATATACGTTTTCGGCCCCCGGTTCTATAGAAATTTTTGGGTATATACGTTTTCGAGCCCCCCCCCCCGGTCATTCGGGTCAAGCTTCGCCATTGAACCTGCCATTCGATTCAGAAGTACAAGATCCTAATCAAAACCCCTCTTTGGCCATCATTATTCGATTTCTCCATCGCCAAGACGCCAACTAGCTATGGTTTTGCTTCAGTTAGTTCATTCAATTTCAAACTTCCGATAAAACAAGGGTATCTTGATAGAACTAGTTGAGTGTTTTTGTATTCCTTGTTATCTGTTAAATTTTTACTTATGTTCTAATTGGATGAAACTTCAGGGACAAAAACTGCACTTTATTCTGATAACTAGCACCCCCAACGTTACTTTCCTTTCTGCTCTGTGACGCTCGATATTCGCTCGACGTTCGTTCGAAAAATGCTCGGATCGAAAGACGCTCGCTCGACTTTGGCTCGGTTGAAAAAACGCTCGGTTCGGTTCGGTTTGTAAACGAACCGAGCACGAGTAAAGATTTGATCGGTTCGGTTCAGATCGTGAACAGCCCTAGTCTCTTTACCTTGAATTCGTTTAAGTTTGGTTTAATTTGAGATTTTAATGGATCAGCCTTAAAAGGCTTCGCTCATTTATCCCCAATTCTCACTTAACCCATATCTGAAGAAGATAAATACTGAACGGATTTAAACAAATAATATAATTGTATTGATGGATAATAGTTTTTTGTGTGTTAAATAACCAAAAACAATCTCTTTGTACATAGAGATTACAATGAAAAGAGATAATGATAAAGCTAACTAATTTTTTAACAACTTAAATTATACCAAATTTATCTTCGACGGAGCTCGAATCCTTGACCTTAATTAGACCAACGCCACATGATGACGGGGGTAGCCCAAGACTAAATAAAATGACCAAATATGTAAACACTCAAAGGGTTAAAGGGTTCAATGGTTGAAAAGCTGTGAGGTGGGGAAAAGCAATGCGGAAACAGTGGCCAGTCACATCCAGGGATTGCTTCACCAACCCACAGCCGCAAAAGCAATGCAGGTCTGCAGAGCACACGCTATTATCCAGGGGTCAAAAGGCTTCAACCCCCGAAAGGGCAAGCCCCTCGCTGCAAGCAAGGTCGCTAGTCAAATGAATGCCTCTTTGGGAGATGTCTTCTCCTATATAATTGACACTTCATTTACTGAGTTGGGACATTCCTGGCCAGGCCTGTTTCCTTAAACTCTGGTCATTCACATTGAGTACTTCTTTTTGTGAGTTACTCACTTTCACATCCAACACACACATTCCGTTTGCTCCCACATCCGAATCTGAATATACTTCAGAGGAGGATCTTTAGCGAACAGCAACAATAAACTAGTGAACCTCCTTCCACATCTTGCAAACGTGGGGGGACCCCACGACCTGCGTTAGGCAAAGTTGAACCCTTCAACCATTTTGCCTAACCAGCATAGCTACTATCCTTGGTCTCTTATTTGTTGCATCAATAAGTTGGCGCCCACCATGGGGCTACGCCGCTATTTCTCCTCAAAAAGACCTAGTAGTGTAGCTCTCTTTACTTAAAATCGCCATGTCTGAAAGTGGATCCCTGGGTGAAGAAAATCAGGTTCCAAACACCTCAACCTCGGGTAGTAGCCAAGCTCAGGTGGCTATACCAACTTCTTTCTCAACTCCGGGGAGCACACCCGAGTTCCTCACCTTCAACACACCAACTCGGTCCAGATCCGGAGTTCCTTCTCCCAATATCAGTGTCTCAGACGCCCCAGCACGTGTTGAACTTACCCCCGAGGGAGTTGCCAACAATTTCCTGGAATTGAGGTCTCTTCTCAACCAGCATGTGAATAGAGAAAGAGAAAAGGGGGTGAGGATCCGCTTAGATTATGACGAGCCAGAACCAATGTTGTCCCCCGGACCACCTCCCCTTCCTTTTACAACTAGAAATGAGGCTGGTCCCAGTAATCCTCCAAACCCTCACCCATATCTATCCACGATAACGAATCCCACAGTGCATCCCGTCTTCTCTTCCCAACCGATTACTAGTGGTGCTCCTTTGGGACATGAGCTAACCCTTGACCAGCTCCTACAGTCCCCAGTAACAAGCTTTCCAGCATCTACAACAACCACATGGGAGCAAGCTCTGTCTGTGCTCCCTTTGGCATGAAGTGCTGTTATGAGCACTCCACTTGGAATAAGCTGCTCAGTTGCACCTGGAAGCCTTCAAGGCTTCAACCTCATGACTAACATGATGACCCAGATGATGGCCAACTTCCCGTGGCAACACTTTATTAATCAGGTGCTAGCCACTCAGGGAAATAACGGCAATGGCAATAGTGTGGATGCAAGGGCTGAAGAAGATTTGGCTAAACCATATAAGCCAAATAACCTTTCATGCTTTTCACAGCAAATAGCTGATTATGATTTTCAAACAAAAATCAAGATGCCTCCTCACATTAAAACGTACGATGGGACTGAAGACCCTGAGGACCATCTTCAGATCTTTACCGGTGCAGCAAGGATAGAAAAATTGTCAAACGCTGAATGTTGTCTAATGTTCATGCAAACCCTTGTTGGATCAGCTAGGATCTGGTTCAACGACTTACCTGCACGAAGCGTTCGAAGCTTCGACGACCTCAGCAAGGGTTTTTTGGCCAATTTCTCCCAACAAAGACGATATGTCAAAGACGCGACAGTAATCTTCCAGATAAAACAACGTGATGATGAAAGTCTTCGAGCGTTCATTGAACGATATAAGAAGGAAGGTCTAACTTATGTAGGGGCGGATGAGAAAATGAGGGTAGCCGGTTTCATGAACGCTATCACCTCAAAATATCTCACAAGAGATTTCAACAAATCTCTACCCAGAACCTTGGAAGAAGCTCTCGAGAGAGCAGAAGCCCACATCAGGGGAGAGGAGGCAGTAGACATTAAAGAGCAAAGGAAAAGAGGGTCCAGTTGGCGTGGCAGCAGCCCAGCCAGAAAAAGAGGGAACTTTAACTCCTATGACAGACGTCAAAAGGGTTCAGACCATCGAAGGCCTGAAGGTCGGAACCCCCCAACCAGAGAGAAAGGCATGAGTTTCACACCCCTCACAAAAACTCCTCAAGAGATCCTTGCAACGGAAGAAGTCAAGCAAAACTTTCGACCTCCTAGGCCTCTCCCCAAAAGCAGAAAAAATGAGAACTCCACACAATATTGTGAGTTTCACGAAGAAAAAGGTCACCACACCAATGATTGCTTCCAGCTCAAGAAAAGAATTGAAGAAGTTGTTAAGTCTGGAGAACTCGCTCATTTGGTAAAGGGAGTCCGGGACAAAATGGCTGAAGGAAAAGGCAAGGAAGTCAATATGGTGGATTTTGATGGAAAGGTTCCTCATAAAAGACAGCGGTTGGAAGCTTGGGAGCTTCAGTGTGTCTGCTTCCCCCCAACGGAGAAAGACCCTCTCTCTAGCCCTCTTGTGGTAGAAGCTACCGTGGGAACGTTGCAAACATGTAGGGCATACATAGACACTGGAGCAGCCACTGAAATCATGTTCTAGAAATTCTTCAACCGCTTGAGTAATGAAGAACGTTCAAGGCTTCAACCCTCTGGAACCTCTATAAAAGGTATCACCGATATACCCCTCAAGCCTTTAGGGCAACTGACACTTAATGTTTGTTTCAGCGAAGGTTTGAAAGAAAGAACCCAACCACTCACCTTTGTGGTTATCAACATCCCCTCAAGCTATGACGTGATCATTGGAAGACCAGGGCAGTGTGCATTCTACATGGCCATGTCTGTTGGCCATGGCACAGTCAAATTCCCTACTGAGAGGGGCATAGCAACCCTTCAACTCTCTCAAGAAGCTTACATGGTTAAGGGTGAAAGCACAAACAGTGAAGAAGACAGGCAAAGGTTGGTCATAAACCCTAAGTACCCTGAACAAAGAATAAGGGTCAATCCAAACCTTTCTCAAGAGACTCTTTCGTATCTCGAAAAGCTGCTAACACATTACAGCGATGTCTTCGCTTGGTGTCCAGAAGATATGACAGGGATTCCTCGGAACATTGCTGAGCATGAGTTAAGAATACCACCGGATGTCAAGCCTGTGGTCCAAAAGAAAAGAAGCCTAGCACCCGAGAGAAGCCTGGCAGCCTGCCAAGAGGTTGAAAAGCTTATGTCTGCCGGCATTCTCCGAGAAGTCAAGTACCAATCATGGGTTGCAAACCCGGTCATGGTCAAGAAACCCGACAACTCTTGGAGGATGTGCATAGATTTCAAGGATCTTAACAAGGCTTGTCCTAAGGATTGATATCCACTACCGGAAATTGATCTCAAGGTTGACTCCCTCACCGGTTACTCGTTCAAATGCTTTCTTGATGCATACAAAGGATACCACCAAATCCTCATGAAGGAAGAGGATGAGGAAAAAACAGCCTTTCACACGGACAAAGGGATCTTTTGTTATCAAAAGATGCCTTTTGGCCTCAAAAATGCCGGTGCAACCTACCAACGACTCATTTACAAAGCCTTTGCAAGCCAAATTGGTAAAAACATGGAGGCATATGTCGATGACTTGGTGATCAAAAGCAAGACGGAGTATCAAATGCTTGATGACATTCAAGAAACTTTCAATAATCTCAGAAAGGTTAACATGAAGCTCAACCCTGAAAAATGCTCATTTGGGTTTGAGGAAGGAAAGTTCTTGGGCCATGTTGTGGGGAAACAAAGCATCAAGGCTAACCCAAATAAAGTGAAAGCTGTCCTTGAAACCAAACCACCAAAAACCAAGAAGGATGTTGAAAGCTTAAACGGGAAGCTTGCAGCCTTGAAGCGTTTTACCTCAAAATTGGCCGAAAGATCTCTACCCTTCTACAAAACGCTCAAGAACTGCTCAGATAAGAAGGATTTCAAATGGACTGAGGAAGCTGAAGAAGCTTTCAACCAAATGAAGCAACATCTAACTTCCTTACCAGATATTGCGGCACCTGAAGCTGGGGAGTTAATATCGGTGTACCTTTCAATTGCTGACGAGGCCATCAGTGCAGTCCTCACCATTGAGCGAGACAAGGCCCAGGTACCCGTTTATTTTTTCAGCAAAACTTTAAAATTGGCTTAAACGAAATATCCTCCCCTTGAAAAACTTGCCCTAGCCCTAGTTCAAACAGCTAGAAGGCTTCGAATGTATTTCCAAGCACACCCTATACAAGTGGTCACCAACCAACCTATTAAGAGTGTGCTTGAAAGACCTGAAAACTCGGGACGATTAGCCAAATGGGCCATAGAACTAGGTGAGCATAACATCACCTATGTCCCAAGAAAAGCCATCAAGGCCCAAGTCTTGGCCGATTTCATTGTGGAAGTCCCAAACCAAGCAATCACTGAAGTAAACACTACCATCACTGAACCTTCCAACCCTGAAGCCTGGAAGCTTTTTACCGACGGGGCTTCAAGCGTTGAAGGGTCAGGGGCTGGGCTAATTTTGATCAACCCAGAAGGGTTGGAATTCACATATGCTCTCCGTTTTGATTTTCAGACCACCAATAACGAGGCTGAATACGAGGCACTAATAGCTGGCTTAAGGCTGGCTAAAGAAATGAAGGTTGAAAAGCTTGAAGTGTTCACAGATTCGTTGCTGGTCTCAAGCCAAGTAAACGATAGCTACATAGCTAAAGAGCCCAACATAAAAAAATACAGAGAAAAATCCAAGGAGCTGATGAGTACCTTCCAAGCATGCAACATCAAACAGATCCCCAGATCTCAAAACAAAAAGGCTGATGCCCTAAGTAAGCTTGCATCTCTCACTTTCGCCCACCTTACCAAGAAGGTGTTGGTAGAAGTGTTGAAGGCCCCATCCATTGATGAATTGGAGGTTTAAGATGTAGTTACCGAGGAAGATCCAAACTGGATGACTCCCATCAAAAAGTTCCTTAAAAATGGTGAATTACCTAATGATTAAGTAGAAGCTAAAAGGGTAGAAATCAAAGCAAGGCAATACGTACTATAAGGAGAAACCCTTTACGAAAAGGGTTACCTTGCTCCCTTGCTAAGATGTGTCGGTCCAGAGCAAAGTAAGTATTTGATCAAAGAAATTCACGAAGGTATATGCGGAGCTCACTTTGGAGCTAGATCGGTGGTTGCAAAGCTCATGAACCTTGGGTATTTCTTGCCCTCAATGCACCGTGATACAGCTGAACAGTTAAGGAAATGTGATGCTTACCAGATTCATGCACCAATCCCAAAAAGTCCCAAGCATGACTTGGTCCCGATAACCTCGGCATGGCCATTCCATAAATGGGGAATGGACATTGTTGGTCCATTTCCCCCAAGCAAAGGAGGAGTGAAATTCTTGCTAGTGGCAATAGATTATTTCACTAAGTGGCCCGAGGTCAAACCACTTGCTAAGATCACGGGAAAATAGGTTATTGACTTTGTTTGGGAGAACATCATTTGCCGTTATGGATTGCCGGGAGTACTTGTCACTGATAACGGAAGGCAATTCGCTGAGAAGCGTTTGGTGCAAGGAATACAGAATCGACCAGGTTTTTAGCTCAGTGGCTTATCCGCAATCAAACGGTCAAGTTGAAAGGACGAATAGAAGCATAGTGGAAGGTATCAAAACAAGATTGGGAAGATACGAAAGCAGCTGGCTTGAAAAATTGCCTAGTGTCCTATGGGCAATTAGAACAATCGAAAAAACAAGGCATAAGAAAACACCCTATAGCTTGGTATTTGGGTCCGAGGCAGTGATCCCCGCTGAGATAGGAGTTGTAACCCAGCGAATCGTCAACATGGATCCCGAAACAAACCAAAAAGAGACCATGTTGAATTTACAACTCCTAGAGGAAGCACGAGATCAAGCTGCAATCCAAGAAGCCAAATACAAGCAACAAATGGAAGCCTACTACAACAAGAAAGTCAAGAATGAACGATTCAAGCCAGGGGACCTGGTCCTCAGAAACAATGAAGCTAGCAAAAAGGAAAATCAAGGAAAGCTTGGCCCAAAATGGGAGGGTCCATATACCAACCTCGAAGCACACAAGGGTGGATCCTACAAGCTAGCAGATTCAGAAGGTAAAAGGCTTCCAAGGCATTGGAATGGCAAAACCCTGAAATGGTTCCATGTTTAGACAGGAAAGTTTGGTTTGTATCAAAATGTATTTCGAACAACACTATGAACACCTTTTGTAAAAAGCAAGTATTGCTTGAATGAATGAAGTTGTTTTATCAAACTTGTCTTTCTATCCTAAGATCAGGTTGAGAACCTAGCAAAAAACTCCGTGGCAAGGGCCATGTAAGGGGATGAGCTCCCAGGCCACATCGCTCAATAGGTTCAAGGGTTGAATGAACCTATATAAGGGGTGAGTTCCTAAATCAATACAACTCCATGAGACTTGTTAAGAAAAAATAAAATTGTCTCATAGACGGGTTTGAACAGCCTACACCAAATGTTCCCTAAGCCTTAAAATATAATCAACAAACAGGCTTATAAAGTCAAGTGAAGAACAAGGAAATGATAAAAATGATAGGTGCTATGTCTTCTTGTTAAAAATACCAAGGCTAAGTGACTGCAGCACTGAACCCTTTAAGGTATAAAAAACATAAGGGCAGCACAAACTTGACAAGGACAAAGTTACAAAAAGACAAAGAAAATCTAAAAGAACAATACAACTTAGACAAAAATTATAAAGATACAAACCAAGTCAAATCACAAAACTAAGAAGCCTTCAAGGCTTCAAGCCACCTGAGCAACAACTCGAAACCTCAAAGGCTTCAACCTGCTAACAGACAGCCAAAAGGCTTGGAAGGTTAAAGCCAAACAAACTGCCTTAACGAAACAGGCACAAGTATAAAAACATAACACAAAGAAAATAGCTAAACATCATACCATATCAAAGAAATCCCTAAAAGACTTTCAAACACAAGTTAAATCAAGTCCTAGTCACTTGCACGTTTAACTATTGTTCATACAGCCATACAGGCCCTAAGCACAACCAACAGGAACCTTAAGGGTTCCTGAAAACCTAATATTGTTCAAGTCAACATTACAAACCATAAATTGTTTTTTAGTGCTAAGAAAGCTACGAATTAAGCATCAGCGGAGGACTTGGAAACCTCAGAACCTTTGCCTTTGACCCTTTTTGCTTTCTTCAGCTTCTTAGTCTTCACACCTCCATCACCACCTACCGCTGAAGCCTCCAAGCTTGCATCCTTTGGAGCATCCAGTTGACCCGAAAGGGTGTCATCACTATCTCCCGAGTAGGATCTCTTTCTCGAAAGAGAACCCAAGATCTCATCACAAACCTTTTCATTCAGACCTTCCGGTTTTAAGTCCTGCAACACAGTAAGAGGCTTACCAAAACAAGCAGAAACTTGGTGGATATAAGGGTAGGTCAGTCTCTCCATTTGCTCAACGGAGCCTTTAAAGATATCGAAAGCATCAGGACGAAACAGGGGAGATTGTTCCAAAGGATGACTGGATTCATGAAGCTTATAACCAGCAATGAGGCCTTGGTGTTTCCCCAGGTTGAGCAACTTAGTATAAACTTCACCAAGGGCAGAGTTGAACTCCTTGGAATGAAGAAGGTAAGTAACAACCTGCTGGAAACCCTGCTCAATTAACCACTGATTGTCAGCAGTAGAACGAGCAACTGAAGCTTTCAACCCCTCCTTCTCCTTACCAAAAGCCTGCTGCTGAACAAATAAAGCTTCCCGATCAGCCTTAAAGCTCTTTTTCAAATCACTCATCTCAATCTCATGCATCCTAGTCAAATCACTAACCTTCTTGTCCCACGCTGCTTCCTTCTCAGCAAACCCAGCTATCTCCTTTTTCATCACAGCAATTGAAGATTTCATCTTATCTTTCTTCTTGGAAAACTCTTCATATTCTTGCATCCTCTGACGAAAACGAGCAACCCCTTGAGGAAGCATAGCAGCAAGGTTACAAGTGCTCAAAATCATGCGAGACAACATCAAATCATCATCCATCCCAGCAATGGTCTTGTGAACTGAAGGAGGAGCAATGTGACTCAGAGCATCCTCACAAACAGCAGCATCCTTAAAGTTGTCATCATTTTTCACCAACCAATTAGGTACATAAACCGCTTCCGGATCCAACTCTTCAACGTCCCTGCTTGAAGAACCTTGAACAGGGGTAGCAACAACCTTTTTGCCTGAAACCTTCTTACCATGAACAACCAATTCCTTCTCTTTCTCAGCACCCGCCTTACCACCTTGATCTTCCGAAGCTTCAATATCATCACTCAAATCCACTGGTTCAGTAGAAGTGGATTGAGGACCAGCCTTCAGCAACCGACGGGAAGATCGACGAGTAGAGGACTTGGGAGCATGGGACTTAGAGAAACCTTTGACATTGGAAGTGCTAATATAACCTGAGCCCTCAAACCTTTGCTCAACAGTCCTAACCACAACATTCTCACCAGGAACAGACGGAGCATCCCCAAACACAACATCAGAAGTGTCGTCACTCTTAATAAAATCCAAAGCAGACATAACTGCAAACAACAAAACAAAAACGTATAAGACATAAGTCAAGAAAATGGCAAAGAGGGCAAAAAAGAAAAATGCATACCCATGCCACTCCTCATAAGAACCGGATCCCGATCAACATTTCCCCAAATTTTACTAACCCCTAAAAGAACTAGTAAATGTTCAGGAAAGGGACGAACCCTCGAAGGGCATTCCCGGATGGCTTTAAGAAAAACATCATTCAACTCAGATTCAGAAGGCTCCGGATCATTAAGAACGGCATCCGGTTGCCTCCACACCGTCTTGAATGGGACAATAGTATCGGAAACCCAGAAAAAGCGATCCTTCCAAGTCCCAAGTGTTGTAACCATAGACGAAATAAGGCAGGAATCAACCTTGGATGTTTCAAAGGTGAACCAGTCGCCATTTTTTGCCAAACGAAAAAACCGGCGGAAAAGTAACAATGAGGGATCATATCCAAGGGCACGACACAAAACCTCAAAATGTAAAACCCTAGCCATGCCCTTCGGATGAACTTGCCCAAAGGAAACCCGATAATATTCTAACAAATTCAAAACAAAGAAAGAAAAGGGATAACGAAGATTCGGAAACTCAAAGTGACGGCAGTAAAGAGCAATCGAACCAGGGGACGGTTTATCAACAGGAACAACACAAGCAGGAGCAGTTAGGTTAAACTTTTTATCAATACCATATTCCATACAAAATAAGTCTACCTCCTCTTGTGTTAATCGGGAAAAGGATTTTGCTAAATCCTTACGAGTACCCATTTTTGAAAATATAAAGAATGTAAGATGCAAAGGAAACCGAAACTAACCTTAGAAGAGGAAGGAAATGGCAGAGAAAAACTTGATGGAATTATGTAGAAAGTGAATAAGAAATGCAGATATAAAAGAAAATACCCTAAAATAGGGGTAATAATGACAAACAGTAACTTCTGCAAAACCGCCACCCTATGAACTGCCATACATCAATCAAATCGGTTGTCAGTTATTTAAAATTCAAATAACTACCTACAACCCTTCAAGCCTTCAAGCAACGAACCCTTGAAACCTTTAGGCAATAGAATACACGCATAAAAAGTCAGAAGTCTTTGAGCTCATTACCCAAAAACCTCTGACTTGGGGGGCTGATGACGGGGGTAGCCCAAGACTAAATAAAATGACCAAATATGTAAACACTCAAAGGGTTAAAGGGTTCAATGGTTGAAAAGTTGTGAGGTGGGGAAAAGCAATGCGAAAACAGTGGCCAGTCACATCCAGGGATTGCTTCACCAACCCACAGCCGCAAAAGCAATGCAGGTCTGCAGAGCACACGCTAATATCCAGGGGTCAAAAGGCTTCAACCCCCGAAAGGGCAAGCCCCTCAATGCAAGCAAGGTCGCTAGTCAAATGTCACGGCCCCCGACCCACCCTGGACGGAATCGGGTGCCGCGAACAGCCTAGTGGTACCGGTGATTATTTTGAAAACGTTGCAGCGGAAATTTCATCAGGACCGTGAGTTAGGAAAATATCAGAGTTTGGAAACACCGGATTTTATTTATTAAATAAATGGGATAAACCCATGTTTTACAATGGTAGCTTTAATTAAGATAAATTTGATTACATAAAACCATATTTCTTAATTTGATTTAATTAATAAAATAAGCCACTTCTTGATGCCTTTCAGTGCCGTATCCAACGTTTACTTCCAATCTACTGTAATTACCTGAAAAGTATTTTAAAAAGGTTTTGTCATCGGGAAATACTGAGTGAATCATTCTATTTACTAAAATGACACATTTGTTATAATTTACAGTATTAAGGAAGATTACAATGTTTCTGATATCAAACCAATTACCCACAGTACTTTGTCACTCGACCCATTGGCCCTTCCGTCCAATGGTGTCTGTGACTATGGTCATATCACCCATTGGCTGCCCCAATGGTGAAGATTATCAAGTAATGTATACAAAACCCCACATACCGGCTGTAATATGGTGATTACATAAACTTAATCCCTGTAATTATAACTTTAAAAACATTTAAGAATTTATAAAGCACTTTGATAAAAAGAGAATGACTCACATATAATCATGCAGATTCATACGGCCAAAGTTTAGTCTACAGATAAGCCTTGATATATTGCAGATTTATACAGGCAGAGTTTAGCCTACTGATTTAGCCTTTTCAACCTAATTTTAATATCAGGCACACAATTCTGGGTTAGTAATCAATCCAGCAATTACGATAACTCACGAGATCAAATTCTCACAATGAACGACAAAGTGCAATACTTCATCCATCGAATTAACGATGATCCGTCAAATTAATGACGAACGACAAAGTATAATACTTCATCCATCGAATTAACGATGATCCGTCAAATTAATGACGAACGATAAAGTATAACCCTAATGTGGGCGGCACTTAAACATTCATTGGATATATTGATCGTCGGAAAATGAATCGTAGCAGCGATTGTGCTAATACCCTGATTGCGGCGTCGATTAGTGAATCGTGTGTGTTAATTGGAGTATACAGAGCATAACTCCGTGTAGAATTGGAATTTCTTCGTCGTTTCAACTCCCAGAATCAAGTCCCAAGCTCCTGTATTTATAGGTGAATTTTGTCCCTTAGGCGGCACGCGTGAGTTTTAAGCTAACTTGAGGCGGCCCGCGTAAGAACTATTTTTATGCATAGGGTTGCCACGTGTGGGACTAGCTCAGCTGAGTCGACGATTTCTGAAAATTCCTTTCTGCCTACGTTTTAAGTGGATAATCGTAACTAGGAAATACCCCCCCTGAGTTTTAGGGGCCCTGATCCTGATTCTGATTGTTCGGAAAATTTTAGGGTTTGCGCAGAATTACTTGGGTGTCTCAATTAGGATTTCCTATTGAATAAAATAATAATATAAATAGGACTTTTTAATGAGGGTCGTTACATTCTCCCCACCTTAATAAAAATCTCGTCCTCGAGATTTATTGGAATAAGTAGGAATACTTTTTCTTCATCTTAGATTCCAGCTCCCAAGTGTATTTGGATTATTATATTTCTTTTGGAATTATGTCACATTTTAGTTAATAAAAATAATATTAAGGTAGATGACACAGAATTAAAATATCAAATTTTGTGAATACGAGTTGTACCATAAGTAGGATTCAATGGTTCAACTGAATTAGTTCAAGAAATCGATGACCAACGAATGAGATGAAATGATATAATTTCCAAGATAACTAGGTTCAAGCCAAAGAATATATGATCAAATGAATGGAAAGGACTTTTAAAATCAATGAAATTCTTTGTCAAAAGGAAGCTTTCTTTGATTAGCAACTGAAGAAGATTTAGAATTGACAGATTTCAAATGAAATAAAAGCATGAAAAATGATTTGTCAAATATTTATGATATGAGAAAATCAAAGTGTTGAGATGAGTGAATTGTAATGATATACCAAAAGACAATAGAGTTAGTGTATCTTTAAAGTTCCAAGTTGTTTTAATTGTGAAACAATGTGATAGTATACTTTTAGTAACCATATTTTCCATACTATATACTAGAGATTGAAATATAATAAGAACAAGTTGTATTGACCTTACCAATATAATATATATTATTTGTATCCCTGTCTGAACCGTATCTTATATATTAAATATAAATACTATGTAATATATTATTGGTTACATATTTTTACTATATGTAAATGGTTACTTCTTTTAAATAAATACTATTTTAGTATTTTTACCATACTTTGTAAAATAACTATGTAATATATATTACAAAATGCCGTAATTTATGTTACAAAATATCATTTTGTAAAAGAAATCACTATTTAAAATGAAAATTGAAAATAAAGGTGTAAAAATATTTATTGTGTAAAATATTTGGTAAATATATAACATTTAATGGGTCGATTCTATTTGATTACTTATTTCCATTTTGAAACCATATAACGTTGTGAATGTAAATGTTGTAAATAAGTGAAAATGGAAATTATTCTTATATATTATAATGTTCTCCTAACCCAACGTAGTTAATGACTACCATATTATTCTTATATGGTTACTTTCTTACCATAGGGTTACAGTACATAGTTATCACAAAACATGTGATAGATAATTTATTTACATAATTTTATTTGTCCTTTGTTTTATGAAAATATGTCTTTTCCAAGGTATATGTATTTTCATATATAATTAAAATTTATTAAATAAGTATGATGACTTAATTTATATATATTACTAGTCATTATCATGGTGGATATTGGTTAGTGCTCCATTATGTAAGCATAGGTGATCAGTCCATGCCTAATTAAGGCTAGGCTATCCAATACCTACCCTTGATAATAATCCTAGAAAAAATAATACCAACACGATTATTATTAATATTTTCTTATTAATTAATAATAATAAAACTAATATTAGTAATACAAAACTAAACATATACTTAAATGGAAAAATTTCAAATAAAATGGTGAAACCGGCCGTCCCCAGGATCGAACCCGGGTCTAGGCCACACCCTTTCGCGCGCCTAACCAACCGAGCTAGGTGCCTAGTTTATGAAATTTCCATTTTGGTTAAATATAAGCACATGTACAATAAATTCTGTATTTCTTATTATAAGTCACCTACTTATATTGACTAAGTATTTACTTATCCTCCTTATGGTGACTAATAAGAATATAATAATACTATTAGGTAATCACTTATGTAAGTTTCCATATATAAAATAAATTTTATATAATGTTTTTCGATTGAAGATGTTAAAGCAATAATTTATCACAAAAGGCTCAATTGATGCTGTAATAATTGTTAAAAGATATATTGAAATATGACATGAATTTGTATATCATTATCTTAGCACAAGATTGTGTTAAGATTAAGTTAATAGGAATAATCAACAAAATGGATTTTAAAATTAAATTCTGTATATGGTGTGTGCGAATTATATTAGTGCGAGCTTTTAGATTTATGAAAACGTCACCACAAGGTGATCGTGATCGAAGAAATGTTTTAATGAAGTCGAAGATTTAAACAAGCCTAGTATGGTTCAAAACAAATGAAGTGCTGGTTAGGAATTATTTAAATATGATAGCTTCCATCTATCATATAGGATTTTAAATATGTAATATGAGCAAAATAATTTGAATAAGAAAGTTCGGACATGGTCACAATAGAAACTATGTATGTCAAAGAAAATTTTTCAAGAAATTTAGTGACTCGATATCAAAGAATTATCGTTTTGTAATAATGCGGTTTACAGTACAAAAAATCAAGTATAGCGAAATGATATTTGAGTTTTGATAAAATAATAAATTGGAATGAAACCCTTCAGTGGTCTTCATAAATTAAACGAACCACATGCGCAACAAACGGTGCATGTGTAACGTGTGGATTTACCAAGAAATGAAATGAATCAATATTCGTTACTATGAAATAAATCCTCCTGGTATGATGACCGTTTAGGAAAAGTAGAAATGCGAAAATCAACTTATTATATGCAGAAGTCAGAATTTTCAACAAAAGAATTATAAGAACTTCTATCTGAAATTTCGAGAGATAATCGTTGTTAAGTGACATTACCAGGAAATGTCGAATAAAATGAAATAGGGAATTTGCAAAAGTATATGACTCATTTTTCAGTGCTAATACCTATGACTCCGATTAGACTGTACACTGATGGTTGTGAAATCTCGTTCTAGCGTACCTTAGAGATGTTCATTTTGTAGGATCATGTGGCAAAGTGCCTCTTTTTGATTAGTAGTTCTTCTTACTGACGGAATTTTAACATTGGTGTCATTGTGCCCAATTTATATTTTCAAAAGGTCTTGCCTCGAAAGTTGTGTGTAATATACTTCAACTTCTGTGAATTTTTTTTTTTTTTAATTTTCATGTGTTTTCTTGTACCGTATCACAACTTTACATGCTTTTTACTTGCGTTAATAGTTTATGGTAACGTGTTAGAAATTCTTTGCACTTTCGATAGTATTTCAACTTAATGGATTTCCTTTGTTTATTTTATTACATGAGCTATGAGACAGATGATTAAACGAAATAATGTTTGATATCGGAAAAGAGATTCCTGAATAAGAATTCTAGACACAGATACTGGTGCTTTATTCTTAATTGACTTCTGGAATTTCTTATAGATATACATATCTATATAATCATATATTTCACATGCTGAAATAAACATACCATTTATCAGGTCAATGTTTTTAACAAATTCATATTTCCAAAAAAAATCAGTCAGATATCAGATCATGATACTATTTAGGGAAATCTTGTCACTTGCTGACATATTATATACCTTCTTACCCGGTTCTTGCCGGAGAGGTAATTTCAGTATATCCAGACAAACTGGAGAGTCTGCTACATCATACCCAGTCTTGCCGGAGAAAATTTTCCATTTCCCATAATTAGTATCTTTTCAAAAAGTGCCTATCTTATTAGGGCTTTTATTCAGAATTAAGGAAATTTGTATTTCCATAACATATCTTATTATTATATTGATCACTAAACGATTCCTGTGACAGTGTCAATTTGATCATTCTTTCAACTAGTAATTCTAATCATAACACTGTTGATCATTCTCTCAACTAGTGATTCTGGACTTAGTTGTCCCGTGATATTACTTTATCAAATATATTACTTATGGCACACCAAAATCTATCATATTTATTTACACAAATACTTAGCTTATCGTGAAGCTAATACTAAGGCATCTTTTCTTAAGTTCAAGTCTAAATGCTACCAGTTAACAGCAATCTCCTAACTCTTTTATATGAACTTAGGTATTATTATTACAACACCTAATAGGCTTGAAGCAGTGGCTCTGATACCACCTTCTGTCACGGCCCCCGACCCACCCTGGACGGAATCGGGTGCCGCGAACAGCCTAGTGGTACCGGTGATTATTTTGAAAACGTTGCAGCGGAAATTTCATCAGGACCGTGAGTTAGGAAAATATCAGAGTTTGGAAACACCGGATTTTATTTATTAAATAAATGGGATAAACCCATGTTTTACAATGGTAGCTTTAATTAAGATAAATTTGATTACATAAAACCATATTTCTTAATTTGATTTAATTAATAAAATAAGCCACTTCTTGATGCCTTTCAGTGCCGTATCCAACGTTTACTTCCAATCTACTGTAATTACCTGAAAAGTATTTTAAAAAGGTTTTGTCATCGGGAAATACTGAGTGAATCATTCTATTTACTAAAATGACACATTTGTTATAATTTACAGTATTAAGGAAGATTACAATGTTTCTGATATCAAACCAATTACCCACAGTACTTTGTCACTCGACCCATTGGCCCTTCCGTCCAATGGTGTCTGTGACTATGGTCATATCACCCATTGGCTGCCCCAATGGTGAAGATTATCAAGTAATGTATACAAAACCCCACATACCGGCTGTAATATGGTGATTACATAAACTTAATCCCTGTAATTATAACTTTAAAAACATTTAAGAATTTATAAAGCACTTTGATAAAAAGAGAATGACTCACATATAATCATGCAGATTCATACGGCCAAAGTTTAGTCTACAGATAAGCCTTGATATATTGCAGATTTATACAGGCAGAGTTTAGCCTACTGATTTAGCCTTTTCAACCTAATTTTAATATCAGGCACACAATTCTGGGTTAGTAATCAATCCAGCAATTACGATAACTCACGAGATCAAATTCTCACAATGAACGACAAAGTGCAATACTTCATCCATCGAATTAACGATGATCCGTCAAATTAATGACGAACGACAAAGTATAATACTTCATCCATCGAATTAACGATGATCCGTCAAATTAATGACGAACGATAAAGTATAACCCTAATGTGGGCGGCACTTAAACATTCATTGGATATATTGATCGTCGGAAAATGAATCGTAGCAGCGATTGTGCTAATACCCTGATTGCGGCGTCGATTAGTGAATCGTGTGTGTTAATTGGAGTATACAGAGCATAACTCCGTGTAGAATTGGAATTTCTTCGTCGTTTCAACTCCCAGAATCAAGTCCCAAGCTCCTGTATTTATAGGTGAATTTTGTCCCTTAGGCGGCACGCGTGAGTTTTAAGCTAACTTGAGGCGGCCCGCGTAAGAACTATTTTTATGCATAGGGTTGCCACGTGTGGGACTAGCTCAGCTGAGTCGACGATTTCTGAAAATTCCTTTCTGCCTACGTTTTAAGTGGATAATCGTAACTAGGAAATACCCCCCCTGAGTTTTAGGGGCCCTGATCCTGATTCTGAATGTTCGGAAAATTTTAGGGTTTGCGCAGAATTACTTGGGTGTCTCAATTAGGATTTCCTATTGAATAAAATAATAATATAAATAGGACTTTTTAATGAGGGTCGTTACATCAAATGAATGCCTCTTTGGGAGATGTCTTCTCCTATATAATTGACACTTCATTTACTGAGTTGGGACATTCTTGGCCAGGCCTGTTTCCTTAAACTCTGGTCATTCACATTGAGTACTTGCTTTTTGTGAGTTACTCACTTTCACATCCAACACACACATTCCGTTTGCTCCCACATCCGAATCTGAATATACTTCAGAGGAGGATCTTTAGCGAACAGCAACAATAAACTAGTGAACCTCCTTCCACATCTTGCAAACGTGAGGGGACCCCACGACCTGCGTTAGGCAAAGTTGAACCCTTCAACCATTTTGCCTAACCAGCATAGCTACTATCCTTGGTCTCTTATTTGTTGCATCAACACCACACTAGCATCTAACTCCAATGATTTTCTCAATTGGACCTAAACCCATGATAATGATATTATGTCAATGACTATCTATATATTTAAACTAGAGATGAAATAATAACTAACAAAATGATAAATCATATAATAATAAATATATAAAACAACTAAAAGTGAAAATTATATAAAATACTCATCATCTTTAACATAAGTCATGATTTTATTTAATAAATTTAGGTAGTAAGTACTATTATGCATCTACCCACTGTTTTATGTCATTTATATACTTGTGTTTGCACATTGACTCATTTATCATACATGTTTACTCCGATTTACTTTACCACTTGTACTATCAACTTTCGTGGGTGTTACTAGTTGTTACCCGCAATACAAAGTGTGTAGATATTTGTTTTGTCTTTTAGCAACATTTTATTTAAAATAATATTTAGTCAAACAAACTAATATTATATAAATCCAAACATAATGCTTCACTCACTTTATTTATTACACTTCAATATATATTTTAACAATATAAATTTGTTTTAACACAATTTTTTTATCTTAGAACATACTTTTAATTTTGAGTTAATTATATAGTTAGTCCCTATGGTTTGCACAAAATAACGTATTTAGATACTAATAGTTTAAAATCACCTTCTACGGTATTAACTTTTCATTTTATAACGTTTGGAGGTATTAACTTCTAGGGTATTAACATAGTAAGTCCCTGTGTTTTGCATAAAATAACATACTTAGGTACTAATAGAATGTGATTTTAAACCTACAAATAATGTTAATACCTCCAAACGTTACAAACTGAAAAGTTAATACCTTAGAATGTGATTTTAAACTATTAGTACTAAGTATGTTACTTTGTGCAAACCACATGGACTAACTATGTAATTAAATTTTGAACCAATTATGTAAGTTGTAAAATCGTCACCATCAACACGATTAGTGAACATTGTTTAAAGGTCCAAAATACAGTTTAAGTTAGCAGCGGAAAAATAAAGTAAATCCATCTTAAACTTAAAACCATATGTTTAATAAATGCACGAAACATAAAGCTTTACGAACCACACACTTCAGCCGATCGCAACGTCCATCCATAGCTGTACCTAACAACCCGCAAAGCATGCAGTAGGGTGTCAAAATAAAGTTGGCGAATTCACAAAATTTAGTTTAGCAAAAGTAAAGTTCACAACGTTTTGATTTAAGTATGACTCGGGTAGCTAACCCTTATCATATGACTAAACTGTGTACTGAATGCTGACGTTTCGTTTGTGCCCGCAATAATGTCTATCAACATTAAAGCAAGAGTGAAGGTTAGAAGTTCACGCCCGGCCTCTAGCATGGTGTGAGGTTTGTCAAACCTAATAGCGCTATCAACTAATACCCTGCGTATGCCCACCCGGCAATTTAATCGGTAAAATACAGGGACTTCTCCGGCATCACAACCCCACCCTCTTAATGTATGTCGACCCATTACCCCACCCCAATTAATATCTTCCTAGCAGTATCAATTAACATAATAACTTTGAAAAATAATGCTCACCTGGACATTTTCTCATTCTAAAATCCAAAAAAAAAATTTGGAACCATATATGTAAAATTAGTGCCAGACTTCTACTGAAGCCATGGTGGGTCGAACCCTACAATCCAATTTAAGTCCATATGTCATACAACAATAAAATCATATAAATCCAATAATAAAAATATATAAGTCCATATTTAATTAACATAAGGGTAATTTAGGTATTTCATTAAAAACTTAACGGTAAAATAGACGGTGTTAGGATACTGGACTGAAATAGTTACGAAAGTGAAACCACAGGGACTGAAATCGCAATTTTTAAACTAATGGACTGAAATAGTGATTTTTGACAAACCACGGGGACGAAAACAGTAATTAACTCTAATAATTATCCCACTTTGCACCCATTACACGCTTCCTCTTGTTCTTCCCAATTCCACTTCGATCAGCAATCTCCTTTTCAATTCCACTTCGATCTTTTTTTCCCAGTTTCGTTGTTTCGTATTATAGAGAGAGGTGGGGTGTTCGTTTCCTTGTGGGGTTTGCGCCCACAAGGTGTTCGATGAAATGCTCGGAGTAAATTTTCAATGAACCCGGGTTCAAAAAGCCTTTGAACCGTCGGGTGTGAGTTCTAGTTCCATTTTTTCTTCTTGTTTTGGGGTGGAGACATTGCCTAAGTGTCTTGTTGAAGTTATTCTCATTTCGTTTTTTTTTTTTTTTTGCCATGTCGAATGGTTTTTGGCCTTGCCCCTTCAAGAGGTTCCATTGTTGCCCCGATGGGGTTGCTGGGTCTAAGGGAATCCCAAGGCTTATGACTCATATTAAACGTCACCATTTTGGTTCGGATGATAGAAAAGATAATTTGAGGCGTGCCATTGCTGAAGACCCTAATCTTTTTACCTCTGTTTGTGAAGCCCTTAGGTTGTCTGAACAATGGTTGTGTTGGGAGTGCATGTGCCTTCATTCTTTCCGGTGGGGGTGTCACCATGAAGATCGGGTTGTTCGGTTTGTGCCAACGGAAGTGGGTGAAATGGGTTTTATTGTGGGTGTCCCTAGACCGTGTACCGTATCGGAGGTTTCCCCATCTGGAGAAGTATGTGTTGATGTTGCTCTACTTGACCGAGTTTTCTCTCTTCCTATTAAAACTGTTAAGAGCATCCCCTTTAGTTGCCGCATGGCGTTTGCCCAAGCCTTAACCACAGCTTTGGATAATGTGGTGGCTATGCCTGATTCGGTTGATGCATGGATTCGACTTCTGCTATTACCTCGGTGTACCTTGCGTGTATTTACGCCGGTTAGCCGCCAGGATAAGAGGTCGGGCAACAGGAAAAATGGTCAATGTCTCAGTATATAGCGGGTGTTGTCCCAATGGGGTGACCGTGAGGGGTTTGGCATTCTCATTCAATCTTTGTTTGCTCAACCTGTGAAGGAGGGTCCGGAAGGTTTTAAGAAAATGTCTGGAAAAAAAAAGCGAGGATGTGAGTTCTAATGTCAAGCAGTGTTTACGTAAGGTAGTCGATGGTCATTTTACCGTTGCAGTTAAGGTCCTTTGTTCTTCTAGGGTCGCGCCACATGATAAGAAAACTATGAAGGCTCTCGTGGATAAACACCCGTGCATGCCCCCTCCGACAGTGTGCTTGGGTGTATCAAATCCTTCCCGAAAGGGGCGTCATGTGGGAGAGATGGTTTGAGGGCTCAACACCTTTTGGACGCTCTTTGTGGTGAAGGGTCCGTGATTGCGGTTAGCCTAATCAGGGCGATTTCAGCTGTGGTTAACTTATTTTTGCGAGCGGGGTGTCCGAGGAGTTTGGCGGAGTTTGTTGCATCTGCTCCTCTTACGTCCCTTCTCAAGCCCGATAATGGGATTAGACCTATTGCAGTGGGTTCGATCTGGAGGAGAGTGGTCTCCAAGGTAGCGATGAAGGGGGTGGGGAAGGATATGGCCAAATATCTTGGCGACTTTCAGTTTGGGGTCGGGGTTCCAAACAGGGCTGAGGCGGTTCTTCATAGTACGAACAGGCTCTTAAATGCGCACCACCGAGATGGGTCGTTGGCTATGCTTACCGTCGATTTCTCGAATGCCTTTAACCTTGTGGATAGAACTGCTCTTTTAAATGAGGTAAGGAAAATGTGTCCATCCATCTCTGCTTGGGTTGATTTTTTATACGGGCGACCAGCTAGGCTTTATGTGGGGAATGATTATATTTGGTCTTCCATGGGGGTTCAGCAGGGGGATCCTTTAGGGCCTCTTCTTTTTGCCCTTGTTTTACACCCTCTTGTTCTCCGAATCAGAGATCGTTGTAAGCTTCTTTTTCATGCCTGGTACCTGGATGATGGGAGCATTATTGGAGATGCTACTCAGGTTGCCAAGGCTTTAGACATCATTAGAGTGGAGGGTCCCTCCTTGGGCCTCCTTCTCAACATTAAAAAAACTAAAGTTTTTTGGCCTATATGCGACGGGGTGAAGACTCAGGAGGGTTTATTTTTGCGGGAGATTGGTAGGCCGGTGCATGGTGTGAAACTCTTGGGTGGTGCGGTCAGTAGAGATGGGGAGTGAATTAGTGGTTTGGCCCTCAAAAGAGCCAAATGTGCGGTTGAGCTGATGGGATGCCTCAAACGCCTTCAGGACCCTTAGAGCAAACTCCTCCTGCTTCTTTCGTGTATGGGGGTTGCTAAACTACTATTTGTGCTCAGAACGTGTCAACCTTCTTATGTTGGGGAAGCGGTCTCTGTTTTTGACAAGGGGCTTCGGAATGCGATCGAGGACATTGTTGTTTGTGGGGGTGCCTTTTTCGGGGACCTACAATGGAGGTTAGCTTCCCTCCCGACACGTTTTGGGGGGCTTGGGATTTGCTCAGCTGAGGATGCCTCTTCCTACGCTTTTGTGGCTTCAAGGGCCCAATCTTGGGTTCTTCAAGACCACATCCTTCGTGAATGTGGGGGTTGGCTGTTGGACTCTGATTACAAGGGTGTGTTGGACAATCTGCATAGTTCTCTTCCCGATCTTGATCTTGGCGGTTTCTACATTAAAGAAACCGCCCACATTAAAGCCCAGAAAATTCTGGCGAATGCCTTATATGGCGAAATCGTCAAGACAGTTGAAGAGAAGTTTGCCTTTTTTCCCTTGCCAGCGAGCTGTGTTTGAGTGTTTGCGAGCCCCCCATGCTCAGGATTTCCTGTCTGTTGTTCCCATTGAAGGTTTAGGGCAATGTATGCCGGCTGTGGAATATCGGGTTATCCTCAAGTACCGTTTAATGATACCCCTTTTCCCGGTTGATGACCCGTGTCCAGTATGTCGGAAGTGATGCTTGGATTCTTTTGGGGAGCATGCAGTTCATTGCAAAGAATTACCGGGCTTTAAATATCGACATGATTTAGTTCGAGATGTGTTGTATGATGTCCTTAAGCGATCAGGGATCTCGGAAAAAAAGGAAGCTCCGGTGAACTTCTTGACTGATCCATTAGAAGGGAGATCTACGCTACGGCCCGCTGACATTCTTGTTTTTGGATGGGAAGGAGGGAAACACGTGTGTGTCAATTTAACAGGTGTGTCCCCCCTCATTGGGCTAAGGGACCACGGGTTTGTGGCGGGACAGGCGATAACCAAGGCAGAGGCAGGCAAAGTAGCTAAACACGAAAAAGCTTGCATCGAGAATCAGCACGTGTTCGTCCCGTTCGCTTTCGATACATTTGGCGCTCCCGCCCCTGACGCGGTGCGGTTCCTAAAGCGGATTCAACAGGTGGTAAGCAGTAACACCGCACATGTTAAGGGGCAAAATTTTATGTTTAGCAGGGTAGGGTTTGCTATTCAGAAAGGGGTAGCGGTGCAGCTTGTTGCTCATCTACCTGCCATTAGTTTGTAATCATATTACATTTTAATAGACGTTGTTCACTTTATTTCAAAAAAAATTAACAAGTTAAATAAACAACAGATTAGCATCGGTACCTAGTATCAAGCGGAATAGTTGATCAATGGAGTATAGATTAAACAGCCCTAGTGTGCGAGTGGATCAACTAAGAGTTACTCAAATGTCGGAGGCTAATCAAATAGATGATCGTTAGACTTTTGAACTACAAAATAAGAAAACCTCTTCGGAACAATACCTTAAGTCGAACTGATAAGTCATCCAATTTCGTCAGCGTTCTGCTGCGACTCGGAACAACCGGGACAAACGGAATCGGAGATCCAAACAATTGTGGCTCGAATGGAGTTCGGAGACCGTTATGTTTATATGATTTATTAGATTAGGATTTCAAGTGTGGGGTTTGCATATGGGCCTTGAGGTTATGTTCAGCCGATGTGGGTTCTAGTCGGGTCTCGTTTTGGTTTTTGCTTAATCGTTTTCTATAGTGTTATAAGTCGATACAAGTTCATTCGTTTTTTTTTAATAAGATAAGTATATAATTAATTTATAAATTCAAAAACGAACGATTTATACCTCGAAATTAAGGGTTGTCACATTATCCCCAAGTTGAAAGAAATTTCGTCCCGAAATTTGCAAACAGTCGCTAAAGAAGCTAGTGTGGTTGAACGTTTTCATGGGGTATCACAGTTAATACTCAGTTGATAAAAATAATATTTTAAAAATTAACTGAACAAAATTTATAACACGTTAATGTTCATTTTTATTTTGATGATTTTCTCTGTTTTAACGTCAAAACTCCCGTTTAACCCAAAATTGATGAGCTTGGGTAATTTAACCGACTGTTAGATCGATTAAATCGGTACCGTAGCTCTGATACCACTGCTAATCCAGGAACCGGCGAGTTTGACGGAGCCTCAGTCCCGATACGACGTGTTCGGTGCGTTTATTATTACTAAGAAACGAGTAGAAGATAGATACGACACCGAGCAGTCACTTATAATCTGGTCTCTATTCTTATCTGGACAAGTTACAGCACCATGAGACCAGTTGGACAGCATTTCCCCTCAGGGACCAAAAGTTTGTCCAAATGGGAACCCCAACTCCCTATTTATAGGCAACAGCCTATCCGGTCCGAATGAGCTAGTGTCCATCCGTCCGGATGAACTTTACAATATTAATACCTATTCGACCGGATGGGGTTTGGACTATTCTATTGTCATCCGTCCGGATGGACTTGTCCATCCGTCCGGATGGACCTTGACAATACTAACACTTGTCCTATTCTATACAATATTCAACACACGCTCTATCTAACTATTCGCACAGTAGCAGACGTACGAAATATGCACCAACAGGTTTGAAGGGGAAATCACGTGGCTACCACGTGGCACTTCATGCCCCGTCTTCAAGCCTCTCCATGCCGAATAGTCTAAGAATAGTAAAAATACAATATATTAAATAATAAAAAATATATGGTAATAAAAAAATCAAAGTTAATACCAAGTTAAAAGTAAATAATTCAGTATAATATATTTAAATAAAATTCTCAATATAAGACTATAGGTGATAATATCTTTTAAATTATCTAATATAACAATTTGCTGAATTTTGAATTTCACCACCA
Source organism: Helianthus tuberosus (assembly GCA_030545235.1). NCBI lineage: Eukaryota > Viridiplantae > Streptophyta > Magnoliopsida > Asterales > Asteraceae > Helianthus > Helianthus tuberosus. The sequence goes on from JARYGA010036071.1 coordinate 275,012, forward strand.
AAACTAAATTTTGAGTTTGACCACCAAACTTTGGTGGTCAGCTTTTACTCACTAAAGTTTTTTTTTTCTTTTGTCTTTTGTTTGTAGTGATTGAGCAGGTATTTATTTGCATTTGAAACGTGTTATGAATTTACATCGAGATAGATGATAAACGTGCAAAAAGCTGCGTTGCTACCCCTTTTTGAATAGAAAAGACTTTTTTTAGTAGCGAAGGTAGTTTACAATTTAAGTTTTTTAAGTTTGTATGTTTCACTTTTTGCCCTTCAAATTTGCCTTATTTATTATTTTTAGGTTAAAAGTTTTGTCAGTAAAAATTTGAGTTTGTCTATTTTTATGCTATCTCGCAGTATAAGTTTGCGTTTGTATTTGTCTACGTTTTACATCATGTGGCGGTAAACTCGTGCTTATATTTTATGATTTTACTGGTTTTGGTCGTCGTTTTCTTACTTAGTATGGTTTTAGGACCTCCGCCCCCGCAACGCGTGGGTTAAACACTAGTTATTTATATTTTAGGATAACTCTTAAACTTTGATGCGAGTGAACAGTAAACTAAAAACATAAATACGAAAAAAAATAGAAAGTACTGAAGTTTTCCATGTTATAAAAAAAGTAAAAATTCTATTTTAATTTTAATTTTAATTTTTTCATATTTTGATAACATCTAAAAGATGGTTGATTTAAATTGAGAAAGAAAAAAGTTAATTGCCTCACACAGAAACTTTTATAAACCTCTTATGATTAATATTTTGTGAGGTAAGTATTATAACGCTGGTGGGTGTGGTTTACACTTCTTAGGGGATTTATAATGTCACAGCAGAGGCACGTATGTACCACATAAGCGAGAGGTTTTATCGTTAACTTGCACAGTATGGGATAAAGCCCTTTTAAAGCCCCCTATTAAACAAAATATAAAAAAGGGAATTAAAGAGGAAAAAATATGATTGGTTGAAAACAATGGGCCTCACCTGCACATTCCATTGGCGCTCGTTACTGTGATGGAGCCCCCCCCCCCCCCCTCTGGCGCCTAGAAAATGAAGGAGGGGCGCTATAAGGCGCCATTGAAGCTGAGGTGACGGGGGTTGTGAAACCACACCCTCTGGTCTAAAGAAAAAAAAACACAATTAAGATCCTTTCAAATTAATTTTGATATATAATTAAGTTCTGAATGTGATAAAGCTACCAGAAAAATATATCAACACAATATTTGATATAATAAAGGTTCTAAACTTTTTAATAATATGTATATAAAAGGGTAAGGATCAAATAGTAAGTTTATTTTGGCTAGGAAGAATAGGAAGCAATAGGATTATGATATGTGGCAAAATTTAAAATAAAGAGGAAGGGTATTTTATTCAATCACATCCTTTCTTCTTCTTTCTTCTCCCCAGTAACTTCAAAATCCACCATTTTCAAAACCCACCATTTTCAACCATTTCTTCACTTTCTATCTTAATAATCACTACATTATAGTGTGATTTTCATCACCAATCAATGATTCAAACACCCGATCAACGTGTTCTTCAGCTTTTTTGAAGAAACCCAGTTGAATTTCATATAAAATCTCATTTTTTTCCCTGTGATTTCACTCGATTCGATCGCTAATAAGTGTTTCTAACATTCAAATTTCGTCAATCGGTGAAGAAATCGACTTCGATCTATGTAAGTTTTTTTTAATTGCATTTTTACGATCTGGGTTTTTGAATTGAGTCATTGCGTTTTACGATCTTAGCGGGGGTCCGGGGGCAGCGCCCTCGGTAGCAGGGTCCAAGGGGCGGCAGCCCCTGGCGGGGTCCAAGGGGCAGAGCCCGAGAACACAAACAAATGTCTTATTTCTAAAACGCAATGGCCAGAAAACACTTAAAAATGTCTTTTTTTCTAAAACGCAATGGATTGAAAACACCTAAAAATGTGTTTTACCTAAAACGCAATGACTAAAAACACTTCAAATATGTGTTTATCTAAAACGCAATAGCCAAAAAAACACATAAAAATGTCTTATTTCTAAAACGTAATGGCCTAAAAATACAAAAAAGTGTATTTTCTAAAACGCAATGGATTGACAACACATAAAAATGTGTTTACCTAAAACGCAATGAACTAAAAACACTTCAAAAATGTGTTTTTCTAAAACACAATGGCCAGAAAACACATAAAACTCTATTATTTCTAAAACGCAATGAACAGAAAACACATAAAACTCTCTTATTTCTAAAACGCAATGGACACACAAAACTGTCTGTGAATTGTCTGAACCAGAGAGTAGCAATGACTCAATTCAAAAACCCAGATCGTAAAAATGCAATTCAAAAAAATCTTACGTAGATCGAAGCCGATTTCTTCAGATTTCTTCACCGATTGACGAAATTTGAATGTTAGAAACACTTATTAGCGATCGAATCGAGTGAAATCACAGGGGAAAAAAACGAGATTTTATATGAAATTCAACTGGGTTTCTTCAAAAAAGTTGAAGAACACGTTGATCGGGTGTTTGAATCATTGATTGGTGATGAAAATCACACTATAATGTAGTGATTATTAAGACAGAAAGTGAAGAAATGGTTGAAGATGGTGGGTTTTGAAAATGGTGGGTTTTGAAGTTACTGGGGAGAAGAAGGAAGAAGAAAGGATGTGATTGACTAAAATACCCTTCCTCTTTATTTTAAATTTTGCCACATATCATAATCCTATTGCTTCCTATTCTTCCTAACCAAAATAAACTTACTATTTGATCCTTACCCTTTTATATACATATTATTAAAAAGTTTAGAACCTTTAATATATCAAATATTGTGTTGATATATTTTTCTGGTAGCTTTATCACATTCAGAACTTAATTATATATCAAAATTAATTTGAAAGGATCTTAATTGTGTTTTTTTTTCTTTAGACCAGAGGGTGTGGTTTCACAACCCCCGTCACCTCAGCTTCAATGGCGCCTTATAGCGTCCCTCCTTCATTTTCTAGGCGCCAGAAGGGGGGGGGGGGGGTATGGAGGGGGCTCCATCATAGTAAATAGGCCTGATGGTTATCATTATTAACCTAGGGTTCATTGACTGACGTCTGCAAAAACCGTCAGGGCTGTCAAATCAACTGACTTTTCAAATTCAAATTTACGACAGTTTCGCCGCCCAAAACACAAAGCCCTGAACCTTTCAAGCCTCGAAGCCCTTAAGCTAGTTAAACAAAACTGCACAAAAAGTCAGAAGCCTTTGGGCCTACACCACAAATACCTTTGACTTGGAGGGGTTGATGACGTGGGTAGCTCAAACTTAATAAACTAACTATAAGTGCAAATACAGCTTAGCTTAAAGGGTTGAAGGGTTAAAGGGTTCACGAGAACGGACAGCTGTGGTGAACAGCAAAAAGCATGGGACAGTGATATGTCCCATCACACTTTACGTGTGACTCCTCCACTCAGCCGCAAAAGCACACACGTGAAGAGGATCACTCTTTTATCCGCAGGTTAAAGCCTTCAACCATCCAAAACGGGCAACCCCTCTCTACATACCCGGATCACTTAGTCAAAGGTTTCCCATTTGAGAATTATCCTTCTCTATAAATGACCACTCCTGGTAATTTGACAAAACATTCCGAAATCTCTGACTCTCCCTCTAAAATATGCACATTGCATATTCTATTCTTCACATTCAATACAACTATCACATTGCATGCATAGAATCCGGGTTGAGTCATCCTCGGCCTTGAATTCTAAGCAATTGATAAAGGAGTGATCCTGCCCTACGTATTGCATACGCAGGGGGACTCGTAACCTGCGTTACGCAAAACAAGACTCTTGAAGCCTTTTGCCTAACCAGTCTCACTACTATACTTGGTCTCGTATTTGTTGTAGCAACAAAACCAGATGATGAAGATGGCAAGATTGGAATATGTATTTTCTAAAAAATGTGTGTTGAGGATATGTGGTGATCAAACAATGGCACCCCACAAATGTCATTGCAGAGTTATGATTTTATTGGTTGTGAGAAATGAATCACATATTAAATATTCACTGTAAATTTCTGATTCACATTCAATGTCGTTTCACCGTAACCAAAATGCCACTTTTGCCACCAATATATACCATATTTATGTTCCAAACAATAGTGCGTGCTATTATGGCAATAATTCACAAACGCCTTGATTTTACTCGTGACTGAAATCTCAATTGACATCAAACAGGACGATTCGAAAGGGGTACGAGTCTCGTGATCGTACTCTAAGACACCCGGTCAGTCTTTTGTCTAGTTGACAGGACCAAAACGCGGTCAAAGCTCGGCGTTTTGGTCCGGTCAACAGACCCGTCAGTCTTTGTCTGGTTGACCGGACCAAAACGCCGCGCTTTGGCCACAGCTCGACACTGCAGGGTGTGCATATAGGACAAAAAAACAATTTTTTGTGTGCATATAGGCACATTGATGTGCCAATAGGTACACCCATCGAAAATCATCTCCCCAAAGTAGTAAGTAGTATTCAATGTCAATAATAATATGTGATACAGGTTTTAATGAGGCCACGTGTCCATCCTTCTTCCCATGACCTATAATCATCCTAATGAAAGTTGCAACGAAAAGATATAAACGTCACATATTAGCATAATAGTATCATATCAAGTTTTGAATGGGATATATATATATTTATATATAATTTATTTTTAATGGGGATTTGTAGAAGGGGGGGGGGGGGGGGGGTTCTTAGAAGGGCTGTGGCAGGGCCACGACTTGGGCAAGTTTTTGGCCATAGTGCTAATTTTTTGTATTTCGATCGAAATTTTTTATAAGCCCGGGCTTTTTTTTGTGTCCGTGTCTTTCGGCCCTGACACGTTCAACGGACAAGATCCATCACTAGGGGGGGTATGGGATAATTTTGTTGTTGCGGGAAAAGTGAGTGCTTTTATAAGAAGGCTTGGAATCCGATGTAAGAAATGAGGTGGAGGTTTGTTGATGTGGATGCTTCATCTCAACATTGCGCATGACTGGTAGTGCATCGATATGATAGGTGTGGTCTAAAAGCAACATATACTCCTCAAAATAGGTTATTTGAAATAGGCCGACCGTAACAAAAACAAAAAACGTATGACTCGTGACATGCTATTTGAGTTTGAATGTTACATTCATTGCCCCCCACCTACTCTGTTGATTTGATTCGAGTAAGCAATAAATAAATTTAACAACCTTACAAACTGGAAACAAGCACTTTTACTTATTGTAGGTTTTTTTTTTTTTTTTTCCGAACACCCTTTTCATGGAAGATTTATCTTTAGTTATCAAAATCAAGATACTTGTCATATGATCAAGATCATATGTTTCTGGTCTCAAAAACCTAGCCAGGTCGATGTAGGATGGTTTTGGCGTAGGATCGATCATGGGAAAATAGGATCACCCACAGATTGTTTTGAAATTTCCTGACAATTTTATATATTCAGTTATAAATCGCAACACCTACAAAAAAAAAAAACTTATTATTAATTATCTGATCCTTACAATCCGGATCTTTTGAAGACAAGCAATCTTGAGTATGATCTGGATCCTAGCTAGCCGATCCGGGCTCAAGCTCTAAAAAAAACTGATGAAGAGTGTAATGATCATATTTGCGTCGTCATTTGTACAAGTTATATTCTTCAGAATTCTACAATTACCGCAGTTACGGGTTAGGTGAACTGTTACGCTTTCACCATACATAATAACTCAATGGTCCAGCTCTTTCACCATACATAATAACTCAAAGGTCCTGTAGTTCATCTGGGTTTGGGTCAATGTGAAATGACTATTGTACCCTTAATTCAATCAAATTTGAGACAAAAGCTTAACTCTCAAAAGGCAAGTATTGCAAATTTAACAAACACCAACAATCCCTGGTTTCGTTTACAGTGAAATGACGATTATACCCTCCATACCAAACAAATAACAAACACCAGTGCAATAAACACTTATTACTTGTTTTTTGGTACTATTAAAATACAAACACCGGGTAATAAAAACATATTATAAATGCATCTCTTCCGGCCATACCCACAATATACAAACAAAAAACTCAACTTGTGACATGACCAGTTAAATCAAAACCATAATACATGGACCCTAATACTAACGGGCACCCATTAAAATTTGATGCAAGCAAGCAGCCAATATACGACAACTAATGTGTTCTTTGTGCTTGCAAAATAACCGAACGTTGTATATGAGTTTACTCCAGAAAATTACTGTTCTTTGACATGCCTGGGAGGGCTAGTGTACTCAGGCCCGTTTTCCATTGTTACGTTAGATGAGCCAGTTGATGATTCTACCCCTTGATAACTCCCTAACATATGTGCCGGGTTTGAGGGGGTTTTTTGGGGATTAGCCGAAACAGGCTTTTGACCCTCTTCTGCCAGTTTTCTGAGAAGGTTTGTGACAGTAGGAAGAAACTTGGTGGATAAAGACAGAATTCCTGGAAGCTGTAGAGATGAAGACAAAATAAAATGTTTGTTTTTCTTTGATGCATGAATCATTTGGTACACTTACTGTTTATAAAAAATGTTATCTTGAACAAAAAAAATGTTTTGGGTCAACCTAACCCAATTTGACCCGTTATCCAACAAGTCCAGCCCACCCATTTTGCCACCTCTAGATAAACGTATGCTGGGAATGAATAAAAATTGATCTCTTATTTTTTAGACAATAAAATACAACTCACCATGCCATTGCGAAATTCACCAGATATGTCTAGTTGAACCCATAAAGCTTTGGAAAGCAAATAACCCACAAATATAACAAGCAACCACAAAGGATTCCTGCAAAAAAAAGCTCAAAATGTGTTAATTGTGGATTTCAGTATAAAAGGTAAGGTGACAAAATAAAATAAAAACCTTAAAAGAGTCATAAATTCATTGAATCCCAAGATCACCAAGGCTGCTATAGCCCATGGAGGGGGTAACCAATTGTTATTGCGCTTATTAGCTTCCTGAAAACATAACAAACAACATAATACGATATTAATACTATTGTTATAAAGGAATGAGAAATTACTGTAATTTTCTAACTGAAGATGCAAAAATATTGGAATGGAAAATTGCTACAAATTATGAAAATTCTGCCCATGAGGGTCTGTTACGAGCAATTTACCCATGGATCAAAATAATCCATTGGAAGAAAATATGTTAAAGGAATGAAGACATTAAATAAAAGATGATAGCACTGATTGCAAATGTTTATTAAAAAAGCGAAGAAAAGGAAAGCTTGCGGACCATGTTAATTTGTTCTTTAAAGAGTAAAGTACACGCATGGTCCCTATGGTTTAGCAAAATTTTGGATTTGGTCCCTAAAGTACACTGACGGTCCTTGTGGTTTGCATTTTGTAACGCATTTAGTCCCCAACTTTTTCCAAAAGTACATGGATGGTCCTTGTGGTTTGCACTTTGTAAGACATTTAGTCATTAACTTGGACCTACTGAAATCTTTAGATTTGTTGGCCAGGGACTAAATGCGTTACAAAGTGCAAACCACAGGGACAAACCGTGTACTTTTGGAAACCTAGGGACCAAATCCAAAATGGTAAACCACAGCAACCATCCGTGTACTTTACTCTGCTTTAAAATTAATTTAAAAATCACTTTATTTCTGAAAATAATTATTATAAATATATAACTTTATATATTAGTATATTACACATCTAATACCTATAAAATTCAAAAAAATTCTTGTGGCGAAACCAACCCAACCGGATCAAACCCATCTTGAGTTGTGCTAAATAAATACTTGTTTTGAGCGTTACACCTCTAATCTAAAAGATTAATTATCAGCTGCAACACACTGAACAACAAAAAGAAAGTACCTGTGAAGCAATGGCTTGAGTAATGGTATACTCTGTCTCCCTTTGAAACTGGCTCCATAATGATTTACACTGAACAGGAGTTATGAGTGTCTTTGTTGCAGGAACCTGGGAATAAATATATGACAATGCATTTAATATTACCAAGTAAAGCTGATTGTAATGCTAGTTACCCAACCCGATCCGCATGTTTGACCCGTTTCAACCCGTAACTCAACAAATAATACCTCTTCCCATGCGCTTGAAGCCAATGGGTCCCGTGAGGAGACACTTGGACTAGCACCTTTCTTGTGATCCACTAATGCAAGGACTAATGTGTCGCCAATCTTATCAACATCTTCGTCCAAACGAATTGCAGCCAACACAGAGAGCAACTTCAAAGACTGAAACAAAAGTATATAAAAAATTAACAAGATCCTAAGCCCAATGTTTCAGACGATAATTCGATAATGAGGTAATTCTTACAGAAGATCGAGCTGTTTTGGTAATTGCTCGTATATCTTCTTTTCCAGTCCATATACGTGGCATCGAATCACTATCATGGTTGAATAGAGACGTAAATCTGCACAATTTTGTTAGATTAAAGATGAGCTACAATGAAACACCAATGAGATCAATGCAGTGACTAGAAATTATACCTCTCCTTCATGCGGTACAAGGCTTTTGCGGCTTCTTCTTTTGTTTTCCCTTCAACTATACCTCTAGCATAATTTTCCAGCTTCAAAAGGATCTCTTCGTTGGTTTTTTCATCCATTTCAAAACCAGAAAGTGAAACAGAAAACTCAGAGACAGCTGTTTTAGTCTCATGATGAAAAAGTTTCCTTATCGCGGGCCAGGTATCATCACCGCCTCCTTCTAGTAGGGCTCCTACAGGTCCATCTAAGGCTTCTTTTAATTTTGACTGCACAGAAATGCAAAACATTGGTAATAAAAAAATTATAAGAATACTTGAATCAACTGATGGTCTAATCATAAGGTCGTAATTCAGAGTTTAATATTACCTCATATAGTGCATTAAGTTCAGATAGCTTAGCAGTTCGAACTTCAGCAATATGTGAATCGATATCACGTGCAAATTTATCCCTGATTTTAGCTGAGTCCCAATCAGCTTGTTTGATAGTGGCATCTGTGGATTCAATGTATTAGGCTCACGTACATGATATATATATAGGGGTTAGTTAACGTACAATTGGCCTTAACGTACGATGCGTACGCGATTTGCATTCCGCATGTTATAATCCGCCAAAACGAAAAACCGCAGGTTATAAATTGTAAACCGCATGTTATATAAACATAAAGCCGAAAGGATCCCAAACCCGGACGGATCACAAACTCGGAACCATTTTCCAACATGCAGACTCACAACTCACAAACTCGGAAAGTTTCAAACATGCGGACTCACAACTCATAAAATCGGAACCATTTTCCAACATGAGGACTCACAATTCACAAAGTCGGACTCATCAAACTCGGAAAGTTTCAAACATGCGGACTCACAACCTCACAAACTCGGAAGGTTTACAACGTGTGGAATTGTCATCGCGTACGCTCGTACGTTAAGGCCAATTCAACTGTATAATACACTCTCTCTCTCTCTCTATATATATATATATATATAATATCTCAAGAAGTGGCAATGTTATATACTTACGAATTGTTTGATTCAAGTTATGTTTTATCTCTAACAAGTCATACGGGGAAAATTAAAAATTAAAAATAAAAACATGCTTGCAAGGAAACCGGTCAAAAGTCACCCAAATGAACTTTCTAATGCATACATCCTAATTCAACTTATTCAATATATTATATTATTATTAAAACAATACATTTTTTGTAATCATTTAACACACTAACTATTTATTTAAAAAAACTAAGACAAAAAGATGCATCAGGTCAACCCAACCGGACTTGTTTGACCCACACCAGAAATTACTTGTTTTGACCCGTTCCCAACCTGCCCACCAGCATTTGAACACTTGAAAAGAACGTGTGTGAACTACATAGATCCTCACGTGTAAATAAGAAATAGATGTTGTTTAAGAAAGCAAACAGCATGATCTAGAAACGAACTATACACTTTTTCTTAATCTTACAAACTAATTTAATTGGTGCAAAGTAGAAACTAACTTGCATTTTAATACTAATTTTAGTAACCAAGTTGCATTTTATAACCAAATGTAGCAATTAATAACAGGTTCAACTGCTAGCAGGCATAAAACTTTTGTTAAATTTCAAAATTCGGTGATTCAACATTTTGTAATAAAAGTGTAAATTGGTTTCTATTTTACATCTAATGTACTGTCCGTTGCTAAAATTGAAGAAAAACTGTGAAATCCTTTTCTATTTTGTGCAGTTTACCCATTAAAAGAAATGGCATTCGCTGATGTACCTTTGCATTGTTCTTCGAAGATTCTAATGAATGATCCAGTGCAATCACGAGCAGCATTTGCAAACCCTAATCCTCCACTCAAAGCATCAAGAAGTGACTTTTTAAATTTATCAAGTGTCTCTAACTGTATGTGTTCCAGCATTAATTGGTAGGTCGGTTGAACAAGCTAAATAAATCAGATAATAGCTATCAATTAGTACAGCAAAATGAAACATAGTTTAGCAACACCCCAATTATATTGGCAATTATGAAAAAAATATTACTTGAATCAACTTCTCTTCCAACTGCCTCCGTTTGGCCGATCTTACACTATCTTCAAAGTAAGTAGCCTCTTCATCGTAACTGAATTCAGAATTTTAGATAAAATTTTAAAGCAGCAAATCATGGAGTTAGTATACACAGTCTAGAGGTAGCAATTTCGACCCATTTACTTATGAATAGGTCTATTTGGGTTAGGTTGTATCTTTAACAAAGAAATAGTTCAAATAGGTCAAGCTGGTAAGAAATACTCAAAGAGTTCTTTTAGTGCAAAAATGCTCCTATGTCAAAATACTAGATTATTATTGCAATGGTATAAATTGCTTAATTATATTTGAACAGGTTATTTAAAAAAAGGCTAAAGTACACGAATGGTCCCTGTCATTTATCAAAATTTTGGATTTGGTCCCTAGCTTCCCAAAAGTACACCAATGGTCTATGTGGTTTGCATTTTGTAACACATTTAGTCCCCAGCTTTTCCGAAAAATACATGGATGATCCATGAGGTTTGCACTTTGTAACGCATTTAGTCCTTAACTTGGACATGTAACCTTTAGATTTGTTGGCTGGGGACTAAATGCGTTACAAAGTGCAAACCACAGGGACCATCCGTGTACTTTTATAAAGCTAGGGACCAAATCCAAAATTTTGGTAAACCACAGGGACCATCCGTGTACTTTACTCTTAAAAAAATCTCGAAGTTTGAACAAAACACCTTTCATGTCAACCCAACGGGCCATTCGACACATCAACCTGTGACAAAAAAAAATACCCATATTGATCTGAAGTCTGGACCCATTTCATTGCCTAAGTGGACCCACCTGACCCGCCATTTGCCACCTCAAAAATATGTCATAATCATTTTTGGAACATATGTAAAGGCAGTAAATGGTGCATACCTGGATAAACAACTGTCGATCATGGAACTAAGCTTCCTTCCAAAGCCTGGAACAATGTGAGATTGTACAGCCTCTTCTAAATCACACCAGTCCTGCTTAAAATATAGATTTGTTTTATAAATATACATTTGGCTTGCAAGTAGTTTATCAAAGTGTTACCTGGTTTGTTACAAACAGAGAGTATTTCTCATTAGCAATTTCTTCACATCTTACAGTGGCCACCATCACCTGCAAAAATACCAGAAACTTTAACATCCGGTAACATTTTGGAGCTTTTTGAAGATTAAACAAAGTTGATTGCTAAAAATAGATTAAATTCATATATATCCTTCTTAATTTCATAACTCATATTTACCCTTGTCCAAACACTGAAAATAATTAAGGTTACCGGGATATTCCCATTTACCCCCCAGATCCAGATCCTATAATAAAGCATATGTAACCACTACATACAATCAGTAATTGTCATGTAAAGACTCTAATTTGTACCACCATATACAATCCCTATGATTAAGTAAACATCTTTGACTATGGAAAGGGTAAATATGATATGATGAAATTAGAAAGATATAAAGAGTAAATATCATATGACGAAATTAGAAAGATATATATGAAGTTTCAACCTTTAGAAGGATATATCGTATATATGTAATTTCCCGTTTAAAACGTTACCTTGTGAGCAGGCAAGTCAAGGTCTTTGTTCTCTTTTATAACTTCCCAAATCTGTTGAGCACTAAATGAAAAACCCGAAGCAGGAACAACCCCCCGCCTATCTCCGGCTAAGCCATTAGGTGCAATAGAATGAAAAAATCTCTGCCTTAAATTAGCCACCTTCAATAAAAAAAATATATATATTAAGTAATGCATAATGCAAATGACAAATACATGTTTCTAGATGTTTTTATTAACTTGACAATGACGTGGCAAAATGGACTGGTCACACAAGTTGATTAATGCTTGACCAGAATGATAACTTTTAAGTGAGTTTCAAACTATACAGTTAATATGGTGATATATCGGTTATCGGTCCCCATGTCAAAAATAGATACTGATATTATCGGCAATATTTGACCGATATATCACTGAACTATTATTGTTAAATTGCTATATATATGTGTGTGTGTGTGTGTGTGTGTGTGTAAATTCTGCATGATATTAAAATTACCGATATCCCACCGGGATAACCTATATCTTAAATATCAGTCCTTGACCGATACCCGACATTTTACCGCATTAACTGCATAGGTTAAAAGATGGGTCAAGTTGGATTGGTACCTATATATGATTACGAAAACTATGTTACTAAAATAGTTATATAACTTATCTTAGATAAAACGCTTTAGAATGTTGTAAGCATTTGAATACAACTTAGGTGACTTTTGACCCGTTTCAGTTTTAGTAATTCTTTAAATATTTGCACTTTAGACTCGTGACCAATGTAAGCCCAATGGAGCCATATTTGGACAAACTGTTAAGATTTTAGCCATTTATCAAAGAACCATAACACAGAAATGGTGTATGCTAAGGATCATGTGAAGATCATGTTATGCCAAAATCAACGTTCAAAATATTTAAATATCTGTGTGTCTCGTGGGGTATCAAATGTAATCTCTAGTGTACCTGCTCCTTAAACTGCTCTTCTTTCTCTTCAAAGCTAGAAAGGGCAACGACTTCTACCTGGTCACCCAATAAGTAAGAAATTATAAAATACAAAACAGGCGTATTTCCCGATCTTAAGAAACATTAATATCCAAAAGAAAATACAATTGAATTTTTTTTTGACATCTTACATTAAAAAATTCACTCAGTGGAGTCTGTTTGTGAGCTTCTGGTTTGGGAACAGAATCCCATATCTGGAGTAAGAAACAGAGCATTAAAAGCAATAAGAACGTATTAGCTTTTCATGTAACAAAAATAAAGAACAAAACTTACCTTCTGGATATCTTCCCTTAAGACAGGTTCTAGATTTTCAAGAGGTGTCTATACACGAAACAGAAACGATAATTACATTAATGATTTTAAACCAATATTAGCCTAGATAAAAAAATAGCTTACCCGTGTCTTATCACGTATAACGAACATCAAAGTTGTTTTGCGTGGACTAAATAGTCGTAGCATGACCTGAAATACATAAAGTATAAGTTCCACTGTTTGGCATTATCAGTAACATATGAAAATGCTAAAATACAGGTACAGGTTATGCACCTGAAATACGGTTTTCAGAAGAGGTTTGTTTGCAGCCTGCTCACGTCCGATATCATGACACCACCTGAATAAAACAATTTACCCCAAGTATAGCGATTATAATTTAAACAAAACGCATATTTGCATGCTTGTATCAGGCAAACAGAAAGCTTACATGTTTATGAGCACTATATCTGAGACAGCAAGAGCAAAAAGCGCACTCTGCTTTTCAAATGCAGTATCATCCTAAGGTAACAACAATACACAACAATAAACTAATAAGAATACACCTCAAAAACCAAGAAAACTATAGAATGTGTTGAGTGAAACAAAACATATGAATATATGATTATTATAATTCAGAAATCAGGAAAAAGGTTAAATAAGAACAAGTACTAGCCTCTCCACGCTCTCTTCCATCAGTACCCTCAAGATCCATTACAATAGTGCAGGGTTCAATACCAACACATCTTGCCATCCAAATACCCTTGGTTGTTTGAGACCTGATAAAAGGGTAAAACCGTAAATCACTAAATCTGAAGATAGACTAACAAAAAGAGCCAAGACGCAATAAAGATAATACATGCCTGCCCCTATAAGCATCCATTTCCTTGAAGTTTGTGTAAAAAAGATTATTCAAAAGTGTGCTTTTCCCTGTCACATACACGAATTAAAAACTTGCATATCATGCATTCTCAATATACGATAATAGTCATAATACAAAACTAACCTATCACCTTGCTACAAGAAAGACTAATTTTAAAATAAATTGTTTTTTTAAGTAAGGCTCGGTGAAATGTGATACAAGTTCACTCGACATATATTAATATATTATAGAAACACATACCACTACTTTGAGGTCCCATGATAGCGACAACGGCATAAGAAAGCCCACATTCAGCCAATTTTACTTGTTTGATAAAATCATCAAGCCCTTGGGCGTTAAATGTGCCATCTCCTTCTATGAGGTGGGTGGAACAGCAACCTGCTTCTTTGTCTACAAAAACCAACACTTGAATCATTATAACATAGTCCCGCAAACTTAAAACCTTAACCCCGTAAATTGATTTCAACCAACAGAGTAAACCTTATTTCCAATTGTTAATTAACGATATACAGAGTAATTCAAGATATATGTTCTAAGGGGCATTTGTGATTGCTTAATAAAACTTTATGTTGGCTTATTGTTTTTGAGGGTGTTTTTGATTGCTTATCCAAACTGCTTATTTGATTATTTTTTAACTGAACTAAGTTTTTTATATTAGCAGTTTGAAGTTGATTATTCAAAGCTTCTAGTTTTAGAAAACAGCACGTTAATTCGTATATATAGCTCCATAACATAACAATCTTCATCTCATTAAAAAAAATCAAAGAATTACTTGCATCACAATATTCACATGGCCGGTGGCCTGAGTTAGCATTTCAATACAAAACCTTATTTCCAACACAAGAGCTGCTAATTCATTTCAGTGGGTGCTTGGGATTGCTTATTACAACTGCTATTTCATTTTTCGAGATAAGCAGCTTGAGATAAGAAACTACAAACTGCTTATTATTCTAAGCAGCTCATTTCCGTATTTCACTCCATATATAATCAGATAATCAGTATCAACCCGGCACCCTAAAAACAGCTTGTTATTGTATCGAAACACGATAAGCAGATAATCAGTATCAATCCCCAGCATCCTAAAAACAGCTATCAAAACACGATAAGAAGATAATCAGTATCAAATCCCGGCACCCTAAAAACGGCTTGTTATGTATTATCAAAACACGTTAAGCAGATAATCAGTCTCTTCTGTAAGATGTAGTAGGTTCCTGACATAACTCGAACTTTAGTTTATGATTCATTATTCTGATTTCTGCTTTCAAGACCACGGTTACGAATAATCCTTCGCTCGCATTCCAGATCCCATTTTTTAACTTTAAACTAACATTCCTACTACCTTCTTCCTCAACATAACAAACATAGTTATAAGCATAGTTATCAAAGCGAGCGCCCAGGTGGGCGCAAATAAAGCCCCGGGCCCAACAAACCTCCCTCCCTGAGTGCGCCTCACGCCTTTAATAGCTATGCTTCAAGCCATAGTTATTAAAGCGAGCGCCCAACAAATCGCCTTGAGTGCGCCTCGCGCCTTTAATAACTATGGTTATAAGTACATCCAATAGCATCAAAACGCATCACGATATCGAAACTTATTTCAGCTATAAACTTAAACCTAACATTCCTATCTTCTTCAACATAACCTTCTTCCTCAACATTCCTACTACCTTCTTCCTCAACATAACAAACGTAGTTATAAGCATAGTTATTAAACTAACATTCCTACTACCTTCTTTCTCAACATAACAAACGTAGTTATAAGCATAGTTATTAAAGCGAGCGCCCAGGCGTGCGGCGCGCCTAGGCGCAAATAAAGCCCCGGGCCCAACAAACCGCCCTGAGTGCGCCTCACGCCTTTAATAACTATGCTTCAAGCCATAGTTATTAAAGCGAGCGCCCAACAAATCGCCTTGAGTGCGCCTCGCGCCTTTAATAACTATGGTTATAAGTACATCCAATAGCATCAAAACGCACCACGATATCGAAACTTATTTCAGCTATAAACTTAAACCTAACATTCCTATATATCTTCTTCAACATAACCTGACCTGACTAGATGAAACATCAACAGCTAAGAATGTGAAAACTTATAACGATATCGTAAATTCGTCATTGAAGTTCTTCAGATGTAAGCTTTTAACAAGTTGCAACGTTAATTATTATAAGGAACAACTGTATCGACGTTAGGGTTTAGATGTGCAAAATGAATGATAAATGCATGAGATATAAACATTGAGTTTGAAGAAATCGAGTGACGTACCCATCGGAAATTGTTGAATCGTTAGATTTGATTTGATTGTGATTGATAGCAGGCAGGCAGGCAGTTGAAGAAGAAGAAGCAGGTGCGATCTCTGGTCAGCATAAACCTCTCTCTCTTTGTTTCTCTGTCTTATAGCAAAAAGGAATTCTTTCCCCCTGGTATAATAATAAAATATTAAAGTTTTTTTTTTCAAACTAAAAAGGGTTCGGAGTGTTTGGCAACTTCTGAATAGTAAAGTGCTAAACCAGTAAGAAGAGGTCTGAACCATTAAGATTCAGTATAATGCTTAACCCTTCAGAGGCAAATACCTGATCAATTCAGATTAGAGGTCTTAATCATTCAGACTATGTATAATACTTAACCATTCAGAGGCAAACGTCTGAACCATTCAGACATCTGCTTACGAAACAAATAGTCTAAATCATTAAGTACTGAACCAGTAAGAGGTCTAAACCATTAAGAGACTCATTAAAAGAGGTAAACAAACAGCCCCTTAATATTTGTTTCCCAAAATATATATCCTTTGTTCTCATTGATTGTGTTTTTTATATTTTATTTTTATTGAGCGAAATAAATTTATTGATTCTCATGTTTACAAAATGATCTTCCAAACGGTCGCGAATATTGATTCCCTTATCCCGATTTCGGATCCAAGATCTCGAAAAGTAAATATTCTTGTTATTACAACAATTGTTATACTATACCTTATCGGAGACTCGAAATTTTACTTCTAGACTAAAATGTGTGAAATATTTCGTTAAAAATAAAATTTGATTGATTGAGAGATAGAGTCAACAAAGCTCCCAAGTCCTTAAGTAGTTCCCTCGATGCTTTTGATCAATTCTATTGATAAATTACCCATATGGTTTCAAATCTCAGTTTGTTGCTCGATTATCACATTTTTAATCTTGGGATTGACACGTGTTTATTTTTATAATTTTTTTACATGACAAGTGTACCGTTTTGCTTAAAAAAAGTTTACTCGCCTAAAGCCTCTAATCATCGTCTCGCCACCCATCTTTGGTCACACCACTATCTTTGTATTTTTTTCGTTCGGGCTTCTTTAAAGTGAATGAGTGATATCGAACTCTTTGAGCACTTTTCATAATAGATAATATGTCATGTTAGTAAGAGGAGTTATGTTTGTGAAATTTGTATTCAAACATTTTTGTTGTATTTGTGAGTGTTTATACCCGTCTATCAATATTAAAAAAAATAAAAAAAAAACTTGTAATTTTTGCATTTATCTTTACCATAGAGAAAATGCAGTAATCCAACCACTAACATGGGAAAAACTATTGGTGACCCCTACCTGGTTTGGTGATAAAAATATTTTAAAAAAAATAGAAAGAAAGAAAGAAAAAGATGTAATCTATGATATGTGAGTGAGAAGTGTAAAAATGATATTTATGACCCTACTAAATGCATACTGTTGATGAAAAATAATAAGCATATACAAGGTGGATTTGTTAAATTCATCTGGACCAATATATATTCCTGTTCATGTATTAAAACTTCTGCTACCTAAATTTATTCATAGCTTTTAAAGAAAATGTACATTTATTTATTAGTGTATTGAAAATGTCAAGTAAAAGGTTATAAACAAGTTAAAGACTATAAGTTAAATATAATTTATTCATCCTTCATCCTTGTGAAAAAATTCGTTTACTTGAAACATAAGATAATTAGTTAGTAAAAACAAAACAGAATTGTTCCATCAAAATCTTAATACAAACACAAAAAATAATAATTAATAAATACCGGTAACGAACCGACTTTTAGGGATTTTTGGTACCGGTACTTTCGGTTCCGGTACCAGTTTAGTACCGAGCTAATCCCTAATTAATGGTTCAATAATAAATGATCGAGTCAAATTATATTTGTGGGGGCGTGCCACCGACTGGTCGGTCCAGCCAACCGTCCACTTACGGACCTTTTCCAAAAGAGAATAGTTCATTTGAACATTAAACGCCACCGTTTTCGTACTTGACTATATTCTTTTTATTATTATATTTTTATTTTTAATTATGGGATTAAACAACACATTTCTTTTGGACAACAAAGATTAAGGAGTTTGAAAACGAATCATTCTTTATTAAATAAAAATAAATACTCAATGCTTCATTAAACAAAACTAAATACTTAATGCTTCATTGCACCCTAAACTCAATAGCTTTTTTTTTTTAATTTGCTTTGATATGTTTTCTTATGGAATTGTGGTTTGTTTTAACTTGTGGCAGTATACGTGCGTTGTAGCGGGTGTCTTGACTAATATCATATTTAATTTGTTTGTTCAGTTATGTTGGTCTGTTAGTATATTGGTTTTGTAACATCTCCTTTTGTAGACAAATCTATACTTTCTATAAAAGGAGAATCCCCAATGACATAAGAAAAGCTTATGTGCCAGCCATAGAGGCTGTCTAACCTGTCTAACAATGTTTTTCTTATGTCATCAACGATGAGTTGGCAGCCATAGAGAAAGCATAGTGACATCATAAATTCAAACCACTGCCCCACCTTAAAATTTCAAAGGTCTGGCTCACATTCTTTCTTCAAAGATCTGCCCACATTCTTTATTCAAAGCTCTGCCCTTATTCTAAATTCAAACATCTGGCCTTCATTCATAATTGAAACCTCTGATGTTCATTCAAAATTCAAACCTCTGATCAGATTCAAAATTCAAAATCTTGGCTCCAGATTTAAAATTCAAACCATATCCATATAAGAAGTTCTATTTAATTTCTCAGAGCTTTTATCAACTCTCAACTCTCTCTCTAAAACTCGCTTTCTCTCTCTAAAATTCACTTTCTCTCTCTCAAATCCAGGAATCCCAAACACCCGATCATTTCAAAACTTCAATCGTGAGCTCTTATAGGGGTTTACATTATGGCGGTTCCCCGGAGACGCGACGGCGACGATGATGATTGGACAGTTTGCATGCCCCGTTTTTACCCAGATCGGTCAGAGCTTTGTAATGGTCGACGATTCTGCAAGCTTGAAGCGGTTTTCGACGGAGATAAGCGCCACCCACTGATTTCGCTGGAGGATATCGTCTTGCTGTTTATGGGTATGCTCTTCTCTGTTATCTTGATTTATCTTTTTGGTTTGCTTGATTTTGCATACTGTCGAATTTCTTTTTGTTGTTTCATGTCTTTGTTCAATTGCATGTGATTTTTAGGTTTGTGATTTTGGGCATCCATTTTGATGTTTATTTTCTAATTGGATAAGCTTTTTGAAGTTGGGTTTTATGAAGCCCACCAACTGTTTGTAAAAATGTCAGTAACAAAAAATGTTGGGATCTGTCTAATATCTGAACTTATTGATTTGTGAATGGCAGAATAAGCAAATGACAATATACATTCTCAATAGAATATCCACCATTTGAAAAAAACGATTCCACTATACTCGCATTCGTATATGCTTCAAATCTATTTCCACTGTAATCGCATTCTTCAAGTTTTAAAATTTGCAGATCTAATCGTTCTTTGTAATTTGATCTACAGAAATGGAAGATGATAACGATTTGGAGCATGTTACGAGGAGTCCTTCATTTGGAGAGAATGAATTTGTTCATGTTGAGTTAGTTGATTTTGCTCAAATGGATGTTAATACGATTGATCAGGTGATGATTTAAGAGTCCGTCATGGAACCCTATATAACACATTTTAGATCCGCTACTGGAAATTAACAAATTATTGGACAATTTTGAGTCGAAGTATCATATTGTCGTCTTTTAGGCAGAAGCAACAGAGCTATTGTTTACATGTATTTTCAGGTTTGGGCAGAGGATGGTGATAGCGATGCTTTGCGTTGTGTGCAGACTCTAAGTGAATCAAACAGGTGACAATTTAAAGTAAACAAAACATGTCTTTTAGCATATGGTCTTGATTAACAAACTTTTGATTTGACCGAGATCCGCTACTGGAAATTAACAAATTATTGGACAGTTTTGAGTCGAAGTATCATATTGTCGTCTTTTAGGCAGAAGCAACAGAGCTATTGTTTACATGTATTTTCAGGTTTGGGCAGAGGACGGTGATAGCGATGCTTGGCGTTGTGTGCAGACTCTAAGTGAATCAAACAGGTGACAATTTAAAGTGAGATGTTGTTGGTTGTTGTTAAGGTAATGATGATGATAACTGATTTCAGGTCGAATTCAGATCTATCTTGGAAGTTATACTTACAACTGTAAGTTTAAAAAACAGTTTGTGTGATTTTTTTGGTTTTTTGATGTGGAAGTAAGTGTGTGTGTGTGTGTGTGTGTAACAACTCTCATCAAAAGTCCTATTTATTATTTGATTTGGTCAAATAGGAAACCCTAATTAAGAACCCCAAGTGATCCTGCATAAACCCTAAAATTTTCAGAACAATCGGAATCAGGATCAGGGCCCCTAAAACTCAGGGGGGGGTAAACCCTAGTCGGTATTATCTAAACAGTTTAACGTGTAAATCGAATTTGAGCGAATAACCAACTCACCTAAGCTACTGGGACACGGGGCTACCCTATGCTAGGGTAGCACCCCTCGCGCCACGCGAGGGGGCTGTTTTTCAGGTATAAATATAGGGGCTTGGGACTTGGTTTCAGGCACTTGTTCGACGTAAAAACTCAAATTATACGCTGAGATATTGTCCAATTACTACAAAATCACACACAAATCACGAATCGCTGCCGCAAAACAGGGTAATAACTCGATCGCTGCTACGATTCAATGTCCGATCGATTAAACTATCCAATGGATGTTTAAGTGCTGCCCACATTAGGGTTATGCTTTGTCATTCGTCGTTAATTCGATGGATGTTTAAGTATCCCACTTTGTCATTCATTGTGAGGGATTAATCTCGTGAGTTATCGTAAATGCTGTATTAGTTACTAACCTAGTTCGTGTGCATGTTGTTTAAATTTAGGTTAAAAGGCTAATCAGGAGGCTAAAACTCTGCCCGTATAAATTTGCAATGTGAGTCATTCTCTTTTTATCAACTGTTTTACAATACCTCAAATTATTTTCAAATGTTATAATTACAGGGAGTAAGTCGTGGTTATCTTAATCACTGGCTAGTGGGGTATTGTGCACATTACTAATTTCTCACGGGTTAGGCTAATAAGCCCTAACACAGGTTAGGCTAATAAGCCCTAACAGTGATCGTCACTACTTGGGTGACAGGACCCAATAGTGGTATGACCATCGTCACGCAATGTGACACGGCGCCATATAAAAATTAGATAGAAGCCATTGTAATAGCTCTTATGCTGTAATTGATAACTATGTGTCATTTTATCAAATTGAGTGACTCGCCAGCATTTCCCCGCTGATAAAATATTTTTAAAACATGTTTCAGGCGACCTGCTATAAATCAAGGAAACGTGCTACGGAGCACTAACAAGCTTGAAGAGGTTGCTCAGTTAAAATAAATAAACATGTTTTAATAAATCAGGGAATTTCCTAGTTAAATTCCTCTGTTGTAAATTATGGGATTTATCCCAATTTATGGAATAAAATAATTGGGCATTTTGAGTTTTAAAAAATCCTGTTAAAAACCTTCCGCTGTCACATCACAAATACCACGGGTTCCTATCCCGCGGCTCCTGACCGGGTCAAACCGGGGCTGGGGTCGTGACAGTGTGTGTGTGTTGTGATGTGGAATAGATTCTTGAAGTCAAACAAAACAGTTTTGTATGTAAAATATCGTGAATTTATGATCACAATCATATTGATTTGTTTTCTGTTTATTCTATTTAGATACATTGTGCAAAGTGTAAAATATGGGAGGCATATCTTGATAATGACATTATATTGTGTGACGGGACTTGCAATTGTGCGTTTCATCAAATGTGCATCGACCCTCCCCTTTTAACTGAAAACAGTAAGCTCTTTTCAGATCTTACATTATATCCCATCTATGGAAGTAATGGAATTTTGTTTCTTTTTGCTGAATCTTAATTGAAGTGTTTTTTTATATGCTTAATCAGTTCCACCAGGAGACCAAGGGTGGTATTGTAAATATTGCATTTGCAAGACTGAAATCATAGACTCGATGAATGCGCACCTTGGAACAAGTTACTCTAATGACACCAATTGGCAGGTTGGCGGTATTAAAAACTTTATTTTGAACTTCATTTCCTGAAATTTAATTTCAAAGTTCCAAACATAGATTTTTTATAGAATGTATGGATGCTATGGGGTATGTGCCTTATAACATCAGAAAACATGCAATGCTGAATAGGCTTTTTGTCTTGTGAAGGAGATATCGTATTTTGAACAGTCTACTTTACATGCAAATGTGCCATTTTAACTACAGGTCAAAACAGGCTGGGATGGATTGAAATGAGTCTCCTCTACCAGCTGATAAGAATAAGATAAGACTAAATAAATGATGAATAGTTGGTTTTACCATATCAAGTCGTATCCCCTACTTTTGATGGTAGTTTTTTTAATTCTTTGCACTTACCTGGGGTAGTTAAAAAAATATAAGACGGAATGGTTTCATTTTTAAATCAAACTTATACAACATGAATAAACTTATACAACATGAATGCTATGTTTTAGAGGTGGTGTCGAGAGAGTACACAATTAATCTTGTCAAACGGCTGCATGGATGGTATATTGTTTATAGTGGTTGATTAAGATTTTTGAGTTTTGTATTGGATTTTTGATATTCTGATGTCTTGATTCACTCTTTTTGATGTTCGATTGCGTCTAAAGTTGTGAGAATTTTAAATCGCTCTTAGTAAACAAAGATTTACATATGATAGATACCAAATCAAACTCGGTTTAGAGTATTACAAGCAAGTAATAGCTCTTAGTTTTGCGCAGTTAGAATAAGTTAGAGTAACTTCCTACTGGTGAATTTTTTAGCTTAAATATCTAGAGATGTCAACACAATCCTTCACTTACCTGTTGTTATTGGCCAAAACTATTTTGTTGAAAAACTGCTAGATTTTTTAAAAGACAGAATATATATTGATTTTTTTTTCGGTTTACACTATTTGATTTTTTTTCAGGAAGTACAGAGTGTTTTGATACTTCAACAGGGATCGAGTCTGATGGCGATGACGAGTTTTACAGCATTCAGGATGGTAAGAAGTTTCTTTTAAATACTACTAATTTATATGTCGATCTGCATTAGTTAAAATTCTTATTTATATGATTTACAGCGGAGTAACAAGTTCATCAAGTGAGATTTGTTTAGAATTTTCAAGGATGAAGAAGAAGCCACCACCACTGGCGGTTACTTGCCGTCGTAAACCACTGACAACGACAACCAAACTTCCTACAGCGGTAGAGATCGAGGATTTTTTCTTAGAAGCGGAAAAGAAAGAACAAAAATGGTTATCAGACAAGTAATAATGTTCTAACCTTAGTTACAAGCTCGGGTTCTGGCAAGAGAAGAAAACTCGATGTTTCTTCATCAGAATTCAGTAGTTGTGATCATGTTTTGTCGTCTTCATGCTTCTCAAAGTTGTTTACGGTTAGATCTGAAGGTAACATTCAAAATTATCTACATATACAAATGCTTTTTCTTATATATGTGGTTTGATTTGATTTGATAAGACCCAAAACAGCTACGAGTGATATTGTGACGACACCAAGTGCATCAGTAACTAATTTTGTCAGGGGCATCACCCAAAAGACAGATTCCACGCATGCTCTCCAACAGCATGGATACATAAAAATCCCAGGTAACTTGGAGTTCTGTTTTTTGTTATCTTGGTAGAAATGTTTTCATTAATTTTATTGATTTTAAAACATGTATTGTGAATTTCAATAAGGTTTTAGATTTAGTGTATATGTGTAATCGTAACTGCATACAGAATTTTGCTTCATGTTATATAGTTGTTTATTGTTTGATTTTATATTTAACCCGATACTGTTGTTTTTCTCAAATTTTAAAGCAAAATAATACTTGATGTCATGTGCAAATCATTATAAGTGTTCTTATTAAACTCATCTAATTATATGAAGCATTTGAAATATTGAAATGTAAGGTTAGATATCTGTTCATATGATTATGATTATGTTCATATGATTATGATTCTCATAACCAGTTTCATCTTATTTCTTTTGTAGGATCATGTGGTGAAGGTTGTATTTTAAGAAACGAAGATGAAAAATTTATGGAACGCTATACCCCAAAAATGAAGGATCTTGTATCAAGAGATGTTTCAAGATTTACGATCATAGAATATAGAACAACGAAAGTAAATATGATTTTATGTGATTTTGTATTATTTTTTCAATATGATTTTGTATTATTTTTTCATAACTAATGCTCATCAATTCAAAACCATTGTTGTTGATACATCTGTTGATACAGTGGTTGATACATCTGTTGACTTTGGATGAAAACAAATGTTTGAAACCACTGCTGGGTTAAACAGTGTTTTGTGGAGAAAACAGTGGTTGCATTTTTTGCAAATAGTGGTTTGACTTTGGTCAAACAGTGGTTTGACTTTGGTCAAACAGAGTTTTGAACCACTAAGAATCATAGTTTTGCAAACAGTGGTTTGACTTTGGTCAAACAGACTTTGTTCAAACTGATTTTTTTTGCAAACAGTGCTTTGACTTTGGTCAAACAGTGGTTGCATACTAATGCTATTTCCTTTCATCATGTTCTCTTAGTTACTTACCATCATTCGTTAATTTAATTACATCACATGCAACTTATATGAGTTTTAATTCTAATCTTGATTTCTTGGTGGAAACAGTACCTAGCCTTAAACTAAAAATTACACATGGGTATCACTACTAGCCTTAAACTAAAAATTACAATATCTATATACCTATCTATACTTTCTATTGAAATTTTTTATGCATGGTTTTCTAAGAAACGACCCGTGTTTGCACACGGGTCTTAACGCTAGTAATAATAATAATAAAACTTATATTTCATATATTGTCAAAAGAGTAAGTAACGATTAGATTGGTTATTTGCAATATGTAGTATTTAGACGATTACTTAGTATTTTAAGAGACCATATAATAATAATAATAATAATAATAATAATAATAATCTTAATAATAATAATAATAATAAAATGTATTATATTATAGAGTAAAATGCACGGATAGTCCCTGTGGTTTTGCAAAATAACATCTATAGTCCCCAACTTTTGAAAATTACAGGGGTGCTCCCTGTGGTTTGACAGTTTGTTACTCGGATAATCCCTGGAGTGGTTGGCGGTTAGTTTTCTCCGTTAAATGGATGTGAAATGACAAATTTACTCTTCATCTTCTCCACTCTATAAAAATAAAACAACCCAACTCCGACCAACTTCCAGAGCCACCCAACTCCGGCGATCACAATGGTACGACGTCGTTTCCATATCTCAATCCCATCTTTCTCCCCTATTACAATCTTTAACAACACCCTTTTCAAATCATAAAACACCCACATCAGATCTCAAAAAATCTGATCATATTAATGGCAAATGCACATTAGTCAACATTAGTCAACATTAGCAAACATAGAGAATCTAGCTCCACAATTCCCTGCACAATAATTCTAGTTTGAAATTTACAATCACGATCAGAAATTAAACAACAATGAAATGAACTGATGATTTACCAACGCCGTTTGAAGAACAAAACCCAAATTCTAGTTTCAAAACCCCATTTTGACTCTCTCAAGTTATTCAAACAAAACCCAAATTCAACCTTCGAAAACCCCATTTTGACTCTCCCAAATTCTTCAAATAAAACCAAAATTCAACCTTCAAATAGATTTACCATCTGCATCTCTAACTCAACTCATATGCGTATGTGCCTGATGAGAGAGAAAGAGAATGAGAACTTCACCACCAAGTGTAGCTCCACTGAGCAATTGTAGTACCAGCTCCAATACGAGTTGTACGCTTGGTGTTGGTAGTGACGACGAACACCAGAGGAATTTTGATAACTCAGTCAGTGCGGTGTCGTTTGGACTCGCTGCTACTGCTATTCTCATTTGTATGTTTCTTGGCATATCTCTTTTCGAAAGGTTTCTCCCTTATTAATACTCTATATTGGTT
Organism: Helianthus tuberosus; assembly: GCA_030545235.1. Lineage (NCBI taxonomy): Eukaryota > Viridiplantae > Streptophyta > Magnoliopsida > Asterales > Asteraceae > Helianthus > Helianthus tuberosus. The sequence goes on from JARYGA010036071.1 coordinate 301,418, forward strand.
TTTTATTTTTTATAGGGAGGGGTAAATGTAAGGACCTGCACGAAAATTGGCCTAAAAATACTCCGTAAGTAAAAACCCGGACCCCTGAAACCCTAATTTTTATGAAGAATCAAGAAAACCAAGTTTTATCACTTGGTCGCGGGCCGCGTAAGATCCAAGGGGAGTCTACGCGGGGCGCGCCAGCCCGGCAAAACTCCGGATAAGCTTTAGGGCCACGTGTCGTACACGTGGCAGACCTATAGGGTGACACGGCAGCCCTTGCCGTAGCTAGGGTGGCCCTCGCGGGCCACGTAGAATGGCCTTAAGGCCTTCGCGGGCCGCGACAAACTCGAAAATCAGCTATAAAAAGGACGTGCATGGGCATTCACTGTTGCTTGAAAAATTTCATCAAAATCACTTTCATACTGCTCAAAATAGTACGTTTAGGTATCGAGACGCTGCTACAACTACAGGGTAATAACTCGATCATTGCTACGATACAATGTCCGATCGATTGAAACCGATCCGATGGATGTTTAAGTGCTGCCTGAATTCGGGCTATACTTTGTCATTCGTCGTGAGGGTTTTGATTTCCTGAAATTATCGTAAATGTTGTATTAAGTTACTAACCGAGTTTCGTTTGCATTATTTAACTAGGTTACCAGGCTTAATCAGTAGGCAAAACTCTGTCCATCTAAACTTGCAATGTGAGTCATTCTCTTTTATCAAAAGTGTTTTACAATACCTAAATGTTTTACAGCTATATGTTACAGGGATTAAGTCTTAATTATCTTAAATTACTGGCAGTAAGTGGGGTATTGTGCACAATTACTACTATTTTATCACTCTTAGCTGAACGGACCTAAATAGTGATACTCGTCACTATTGGGTGAACGGACCCAATAGTGGTATGACCGCAGTCATATATCCGGTCGAGTGACAACTGAACCAGCTAATTATAAGATGCGAGCAATTGTAATCGCTCTTAATACTGTAATCTATAACAATGTGTCGTTTTATGCAAATTGAATGACTCGCTAGTATTTCCCCACTGATAAAATCTTTTTAAACATGTTTCAGGTGATTTACTATAACCAAGGAAAAGTGCCGCGCAGCACTACCGGCTTGAATAATGTGGCTCAGTAAATAAAATAAACATGTTTTTTGTAATTAGGGAATTTCCCAGTGAAATTCATCTGTTGTAAATTACGGGGTTTGACCCGAAACTTGAAATAAAATAATTGGGTGTTTTCAGTTTAAACGATCCTGATAAAATTTCCGCTGCCAAATTAAACACCAATACCACAGGTTTCTGTCCTGCGGTTTCTGAACCGGGTAAAAACCGGGTCGGGGGCCGTGACAGAAAAAGGTGGTATCAGAGCCACTGATTTAAGTCAATTAAGTATTTAGAAATACTCAATTTTTCAGATTGTCATTTTGTGATTCTGTGAAAATTTAATTTACAATAAATAAAATTTTAATTTGAATTTTCGTGTGTTTCTTCATGTGTGCTAACAGCATGAATGAACTGTCGGAGACACTCCGAAACTTTACTATCCATACCACCGATATGGATACAACAGGAACCCAATCCGGCTATCAAGCGGATATTGAGGAGCCACTAGTGTTCCAGGCCCAGCCCGAGGAGGAACCCAAACCTAAGAAGATAAGAAGACTTTTGGACTGGAAACGCGGACGAAGGAAGAAGCCAGTTGCCCAAAAGGTGAAAAAGACAGAAGATCCAAAAGACAAAGGAAAAAGAAAGGAAGTAGGGGAAAGTTCCGGTCAGGCCCAGGAGATGCCACCTTGGGAAGAACTTGATAGGAAACTGGCAAATTGTGACCTCATCGGACCTGCTGACGAAACCCTTTTCAATTTCCCTGCCCAATCAGAACTTCCAATAAATTTGGAACATGCTATTACGGACCCTATTGTCAACCCTCAACCTTTTACAGGGCAATTGGAAGAATGGTGGACGAACGACTGGCATTTTCAAAATTTCATGAATAACCCAAATTTTTACTTTCCCGAGTTTGAAACTGAACCTACACCATTCCCACCTATGAGCGCCGAGAACGTTGCTGAATTACGCCGATATGGCGAGGAACTGGTGGATGCGGGAAACCGAATTCGAGAAGTGGGGGAAAACATCACATGGAAGTACGACGAGAGGGAGCGTCGTTTCTGAAAAAACCAGCTAACGGGGGTTGAATGTTTTGTATAATAATAATAATAATAATAATATAATATATAATATTGTATAATATTAAAAACAAAATATCTGTAAAATATGTGATGTGTATTGACGCATATATATATATATATATATATATGTATCTAAATGTCGCAAGGTCGACGATTTTGGCTATACGTGTTGACTTAATTGGATTGTGATTGCATTATTGTGTTTAATTGCTATCCACTTTGTAACAATAATATATATATATATATATATATTTAATTATTCAGATGGAAAACGCAGTAAACCAACAAGCAACCGAAGTTAACCAATCTGAACAAAATAATGAAGACCATTTTCTCAATTGGCAAGATATAGAAAATATTGTTGCTCAGGGGCTGCAATCGTCGCTGCTGTTAAGAATCCTGCTGAACCTTCCCAAGCCAACCATAGTAAACGCATTCGCGATGATAATTTCAGTAATAGTGTAAACGGGGGTGGCAAGAATGATAATAATGAGGTTCAAGCCCCAATACTTAAGAAAATGAAAGTGGCAACGACTGGTTGCACTTATAAAGAATTTCTTGCCTGTAAGCCAGTCGAATTTGCAGGCAATGAAGGGGCGATTGCCGCACTGCGTTGGTTAGAAAAGACTGAAGCAGTAATTAAAATAAGTAAATGCGCAGAGGAAGACAAGGTTATGTATGCATCCCACCTTTTCAAGGAAGAGGCGTTAGAATGGTGGAACACGGTGCTACAAGCTAAGGGAAGTGACGTGGCTTATGCCATGAGTTGGGAGGAGTTTAAGGAATTGGTGGAAAGAAAGTTTTGTCCCTCCTATGAAAAGGAACAAATGACAAACAAGTTCCTGAACCACCGGATGGTGGACGTGGATTGTCGGGGGTATACTTCGAAATTTTTCGAGTATGCTAGAATTGTACCAACTTTGGCTTCACTAGAACCGGTGCTTATTTCTCGCTATATCTGGGGATTAATTAGTGAGATTCGCGACATAGTCAAAGCCGCGAGACCCCGCACGATTGACGATGCGGTCGAACTAGCCAACACCTTGACCGACGGGCTGGTACGCACTAGAGAAGAGAACAGGAAAAAGGAATTGGCCCAAAAGATTACCCAAGGTTTTCGTGAGGGTAATAATGCCAGTAACTTCAAGAAAAAGGGAAACGGGCAATCCTCCACTGCTCCATTTTGCAGTACCTGTAAAAGAAAGCATTTTGGAAAATCTAAGGGTTACTGTAATTTCTGCAAAATCCCGGGGCACCAAGAGGAGAATTGCAGGAAGAAATCCATGATCTGCTACAATTGCGGAGAAACAGGGCACTTCAGGCCCGACTGCCAAAAATTGGTCAAGCCGGCTAACAACAAGGCCAAATCTGCAGAGAAATCTAATAAGAATGATGCAAGAGCCTTCCAGCTAACAACGCAAGAAGCAGATCTGATTCCCGATGTGAAAGCTGGTACGTTTCTGGTATACGATGTTTACGCAAAAGTATTATTTGACTCTGGTTCAAACCAAAGTTTTATAAATACTTCGTTCTGCCAAACTCTTAAGAAACCTTTAACCAAACTTAGGCAGATCTATACGGTAGAAACAGCAGATGGTAATTCTGTTAAAATAGATAAGGTTTTGCAAGAAGGAAAGATAGAACTCTCCGGACATAAATTTTATGCAAACCTGCTGCCTATGAATTTAGTTAGATTCGATGTCGTATTAGGAATGGATTGGTTAGTAGCCAACCATGCTCGAATCTTGTGTGATAAGAATTCCATAGAAATTCATACGCCCACAGGAGAAGTAATTTTGATTTAAGGAGACAAGCCGCGTAAACCAATGAAGTTCATTTCAGTAATGAAAGTTACTAGTTATGAACGAAAACAAGGAATAGTATATATGATTTCGGTAATCATTAACACTAATGTAACAACCGTCTAATTTCATATGGATTTAATTACATATTCATGATTTTAGATAATAAAGTGATTAATTTGACCACTGGTACAAAATTTAAAGTTTTAAGTGATCAATTTACAACATCTAACCACTTAGTTAAAAACATTCAAGACACAATTATTAATTTGTTTACATCCCAAAAACATAGTTTAAACATAGATTAAATCCACGCGGAAGCTTGATAGGTTCGTGTTCGGTTCTTCAAATTGTTGCTTGATCGCCATCCGGAAAGTCCCCTTTGTCACCTAAGGTCAAAACCACCTCAAATGTTAGTTTTGACTTTTATATGAAGTGTATAAACAAGCTCGAAGCATTGAATCGTACAAAAATAAAATAAAATTAAATTTGGCCCTGTCGCGTGGCGCGACAGCCCTCGCGTGTCGCGCCGGATCCATGCGGTTCTGTCGCGTGGCGCGGGGGGAATGGTTTTCCAGCAAATGCAGGTTTTTGACTTGCATTTGCCGCCAGCTCCGGAAATTCAGATTTTCAACTTCAATTGACCATAACTTTTGACTCGTAAGTCCGTTTTAGGTGATTCTTTTTCCTACACGACTGTAATTTAATTACCGACGCGTCTATAATGATTACCATATCGAAAATTGAGTTTACGGACCGATCGACTAAAAATCAATATGCAATTATTCGACCCATTCTAGTTACACTCATTTTACTACCTTCTTATTAGTAAACATATGGCGCTTTTTACCCAACTTCCGGGGCCTATTATGTCACACCACTAAAATCCACCATGCGGAGTATCACCGCTTGGAGGCGTGACATGACCAGGATCGAGCCACCAATCATATTGAACAACATAACTAAGTAAATCAAACCATCCACAATACAATTGGTGACCAGAGAAAGTTAACCAAGTTCAATTTAAACAGCGGAAGCATAAGACGTTAAACCAAAACACAAGTTCGTAGTTCATAAGTTTTAAAGACTCAAACATAAGTTTCATAAGTTCATAAGGTTTATTTATTAAGTACGGGACATAACAGTTCGCATCCCACAACGACCACCTCCATGTGCAAGCCCCATAGCATCTAGCGACCTGCAAAGCTTGTAACAACGAGTCAACAACAAAGTTGAGTGAGTTCACGGTTGGTTGTCCATTTTAGAGTTGTTTTCAAAAAACATAGTTTAATCTCATTCAGCTATCCAGCCGTGGGGGTTACCCCATAGTTCGAAAACGTTTATTAGTTAACCATCCCATGTCCACATTCCCTGGCTATCCAGCCCGGCACTCCGGCCGTGGGGGCTACCCCATTATTTAAACTACCAGACTCGTTTATCATATCGACTACTAACGAAAATCAATTGTGCCCTAGCGTCGGTGTCTATCATCAACGACGTGCCATAGTCCATTAGTACACACCCGTCCAACTGGCACGGCGTGAGGTTTGTTAAACCTAATAGCGCTATTAACTAATGACCCGCTCGCCATAGCCTCGGCGATTAAGTCGATACGAAAAGGGAGTGACTTCGCTGATAGAGTTCTAGTCCAGTAAGTCTAATCCGTCCCAACAGGACGAGGAATTTACATTCCTGAACACGTCCCAAAGGACGAGGAATCCCTATTCCTGAACCCATTCCCATTCCCACCGGGAATTACCATGCTTTGTAGAAAAGTGTGAACTCACCTCGGTTTGCTCGGTTAGATTCTCAAATATAGCTAACAGTCAAGGTCGGTCAATCACGTCCTAATAAGGTACGGATAACAATCAGTTTCTCATGCATAACACGTATCCTACGTACGGTTTATTTACTCATTACTTCTATCACATAACAGGTACACACTTTAATAGTTCACGCTCATATAAACATTCCACCTATAGCTACTCAAGAACAAGCATACGATATTGCACATATTACTTTCATTGACATATAACATGTTAGATCATCCTCAGATAACATACTCGACATTTAGACACGCAAATTACTACTTATGTCATTTAAACTTAAATATCCAAAACTGGGCTGTTTTCGGGCATTTTAATAAAATAGTTAACTTATTCCAAAAATTCTCAAATTTTTACAGAATATCTTAAACGATACAAATATTATTGTGTAAAAATATCGGGGTCCAGTTCATTACCAATATTTTATAAAAATTCATTTTCCAGACTGAAATCAGATTTATCTTTTTCTGACTGCAGTCAACGGAATAATTTATTTAAAATTCATCGAGAGTCCGATTTACGAAATTCTAGTGGGAGAATTACAAATACATCGGTGGTCATCCACAGTACAAATTTCATGATCTGAATCTACACAAAATTCAAGTTATGACGGAAAACAGAACGCATATTTTCAGCAGTAAAAATGCAGCTTGAGCTGCTGTTACAAAACGACACTTTAAAAATAGTAAACGAAGTCCAAAAATTATGATTCCAGTGCCATTAGAACCGTATTTCATAATACATAAATCTAGACTTCAGAAAATACATTTTTCGTTTTATTAAGGTCCTGTTACAGCCAACTGAAATTGGTTGTAATCACCAATCAGACTCCTGTTTTCAGCTTTTAACATTCTAAAGCGTGCTCGATTGATTCCGTTAACATATTTTGCGATCAACAACGATACTTACAGCAGGTTATAAGTCCTTCATATCAGCACATAATCATCATATAACAAACAACATCATTCTAACATCATTTCTTCATGTATCATTTTGTTTAAGCTTATGTTCAAGTTTTAAGTGCAAGATCTTATGGTGTTCATATGTTTTCTTCATAATGCATCTATTAACCACTTAAATAACATGAATAATGAACGGATCTAAGTTCTTACCACTAGCTCAAGGCTAGGGGAGTTCGAGTGTAGAAAAGTGGTGGTTAAAAGAAGATGAGAGTGGTCCTTCAACTTCCGAACACACCGAGCTTCGTTGTATGCCTTCTAACGCCCTTGGATGTACGTAGATTGCTTGGAAATGAAGTGAGGGTGGTGGTATGGTGGTGTTTGTTCTCGGCTGATCAAGAGGAGGAGGGAGAGAGTTTTGAAGTGTTGATGTGAAGGTGAAAGTGATGAGCATGGTTATCTAGTGGGTCTTTATAAAGAACTCTCAACACTCCTAGATCCATTAGTCCATATGTCTCTCTAGTACATTACAAATCTATTAAACAAGTGAAGAAAAATCAAGTGGGTGGGGCCACTACTAGAACCGGTTATGGGGGGGGGGGGTTGGCTTAGTTAATTTGCAATGGGTGGTTAGTTGATTTAGTTAGAAATCAAGTGCTAAGTTGGTGCATTTTGGTGTGTCATATATTATATGGTGTGTTAGGGTGTTCGGGGACCCTAACTAGCTTAGAAAAATAAAAACAATGCTTCTAGCATTATTTTGGTGTTCCGGGTAATGTCCGGTTGTTCGGTTGGGTGTTGTTCCGTTAAAGTGCTTAATTAATCTGTAAGGTGTCTTTTATAATACTTTTTGTAACATTTTTAATTCTCAACACTCAGGAAAGCACACAGGACTATTTAGTAACTTTTCTATATACTACTAGTATGTTAACAAGTACACGTAAGTATAACACAGTAATCAGAGAGCAGTTAAGTAATTCCACACAGTCGTCAAGCACTTTAATTATCACTAATAAATTGTACGGATACATGGAATTATGATGGTTGTCACATTCTCCCCATGTTAAGAAAATTTCGTCCCGAAATTTAGCTCGTGGTTACTGAGGAAGCTAGTTATGTTGCGTTGGTTTCCTGGTTTTCCTGGGGTGTCACATCATCCCCCCGTTGATTTGGAATTCCGTCCCGAAATTCTGCAGTAGCTTCAGCCTCAGTAGTGGTTGCACTTTTCTTAAACAGCTGGGGATACTTCAGTTTCATTTGGTCTTCTCGTTCCCAGGTATACTCTGGGCCACGACGGGAATCCCAACGAACTCGAACGAGAGGTATTCTGGTACGCTTGAGAATCTTAACATCTCGATCAGTAATCTCTACTGGTTCCTCGACGAATCGCAGCTAGTCGTCGATAGTGAGCTCCTTTAAGGGAACTATGAGGGTCTCATCTGACAGACACTTCTTCATATTCGACACATGGAAAACATTGTGAACTCCGCTGAGTTCTTCAGGTAGATTCAACCTGTAGGCGACCTTGCCAATTTTCTCAATGATTTCGAACGGTCCGACATAATGCGGATTGAGTTTGCCTCGTTTGCCAAAACGAACTACACCTTTCCAAAGTGAGACTTTAAGTAGCACTCGATCCCCAACCTGGAACTCGAGTGGTTTCCTTCGCTTATCCGCATAGCTTTTCTGACGGTCACGGGCTGCCGCCATTCGTTGTCGTATCTGTGCAATCTTCTCGGTTGTATCCACTACAAGTTCTGGGCCAGTGATTTGACTGTCGCCAACTTCTGCCCAACAAAGAGGTGATCGGCATTTACGTCCGTATAATGCCTCAAACGGAGCGGCCTGTATGCTGGTGTGATAACTGTTGTTATACGAGAACTCCACTAACGGGAGGTGTTTTTCTCAGCCATTACCAAAGTCGATTACACATGCCCGAAGCATGTCTTCAAGGGTCTGGATGGTGCGTTAAGATTGCCCATCCGTCTGTGGGTGATAAGCGGTGCTCATATCTAAACGTGAGCCAAAAGACCTATGCATAGCTTGCCACAGTTCCGAAGTAAAACGCGCGTCACGATCAGAAATGATGGAGGTTGGCACTCCGTGCCTTGATACTACTTCCTTTAGGTAAATGCCTGCTAGAGTAGAAAACTTATCCGTTTCGTTGATAGCCAGAAAATGTGCAGACTTGGTCAGTCGATCCACGATCACCCAAATGGTATCGTTTCCGCGTTGAGATCTGGGCAGGCCAGTAACGAAATCCATGGAAATTTGCTCCCATTTCCATTTAGGTATCTATAGTTGTTGAAGTAGGCCTGATGGTTTCTGATATTCGGTCTTGACTCTCGCACAAGTCAAACATTTGCTAACGTAGGTTGCTATGTGGGCTTTCATGCTGGGCCACCAGTACGTAGTCTTGAGATCGTGGTACATCTTATCCGAACCAGGATGTACTGAATAACGAGACTTATGTGCTTCATCCATCACAAGCTCGCGTAAGTTTCCATAAAGTGGAACCCAGATGTGCCCGTTAACGTAGTAGGCGCCGTTTTCCTTTCGTTCTAGCCGCTGCCTCGATCCTCGTAAGGACTCAACCCTGATGTTCTCTGCTTTCAATGCTTCAACCTGAGCATCGCGAATCTGAGCGGGGAGGTTGGATTGGATGGTAAGCTGTAAAGCACGTACACGCTTAGGTATAGTATCCTTTCGACTGAGGGCGTCAGCCACCACATTGGCCTTGCCTGGATGGTACTTGATCGCGCATTCGTAATCATTCAAGAGCTCGACCCATCGACGTTGACGCATGTTTAACTCCTTTTGCTTGAAGATATGCTTGAGACTCCTATGATCGGTGTAAATGGTGCACTTGGTACCGTACAGGTAATGTCTCCATATCTTAAGCGCGAAAACAACTGCTCCCAGTTACAGGTCGTGAGTAGTGTAGTTCCTTTCGTGAACCTTAAGTTGGCACGATGCGTAGGCAATGACCTTATCACGTTGCATTAACACGCAACCAAGTCCTTGGATGGAAGCGTCGCAGTAAACCACAAAATCTTCTGTGCCTTCAAGAAATGAGAGGATGGGCGCGCTACAAAGTCTATCTTTTAAGTGCTGAAAAGCATATTCCTGTGCATCACCCCAACGATAGGTGACACCCTTCTGAGTCAGTGAAGTGAGGGGTTGCGCAATCTTTGAGAAATCCTTTATAAATCTTCTGTAATATCCTGCCAAACCCAAGAATTAGCGGATTTCTGTTGGTGTACGAGGTGCAGGCCAGTTCTTGATCGAGTTAACCTTGGATGGATCTACATGAATCCCATCCTTGTTTACCACATGGCCTAGAAAGTGGACTTCGCGAAGCCAGAAGTCACATTTTGAAAACTTGGCATACAACTGCTCTTTTCGAAGAAGTTCCAGAATAAGCCTCAGATGTTGCTCGTGTTCCTCCTGAATCTTAGAATAGATCAGGATGTCGTCGATGAACACTATGACAAACTTATCCAGGTAAGGCTTGCACACTCGGTTCATGAGATCCATGAAGACTGCAGGTGCATTCGTCAATCCGAAAGGCATAACCAGAAACTCGTAATGGCCGTAACGAGTTCTGAATGCTGTTTTGGAGACGTCCTCCTCTCGGACTCTCAGCTGATGGTATCCCGATCTCAAATCAATCTTAGAGTAATAGCTCGACCCTTGCAACTGGTCGAACAAGTCGTCAATATGTGGAAGAGGATAACGATTCTTCACGGTCACCTTGTTAAGTTCGCGATAGTCAATACACATTCTGAAAGTACCGTTTTTCTTCTTCACAAACAAGACTGGAGCTCCCCAGGGCGAAGAGCTAGGACGTATGAAGCCCTTTTCCAAGAGTTCTTGTAGTTGCGTGGACAGTTCTTCTAGTTCTGATGGAGCTAGACGATAAGGTGCTCGAGCTACTGGTGCTGCTCAAGGAGCTAGCTCGATTTGAAACTCAACTTGGCGATGAGGCGGAAGACCAGGTAATTCCTCAGGAAATACCTCAGGAAAATCGCGCACAATAGGAATGTCTTCAATTCTCTTCTCTTCCATTGATGAGTCAGTAATGAGTGCCAGAATGGCAGTGTGGCCCTTTCGCAAACACTTCTGGGACTTAAGGAAAGAGATAATGCCTACGACAGCACCACTCTTGTCGCCATGAATCACGAGGGGTTCCTCACCAGAACGAGGGATGCGGACAATCTTCTCGTTGCAAAGAATCTCCGCTTGATGATGAGATAGCCAATACATCCTAATAACGACGTCGAAACTACCAAGTGCGATAGGAATAAGGTCGATAGGGAAGGCCTGACCAGCTAAGACGAGGTTACAACCTTTAACTATGTGTGTGGCTTCAAGACTTTTACCGTTGGCTAGTTCTACCGTGTGTTTGGTGTTCAAAAGTGTTGGAGTGCGCTTAATCATTTGGCTAGCTTTTAAGGACACATAACTAGTATCGGCACCCGAATCAAATAAAACAGTAACAAAGAAATCATCCAGAAGAAACTTACCCATCACAACGTTGGGATCGTTCCTTGCGTCACCCTGAACTAGCACGAAAACACGACCCCTTGCCCCATTACCATTGTTGTTTCCCCCATTGCCGTTTCCATTCCCCTGATTGTTGTTGTTCTGGTTCTGATTTAGCTGGGGGCAGTCCTTCTTGAAATGGCCCTCAGCACCACATTGAAAGCACCCTTTGTTGTTACCTTGTTGTTGCTGCTGCTGGCGTTGATTTGGTGGGGCTTGCTGTTGTTGCCGGTTCTGATTCGCTGGACGCTGACTCCTGCAATCCCTGGCAATGTGACCAGGCTTGTTGCATCGATGACAGTTGCCTTTACCACATGGCCCGCTGTGGTGCAAGTTACAGCGATTACATTTGGGGTGATTTCCCTTGTATCCACCCTGCCCTTGTTTTCCAGAGGTAGAGCCTTTGCTCGAATTTCCATCCCATTTTCGCTTGTTGTCATTGGGAGCGTCAGTAGTAGCAGTACCAATACGCTTGGGCAGTTTGTTTTGTTCAACTGCTTGATTGGTGAGACGATGGGCCAACTTAATGATTTGCTGAATGGTACCCAGGTTAGCTGAAGTCACGTGACTCTGAATCTCTGGTACAAGACCCTTGAGGTACAACTCAATACGTTTGATGGGAGGGTCTACCATTGTAGGACACAAGATGGCCAGCTCGTTTGACCTCTTTGTGTATGCCTCGATCTCAGACCCCGTCATCTTTAGATTGAAGAATTCCACCTCTAGCTTGTGGATGTCGTCACGACTGCAGTACTCTTCCTTGATCAGTTCCTTGAAGTCATTCCATGGGGTGGCATTAGCAACCGCCAACCCAAGCAGTTGAACCTGCGCTTTCCACCAGGTTAACGCAGCACCTTTAAGTGTTCCGGAAGCATATTTCACCCTACGATCTTCAGGGCATTCACACATCTCGAAGACAGACTCAAGCTTCTCAAACCAGTGAAGAAGGCCTACCGCTCCTTCTGTGCCGCTGAAGGTACTGGGCCGGCAATCCATGAAGGTTTTGAACGTGCACACAGGAGGTTGAGCATGTTGACCTCCTGCAGGGATAGCTGCGAGTGCCTCAACAACTCGTTCATTGATCAAAGCCGTTAACAGGGCCTGAGTTAGGTTGATACGTCCTCCGCGTCCGTTCATGATCTTCACAACGAAGCAACGTAAGTGAGAAAAGTGTCGCGAAAGTGCGTAAGTGTGGGACGATAGTAGAGCGTAAGCACACAAGGTTCAAATAGCAATTATCATGTTAATTAATGCACAGTGTGAACTATCTAACCGTCAATATAACATAAATCATACCACCTATTGTATCGAGTCTTGCACGTGGAGCGAAGCGTCGTTGTGGATCGTTGAGCACTGTACAGGTTATAGTCTGGTTTTGTCAAAAAGCTTTTCCCTTTTTAAAACCAAGTTTACTATAACCCATGGCTCTGATACCAATCTGTCACACCCCCAAAATCCACCATGCGGAGTATCACCGCTTGGAGGCGTGACATGACCAGGATCGAGCCACCAATCATATTGAACAACACAACTAAGTAAATCAAACCATCCACAATACAATTGGTGACCAGAGAAAGTTAACCAAGTTCAATTTAAATAGCGGAAGCATAAGACGTTAAACCAAAACACAAGTTCGTATCCCACAACGACCACCTCCATGTGCAAGCCCCATAGCATCTAGCGACCTGCAAAGCATGTAACAACGAGTCAACAACAAAGTTGAGTGAGTTCACGGTTGGTTGTCCATTTTGGAGTTGTTTCCAAAAAAACTTAGTTTAATCTCATTCAGCTATCCAGTCGTGGGGGTTACCCCATAGTTCGAAAACGTTTATTAGTTAACCATCCCATGTCCACCTTCCCTAGCTATCCAGCCCGGCACTCCGGCCGTGGGGGCTACCCCATTATTTAAACTACCAGACTCGTTTATCATATCGACTACTAACGAAAATCAATTGTGCCCTAGCGTCGGTGTCTATCATCACCGACGTGCCATAGTCCATTAGTACACGCCCGTCCAACTGGCACGGCGTGAGGTTTGTTAAACCTAATAGCGCTATTAACTAATGACCCGCTCGCCATAGCCTCGGCGATTAAGTCGATACGAAAAGGGAGGGACTTCACTGATAGAGTTCTAGTCCAGTAAGTCTAATCCGTCCCAACAGGACGAGGAATTTACATTCCTGAACACGTCCCAAAGGACGAGGAATCCCTATTCCTGAACCCATTCCCATTCCCACCGGGAATTACCATGCTTTGTAGAAAAGTGTGAACTCACCTCGGTTTGCTCGGTTAGATTCTCAAATATAGCTAACAGTCAAGGTCGGTCAATCACGTCCTAATAAGGTACGGATAACAATCAGTTTCTCATGCATAACACGTATCCTACGTACGGTTTATTTACTCATTACTTCTATCACATAACAGGTACACACTTTAATAGTTCACGCTCATATAAACATTCCACCTATAGCTACTCAAGAACAAGCATACGATATTGCACATATTACTTTCATTGACATATAACATGTTAGATCATCCTCAGATAACATACTCGACATTTAGACACGCAAATTACTACTTATGTCATTTCAACTTAAATATCCAAAACTTGGCTGTTTTCGGGCATTTTAATAAAATAGTTAACTTATTCCAAAAATTCCCAATTTTTTAAAGAATATCTTAAACGATCCAACTATTATTGTGTAAAAATATCGGGGTCCATTTCATTACCAATATTTTATAAAAAATCATTTTCCGGACTAAAATCAAATTTATCTTTTTATGACTGCAGTCCACGGAATAATTTATTTAAAATTCATCGAGAGTCCGATTTACGAAATTCCAGTGGCAGAATTACAAATACATCGGTGGTCATCTACAGTACAAATTTCATGATCTGACTCTACACAGAATTCAAGTTATGATGGAAAACAGAACGCATATTTTCAACAGTAAAAAGGCAGCTTGAGCTGCTGTTACAAAATGACACTTTAAAAATAGTAAACGAAGTCCAAAAATTATGATTCCAGTGCCATTAGAACCGTATTTCATAATAAATAAATCTAGACTTCAGAAAATACATTTTTCAATTTATTAAGGTCCTGTTACAGCTAACTGAAATTGGCTGTAATCACCAATCAGACTCCTGTTTTCAGCTTTTAACATTCTAAAGCGTGCTCGATTGATTCCGTTAACATATTTAGCGATCAACAAGGATACTTACAACAGGTTATAAGTCTTTCATATCAGCACATAATCATCATATACCAAACAACATCATTCTAACATCATTTCTTCATGTATCATTTTGTTTAAGCTTATGTTCAAGTTTTAAGTGCAAGATCTTATGGTGTTCATATGTTTTCTTCATAATGCATCTATTAACCACTTAAATAACATGAATAATGAATGGATCTAAGTTCTTACCACTAGCTTAAGGCTAGGGGAGTTCGAGTGTAGAAGAGTGGTGGTTAAAAGAAGATGAGAGTGGTGCTTCAACTTCCGAACACACCGAGCTTCGTTGTATGCCTTCTAACACCCTTGGATGTATGTAGATTGCTTGGAAATGAAGTGAGGGTGGTGGTATGGGGGTGGTTGTTCTCGGCTGATCAAGAGGAGGAGGGAGAGGGTTTTGAAGTGTTGATGTGAAGGTGAAAGTGATGAGCATGGTTATCTAGTGGGTCTTTATAAAGAACTCTCAACACTCCTAGATCCATTAGTCCATATGTCTCTCTAGTACATTACAAATCCATTAAACAAGTGAAGAAAAATCAAGTGGGTGGGGCCACTACTAGAACCGGTTATGGGGGGGGGGGGGGTTGGCTTAGTTGATTTGCAATGGGTGGTTAGTTGATTTAGTTAGAAATCAAGTGCTAAGTTGGTGCATTATGGTGTGTCATATATTATATGGTGTGTTAGGGTGTTCGGGGACCCTAACTAGCTTAGAAAAATAAAAACAATGCTTCTAGCATTATTTTGGTGTTCCGGGTAATGTCTGGTTGTTCGGTTGGGTGTTGTTCCCTTAAAGTACTTAATTAATCCGTAAGGTGTCTTTTATAATACTTTTTGTAACATTTTTAATTCTCAACACTCAGGAAAGCACACAGGACTATTTAGTAACTTTTCTGTATACTACTAGTATGTTAACAAGTACACGTAAGTATAACACAGTAATCAGAGAGCAGTTAAGTAATTCCACACAGTCGTCAAACACTTTAATTATCACTAATAAATTGTACGGATACATGGAATTATGAGGGTTGTCACATATTATCACCGACACTTCATTACCAATCTTATGGCTTCGTGCTCTCGTGATTGTTACCGCCTATGTTAACTATTAAATAGCTCTAACACTACTTATTACATCCTTATTCGACCCATTTGGCTCATCTTCGGAATCCTCCATTATGATGACTACCAAACGACTTCTAACCAATTCTTATCCTATTATTTCAAGTGACGAACATTGTCACTTCAATCAACACTACCTTTATTCTACAACGCAATTACACACATTCAAGCTATCAAAGGTAGATAAACATCCCAACTTCCGCCAAAGTCAATGATACATGCCCGTAACATATCCTCTAGCGTCTGTATTGTTCTTTCACTCTGCCCATCCGTCTGAGGATGGTAGGCGGTGCTAATGAAAAGTTTCGTTCCCATTTGTTCTTGAAAATCTCTCCAAAAGTTTGAAGTAAACCGGGTATCTCTATCTGACACAATGGATACCGGTACTCCGTGACGTGCCACTATTTCATTTGTATATACCTCGGATATCTTTTCCGAAGTATATGTCTCGCGTATAGGAATAAAATGAGCACTCTTCGTTAATCTATCCACTATCACCCATATAGCATCGAATCCCCGAATCGTTTTAGGTAGTTTGGTCAATAGGTCCATAGTGATATGTTCCCATTTCCAAACCGGGATCTCCAAAGGTTGCAGTTTTCCATATGGTTTCTGGTGTTCTGCTTTGACTTGTAAACAAGTCAAGCACTTCTCCACGTATTTTACTACATCCCTCTTCATTCCGGGCCACCAATAGTTTTGTTTCAAATTGTTGTACATCTTGGTCGCACCCGGATGAATAGAATATCGGGATTTATGAGCTTCATCGAGTAGAAGAGTCTTAACCCCACAAGAATTTGGAACCCATACTCTTCTGGATCAAGTCTTCAACCCGTCCTTTCCATCCAACAAATCTTTTAACTGTCTGATTATTCTTTCCTTCTTCCATTTCTCCTCTTTCACTGCTTCTACTTGCGCTTCTCGGATACGTTCAAGTATGCCCAAGGTCACAACAAGCTGCATCGACCTTACTCGTATTGGGACATAATCCGCTTTTCTGCTCAGGGCATCCGCCACCACATTTTCCTTTCCGGGGTGGTAATGTATTTCACAGTCAAAATCTTTCACCATTTCTAACCATCGCCTTTGTCGCATATTTAACTCCTTCTGATCGAAGAAATATTTTAAACTCTTGTGATCGGTGAATATGGTGCACTTTACCCCATATAAATAGTGCCTCCATATTTTTAACGCAAACACCACCGCAGCCAATTCGAGGTCGTGCGTGGGATATTTCTTTTCGTGTATTTTCAGTTGCCTCGAGGAATAAGCTATAACTTTGCCCCATTGCATCAAAACGCATCCGAGCCCCGATAGTGAGGCATCCGAATAAACCACCAAGTCTTCGACCCCATCCGACAACGTTAATACCGGAGCTTGAGTTAACTTCTGTTTTAGCGTTTGGAACGCTCTTTCTTGTTCGACGCCCCAAATGAATTTCTCCTCCTTTCGGGTTAACTTAGTTAGCAGTGACACAATCTTGGAGAAATCTTGAATGAATCTCCTATAGTATCCCGCAAGCCCTAAGAAGCTTCTAATTTCTGAAGGATTCTTCGGAGGGCTCCATTTTGACACGGCCTCTATCTTTGAAGGATCTACCAATATTCCATCGGCGCTTATGATATGGCCGAGGAATTGCACCTCTCGCAACCAAAAGGCGCACTTTGAGAATTCCGCATACAACTTTTCTTGCCTGAGTGTCTCTAACACCTCTTGTAAATGGCGTGCATGTTCCGCTTCACTTTTCGAGTACACCAGAATATCGTCGATAAACACGATTACCGATTTATCCAACATCGGCTTGCAAACCTGGTTCATGAGGTCCATGAAAGCCACGGGTGCATTTGTCAGTCCGAATGACATCACGAGGAACTCGTAATGTCCGTATCGCGTGCGGAAAGCCGTCTTCGGTACATCTTCTTCTTTGACCTTTAATTGGTGATATCCCGATCTAAGGTCGATTTTTGAAAACCATTTCGCACCTTGTAATTGGTCGAACAGATCTTCTATCCTCGGAAGCAGGTATCGATTCTTTATCGTGAGTTTGTTCAACTCCCGGTAATCGATACACATTCGCATGCTTCCGTACTTCTTTTTCACAAATAATACCGGCGCACCCCAAGGAGATACGCTCTGCCTTATAAATCCCTTGTCAAGCAAGTCTTGAATTTGTGACATTAATTCTTGTAACTCCGATGGCGCGAGTCGGTACGGTGCTTTAGCCACGGGTTTTGCGCCCGGAACCAATTTGATTCCGAACTCTATCTCCCGTTCAGGCGGTATCCCCGGTAGATCGTCCGGAAATACATCTTCGAAGTCACGTACCACCGGTATGTCTCCTATCTTCAGTGACTCTTTCTCGGGCTCATTCGCGTATATCACAAACGCCTTACATCCATGCTTTATGAGCTTGTGAGCTTTCAACATCGAGCATATTATAGGGTTACCTCCTTTTTCGCCATAGATGGTGACGTGTTTTCCGCTCGGAGATGTTAGCTTTATCTCCTTACGAAAACACACGACCTTCGCATGGTGCTGAGATAGCCAATCCATCCCAACAACTACTTGAAACTCCCTCATCGACATCGGAATTAGATATATCAAGTATTCCTCATCATCGATGCTTAATTTGCAGCCTCGACAAACATCACAAACTATAAAACTTTTGTTGTCCCCTATTTCAACTTCTAAGGGCACATATAATTTCGTCAATACAAATGAAGGATGTCAAATAAGTCCATGTGAAATGAAGGATTTATTCGCACCCGTATCAAATAATACACGTACAGGAATCGAGTTTATTGCGAATATACCTGAGACCACATCGGGTTCTGTCTTTGCTTCAGCCGCTGTAAGTTGGAAGGACCTGGCCTTCGCCTTTGGAGCTTCTGTTGGAAATTCTTTAGTGTGTTTCTTTCCAACTAAGTCTGGGCATTCGGACTTTTTGTGGCCGGGCTAATAACATTTGTAGCAAACGGAAACCTTTCTCGGATATAACGATGCGGTGTGCCCCGTCTTCCCACATATAGGACACGGCTTGTCTTTGAAGCGGCACTCACCCTTATGCCCCTTTCCACACACCTTGCAATTTGGCAACCCGCCTTTCACATCCTCCTTCTTTCCCGATTCAACAGTTCGAGCTTTCTTTGTATGGCTCGGATTCACATCTTGTACCCTTCGCTCGCCCCTCTTCATTTGTTTCTTCAACTTGATTTCCCGCTCCCGGGCGGTGTTGATAATTTCCGTGAGGGTTTCATACTTTGAGGGAGTCACGAACTCCCGGTATTCAGCACTTAGCATGTTGTAATAGTAGTATATCTTCTGCTCTTCAGTGGTGACTAACTCGTCACAGAATCTCAGCTTATCCATAAAGATGCCCGTGATCTTATCGATTGTTTCGCCCTTTTGTCTTAACTGGATGAATTCTTCCTTGATTCTGTTGATAACCGCCTTGGGACTATGATGTTTAAGGAATGGCACCTTAAACTCATCCCATGTCATGACCCTCGCCGCTTCGGCTCCTATCTCCTTCGTTTTGTTATCCCACAATTCCTTGGCTTGACCCCTCAACTGACCCGTTCTGTAAGTAACAAAATCACTTATGTCACAGTGGGTCCTTTCAAACACCCCTTCAACGTCACTCAACCATCTTTGGCAAATTATCGGGTCAACCTCCCCGTTGTAGATTGGCGGTTTACACGCCATAAACTCTTTGTACGAACATCCTTTACGTTCTCCCGATTTCTCTTTCATAAGGTTGACACTGTCTTCCAACCTTTTAACTCGTTCTTCAACTATTGATAACACCGTGTTTTGAATTTTGTCTACGAACCCGTATAGACTACCCTCAATTGCCCTTCCCACTTCTTCGGCAATTATTTCTTTCATTTGTTCGGTGCTTGTCGGCACCGGATCATCATCATTTCCTTCCGACATCTTGAAATTGAAATGTTTACATCAATCATTAAACATTTCATTTATAACATAGCTTTATTTGCTTCGGTTTAGCCAAGTTCGTAACTTGCTTGAACCGTTCGCATTTGGTGCACTTTCCGGGTTTGAGTGTGTTAACACGTTCTTCCCGTGCACATTAATTCACATCTCATTTCTTACACAAGATAAAATCTACTAAAATAATTAATTAATTCTTACCAGACGATCGATCAAGCTTGAACCGATCACTTTGTTGACAACCTTGAGCTCTGATTACCAACTTCTAACAACCGTCTAATTTCATATGGATTTAATTACATATTCATGATTTTAGATAATAAAGTGATTAATTTGACCACTGGTACAAAATTTAAATTTAAAGTTTTAAGTGATCAATTTACAACATCTAACCACTTAGTTAAAAACATTCAAGACACAATTATTAATTTGTTTACATCCCAAAAACATAGTTTAAACATAGATTAAATCCACGCGGAAGCTTTATAGGTTCGTGTTCGGTACTTCAAAATGTTGCTTGATTGCCATCCGGAAAGTTCCCTTTGTCACCTAAGGTCAAAACCACCTCAAATGTTAGTTTTGACTTTTATATGAAGTGTATAAACAAGTTCCAAGCATTGAATCGTACAAAAATAAAATAAAATTAAATTTGGCCCTGTCGCGTGGCGCGACGGGTCTTCGTGTGGCGCGACAGCCCTCGCGTGTCGCGCCGGATCCATGCGGTCCTGTCGCGTGGAGCGGGGGGAATGGTTTTCCAGCAGATGCAGGTTTTTTGTCACACCCCAACCGATGGCGGAATCATCGGGGCATGGCACTGAGCGAAACAGATTGTCCAGAAGTTTCCATAACAACTATCATTACCATTCAATTTAAGTTAACATGTCCCATACCATGTCTCAAATAGCAAACAAATTATTACAGATAAAATCTAGGCAAATATTCTGTTCCGACAACTCAGATTCAAACATAAATATTTTATTTAGTGGTTTCTAGGACCCCCTTTCCTAGCTTCGATTTCATCACAGCGCAGAGAGCATCCTAAACCTTTCCTAGCCTCAAGTTCACAGCATGCTAAACATGTAAACTTCCTAAGCACCTGTCACATACGTTAAAATAAAGTCAATACATAAAATGTAAAGGTGAGCATACAAGTTTGATAATAGCATATAGAGTTCGAATTCGTTTACGCATAACCAGCACGTACACATAGTGAAATGAAGCACGTTAGTTATCGACATAGATCCATCGATACCAATGACTGCGGGTTGACTGCCAAATGCAGTTCGCAATACATGATTACCACCGTAATCCATGCAAGTAAAAGATCCTTAACAACCCCCGTGTGAACGGGTGCTGAGTCCAAACTATAGTACTATCGTTGCTAAGGCAGGTAGACAGCATTCCATGTGTAAACATAACAAACAAGCATTCATAAGCCACGTATAACATGCATTAACGGTTAGCGTTCAAATAGTTTGAGTAGTGTGATAGTTGTAGTTTGAATATTCGTAACGTATGTAACACCCAAAAGTGCTTAAAGCAAAAAGCGATCGAGTATACTCACAGCGATTAATGGATTGAAGGGAGCGCTTTTAGCGAGTACGGTTAGCCTGAATAGATTCGGTAAGGTAGCGATAAGTGGCGCGTAAAACAGTACAGGGTGAGAGTGGGTAGGATAGCTGATCGTTCGGATGGTCATCCGTGCGGACAGTACTCCGTGTGAATAGTAAACCGTCCGGTTAGTCATCCGGGCGGGTGACTATTCGAGTGGATTGTTTCTTCCTATGGGTGAGATGTGTTTGTGTATGGTGGCTTGACTTTTGAAGTTTTTGTTGTAGCATTTGAAAACCTTGAAGTTCTCTTACCCTTCAAGTCGGTCGAGCGGACGACAATCCGTGCGGATGGTAGTCCGTGCGGACAACGACTTTAATGGTGAGTCACTTGGTGAAAGTGTCATCCGGTCGGATGGGTTATCCGATCGGGTGGCAACCCTGTTAATGAGCATGTTGGAAATTGTTTAAGGTCTTAGTATCTCATGATCCGAAGAGTAATCCACTCAGAGGGTCGTCCGTGCGGATTATTCATTCGTCGATACTCAAACCTTGTTTGGATATGGGTCCCAAGTGTAGTCCGTTCGGATGGCAACCCGTCCGGATAGCCTGTCCGTGCGGACATCAGTCCGTCCGAACAACATCTCGTTCTGGTTGTTCCATTCGTCTACCCTTGGTTGCTTTTGTCGTTTTATCGAGATGTTCTGATTGCGTGTCAACCAATCGGAATTGTATTCTTACCCGCATGACTAAGCCGGCCAGGAATCACCCCAGCCTGGCCGGTCGGCGGCTCAGAACGGTCATTCTAGTCTAACCCGAATTCAGGTGTCTCGCGGGTAGAATCCGGATTTAGGACTAGTGCATCACTAACATTGAGTAGGAGACTAGAACTGATCCGATTCTTATTGTTTGTGAGTGTAACAGAAGGAGAAAACTTGTGTTTATTTCTTTCAACTCTTTTATCCTTTTGAAAAGTTCAGATTTATGCGAAGTTGTTGTGAAATCTTGTGGAAACCGTTCAGATCCGAGTTATTCTCGGTGGAATGAGGTCAAACTTGAAGTTCATGGGAACTTCATGATGACGTCATCCTAGAATACCTCAAATCTTGATGATTTCACGGTTAAAGGTTAAAATTTAAAAGATAGAAAGGTGTAGAAGTGCGTATAGATCAAGAAAGTACAAGATTTAGGGCGAGATCCTACCTGGATTGAGAGAAATCGAAGGAAAGGTGAAGAGAGCGTGCTGGTCGGACGTCACTTGCCAAAAGTGGAAAGTTTGGAGAGTGGCCCGTGTATTTATAGGATGCCAAAAGAGGAAAGTGTCATCCGTCCGGATTGCACATCACCCGGATGGTCGGTCGGGCGGATAGCAATCCTGGTCGGATGCACTTAACACTTCCCCAGGCGGCTACCCGTGCGGATGGCCATCCGGCCGGTTGGCGCCTGGGTGGTGAGTTTGGTGCGACGATCCTTGACGTTTCGGTTCCGATTGCGAGCGATTCGATAGGGTTTCCTAGTCAAATTACTTTTAGTCCCAACTACTTCGTACCTTGCATAATCTATTTTCCACTATCTATCCTAGTTCGTTCGTGATTCGAGTTCGATTACATTCGAGTTAGATTTCGAGTTTCGATTGAGTTCGCTTGATTTTCACAACATTACATAATAAACATGCACAGGTAACACGTAAGGCACACACACGTATAATAACAAGTAAAAGTACGTAGCTCGAGTTGCGATTTGATTCGATTAGCACGGCTTGATTATTGATTAGTTAACTTTATCGCATTGTTACTGCCTATTGTTCACAGTCGTAGGTCGATTGAATAACGATTAATACACATCGATTATTGCAATTAACAACACTTACTCCACATAATATAATAAAAAACAAGAAGTTTCTACGAGTCAAGTTGCGCGAAATCGGTCGTTGACTTAAACCTTGACTTTGACTTTGACTTGTGAAAACACGGGGTGTTACAGCCTTCCCTTGTTTAGGGAATTTTGTCCCGAAATTAAGCCGAAAGCTGTACAACGCCGTGAATCACATTTGAGAACCTTCCGTTTGGACCGGTTTTGACTCCGAAACGATTGCGGAATCCGTACACGAACGTGACCAAACACATAAGAACGTTCTATAATTGGTGATTCTATAGATTGATATGAAATCGTACAAAGCACTAGAATCACTATGCTAATTTCTCTCTCTAGCTTCACTCTTTAAACAACTGCGGGTACTTAGTCTTCATGTCGCTCTCGAGTTCCCAAGTGAACTCTGCGCCCTGTTTGCCTTCCCATCGGACTTTCACAATAGGAATGCGTGAGCGCCTGAGCTGCTTGGTTTGGCGATCCATGATTTCGACAGGCTTTTCCACGAAGTGTAATGTTTCGTTCACTTGCAGATCATCTAGGGAAACGTGTAAGTCATGGTCGGCTATGCACTTTCGGAGGTTTGACACGTGGAAAGTCGGGTGGACGTTACTAAGTTCCTCTGGTAGTTCGAGTCTGTAGGCGACTTTTCCGATCCTTTCTAGAATCTTAAAAGGTCCAACGTATCAAGGCGCGAGTTTCCCTTTCTTGCCGAATCGGACTACACCCTTCCAAGGTGATACCTTTAGGAGTACGTAGTCACCAACGCCAAATTCACGGGGTTTGCGCTTTTTATCGGCGTAACTTTTCTGTCGATCCCGAGCTTTCACTAGATTGTCTCGAATTTAGAAAATTTTGTCTGTCGTTTCCTGTAGTAGCTCCGGACCGGTTAGTTTCGAGTGACCGATCTCGTGCCACACAATAGGCGATCGACATCTTCTTCCGTATAATGCCTCGAATGGTGCCATTTGGATGCTAGAATGGTAGCTGTTGTTATACGAGAATTCGACTAACGGCAGGTATTTATCCCAATTACCACCGAAGTCTAGAACACACGAACGGAGCATGCCTTCAAGAGTACGAATCGTTCTTTCTGTCTGACCGTCGGTTTGAGGGTGGAAAGCGGTACTTAGATTAAGCGTTGTACCGAGTGCCGTTTGAAACGTTTCCCATAGACCAAGGTTGGAAGCATCACAGTAGACAATGAAATCATTGTTTCCGTCGGGCAATGTGAGGACAGGAGCGTTGCAAAGCATGTGCTTGAGGGTTCGAAAGGCAGTCTCTTGTTTGGTTCCCCAGACAAAAGGCTGATCCTTATGCGTAAGAGAGGTAAGCGGTACAGCAATCTTCGAGAATCCTTCGATAAATCGTCGGTAATAGCCCGCTAGTCCGAGAAAAGAGCGGACTTCAGACGGATTCTTAGGTGTAACCCAGCTCTTGACAGCTTCAATCTTTGCAGGGTCGACGTGAATGCCTTGACTATTTACGATGTGACCCAGAAACTGAACTTCCTCCAACCAGAATTCACATTTGGAGAACTTGGCATAGAGTTGGTTCCCCTGGAGTAACTCGAGGACCAAACGTAGATGTTGCGCATGTTCGGTCTTTGATTTGGAATAAATCAAGACATCGTCGATGAATACGATGACAAAACGGTCGAGATATGGTTTACACACGCGATTCATCAGATCCATGAAAACCGCTGGTGCGTTGGTTAAGCCAAAAGGCATAACAATGAATTCGTAGTGACCGTATCGAGTACGAAACGCGGTTTTGGGTATATCCTCCGCTTGAATACGTAGTTGATGGTAACCTGAACGTAGATCGATCTTCGAGAAACACGCAGCGCCTTGTAGTTGATCAAACAAATCGTCGATACGAGGTAGGGGATAGCGGTTCTTGATAGTTAACTTATTCAATTCCCGATAGTCGATGCACATCCTGAACGACCCGTCCTTCTTTTTTACGAAAAGGATTGGCGCGCCCCAAGGAGAGGTGCTCGGGCGAATGAAGCCTTTCTCAAGTAATTCCTGGAGTTGGGTTGAGAGTTCGCGCATCTCGGACGGCGCGAGTCGGTAAGGAGCCTTGGCAATAGGGTTGGCTCCAGATATGAGGTCAATATGAAAGTCGATATCACGACTTGGCGGTAGCCCGGGAAGATCCTCTGGAAAAACATTAGGAAATTCTCGAACCACAGGAACGTCCTTCACTTCCTTCTTCTCTTTCTTTTCCTTCTCCACTGCTACAACGTTAGCCAGGAATGCCCTGTATTCCTTGCGGAGATACTTGCTGGCTTGTACGCATGACATAAGCTTGAGACCCTTTGAAGTAGTATCACCGTATACACACAATAAGTCACCGTTTGCGAGCGAGAATCGAATCATCTTGTCGAAACACACAACTTCAGCATGGTTTTCCCGAAGAAAGTCCATGCCTACTATGACATCAAAACTTCCGAGTTGCATCGGAATGAGGTCGATAGAGAAGATGTGATTGTTGAGCTCAAGAGTACAATCACGGATAACAAAATTGACGGCGACGGTTCTTCCGGTAGCGACTTCAACATCGAATACCGAGGAGAGTTGGGAACGTTTACGACTAAGGAGTTTCTCAAATTCGAGCGACACAAAGCAGTTATCGGCCCCAGTATCAAACAAACATGAAGCATAAATACCATTCACAAGGAACGTACCATTGACCACGTTGTTGTCGGCCTGGGCTTGGCGTACGTTGAGGTTGAAAGTTCTGGCACGTGCGGCCTGTTGCTGCTGCTGTTGTTGCTGCTGGTGTTGTTGCTGC
Source organism: Helianthus tuberosus (assembly GCA_030545235.1). NCBI lineage: Eukaryota > Viridiplantae > Streptophyta > Magnoliopsida > Asterales > Asteraceae > Helianthus > Helianthus tuberosus. The sequence continues at coordinate 327,196 of JARYGA010036071.1, forward strand.
TGTGGCTGCTGTTGCTGGGGCTCTTGTTTCACAACCCTGTTTGGGCACATGTTGGCGAAATGGTTCAGGTCGCCACATGCAAAGCAGGCTCTGGCTTTGACTGCCGGCGCCGGAGGAGCTTGTTGACCCTGTGGGGCAGTGAGTAAAGCTTGGTTGGCAGGAGCTTGACGAATACGGCAATTGGCAGTAAAATGACCGTATACGTTGCAATGAGCACAGTGACGGCAAGCAATGGCAGTTGGGTGGTGGTAGGTGCAAGTAGGGCAGAGCGGGTGTGGCCCGGTGTATGCATGCTTTGCAGGAGGTGCATTAGCCACAGGCGCCGCTACTTGACGCTGTTGGGCTGGTACAGCTTGAATTGGTGCAGCAGTGATCGCACAATTCTTGTTGCTGGAGCTGTTCTTTCTCTTGTTCTTCTTCTTGTTGCTTGATGAGGTGGGTTCAGCAGTTGGTACGGCAGTGGTAGCTTGATACAGATGCTTCGAAGTCTTATCCCAGACACCAGCCTTAACCCTCTTGTCGTTGATTTCGGCGGCCAGTAAGTAAGTTTCTTCGATCGTCTTAGTCTTAGCCGCTTGCACGAAATCAGCAACGCAGTCGGGCAGGGCCCGAATGTACTTCTTGATGGCGATCTTCGGAGTCTTGACTTGATCAGGACAGATGATGCTGAGCTGCTTGAAACGAGCAGTGAGAGCAGCATTGTCGCCTTCATGTTGGTGTATGTGCCAAAATTCATCTTCAAGCTTTTGACGCTCGTGAGGAGGGCAGAATTCCTCTAGCATAACTTCCTTGAGCTCGTCCCACGACAGACCGTAGGCTGCATCGTTCCCTCGCTTGTTTCTTTCGGCCGTCCACCAGTCTAATGCACGGGACTGGAAAACGCCGGTAGCATTCAGAGTTCGAAGGTCATCAGGGCAACCACTTTGTCGCAGAGTAACCTCAATGGAATCAAACCATTGGAATAATGCAGTCGGACCTCCTTCGCCAGTGAATTCCTTTAGCCCACACGACTTGAATTGCTTGAAACTGAAGGGCCTTGCGGCAGCTTTAGGAGCTTCAGTTCTTGATTCCTCAGACGATTTGCTTGCATTCTCGTAAACATCACTCATGGCCTTTGCCACACTTTTCGCGATGATGGAAGCAAGGCGTTTGTCCCTCTTTTCCTGACGAGAGAGTGCATGACGGGATCCGGACGACATTGTCTGCAATAGACATCGCCACGGAACTCAGCACATTGTATTCGGATCTCACCTCATGCGTCTACTAACTACTAAAGCTCAGTAACACGCACATTTACGTACACATATAACACATAGAGCACACTTTCACACATACACGTAAGCACATAGGGCACATAATCACATAATACCCAAGCAAGTAAGGCACAGAAGCAAGGAGACACATACGCATTTAATCACTAAGAGGCAGTCAGAAAACAGAAACCTATTATTCAAAGTTCGCGAGCGTTCGAATATAGCGATCGTGTTTTAGTATATCGAATAGCGTAGTATGAGCGTATATCGTAACATAGCGTTGTCCAAAATTTCACGATTTGTTAACGGTTTGAGATAGAAAGGCAATGCGAGTCGTGCGTGTCGATCGAAGTGAAAGCAAAATCGAGTAAATTTACAAAAATTTAAACACATAAATAGGTAAAGGCACATAAAACACATAAAATTTGGGAATTAGATCGTCTGCGGCTACTAGACATTGACTACCCAAGGTGATTCGACTATTCTCTATCGACTGGTTGTCACATTTCGACCTTCGGGATCGTGTTTCTGCCTCGATTCTTGGGCATTCAATACGTACTCCCTGGGTCATACTCATGAATCCAGGTCGTTGGAGTTCGTCGAGTCTTTGGTGAGATGAGTAAAAGTTAGGAGCAAGTTGTCAAGGTTAGGGTTTCACCCCTAGCTTAGCAACTTCTTCCTTGTTTTAGCAAAATTTGAGGAGGTTATTCATCAAAATATGGATTTCACTCCTGATTTGGTATAATTCTCCTCGTTTGTTATTGAAATTATTAAGGGAATCATTGATAAATCGATAAAATCGTTACTGACCAAGCAATTCAGTCGAGAGTTTGCGGTTTTCACACCTAATCTCGACCTTATTGCCCCTTTTATAGTTGAAAATTTCAAGTGCAGTGAGAGTGTAGAAAATGCGAGAATAACGAGGAAATAAGCTCGTACATAATCCCTACTGGTTATGCACAAGTTGGTCTGTTGGTTCCTAACTATAGACTAGGTTTCTAAGACATCGACCCGGACTAGGTCGAGTCTTGCCTAATTCCCTATAGTTATGGCTCTGATACCAATCTCTCACACCCCAACCGATGGCGGAATCATCGGGGCATGGCACTGAGCGAAACAGATTGTCCAGAAGTTTCCATAACAACTATCATTACCATTCAATTTAAGTTAACATGTCCCATACCATGTCTCAAATAGCAAACAAATTATTACAGATAAAATCTAGGCAAATATTCTGTTCCGACAACTCAGATTCAAACATAAATAGTTTATTTAGTGGTTTCTAGGACCCCCTTTCCTAGCTTCGATTTCATCACAGCGCAGAGAGCATCCTAAACCTTTCCTAGCCTCAAGTTCACAGCATGCTAAACATGTAAACTTCCTAAGCACATGTCACATACGTTAAAATAAAGTCAATACATAAAATGTAAAGGTGAGCATACAAGTTTGATAATAGCATATAGAGTTCGAATTCGTTTACGCATAACCAGCACGTACACATAGTGAAATGAAGCACGTTAGTTATCGACATAGATCCATCGATACCAATGACTGCGGGTTGACTGCCAAATGCAGTTTGCAATACATGATTACCACCGTAATCCATGCAAGTAAAAGATCCTTAACAACCCCCGTGTGAACGGGTGCTGAGTCCAAACTATAGTACTATCGTTGCTAAGGCAGGTAGACAGCATTCCATGTGTAAACATAACAAACAAGCATTCATAAGCCACGTATAACATGCATTAACGGTTAGCGTTCAAATAGTTTGAGTAGTGTGATAGTTGTAGTTTGAATATTCGTAACGTATGTAACACCCAAAAGTGCTTAAAGCAAAAAGGGATCGAGTATACTCACAGCGATTAATGGATTGAAGGGAGCGCTTTTAGCGAGTACGGTTAGCCTGAATAGATTCGGTAAGGTAGCGATAAGTGGCGCGTAAAACAGTACAGAGTGAGAGTGGGTAGGATAGCTGATCGTTCAGATGGTCATCCGTGCGGACAACAATCCGTGTGAATAGTAATCCGTCCGGTTAGTCATCCGTGCGGACAGTTTGTCCGGGTGGGTGACTATTCGAGTGGATTGTTTCTTCCTATGGGTGAGATGTGTTTGTGTATGGTGGCTTGACTTTTGAAGTTTTTGTTGTAGCATTTGAAAACCTTGAAGTTCTCTTACCCTTCAAGTCGGTCGAGCGGACGACAATCCGTGCGGATGGTAGTCCGTGCGGACAACGACTTTAATGGTGAGTCACTTGGTGAAAGTGTCATCCGGTCGGATGGGTTATCCGATCGGGTGGCAACCCTGTTAATGAGCATGTTGGAAATTGTTTAAGGTCTTAGTATCTCATGATCCGAAGAGTAATCCACTCAGAGGGTCGTCCGTGCGGATTATTCATTCGTCGATACTTAAACCTTGTTTGGATATGGGTCCCAAGTGTAGTCCGTCCGGATGGCAACCCGTCCGGATAGCCTGTCCGTGCGGACATCAGTCCGTCCGAACAGCATCTCGTTCTGGTTGTTCCATTCGTCTACCCTTGGTCGCTTTTGTCGTTTTATCGAGATGTTCTGATTGCGTGTCAACCAATCGGAATTCTATTCTTACCCGCATGACTAAGCCGGCCAGGAATCACCCCAGCTTGGACGGTCGGCGGCTCAGAACGGTCATTCTGGTCTAACCCGAAATCAGGTGTCTCGCGGGTAGAATCCGGATTTAGGACTAGTGCATCACTAACATTGAATAGGAGACTAGAACTGATCCGATTCTTATTGTTTATGAGTGTAACAGAAGGAGAAAAGTTGTGTTTATTTCTTTCAACTCTTTTATCCTTTTGAAAAGTTCAGATTTATGCGAAGTTGTTGTGAAATCTTGTGGAAACCGTTCAGATCCGAGTTATTCTTGGTGGAATGAGGTCAAACTGAAGTTCATGGGAACTTCATGATGACGTCATCCTAGAATACCTCAAATCTTGATGATTTCACGGTTAAAGGTTAATATTTAAAAGATAGAAAGGTGTAGAAGTGCGTATAAATCAAGAAAGTACAAGATTTAGGGCGAGATCTTACCTGGATTGAGAGAAATCGAAGGAAAGGTGAAGAGAGCGTGCTGGTCGGACGTCACTTGCCAAAAGTGGAAAGTTTGGAGAGTGACCCGTGTATTTATAGGATGCCAAAAGAGGAAAGTGTCATCCGTCCGGATTGCACATCACCCGGATGGTCGTTCGGGCGGATAGCAATCCTGGTCGGATGCACTTAACACTTCCCCAGGCGGCTACCCGTGCGGATGGCCATCCGGCCGGTTGGCGCCTGGGTGGTGAGTTTGGTGCGACGATCCTTGACGTTTCGGTTCCGATTGCGAGCGATTCGACAGGGTTTCCTAGTCAAATTACTTTTAGTCCCAACTAATTCGTACCTTGCATAATCTATTTTCCACTATCTATCCTAGTTCGTTCGTGATTCGAGTTCGAGTTCGATTACATTCGAGTTAGATTTCGAGTTTCGATTGAGTTCGCTTGATTTTCACAACATAACATAATAAACATGCACAGGTAACACGTAAGGCACACACACACGTATAATAACAAGTAAAAGTACGTAGCTCGAGTTGCGATTTGATTCGATTATCACGGCTTGATTATTGATTAGTTAACTTTATCGCATTGTTACTGTCTATTGTTCACAGTCGTAGGTCGATTGAATAACGATTAACACACATCGATTATTGCAATTAACAACACTTACTCCACATAATATAATTAAAAACAAGAAGTTTCTACGAGTCAAGTTGCGCGAAATCGGTCGTTGACTTAAACCTTGACTTTGACTTTGACTTGTGAAAACACGGGGTGTTACATTTTTTACCTGCATTTGCTGCCAGATTCGGAAATTCAGATTTTCAACTTCAATTGACCATAACTTTTGACTCGTAAATCCGTTTTAGGTGATTCTTTTTCCTACACAACTTTAATTTAATTACCGACGCGTCTATAATGATTACCATATCGAAAATTGAATTTATGGACCAATTGACTAAAAATCAATATGCAATTATTCGACCCATTCTAGTTACACTCATTTTACTACCTTCTTATTAGTAAACATATGGCGCTTTTTACCCAACTTCCGGGGCTTATTATCACCGGCACTTCATTACCAATCTTATGGCTTCGTGCTCTCGTGATTGTTACCGCCTATGTTAACTATTAAATAGCTCTAACACTACTTATTACATCCTTATTCGACCCACTTGGCTCATCTACAGAATCCTCCATTATGATGACTACCAAACGACTTCTAACCAATTCTTATCCTATTATTTCAAGTGACGAACATTGTCACTTCAATCAACACTACCTTTATTCTACAACGCAATTACACACATTCAAGCTATCAACTACTCAATGTAACGAGTCGAGTTACATACCTTCAAAGTACGCCCTTCAAACGCAAGTCGCCACCGGCTTGTCCACTCGACGCTCCGGTGTCCTTCCCTATAGAGTTCAATCATAACATGTTGAGAACTCTTTTTAAATCATATGTCGCATAATTTGCCGGAACATTGTAATTATGCGTTTTAACTTTAAATTTCAGTTTTAAGCCTTCTTTGAGGCATTTATACAAACACTTTAAGGGCAGAATTTTACATGATTTATTAACAACTTCATAACTTGTCATATAGCCCAAGTTTTCATCAATCAAACTATCGAACATAAATATTAGCCTCTGTAATTCTGAAATAACCTCACATATGTCAAATTACACTAGAACAACCCCCAATTTCCTAGGGTTTATCAAGTTCTACTCAACCCACTAACCACCTACAATGGTGTTCATGAATTTGCTAGAATTAGGTATGATTTCAACATGTAATTGTCCAGGGTTTACTCCTAGACACTTCAATGTTCTTATTTCATCTACATTACACACTTGTATTAAGTATTAACAGATTTCGAATTCCCTAAATTCATGAGAATTTCAAGTACAAAATTTTTATCAAATTTTGCATACCTTATGATCTCCTTTCGATGGGGATCACCAATCTTAGCTCGGATTTCGTTTTTGATCAGATTTGAACCTTCAATCTATGAGATTTGTGGAAGTTAGGGTTTTGAAGAACCCTGGTCGCCCCCCTTGTCTGGTTCGATCTCAACACACGCACACAAGTGTGTTTTGGGTTTTAATTTTTTTGTTTTAATAATATTAGTTTCAATTTAAACACTTTTGGCCCCTCATCTATCATTTGGTTCTTATTTTTAGCGGTTTAACCCATTTATAAGTCACTACAAGACTTTTACCTAACTAGGTTATTTTAATCCTAGTTAGTTCACTTGTTTATTTACCAACATTATATTTAAAATAAATGATTTGCATTTTCGTGGTGTTACAACTAAAAGTAAGGAACTTAAGGAAATCCCAGTAGTGTCAGAATACCCGGATGTATTCCCAGAAGAGCTACCAGGATTACCGCCCAATAGGGAAGTAGAATTTAGAATTCATCTGATTCCTGGAACTACACCAATAGCTAAGGCACCTTATCGATTAGCACCCACAGAAATGTTAGAACTGAAGAAGCAGTTAGATGAATTGCTAGGCAAAGGATTCATACAACCTAGTTCATCCCCTTGGGGAGCACCTATGTTGTTTGTAAAGAAGAAGGATGGTTCAATGCGAATGTGTATCGATTATAGGGAATTGAATAAGGTTAAAATTAAGAATCGATACCCATTACCTAGGATTGATGATCTTTTTGATCAACTTCAGGGAGCTAGATATTTCTCTAAGATAGACTTGCGCTCCGGATATCATCAGCTAAAGGTAAAGGAAGAAGACATACCTAAAACTGCTTTCAGGACTAGGTATGGTTACTACGAGTTTACAGTCATGGCATTTGGACTAACGAATGCTCTTGCAACATTCATGGACATGATGAATAGAATCTATACGCCGTATTTGGATAAATTCATAATTGTCTTCATCGACGACATACTTATTTATTCCAAAAGTCAGGACGAGCATTGTAAGCACCTGTGTGCACTCTTAACTTTGTTAAGAAAGGAAAAGCTTTACGCCAAATTTTCGAAGTGTGAATTTTGGCTACAAGAAGTGCAATTTTTAGGGCACATGGTAAATCACGAAGGTATTCACGTGGATCCCTCTAAGATAGAAGCGATCACAAATTGGAAGGTCCCACAATCAGCAACCGAAGTTAGAAGTTTTCTAGGATTAGCTGGATACTATCGGCGTTTCTGTAACACCCGTTCTTATAAATCAAGTTTTAACGTATATCTTGGGAAAATAATCATGTAATTAATGATTATATATACATCGGAAATACGGGTTTCTTAAAACTTTTAAAATTTATAATTTATTCTACAAAACGTGATTGAAATTCATTGTTTAAAATTTACAACGTGGCAAAGTGCGGAAGCGTGTATATTTATCGTGTTCGGTTCTTCGCTGAGCTTGATCGTCTTCCGGCATCCAAGGTGTACCTACATTTCATAAACATGAAATGCTTTAGTCATACGGGTTTAATCACGTCCGAACGATGTCCGGGAAACAATAGACTTTCAAATGAAAAACAAAATATAATAAAAAATTTCTCCACCGTAATTTACGGTGGGACCGTAAATTACGGTGGCCCCTGGGTCTCAAATCTTTTGCCGTAAATCAGACCTTTAGCACCGTAACATAATCAACTCCACCGTAATTTACGGTGGGACCGTAAATTACGGTGGGCTCTGCATCCAGATTCTCTATTTTGTCGTAATTTGACACGAAATCTTCCGTATCTTTCAAACCGCTTATCCGTTTGACCTACCGTTTCTTCCTACGTGTTTGTAATTTGATTCTCCATCATTTGGAGTTAAAATCCGACATCCGACTTAACAAGATTTAAGACTTTTAAGTCTTCGGCTTATTTCCCTTTTTACAAATTTTTGACCCATTCGCGGTTTTATCAAACAAACGTATTTGTTTGATTCATACAATCCTTTAATTTAGTATTACTTACCATTTTAGGTTCTATTCATAGGTTTATTACACAATTTAAACCCGTTTTCACTCGTATGCTTATTTTGACCCGTTAAGGGTTCTTAAGTACTTTCGAGCCTAGAATCGCTTTCAATTGCTTCTATAATTAATCTAAGTATTCATTTAATCATAAAACTTATTTCCGAACAACTTTTAAAGGTTGTTTGGTCAATTTAGCCACTAAGGGCGTTTTGGTCCATTTTAGTCCTTTATTAACGACGAAGGACTTTTGAAAGTATATTGGACCCAAAATCCCTCTTTTAACCTATAATTATGTTTGAAAATTCATTAAGCTTTCCAAACGCCATGTTCATTACATAAAACATTTGGTTTACCTAACAAGTAACCAAATGTCCGTTTTGACCTCTTTTAACACTCTTAAACCATATGTTCTAAATGAGTGTTACCTTATTTCACATACCTGGCGCAGATCAATATATTGACCCGTTTTTAATACCTTGCTTTTATAACCGCTAATTCATAGCGTTGCTAACACCAATTTGACATTTACACCTGAAATAATATAGCTCGACAATAGTCATTAGTCGCTATTGTCAAAGGGTGATATCTTCACCTTTTGACCCATATGGTCTAAGTGACCGATTATGTTGGCGAGATGATATTTATTACCATCTCATCTATACGACTCGCTTCGATTTACACCGTGTGGCCATTTCACTTATTAATTGATTTTCTTAACGCTTTTTAGCCTGTTATGGCTTACGCCTTACAGTGTCTTTCAAAACCAATAGTTATGGTCAACGCATGACCAATTTACCTTTTTACCCTTATTGTTTGTTTTGGGTTTACCCTATAAGGTAACCATTCAAAAGCTCATTTTCCATTTGTCATAAATTGATCGAATTACCGATTTAATTCCTTTTTAACCATCAACATGGTTTCTTGTCGTGCTAGACTACCTTGTTCCGTACGTTTACACGTCGGAACATCATACCTCAATTATGTATTTGTCTTTTTCGTAACAATACGGTAAGGGAGTATTCTAACATATAAGACTAGTGTAAGCTATACTTACCTTACTTCCACCTATGCTTTTCCGTCATTCTTTCTTCGTTTGACCCGCTTTGTTCCCAAGCTTTCACCTAGCTTGTTAATCGTCAAACTATCATTGCAAATTATAAGATGGATAGATTAGTCATAATTATTCACGACTATTCCATCTCACTTATTTCATACTTCGGAACTACTATTCGACTTCATGATTAGTTAACTTAGCTTATTAAAGTTAACCACTTTAAATCACAAGGTTCTCAACATTGAGTCTAAATCAACATTATATTTAGAACCCTTCTCACTTCATATTACACGTAATCACCATAACATTCAAATGCGCGTTTTCACTCTAATTTCAACACTTTAGTTTTCACTTAGGCATTTTAACAAACACCTAATGTGCATACATTTTACACATTTACAACTAGTTCATAACTAGTTATTTTTACCAAGATTAACATCACAATTCACCATTATCACTTGTGATTAAATACTCAAACTTGCAAATTGTTTAAGTATTTCCTAATTACTAACATGCATGATGATCCTAATGACAATCATATCATCAAATTCATCATATGATTAAAACCCACTTAACCTAGTGTGGTAAATCATTCAATCATTCAATCCATAGCATGTTATGTATGATTTTCACTTAGGGTTTTGTTCCTAAGCAAATATACATCACTAATCTAGTCATAGCTTCTCTAATTCATGCCTAATTCGTGATTAGGATGATTATCAATTTTTTTACAACTTCATGAATGTTAGAAATTTGACATACCTTAGGATCCCCTTGACTTGGTGATCACGAATATGTGCTTGAATTTCGATTTGGGACTTGATTCGAGCTTCAATTTGACCAATTTGTGGAACTAGGGTTTTGAGCTCCCTGCTCTTTCTCCTGGTCGTACGCACACACACACATTAAGTGTGTGTGTTGTGTTTTTAGTTTTTGTTTTTATAAATCAAGTCTCCTTTTGTGCAACTTAAGCCCCTCTAGTTTGATTAATTATTAAGTAAGCCACAACCTACTTATTTTCAACAATATTCCCACTTATTAACTAGGTTTAATATTTCTAGTTAACTTAGCGGGTTCGGGAATATTTATGACTAAGTTTATTTTAGGTCCCGTTAACTCGGGCCTTCTAAGCTTTTATTTCTTAAAAGCTTTTATTCACTTTTTATTTATTATTAGGATTAATTATTTAAATCCTAATATTTACCGGGTAAATTTTTACCACTAAAGGTATTTTACCCGTCTTTACTATTAACGTGGTTTGATTACCAAAGCCGGTTTTCGGGGTGTTACAAGTCTACCCCCCTTAAAGAGGTTTCGTCCTCGAAACCTTTTCTTACTTAATTTATCGAGTTCAACTCCATGTATCTGCTCTCGATAATCAATTAAGCATTTCTCATATCTTAACCGATTGTTAGTATTACCAGAAAAGTATGGTAATATTCTTTTGGTTATTAATCATCTACGTATCATACATGACATAATGCGACTGGAAATAACGTAATCTCGTTATTTCCACTAGTTTACTCAACTTAGCGATATTCCTCGCTTTCATATACTATCGAATTCTTTATGAATCCGTGACTTTGACCCGTTTAAAGGTCTTTAGTGAAATCTCTCACTTTTTGCAACGATTTCTTTTATTTTCAATTTTATTTATTCGGTTCATTTATACCGAATCCACCGCTTACAAGCAAACCAAATTTATTTAAATGACCTTGACGGGTCTCACTAATTAGTCTTATTAGTCCAGTTACTATTTACCGCTCGCTTGGTTATAATGTGATTCTACTTCACATTACATTTCTCGACCGTGATTGTGTTACATCATGTTTAATTTATATCAAAATCTCATTTTCGAAAATATCACTTTTCGAATATATCGTCTTGCGCCTATCAGCGTCAAGACTTGTATCTTTCATGCTTACTATTTAAATTCTATCAGAATTTATGTTTGTAAAAACATTACTTCTTACTAAAACCGAAGTTTTAGTTTTAGGATCTTTTCTTTAACTTGTGTCAATCATCCATACTGGGATATTGACAGTCCATAATTTATTCTTTGACAGCCCTTGTTTTATGCGGGGATTCTCAATTTATCCGTCGCTTTGTCTAATTAACCCCGTAAGTTTTATCGTTTTGCTCTATAGACTATTTTATTAGACTTTCACCTCTTTAAGGCTAGGTCCTTGTAGTCTATTTCTTTCTAGTCGTGACCCGTAGGTCATATTAGTCTCGTAGACTTTTCCATTGTTTATAACCCCAAGGGTTACATTGATCCCGTAGATCATTCTTTACGCATGCCTACATTGAAATATATATATGGTGTCAAAGCACTCTTTTTATGTTTGAAAATCATTTGTTTTCACCCTTGAACTTCATTTGACATTGACCGTAGTCTAAGGCTTCATTTGTTTACTTTCGGCTAATCCTCCGACTTTATGACTTCTGACGTTATTTACGCGTCAGTTTGTCTCAAGCTTACCGTTATCCGGCTTGCGCTTACTTATGCCATTAAGCATTTATACTTTATTCAACCCGTTCAACCTCAAAATGGTTGAATATAATTATCAAAATTTCTGTTTACGAAATTTTATGGTCTTTTAGTCATAACTCATAATCCGAGTCTTTTGACCTTAAATTCACGTTCTCGTCTCTCGGTTTACGCATGTGTTTAAATCCTTACCCATCAACCGGGTGTTTTACCGAAGTCGTTATTATTGCAACCCTTCCGGTATGCATTAAGACCTCGCTTCATTTTTATATTCCGACTTTGTCTTTAAGTTGGACGTTTTACAAAAACGACCCGTTAAGGGACTCATTTGCAATTTCCGGGTTCGAGCGTAAGTACACCCCCTCCCAATACTTGTCTAATCATGCTTGCGTTTTCTGGGTTCGAGTGTAAGTACACTCCCTCCCAATACTTGTTTAATCACGCTTGCGTTTTCTGGGTTCGAGTGTAAGTACACTCCCTCCCAATACTTGTTTAATCATGCTTGCGTTTTCTGGGTTCGAGTGTAAGTACACTCCCTCCCAATACTTGTTTAATCATGCTTCTTTGTCCCTTCACTCGGGCTCATTGTCCTAATGTAATACGCTTCTGTCACTCGGTTGTGCGTTTACATTATTATCAAATATTTTGCTTGTCTGATTCATTTGGGTACTTTTTACTTAGTCCCATTCACCCCGCCCTTACTACATCGGACATAACTGCGCTCATTATAAGAAGCTCATGCTATCATGTGTTCACTACTTACTTGGCCAGAGTAAGCGATCAACACGTGGTACGCGTGACCTTATTATAATTACCACATCACGTCCCATGTAAGTAACTCCTCAATTTATCCTCATGTTTATGGTTTCATTTGGTAAAACTTTATTTAATTGTTAGTTAACAATTATTAGTTTTAATCGTTCATCCTTGAACATGTACAATGTCCCTTTTTATAAACATTTATTCACATTCACTGATGTGATCATTAATTTTTCTCAATAGGATTTGTATCGAGAATTCTTACTTGGATGATCACTCTCGTCCAAGTTTCTATATAAATAAGTCTTGTTATTCATTGGCTATTCATCATTGTGAATAACACATTTCCTATTAAATTTCTCTTGGAAATCAGGTTTTCCAAGTTCTATCATATGTGTATGCAACCGTTATTACTTACGTGTTTGTTGCATATAACGACTCGTGCGATTAAATTTAAAAGTGTGCACCTGGTGATGCTTGCCCTAACAGGCTTCTCTTGTCATTAGTCTTGTTCGCGACCGTTACGCGATTTTGGTCCTTAATGAGTATGCTCTTCTTGTCGTACCTCGGACCGTTCCATCATCATATCCATAATTCGTTTGACTCTCGTCATCTTCAAACGCGAGTGTCCTTCATTTAAAACATTCACAAAAGTTAGTAAAGTCAACTTCAATAATCGCCCGTATTATAATACAAGGCATTTTCTACTATACACGTCAACGCGCGTATTTTCGTCAATTACATCAATCGTTTAATTGGGGTAACGTGTGTTACACGATAGCCCTATGTGTTATTTACAACAATTAGCATACTAAACTATTAGCATACGTGTACTTACCGGATTTGCGATCAAGCCTCGAACCGAACACCAATCTTTATTAAGAGCATAAGGTTTAAGTCAAAGCACGGTTTCTCCCCACCATACTCGAATCTCTTAAACCAAGGCTCTGATACCAACTTGTAACACCCGTTCTTATAAATCAAGTTTTAACGTATATCTTGGGAAAATAATCATGTAATTAATGATTATATATACATCGGAAATACGGGTTTCTTAAAACTTTTAAAATTTATAATTTATTCTACAAAACGTGATTGAAATTCATTGTTTAAAATTTACAACGTGGCAAAGTGCGGAAGCGTGTATATTTATCGTGTTCGGTTCTTCGCTGAGCTTGATCGTCTTCCGGCATCCAAGGTGTACCTACATTTCATAAACATGAAATGCTTTAGTCATACGGGTTTAATCACGTCCGAACGATGTCCGGGAAACAATAGACTTTCAAATGAAAAACAAAATATAATAAAAAATTTCTCCACCGTAATTTACGGTGGGACCGTAAATTACGGTGGCCCCTGGGTCTCAAATCTTTTGCCGTAAATCAGACCTTTAGCACCGTAACATAATCAACTCCACCGTAATTTACGGTGGGACCGTAAATTACGGTGGGCTCTGCATCCAGATTCTCTATTTTGTCGTAATTTGACACGAAATCTTCCGTATCTTTCAAACCGCTTATCCGTTTGACCTACCGTTTCTTCCTACGTGTTTGTAATTTGATTCTCCATCATTTGGAGTTAAAATCCGACATCCGACTTAACAAGATTTAAGACTTTTAAGTCTTCGGCTTATTTCCCTTTTTACAAATTTTTGACCCATTCGCGGTTTTATCAAACAAACGTATTTGTTTGATTCATACAATCCTTTAATTTAGTATTACTTACCATTTTAGGTTCTATTCATAGGTTTATTACACAATTTAAACCCGTTTTCACTCGTATGCTTATTTTGACCCGTTAAGGGTTCTTAAGTACTTTCGAGCCTAGAATCGCTTTCAATTGCTTCTATAATTAATCTAAGTATTCATTTAATCATAAAACTTATTTCCGAACAACTTTTAAAGGTTGTTTGGTCAATTTAGCCACTAAGGGCGTTTTGGTCCATTTTAGTCCTTTATTAACGACGAAGGACTTTTGAAAGTATATTGGACCCAAAATCCCTCTTTTAACCTATAATTATGTTTGAAAATTCATTAAGCTTTCCAAACGCCATGTTCATTACATAAAACATTTGGTTTACCTAACAAGTAACCAAATGTCCGTTTTGACCTCTTTTAACACTCTTAAACCATATGTTCTAAATGAGTGTTACCTTATTTCACATACCTGGCGCAGATCAATATATTGACCCGTTTTTAATACCTTGCTTTTATAACCGCTAATTCATAGCGTTGCTAACACCAATTTGACATTTACACCTGAAATAATATAGCTCGACAATAGTCATTAGTCGCTATTGTCAAAGGGTGATATCTTCACCTTTTGACCCATATGGTCTAAGTGACCGATTATGTTGGCGAGATGATATTTATTACCATCTCATCTATACGACTCGCTTCGATTTACACCGTGTGGCCATTTCACTTATTAATTGATTTTCTTAACGCTTTTTAGCCTGTTATGGCTTACGCCTTACAGTGTCTTTCAAAACCAATAGTTATGGTCAACGCATGACCAATTTACCTTTTTACCCTTATTGTTTGTTTTGGGTTTACCCTATAAGGTAACCATTCAAAAGCTCATTTTCCATTTGTCATAAATTGATCGAATTACCGATTTAATTCCTTTTTAACCATCAACATGGTTTCTTGTCGTGCTAGACTACCTTGTTCCGTACGTTTACACGTCGGAACATCATACCTCAATTATGTATTTGTCTTTTTCGTAACAATACGGTAAGGGAGTATTCTAACATATAAGACTAGTGTAAGCTATACTTACCTTACTTCCACCTATGCTTTTCCGTCATTCTTTCTTCGTTTGACCCGCTTTGTTCCCAAGCTTTCACCTAGCTTGTTAATCGTCAAACTATCATTGCAAATTATAAGATGGATAGATTAGTCATAATTATTCACGACTATTCCATCTCACTTATTTCATACTTCGGAACTACTATTCGACTTCATGATTAGTTAACTTAGCTTATTAAAGTTAACCACTTTAAATCACAAGGTTCTCAACATTGAGTCTAAATCAACATTATATTTAGAACCCTTCTCACTTCATATTACACGTAATCACCATAACATTCAAATGCGCGTTTTCACTCTAATTTCAACACTTTAGTTTTCACTTAGGCATTTTAACAAACACCTAATGTGCATACATTTTACACATTTACAACTAGTTCATAACTAGTTATTTTTACCAAGATTAACATCACAATTCACCATTATCACTTATGATTAAATACTCAAACTTGCAAATTGTTTAAGTATTTCCTAATTACTAACATGCATGATGATCCTAATGACAATCATATCATCAAATTCATCATATGATTAAAACCCACTTAACCTAGTGTGGTAAATCATTCAATCATTCAATCCATAGCATGTTATGTATGATTTTCACTTAGGGTTTTGTTCCTAAGCAAATATACATCACTAATCTAGTCATAGCTTCTCTAATTCATGCCTAATTCGTGATTAGGATGATTATCAATTTTTTTACAACTTCATGAATGTTAGAAATTTGACATACCTTAGGATCCCCTTGACTTGGTGATCACGAATATGTGCTTGAATTTCGATTTGGGACTTGATTCGAGCTTCAATTTGACCAATTTGTGGAACTAGGGTTTTGAGCTCCCTGCTCTTTCTCCTGGTCGTACGCACACACACACATTAAGTGTGTGTGTTGTGTTTTTAGTTTTTGTTTTTATAAATCAAGTCTCCTTTTGTGCAACTTAAGCCCCTCTAGTTTGATTAATTATTAAGTAAGCCACAACCTACTTATTTTCAACAATATTCCCACTTATTAACTAGGTTTAATATTTCTAGTTAACTTAGCGGGTTCGGGAATATTTATGACTAAGTTTATTTTAGGTCCCGTTAACTCGGGCCTTCTAAGCTTTTATTTCTTAAAAGCTTTTATTCACTTTTTATTTATTATTAGGATTAATTATTTAAATCCTAATATTTACCGGGTAAATTTTTACCACTAAAGGTATTTTACCCGTCTTTACTATTAACGTGGTTTGATTACCAAAGCCGGTTTTCGGGGTGTTACAGTTTCATTAAAGATTTTTCTAAGATAGCAGTTCCATTAACTAAGTTAACCTGTAAAACTGTTAAGTTTGAATGGGGACCTAAGCAAGAGGAAGCCTTTAGAATCTTGAAGCAAAGATTAACAAATGCCCCAATTCTGGCCTTACCAGACGGAACGTAAGATTTTGAAGTCTTCTATGACGCTTCTAAGCTAGGGTTAGGATGTGTGCTAATGCAGCGCAAAAAGGTAATTGCGTATGCATCAAGGCAGTTGAAAAAGCACGAGGAAAATTATACGACTCATGATTTAGAATTAGGAGCAATATTTTTTGCCCTTAAAATTTGGAGACATTATCTGTACGGAAGTAAGTTTACTGCCAATACAGATCATAAAAGTTTAAGGTACATATTTGGGCAAAAAGAATTAAACATGAGGCAAAGAAGATTGATGAAAATTCTAAGTGACTACGACTGTGATATTCATTATCACGAAGGGAAGGCAAATGTAGTAGCAGATGCCTTAAGTCGTAAATATCATGAGAAGCAAAGGCGAGTTCGTGTTCTTAGATTAAATCTCCAATCTATACTATCTATTAAAGGAGGTTAGAAGCTGATGTAATTTTGCCTACGTGTCAACCATTCAGCTATGCCACATAGTCCAAGGTGATGTCATAAATCCGATTTTTATTAAGATAAATTACTGATATTTTTAGGAGGGAATTTCAGAATCAAATTCAAATGGTAATGAAAATCCTCCTCTCTCTCAATCAAATATAGTCCAGCCTTCAAATTTCAAAATCATTTTCAAAATTCAAAACATAGTCATCTTCACACCTCTCTCTCTCTCTCTTCAACTCAGAAGAACATCGAAGCCTTAACCAGAGTCAACAACAGGTACGTGCTCTCCGATAGTAAACCCTAGAGCTTCTATAAACATCATCCAACACTCTCAAAAGTTCATCAAACAAGGTTATCTGTTAGGGCACAGTTCAATAAATTTCTACAGTCCATCTGTTTAACAGCGGCGATGAAGAGAAGCACCAGATCTTTCATGCACAAGGTTCTCCGATCACGAAAACGATTGTTTGCTGATCGATACGAGGATGAAGATAAGTGTCTCAGAATTATATATGTTTCTTTTTTCGATACTCAAGTCAACAAGTTTAATATTTATGATCACAATTTACAAATTAAAAGCTTTGATTTGGAGAAATCGAAGAAAGTGAGTGTAAATGGAACCAATGAGGTTGTTGGAATCGAAATGGTTGATGATAATGCGAGTAGAGTTAGGCAATTTGGAATTGTTTATACGAGGAAACGGAAGCGGTGTGTGTCGGTAGATTCGGGTTTAAAATTCGACGTTTTTTATGAAAGTTGTGGTTTAGATAAGGTGTATGAGAGGAAGAAGAAGAAGGTTAGAGTTAGTTTGGCGTCTAGTTTTGGTGGAAAATGTGTGTTGAAGAAAGGGCCTGATGTGTTTGCTGTTTTATGTGGTTGTGAAAGTGATGAGAATGGTAGTGGTGTTTATCGGTTTTCGTGTTTTGTGAGCTTGGTGTTGAGGTACTTGAGGCTGGTTAAAGTTTTTTCATGGAGTCAGTTTTCGTCATTTTTGGAGTTGGAACTGAATTCGAGTGTTTACTTATCGATCGGTAGTCGGTTTGTGCAGGTATGCTGTGTTATTTATACATTTATGTTTAAGTTAATAGTTTATTATAGATGCGTTTAGAAGAATGATTTGCTGATGATGTTTATTGCATAGAAGTTATGGTATTTGATGTCAAATGATTATATTGAGTTGCAATTTGTACGTTTGTTAGAAACATATGTTTAGTTAAGATGTCTGTTACAGTTACAGTTACAGTTCGATTTCACCCTCTTGGTTTCCTCCAGCTGCCACCTTGGTTTCCTCCAGCTGCCACCTCATGTATGATTACTGATTATATGTGGTTGCGTTGTTGCGGTTGTTAATTTTAGGGTTAACTCTGTTTTTTATTTTACATATGTTTGTATGTGTTGCAAGTGTGTGTGTGAGAGAGAGAGAGAGAGAGAGAGAGAGAGAGCGAGAAAAAGAGAGATTGTGTATTGATTATAGAATTGGTGATTTTAGATCTTCTGTGCAAGGATTGCTAAACCAATCATAAGTTTATTGAATTTGCATCGTGTTATGTTGTTTTCGATTTTGTATCTGTTCGTATCAGCTGCATCCTACAAGTGTGTGTTGATTATGAAACTGGTGATTGCAGATCTTCTATACAAGGATTACCAAAGTGACCATAAGTTCGCTCTCACTACCTATGCCGCCAACGAAGTAGTATCTTCTCTCTCCCTCTCTCTCACACACACATACAAAAATAAATATGCATATATACATCTGAATATGATTCGTGAATGGACATATGGTTAGATTATTGTGCTTGATTCTGGGTTGTGATAGCTTGCTGTTTATTTAACAATAGGATGCTTAGGAAGGATAAAATTATACTGATTTATACTAATTGTGCTTGTGTTTCTATTTGATTTTGTTTTAATACAGAAGCACCCTCGCAAATCTGCAACGTTAAGGGTTATTCCAAACAGAGCTGCAATTAATCTGTACAAGATGGCGATTTTAAGTCAGATCCGATTCATGGGTAAACCTCAAATTGGTATTTAAATTTTCCATCTTTCCTGTAAATGGTAGGCTCATTATTGAGAATCTGATGAAGGTAAGCCTTATGCTGTTTTAACAATTATATTTTGGTATCAACTTATATGTTTAGATGAATCATCAATATTGTTTCTAACATTATCCAAATTATATTTACAGTACGGATTATTGATCAATTCCAATTTTTGGTTCAGTTCAAGATCATTAAGAGATTGGCCACTTCTGATGTGCTGGTAATACTCTTTTTTTAGTCTTTGTTGCTAGGAACGTATACAAAATAATTACTCCATTTAGTACTTTGGTGTTGCTGTCCTCGATCTCTAAGCTTAAGATCATCCTTTTCTTTAACTGATTTTGAAGAACAAAGTGATCTTGTCAAGGTAAGAGTTATATGTGCTTTCTTTGATTATCCTTTACTGGACTTCAACATTGTTTAGACTTCAGATTTTATTAGTTTTTTTTTCTATTCTTCTTTTCAGTATACATACAGGAAGCTACTTGAACAAGAAGATCAAAGCCGTACCATTGTTCAGATTGTGTCGCCTTCCTCTTCTAAAGCCCATAAGCAGTTTTGGGGCTTGATGCCATTGCTGGGGGTATCACCTCGTGAAGAGAAAGCTATTAGCTTCATAAAGGAAGAAGGTACACTTTTTTTATGAACTAATTATTTTAGGCAGATTCTTTACCTCACTTATTAATATCCAAACAGTTGCACAAGTTGTCCAAGAAGAAGCAGGATAATGGAACAGTCAAAGGTATGCGTAGATGGAGATTTGCTGATGCATTGCATTAAAGCTTAGAATTTATGGCCGTGAAGGGGTAAGGTCCCGAAAACCTCGTATTAAGTACTCGAGACCATACCACAACCTTATCTTTTAGCCCTCTTTTGGCCTTGCGCGGCCGCGCACTAGTCCTACAAAAAGAGTTTAGAAGAAAAACAGCAGACAACACTTGCACGCTAAAAGGAAAATTATAAGTCCTTGCTCCAATTCTCCATAACAAAGGGATAAAAATCCCAACAAGCACTCCCGCTTAAAAAATACCCAGACTTGGATATTATTTACTAAACTGATATCATACGATAAGAAGTCACACCGGATTATGGCAATAATCTTCTAGAAGACTCAATCGTGCACCACCAGACGGTTATAACCGTCTGGGACATGTGTCATCATCCCAGGCCACCCTGAAATCACGATGATGGCATGGAATTGGAGAGAAACCTCCACTTGCCCACTTCCCACGTGGCAACACCCCAGCCGTTGATCTAAATGGCGATCCGTGTGCTTTCACGTCAGATCAAGAAGGTTAACGGGGAAGGAAATAACCACTTACGGAGTTAGTATCTTCCGTTAACATTTCAATAACAAGTTTTCCCGCCCAAACTCCCGGCTATAAATATGAGAGTAATTCAGGTATGAACTTTAAGTTACACTCACTTCACTAATACTTCTTCTTCTTCTTCTTCAAAAACACATACTTATTCTCACGCCGGAGTGTGGTCACGGAGAGAACCTCCCTTCTCCCCGTGACGAGACTAATGGTGTTCTATTTTGCAGTGTTCATCAGAGAAGAAGATCCGTCCCTTTGAATCAAACGAGAGAGAACCAACCCTTTTTATGCAGAACTTAACCCCCTGGATAATTTGATTCCGGTCATTTATCCAGTATTTCTTCAGGCCGAAACAAGTCAAAATTGAATTTCATATATGTTTTGCATTTTTATGTTTACATATGTAGTGACGGTTTTAAATCAATACAAGGATGTTTTGCCTAAATATATTAATGTATACTTTAAGGTTTTGCTTATTACTGTTCAGCTTCAAGTTATATTTGGCCTTATTAAATGGTTTTTCTGTAGCCTGGAGAAACAGTCGGAAAAAATGGTGGATTGAATCGCCCTATATGTGCTATAGTTATTCCATAATATAAATATCATTATGTGAAAAGCAAAAAATAAAAAAAATTATTACATGTTTAAGAAATCATGTTTTTTTTCAATAATTGTTGGTTCAGTGCAAAGTATTGCTTTAGTTATTGTGCCATGGCGGTCTAATAGGCTGTTGTTATGCCACTTTTTGCAAGAAACATGTAAAAAGAAATTGGAAATGACAAAAATGCACGTAAGTCAATAAAGAAGCCATATTTAATCTAAAACATGTTGAACCTCATTAAGTATAGCTGTGTACATTTTTCTTAAATAACTCATAGATATAAATGGTATATTAATGTTCCATATGAACCTTGCCTTTAATTTACACCAAACAACTCATTTCATGTGATACTGTGATTTGGCAGAGAATGGAAATGATCCCTTAGACTGGTCTACAAGGATGAAAATAGCTATTGGATCAGCTAAAGGGTTGGCGTATACATTTACATAAGGATTGTGAGTTGTCAATTGGTAACTATTTTTTATATACTTCTTGACAACAATTTTCAGCCAAAGGTAGCAGTTTTACTTATCTTTTAGCATAAATATCATCTTATGTTATTAATTGGATTCTTATATTTAGGTAGCAGATGTTGGGCTTGCACGCTTTACTTGTGATACAGAAACTCACATTTCCACATGTGTGATGGGAACCTTCAGGTAAGGGTTTTTTTTTCATTTTTCTTGTCATTTCACACACACACACATATATAGGGTTAGTGTAAAAAGTTTTTTTTACCCTAAAAATGCTAAGCAGGAACTTGAACCATTGATCATAGATAATGAATGAATGCCATGTTTAGGGCTGCCACGTCATATGGGGTTATGGAGCAAAATGGGTGGAGGGGTAAAATGGGTATAGCCAACCGTTGTTGACTCTTGACCAACTTCATTATAGCCAATCTAGGTGCCAATTTGCACATAGTGTTTTACACTTGTGTCTTAAATTACACATGGTGTTTCTTAGTGAACTTCCCCCTATAAGTGAGGCTAATATTATAATGCAAATGCAGTCCACAATCTAAACTACTCCAAATCGAATTAGACATATGTTCCATATTAGTTAAATATAATTTGTTCTTTGAATCATATGAAAACAGATGTACAATAAATTTATAAGTGCTTGAACCAAATAAGATGTGTTGAATCATTTGAAAAGATTTATTATCTATTTTTGGGCAGTCTTTTTTTTATTTATTATTTTATATAAGAGCTCAATAAGCCCAAACCGTGAAACCTTGGTTTAAAAAAGCGAGCTTAAAGCGTGAAGCGATGAAGCGCTAGGGTTGTCGCTTTTTTTGTTCTGAGGCGACAAATCACGTGAAGCGTTTTGAAGCGCGCTTTAAGCCCGAAGCGCTAGTGGTTTGAAGCGACGCTTCAGCCCAATCAGGCAATAGTCTCTAATAGGGTTTAATTGAGGCCCGCTACTTCTTTACCCTAAAAAAAGAACGTTGGTAAACATCTTCAGCCGCTCCCTCCCTCTTCTCCGTCGATTCTTCATACTTTCTCTAATAATCGACTATAATTTATGTTTTAATTATGTTTTTTATGTGTTAAGTGTGTGTTTTAATCATGTTTTTGTGTTTTTATTGATTAACAAGTAGAATATGTCATATTGATGTGTATGAATATTTTTTTTATTTTGAGCGCTTCGTATACGTGAAGTTCTCGCTTCGCGCTTGAAGCTTCGCTTAAAGCTTCGCTTAAAGCTTTTGGAACCAAAACGCTTCGGAGCGCCTCATGCTTTTTTAAACCAAGCGTGAAACCATACCGAACCGACTGCAACTGTTTGGTTTGGTTTGGTTCAGTTTTAATTTTCAACGGTTCGGTTTCAATTTCGATTAAAAGAAAAAGTTTATGTGATTTGAGTTGACATAACAAGACATATCCTTAGAGAAACCACTTAAAGAGGCCTCCTAGAATCAATAGGTTGCATATTTTCACCTTATTAAGTCAAGAAAATATACCATCAAACAAAACAAACAAATTTTCTTATACTGTTATGACCCGTACCAATTGATCGTTTTCAAAAACGACCGATTGTATCCTTTCAGTGCTTTTATATTCTAACCTTAATATCTTTTGCTGAATTTGCAGATTATTTGTTGAGACTTATAAAATTTCTTTTAGCTTATCCTGTTGACTTTCGGGATGAAGAGCTTTTGTCAAATTATATATCCTTCTTCAGGTTTGCTATATTTCAGCCCGTGTATTGGTTTTCTAAAATTATCTTTTCTGATTATCAAATGCTTCAGTTGTTAAGGGGACACTTTCGTCATGTAATGTTGGTTTCGTGGCGTGAGTCAGAAAATATTGATACTTCTATTTATATAAATGAAATACGATTTTATTTTTAATCTGTTGATTTTCATGCATCATTGTATCTAGAACTTGCTTCAAAAATTACTTTCTTAACCTTCAGGTTACTGATACAGAGAAGAACCATGAACTCTCTAATTGGATTATTGAATTGAAATTGTAGAATGGGAAACCGTGGTGACGATGAATGTGGAGCCTGAAGATGAATCGTTTGTTGTTTCTGATGCTAATGTAAGTTTCTTACTGCCTCTTTGTATATCATGATATGGGTCAATATGTTTTTAGTTATGTTTGATAATGGTGGTTATGTTTGTAAACATCATGTTTTGTGTGTTATTAAACCTGCATGCAAGGTGTTTGGTGAAATGCCTGTGTAAGATTTATGTGAAATCGGAAAGCGATCCCATACAAAATAAGCAGTTTATGCAGTTCGGTTGAGTTTTATTGGAGGTGTGTGTGGTTTTATGTTCATTTGGTGCGGCTTTATCATTTTGCGATACATTCTGTTGATTATCCTATCTTAAAAGAGCCTAACAGGCTCAATGCAGTTGTCGTTTTATCGTTTATAGGTCAAAAGTTTAAGTCTGGTTTGACTATTCAATATATGTACCTATTTATACCTAATTTATATCTATCTTTTATGCGATTAAAGTGTTCTGTTTGTGTTTGGAATGTTTTCGAGGCTGCAGAGAAGAATGAAGTCCATTGCCAGTGGTAGTTCTCGGCGTTAAGCAGAAAAGACATTCCCACAATTGTCATGCAAATGGTCACGATGATAAGAATCAGGAAAACAAGCAGCGTAAATCCGTCCCACAATTGTTTACTACATTATCAAGCAAAGAGAAAGAATAAGACTCTATGGCAATGAAAGGGTGTAAACTCCCTCAAAGACCTAAGAAAAGAGCCAAGATTATTTAAAGAACCTTACTTGCAATGGAGGTAGAAGACAGGTGTGTTATTACTCATGTTCAAGATAACCTATTTCGTGTTTATGTGAGCAAGAAGAAAGGAAGACACAAAGGACGTGTCAAACACAGTTCAGATGATACAGGTTCAGGTAATAAGAAGCAACCAGTGATAGTGATAGGGCTATACTTTGTCATTCGTCGTGAGGGTTTTGATTTCATGAAATTATCGTAAATGTTGTATTAAGTTACTAACCGAGTTTCGTTTGCATTATTTAACTAGGTTACCAGGCTTAATCAGTAGGCAAAACTCTGTCCATCTAAACTTGCAATGTGAGTCATTCTCTTTTATCAAAAGTGTTTTACAATACCTAAATGTTTTCCAGTTATATGTTACATGGATTAAGTCTTTGTTATCTTAAATTACTGGCAGTAAGTGGGGTATTGTGCACAATTACTACTATTTTATCACTCTTAGGTGAACGGACCTAAATAGTGATACTCGTCACTATTGGGTGAACGTACCCAATAGTGGTATGACCACAGTCATATATCCGGTCGAGTGACAACTGAACCAGCTAATTATAAGATAGGAGCAATTGTAATCGCTCTTAATACTGTAATCTATAACAATGTGTCGTTTTATGCAAATTGAATGACTCGCAAGTATTTCCCCGCTGATAAAATCTGTTTAAACATGTTTCAGGTGATTTACTGTAACCAAGGAAAAGTGCCGCGCAGCACTACCGGCTTGAATAATGTGGCTCAGTAAATAAAATAAACATGTTTTTGTAATTAGGAAATTTCCCAGTGAAATTCCTCTGTTGTAAATTACGGGGTTTGACCCGAAACTTGAAATAAAATAATTGGGTGTTTTCAGTTTAAACGATCCTGTTAAAATTTCCGCTGCCAAATTAAACACCAATACCACGGGTTTCTGTTCCGCGGCTTCTGAACCGGGTAAAAACCGGGTCGGGGGCCGTGACAGTAAATTTGTCATTTCACATCCACTTAACGGAGAAAACTAACCGTCATCCACCTCAGGGACTATCCGAGTAACAAACTGTCAAACCACCGGGAGCACCGTTGTAATTTTCAAAAGTTGGGGACTATATGTGTTATTTTGCAAAACCACATGGACTATCCGTGTATTTTACTCTATATTGTATTTTGATCTAACTCCGTTTTTAATGAAACTTAGGTCAAAATGTGAAGAAAAGTAAGTTCGACTTAGCAGTATATTCGAAACTTTTATAAAATGTTATGTTTCAAAAGCCATACAAGAAAGACGAGTGAAAAATCTTAACTAATTATAATATAATATAATAATATAATTTGTAACTTATGTATTTAGTCGTATGAAGCAACTAGTATCCATCCAACGTCAACGCGGTACAAAAACTAAGAAGGTACATCAACCTTATAAATAGAACTAGTAGCATTCACCTGTAGTATCAGTTTTTGTTTATGGGAATGCTCTGACGTAATAGAATTCCGAGTATGCAGTACCTTTTGGGTGTTGTTAGTAGTCGCTTTTTGAGCATGAGTAGAGAGACTCTACATCAACGTGCCATAGATAGTTTTAAGGTATGTTCTCGTTTAAGTTTAAGTTTATGTTTAATTGTTTATTATTTGTTATTAGTAGTTGATATTATTAGTAGTATTATTATTGTTAGTGTTAGTATTATTATTAGGTATTAGAGTTATTGTTAGGGGTGGGTATTGGGTAGCCTGGCCTTAGTTAAACTTGGCCTGATCAACGATGCTTAGACAAGGCAACACTAACCAATATCTAACCATGACAATAACTAGTTAAATGTACCATTAACCTAACCTATGATTTCTTATGTTGTACCATGACCTAGAGATATTGTTTGATTATGCTAGCTATTGTTATCTAATTATATTAGCAATTGTTTCCGGATTGTGCTAACAACTATTACACGGTTGAGTTTTATGAATGTTTTCAATGTGTAAACATCCCTGTCTCAAACTGTAATAATACGACATGACTGTTGTATGCATGTTTATAACCTATACACATATACACACGATATTTGTGGTCCCTCGGCGGAATTTGTCAGGTACTACACCGGTAGGTGTAGGGACATTAACTATATGATGTTGTATGTCACGTGGTGACGTTAAGTTATAATGATATGGGCGGGTACAAAGTAGGAATGACAATGAGACCAGTTTGGGCCGGGTATTGGTAAACCCATGCCCGTACCCGGTTGTAATTTTTTGTCCCATACTCGACCCGTTACTCGTCGGGTATCAGGTGTACAAAGTAGGAATGACAATGGGCCGCGTTCGGGCCTGGTATTGGTGAACCCAAGCCTGTACCCGGTTGTAATTCTTTATCCCATACCCGACCCGTCACCCATCGGGTATCGGGTATATCTGTACGAGCACTCCTTAATCTCTTCCAACACATTTGTATCCGAGTTGGTACTCCCGTTGAACACTTTATTATTTCTCTGGTTCCACATACTTCAAAAAGTCAATAAAACACAACATATATAACTAGTTTCTCGTTAGTTGATCTGCCAACATTATGGGCATGATCGAGCGACGTCTTCACAGTTTCGACATTGCTGGGCACCAGGGTTTCAACCCAAACGCACTACATCCACCAAACTGCTTTGGCAATGATACAACAGGCTAACAATTTGCCATCCATCTTGTCAACCACACCGCACGTAGGGCATTTACCGTCTCCATACAACATGCTTTCTAGCATGAAGAAGTCAACTTTGTAAATAAATATACCAGGCCCTTTCAGCAACACTTATAACTCTGAATGGATAAACCACCTGAATTTTAGCCAAAAGGACCATAATAAAAATAATAATTAACAAAAACAACAATAATCTTTTAACCAAAGGAACAACTTTTTTAAAGGAATAAGCAATAGTTCGTTTCTCATCCCCAATATCAAAATAACAGTTCTTCTGATGATTTATCCAGGTTAGAAGACACGATCACCCGCCTTTTCTCATAAGCTAACAAGAGGTATGAAGAATGTTTTTCTCAACACGAAGCAGATATACGCAACCAGAGAGCCACTCCTCAAAGCATCGAACAACAGCTGAGTCAATTGACGAAATCACTTCATGAAAGACCACCGGGCGCGCTTCCAAGCAACACCGAGAGTAACCCGAAGGCTCAGGTACATGCAATCACCTTCATCACCTATCATCCAAAGCATCGTAACCAAAAACCTACCCATACCACCTATCACCCAAACCACCACCAACCAAAAACCACCCATTCCATCTACCACTCAACTCATTGACCACCCCTCTAACCCTCCACCTACCACTGAAAAAGACCAAACTACTCCTAAAAGAAGAGTGGTCGGATTCATTTCAAAAACTCAATTTTATTTTGGTTGTTTGCTAAAAAAAAGACACATAAAAAATAGGTCCAATTTTAACAAACAAATTATATGTTTAATTTAAAAAATAAAAAAGTCTATAAATATCTTACAAATATTGGGATCTTCCTATACATCGACACAAGCTCAGGCTAACGCGTACACCTCTTCATTATCCCATGGTTGCATGATTTTTTCGCCCGAATCTCGGTTGTTTCTTACATTTTATGTGACACCCGTTTGTTTTGTCTGGTTTCATTCTATGATGTCTTTGGGGCGAAGTCAGGCTCGTTTTATAACAGCCCTCGAATAAGGTCCATAATAATTCATAATCGAGACTCCGAACGCGTACGAAAGAAACAAGCACGAAAAACGAAGAAACCCAGTTTTGAGTCTCGCTGCGCTACGCGACGGTGATAGGATTGTGCAGTCGCATGACGCGACGACTCCTTGATCATCAGCTGACACGTGGCATGCCTATGTGGTGACTCTTGAAAAACTGATTAGGCCGTCGATTTTAAGCTTTCCTAAATTCCTTGTGTCCCCGGCAGCGGCGCCAAAAACTTGATGTGCAGTAAAGTGTTATATTTATTAGGTGTATATTTTAAGCCCCTTTAACACTTATTTAGCCAAGTTTTAAATTTATAAAACACGATATTTTACTAACACTAAACACACATATGGGCAAGTGCACCCATCGTGAGCGTAGTATAGCGTTGGTAAGATACCGAGGTCGTCCAAGGACACAAGAGCTTTTAGTACCGGTTTATCCTCAACGTCTAATCAAAAATAAAAAGTTTAGAAAAATGTTTTAAACTAAGAAAAATAAAAACTAACTAAAATGCTGAAAATAAAATAAAAATAAAAACAGATAGACAAGATGAATCACTTGGTTCCGACTCGTATCTAGTATAACCTTTGATTATTTCCGCACTTTTGCACATAATTAAGAGATTATCTTAGTTATTGTAGTAGGCCCCTCTTTTGAAGGTGACGTTACCCTCACCCCAGTAGTTTGAGTCAGCAAGGATACAATCCTAAAAGGGTGGATTATTGGAAGATAATGAATTAAGTTATTAATGCAATATTATGGTAGGCCCCGCTTTTGGCGGTGACGTTACCCTCGACTAAGTAGTCTGAGTCAGCAGGGATACAGTCCTAAATAGCCGGGTTATAGTATTAATAGTAGTTAACTTATGAGGGGATCAAAGAGTTTGGACCCCCGCCATCCAATACCGTGAAGCATTGAAGGAGGTCCTACTAAATTTGACCCAGGTCCATTGCAGGACCTCTAAACGCTGAACAATGGCAAGACCTTTACCAAACCGTTCCCTTAACCCCCGACCAGGTAGCCAACATACCTCCATATAGACCGTGGAGATATGAATGGTGAAAATCCTTTATTTTATATAGACAGTAAAATAATGCCAAGACACCACGGACAAACGATAAGGAAAGATCACCTTCAACATAAGTAACTAGTTATTAAAGTCATTAATACAAAACCAAATAAAAAGTGAGAGAGGTGGTGTGCCAAGGATGATGGTGGTGGATGATGGTGTTGTGATGGTGGTGGGTGGTGGATGAAGTGTGAGAGAGGTGGTGTGCCAAGGGATGAGTTGAAATGAAACCAAGCACTCCTATTTATAGGCTGAACAGAGGGCTGGGCACGGCCCCGTGTCCGCTGGGCACGGCCCCGTGCCTGTCTGACGCTCTCTCCCCTCATTAATTGTAATTCGCAATTACAATTAATGCGCCTGCTGTACTTTCGACACGCCCCCGTGTTCACTGGGCACGGCCCCGTGGTGGGCAATAGAAGCTTCTACATGTTTGTCTTTAGTGCCAGGGCTGTCCATCCTGAGCACTGCCCCGTGCTGATCTGGGCACGCCCCGTGTCGGGATGGGCACGCCCCGTGCTCAGCTGGGCACAGCCCCATGCTCAGCTTTCTTCTTGTTTTTGCTTTGGGAGATGCTGTTGAGGGGGGTCGGGCATGCCACGTTTGTTCCTTTTCTTGTATTTATGCTAGATTTAGCTGCCTTTTTGCTTCTTTTGTTAATTTGAGCTCATTTAATCCTGAAAATACAAAAGGAAGACAAAAGCACACTTTTTCCAACATTAGTACTAAAAAAGGGTTAGTTTTATGCCTCATTTGATGAAATTTATATGTTACATTTTGAACACATCAAATACCCCACACTTGAATCTTTGCTTGTCCTCAAGCAAAACTCTTTAATATGTGGCTATTTACACTCCCAAATGGAATGGGTAGAAAAGAAGGTTTTGGTCTTGTCGTAGAGTGTCGGGATTTCCAAGATTCTTTATTTAATTTTATTTTTATTTATTTACAATCCTGTTCGTCATGATTTATTTAAACCTTTTCATAAGATAAATTACTTATTAGGGCATAACATGCCTTTTTAAAATTCCATTTATATACAAGTTCACATACCTCACGGGAGAAATCACTCACACTCGGCCGAAGGTGTATTTTTAGTGAATCACTCGAGAGCGGCATGGAACTTATTCCTACTATAAGCTTGCCAAGCAATCAATCCTCCTCCTTTTTAACTTTTATACCTTTGTAAATATCAAGAGGACTTTGTGGGTTAAGGGTTAGGCTTGGGTTAAAGGTAGGTGGTTGGGATATTGGTTAGTGGTTAGTAGAAAAAGGGTGAAAAAGCGTAACAAGTGTCGGTTTTCGTAAGACTTTCTATTTTTGTATCTTTTTATTTTGATGAAGCTTTTATTCAAACAAAGTTATTTTTGATGAACTTGTTTGTTTATTTTCTTTTTGCTTCATCATCAACAAATTTTTTTTTTTTTTGAACAATCATACGAAAAAAAAACCGAACTTGTTACTAAAACAAAGGGTTAAAAATGAAAAAGGTTTTGGTGGGTAAAAGGGTTTTTGGTTTGGGTGATGAAATGAAAAGGTTTAGGCTCAAAGGGGCTATCTAGGGGGATTTTTGGGTAGGTGGTAAAAAAAGAAAAATAATGGTGTAGAAAAAAAAAGGGTTAGTCCTAATGCCTCCATCATTTACTTACTCGGGTTTAAGTCGATAAGGACCGGGAATGTATCGTCATGGCAAGTTCTAGAGTCGTAAGAACCAAGCGGCTATTCACACAAGAAACGAAAAAATGAGCATTTAGTCTAAAGATGTAAATTTGTATGCTCAGTAAAGGCTCAAAACTCACTTTTGTGGGAATGGGTTTTTATGTGATCAAGTATATATAATCAAATTTTAACTAAGTTTGCCATGCCTTTTCATAATTTTCTTATGTTGGTTCTTTTTATCACTACGCTATCGGTTGTAAATTTGTAAAAATATAACCTTTTTGAGAACTTGAATTTCCCGAGTTAAACCTAGACAAGTAAAAAAAATGAAATTTTTGAAAAAATTTGGGGTGATTAGCGGTTCCAATAGAGTTTTGTGTAAGGCTTGTATTTAGGACTTGCAAAATTTCAAGGTTTTAGCATCCCCCCACACTTAAATTACACATTGTCCTCAATGTGTCCCAAAAATAAATTTTTAGGTTGATTAGATGTGTAAAATGTTGTTAAAAAGCAAAAATTTTGTGTTACTCGGTGCTGAACACGGCCCCGTGTTATCCGGGCACGGCCCCGTGTTCAAGTGCCAGTAACAAAATTAAAACAAGAGAAGCAGAAGTCTGGACACGGGGGCGTGTCGGGTGAACACGGCCCGTGTCCAGTTACCTGAACTGGGCGTTTTTCTGCAGGTGGTTCAGCACGGGGCCGTGTTGGTTGGACACGGCCCGTGTTGAACCTTCTGTAATGGAGAGAACTGTCGGGTTGCCTTGTTCTTGTGCATGGGGTCATTTTTCTCGTTCCCCTTTTCATCCCTTACCATCATGAGTGTGTTTTATTCCTGAAAATTAAAACTAACTAGAAAACATAAAAATTAATCTAAATTAAACTAAGGATAGTTCCGTGGAATGCCTCCGTGGTGCGCCACGTTTATAAGGGTCCTTGGCTAGACCCACCTTATCGGGTGGTTCTGGCTCATCTTCAATTAGGGGGTCGTCATTGCCGAATGGATATTTCATTGATCGCTCAAGATCGACACTTCTTTTAAATGCCCCTAATTTAAGAGGTAGATTGTTGAACTTCCGGTTTTTCAAAGCTTCGTGAGTTTATACAAATGGTCGTCCCAACACTAGAGGAGCGTCATCGAGGATGACAAAATCGGTCGGGATTACCATTTGATTTGTTTGAACCAATACATCCTCAACTATACCGATTGATTTTATTACTTTCCGATTGGATAGAAAAATGGGTATTTGAAGTGGAGAAAAATCACTAATACTTAATTTTTCGAAAATGTAGTTAGGCATTATGTTAACACAAAGATCTTTATCGATTGTGACATTACTAATAAACGAATTTTGAAAGAAACATGGAACCGGTGTAATGTTAATTTCAAATGGGTCTTCTTTTATTAGTGAGGTTTGATCATCAGTTAACTTAACACTTACCGTTTCGTCAATTTTAGTGTTAGTGTTTAACTCTTTTAAAAACTTAGCATGAGTGGGTACTAAACAATGATTTTCAAAAGAAGGTGATAAGAGATTAATTTCTTCAAAATTAGACTCTTCTTGAATTTTAACGTTGTCGGACTCACCTTTTTCGTTGTTTAACTCATGTGTCGGTTTTTCCCTTATTTGTTCTTCCATTTTAACACTTTCAGTTATCTCTTCCCTTTTTAATTCTTCTCTTGCGCGGGACTCCTCTTCCCTTGCGCGAGCTTCTTTTATACATCGATCGATAACTCTAATGTGTTCTAATATCCTATCGGTCACTTCGGTTATACAAAAAGAATCGGTATTTTCTAAGCTTGAATCCGGTTGTTCGATCCTTTGTTCCTCATAATACCCATATGAAGTAGATGGTTCGCACCATTGTTCTTCATTGTAAGTATATGATGGATAAGGGTCGTAATTTTGTTCTTCGTAATACTCATATGAGGTGGGTTGTTCACGCCATGGTTCCTCATAATAAGCATATGAAGGTGGTGGCTCATATCTTGGTTCCTCAAAGTATGAGTATGAATGCTCATACCTTGGTTCATCAAAATATGAGTATGAGGGAGGAGGTTCATACCTTTGGTCTTCATAGGATGTGTATGAAGTTGATGGCTCGTACCTGGGCTCCTCATAGTAGGTGTATGAATTGGATGGTTGATATGAGTGATTGTATTGAACCGAGCGTGAGTTACGACAATTAGTGCAATAATTACCCCTATAATCATCCTCGTCATAGGTGTAGTTGTAACCTCCTGAGTATTGATCCATAAGAATCACTCAGCAGACCACAACCAAGTCTCGAGATCAGAAAACAAAAATAAAAATGGAAACAGAGGCTGGACACGGCCTCGTGTTCAGTGGACACGGCCCCGTGTTCAGGATCTGTATCTGGGCGTTTTAATTAAATTTACTGATTTCGTTGAGCACGGGGCGTGTTCAGTGAGCACGGCCCGTGTTCAAGCTTCCGTTACTGGGTGTTTTATGAAAAATATGCAGCACGGCCCCGTGTTCAGCGAGCACGGCCCGTGTTCAACCTACTGTAAATGCAAAACTAAACTAAAATGCAGAAAAATGTGGGCCCGTTTTGAAAAGGTTTTGAAAAACTGATTAGGCCGTCGATTTTAAGCTTTCCTAAAATCCTTGTGTCCCCGGCAGCGGCGCCAAAAACTTGTTGTGCAGTAAAGTGTTATATTTATTAGGTGTATATTTTAAGCCCCTTTAACACTTATTTAGCCAAGTTTTAAATTTATAAAACACAATATTTTACTAACACTAAACACACATATGGGCAAGTGCACCCATCGTGAGCGTAGTATAGCGTTGGTAAGATACCGAGGTCGTCCAAGGACACAAGAGCTTTTAGTACCGGTTTATCCTCAACGTCTAATCAAAAATAAAAAGTTTAGAAAAATGTTTTAAACTAAGAAAAATAAAAACTAACTAAAATGCTGAAAATAAAATAAAAATAAAAACAGATAGACAAGATGAATCACTTGGTTCCGACTCGTATCTAGTATAACCTTTGATTATTTCCGCACTTTTGCACATAATTAAGAGATTATCTTAGTTATTGTAGTAGGCCCCTCTTTTGAAGGTGACGTTACCCTCACCCCAGTAGTTTGAGTCAGCAAGGATACAATCCTAAAAGGGTGGATTATTGGAAGATAATGAATTAAGTTATTAATGCAATATTATGGTAGGCCCCGCTTTTGGCGGTGACGTTACCCTCGACTAAGTAGTCTGAGTCAGCAGGGATACAGTCCTAAATAGCCGGGTTATAGTATTAATAGTAGTTAACTTATGAGGGGATCAAAGAGTTTGGACCCCCGCCATCCAATACCGTGAAGCATTGAAGGAGGTCCTACTAAATTTGACCCAGGTCCATTGCAGGACCTCTAAACGCTGAACAATGGCAAGACCTTTACCAAACCGTTCCCTTAACCCCCGACCAGGTAGCCAACATACCTCCATATAGACCGTGGAGATATGAATGGTGAAAATCCTTTATTTTATATAGACAGTAAAATAATGCCAAGACACCACGGACAAACGATAAGGAAAGATCACCTTCAACATAAGTAACTAGTTATTAAAGTCATTAATACAAAACCAAATAAAAAGTGCAAAAGATTAGAAATAAAAAGTATTATACTAGACACTTTGTCTTCACCAAGTGATGTAAGAGACTTAGGCAAACATGGCCTTGATTGTCAAGAACTCTTACGATCAATCTTGGATCCCGAGACGACTCACACACTCTACGATGGACAATGGATGATGGTGGTGGATGATGGTGTTGTGATGGTGGTGGGTGGTGGATGAAGTGTGAGAGAGGTGGTGTGCCAAGGGATGAGTTGAAATGAAACCAAGCACTCCTATTTATAGGCTGAACAGAGGGCTGGGCACGGCCCCGTGTCCGCTGGGCACGGCCCCGTGCCTGTCTGACGCTCTCTCCCCTCATTAATTGTAATTCGCAATTACAATTAATGCGCCTGCTGTACTTTCGACACGCCCCCGTGTTCACTGGGCACGGCCCCGTGGTGGGCAATATAAGCTTCTACATGTTTGTCTTTAGTGCCAGGGCTGTCCATCCTGAGCACTGCCCCGTGCTGATCTGGGCACGCCCCGTGTCGGGATGGGCACGCCCCGTGCTCAGCTGGGCACAGCCCCATGCTCAGCTTTCTTCTTGTTTTTGCTTTGGGAGATGCTGTTGAGGGGGGTCGGGCATGCCACGTTTGTTCCTTTTCTTGTATTTATGCTAGATTTAGCTGCCTTTTTGCTTCTTTTGTTAATTTGAGCTCATTTAATCCAGAAAATACAAAAGGAAGACAAAAGCACACTTTTTCCAACATTAGTACTAAAAAAGGGTTAGTTTTATGCCTCATTTGATGAAATTTATATGTTACATTTTGAACACATCAGTGTGCTTAATTAGTAACCCAAGACTTAGACCAGAATACTATTACTAAAAACCCTAAATCTGCAAAGTGAGTCATTCTTTTTTATCAAATGCTTTCAAAACCCTAAATGTTTTTTAATTGTATTTACAGTGATCAAGTCTTTGTATTCTTACGGGGAAATTATTGCTAGTATGTGGGGTTTTGTATACACTACTTGATAAGCTTCACTAATTGAGAGAATGATCAACAGTGATATAACCACTGTCACAGGAATTGCCTAGTGACAAATACCTTTGAGTAATAGTAAGATATAAACAAATGTAAAAAATCTTAATGATGTCGTTACAATACTGTGTCTTTTATACGAATTGAATGAAATCACCAATATTTTTCGTTGATCAAATGTTTTTAACACGCGTTACAGGTGATTTACTGTGAAGAGAAGGAAAAGTGCTAGGAGGCACTCAAGCTTAAATAAGTGGCTATGTAAACCTAAATAAAACGTGTTTTGTAATCAAGGGATTCATCAAGGTGAAAATCCTTTATGTAAATATGGGTTTCATCCCACATTTTATGAAATGAAAACTACGATGTTTTAAAAACTCTGATATTTTTCCTGACACCAGGTCCTAATAAATTTCCGTTGCGACAATTTTAATAAACACCAGTACCACTTGTATCTACTCACGGCTCCGGACCAAGGTAGGCTCGGGGGTTGTGACACGTTTTGTGACGAGCCGAAACCTTGTGATGAGCCGTCGCCTCCCCATGTTGAAGTTTGGATTCCAACCGTATTGATTTGGGTCCCATGAGAGGGGTTGGTTCAAGAGGTTCATGAACCCGGTTTGGTTGTGATTATATTTGACAAAGCCGGTTTCATAAGCGGTTGGTCAGGTGGGAACCGAAGTGACGGGTTGGTTAGGAGCGTTTGTTTGGTTCGGGTCGCCGCTAGATCGAAGAGGAACGAAACCACGGTTGTAGGGATACATGGTAGAGAGAATGGTACAAAAAAAATTGAGGTTTTTTTTCCTTTTTATAAAATATTGAGCGAAAAGAATGATGGTAGAGAGAGTGATTTAAAAATAATAAGGATGAAAGGTATATATAAGGGTTAAATTGTTAAAAAAATGTTAAAGAATATCACCGTTGAACACACATCCCAACCATTTTTCATCCGTTAAACACATCGCGAGCCAAAACAAATTCAAACTATAGCACCCCAGGGGGCGGTGTACCCAGGCGCTATGGAGCGTTATAAGAAGCTCGAGTACACACGGTCTTGGAGTATTCACATCCAAATCCCCATTTTTTTACCATATATTATACTGAAAATCAGTATCTTTTCTCTCTCATTTTCAATTAAATAATATTTTTAATACCATTGTCATTACTTTTTCTATCTTTTCTACTCACAACCACTTTCAAATATATATTAAAAATTTATAGAGTAAAATGGCAAAATGGTCTCTGTGTTAGGTCATTTTTGCCACTTTAGTTAAGAAATGAAACTTTTTGTATCTAAGTTCCTTGAAGTTTCATTTTTGTTGTCATTTTCATCAATTTCACAATCTTGGTTAGATATAATTTTCTATTAATTTCTCCCCTTTTTGCCATTTTCCTCATTTAAATAAAGGGTATAATCATCATTTTATGCCATAATATATTTTAATTAAATGAGGAAAATGACAAAAAAAAGAGAAGTCAATAGAAAATTCAAACCCAGTCTGTCAATTGGAAGTGCCAAAAATAACCTAAACTCATCATGAACCATTTTAACATTTTACTCAAAATTATAAGACCATGCGTAGTGGTAAAGGTGAATAATGCCCCCACCCTTGGGGGTTTTCCGCCATGTGGCAGTCAGTCAGCAAGGGGCATTATTGGGCGTTTTTCTAAAATAGGTGTAGTGGGGATGTGAGTATTATGTTAAAAAGGGGTGTAATAATTAAATAAAAAAAAAACTAACCAAAAAAAGGGGATTGACCAAGAAAAAGAGGGATAAATTTGATTGGCCAACAATTTTCCTTTTAAGCGTGATTTAAACCACGCCGGAGGGGGTTTTTTGCGAAAAAACGCCCACAGGGGTGGGGTGCTTGGCGTGATGGGGCGTTATTGAATCTAAAAAATGCCGGATCTTGCCCACTACGAATGGTCTAAGGGGCGAACAATTTCCCTCAAATCTTCAGATTAGACGAAAAGTAACATTTTCTCGGTCCTCTACTCATAAAAAAAACAACAACCGGTTACAACTAGCTACAAGTTACAAACACTTTTCAGACTATAAGAATCTCAGGGAAGGGATGTGAATGGTTTTATAATACAAGGACCAGATTTGTAAATCAGTCAAGGGGTCAAAAGCGACTTGCAGAAATCAGACAGACAGGCGGGAAAACGAAAAGCCAGAGGAGAGAGAGAGAATGAAGGAGAGAGGTGCTACCGGCAACGGCGGAGGAGTACGGCGGTCGACCGTCGATAACCGCTATTCACAGTGGAAGCATCTCGTTCCGATTCTCTACGACTGGTTCGCTAACCACAACCTTATTTGGCCCTCTCTATCCTGCCGGTCCGTACTATACTCTCTGTTATCCCTACCTAGGGTTTTATACCGTCGTTGTTTTCGTCATTTTACTTTTAAGTTAACCTATTGTTTATATGTCTGATTTCAAATACTGTAGTTACATTCTCAATCATAGTTCATAAAGTAACCAGTGTAGTGATGCGCAGTGTTGATAGTTTTGATTTAAGTTTGCAATTTGTGCTGCATCTGTTTAACTAGTAGGAGGATATTAATGATGTGTTTATATAAGATGAATTAATGGCCAAATGATGACAGTGAGTCAATACACATTTGACTTAATGGCTTTGGGAGTTTACATGATGTAATTATATACCTAGTCATAATAATAACAATAGTTATATAACAAGTTCAGGATGATTAATGGCTTCTTGCACATGTGAATTTTTTTTTTTTTTTTATAATTAACTGATGATAATGTAATATGAAATTACTGGACTGACCAAGTTGAGAATAATTCTTGCACTCAGGATCATGTGTTTATATAACTGTATACGAGATGTGTTTATGTAATAAGTAAACATGCTCCCTGCTTATGTCATGCTATGTGATAGGAATCAGAGTAGGTAACGGATATGAAGTATGAAATCGAATAACAACGGATCGATTAAGATACAGAAACACCACTCAATCGAATTCGTTGGGCAAACCTAAAACTGAACCAGGATACAGAAACACCACCTAGTTCACTATTAGGGTCCAAAGAACACCACCCAAGTTGCCAAACTTAGATTAGCAAAGGAATCTGGTTACTCACGTACAAAGAGAAACACAGAGAATAAACTTTTTTTCAAAACAAATCAACCACCTCCATTAAAATAAAAGCTCAGTACATATAAAGCAAATAAAAACCAACTAGTACTACCTAATAAGCTAGAAATACAACTTGCAAAAGCATAGAAACTAACTGCATGAGAATATGGAAATAATTAAAAGAAATTGTTGGTGGTGGCGACGTGGGTAGTTTAACATGCATGGAGTATTAATTTTTAACTCCTCTAGCCCTTTTCATGAACCTCCAGTTGTGTCAATCGTGACCCATGGGCTACTGACCCACCCATTTCAAAAGACCCACATATTGTTTCTAACTCATTGCTATCACTATGTCTATATATAATCGGATTTCAAGTGCCGGTGTACCTCCAAATGGCTCTCCCTTATGCCAGCTTTTAATAACTGCGGGTCGTCTAAGTTTAACTAATTATCATTTTAGAGATAACCCAGATTGTGGGAGTTGTAACTTAAAATTTTTCTCCACTTTCGTACTTCACAAACGTAGTTTAGTGGAATTTTTTCTTTCCTTTTTTTTGTTTATAAAGAAAGGACACTCGATATCTGGTCATTTCACTTAGATTTAACATAGTGGGGATATATCGAGTTATTGACAAGCTTGTTCTTAATGTTCATGTTGGATCTCTTACACCGGTTATATTGTAAACTTGCTTTCTTAATAGATGGGGGCCACAGTTGGAGCAAGCTACTTACAAGAACCGCCAACGACTCTACCTATCAGAACAGGTAAATAAAGTTTTCACCTAATGCATAAAGGATTTGCTGTAATTCACAAATGATGCGTAGCCACAGATATGTAAAGAAAAAAAGTATCTATCATTGTATGGTTGCTGAAGATGTATAATCTTATGTTCATTGTAAATGTTTGCTTATTGTTTATTTCAAACAACTTTTGTCAACTCACATTCTATTATTTAATGTAGAAAACTGTAATCTTTGAGTTTTTGTCGGATCTTTCCAACGAAACTAAGTTATTCAACACTTTTTTAGTAATTGGTAAATATTAAATATAAATTTTCAGCAGTTGATGAAATATGTGATTCTTTTAGACCCCTAACAAATCTAAATTGAATTAAGGTTTATTATAACTTCGCTTGTATGAAAGCTATACTGAAATTTTAATATTAAATTGTCTTTTTCTTGATATGTTTGGATGCAGTATGTGAATCTTTTTTTTTTTTTTTTGATACAGACTGATGGTAGCGTACCAAACACACTTGTGATAGCAAATTGTGAAATCGTTAAACCTAGGGTTGCAGCAGCAGAACACATATCACAGGTGAGTCAAAAAGTGATTTGAATATTGAGGCTTCTGTCCGATTTTGTTTTAAACTTTTAATAACAAAGTTAAGATTTTTGTAGTTCAATGAAGAAGCACGATCGCCCTATGTAAAGAAGTTCAAAACTATAATACATCCTGGAGAGGTAGTTTTGATTGCAATTTAACCCCTTCCTGACTATATTAATGCTTCTGATGACTATTTTGCTCTTAGCGTTTCTAATTTTTGGTATATCTTCGTAATCGAGCTCTTA
The DNA here is from genome assembly GCA_030545235.1 of Helianthus tuberosus. Classification (NCBI taxonomy): domain Eukaryota; kingdom Viridiplantae; phylum Streptophyta; class Magnoliopsida; order Asterales; family Asteraceae; genus Helianthus; species Helianthus tuberosus. The sequence goes on from JARYGA010036071.1 coordinate 367,337, forward strand.
ATAAGTGGTAAACTGCAAATAAATACGATGTACAATTGCTTTTTATTCATACACGCAGCATACTTATTTTTTAACCATTAAATGCAGCATACTTACCTGTTCCAATTTCTTATCATAATATGCAATTCATATTATTAGAAGGTAAACATATGTAATTTTGTTGCATTAAATGGTAAGTATACTGCATTCACAGACATTTTCTTTGTTTAATGACAATTGTTATTCATATTTATTATCGCCTACTAAATAATATCTGTATTTGCAGCATGTAATGAATATTTAATCCTATGTTTATTTTGACTTTGACTATATATGTTTAGGTGAATCGCATCAGGGAGCTTCCTCAGAACAGCAATATAGTAGCTACACACACTGATAGTCCTGATGTACGCATTCAATTATACACACCATTTTTTTTACTCATTTGGCTGGTTTTAATAGTCAAATCACTTCAATTTTATTGTGTTTTTTTTTTCTTTTTAAGTTACTTTTCTTCTTGCTTTATCTCTACAGGTCCTGATCTGGGATGTTGAATCTCAACCTAATCGCCAGGCTGTCTTGGGAGCCACAGCGTCTCGTCCTGATTTGGTCAGTTTTTTTATATTTTGACCCATTCACTTATGAATGAGTTGATTTGGCCTGTGTTTTATCCCGTATGGGTCAAATGGGCCAAATAAAAAAAGCTAAAAGGGGATTGACTCAAAGTGGTTGGATGTTGCTGACACCGATAATATTATAACTGTAATTAGCACATACTTTTGTTATAAGAAATGACAAATAAGTGTTTGTGTGTCAACCCAATCCTGTCTGGCCTTTTTCGGCCCATACTAAAAAAACCTGTTTCAAAACAACCGGTTTTGACCCGTTTGCTGCCCCGCCCATCTTTCCACCTCTAGCAGCTATGTACACATTGTGCATTTTATCTGTTATATTCATATCTTACCTGTTACCCCAATGTCATTCCTTCTAAAGTATATGGAAGTGGAGTTGTTGAATGTTGATGTTCATTTTGGTTTATGTACTATAATTTGATTCTCTTTTATGCTGTTGACTTTGCAGATTTTGACCGGTCATCAAGAAAATGCTGAGTTTGCTCTTGCCACGTGCCGAAGTGAACCCCTTATACTTTCTGGAGGTGATACGTTATAACAGTGCCTTCTTGGACTACTTTGTGAAACATAACTATTTTAGCGGTGCTTAATGCTGACATACTAGAATGATTAATATCTAACATTCTAACGGGCCAATTGAAAACAATTGGCTCTTGTGGTTGATCACAAGGAAAAAGTGTAAAGTTTGTTTCCGTTTCATGCATTTTGCTCTTTAATAAGTTTTTTTCTCTTCTCTTGCATTGTTTTTATTGAGTTATTATTCACGTTTTGAAATATTTAAATTGTTTATGTATCCAATTTTGAGTTGTTTGTTGTATTGTCAGGCAAGGACAAATCAGTTGTCTTTTGGAATATTCATGATCATATATCTACATTAGCAACACAACCAAAGACTGATGGGCCTGGTGATAAGCCTTCTGAGAGCCCTATTGTTCAAGCAAGAGGCGTGTTTCATGGACATACTGATACTGTTGAAGATGTACAATTTTGCCCCTCAAGGTAATTGCCACTGTTTTCATGTTGAAACTAGAGGTGGTCATTTTGACTCATGGGTCAAATAGTCAATTGGGTGTTTCTATATAGAAATAGCATCTATGAATTATGATAGATCTGACTAACTGGAAGCTGGTTTGACTGCTGTTTACCTTGGTGCAGTGCACAAGAATTCTGTAGTGTTGGTGATGATTCTTGTCTTATTCTGTGGGATGCAAGAACAGGTTCTTCTCCAGTTGTCAAGGTAAAGGCTAAGTTCAATGGTTAGTTGATTTTGTGGCTTGTAATTGGTTTGTTTTTGGGTGTCCTAATAAGGCCTTATAAAGTAAGCGGGTGCGTGCATATAATGTTTTCAAATAGAATATAGATATTGTTGTTTTGACTGGTTTACGTATGAAGCAGTCAATCTCCCAGATTCGATTTATTCTATATCGTTGAACTAATTTAGTTTTTGTATTTCTATTTTATGCATTTGTTAAAGACATGAGAAAAGGATTTGGACAACCCGACCCGACCCGGTTCGTTTCGAGCAAAAAAATTACTTGTTTCTGACTCGAAGACACTTAACAATTACTCTTGTAGTTATACCCTCTTGTGTTTTGCAAATGTTTTGTTTGAAATGCATAAATCTATTTTTTCCCCTTTTGTAATTCTTTTGCAGGTTGAGAAAGCGCACAATGCTGATCTTCACTGTGTTGATTGGAATCCGAGCGATGAAAATCTTTTACTAACAGGGTAAAAAAGCGTACAAACTGCCTTTTACTATACTATTTGCTCGTTAGAAATTTCTACATACTAAAGTATGAACCATAAAGCTGGATTCTACAGAAACTGTTCCTGAGCTTAATTCAATTAATTTTTTTAGGTCTGCTGATAACACTATTCGCATGTTTGATCGTCGGAATCTCACTGCAAATGGGATTGGATCACCCATCCACATATTTGAGAATCACAAGGCCGCTGTTCTTTGTGTACAGGTATAACTCAAAAGTAATTTTGTTTTCATTACATGTTTTTTATTGAAGTTCTGCATCATTAAAAGATACTTACGATTATATTTATATTTCAGTGGTCTCCAGACAAATCATCCGTCTTTGGCAGTTCGGCAGAAGATGGAGTCTTGAACATCTGGGATCATAATAAGGTGTTGATCTTATCTTTATCACAGAAAGACCCATTTATAACCAAACGGGTCAAAATTGGCACCTGTACTTTTTTTGCTCTTTTTGCTTTTCTTTTCAATTATGTTTGCTTTTGAGCAGATTGGGGAACTTTCTGATCCATCCACAAAACCGGCACAAGGCTTATTGTTCCGTCATTCTGGGCACAGGTACAAAAAACTCGTTATTTTTATTAATTAGTTGTTTGTTTTTGGTGTAATATAAGCACTTATTCACAAGTATATTCATCCTTTTGTTCTCTTTTTTGTACCAAAGTTCTTATATTTTTGGCAAAATTTTGATAAATCTTTTTCCATATCATGCATTCGTTTCTGGGCCGAACATTTTCATTTTTATTGTTGAGGCGTCCTTCGGATATTTACTAGTTACTACCAATTGTAAACGACACATTATGTTAAACACAATAGATGAAGTGCATGGCATTTGTGTAACTTGTATTGATATTGTTTCTTTTCGGTTTAGTCATAGTCCGTCACATTTATTTTTTCACATATGCTATTCAAGATGAAGCGTCTGGCGGTTGTGTAAAATGTAGGGACAAGGTGGTTGATTTTCACTGGAACGCACATGATCCATGGACAATCGTTAGTGTATCTGACAACAATGAAAGTACTGGTGGCGGTGGTACCTTACAGGTGAGTAACTTCTAGTACATTTCAAAACTCGGACTCAGAGTGGCAGTTTTGTAAGGTTGAATTGATGAACTTGAAAAACGTGTATCCCATTTATCCTAACGGGTTGATGGGTTGTAACTTGTAAGTACAAATGGGTTAAACGGGTTGGCATGTTAATCTTGTATTCTAAATTTAAATGGGTTGACGGCCGGCTAGTTAGTTTAAATGGGTTAATTTGTCACAACCCAAACATGACTCGTTTATTTAAATTGGTTAAACAGGTCAACCCGGACACAACCTGCTTAATATAAAAGATTGAACACGACCACCCGAAACCTGATTATTTCTCATTGTGTCAAACCTAGTCAAAATGGGTTCAAATGATTGTCCTTTTTTTATTTATTTAATACATTAGACACGAGTACAAGTACATGGTCATTAAAATACGAATCTAACGTTTGAATAAAGCCATTTGGGTCAAAATTTCCACCTCTACTATCTAGTTACTGTTTATAATCTTGTAACCTAATACAATATATTATTAATATGTAATTCAAACACGTGCAGATATGGCGGATGATTGATTTAATTTATCGCCCACAAGAGGAGGTTATAACCGAGCTGGATAAGTTCAAATCTCACATTCTCACTTGCTCCTCAGAACAGAACTCTTAGGGTTGTTAAGATTATTATCACCTTAAGTTCATTGTATGGTTGTTTATCGTATTAGACTTAGACTGTTGTTAGCTTTTAAACTTAAACTGCAAAATCGGATTGCTTTTGGTAAGAAAAGGTGCAATCTGCCTTAAAGGTTATTTTATCTTGTGTGTTAGTTTTGGATATCTATTGTTTGATCTAAAAACTTTATATTAAGATATGCACTTAAGTTCTGATTTTATTTATTTCTAGTTTTATAATTAATACATGTATCAAAGAATTAAATTAACGGCTAGATGACATGCACCATTTTGATGTCAGGAAGTTTTGGTTTTGAAAGCAATAGTCATTTATTTTCATGAGGATTGCAACATTTTTTTTGGCGCGGGTTTTGTAGTTTTAGGACTATAAATATACAAAATACAGCTTCAGATAGCTTGATCTTAACATGATGAAAATAAAAGGCTCATTCGTGTCCTAACAAAAACATCTAGGAAATCTTCCTTTTAGTATTGTGCAATAGGTTCTGAGATGAGTTGAAACTGGGGGTGAACACTGGTGGAACAAAGTTAACGAGTTCTCCAGGAATAGGTTGCAGAGATAGGCGGCGAAGGTGTAAATTTTGATTTTAGATACTCGAAAGACCATTTATGTTACGCTTGAGTGAACAGTGGGGACCAAATTTGTCAGTGCGGGATCCAGATTTTTTTTTCACCGGTTCCTCTTGGTAGCTTCTTAAAAGTTCTCACTAATTTTTTTTTTTTCAAATCATACAATGTTTTCACTAATTTTTCCACTTTTTCTAAACAAAGGGGGTTCCTGGGAACCCCCAAAAACTCCCTGGATCCGCCCTGAAATTTGTAATTTTGAAATTCAAGAATCAAACTCGAAATATGCTTTAAAGAAAAATACAATGACCATAAGCATATGATATGATCAAAATCTATCTTGTATCTTTTGTGACATTTGATAAAGAAATTCAAATCGAGTCTTGGGACTTAACTGCTCAAGTATCATCAAGAAAAAGTAGGTGTTGAGAACCCCCCAAGATTGGGTTTTGGTTAAGCTATGTTATTGCTGCTGGCCAAGCTGTGTTGAAAGCGGAATCAAGCAAAGTCGCTAAACACGAGAAAGCTTGTTTAGAGAATCAACATGTGTTTATCCCTTTCGCTTTTGATACATTTGGTTCCCTAGCCCCAGAGGCTGTGGAATTTCTAAACAGGGTCCAACAGGTTGTGAATAGTAATCTCTCAACCTTTAAGGGTCGTTTCGTCTTTAGTAGGATTGGTTTTGCAATTCAAAAGGGGGTTGCGGTGCAGCTTGTTGCCCGTTTACCTGCCACTTGTTTGTAATTTGCTAATTTGGAATAATATTACTTCAATTGACTAAAAAAAAAAAGTACATAACCCCTTAGAACTCTCCCCCAAGTTGGCTCTTTCAAACGGGCATGATGTTCCGCCACAACTAGCTTTACCTTTAACCCCAAAATACACACTTTATCTTTCAAATAGATAAAATATTGAAGTTTTTATTATCTGATTTTATCCATATTCTAATCTATAAATACACTTAAAATATCTTGATATTTTTTTACATTTAAAAAAGGTACAAGAGTGCCCAGCCTCTCCTGCGTGAATGTGAGAGCTAAGACAAGCACCAGGTAAGCACTAACCATCAACATGTTACTTTAAAAAAAGAAATTATATTTGTTTTTAACAAATTCAAGAATAACATATGTTTGGTTTTGAAATAAAATGATTATTATTATTATTATTATTATTATTATTATTATTATTATTATTATTATTATTATTATTATTATTATTATTATTATTATGTTTTTTTTTTACCCTGTTTTGTCCCAGGAAGGCGATTCCTTCACATCACCACCATTGCACTCACCAAGTCAAGCAAGGTTCGGTTCGGTTCACCTTTCTTTTCTTTTGTGTGTTATTTTGGAAAAATACATAGCAATTTATTTATTTATTATTAGGGTTTACCTTTTTTTCTTCTGCTGTTACATCATTGTTAGGATTTTCTGCTTTCAAGATTCAATATAAGTTGGATTTTTTTTTTACAACATTGTAAATAAGTTCCTTTAATAGCATTGACTTCTTCATACAAGTTTTGATTTTCTAAACACATTCACCTGCTGAACCCCTAACCATGGTCTGGTCCATGGTTTAGTTTACTGAAATCATAAAATTAGTAATAATGTCGCAAACCAACCGAACCGTGTTCCTTCGTTAAGGAAATGAACTTGTTCCTGTTCGTTTGTTAATTTTAGGCAACGAACGTTGATGAGCACAAACGAATGTTCATGAACACAAATGAAAACAAACATAGACAATGAACAAAATATATAATACACTTACACTCATCAAATATTTTATTTCTCGGAATTTTGAAATATTTAAATAAAATATAAAAACTAAAAACACTAATGAACTATCGAACACAGACAAACACGCTACCAAACGTTCACCAACATAAATGAACGAACGCGGTCTCGGTTCATGTTTCTTCATTTAACTAAACAAACGAAATTTCTTGTTAGTGTTCATTTGTTTAATAAACAAACGAACTTCCCGTCGAACGGTTCACGAACTGTTTGCCAAACGTTTGGTTCGTTTGCAGCACGGAAAATGTGAGTGGGGATGTGGGCGCAATGTGGCGCTTTGATGGCAAACATTGCGAGCCGCTTTAGTATTTTTGAAGGCTGGTTTGAGGGCTTGGTCAGATGTGACTGACCGTTGTGCTTGGGTCCGGTCCGAAACAAGGATGATCTGACCAGAGGAAAGATCCTCCATCCAGTTTTAAAAGTTTTAACTTTTAATATGATAAAGATGGTTCATGAATATATTACATATACATAATTGTAAGCAGGTATAAAAAGCAATCTCAAATACTAAACACCCCCTATATTTATGTATTTTAGTAATTTTTTTTATTGAGTTGTATATTTTCATCTTCTATCAGGTTCAAATTAAATGGCAGGAAGAAATCGATATCCTCACCGATATCCGTCAGACGGGCCGCCTTCTGGGGCCCATGTCATGCCACCTCATCATCACAATATGCTGGAAGAAGAACTTGAAATGCAACATCATGAAATTCGCAGGCTTTTAGCCGAAAATCGAAGATTAGTTGAAGACCGGATCGCGCTGCAACAAGAATTAAGTGCCGCACGAGAAGAATTTAGGCGAATGAACATTGCAATTACTGAAATTCAAAAAGAAAATGAAATGCATTCGCGGCAACTTATTGAGAGTGGTTTGAAACTTGAAGCTGATATTCGGGCCACTGAACCGCTTAAAAAAGAGGCTGTGCAACTTCATGATGAAGTAAAATGGCTTAATTCTGTTACGCGTGATTTATATGGGCAGATCCAGACTCTCACAAAAGACCTTGCGGAACTGCAAGCTGAGAATAAGCAACTTCCAGCTTTAAGAAAAGAGCTTGATGAATTACACAAGAAGCTTCGGCATGCTAGGTTCGTCATCGTCCCCTCTATTTCATACGCTGTGCATGGGTCGGGTCGGGTTGTTTTATGACTGAATTCGAAACCAACCCGAAAAGTTTGGTTTTTGGGATATGAAAAACAATTACTTTATTTCTTAAGCGATCGGTTTTTTGGTTTGGGCCATTTCAGCCCCACATGCCAATCACACATTTCAGTTTCGGTTTTTGTCTAAGCAGTTAATGTGGTAAAAAATCGGATATCGGTCAAGGACCGATATTTGAGATATAGGTTATCGAGGTGGGGTATCCAGGGGCGCAGCTTAGGCTACGTACGAGGGGGCGCCCGACCCCTCGAACTTTTCGACGCGTAGTGTTATGAATAGTACTTTCCTATAGAAATTTTTTAGGTATATACGTTTCCACCCCCCCCGGTTTCGGAAAAATGGGGGGGGGGGGGGGGCGAAGCTTCGCCACTGCCGGGTATCGGTAACTTTAATATCATGTTGAATTTATATATATAGCAATTTAATATTTTAACCGTAACAATTCAGTATACTCTCCTACCATTAACAAATTAACCTTTTGCAACTTGCAAAACACTAACAATTGTAGCAAGTGGGAACTGATTAAGAATTAAAAGACCAACATTTAACAATTAAGACTTAAAACACTAATAGCAACAATAAGGAGAAAGACGAATGATAGAACTAACAAGAAAGGTACTGATATTGGGAAAGTCGGTGATGATATAACGATATCAACTGCATAAGTTTTTGGTTCAAAGACCTAACATTCAGTTTCGGGCTTTTCGATTTTATATTCACCTGGTAAGTTGCAGTAACTGATACGGTTCATTTAGCTGACATTGTCCATCTTGTAGAGATGCTATTGGTTACGAGAAGAAGGGAAATACCGAGCTTTTGGACCAAAAACAGGCAATGGAAAAGAATTTGGCTTCTATGGCAAGGGAAGTTGAAACGCTTCGGGCAGAACTTTCAAATCCTGATATTAGATCGTGGGGTCCCGGTATGTATTATGTGTTTAAGCTAGCTAATGTTTTTCTTACTTCCAGTTGTGCATTCTTGAAAGTAATAGACTAATTGCAACAACTTTGATGCTATAGAAAAATGAAGAACATGTTACATATTGTTTTTCATATTTTTAATGTATATACCTGGGCTAAACCATGTCTCCTTACTGGCTGTTGATACTTGACTGTTTAGATGGATCATACTGGACGAATTTCGGCACTTACGACAACAGTTTTCTCCCTCCGTATGGGCGTCATCCTGTATGGTTGCTACATCATTCAAAGTGTTACTTAACACACATTTTATTTCAACTTAACATTTCATCGGTTAAAAAAAATTACCCTTATACTTTCAGGGTGCTGCTGAAAACGGTCCGTTTTCTACTCCACGGGCAGAGCTCGAGAAACCTTGAACGACGGGTCGATAAAATGTGGATAGTTCAGTTTGAAGTTACATATTCTCACTCATGAATGGGTAAATGACCCATGGTATAGCTAGGTGAAAAAGGACTTTTGGGTACTACCACTTGCAACAATGATTCTCTTATATGGCTGTCTGTCATATTAGTGAGTAGTAGTTAAAGTGTTATGGTTTAGAAATCCTAATATAAGTTTTGGTTAATTTCATGATTTATCCCCTAAATTTTTCTTTGCAAATGATCAAATTGTATGAACGACTCGTCTGAAAATTTTATACGTATTTAGTTCGTTCCCCTAACTGATTTTGCCTTAAAATTTACTAGTCTCGAGACTTTCAACCAGAGCTTAAAATCCTAATTGAGATCCTTTTTGGCACCTCAAAATCCAAAAGTCATGATGTTGATGAGGATGTTTATTTAAAACATGTGACATGCAAAAATATTATAATAATTAGAGCTTACCCGTGTAACAAATTATCATGAGAACTACCATCACATGTGATTTCATGTGTTGAATCATTGTGCGGTTTAACTTTAAGGTTGTATTATTCTATAAATCTTAAAGATGAGGAGGGTTTTAATGTAGAAACATCATGTATTTATAAGCACATTTGAATAGTAGGGTGATGTTTTATTTTACCCGTTTGAACATTGCACATGATAATTAGGTAAACTCATCAAATTACTAGCTTCTAACGTGCATCATGCATGTATGTGCCAACCGTATACGTACAAATATGTACGTGTATCGTGTACGTGGGTCTTGTATATCGTTTATGTATTTTTACCCACATACATGTTATGTTTTTTTAGAATAAACAAACTTTTTACAAGTTACAAGTAAAATAATGAATCATAAAAATATATTTTTAATCATTGTGAATTATATTAAAATACCGACATACGTACGTGTATCGTGTACTTGGGTTCGGGTTTTTTTATACCCGGGTATTAAAACGGGCGGGAATGCAGTAAATGGAAAGATGGAAATCGAAAGCAAAAATGGCTCCAAAATCCGAGTTGAAGAAGACATGGATTTCGGCAGAGGATTAGGGCTTGGTTCCACTGACCGAACAGTTTCTCGCCGCCATGTTTCTTTCAAACCCAACGAAGAAGAAGAAGACGGAAGCAGCAGTGTTTATTTCCAAGTGAAAGGCAAAAACCCCATTTGGGTACGACATTCCACAAACCCCCACATTAGGGTTTACAATGCTTCTCAATCTGGTCAATTAAACATCGGAGATTCATTCTGTCTGTCTTCCAAACACCCTGTTTGGTTTAATCTGAACAAAATCGCATCATCTAATAGATACGAGGAAGCCTTCGCAGGGTTTGATCATGATGAAATTGAGACCACTGATGTCGATGATCCTGTTAAAGGTTTGATTTTTATGAAATTACACATCTTGTTTAGTTTTTGTTTAAATAAAAATGTGTGCTTTTTGGTGTTTCTGTTTTATTAATTTGTGTGTTTGCAGAGTTTGGCTTTGTTGTTATAGGGCATGAGTTTGATTGCTACCAGAAGAAATTGATCCGGGAGACGAGGAACTGGAATTGGTTTCTTGAAGAACCTATCAAGGATAGCGATGATGAAGACGACGAGAAAAGGTCAAGAAAGAAGAGGAAGAAGAGTGGAAAGAGGGATGATGATCAAGTTTGGACGGGTGAGAGCGAAGAAGAAGAAGAAGAAGATGTTGAGTCGATTAAGAAGTTGAGAAATGACACGAAACCTAAGTATTCAACTAGATCGAAAGATAAAGGTAGAAAGGGTGTGGGTGCAGGTAAAAGTGTCAAAGATGACGCAAAGAAGAAGGCGAGGAGTGATGAAGATGAAGGTGATGAAACATTGGGTGGATTCATAGTTGACGATGAAGATATAGGAGAAGGAGATGAGGATGATGATGACAACGAGGAAGAGTTTGAAGAAGACGAGGAGGATGAGTAGTTGTTTGTTTAAAGTTTTCATTTAGGATTTCTGTGTTTTTATGTTGTTGTATGCTAGTAGTCGTAACATGTACAATTACGCAGTTTTCTACCAAGTTTGACGTGTATTGTGCCCATAAGTTCACATGTTTTGTGAGTCACCCGTCTTTCATGTCCCTAGCCGATCTGAGGTTAGTGGCAGACCCAATAGTTTTATTCATAGGGGGCTTAACAAAAATTTTATAGGTGCGATCGGGAGTTAGCTCTAGCCATTTGTAACAGTCGGACCCTCGCACCAACCAATGTGTTTTGGCCACTCTTTTAGAATGACGTAGGATACATGTATATACTGGTTAGACCATAATAGAATAACCACAATACTTGGTAACAATACTAATATACTCTCTGGTCTGGTTATACCATAACATGATAGTCATGTTTACTTGATTTCACATTGGTTGGTTCATAATCAAATCCACACCGTTCATCTCACTTGACTCGAATTGCATTATCAGATGATTCGGATCCGAATTTTGACCAATAATGAAGTCAAAGTTCTCCGGTGGATGAAGATGAAGAACTAATGATGGTGGAAGGGGAGGAAGATCAGTTTCACTGTGAATCATCAAATCCATCTCACTTGGCTCGAATTGCATCGTCGGATTGTCTGGATTCCGATATTGACCAGCAATCATCAAGTCAAAGTTAAGGTTTTGAATCTCTTTATTCTTTGGGTTAGCAGCAAGAAGCTTCTTTTTCTTCTTCTTCATGTTGGAATTGCAGAAGTTTTTAATGGCACTATCTGTTCTTCCTGGTAAGTGTTTTGCTATTTCTGCCCATCTATTTTCAAACAAAACAAATCAGAATTTTAAATTATAATAAAAAACACCAAACATCAGCATTCATTTTATACTTATTTCCCAATTTATTGTGTAGATTGATTATGAGCGTCGCTTCTTCATCAGAAAAGTTTCCTTGTCTTAAACCGGGTCTTAAATAATTAATCCATCTTAATCTGCAACTCTTGCCGCTCCTTTGTAACCCTGCTTTTAAAAAATGAGTAAATATCTCAATATATAATATAACCATATTAAAAAAAAAACAAAATTACTTAAGTTATTATTTTTTTTCTGAGTCATGTCGTGTTTCTAATTTTATTATCTTCGTAAAGAGTGAAACGTATTCTGGGTTTAGACGAGTAAAAGTAGAAACATGATCAAAGATTCACGTCTATTATGCGTGAAATTGTTTTGACATGAACATATAGATATAAAAGACTTGAATAACGGCTACAAATAATAAGATAGAAATAAACCGGCAAATTTAGGAACAACGCTCCAAGAACCATGGAGACCATGGATAGAAATGTACTTGACGAGTTTTTCATCCTCTTCCGGTGACCATAATCCTCTTTTCAGTGAGTTGTTCATGTTTCTCGAACGATGAGTGAGTGATCATTGGCAAGCAAACGATGTAATATATATATTTATGTACACGTGCACGCTTGCGTGCCCATGTGACGACGAAAATGATGATGATATTGAATGTTGAGAATCAAATAGAATTTTGTAGGTCATAAATGGAAAAAGATAAAGTAGGGTGCATAGCATAGAAAGGGGGTCCTTCCTGGTAGTCCTTATTAGTCAAAGTGATGGATAAAACTTTAATTTAGGTTTGCTTATTTTAAGGTTTGAATTGAAAGGCATATCTCTTGCAGGTATTTCATTCTATTGCTTTTATTGGAAGATTCTTTGAATTTATTGACATTTGAGGGGACTAAAACATTTTGCATTGTTGTTGTCAAACACAAAAGTAGGAATCTAAGTCATGTCTATGGACAAAGATAGTAGACTTTTGGTAATGTGTCGTCGTTGATAAAAGTTGTTATAATCCTTTCGCATCATGATGCGTGAGATATGCAGTCCCCTACCAATCCATATAGTTCAAGGTAATCTAATTAATAAACGTCATGTCTCTACGCGAGATTACTTTTAGGGAGATCATGTTCGGCTTCCTTTCGTGGTGACATGTTTTTAGAGAAAACCAACCCCATAAACTTGATTGATGGCTTCTTTCAACATTAGAATTGGCTATAAAGCTTAGGGGCTGTTTGGCAACATCTGAACCAATAAGTGCTGAATGAATAAGAGGTCTGAATGGGTAAGAGGGTCTGAACCAGTAAGTGCTGAACCAGTAAAGTGCTGTTTGGTTGCACCTCTGAATGACTGTGTAAAATGACATTTTTACCCCTCTCAACAAAACTAAATAGCAACTGTGGCATCCTCAAACAAATAATTCAGCATCCTATGCCTCGATTAATTATGGACAAAAAAAACATCACCAACAAACAAAAAAGTCTCATTACAAAAACATCACCAACATCACTATGTGCATTCTCTGAGGACTGAGGAGTCACTTGACACCACAAATCACCTTCTCACCTCTTGCTTCTTCACAAAGAACAAACTAGTTTACATCAAATTAGCATCAAGATCGGTGAATTCCCAACAATAAATTTTCATCAAAATAGCATCAAGAAGAACCTGTGGTCAAGAAGGTGCAGCGGCGGTGCTAGCACCGTCTGCGACGGCGGAACCGGCTGTGGAGGAGGAGGCGGCCGTGGAGGAGGCGGTGTGGAGGAGGAGGCCGGCCGTGGAAGAGGCGGTGTGGAGGAGCCGGCTGTGGAGGAGGAGGCGGCGGTCGGAGGAGGAGAGGGAGGCTGAGGGCGGCGGTCGAGGCAGGAGAGGGGTTGTTCGGTGGAAGAGAGGGAGGATGAGGGCTGTGGGAGGTGTTCGGTGGTGAGGAGACGAGGAGAGGAGGAGGAGGGCGGCGGGAGGTGGTGAGGAGACGGGGTGGGGGCGGAGGTTTTGAGAGGTGGGTTTCTTCTCCATCAGAGGTGAAAGGGGTGAAAGGGGGCAACGCAGGTCTTTTTTTCTTTCAGCATGTTTATATCTCTGAATGATTCAGCACTGAATCATTAAGAGGCTTCCCATTAAGAGGCACAACCAAACAGCCCCACCTCTGTCCGAATAAGAGGTCCACCTCTTAATGATTCATTAAGAGGTGTGCCAAACAGCCCCTTAGTGTTCGAATTTAGCTTGTGAATCCGACTAATGTTGTATTCTGGTGGTGTGCGGATTGTAAATGAGTTTAAGTTTGAAAAAACACTTCTTGTAGTAGTTTTAAAGAAAACTAGGTTTATTACTATGGCCATGTTGCGGCGAACTTCTTTTGTCATTTAGTCTGTGTTTACATGTGTTTTGAAATCACTACAAGCGCGTTACGCACAGAACCGTTGACAAGAATAAAAAGAAAATGTAGAAAAAAAAGTATAAGATAACCGAAAGAAAATAAAAAAAAAGTTTTATGGTAATGATGTTCGTATGAAACCCGTGGTCAGAGATGAGCAAATGGTATTGGGTACCGGTACCGAATCTCCCGAACCGAAAGATTTTAAGTCAATTCGGTAGCAACCTTTTGCTTTCCTGGTACCGGTTTGCTACCAGTTTTTACCTTCATATACCTGTACCGTAACCAGTATTTTCGATACCATTCCATTTCGTCCAGAAGTGTTTTCGTCCAAGGGAGGGTGTTTCGGGTGGGTATTTCGGGTGGGTAGTGTTTCGGGTGGAGGGATGTTTTCGGGTGGGTAGTGTTTAGGGTGGGTAGGGGTGTTTGTCCAAGAGAGGGTGTTTCGGGTGGGTGGGTGGGTAGGGGTGTTTGTCCAAGAGAGGGTATTTCGGGTGGGTGGATTTTAATATTTAAGTATTTATAAAAAAAACAATTTTTAAGTGTTATTAAAAAGTCAACAAAAGATGCCAAAGGGCCCAGAAGTGTTTTCGTCCAACTGTTTCGGGTGGGTATTGCAAAAATTCCACTTTATTATTCATTAACTTTGTCACGTGTCTATATGTTATATGTGAGTGGATGTAGTGAACCAATAAGGAAAGTTTACTATTACTATGATGTGACAACTACTATTCATTAGGTTGGTTTATTAATATATAGGATAATTTATGTTTTGTAGGTTTTTATCAAACCTGTCTCATGCGGAAACCAAACTGAAACGAACGGTTAATCTAAACAACCATAAAAATTACTCGTGTCAGAATTACTTTTATCCAAGTAATTTATGTGTGAAACCACAACTAGAAGTCTGGGTGATCGATGCATTTTAGGTACGCGTTATTGAATATTAATTGTGATGAAATGCATTGATAATATTATAATATATGATTCTTTGTTATGTTTTATTATGATGCGGGTTAAGATCCTAAAGAGAAGAAATTAAAGAATTAAATATTAATAATCATAACCACAACAAACCTACATAATATTATATTAAGATTTATTTATTTATTTATAATACTGGGATGGTTGTGCACATAGAAATTAGTCGAAGGTTGACAAGGGGTTTTTGGATCCCTGGGAAGTTTGGGCCAAGAATTCGGAAACCAAAATAAATAAAAACCAGATTAAATGAGGCCCAACCCAACTAATGGAATTGCTCTAGTCTACTGTGAATGGAACGATCCTTGCATGTCTTCTGTTTATTGTTTTTGAATTTCACTTTAAATTTAAATGTCCATAGGAATAACAAAACACATTGTGGGTTTCGTGTTTTAAGATGCCTTTTTGAATTTTATAAATCAATTTCAGATTAAAGCATTTCATGTTTATACAAAATCAATAAACAGATAAGACCAAACGATTTTATGTAAAGAACGAGATGGTTTTTTATGTGAAAAAAATCGTGATTTTTTTTTTTCATATTGGAAAGGTCATATGTTTTCCTTTATATATAGGTCAAACTGTTACAACGATCATGCTGTATTGTTGCAGCCCTTCACGAAAGGGTATGACAGGCGGGGTATAACATACGACGATTACAACGACTTTGAAGTTATCAGTCGTAACAGTGGAAATTCTCGGTACCACTTCTTAGACATTTGCCTCTGAACGGTTAAGCATTATACTGACTCTTAATGGTTCAGACCTCTTACTGGTTTAGCACTTAATGGTTCAGACCTCTTACTGGTTCAGCACTTAACCATTCAGAAGTTGCCAAACGTCCCCTTAGTCATTTTGCCAACAACGGTCATTGCCACTGAATTCAATTTTAAATGATCTTAGTTTTCAGCTGCAACTTTTAACCATCAATGCAAATCCGAAGCATTCCAATGTAGTAATGTTTTAACTGCTAGGGACTCTGCCCCTTGGACTCCATCGAAGTGTCGTCCTAAAACCGGTCAGGGTGCTACACCGGACCCCACCAAGGGGGTTGTGCCTCCTTGAAACCCCCCATGCTCTAGGGGTTTCGCCCCCTAAGAACCATTGAGATTCCATGGTGTTTGAAATCAAAAGAATCTTTGATAGAGCTTTATTCAGCACCTCCTATTACGTGTTATTTGATAGATCAGTTAGTATTTATAAATTGTTAAACTAATCAAAGTTTAAAATCATATAACAATTCATAGACAAAAAAGCTTTTAACCTTGAAAATTTGGGATAGTCGGGTTTGTAAAGTGTTTCGGGTGTCTGATTCATTTTTTCTGATTTTTTCGCTTGTAATGTTGTTTTTGATGTATTATGCCAGCTTCTTGTTGGTTTTTTTTCATTTAAATAAACTTGTTTTGTTGGTCATTAAAAAAAATTCAATAAAAATTCATAGACAAAAAGTTATTCAACCAAAAACGGGACACCTATAACAAAAGGAAATTAATGCTCTGGTTGTTGATCATGAATTTATCATTGATGAAATTTGACCACCTTGTTGACCAATCTAACAATCATTTTTATAACGGCAAATTTCTTTTTATTCTTGTCGTCTGTGGGACTTGAAGCCAAGACCGGTTTGAAATCGAAAAAAATCTTTGATAGAGCTTTATTCAGCACCTCCTATTACGTGTTATTTGATAGATCAGTTAGTATTTATAAATTGTTAAACTAATCAAAGTTTAAAATCATATAACAATTCATAGACAAAAAAGCTTTTAACCTTGAAAATTTGGGATAGTCGGGTTGTAAAGTGTTTCGGGTGTCTGATTCATTTTTTCTGATTTTTTCGCTTGTAATGTTGTTTTTGATGTATTATGCCAGCTTCTTGTTGGTTTTTTTTCATTTAAATAAACTTGTTTTGTTGGTCATTAAAAAAAAATTCAATAAAAATTCATAGACAAAAAGTTATTCAACCAAAAATGGGACACCTGTAACAAA
Organism: Helianthus tuberosus; assembly: GCA_030545235.1. Lineage (NCBI taxonomy): Eukaryota > Viridiplantae > Streptophyta > Magnoliopsida > Asterales > Asteraceae > Helianthus > Helianthus tuberosus. The sequence continues at coordinate 384,443 of JARYGA010036071.1, forward strand.
AGGAAATTAATGCTCTGGTTGTTGATCATGAATTTATCATTGATGAAATTTGACCACCTTGTTGACCAGTCTAACAATCATTTTTTTAATGGCAAATTTCTTTTTATTCTTGTCGTCTGTGGGACTTGAACCCAAGACCGGTTTGAAATCGAAAAAAATCTTTGATAGAGCTTTATTCAGCACCTCCTATTACGTGTTATTTGATAGATCAGTTAGTATTTATAAATTGTTAAACTAATCAAAGTTTAAAATCATATAACAATTCATAGACAAAAAAGCTTTTAACCTTGAAAATTTGGGATAGTCAGGTTTGTAAAGTGTTTCGGGTGTCTGATTCATTTTTTCTGATTTTTTCGCTTGTAATGTTGTTTTTGATGTATTATGCCAGCTTCTTGTTGGTTTTTTTTTTTCATTTAAATAAACTTGTTTTGTTGGTCATTAAAAAAAATTCAATAAAAATTCATAGACAAAAAGTTATTCAACCAAAAACGGGACACCTATAACAAAAGGAAATTAATGCTCTGGTTGTTGATCATGAATTTATCATTGATGAAATTTGACCACCTTGTTGACCAATCTAACAATCATTTTTATAACGGCAAATTTCTTTTTATTCTTGTCGTCTGTGGGACTTGAAGCCAAGACCGGTTTGAAATCGAAAAAAATCTTTGATAGAGCTTTATTCAGCACCTCCTATTACGTGTTATTTGATAGATCAGTTAGTATTTATAAATTGTTAAACTAATCAAAGTTTAAAATCATATAACAATTCATAGACAAAAAAGCTTTTAACCTTGAAAATTTGGGATAGTCGGGTTGTAAAGTGTTTCGGGTGTCTGATTCATTTTTTCTGATTTTTTCGCTTGTAATGTTGTTTTTGATGTATTATGCCAGCTTCTTGTTGGTTTTTTTCATTTAAATAAACTTGTTTTGTTGGTCATTAAAAAAAATTCAATAAAAATTCATAGACAAAAAGTTATTCAACCAAAAATGGGACACCTGTAACAAAAGGAAATTAATGCTCTGGTTGTTGATCATGAATAAAACCTCATTCAAATGAAATACAATTTACTTACTGTGTGTATGAAAAGTAATTTAAACGGTGCAATTACTTGCATTGTTACGTTGCTACAGGATTTGATGAGCTCGGTACCAACCGGTACCGAAAATACCGTTACCGAAATCCCCAAAAGTGGGTACCGGTACTGAATATACCTGGTACGGTACGGTTCGGTACCGATCGATACCGGTACAACACCGTTATTTGAGGGTAAAAACCGGTGAATACCGGTGCCGAACCGGTACCGAAAATACAACCGGTTTGCTAAATTTGATACCGGTACCGGTACCTGATACCATTTGCTCATCACTTATAGGCCCAAAAGTGTGTACCTGTATCAAATATACCTGGTACGGTACGGTTTGATAACGGTCGGTACTGGTACGACACCGGTAATTGAGGGTAAAAACCGGTGAATATCGGTGTCGAACAGGTACCGAAAATACACCCGATTTGGTAAATTTGATACCGGTACATACACTCGATACCATTTGCTCATAATTATTATCATATAGTAATAGGTTATTATCATATAGTAATATAAAACTACTGTTCATTCAGTTTTAATATTATCATATAGTAATTTATCATTGATGAAATTTGACCACCTTGTTGACCAAGCTAACAATCTATTTTTTTTAACGGCAAATTTCTTTTTATTCTTGTCGTCTGTGGGACTTGAACTCAAGACCTCCCTCTCCCAAGGTGTTTAAAGGCTTTGCCTTTGCCAATGGATCACCACCCCATTGCCTTTGCCAATGGACCACCACCCCATCGGTGCCAAGCTAACGTCTGTGGGACTTGAACCCAAGACCTCCCTCTCCCAAGGTGTTTAAAGGCTTTGCCTTTGCCAATGGATCACCACCCCCATTGCCTTTGCCAATGGACCACCACCCCATTGGTACCAAGCTAACAATCTAACCTCTTTTATTTATAGATTTAGACTAAAAGGTTTAGATCATAGTTATCGATAGCGAATAACGACGAGGTACCTATATGCTATGTAGCGATAGCGACGAAATAGCGCCCGCTATTTTGTGTTTAGCGATAAGGTAATTAAAAATTAAAGAAATAAAAATAGCTATTTGTAATTTTTTTATATATATATAATGTTAATTTTATACTTTTTACGTATAAATTTTGACGTTTAAGGACCAAATGTAAACTAGTGATGATAGAGGGGGTTAAATGGTTAAATACACAAACTAATTTACACTTTTATGTAAACTTTTACAAGTTTTAGGGACTATATGTTAACTAGTGAAAATATAGAGGGGTTAAAGGTTAAAATCCAAAAAGTTATTTAACCCCAAAAAGCTAAAACACAAAACACACGCAACCCCTCTTTTCTCTTCTTCTTCTTCTTCTTCTTCTTCCTGACTTCCGGTAAGTTTCCGACAGAAACTACAGCACCGGAGCCGGAATTCGTGGTCGGAATCCCGCTATAATCACGTTATGGAGTCGCTAAATAACATATGGCGAGATATGGTCGATTTGCTACGAAGTGCGCGATAGCGAATGCTATAACTATGGTTTAGATGCAAAAAAAAAATAATAAAAAAATAAAAATAATAATGAGTGAAGTTCAAGGATTGTCCTTTATCTTTATACCCATTTTCAGGTGTTGTCCTTTATGTTCAAAATTGACGAGTTTTGTCCTTTATGTTTTCATATCATACACGTTTTGTCCTTTAGGCCTAACCCAGTTAGTTTGTTCAGTTAAATTTGGTCATATGCTTTGTACATGAGAGCATTTTTGTCAATTCAAAGGTAAGTTCAACGCTAGATTTACAGCTCCAAGCTTCTGCAACCTTTGAATTGACAAAAATGCCCTCATGTGCAAAGCATATGACCAAATTTAACTGAAAATACTCACTGGGTTAGGCCTAAAGGACAAAACTCGTCAATTTTAAACATAAATGATAGCGTCTGAAAATATGTATAAAGATAAAGGACAATCCTTGAAATTCACTCTAATAATAAGCAAAATGTTTTATTCTTCTCATTGTTTGGTTCTATCATGACTGGATGGATGAAAATCATGCAAGAGGTTGTCTTAATTAATCCGCCCAGCCAGCGGGATGCTTAAACGGAAACAAGCCAACTTTACATTGGAATATTGAGTCGAATGCAGCATGTACATCTTTCCTTACCCCAACCCCAACCCCAAAAATGCTAAGATTTAGTGCATTGAGAAAGACAACGTCATCAGCATATAATATAATATAAAAAGTGAGATAGAACCAGAAGCACTGAAAAGACACTAGTACTACATCTTTTTATTATTATTATTATTATTATTATTATTATTATTATTATTATTATTATTATTTTTTTTTTTAAAGTAGCATAAAAAAAGTTATTGAAAAACAAAAATATCATTGCTGCTGGCCTGCTGCTAGTAGAGGTGCACAAAATAACCGGTTAATTAACCGTAACCGGTTATTAACCGAAACCGTAACCGGTTAATAACCGATTTAGGAATAACCAGTTACTGGTTATTTTTAACCGTAGGTTAGTAACCGGTTATAAGTGTTTAGTATAATAACCGGTTATTAACCGGTTTTTTTTAAACCAGTTTTTTAATCGAAAAAATAACCGAAAAATTCAAAAAAAAGGCAAAAAAAACCGGTTAATAACCGAAAATAACCGGTTAATTAACCGAACCGGTTAAAGTAATTAACCGGACCAGTTAAAAAAATAACCGATTAAAGTAATAACCGGTTAAAGCATTAACCGGTTAAAGTCAAAAAGTCAAATTAACCGGTATAGCACCTCTAGCTGCTAGTGAGTTCTAAAATCTTTATTTATTGGGCCAATGAATAACGCTAGCCCAGCTAGCTAAGAAAGTCCAAAAGGCTTGGCTGGTACAGGAGGAGGAGGAGGACTTTGTTTGTTTGTTTGTTTGTTCCAGAAAGAACGAAAGTCACTAGCAATGGCGGACGGAGGATCTGAATCATCCGCAAAATCTCTAGGTTGGTTAATTCTCTTTTATTATTATTATTATTATTATTATTATTATTATTATTATTATTATTATTATTATTATTATTATTATTGTATAATTTACCTGTTTTGATTATCAATAACAAAGCTTCAGTTGACTGACTGGTTGATTCAGAAGAAGTAGGGTTTTGATGATCGACAATTAATTAACTAATTAATTAATTAATTCTCTGACCAGCAAGCAACACAACTTTAATCGTTCGTTTGCGCATATGTGTGGACGCTCGGGGTGCACTAATTTTAATGTTATTTTATTAATTTCTAGAAAATAACGTTAAAAGAGGGGATGGTTAATCATGCATCATGTGGTGGTGACGTTGATAGCCGAAAGACAACGGAGTACATGCACTAATTGGTCTTTGTCTTAATTGCCGGTGCCTTATGTCCAAGGCCATTGAGTCAGGGGTGGTCTCACTGGAAGGCAAGCAGCCTCCTCGACCCTACCTTAGCTTTGCTATTGGTGGGATTTACTAAGTATGATGATAAATCTGCCAGAAGAATAATACATCACGCACACGCATTAATTATGTTGTGCATTTGTCTTCAAATAATTTACATTAGTTAGTTAGTAGTGTTACAAGATTTGATGCGTGTGAGAGATTAAGCCTGCTTTGCTTCGCTTTGACAAGTTTCCGCTATTGGTTGGTATTACTATTAGGGTCCAGTGTAAATCTAACAAAAAAGACCTTTTTGCACCAAGTTTGATCTGTAAAAGGATCTCATTGATGCTCTATCTGAAAATACATTATTCATGCCATCAACACATACACACGAAGACTGACTGACTGACAGATGTATACCGACACATAGGGTAGGGATAGTGTACATTAATTCAAAAGTGTGAGAAGCGTATTATAACACTATATAACACCATATAAACACCGTATAACACTATGTAACACCATATAACATCATGTAACACTATGTAACACTATATAACACTGTATAACAATATATAACACTATACATCTATCATAGACATGCTATCAGACAAAATATAGTGTTATATTTGTTATACAGTGTTATATAGTGTTATATGTTGTTATATGGTGTTACATAGTGTTATACGGTGTTTATATGGTGTTGTATAGTGTTATATAGTGTTATAATACACTTCTCACACTTCTGAATTAATGTACAAGATCCTCTACCCCGACACATATAAATTTATGTATTTTATTTTGGGTTTTTTTGAAAATGTAGAGGAAGAAGCAAAAGCAAAAGCCTCAAACTTGATTGAAAAAGGCAAGGAAGAAAACAAGAAGAAATCACCTAGCCATGATAAGGAAACACATGGAACAAGCAATGACATTGATGAAGACACCCCAATAGAAAAAGTCAAAGGACCCGGTGTTCTTGAAAGAACTAAGGAAGAGATTGAAGCCGTTGTTGAAGCAATTCACCCTAATAAGTAAAATCTTTAACCTTGTTACTCATTTCCTGCAATAATGTTCTGCTATTCTAGTCATGCTAGTTTTTTTCAGAACTAGAAGATGTCAACTATGTTTTGTAGTTGGTATGTATGCCAGTGATCATCTTTATTGGTCCATTTTGTCTTTTGATTCTGGTTATTGTTTTCAATACCATATAGAAAACAGCTATATTCACAGTTTGAGAATTCAAACATATAACTAAAATATGTCTAACTAATATCTTAAAGGGGATATGGGCATTCATTCCATAATTGTTCATAACAGTTATCTGATTATTTGGGGATCATTTTATATGAAAACCATAAATAACCAGAATTTAGTTAACAATATTGGGTGTCGGCTTGTTTTTTTTATAATTATTATTAATTTGTTATGTGATCCTAGTTATTAAATATATGAGTTAACTGTCATTTTCGTCCCTGTGGTTTGTTCACTTTTGCCATTTCAGACCAATTTTAAAAAAATGCACCAGTTTCCTCCCTAGTTTCCTCCCTGACATACTGGAAATGTGTCACTTCAGTCCAAATATTAAAACCCAGTTAAGTCAGACATGTTAAATGAAGGGTATTTTTTAAAATTGACAATAATACCCTCCATTTAACTTGTCTGACTTAACTGGGTTTTAATTTTTGGACTGAAGTGGCACGTTTCCAGTATATCAGGGAGGAAACTGGTGTATTTTTGAAAATTGGCCTGAAATGACAAAAGTAAACAAACCACAGCGACGAAAATGACAGTTACCTCTAAATATATCGTATTGCTTTAAAGCTATGCCAAACACTCCCTATGCGTCTTCTTTAATAAATGTAAGGTTTGACATGAGGTGTATTTGACTATTTGGGATTGCTTGTTAAGAATATTTACGCGATGGGCGCCATTGGAGATGCTCTAAGCAATCACAAACAGCCCCTATATTTTCATATGGTACTAAAATACGAGCCACAATAGACCCTATTTTTTTTTTTTTTTTTTATAAAAAAAGGTTATTTACATTACCCTTAAGTTGTTTTTTGGGCAGCAAATGATGTAAAACTATGGGTTGTTAATTTTGATTCAGAAAGTAGGGGCAGTTAGGGTTGAAGGGGTCTGAGCAAATGGTTAAGACCATATACCAATAATATCTGACTACTGACCCATTCCAGCTACTATTTTAGTTGTAGAAAACCCAAAATTATAATAAGTATAGTATTAATGAGAGCATGCCATTGCAAATGTGGATGGATACTTGAGAAAACATCTTTCACTGGCCCATCAGATAAACCCTCACAGGAAAGACCTGCCAACATTCATTGCCTTATACATATACATATAGACACACATAATATTTAGTGTATCATTGACTTGACTGTGTTATGTATCATAGTCAAAGTACAAGTTACAAGTGGCTATACGGTTCTCGCATTCTTTACTTAAAATTGGTTTGTAATGTGCTACACGGTTCTCACATTCTCTACTTAAAATTGTGGTTTGTAATGAATGTTTCGTTGTATATATTTCGCTCTCGCAACTATCCACTTTACATAAATGGCAACTTGCACAAGATAAATACTTAAATACGAACATTATAGTGGTTTTTAATCAGCCAGTTTTAAATTATGTGTAAAATAACACTCCAATTATATATATATATATATATATATAGGGTAAGGATAGTGTAAAAAGGGCCTAAAGTGTGAGAAGTGTATTATAACACTATATATAATACTATATAACACCATATAAACACCGTATAACAATATGTAACATCATATAATACCATATAACACTATGTAACACTATATATCATTATATAACAAATATAACACTATACATCTATCATAGACATGCTATCAGACAACCTATAGTGTTATATTTGTTATATAATGATATATAGTGTTACATAGTGTTATATGGTGTTACATATTGTTATACGGTGTTTATATGGTGTTATATAGTATTATATATAGTGTTATAATACACTTCTTACACTTCTTACACTTTGAGCACTTTTTACAGGATCCTCTACCTATATATATATATATATATATATATTGTTTTATTTCTTTCCTGATTTTAGTTAACTTTTAAAATCATATTTAGTATTTATTACAATGTTCTTCGTCCTACCTTGACTATTGAGAAATTTTCATTCGAGAAAGAGATGTACAAATAAAGGGGCGAAGCTGACTCGACCAGATGGTAGAGATTGTTTAAGAATCGAGGTAGGCACCGTGAAAGAAATAACTTCGCTAGCTTATTATATTGAAATAAAATATTTCAGTTATTATGTTGATATTCTATATGTATTTTTACAGCACTCCTTGATCAAATCAAAATCATAGTGCCCTAACTTTCTCTTCTCAGGTTAAAAGCTAGTTTTCACGCAAGTGTAAGCCTTTAATTATCTTACCCTTTATCCAAAATAATAATCATTACTTTATTATGTTGGTTTTTTTTTTTTTTTTTTTCGAACAACAAAACTTTTATATAACAAAATTGGATAAATTACATTTTTCGTCCTTTATGTTTGTAACAGGTTGAAATGGATGACCTTTAACTTTAATAATTACAGTCACAGTCATTTATTTGCAAAACATGTTACACCTTAAGTCCTTTGACTCTAACCTGGTTAACACTTTCAGTTAAATGAGGTCATGTGCAACCCATGTGAGGGCAAAACAGTCATTTAATAAAAAAAAGAATATCAAAATTTAAAAATTATAATCATCATCTCCCCTATTCTATCTCCCCTATATTCTCTCTCTCTACTCTCAAATAATCAGAAAGATAGGAATTAATAAATAAAAGGATTCAGATAAAAAAAACCACAAACCATCATGAAGAACAACCCAGGCAGCTTCTCTAACCCTAACCACAAACCATCAGGAAGAACAACCCATCCAGCTTTTCTTCTGTCGGTCTACACTGTCTCTGACCACCTCCTTGTAAGGTCAACTGATCTTGAAACTGCTGCTGCTGATGTTGATGCTGAAACCTGTTATTGGTTCTGTTTGATGTAACAAGTCCACCGTCAACACCTACCATTGATGGTGTCGAGTTCCTTTCGTCATCATCTTCATCATTCTCAACTTCTTCTTTCACATCCAACCCCATGTCTTCATCGTTTGCAGACTAGCCCTCAAAATGCTATAAAAATCCCTCCATGATCAGCACCATACATACATACTTCCTATCTTCAATAGATTCTGTCACATATTAACAATTCATCATCAAACTTAAATTAATAAAACACTTTATATTCATTACAATTTCTGTCTAAAATCAATAAAGTAGATATTTTACTTGATAAAGAAATCAAAAACACACAAAACCCCCCCTTTTTAAATTAAATTAAATAATTCTGGTGGCAGAATACAATTCCAATTATATAAAAGCATCAAATTATCATTACCTACAATCTACACATTCAAAAGAAAGTATGATTTTTTACACATTTTTTTCATGTAAAAAAAGAACAGTTATGTCAGAAATCACAAACTAGCATAATTCCTAAACAAAAACAGCTAAATTCAGCATTCAACAAATCACAAACTAATTATAACATTCTCAACATCAAAATTGATACAATTTCTATTAAAATTCATCAAAAGGTGAAGAATTTCGTCACCATTACATCATCAAAACTGTCCTTCTTCTTCTTCATAAAGCTAGGGCAAAAGACGTTGCGATAGCAGTAGCAATAGCGACACCTCCGTCGCGAATAACATGATAAGAGATATAGAGATAGAGGAGGTCGCCGGAGAAAAAAGGACGCCGGAGGTATCGAAAAAGGGGGAAATGTTTTCCGGCAACCACCATCGTTTTTTCACCATCATTTATCTCTACACCTCTCGATTCTCCGTTAATGGAGCCTTCTCTACAACTCAAACTCATCATCCTTGGTGGTGCTAGACTGGTGATGGCGACAGGTGGTGGTTTCCGACGACCCAAGCTAGGGTTCAGACTGGGGCATGGTAACGGTGGTGGTGGTGGTGGTGTGTAGTGGTTGCGACGGGGTGGTGTGAGGGTGGGTAGTGGTGTGGTGGCAGGTGGTGACGGTGTTGTGGTGGTGGTGGTGGTGGTGGATAGGTGGAGAAGAAGGGGATGTGGGTTTTTACTGTGGGAGAGAAACGTTTTATAATTATACATATATATATATATATATAGGCTAATTATAAGGAGAAAACTCACTCCAGTTGACTAAACCCTGAAAACTCTAACATGTGGCTAGGATTGATCCACGTTTAAATTTAGATTGAAAGGAGTAAGGGCATGATCGTCTTTTTCTATCTTACATTTTTGACATTATGGTGATGGGTTGGTGATGTGTCTGCACATGTAGACTTCTCATACTTGCTTCTTCTTGTCACCATTTAATTAATTAAAGTTGTACTTGTGGAACTAAAGAAAGTTTGCCTTTTCTCTCACAACCTTCCTTTTCTCTCATTAATACATATCCCTCATCATCTAACATCATTTAATCGAACCAGAGAGAAGAGTGAAAGAAAGAATCCTTACATAAATCATCCTCTCTCTCTTGTTCCAATATAGATGAAACAAGATCAAAAATCAAATCTCTCACATCTCATTTCTCCCAAACAGAGTCTTTTTATGTTTTATGAAGCATTTCTCAAATGAAGAACATATTTTACTTCCCAAAAATCTAGAGAGATAGATGGTCAGAGAGAGAAGGTCGGAGAGAGAGAGGCAATGAGGATCGGTGAGAGAGGCAGTGAAGATCAGAGAAAGATCAGAAGATCGAACCGGTGTTCCATACAACATCAGACTCAGATCTGGTTCAGATCCGAAATCCAAAAAGACGTTCCAGTTCCAAGATGTTACCAGATCCAAAAGATGCTCCAGATCCGGTTGAAGATGTTCGATGTTGAAGATGATATTCCATATAACGATTCGATGTTGAAGATGATCCAAAAGATGTTCGATGTTGAACATGATGTTCCAGATCTAAAAGATCCTCCAGATCCATAAGTATGTTTGTTTTCAGGGTTTTTTTTTTTTCAGATTTGCATTTTTTTGTGTTTTATAGATCTTTATTTTTTGTGATTTGTAGATCTGCAACTTTTTTCATTTTTTTGTTCAAGAAGATGAATGTTTTTTAGTTCTTGTTTTCTGGATATGTTGTTTTTTATTACCGATTTTTTCATTTTTTTTTTGTGTAAAATTTGTTCTTATATAAACAATTTGATTTTTTTTCATATCTGAACAAATGGAAACAATTTGATTTAAGTTCTTATGTATTGGATTAAAATCTAAGTTACTTTCTTGTTTATTGTTATGATGATTGAATCTAAAAAATCTGTTGTTGTTGGATTCTTGTTAATAAAGTTATATTTTTATATGCATGTTATATTTTTGATGTAACAATTCTCATAACAATTTTATGCGTCTTAGTTATGAAACTCCAAGATCTAGGCATTTTTTATGTAACACTGTGTAACCGGGTGTTAGAAATGTAACAATCGAAGAAAAAAAACATGTTACATTTTTATGTAGACTTTTGATGTGTTGAATCTGAGAATTTTATATGTTATGGATTTTTTGGTTTTGTTTTTATCATGTTACATTTTATTTTTGCCTCAGATTTTTGTACATTTTTGCTGTATCCTTGTTACATTTTTTTTTTCACTGAGATTTTTGTACATTTTTGCTCTATGTGTGTTTGATCATGTGCTTTTGTTGATGGTTGCTTGAATATCTTTTTTTTTCATGACAACGTTGTATATTAATTAAGAAAATTAGTATATAGAAAAATAATTCACCCAAAGCAAAGGCATCATTGTAAGTGAGAGATTCCAACGTTTCTTTTTAAATACCAATAACATACTTATCTCATGCTCCATTAAAACAAGCTTATCTTATCCAAAACATGTATTGCAATTTCATACATCTATTTATACGTATGTATTTTGTATTTTGGCACATGTACAACAATAGTGTTGTGTGTTCTTTTTATTATGTGTTTTTTAGGCTAGCCATACTATGTTTTAATTATTTTGTTCTCTATGTTTAAGTGTTTTTTATATTAAGTTAATATATCTAGCCATATCTACTAATCTTTTTTGCACAGATGTTTTTTTTTTGTTGAACATATAACATGCAACTTTTTTATTCTCTTAAAAATATGTAACATATAACAAACAACTATTTCATTTCATTCTAAAAAATGTGTAACATATAACATGCAACTCTTTTATTCTCTTAAAAATATGTAACATATAACATGCAACTATTTCATTCTAAAAATGTGTAACATATAACATGCATTAAATGGTAAAAAACAAGCATTTTTTCTTGTATACTGGGTGTTTACATTTTTTGAAATTATACAGAAAATGTAACGTTATTTTTTGTACTTTTTTTTTTGTAAAATGTTACATATAATGTAATACTTATTGCTCATTTTATAGAATGTAACTTTAATAAGATGATACATATAAAGTAACATTTTTCCTCATTGGTTACATTTTTTTTTTTTGTAAAATGTTACATATAATGTAATATTTATTGCTCATTTGTAGAATGTAACCTTAATAAGATGGTACATATAAAGTAACATATAATGTAACCTTATTCAACGTGTATATCCAGTTTTTCACCTAATGCTTTTACATTTATTTGTTATATACAACACCGGTGGCCCAAACACCGATAAATTAAAAAAAAATATCGTAAAACAATTTTATGAATAAAATACTTAAGTTACAAAATTTTGGTTGAATATCATTGGCTCACCCGCCACGTCATAGCGGGCCATCCCAAAAGTTTTGAATTTTTAAATTCAAACCGTTGGCTTGGCTAAGCGGTCACCCAAACCCAAACAGCCCCTATAAATACCCCCAAACCCCAACCATGTGGTCCATCCCAACCCCCATCGTGGTCCCAAACATTCGATATCCCCACCCGCTGCCCCAGCCGGTCGTCCCAAAGCCAACATCCCACGAACCCGCTATGGCATCCTGGACCCACGACGAAGAACTTGCCCTAGTCACAAGCGTCGTTGACGCTATGAAGGGGCGGCCACCGGGCCAAACCAAATATTGGACGGAAGCTTTCGCGGCCTACCGACTAAACGTCGGTAACGACCGCCACAACATGAATGCGTGCCAACATAAATGGCGCGAGCTACGTCCCAAGCTCGAGCGTTTCAAGGCTTACTACGAAGCCGTTCCCGGGGGCGAGTTAAGCCACGAGGACCGCGTGGCGGTGGCGAACATAGAGTTTCGCGGCAAGGAAAAAAAGGCGTTCGACAAGATCGACCTTTTTGAAATTTTTTTAACGCTTTAGGTTTCTTATTTTGTAATTTTTAGGTTTATGTAATTTTATAAATATTAATGAAGTTGTATGTTTTTTTTTTATAAATGTTTGTGTGATTTTTTTAAATTTTGTATATTTTTTTTAAACTACCCTGCCACGCGGTGCACCCAACCCAAGCCCCCACCATACCCCGCGGACACGTACCAGGCAGTAGGGGGGGCTCCCATTCCACGTGTCAGCACCCGCCCCAACCCACGCCCAACCCAAGCCCCACCATACCCCGCAGTCTAAATAGGTTCGTGTACATTTATGTTACATTCCCTATTTATGAAAAAAATGAAAAAAAAAAACACTTACTAGTTTTCTTTTAAAAAAATATTGAAAATTTGTATGTTACATTTTTTTGGACATATAAGTCATAACATAAATAGGTTCGTGTACATTTATGTTACATTCCCTATTTATGAAAAAAATGAAAAAAAACACTTACTAGTTTTCTTTTAAAAAAATATTGAAAATGTGTATGTTACATTTTTTTGGACATATATATTATGTAACCTAAAATTTGTAACATTAAAAAAAAAAAAAACTACTCGGTGTTTTTTTGTGTTTCTTTTTTAAAAAATGTTCAAATATTTGTATATTACACTTCCTATTTTTTTAGAAAGGTTTTTATGTAACACAACGTAAGTGGGTTTTAGCAATGTAACAAATCCTATATTCATATATGTTTTGCTAGTTACATTTATTTGTTATATAAACATCAGATCCTAACATCATTCTAACTGAAAACAAATAATCTTCTTCATATAAATATATAAATCAATACAAAAATAAATCTGCACAAGTTGACTCATCACCACCATCCAATCCCTGCATCTCTCTCTGTAAAAACCACCATGTTTCATCCCTGCATTTACATAAGTATATATAATGTTTACATGAGATCAAAGAATGCTTAATAGAAAAATGACTTCTTTATTACGAAAGAGAGGTGTGTTTATTCAAATTCATGCACTTAATAAAAAAAAACTCTACCTATTCCTAAATCTTTGAAGACAGTGAAATAATGTTATATATGTGTTAAAAGTCGATTGGGTTCTTCCAAATTACCGTATTTTATTAACCCGGACAGAAACAAAATGTTGACTCGTATCTCACAAATGTTGAAAATATATACAAGTGCACCAGCCCCACCCGACACCACCTCCGCCAACCACCACTACCAGCATGTTGCACCAGCCCCACCCGACAACCACCTTGCAACAGCCCCACCCGACCACCATTACCATCTCCATCTGACCGCCACCATCTTAAACCACCCCCACACACTCCGGCGGCCTCCCAAACTGCTCGAATTCCTTTAAAAGCAGATCTAAAACAAATTTTCAACAAACTCCACCGTCATCGTCATCATCTGAAACTCTCTAATTCTGAATAGCTAAAACAAAGCTGATAATTTTAGTCAACAAAGAAGCGACGCACCTGAAATCCTCTCGTTTTTAGCCTGATTTTTTTCCGGCGGTGACCGTTGAAATTCTCCGGTAATTCTTGAATATCTCCGGCGTTCGTTGATATTCTACGGCGATTTTGAAGATCTTTAAGCCATTTTTGGCCGGTGATTCTGGGTATAGTTGAACATCTTCGCTGATTTGGGTATAGATGAAGAATGTTTGATGAAAATTTTTGGAAGAGAGAGAATTTGTTTTGATGTTTTTGAAGTTTTGAAATGAAGAAGACAACTGAAGTAGGTAATGCAGCCGATTTGATGGTCTGTGCATATAGAGACTTTTGTCTTTCTTGAAAGAGATGAAATTATGTTTCCTATATTGCCCTTTAATGTACAATCAATGTATTAAATAATACTGAAAAGTGGAAATAAAGAAAGATATGGCCCAAACTTAATCTCACCCATTCATTTAGTTTGATCAATGGTGATTATTGGGTTTTCAGGGTTTAGTCAACTGGAGTGGGTTTTCGATTTATCCTTGCCCTATATATATATTTTTATTAAAGGTACTTTTAAAATGACCAAATTACCCTCATGTGCAATTCACATAATATATTTAACTGAAAATTATAACCTGGTTAGGGTCAAAGGACGTAGAGTGTAATAAGTTTTCCAAATAAAGGACTGTGACTGTAATTATTAAAGTTAAAGGTTATCCATTGCAACCCACTATAAACATAAAGGACGAAAAGTGTAATTTACCCAACAAAATATAGAAACTAGAACCGAAGGATTACAAAACATTTATTATAAGTTTTTACTAGTAAAATATCATCATCATACTCAGTAAATCCCACCAATAGCAAAGCTAAGGTAGGGTCTGAGAAGGGTAAGATGTAGACAGCCTTACCTCTACCCGTTAAGAATAGAGAGGCTGCTTCCAGTGAGACCCCCGACTCGATAGTAGTTTTGCATCAAGCCTTGGACATAAGGCACATAACACTCAACAATTATGACAACGGCCGATTAGTGCATGTACTCCCTTGTCTTTCGGCTATCAACGCCACCACATGATGCATGATTAACCATCCCCCCCTTTTAACGTTATTTTCACGAAATTAGTAAAATAACGTTAAAATTGGTGCACTTTCACTTTTGCCCCCCGAGCGCCCACACATATATACATTATATGCGCATACCGCCAACGGGGCGTATTACTAGTAAAATAACTGCAATGATAGATCTTTTAAAACAATAATATGCATTACTTTATATGTTGGTGTATATAATGTAACATTTATTTATTTCAAGCAACATTATGTTAGTAAAAAAGTTGTTTTACTTTGGCAAATTTTGAAACCTTGATGTTACTTTTGTTAAAGTGAACTAGAAATTAAACTAAAATTGATTGTTTAATTATGAAATTAACCCTCAAAGAGTGAGGATCCGTAAAAAGTATACCTTAATTTGTACAATGATTTTATAACTTGACTTGAAATAAAATGCATATTTGAACCTTCAAATCAGTAATGAATGGAGTACATTCTTAATTACACTAGGTAGAAATACATAGTGGTACCCAAAGACTAGCAATGAATATTATTCATCTTCTAACTATTGAATTAATAATAGATTGTCATAAGTGGGGTATACAACTCAATCAATGGCCAAGATTAAAAGTTGAAAGAAAGGGTCATGTGATCAAATTTTCATAAGTTGTTGACTCTCAGGTACACTCTTTAATTTTAATTCATATCCCATTCATTATTTTAAAACCAACTCATTGATGATATAAGAAAATAAATGGTAAAAAGTATGATTCTCTTTCTCATCACTTGATTTCTTTACCTCCATTTGTGGAATGAAAGTTTCTGTATAAAAAGATAGCTTTTCAGTCTATGCTTATAAAAAGATTGCTTCCAAGCACAATTAGTTTCATCTCTCTCTCTCTGTCTCTCTCTCTCTCTCTCTCATACACATATTCAAGTGTGTTGTAAAAGATTGATCTTTTTGAGAAAGAAGAAAGATAGAATCACTTGTTTGTGAAGCAAGCAACACACTGTGAATCCCAATATTTTATTTGGATTTTTCTTCTTTATGATGTTCTGTAGGGGCCCCTCCTGATTGTATGTATATATGCAATCGTTCTGATTTAGCCAGGCTTTCATCATCTTTCTCTCTTTCTTTCTTTGTCTAGTTCAAGAACAAACCATGAGCATGATGATGAAGGGAAGATTGTGTAGGTTTGTTATGATAATGATGTGTTGTATAATGAGAGTAATTAGCAGCTGCAGCAGGCCTTTGGGACCAAATGATAGCCCTCCAATCTTTGTCCCTCCAAAACAAGGTGACTACTACTTTTAGTGTTTTATATTAGAGAAAATTACGAAAATAGCCAAAGACCAGGGTTACTTACGAAAATAGCCACCTCATGCGTCCTTGGAGTGGCGCATCACGGATTTAAATGCGCGGGATGCGTCTGGAATCAATGGGTTGCGTCTTTGGAGCGAAACCCAATAGAAAATGGACACGTGGCGGCAGACTCCTCCAAGGGGTCAGACAGACTCTTCCAAGGGGTCAGGCAGACTCCTCCAATGAGTCAGGCAGACTCCTCCGAGTGTGAGATCCAAGGCGTCAGGCCTGACCCCTTGGAAGAGTCTGCCTGACCCTTTGGAAGAGTCTGCCTGACCCATTGGAAGAGTCTACCTGACCCCTTGGAGGAGTCTGCCGCCACGTGTCCATTTTCTATTGGGTTTCGCTCCAAAGACGCATCCCATTGTTTCCAGACGCATTCCGCTCATTTGAATCCGTGATGCGCCACTCCAAGGACGCATGAGGTGGCTATTTTCGTAATTCAACCCTGGTCTTGGCTATTTTCGTAATTTTCTCTTTATATTATTAACTAGCTAGCTTTTTCAAGACCAAAAATAGACAAAACTCTTATTATTATGCATTGCAATCTTTTGATCAACAGGCACAAAAACACACATTACTTCTTCTCAATTTAGCATGCCCTCCAAATCAGTGTCAAGTTCAAGATTTTCCACAAAGGTACCATTTTTAATTATGTTGTACAAGTCTCTCCCTCTCTCTCCTTTGACCAACTGAGTTATGAGTAATCTTGGGTTTGACTTGATGAAGAATGAAGATGAGAGATATGGAAGAGGGATTGAAAACAGGATTGGATCAAGACCACCAAGTTGTGAACACAAGTGCTTTGGGTGTAGCCCATGTCAACCCACCCAAGTGCCCACAATCAGCCTCCACTATACAAACTATGAGCCTGAGGGTTGGAAATGCAAGTGTGGGCCCTCTTTTTATAGCCCATGATTATTATTATTATTATTATTATTATTATTATTATTATTATTATTATTATTATTATTATTATTATTATTATTATTATTATTATTATTATTATTATTATTATTATTATTATGGTTTAGCTACATAACTAGGTTTTGTAAAACAGTATGTATTTATTTATTTATGATGAATATCATATGCTCGGCGAGTTCGAATGGAACCATTTGGACTCGGGCTTGAGCCCAAGACATGTGAAATGAAAATTTAAATATGGACTCGGGCTTGATCTCGGGCAGTTGGGTTAATCATTTATCCATTTAACAATGCAACTTGCAAACAAGCAAGCCGGCCAGCTATGTGATTTGTTTATATAATTCGATTAGCTCGAGAAATATTCAATTTATGTTGTAATAAGTTAATTACCGATGAGTTACAAGAAATGGATTATTTACCGGTCCTAATAACCCAAATAGCCTCATTTGTTTACGTCATGTATCAAAAATGAACCCGGCGATATTAAAGAAGGAACTCAAGACACTAGGATTCTTACGGGTCAAGAACTGTTCAAAAATTCCGGACTTGGACTCAGAAAATTGGCGTAGATTCAGTTTTGTGTAATGAGATGTAATGTTGTTATGGGTATTGGGTGTAAGTTATATGTGCTAGCTCCTAGCTAGTGATTTGTTTAATGAAAGTTCGCCATTAAAAAAAATTTATCGAAATGAAAAATAGCTCCTTTTTTTTAATTTCATCTAGGCGAATATAAGTAATTACCTAAACTTATAAGCATTATAAGAATCTTTGATGTCAACGTATTAACTAACTAAAAGTTTTAACTTCCAAGTGTAACTTTCTTTTACAACATTTTAATGTAAATTATGTTGTTAACGTTCTAAGAATCAAAATATTTGAAAAAAATAATTAGAAATTATTTTATCTAGTTCAAGAAATGGGTACATTTCTTGTTATCAAGCTACCATCTTCGATTCGACAATATTAAAAATTAAAGTTATCAAGACAAAAAATGGTGAATTCGGGCCCCCGGAGAGTTTGGGCTCTGAGCCGCCCCCCCCCCCCCCCCCCCCCCCCATTTATAAATATTGGGTTCAATGGGGAACCACTAATTTTACATGTAAAAATCATTTTTAAATATATAAGAACTATTTTTATATAATTTCTTCAGAACTTCATTTATGTAGAAGTCGTTCAAATAAAAAGAAATCTTTAATTTTTTTTTACTTTTTAAACTATTTTAAAACTATTTTCATTTTTTATTTCTCAAAAACTTTTATTAAAATGACTTCTATATGTGTTTATATACAAAAACTTTTATTGTTAGGTTACCGCACTCCTTAAACTGTAGAGCCTCATTCCGACCAGACTATATTGTCTTAATTTAGCATTTGTTTACTACTTTACAAAAACGTGTTTAAAACTAGGAAAATTGGTTTTTAATAAACCAACCTTTGCCCAATTGGTAAATAATAATCCTACCTACGTAATTGGTATACAATAATCCTACCTATCAACATGTTGGTTCTTAATGAACTTTCGTTAATTATTTTTAACTGAAGTTAGTTTTTAAGTTTTATTTATTACATAAACAACCCTGTAGTTATAATTTACTAGTTTTAACTATTTTGTAAAACAAAAAAACGTCAAGGGCCATGTAATTAAATTTTATAAAATGGTTAAAACTAGTAAATTACAACTACAGAGACTGTTTGTGTAATAAATAAAACTTAAAAACTAACTTCAGTTAAAAAAAATTAACGAAAGTTCATTGAGTACCAACATGTTGATAGGTAGGATTATTGTATATCAATTACGTAGGTAATATTATTATTTACCAACGGGACAAATGTTGGTTTATTAAAAACCAATTTTCCTTAAAACTATTTTCATTTTTGTAAAGTTTCCTACTTTTTTTATATGGTTCTCCGTTTAACCTGATGCATTTGTTTAGTGAAAATTTGAGGCCATTAATTAAAATAATAATAATAATAATAATGAGTTAGGGCCGAAAGCCAACCTATAAAGCTTTTGAGGAAAATGTGATTTGATGGTTGCTGCTTCTGTCCATCAATGACGATTTCCGGTCGTAGTAGGGTATGTATGTATGTATGTTCTTTGCAATGTTTTGAAAACGGGATCGGACCGGCCTGTTCAGTATATTGGACTTGATTTACATCGAACCGGGGTTGAACCAGGTTATTAAGGGATTGAACCGGATTTCAAGATTTTTTTTCTTCGAATTTCACCTTTTCAATCTTAAGACACGGTTCTTACATCCGGTCGGACCAGTAACCGGTTCGACGTTCGGTCCGGTTCTGAATAACATTTTGTGTGATCATTCATAAGTTACTACTTTTATATATAGGATGCTTGTCCTCCTATGATTAAGAATCTCCTCCTCCTCGACTCTGAAGGAAGGCGTGTGGCGGTTAAGTATTATACAGATGAATGGCCTACTAATGGTGCAAAGTTAGCTTTCGAAAGGTCCGTCTTTACTAAAACACACAAGACTAATGCAAGGACTGAAGGTATCACTCACTATAAAATATTGTGAACATCTAGGCAGCATAGCAAACATTGATTGATTTGGTTTTCTTTTCTTTTCTTTTCTGCAGCTGAAATAGTGATGTTTGAGAATAATGTTGTGGTGTATAAGTTCATACAAGACTTGCATTTCTTTGTAACCGGAGGTGATTACGAAAATGAATTGGCTTTGGCCGCAGTCCTGCAGGGTTTTTCTGATGCGGTTACCCTTCTCCTCAGGTTGTTGGACAACATAAGTTAGATGTTAGAAATGTTTTTTATTTGTCTGTCTGACTGACTCAGCTTTTGCAGCAGGGGTAATGTTGATCAACGCGAGGCGCTTGAAAACTTAGATACCATCTTTTTATGCCTTGATGAGATTGTCGATGCAGGGTACCGAATTTTCTCACTTTCTTCTTCTTGTTCTAAGTTAAACAACACTAGCTAATATCGAACTCCACCTATATATGTATGTAATGACATGATGTGGCTGCAGGATGATTCTTGAAACAGATGGTAATATGATTGCTGGAAAAGTAGCTACACATAACTTGGATGATGGGGCTCCATTGTCTGAACAGGTAATCCCCAAATCCAAATGCCTAGCTTTAGAATGTGTTTGCTTTAAGGATTTAGGTTAGTATGGTGGGTTAACTCATTCAACATTTGAACCCACCAACCATATACCTATTCGTGTCAAAAGTATTAACCCTAACCCGGGAACAATTACCTGAAAATCTATTTATCTAAACGGCAGTCGTAATCAAGTTGTAAACATGTTAAATGGGTTTGTAGTTGTAATATATAGGTTAAACATGCCAACCCTAACATAACCCGTTCATTAAAGGGGTTAGATTAGATATGTCAACCCTAAAGCCTGGTTATTCACGTGTCGTATTTCGAGTATTTGTCAAAAGATGTTATATGCATTAAAATATAAGTAGTTTAATAAGTAAGTATGAGGGTATTTTTTTTTTTTTGACAAAACAATTTCAGAACTTTTCAATACTTGCCAAGTTACATTAAAACAGAAGGTAGACGGGCAACAAGCTGCGCCGCCACCCCTTTCTGAATTGCAAACCCTAATCTAACAAAGATAAAACCCCGTCCCCCTGAGGTTGAGCAATTGTTGTGGATGACCCGTTGGACCCTGATCAGGAATTGGATAGCTTCTGGCGCTAGAGAGCCAAATGTGTCAAAGGCAAAAGGGACAAAAACATGCTGGTTCTCTACACAAGCTTTAGCATGCTTATCAACTTTCTTCGATTCTGCCTTTCTTACTGCTTGTCCAGCTACAAACCCGTTTTCCCTTAAACCAGCCAGAGGGGAAACCCCCGTGAGGTCCACACAAGCATGTCTCCCCCTAGCCCAGCCAAAGACGAGCGGTATTTGTCAAAAGAAATTGGTGTGTCCACTTCAGTTATGGATAGCAACTACAAATCACTTCCCTTACAATAGTAACCTATGTGTGTGTGTGTATTTGCTCAAACAACATGATTAAAGATGTTATATGCATTAAAATAAAACTTTAGACAACCATCAATTCTAACTCTTGTAACAAAGTCCATTTTTTTGTTACTTGTGTTCTCATGAAACATGTGCTTCCAATGATTGCAGACGATTACTCAAGCCTTAGCAACTGCTCGCGAACATTTGACCAGATCGCTTCTCAGATAAGACATAAGACGGGTTTTTTTTTTTCTTTTCTTATTTCCATATCTTCATCACTACCATAATAATAACCGATCATCTCTGTCGAATTCTTCCCTGTTTAGTTTTAGGCGCCAACAAACCACTCCGATATAAAAATTAAATACAAGTAGACAAATTATAAGGACATTTGGCGGGTATTCGAATGATATTCACAATTGTACATTGTCTGCTGTATTGTCGTTTTCAAATTGAAGGTAACGTTGGAACTAATTACTGCAAATGACTTGTTATTATCGAAGATGATAAACCATCTATTTCACACTTAAAAATCTCCAAATTCCATCGTCCACTAGGGCCCTTAGAGCATCTGTAAATTTGAGGGAACACTATTCAGCCTCTGCAATTTGTTAATATATTTTTTAAGTTGTTGTGAGCACAGAAAAAAAAAGGTAATGATAAAAGTATAAAAAATATTATTTAATGGAAAACAGAGAGAAAATATAGTTGTTTTTAATGAAATTATAGGGTAATTTCATTTATTTACTCCATTTATTTATATTCTTCTTGAAAATGTTTGTGAGTATGTAAGTGTAAACATTTTCTTATTAAAACTGATAAACGTTCACTTTTTAATTTGCTGTTAGATGGAATAGGATATAATAATAATAATGTACTTAAATTTGTGATCAATAGTTGTACATAATAATGTTACTAGTGGCCCCCGCGTGTTTTTTTGGCCGCACGTTGCACTACGGGTTTTACGTAATTTATTTTTAAAACTAACTTTAAGTTCCATTCGGCTCATTTATCGTAAGACTCGTTCAGTGTTAAGGAGAAAGACAATTATGAATTTCTACATGTACAACTACCTTAATTAGGTCCTTAATAAGACTATGCCTATATTAGTATGAGTATTATGACATTGATCTAAGATTGATCACTAATCATCTTGTAAACTTAAAAATATTGTCACAACTTAAAGAATATCCACATGCACACAATGTATCACATGAGTTTTTTCATTAGAACTCGAAGGACTGTGACCAGTGGCGGAGGATAGTTGGTGCTCGGGGGTGCACCCGCCCCCTCCAATGTTTCGGTTAGAAGTGTATAAGTTCCGATTTTTCGTCCGAAAATTATAAAATTATATAGGATCGCCCACCCGATTATTTTTCCTAAATTGTATATCCTAAATATTTATACACTTTGTATATAAAGGATGGGTAGTTTGGTAAATATATTTTAACTCTTATTTGTTTAACCCTAGATTACCCACCACACAATAAACTAAATCACAACTGAATTCAAAAATCTTAAAGGTTATCGGGTTGAGTTGTTATTCTTTGTCCAGATTCCATTTATCTCGTATCATTATATGTGTGTGTATATATATATATATATTGGTCTTTTGTTTGTTATACAATATTTAGTTTTTTAATGTGTAAGAACGGTTCCTTTGAATGAATGATTTTTTTTAGTTTTATTTGGAACTATTATTAGTTGATCCGACCTTAATCGAATAGCCGACCCGACTCGACTCGAAACATAACGATTGGAAACAAATTTTTGGGTCCTATCACTTTACGTCCCCTCGAAACTTTTGGTCAAGCTCCGCACTGACTGTGACATGGACAACTTCTAAAAGAACCATCCCACACTCTTAAGCAATTCATACCCATAAACCAAATGCTTGTAAACACGACAGCCTCAAATTCTTTCATGTTACGGTGTTTAAGCTCAAGTCCAAGTCAATGAGAACAAGATGTCATTATCGTTTTGTACTTGGAAGTTGCTAGGCCTAAAATATTACGTGAATATTTTTTGTGTATCTGGGTGTTAAATGCATGTATAAGACTTTCATATAGAATCTTGATTGTATTTATTATTCTCTTTATAAGTTATCTGTTTGGTGTCCGGAGTTGGGCTGTAAACGAGCCGAGCTGAACCGAACAAGGGGTGGGCTTAGGCTCGGCTCGTCAAAAGCTCGAGCCAGCTCCCGGCTCGTCAAGCCGGCTCGTTTGTTTAAAAAAGTTTATATTTTTGTATTTTTTACACATAATGATATACATAAAATCAAAAAACAATAAATAAAACATTATTTAGGCTAATAAAATAGTAATTTTGTGCAAACTATAAATAAAACGAACAAGAAAAGATTCTATGTTACTTACGTTAATATATATTTTTTAAATTAATATTACTAATTAAGAATATATCTTAACAATCTATTTCTTTCGATAAAAAAGTAACCATGTTACTAATTAAACAACATTTCTTAAATATATTAAAATATACACGCGTGCACACACATATAATTTGGGGTTTAATTTAAACGAGCCAAACGAATGAGCCACGGATCGAACCTACCTTGGCTCGGGCTCGGCTCGTTTACAAACCGGGCCAAGCCGAGCCAACTCGTTTAAAACCAAGCTAACTTCAAACCGAGCTTTTTTTGAAATTTTTGAGCGAACTTTGAGCAAGCCTCGAACCACGGGCTTATTGAACGGCCCTGGAGTCACTGTCATTGTATTAGTATAATACTTATACCACTGAAACACTAATTCATTTTGTCGAATAAAACAAACAAGTAATGCGCATTTGATTTTTTTTTTTAATTCTACTCAATTTGCTCTGTTGCAAACTTCTCAGCTTAAGTAATGAAACTACATTTCCCACCTATCATCACCTATGAACAAATCCAATAGAAAACATACATCATTAAATAAAAACAATCCATTCCTTACCAGGGTGGGATTCTAGAGTGAACACTAGTGTATTTGTGAACTGAGTGAACAAATTCTGGCCATTGATCTACACACGTGTATGGCCAGGATCTCATCATCAAATCGTAAAATACACTAGTGTATTTCAACATCAAATCCTGGCCATTGATCTACCCACGTGTATGGTCAGGATTAGTTCACTCAGTTCGCAAACTACACTAGTGTTCACTCTTGAATCTAATCCTTCCTTACCAACCCCATGACCAAAATTAGAAAGAAAAACAAGTCCCCTTTCTGTCAAGAGCATTTCCTCCAGGTTCAACCAAATTTGCTCAACCAAATTAGCTGGGCATCAAGCTCAGTTGTTGATCAATACACGCCTTGAGTTTGAAATAATTCTTGCAGTACACGCTTCGAGACCAAAAATTCTGAGACTTAACATGAAGGCACTACTTTGTTTTGTCGGGATTTGCCATGGGGTCATGATGTATAATCGAGTATGTTCGGGTTTAATGTCGCTTTAAAGATATTTTCCTAATGATTTCCAAAATTTGTCCTTTTAGAGAAACGACCATGAAGGTAAATCATCATGGTCTTTCCTGCGATCGCCCTATGGGATGTCGAACACTTCATGCAAATCCATCCCTATTTGAAGATAGGAATATCTTTTTAAAACAAACAACTAAATAGGTCGATTTGTGTTATATACCATCTATCTTCAATGGGTGAAATTAGAAAATTTAAGGACGCAAACGGATCAAATAGGTAGAATTATGCCCATAGTGTAGTCAAATGCTCACAGCTATTTAACTTGATTTAGTAAGAAAATTAGTATTTATTGTTTTAACAGCATAGCTTCTATAATCATATCTAATACTAATAAAAGAGTCTACTTAATGCCACTTGGCATTCTCTCACAATAAAGGATTTCACAAAAATGCCACATGGCAATTTATTATATTACCTCAAGCATAATAATAAATAATAACAAGAGTAAATTACAAAGTTCGTCCTTTATGTATATCATTTATTACAAAGTATGCCCTTTATCTTTACTAAGTACAGAAAACATACTTAATGTTTGAAAAACCATTCAAGTTATGTCCTTTACCCTAAACCTGGTTTATTTTCCCAGTTAAGTCAGGTCACGTGAGAAGCACACAAGGGCATTAATGTCATTACCTACCAATTACTGTGCCCTGCATCAGATACACCCTCCCCCTCTCTCTCTCTCTCTCTCTCTCTCATACTGGCCCACCTTCATCCCCCTTCATTGATGCATTCATCTCCATTTTCAACATTCAATTCAATTCAAATCTCTCCACATCTTTCTTTCATTCAAACTCCTACAATTCACGCTTTCTCCATATCTCTCTCTATTCATTACATTACAACTACAACAACTTCTAACAACGAATTTCTGATCGACAAAACCTAGGGTTTAGGCTTTCATGGCTTCCAAGCCATGGCTACAACCAGCTCCAACTTACACCCCCCTTCGACACGTTTTCGGAGACTGAAGATGACGCTCCCGGCCCTCGCTGTGCTTATACACTAACCGCCGTTGCTCCCACCAAATCGCACGGTCCTCGCCTCATATTGTTCGGTGGCGCAACCGCTATCGAAGGCGGAGCTTCCTCCCCGGTCCCCGGGATCAGTAATTTGCATTGTCTTGGTTGGATTGTTGCTTGATTGATGGTTTGTTAATTGATATTGTTTTGGTGTGTTTGTGGTTTTAGGGATTAGGGGGACGAATTGGGGATTAGGGTTATGTATGTGCAGGTGATTGAAAGATGGAGAAGATGATGGTGGGGTTTAGGGTTTTTATAACAGGGCACAGTAATTGGTAGGTAGAATGACATTAATGTCCTCATGTGGTTCTCACGTGACCTAACTTAACTGGGAAAATAAACTAGGTTTAGGGTAAAGGACATAACCTGAATGGTTTTTCAAACATTAAGTATGTTTTCTGTACTTAGTAAAGATAAAGGACATACTTTGTAATAAATGACATACATAAAGGACGAACTTTGTAATTTACTCTAATAACAATAATAAGTAAATTAATATAAGGACCATTATCCATATTAATAAATAATTCGAAATAAACATTCTCTCCCTTAAAAAAATTAATATACCATGATGCTTGGGTTAATAAATTATAGTATATGATATAGAGATAAAAATATGAAAATTACTTTATCTCTATCGTTTGTTTATTATTATCAATAACAAAACTATTATTATTTTTCTATTAATATTAATATCTTCAATTTAATTATTTATGCATTATTATATTAACTTTATTTGATAATATAACTCCTCATTAAGATTAACCACATATATTTTTAAAACCAAATGATTTGAAATATTAATTATTGATAAAGATGGTAAAGTTACAAATAAAACTTCAAATCTAATTTAACATTCAATATAGAATTCCAATTATTGTCACGTGTTACTCTCGCTTTTAACCTTGCAATTTAGACTTACATTTTATTTCAATTTTTTTTTAATTCTTATCCTTACTAATATAATAAATTTAACTTAAATATATTAATAATCATATTAGGATGCACTGTTTAACTAATATTACTAGATAAATACAATGTATGATTGTATTCTACTAAATATTATCATAAAATAAAAATATAATAATTAGATCTTTTTACTAAACCATCCTTATATAAATACTTATCGGAAAAACACAATAATTAGATTATACTATTATTACACTTTTTTAACTATGTGATTAGGATTATATAGAAGTATGATTTACATTTTTTATATTTTACGTATGTAATATACAGGTTTGTAATACTTTTAGAGTAAATTTCAAAGTTCGTCCTTTATGTATGTCTAATATATCAAAGTATGTCCTTTGTCTTTAATAACCTCAGAAAACATCCTTAATGTTTGAAAAACCAATCAAGTTATGTCATTTACCCTAAACCTTGTTTGTTTTCCCAGTTAAGTTAGGTCATGTGAGAAGCACATGAGGGTATATTGGTCATTTTACCCTAAATACTAAAAAAATTATAAAAAAATTCAGATCTTCCTCTCTCTCTCTCTCTCTTTGAACGCAGAATCAAAACCACACACAAAATCAAAAACCCAAATCAAAAACCCAAATCAAAAGCCAATTCATATCTAAACAAAACCACACACAAAATCAAAAACCCAAATCAAGATAAGTCTTTCTCATACACTCCATGAAATTCAAGACCCACCTCCATCTCCCCCATTTCTGTAAATACAAAACAACTTTACTCCAACAAAACCCAACTACACACATGAACCAAAAACCCAACAATAAAGAGTATAAAAGAGGCTCAGATCTGTAAAGAATCAGAACAAAGAGGATAAATTCGTTGTATACACACACACACAGAGAAAAGGGTTGTCGATTTGGGGGCAAATCGAAAGTCATCGGCGGCGTAGGGCGGCGACCACCCTTCAGAAACCTTCCCTCCGCTGCCTCATTTCTTGGTTGTATTGTTTGCCCCAAACCCTCGTTCTTAGACGAAAGGCGTGTTTTGCCCCAAACTTCGAGTAACCACCGTAACCGACTCACCGGATCTCGTGTTTTCCGCTTTCGATTCGCACCAGGTGACGTCAGAAATCGGTAGACAGTCCGGAAATTCATCGATAGACAGCGTGTGTGGTTTGGGAGACGAACGAGCCAGGTTCGGGGCAGAGTAGTAGGAAGTTGGGGGATGGTGAGGTGTATGGCGGTGGTTGTCGGTCCGGCGGTGGTGGTCTGGCGATTAGAGAGAGAGAGAGCTGGTGTGTGTTGAGAGAGAGAGAGAGAGGTGTTTATGTGTGAGAGAGAGAGAGAGAGCTGATGTGTGTTGTGAGAGAGAGAGAGAGCTGTATGTATATATATATATATATATAATTTTTTAATATTTCTTTTAATATTTGTGATAAAATGACCAAAATACCCTTATGTGGGGCTGACTTAGTCAAATTTAACCATGAAAAGTAACTGGATTAGGACTAAAGGACGTAACATGTAAGGATTTGCAAACATTAAGGATGTTTTCTGAGGTTATTAAAGACAAAGGACATACTTTGATATATTAGACATACATAAAGGACGAACTTTGAAATTTACTCTACTTATAAATTAAAATGTTATTCAATCTAAGTTTTTTTTAATATTTAATCCGTGTAATACACGGGTTTATAAACTAGTTAAATATATAATAAAATCTAATACTAATAAAATAATCTACTTAATGCCACTTGGCATTCTCTCACAATAAAGGATTTCACAAAAATGCCACATGACAATTTATTATATTACCTCAAGCATAATAATAAATAATAACAATAATAAGTAAATTAATATAAGGACCATTATCCATATTAATAAATAATTCTAAATAAACATTCTCTCACTTAAACAAATTAATATACCATGATGCTTGGGTTAATAAATTATAGTATATGATATAGAGATAAAAATATGAAAATTACTTTATCTCTATCGTTTGTTTATTATTATCAATAACAAAACTATTATTATTTTTCTATTAATATTAATATCTTCAATTTAATTATTTATGCATTATTATATTAACTTTATTTGGTAATATAACTCCTCATTAAGATTAACCACATATATTTTAAAACCAAATGATTTAAAATATTAATTATTGATAAAGATGGTAAAGTTACAAATAAAACTTCAAATCAAATTTAACATTTAATATAGAATTCCAATTATTGTCACGTGTTACTCTCGCTTTTAACCTTGCAATTTAGACTTACATTTTATTTCAATTTTTTTTAATTCTTATCCTTACTAATATAATAAATTTAACTTAAATATATTAATAATCATATTAGGATGCACTGTTTAACTAATATTACTAGATAAATACAATGCATGATTGTATTCTATTAAATATCATCGTAAAATAAAAATATAATAATTAGATCTTTTTACTAAACCACCCTTATATAAATACTTATCGGAAAAACACAATAATTAGATTATACTATTATTACACTTTTTTAACTATGTGATTAGGATTATACAGAAGTATGATTTACATTTTTTATATTTTATGTATGTAATATACATGTTTGTAATACTTATAAATTAAAATGTTATTCAATCTAAGTTTTTTTTATATTTAATCCGTGTACTACACGGGTTTATAAACTAGTTAAATATATAATAAAATTTAACAAAAAAATATCCAACCAAAAGTGTTGGTCAGACAACCTAGCCCGGCCCATACTAAAATATTGCCTAGGGCTTGCAAGTCGGTCAAATAGGCTGATGTATGCCCGAAGTGTATTTATATGCTCACACCTGTTTAAATTAATTTACTAAAGATAATATTTATTATTTTGCTAGTATATTTTCTATAATCATAGTACATACATTAATCTTCCAAACAGCCTGCTTTCTATGTGATCACTTAGTATAGTTCTAGGTAAATTTTTTGCTCTAAGTACAGCACTCTCGGCTAATGACCGCATTAAGATTCATCATAATTAAACTTGAAATTGTTTTTGCTTTCATAAGTACAGGGATACCAAAAACTGTGAATTGATAATAAATCCATTGACCACATTTTAAGGAGAAGGTATGCCAAGAAAAAGAACAATAACTACTTGCCCTTTAGCTTAACCCATTTGATCCATTACATATAAAACATACCCCAACCGACCCATTTGGTGGTACACCCTCTGATGTATCTATCATCTGAAGATAATGAAAAAAAAATGGATAGGTGAAAGGTGTCATACCTAACTTAACATTTCGTTTGGTCATAATATCCAACGAAGCCTGAACATCAGCACCTGCACCTGAAATGGATCCACTGGAGTAGCAGTGGCGACATTAACCTAAGTTAACATAGCTAGATCTCCATAAACTCCTTCTTCAATACCCAAATCATCAGCAGACAGTGTTTCTACTAAACAAGTAAGGCACCTTGAGGCATCTACAGATTAAAGCCTTGAGACCTCAACCGATTTCAAATAAGCGGTGGGTTGATTGCTAAGGGTGAAGGGGGCACCCCCCTAATTAGGTGAGGGGAAACTTTTTGTAACCCAATCATACGTTGCCATGTCATTTCCCCTCTATAACTTCCCTCTTGTCCAAAAACGTACGGGGTGCACCCCTCTTAGGGGAATTGTTTTTTTATTCAAAAAAAAAAAAAGAAAAGTTTTCATTGGTTGAAAAAAGGGTGGCCCACCTTCTCTCTCCTTCCTAAATCGGTGCCTCCTCCCCGAAATTGCTCCCCTCTTGGATGGCAGCACCATACCGCTCGGCAACTTTGGTCCCCGAAGGGAGTCACCGAGGGTGCCCCGCTCAGCCTAAGAGCACCTGATGCATGAGACTGAGAGCTATTAAACTTCTGAGCAATCACATGATCATACACACGAGCCACGTCTAGCCATCCTATCCACCCTTCGATCAATACGAAACCCTAGAAATGCTAAATCCCCAAGTTTCACAACAGTCAGAACCCTAGAAAACTATTTTCCACAATTTCGCAGCATTCGAAACCCTAGAAACCTAAATCCACCAATTGGGAACAAGATCCTGTCGCCTTCAGAAACTACCAACCGCTTCCCTACTTCTGTCTCTCTATATATCACTGTCTCCCGTTTCTATGTCTTTTAACATACTGCGATAAATACCTCTCACTCTTTCAATTCAGGTTAATTTAAGGGGAGACGCTTCAGTTAGCATTGAATCTCAAGTTTTGTGAAAGACATGGAAGAGAAAAGGGCAAATGTGGAATAGACATTAATATTGTATTGATAAATTTACCATTTTAACTCTTTAGTGTCTTAAAAATTAATACTATTTACTATTATATCCCTCTCAAATGTGTTGTGATTATTTGTACATGTTGCTTCGAAAGTTGTATGCGATGTAAAATTACATCTTCGTCCATCACATTTGCCTTATATAGTTATATAGATGAGGAGTTGGTTATACCTGTCTAATTAAATATGCTAATTTGGTAATTTACTAGCCGTTTTTTTGCTTATCTGACCGAGGTGGCTTGGTAGCTTGTTACCGGGTCAATTTCAGAAAAAAAAAACTAAATAATTCACAAAGAGGCGAAGAGCTCATTTTTTATGATGGCTTGTCATGATATTTTTCTTTATTTGTATATTGTAATGGATGTTATGGTCACTAAAACATTTGGGTGGTTGAAAAGAAAGAAAAACTTTGTGTTACGAAGTTCATCCACCTGGTAGAGGCATATGTTTTTTTAGAAGAGAGGTCCTAGGTTGGGCAAAAGAATAATTTAAATTATTAGTGTAAAGTAGATAAGAGTAACCTTTAGGCCAAGGGGTGTGGTATACCGCCCCTGGCCAACTCAGCTTCGTTAGCGGCCCATAGTGCTCCCGTGCCATCACCTGCGCGCCAGGGGGGGGCGTCATTGAACGCTCGCCAGCCCAGTAACGAGCGTTAAAGGGAGGGGCTGGTTGGACCCATTGTATTCAGCCAATCAATTTTTTTCTCTTTATTTTTGTTTTTTGTATTTTGTTTAATAGGGGGCTTTAAAGGGGTTTTAAACCATTGCATGCAAGTTAAAGGGAGGGCTTTAAAGCCCCCTATGTGACATGGCGTTGATGTGGATCTCACTGCCAGAGGAAATGGCAGGAATACATGATATATTTCATGTATGTAACCTCAACAAATGCTTAGCAGACGAATCACTGGTAGTATCTCTTCAGGACATAGAGGTGTATGAAAAACTTAAGTTTGTAGAGAAACCACTACAGATTGAAGATAAAAATATCAAGAATCTCAAACACAAGCGATTAGTTCTGGTCAAAGTGAAATGGGATTCAAAGAGAGGACCAGAATACACATGGGAACTCGAGTCAGAAATGAAACAGAAATATCCACACTTGTTCCAGTGAATCTCGAGGACGAGATTTTGTAACACCCGTCTCATTTTTAAGAATTTAATATAAATACACGTGTATATAACCAAAATACATCATTTCACAATTTATACCAAACGGAAGTTTTCATATTGCTAGTATTCTAGTTAATTACTAACTAGTTTAAACATCCCAAAACCGAATAGTTAAGTGTCTACATCATAAACATTGTCTACAACAAGGTTAATTAAACGCGGAAGCTTCAAAAGGTTGTGTTCGGTTCTTGAAAACATGCTTGATCGCCATCCGGATTAAGCCCAACATCACCTAGTGTCAAAACCACTTAAAATGTTAGTTTTGACATTATTAAAATACATATAAACAAGTTCTAGAATCAAACATTCGAAAACAAAATAAAAATTCAGAATTTAGTCTGTCGCGCCAGGTCAAGCGGTTCCTGCCGCGTGCCGCAGGGGACTCGGTTTTCCAGCAGGTGCAGGTTTAAGACCTGCATTTCCTGCCCAACTCCGAATTTCACAATTTCAACTTCAAAAGCTCATAACTTTTGATCCGAAGGTCCGTTTTAGGTGATTCTTTTTCCTACACGTCTGTAATTTAATTACCGACGTGTCTATTACGGTTATTTTACCAAAAATTTAGTTTACGGACCGAATGACTAAAATCACTAATGTGTTTATTCAACCCACCAAGTTTACACCAATTTTACTACCAACGCTATAGTAACCTTAAGGCGTATTTACCCAACATACGGGGCTTACGATCACCGACATTTCATTACCAATTCTATGGGTTCATGCTCTTGTGATTTATCATCGCCAAATGCTAACCAACACACACTATTACTACTTACTAAACAATTATTCGAACCATTTGGCTCATTCATGGAACCCTCCATGTTTAATGACTACCAAACGCTTTCTAATCTAATTTTAACTCATTCATTCAAGTAGTAAACATTGTTGCTTCAACTAACACAAGTCTTTATTCTAAAACACAACTATAAATGATTTAAATATCAAATTTACTTAATGTAACGGAACAAGTTACATACCTTCAAAGCACACCCTTCAAATGCGCGTCACCACCGGCTTGTCCACTTGACGCTCCGGTTTCCTTCCCTATAGAGTTCAACCATAACCCGTTTAGAACTCTTTTCTTAACATATAACGCATAGTTTGCCGAAATTTTAGAAATATGCGTTTTAGCTCAAATTTCTAGTTTTATGCCTTCTTTGAGGCATTTTTACAAACACCTTAAGGGCACAAATTTCTCACAATTCATTATCAAGTTCATAACTTGTTATTTAGCCAAGATTAACATCAATCGGGCAATTTCACATCAATTTTAACATCAATAAATCAGAAATTACTTCATAGAATTCAGATTACACTAGAACAACAATCAAAATCCTAGTGTTTATCAAGTTCGTACAAAACCCACTAATCACCTTCATTGGTGTTTATGGAATTCACAAGAAATAAGCATGATTTCAACAAATGATTGTCTAGGGTTTATTCCTAGACACAATATCATTCCAATTCCATCCATATAACATTCATGCAACAACGATTTCGAATTTTCTTAGTTCATCCAGAAATTTAGATAGGGATTTTCTATGAAATTCACATACCTTATGACCCCTCTACAGTGGAGATCACTATTCTATGTTCAGATTTTGATTTGGGACTGAATTTGGTCTTCAATTTTGATCAAATAGCAAGAACTAGGGTTTTGGAGGAATCCTGGTTGCCCCCTCTGTGTTTGATCGAACCCAGCACACACACAAGTGTGTGTTAGGGGTTTAAAATATGTTTTTATTTTAATTAGTTTCAATTTAAACACTTTTGGTCCCTCTACTATCATTTAGTTCATATTTTAAGTGTTTTAACCCACTTATAAGTCACTACAAGACTTTTATCTAACTAGGTTATTTTTAATCCTAGTTAGTTCATTTGTTTATTTATCGACGTCTCATTTATAATAAAAGATTTATATTTTCGGGGTGTTACAAGTCCACTCCCCTTAAAAGGGTTTCGTCCTCGAAACTGGAATACGTACCGAATAATGTTGGGTAGAGACGTCGCATCTCCTCTTCGATTCCCATGTAGTGTCCGAACCTTCTCTATGCTCCCACTTGATCTTCACTTGATCAATTCTCTTATTTCACAAATCTTTAACCTTCCGATCTAGAATCTCTATTGGTCTTACCGCATAATTAAGGCTATTGTCCACTTTGATATCATCGTAATGGATATAAGTCGTTTCCTCAGCTAAACATTTTCGGAGTTGTGACACATGAAACGTGCCATGGATTCCACTCAATTCGTCCGGTAATTCAAGGCGATACGCTACCTTGCCAACCCGTTCGATGATTTTAAATGGCCCGATAAACCTCGGGCTTAGTTTCCCTCTTTTTTTTGAATCAGATAACGCCCTTCCATGGGGAAACTTTTAACAAAACCATGTCGCCCACCTGAAATTCAATCGGTTTCCGTCTTTTGTCGGCATAAGACTTTTGTTTGTCTTGGGCCGCTTTCAAATGAGCTTGAACCACGTCAATTTTCTCGTTAGTGGCTTGAACTACGTCTTTATGGGCCAGTTCACGCGGACCCACTTCACCCCAACACACCGGGGTTCTACATTTTCTACCGTATAGCATCTCATACTGGGCCATGCCGATACTGGCATGATAACTGTTGT
The DNA here is from genome assembly GCA_030545235.1 of Helianthus tuberosus. Classification (NCBI taxonomy): domain Eukaryota; kingdom Viridiplantae; phylum Streptophyta; class Magnoliopsida; order Asterales; family Asteraceae; genus Helianthus; species Helianthus tuberosus. The sequence goes on from JARYGA010036071.1 coordinate 419,459, forward strand.
TATAAGAAAATTCTGCTAACGGTAAATACACATCCCAACTACCCCTGAAATTGATAATACACGCCCTCGGCATGTCTTTTAGTGTCTGTATTGTTCTCTCACTCTGTCCATCCGTCTGAGGATGGTTGTAGTGCTGATAAAAAGTTTCGTTCCCATCTGTTCTTGGAAATCTCGCCAGAAGTGTGAAGTAAACCGGGTATCCCTGTCAGACACAATGGATACCGGTACTCCGTGGCGTGCCACTATTTCATTGGTATACACCTCCGACATCTTTTCTGACGTATAAGTTTCATGTATCGGAATAAAGTGAGCGCTTTTCGTCAGTCTATCAACAACCACCCAAATGGGATTGAATCCTCGGTTCGTCCTAGGCAGTTTGGTCAACAGGTCCATGGTGATATGTTCCCATTTCCAAACTGGAATTTCCAATGGTTGCAGTTTACCATATGGCTTTTGGTGTTCCGCCTTGACTTGTAGGCAAGTCATGCACTTCTCTACATACTTTACAATATCTCTTTTCATTCCGGGCCACCAATAGTTTTGCTTTAGATCATTATACATCTTGGTTGCCTCCGGATGGATAGAATAACGAGATTTATGAGCTTCATCAAGTAGAAGCGTCTTGACTCCACATGAATTTGGGACCCATATTCTTTCGAACCGAGTCTTTAACCCGTTATTACCATCCACTAATTCTTTTAATTGACCAACTATTCTTTCCTTTTTCAAGTTTTCTTCTTTTACCGCCTCGGCTTGTGCTTCTCGGATTCGTTCAAGTAAACCCGAGGTTACAACAAGCTGCATCGACCGCACTCGTATCGGAACATAGTCTGTTTTCCTGCTCAAAGCATCTGCAACAACATTGGCCCTTCTGGGGTGGTAATGTATCTCGCAGTCATAAAATTTCACCGTTTCCAACCACCGCCTCTGTCTCATACTCAACTCCTTCTGATCGAAGAAGTATTTCAAACTTTTATGGTCAGTGAAGATTGTGCACTTCACTCTGTATAAGTAGTGTCTCCATATTTTCACAGCGAATACCATCGCCGCCAATTCGAGATCGTGCATGGGGTATTTCTTTTCATGCACCTTTAATTGCCTCGAGGCATAAGCTATCACCTTGCCTCGTTGCATCAAAACACATCCGAGCCCCGAATGTGACACATCCGAGTAGACTACCAAGTCTTCGACTCTGTCCGGCAACGTTAATACCGGAGCATGGGTTAACTTCTCCTTTAGCGTTTGGAATGCCCTTTTCCTGTTCCATGCCCCATGTGAATCTTTCCTCTTTCCGAGTTAATTTAGTTAACGGCGAAGCAATCTTGGAGAAATCTTGGATGAATCTCCTGTAGTATCCCGCGAGCCCTAAGAAACTTCTAATTTCCGAAGGATTCTGCGGAGGGCTCCATTTTGACACGGCGTCCATCTTTGACGGATCTACCAATATTCAATCGGCACTTATGATGTGGCCGAGGAATTGTACCTCTTGTAGCCAAAAGGCACATTTTGAAAATTTCGCATACAATCTTTCTCGTCTGAGCGTCTCCAACACTTCTTCTAAATGATGCGCGTGATCCGCTTCATTTTTCGAATACACTAGAATGTCGTCGATAAACACGATTACCGACTTATCTAACATAGGTTTGCAAATCCCGTTCATGAGGTCCATGAAGGCTGCAGGTGCATTCGTTAATCCGAATGACATTACGAGGAACTCGTAATGTCCGTACCGCGTACGAAAGGCTGTCTTCGGTACATCCTCTTCTTTAACCTTTAACTGGTGGTATCCCGACCTGAGGTCAATTTTTGAGAACCAATTCGCACCTTGTAATTGGTCGAATAAATAATCTATTCTCGGAAGCGGGTATCGACTCTTCACCGTGAGTTTGTTCAACTCCCGGTAATCGATACACATTCGCATGCCTCCGTCTTTCTTTTTCACGAATAATACCGGTGCGCCCCAAGGAGACACACTCGGCCTTATAAATCCTTTATCGAGCAAGTCTTGAATCTGCGACATTAGTTCTTGTAACTCCGATGGCGCGAGTCGGTACGGTGCCTTGGCTATGGGTTTCGCGCCCAGAACCAATTCGATTCCGAACTCTACCTCCCGTTCGGGCGGTATCCCCGGTAAGTCTTCCGGAAACACATCTTCGAAATCATGTACCACCGGTACGTCTCCAATCTTCGGCGATTCCTTCCCTGGTTCATTCGGGTATATCATAAATTCTCTACATCCATGCCTCATGAGCTTGTGAGCTTTTAACATCGAACATATTACAGGATTGCCTCCTTTCTCGCCATGGATGGTAACGTGTTTTCCGCTCGGAGATGTTAACTTTATATCTTTACGGAAACATACAACCTTTGCGTGGTGTCGGGATAGCCAATCCATCCCAACAACTACTTGAAACTCCCCCATCGACATCAGGATTAGATCTATCGAGTATTCCTCGTCATCGATGCTCAATTTACAGCCTCGACAAATATCACACACTATGAAACTTTTGTTATCCCCTATTTCAACTTCTAAGGGCACAGATAATTTCGTCAATACAAATAAAGGATGTCGAATAAATCCATGTGAAATAAAGGATTTATTCGCACCCGTATCAAATAATACACGTGCAGGGATCGAGTTTATTGCGAATATACCTGAGACCACATCGGGTTCTGTTTTTGCTTCAGCCGCTGTTAGTTGGAAGGACCTGGCCTTCGCCTTCTGAGTTTCTGTTGGAGATTCCTTGGTGTCTTTCTTCCCAACCAAGTCCGGACATTTGGACTTCTTATGGCCCGGTTGGTAACACTTGTAGCAAACAGAGACCTTTCCCGGATATAATGACGCGGTGTGCCCCGTCTTCCCGCATATGGGACACGATTTATCTTTGAAACGACACTCACCCTTGTGTCCTTTTCCACATACTTTGCAAATCGGCGATCCACCCTTCGCATCCGTCTTCTTTACCGACTCAGTCATTCGAGCCTTCTTTGTAGGGCTCGGGTTAACATCCACTACCCTTCGTTCACCTCGTTCTATTTGCTTTTTAAGTTGAATTTCTCTTTCCCGGGCCGTATTTATGATCTCGGTGAGCGTCTCGTACTTGGAAGGAGTCATGAACTCTCGATACTCAGCACTTAACATATTTTAATAATAATATATTTTCTGCTCCTCGGTAGTCACTAGCTCATCGCAGAACCTCAGCTTATCCATGAATATACCCGTGATTTTATCAATTGTTTCATCCCTTTGCCTTAACTGGATGAAATCCTCCTTGATTATGTTGATGACCGCCTTGGACTGTGATGTTTAAGGAATGGTACCTTAAACTCGTCCCATGTCATGGCCCTTGCCGCTTCGGTTCTAATCTCTTTCTTTTTGTTATCCCACCAGTCTTTGTCTTGACCCCTCAACTGACCCATTCCGTAAGCCGCAAAATCGCTCACGTCGCAGTGGGTCCTCTCAAATACCCCTTCAACATTACTTAACCATCTTTGGCATATTATCGGGTCAACCTCCCGGTTGTAAATTGGCGGTTTATATGCCATAAACTCTTTGTATGAACAACCCTTACGTTCTCCGGATTTTTCTTTCACAAGGTTGATATTGTCTTCCAACCTTTTAACCCGCTCCTCTACTATTGACAGCACTATATTTTGAATTTTTTCTATGAAACCGGATAGACTACTCTCAATTGCCTTCCCTACTACCTCGGCAATTACCTCTTTCATTTGCTCGGTGACTGTCGGCACCGGATAATTGTTACCCCTTTCCATCATCTTGAAACTGAAATGTTTACATCAATTATTAAACATTTCATTTATAACATAACTTTATTTGCTTCGGTTTAGCCAAGTTCATAACTTGCTTTGACCGTTCTCATTTAGTGCACTTTCCGGGTTTGAGTGTGTTAACACGCTCTTCCCGTGCACATTAATTCACATCCCATTTTCTCACATATGGTAAGATCTACTAAAATAATTAATTCTTACCAGATGATTGATCAAGCTTGAACCGAACACACTTTGTTGACAACCTTAAGCTCTGATACCAACTTGTAACACCCGTCTCATTTTTAAGAATTTAATATAAATACACGTGTATAAAACGAAAATACTTCATTTCACAATTTATACCAAATAGAAGTTTTCATATTGCTAGTATTCTAGTTAATTACTAACTAGTTTAAACATCCCAAAATGAATAGTTAAGTGTCTACATCATAAACATTGTCTACAACAAGGTTAATTAAACGCGGAAGTTTCAAAAGGTTGTGTTCGGTTCTTGAAAACATGCTTGATCGCCATCCAGATTAAGCCCAACATCACCTAGTGTCAAAACTACTTAAAATTTAGCTTTGACATTATTAAAATACATATAAACAAGTTCTAGAATCAAACATACGAAAACAAAATAAAAATTCAGAATTTAGTTTGTCGCGCCACGTGACAGACTCCCTTCATTCCTTCGCGTGCCGCGAGGGCTCTCACGTGTCGTGCCAGGTCAAACGGTTCCTGTCGCGTGCCGCGGGGGACTCGGTTTTCCAGCAAGTGCAGGTTTAAGACCTGCATTTCCTGCCCAGCTCCGAATTTCATAATTTCAACTTCAAATGCTCATAACTTTTGATCCGAAGGTCCGTTTTAGGTGATTCTTTTTCCTACACGTCTGTAATTTAATTACCGAAGTGTCTATTACATTTATTTTACCAAAAATTTAGTTTACGGACCGAATGACTAAAATCACTAATGTGTTTATTCAACCCACCAAGTTTACACCAATTTTACTACCAATGCTATAGTAACCTTAAGGCGCATTTACCCAACATCCGGAGCTTACGATCACCGGCATTTCATTGCCAATTCTATGGTTTCATGCTCTTGTGATTTATAATCGTCAAATGCTAACCAACACACACTATTACTACTTACTAAACAATTATTTGACCCGTTTGGCTCATTTATGGAACCCTCCATTTTTAATGACTACCAAACGCTTTCTAATCTAATTTTAACTCATTCATTCAAGTAGTGAACATTGTTGCTTCAACTAACACAAGTCTTTATTCTAAAACACAACTATAAATGATTTAAATATTAAATTTACTTAATGTAACGGAACAAGTTACATACCTTCAAAGCACACCCTTCAAACGTGCGTCACCACCGGCTTGTCCACTTGACGCTCAGGTTTCCTTCCCTATAGAGTTCAACCATAACCCGTTTAGAACTCTTTTCTTAACATATAACACATAGTTTGCCGAAATTTTACAAATATGCGTTTTAGCTCAAATTTCCAGTTTTAAGCCTTCTTTGAGGCATTTTTACAAACACCTTAAGGGCACAAATTTCTCACAATTCATTATCAAGTTCCTAACTTGTTATTTAGCCAAGATTAACATCAATCGGGCAATTTCACATCAATTTTAACATCAACAAATCAGAAATTACTTCATAGAATTCAGATTACACTAGAACAACAATCAAAATCCTAGTGTTTATCAAGTTTCTACAAAACCCACTAATCACCTTCATTGGTGTTTATGGAATTCACAAGAAATAAGCATGATTTCAACAAATGATTGTCTAGGGTTCATTCCTAGACACAATATTATTCCAATTCCATCCATATAACATTCATGCAACAACGATTTCGAATTTTCTAAGTTCATCCAGAAATTTAGATAGGGATTTTCTATGAAATTCACATACCTTATGACCCCTCTACAGTGGAGATCACTATTCTATGTTCAGATTTTGATTTGGGACTGAATTTGGTCTTCAATTTTGATCAAATAGCAAGAACTAGGGTTTTGTAGGAATCCTGGTCGCCCCCTCTGTGTTTGATTGAACCCAGCACACACACAAGTATGTGTTTGGGGTTTAAAATATGTTTTTATTTTAATTAGTTTCAATTTAAACACTTTTGGTCCCTCTACTATCATTTAGTTCATATTTTAAGTGTTTTAACCCACTTATAAGTCACTACAAGACTTTTATCTAACTAGTATTTTTCTAATCCTAGTTAGTTCATTTGTTTATTTACCGATGTCACATTTATAATAAAAGATTTATGTTTTCAGGGTGTTACAGATTTAAAACAAGGTGGGGAGGATATAATAACCCTCAAAAACACCCCTAAACGCCCTAAATATACCCGTATACGCTAAATTACACCCGTATAACCTTAATTTTTATAAAAATCAAATGAAACAAATTTATGGGTTGCTCGCGGGCCGCGAACAAGCTCACCAGGTGAATCGCGGGGCGCGACCGAGATGTACCTGGCGGCCTCCCAACGTGCCATGTGGCACGACACACGACGAAGCTACACTTGTGACTAAACAACCTTAAGGCCTAGCCTAGGTCTCTCGCGGGGCGCGAAGCCCAGACCCCAGTGGGTCGCGGGGCGCGAGGGAACCAGAATTCAGCCTATAAAAGGAGTTAATCGGCCTCAGTCTTCATCGTTCATTTTCTTTTCTTCTCTCTGTCCTTATAATAGCTAAACGCTGCTCGGTATAATACCCCTAAAACACGAAGCTCTGCATTGTTGTAAGTATTTTAACCCCCGATCACTAATTCGTTACCCTACCCGATTGATCTCGGGCTCCGTAACTCATGTCAAGGCTCTGCCTGACTCAGTTGGAGTTCTGTCTCGTGTTGTAAGACTAATGTGATTTGGGTTATCTTACTAACATGTGTGCATTGTTTATTTTTAATAGAAAATAATCAGGAACCATCAGGAAACTGTGGAAACACCTAAATCAACAACGCGAGTCATTCTCTTTTTCTACCAATCTGTTTTTACAAAACCTCAAATATTTTCAGTTATACTTACAGTGATGTCTATATATTCTACAATTGTTGCCGGTATGTGGGGTTTTGTATACACTACTAGTAATCCGTTACTATTGGACAATGAGTTAGCCAATGAGTAACATGACCACAGTCATGGAACTGCCAACATGACAAATACTGAATGAGTATATTGGTATATATAAACATTGTAATCGCTCTCCATACTATAAAGTTATAAAAGCTTGTCTTGATTAAACTGGGATGCACTCGCCAGTATTTCTTGCTGGTAAAATCTTTTTTAAACGCATTTCAGGTAACTTAATGTGAAGTTGTGAGAAGCCAGCTATGAAGCACTGAAAGCTTAAAGAAGTGGCTATAAAAGTTGCCTAAGTAAAAAGGATATTATGTTTTCAATAATTAGAGTTTATCCCAATAAATGTATTACCAATGAAACCTGGGTTTTATCCCATTTATATATTATAAAAGTTTGGTGTTTTGAAACTCTGAGATTTATTTCCTAACTACGATCTTGATGTTTTAAATTCCGCTGCCAAATTAATAAACACCGATACCACCCGCTCTGTGTTCTCGCGGTGCCCGCTCCCGGGATAGGGGTCGGAGGCTGCGACAAAGGTGACATTCCACTGTTTGCACGAAGGCGTCAAACAGAACCGCCCCTGAAAGAAAGAATGCGATCGAACCTGCGACATTTAAAACTCCTTGTCCTCAAAACGAGTGAGTTGAATCTAAAGCAACTTCACTAGCCATCATTGGGTCGTTACCTTTAATATAAACATGTGAAATTTTCACTGAATATATATACTTTGTTCTCATCTCCGTTTCCGTGTACTAGTTAGTGGCTTATTTACAGTGATACTTAACTAATATAAAATGGATACGCATATATACAATTATTGGTATCTTTAAAGTGATTAATGATAACTAGAATTAGGGGCCCCCGTGTTGCGGCGAGGGCGAGAAACTTTGCCAAACCGTACCAATATCACACCATCGGCAACGACCACCACGCTAAAAACGGTATCTTTTTGGCTCATTACGATACTGCAACTCGCGAGAGGGTTTTTATTCGGAACAATCAAGGATCACATAAAGCATATTGTAGCAACACTCACTATACACGTACACATCTTCTACATAATCAAGCTTTATCTGCAAGTAGGCAAAAAAAATATTAAGTTAAATCAGATACAACAGGTTAGTAGAATTTTTTTATGAAGTTAAATCACATACAGAAAATAGAACAGAAGAATGAGACGTTCTATCCATATTACCCTTGTCGCTAAAACTAAAAAAAAGTAGATTCCCTCTTTATCATGTCCATTTCTTCTTAGCCACCAAGTTCACTGACAATCCCACATGACATGGATTACTCGATCACAAATAATTAATCTCACATGACACCACCCGATTGGTAATCCCATAGCAAGGGTTTGTTATATTCCGCCGTGCACAACAACCACCCAACACCCTTTGGATTGTAGTGTTCACAACCTATAAAAGAGTTGATTCGGATATGTATTGTATACTCACCAAGTCCCTCTCCCAACCTCTTTATCTTTAAATTACACCTTTAGTGTTTTTCTAACAAATAATTCATAACTTTGATTGACTTTAAATTTATCAAAAAAGAACCACCCTAGAAATTTTCTAATAAAGAAGGCATGAATGTTATCACTATTTCATATATCATTTTAAAAAACAATTTTGTGACACTGACATTTTTCTTATTGTTTCATCCTTAAATATAATACATTTTATATTCTTAAATGCATCAGTTTTGTTATCTTTAAAAAATAAAATTACAAAATATCAGATGTGTTAATTGTGGAACCGGATTCTGCAACCATGTGATTTTCACATAACCTAGTATACACTTTTATAAAAACTAGTTGATTTTTCGCCTGCGCATTGCGGCAGGGACCCAATGACTGCAAAACACATGTCAGCAACGGTAAGCAGATACCGAATATCAAAACATAAATAAAAATGACGTGGTAAGGATAGTCACTCCGTCCTAAAAAGCGATTTTAAATAATCTAATATATAATAGGACCCACACGTCCTACACGTTGGAAATAATACAGAAAAAGACAAAAAGAAAGCAAAATAAGTTGTGTATATAAAACCTCATTCAAACGAAATACAGTTTACTTACTGTGTGTATGAAAAGTAATCTAAACGGTGCAATTACTTGTAATGCTACGTTGCTACAGGATTTGATGAGCTCGGTACCAACCGGTACCGAAAATACCGTTACCGAAATCCCCAAAAGTGGGTACTGGTACCGAATATACCTTGTACGGTACGGTTCGATACCGGTATGACACCGGTATTTGAGGGAACCGGTGAATACCGATGCTAAACCGGTAATAAAAATCAGTGTTGCAAAAGTCGGATTCCTCGGCCGAGTACTCGGCGAGTACTCGGTCCTCGGACCTCCACCTTGGCGACTTCTTCCTAGGCGGTCGCAACTAGTCGGCCTCGGGAGTACTCGGTCCTAGTCGGCGCCTACTCGGCCTAGTCGGCGCCTAGTCGGCCTAGTCGGAGCCTAGTCGGCCTAGTCGGTCTAGGCGGTCAACGTGGTTTGTTGACTTTTAATCGGTCAAACTCGGTCAAAATCGGCCTACTCGGCCTTGTACTCGGCCTACTCGGCCTTGTACTTGGACTACTCGGCCTTGTACTCAGACTAGTCGGACTTGTATTCAGAATATTTGAACTTTAAACATTTTTCATTTTAAATTATACCCAGTTGACATGAATTATGCTTATTTTAACACATAAATAATATATAACAATTAATTTTCTTGATATTTACCATGTCCGAGTACTCTCCGAGTACACCCCGAGTACTCCGAGTACACCCAACTCCCTCGTTGGCCGACTAGGTTCCGCCTAGCGACTTCTGCAACACTGATAAAAATACACCCGGTTTGATAAATTTGATACCGGTACCCGATACAATTTACCCATCACTTAGTTATGTTACTATTCATTCAATTGTGGTAATTGTATTTTTAACATATAGGTAATTAAGATGTTGAGATACTTATAAACTTTTTTCCTTCCTTTCATCACACCACCTTGTTTATTCTACTAAATTTAATCTTCGTTTTGAGTCAGGAGATAGACTATGTGTTACTGTTATATAATGTGTGTCAGTGTGATATATATATTTATTTCATGAATGACACAAATTTTCCCTTTCCTTCTTTCATTTCTTTCTTTCTGATAAGCCTTCCGCCTGTTTGTAGAAAGTCCCAAGAGAAAACTGATCAAAATTTACAGACCCACACACACTGAATCTTCAACGATTTCAAGATAGTACTTTTCTCTTACTATGGATCTCCAATCTTGCATCATATGTTATTACATCTACTGTAAATCATTTGACATAATTTCCTCTTTTGAGCTAAACTCTTGAGCCTTTAAACTGTTGTTTGAACATTTTTCAGCCCCCATCACCATCTCTGTGGATCTGTTCATGCTAGAACCCATAACCATCGCTTACGGTCGGTGGAGGCAGTCACTACCTAACCCTTGTCGCCGGCGTGGTGTTCTGATGGTGGTCCACTTCTTCCCAATCATAAACCAAATCATTTGATCGACTCTTTTTGTCTCCGTCTCAATCTTTAACCCAACTAATCCAACTGGGCAGATCGTTACTTCCCACCACCCCACCTAAACAATTAACCAACAGTAAGCAACCATCTAGACACACATATCAGCTTAAAACAACAACAACCTTGACGGTTGGTATGACGAAAAAACCCAACATCGACAACAACCACATTGCTACCAGAGTATGAAGCATCGGCGGCGGACTGACGGACTCTCACTCTCAATTCATTTGAGTTTCATTTTTTGGATAGCTATAATTATTGTCTCTGTTGTTTGTGAGTTTTCTATAATTCTATAAATATGAGAATGGTGGGACACGTGGAAGGTGAAAGGAAGACCAAGTATGTGTGTCATCAGTCATCAGGTTATACAAACCAGCTGTCACTCACAATAACAGCCCAAACCCCAAAAATAACCCACAGTTTTCTTGTAAACCACTGTACCAATACAATTACATAGAGTACAAGCAATGTTGCTAGGTAATGTTATTATATAATCAATGTTTCTAATTAATGTTAAATAAATAAATAATATCCACACAACACACTTTAAGCATGGGGTACAACCTAGCTAATTTGTGTTACAAATCTATCTACTTACATATAAAAGGAGAAGTAGTGCTGATGTAAGTTTGTCTACGTGTCAAATTTCCAGTTATGCCACATAGCCTTTGCTGATGTCATAAATCACATTAAAAATCTAATATATTGTATTAACTTTTTAATTAATATATATTGACTTTAGATTCAAAATTCAAAATTTGGCTCTAGATTCAAAATTCAAACAATATCCTATAAACCTTCTTTTTAATTTCTCCTTATCAACTCTCAGCTCTCTCTCCCTCAAAGCCCAAATTTTTCTCTCCTCACAATCGGTAGATCAAGCACACAATCAGATTCAAAATTAGATACAAAGCTTCATGGAAGGCGACACGTTTAGATCATCTATAGATCCGAAGAGATTGAATCGTAACAAGGAAGCAGAGGCGCCACTGTTGGGATCCACTAAACAGAGGAAAAGGAAGTTTATGGTAGCACACATCCGGCGGTGGTGGTCGTGCAAGAAGAACAGAGGCGCCGACTGCCGGTAAGTCTCGCACCTCCGATTTAGTTATGAAATCAGTAAATCGATGTTATGCAACTGCATTTTCATGTACGTTTTGTTTCTTCAATTGCAGTTTAAATTTGTGGTTTAAGCTTCTTAGGGTTTCATTTCTGGTCTTCTTTACCTTCACTTCAAACCCTAGATTTTGCTTGTGCTTTAGTTTGATTGTTTCTTAATCTAATTTGTGTTTGTAAGCTTAGATTTATACTGATTGTGCTTGTGTTTCTATTTGATTTTGTTTTAATACATAAGCACCCTCACAAATCTGCAACGTTAAGGGTTATTCCAAACAGAGCTGCAATTAATCTGTACAAGATGGCGATTTCAAGTCAGATCCGATTCATGGGTAAACCTCAAATTGGTATTTAAATTTTCCATCTTTTCTGTAAATGGTAGGCTCATTATTGAGAATCTGATGAAGGTAAGCCTTATGTTGTTTTAACTATTGTATTTTGGTACCAACTTATATGTTTAGATGAATCATCAATATTGTTGCTAACATTATCCAAATTATATTTACAGTACGGATTATTGATCAATTCCAATTTTTGGTTCAGTTCAAGATCATTAAGAGATTGGCCACTTCTGATGTGCTGGTAATACTCTTTTTTTAGTCTTTGTTGCTAGGAATGTATACAAAATAATTACTCCATTTAGTAAAAAAGAAATAGTTGACACGGAGAGCTGATTTCTGATTTGTTACGTAGCGTCTCTCTTGTGTTCTTCGCTCTTGCTGATTACATTGTTGAGAAATTGGCATGGAAAAAATGTATATCAGACCTTGTAAGTAAATTGCTATGAGGAACTATATTAAATTGACTGAAATTATTATAATCTGTTCTACTCTTGTAGGTTGTAATCACTCTCCATGTTATAATAACTACCACTGAGATTTTATATCCGGTTTTCATGAATTTGATGTGAGTTTATTTATACACCCTCAATTGCTTGTGCATTCCTTTTTTTTCCTTATATTACATCCTTATAGATAACTAGAATTTATAAAAACTATTATCCAAATTGTTGGTTAAAGTTGTTTTAGTTAAGGGGCTAAATTTGTTTTAGTTGTTTTAGTTAAGGGGCTAAATTGTTAATTATGCAAATTGAGTGGCTAAAGTTGTTTTAAGTAAGGACCTAAACATGTTATTACCAAAGTTGAAGGGCTAAATATGTCATTATTAAAGTTGAGGGGCCAAAGTTGTTTATTATACAAATTAAGGGGCTAAAGTTGTTTATTATACAAATGAAGGGGCTAAGTTGTTTTAGTTAAGGGGCTAAACATGTTATTACTAAAGTTGAGGGGCTAACTGCTAACATGTCATTATTAAAGTTAAGGGGTTAAAGTTGTTTATTATGCAAATTGAGAGGCTAAAATTGTTTTAGTTTAGTGGCTAAACATGTTATTACCAAATGATGTCTTGGGCTCTCGGGAGGTGGCATATTCACAACTCATGGACTACGAGAGCTGGAAACATCACGTTTGGAAAATATATCAAAGCATGCATCAATGGCGAAGTGTTATAATGCAGAGGTTATTTAATGTCTGCAGGGGTAAAGTGGTAAAAATAGCTGCTGGTACTACGAAGATCTGCAGAATCTACTAGCTAGGCCGCAGTGTTGTCTGTCTATTTGGGACAGAATCAACTGTCTGTTTGTTTGTATATATGCGTCAAAAGTGGAGGGATCAGGAGTCTGATGCCGTTATTCTGCATTCTATGTGGTTTTTATTGTTCAAAGCCCAGTTCTGGGTATACGGAGCTGCCTATTCTTTATTAAAATTGGGTTTGTATTCGCATCACATGGGTTTTGGCGCTGCATATGTTCAAGTTGTTGGCACTAATCTGCTGCAGTAACTGATGAAGAATCACCGTCTGCGTTTGGCTGGTAAGTTTGATTTCTAATGTCAATGTCACTGATGGTTTCAATTTATAATGAACTGATGGTTTCAATTTATAATGTCAAGTGTCACTGATGGTTTCAAATTATAATAGAACTGATGGTTTCAATTTATAATGTCAATGTCACTCGTATGACATTTTTTTTATTTGATTAGGTGTGTTGATGTAATTATATTAGCCATGGCTCACTTAATCTGCATTTCCCTAGGCTTTTGCAATGTCTGGTTGGAGAGTTAGATGTATTGCTGGTCCTAAACACTTCATTGTTGTGTGTGATAAAATTCAAAGTCAGGTACATAATTTTGCATTAAACCTACTATAAGAATCTTATTCATTCAAATAGCATGTAATTATATCATATCTGTCACACCCCGACCACGTAGAACATATAAAACGTGGCGGAAATGTCGAGGAGTGTTGTAACAGAATTAATGTTTCAAATCCATGGCAATTGAAGTTTCGTTTTATTAATCAAAAGTGTTACAATGTCTTAATAAACAAAGAAGTACAACATAATTAACTAGTCTTGTCTCGTTTTAAGTCACTAAGGCACAGGTCCGCCTAAGTATGTCTTGATAAGTCCTATGCTTCATCTCCTGAGAACACATGTGAAAATAGGTACGTCAGCATAAAAATGCCGGTGAGATACATAGGTTTTGTGAAAATAAGATTCATGACTTCTGTTTTAAGAAAATGTTTAGTCATGAACCTTGTAATTTGCTTTGTCTTGTAAATCATTTGAAAAACAATAAGTTCAGATGATATGTATAAATAAGTGAAATAATGTATGGTTAAATGAATAACCATTTAAGATGAGTTTGTATAAGATAAGTTGTTTGTAAAACAATGTCTTGTGAAAAGTATGTTATTTGTATAAAATGTTCTATGTATCAAACTGAAATGATTCAAATAACGCTACGACATGTAATGCCATACAAACACTTATATATAGGAAGTACCAGCGGCGTATCCACCATGTTTGTATCATATTACACACGCATCGTTACTTAATCACTTAATCAAACCAAACCACCAATATAGAATGTCTATGTTTAACAATTGTAGAAATGTTTATGTATGGTAGGTAATGTAAAGTTAAACGAATAACCTTATAGTAGCATATCAAAAGTATACTTTGGATTTGTAAGTAACATATTAAACTATGTTTTGGTTTCATAAATAACATATCAACATATGCTTTTGATGTGATAAATAACATATTAAACTATGTTTTGGTTTTGTAAATAACATATCAAAATATGCTTTGGATGTTTAACAAAATATATGTTGGTTTTGTACGATACCACACATGAGAGTATATCAAAATATACTTTAATAGTGTGATTTAAGAATTCATTCAGACCTGGTGCATCAAAATACACCTTTGAGACTATAAGGATACCACAAAGGCAATCCCTATTTGGATGGAGCAACAAATTGGTTTCAGACATTCCATGCCAACAGGAATGGGGTGTCAAATCCTATAGCGCTATATCATACTAACAATCGGTCTGGTGAACATAAAATAAGTACAATTCAACATTTTATTTTATGTTCTTTGAGAAATCAATGTTTAAATCATAGATAGTTATGTAATTTGTCAAATGATAAGTAATAACTTGTATGATCAAATGTCAAAATGTAAGTATGTGATGAAATCAGCTGTACTAAGTAATGCACACAATGGGCACACGTAGCATGAAATGTAATGTAAAATGATGTACCAAGTATGCTAAGTTAACATACGAAGCAGAAAAGTCATGTAAATCAATGTACTAATAGTGTACTAATGAACATAACAGGTATATGATGTGAAAACAGGAAAGCATGAAAGTAACAAGTAGGCACATGTGTTCCACCCCAAAACAGTTTGGAAAACAGTAAAAGAGGGGTCTATGTACTCACTTGAGATTGCTCAGATGTCTAATGATAATCACCAAGCAATGCTAGAGATCACGGAATCAAACGGCACCTAATATAGGTAGCTATGTTAATAAACCGGACCTATATCGGAAGACTGAGTAGCATTAGGGTTTGTAAACCAAATGAGTGTTGGAACTCATATGATATGGTTTAACAAAGCCTACATACTAAATGAAACTTAACCTAAGTGATATCGACCCATTACGACCCGTTTAGGTAGCTTATGCTACTTTAACGCGTCGTTCGCGTAAAACGCGTTCGGAACGCCTAACCAGCCCTATGACAAGTGTTATATGCCTAAACATGTTACATAATTAGTTATGTGACAAAGGTTTAGGTTACATATGCTTAATTACCAATTATACATGAAAATGGTATTCTGGTAATTTACCTAAGGCATATAAACAACCTATCATACAACTACTTAAACGATGTGACCATAGGGTATAACCTCGGAAGGTTATTCCCTACCTACTATGGTCACCTAATGTATTTGGTCGGATCCTAATGATCGACCAAATGGGTCGAGTTCGAAGGTATAGGCGATTTATCAGATCGCCTACCCTACGACTCTAGACAACGTGGTAATCAGTGGGCATAGTCCCAAGGGACTATGACCAACGTGATTACACTCACGTTGCGAAGTTCAACGAACTTCGCATTGACCATTACTGGTCAACGCTGAAAGTCAAACAAAGTTTGACTTTCTGACTCGAAAAGCAATAAAATAAGGAAAAGAACGAAAGAATACTTACGAAGGGTCCCCGAATGCTAATCCCGATCCAAGAACTCAGGTATGAAACAATGGTTTCAACTTAGAGTTCTCAAAATCAGAATTCTAGTGGGTTTTGATGTTGTGTGGGTTGGGTATTTATAGGAATACCCGAACCGTTAGGATCGTTCGTCGAAAATCGTGCCTTAATCATGTCCGTACAAGTGTCGGAATGTTATGGTGCCTAAATTGCCACTAACCATAGGGAATCAACACTTGGCAAGGGATTTGGGAGTGGATAACAACTGTAAACAGCTGTCGATACATCGAATCCGGTCCCGAAAATGCGAAAAATGAGTTTTCTGCATGTTTCTGCCCCAGACTAGGCAGTCGCGTAGCGCGACGGTGAGGGCCTAGGCAGTCGCGCTACGCCACTGACCCCCCAGTTTCAGAAAAGTTTCAAAAGTGGCAGGAATGGTCCCTGCACGTGTTTAAGGCCTTTTTTGATGCGTTTGAACCCCGTTAACCTCATTTCAAGGCTCTAAAATGAAGTTAAAGTATAGGGAACTCGAAACATACTCAAAAATATGCCGGATGATGGTTCGTTTGGTCGTACGAACGCGATGTTCGCTTAATTACGACGGAATGCGCATAAGCGCGAAAAACGAACCAAATGACGCGACGAATGGATTTTTCTTATGGCGAACACTAAAATATAATATAGTCATGCTTACATAAATTTTTGGATGTCCGGATGTATTCAGAACGTAAGTTATGCGCGAAAATGCAAACTTGTGCACTTTTTGACACTTTTAGTCCCTGAATGACCCAAAAGTTTATTTTAGCACACCGAACCCCTCAAAGCCTATTTCTAAGCTATGTAAAGGATATTTAAGGTGTGTTTAACTTATGGTCATGTTCCGGAATGTCTGTTACAGTTCAAATTGGCATACTTTCGCAGTTTGTCAACTTTAGTCCCTGTAAGCGAATTAACTTGTTTTTGCCATACCAAAGCCTTTAAAACTTATTTCTAAGTTATGTAAAGGTTATTTAAGGTATGTTAAGCCTATTTCACTATTCCGGAGTGTTCGTTGGATTAAACTGGTTATATTTACGCATCAAAGCGCGTATAACCCTCCAGAAAGCGATTTAAAGCTTAAAATCAAACAAGAGTTGATATGTGTAAAAGATACACATAATTTTACAAATCCCAAGTATGAAATACAATATTTCATTGGTTTGGAATTTGTTTGACGGTTGAAGTGACACAGGTGTTACAATATCAGCCATGCCTCACTTAATCTGACCCGTACCAAATTGACACTTTTTTAAAGCAACTTTTCATTTTAACGGACATCTAGAAAGATATATCATAAATCTAAAAATTAATACATTTGATATTGTGAGTTTTTATTCGATAAATGTGATATTGTATGATAAATTAATGTGATATTATATGATAAATTAATTTTTTAGTGGGAGTAAAGGGTATAATTTTTTCTTCTGTATAAAAGGGTCTAATCTATTTTTATTGGATTAGAGTTATATATTAACTTTTTAACGAGGAAGGATGACGTATGCATTAAAAATATATACTTTAAAAGGTTCGTGTTTTAACATCAACAATTGTAATACACAACATAATTGAATCTGATATAAATTGGGACACCCGCCGCAATATGGTGGACTTAGCTGGGAAGGTCAATACTGAATCTGATATAAATTGGTTCCAGGTCAATATGAGAATTTCGATATAGGATTTAATGCCTTTTTGCATAAGGCTCTCGTGTAAAAGCTACTACTTTTATGTATAGGGAATAGGAAAGAAACAAAAGGAATTATTAGAGATATTGATCATGGTTAGGCCATCGCTACATCAAATTCTGAACCTGATCTGGTTTTCAAAAATAGGTTCGGTCTTTAAGCTGGTTCAGCTTTCAAATTGGTTTGATATGGTGAGAACCCGAACTGGTACAACCGATTCGGTTCCAGGTTTAAAACCGATTAGGACAAAAAACCAGATTTTATCCAGGTTTTTTTTACATTCATTTGGTTTATAAACCGGTTACAACAATCGCGAATATGAACCATTTACAAACTTCCGTTTTTTTAACCTACGAGAAATTTAGCAACGCCTGTAGCTTTTGAATAATCCCATGTAGCTTTTGAACAAAAGCTTGAGGTATGATTGAATTAGAGTTTGATATATGTTCTTTTTTCCCATTGTTGTCTTATTGAATATGTTTGAATTGACGTGAGTTTGTTTGTGGGGTTTGTTGTATTTGTGTTTTGCAAGATTGAGGATCTTGAATCGTCAACTGTGATTGCGGGTTCTGATTCAGAGAAGGTATTAACCATAGTTTTCTTTCTTGATTAGCTTCTTTTGTTCTGAATCGTGTTTAGGAATTGTTAGATTACGATTAAACATTGTTGAAAGGTCGAGTGGGTTTTATTTTATAACATTCCTCAATACAAAGTCGAGGAAAGAAACGGTACGTACATATTGCAAACTAATTTGACAAGCTTTGGTTTGGTTTTAATTTGTTGTAAATGTTTTTTTTTCTTTTTGTAGCCCCAATGGATGGCTCAAGAAATTATCCGTAATGAGCAAGCAGATAAAAGTGTGTTCCTCGCTGGTAATCTGGAAATAAAAAAAGATTTATTTTTAATTTCACAAGAGTATTGATTTGTGAATTTAATATTTGTTGTGTTGTTACAGGTCGGATGTATACAACTATGGAGTGGTATGGTTGGAAATTTGCACAAGTAAGATCCCCCGAGTTGACCTTAACCGGATGCACGTATGTCATTTTCAAAGTCTCATAAGTTTTAAGTTCTATATTGTTATAATGCATGTTGTACTTTGAAGTTCAAACATATCACTATAAAGGGTGCTAATAAATCTTGGTAACATAAACTTTTAAAGGTTGGGCAACAAAGTGTGTTGGATCAGAGGACATGCATTGGGCAGCTGACATACAAAACTAATTTCTGTGGTAGCAAAAAGTTTCTTCTTTAGCCCCGATACCTAACGGATCGGGCCTTTAACACCTCTAACTGTTTTGAACAAGACTGAGGTTTTGTGGGGATGTGCTACTAACGCTTATAGCTACCAAATAAAGACCACTGATCACATCATGCCTAACTAGGGATGAGTGTGGTACCGGTACCGAAAATCATCAAAACTGGGTACCACCGGTTGCAGAAGATCATGCACCACAGGGGGGGCAAGGTTCCCAGCAGTGAAAGATTTCATTATTAGCGTACTTTCAAAATGGGTTTGGTCATACACAAGATTGGAAAAAGGATAAATGGATTGAAGATATATATATATATATATATATATATATATATATATATATATATATATATATATATATATATATATATTTCACATCTTGCAAACGCTAAACTGGAATTATTTGGCATGTTATATGTAACCGTTATTAAAGTTATCACATGTTGAACAATATGCATAGAAGAACACAACTTTATTTTTCATGTGTAATGTACATTCAAAACAATTAAAATGTTAGTTAAATGGGTCAATGCACGATTGTTATATTAATGGAATTAATCAGTTTGACGTCTACCATGTTTTGAGTATGTGGCTCATCTATTTCACCCATTTTATTGTTAGTTAAATTCTCTTATTCAACCCATTTGAAATAAAACATGACTAAACTTCTCTTCTATTATGGTTGATAGGTGCAGAAATATGTAAGAATGTCGCAAGATATCATTGACGGCTCTGTGGAAAGTTTGGCCACATTGAAACGATAATAATAACAACAACACGTCCATCGGTACTATTCAATGATTTTTTTGATCCTATCTAGGTTATTTCATATGAGAATTTCGTTAGATAACATACAAGATATGATTTTTGATCGATTTATGGATTTTTTTTTATAATTTTTTTTTTGATGTGGTTGTGCAAACAAATTTTTGGACGAATTTTCTTAAATGACATACAAGTTATGATTTTTGTTAAATGATTTCGATCATATCTTGGTTTTTTCATGTGAGAATTTCATTAGAAGTTAAATATACAATTTTTTATTGATTTATGTAATCTTTTAATCAAATTATCAATTTTTTTATTGATTTATGTAATCTTTTAAACGTAGGCTTACATTCAAAGTTTACGATGAACCCGCGTCCATCGGACGGGTGTCCACCTAGTACTATATAATAAAAGAAACCACTTTGGGACACTTGTCATCATATAAGGCAATATCTTATAGATAATTATTATTTTAGTTTAATCTCTTCTAATTAAGTATAGATAACCCTCCTACTAAATATTATTAGTTTAATATCTTATGGATAATTATTATTTAGTTTAATCCCTTTCTCATTTATAATATTATTTACTAGGTTATAACCCCGTGTATTACACGGGTTGAATAAATAAATTTTATATACTAAATAATAAAAAAATATATCTTTAAAAACCTTCTTTATTGCACAAGTTGAATAAATATAATTTTATGTATTAAATAATAAAAAGTTATATCTATAAGAACAATATTGTACAGGTTGAATAAATGTAATTTTATATAGAAAATAAAAAAGTTATATCTTTAAAACCACGTGTATTACACGAGTTGAATAAATGTAATATTGTTTACCAAATAATAAAATAATATATCTTTAAAAAACCCCATTTATTACACGGGTTGAATAAATGTAATTTTATATACCAAATAATAAAAAAATCACATCTTTAAAAATATGCATATTACACAGTTTGAATAAATGTAATTTCTGTACTAAATAATAAAAAATATATATCCTTAAAAAACCTCGTGTATTGTACGATTTTTTTTCTAACCTTTTTGGCACCTAACGTCTTTTTTAACCCTTTCGGCCCCTAACATTTAATGGATTAGGTTAGTGTTAGGGACCAAAAGGGTTAGAAAAGAAGACGTTGGGGGCTCAGATGTTAAAAAATTCTTTTTTGGGCTAAAAGGGTAAAAGTGATATAACTACAGGGGCCAAAATCGTAATTTTCTCTAAAGAATTTTTTAACATCTAAACCCCCAACGTCTTTTTTTCTAACCTTTTTGGCTCCTAACGTCTTTTTTTTTTTTTACCCTTTTGGCCCCTAACATTTAATGGATGAGGTTAGTGTTAGGGGCCAAAAGGGTTAGAAAATAAGACGTTGGGGGCTCAGATGTTAAAAAAAAATTTGGGCTAAAAGGGTAAAAGTGATATAACTACAGGGGCCAAAATCGTAATTTTCTTTAAATAATATTATAAATGAGAAGAAGATTAAACTAAATAATAATTATCCATAAGATATTAAATTAAATAATATTTAATAGAAGAGTGATCTATAATTAATTAAAAAAGATTAAACTAAAATAATAATTATCTATAAGAGATTCCCTAATATGATGACAAGTGTCCCCAAAGTGGTTTCTTTTAGGGTCCTAATATTAACACATGGGAAAACTTATTTACACATGGTGTATACGGGTCGTATACTGTTATACGTCCCGTATAGAATAAAAATAACTAACAAAGTCTGCTGGCACAGACTTTGTTAGTTGTTTTTATTCCATACTGGTCGTATAACAGTATACGGCCCGTATACACCATGTGTAAATAAGTTTGTCTGGTCGTATACAATGTATACGAACGTGTATACGGGCTGTATACTCTTATACGGCCCGTATGGAACGAAAAATTTGATTTTTTAAGTATTTAAGGGATTTAAAGTGTAAATCACACTAGATATTTTACAGTCGTGAGGTGCTCAAACCTTTCTAAAAGTAGAAAAAAATAAAACATTAACAAGTAACAAAGATTGAAGAACAAGAAAACGTTTCGTATGACTGTAATAAAACGGAAGCTATCAACGCGGAATTACGGGCATGGTGTTATTCTTTATTTAATATTTATAGAATAAAAGGAAGGGTGAGTAGTATGAGTCTGAGTCCATTGGTTAAAAGATGTAGAAGAGTTTGTGTAGAGATCTTTACGTACAAATTTGCATCATCCTTACGGTTACCAATGAAGCGTTGGGATTTAAGGGTTTATGAGTAAAAGATGTTAGTTTCTTGACAGTATGGTTTCTCGACAAATGAAGTATTATCTGTCCTTGCTGCCTCTTCGGTTGGTAAAAGACATAGGATGGTTTCTAATACAAGCTCTTTGTCATTTGTGGTTGATTTATAGGAGGAGGTTATGAAATGAATATATGTTTATGCGAACATCCTTATTTTGTCACGTTCTGCGGAAAAAAAAACATCATATGTTCATCATTGTTCTTGAAGATGAAGATGAAGATGAAGAAACGAGGGTTTATTCTCTTTAATCTATTAGAACGATCCTTGACTTGAATTTGTGATGATTCGAAACATTCCGAATAACTAGCATAACCCGACAATCACAAGTTGTTGATCTTTGGGTGGTGATTTACTCCCGAACAAACCATGCCCACCTTGACCAGAATAGTTAAGCGTATCACTCGATCCACTGTCAAGATAATATTAGCAGAACCCGACATACTTGACAGTGGTACCAATGTCAAGTCAAGTTGAGCTTCCTGATGCAATTTTCACAGTGGTACCAATGTCCTACTACTACAATCCTTCCAACGCCTGACTCATATCGTCCGTTCAATAGATTAAAGAGGTTTTTACCATTTTTTTACCATATGTATACGGGCCATATACCGTTTATACGGCCGTATACTCTCGGTTAAAAACAAATTTACCGATCGTATACAATGTATACGATGATTGTATATGGGCCGTGTAACAATATACGGCTCGTATACTATGGGTAAAAAATGGTAAAAAATGGTTTATTCTCTTTAATCTATTAGAACGATCCGTTTCTTGAGAACCTAATTCTGATTTAAACAATGGAATTTGTGGATCAACAGAAATAACTTAAAATAACTCGCCATTCAATACAAACTCTTCTGAAAGACAAGAATACAACGTTCATGTATCACAAGGAATGAGCGATCTAAGGCAGAGAACCTGATTTAGATACACAGTATGGTTTCTTGACAGTATGGTTTCTTGACAAATGAAGTATTATCTGACATCATGTGTTCATCTTGTTCTTGAAGATGAAGATGAAGAAACGAGAGTTTGTTTTGAGAAATTAACAAGGTAAACCTGAATTTTCAGATTTTTAGACACTTACTTCAACAAATCTTTCAAGGTCTTAAGTGATGGACAACTGGTTCAAACTCCTTTAATGTGAGATTCTTCAAGTTGAACCGTTAGTAATGCTAGATGTCATTTTAGACACTTACTTGAACCGTTAGTAATGCTAGATGTCATTTTAGCTGAACCTTAAAGTTGTTGATACATATCGTCCGTTCAGTTGTGTACCCTTCAATCTTCTTGAGTATTTTTCTAACTTTATGCTTGCATCCACCACAGTTAATATTAACTTTGAGTGAAAGAGTTTGGAAACCGGACGGAATCTACGAAGAAACTGTTGGAATTTGTGGATTTTGGTTGGTTCAGAAACTTAACAAGAGAAGCAACTAAAAAATACAATTGATTTACTCGGTCGAATAATGGCCAATAATCCGTTCATAATCGTCGACAACGTCACTGGGGTTTTTTCTCTTCCAGTTACCAGGCCTATCATCTCCGTCTACATTTGGTTTCCTCAACGAAGAACCATCAGCCATTATCAGCCATTTTTCCTTTGGTTTCTGGTTGATTTTAAGGGTGAGGGTTTGGATTTGACTCAAAGTTAACACTCTGATTCAGATCCAGGAAGCAGATGTTTAGTAGTGTTTGAGAAACTAACAAGGTAATGCTAGAAGTTTTTACCATTTTTTACCATATGTATACGGGCCGTATACCGTTTATACGGCCGTATACTCTCGGTTAAAAACAAATTTACCGATCGTATACAATGTATACGATGATTGTATACGGGCCGTATAATATTATACGGCTCGTATACTATGGGTAAAAAATGGTAAAAAAATGGTTTATTCTCTTTAATCTATTAGAATGATCCTTGTCTTGAGAACCTGATTCTGATTTAAACAATGGAATTTGTGGATCAACAGAAATAACTGAAAATAACTCGCCATTCTCTTGCACCTGTATACGTTGATCTCGTTGTTGCAAACTCCTTTAATGTGAGATTCTTCAAGTTTGCACATTTTGAGAAAATACCATTGTGTTTGTCAGCTTTGTCAACACACAAAGTGACAGAATGAAGATCCAATGTTGTTAATGTTGGAAAGATGATCGAACAGAGATCTGGAGAGTTGATGCAATTTTCCAAGCATTTTATCGTGTGTTGTAATTTTAATGAAGCAATGAAGATTGAATATGCAAACCCCATCCGTCTTCTGTTATGATTCGAAACATTCCGAATAAACTAGCAGAACCCGACACGTCTTCTGTGATGATTCGAAACATTCCGAATAACTAGCATAACCCGACAATCACAAGTTGTTGATCTTTGGTGGTGATTTACTCCCGAACAAACCATGCCCACCTTGACCAGAATAGATAAGCGTATCACTCGATCCACTTACATTCGAATAACGCTAAGAATCCACAACGCTTATGGCCAGATTCTTTCCTTCAATCTTGGCAAAATCAATGCCTGCTTGTTTTATTATCACGAAAGTACTGAACAACCGAGATAACAGCTCCGATATTTATCACCAACTCATCTTTAGTAGTGTTTGTTTGAGAACCTGATTCAGATACACAACGGTCTCTTTGCTTCGTCCACTAGAACTATTTGTGTATGCATTCTTTTGGTAGTTAACAACACTAATTAGAAAAAAATCTGTAAAATTAATCATATCGATTGCTATAATAGGATGGATGTGACACACATAGATAGATAAGCTGTCACAGTTGTCAAGACTGTTTGTCGGGTTTCCAAGGCTCACACAGGGTGATAAACAACGCTGATACACGTAACATCCAGTTATATTCAGATTTAAACAATGCCCGCCTCAACTGAGATAACGGACATCCATCAAGCTCAAAAAGAAAACTTGTGTTTCCCATAGTCACAAAAGATTGCGGTTTATATTTCGCATAGCCACCGTTTTCGTAGTAAAAAATGGTTGCGGTTTGTATTTCGCATAGCCATCGTTTCCGTAGTAAAAAACGGTTGGGTTTGCACATTCAATCTTCAATACTTCATTAAAATACCACTAGTAGAAGAACCCGACACGTCTTCATGTAACAGAGAATGTTTTAGAAATTGAAGGAAAATGAAAAGATTTGTTGAAATCGAATTTGACAACTATGACAGCTTATTAAAAGTATCGTGTGTTGTAGTTTGGAAAGATGGCCGAACAGAGATCTGAATAACAAACTGTGGAGAACTTGTTTGTGTCAGGTTCTTCTGCTAGTTACTCGGAATCGATAAATAACCAACACGAAGATCTCTGCGATCGCTAAGGTTTTCATCAACGGACTGATCGGTAACGTTACTCTACCTGTGCTCCGATTTAAGCGACATGTTCCGATCAACGTTTATCGACATTGTTAAAGGTGATGAAGAGTTTAGAAACCCTAGAATGATTGTGTTTTTACGGGAATAAAACGTGATACTTGAAAAAACGCCAATATATACGATTCGTATATAGTTATACGGCCCGTATACATGTGGTAACATCAAAAACCCACAAAAATAAATCAATTGAGCCGTATACGTTTTACAAATCGTATACACATGTATACGACCCGTATAACTGTATACGGGCCGTATATTATAAAACAAAAAAAAACATTCCCTGCGCATTTTCCTATTAAAAAACATTCTATACGAGCCGTATAATTGTATACGGCCCGTATACAATAGGGGATGTGAAAATAAGATATAGGGTATGTGGGAATAAGGCACCCCTTCTTTTATTATATAGTACTAGGTGGACACCCGTCCGATGGACGCGGGTACATCGTAAACATTGAATGTAAACCAACGTTTATATGTAATTTTATTTATATGAAATTATTTAATAAATTCACATTCATATTATACTTAAGAATACATTAAACGCATTTTCCATGATTAACTTTAGACACAAGAGAAGCATAACGAACCTACAAAAAATCTTTAATTTCACTAACACAGAAAACACAGTAATTATAAATATATTATTTAATACATCGTTTAGTTCCAAACCAATATATTCTAAACCAACACTGTTCCAAACATAATGTAAAGACAATATGTCACCAATGCAGACTTTCATTAAAACCAGTCTTATTTTTTGTTAAATTCATGATGAAAAAACCATATAAATGAAAAATATGAACACAAAACAATGTTTAAAATTTGGATTTTCAAAACAAACACATATGCCTTTAGAAACATTCTCCTGTAAAACCCACAACATTTTCCAAAGCCGTTAGATAAAACTGCATGAAAAACAGAATCGATAAATTTAGGGAAAATGGGTTTGAAAGATGATAACCCAACAGTGGAGGATCTCATTCTACAGCTTCGATAAATGCAGGGATGTTCTTAAATAAAGGTTCCTAGATGTTTGAAGACCAACAAATAATGACAAATGTCTACAGTGCTACTTCTTTGGACATTTGTCGGTCTTCAAACATCTAGGAAGCATTATTTAAAAACACACCTGAATTCATCGAAGCTGTAGAATGAGATCCTCAACTATTGCGTTATCATCTTTCAAGCACATTTCCCTAAATTTATCATTTATGTTTTTCATACCTTCCAAAGCCACCTATCCGCCTCCAACTCAATATAAAAATTAAAACCTGAATCAATGAAAAGATTTTGTTAGAGTTATGATCATGAAAACAACTGTTTTCAGAAAAGGTTTTAACTCATAATTATAATCAAATGCAAACATTTGACAGAAAACCTAACGAAAGAAGGTGCCCAAAACAACCAAACTTAGAGAAAAAAAAGTGCTACATAGTTGCAGTACTAACGATTGTTATGTAATTGAAAAGTATACCTAATTCCAT
This sequence comes from Helianthus tuberosus, assembly GCA_030545235.1. NCBI lineage: Eukaryota > Viridiplantae > Streptophyta > Magnoliopsida > Asterales > Asteraceae > Helianthus > Helianthus tuberosus. Next base: position 446,488 of record JARYGA010036071.1, read on the forward strand.
AAAACGCATCCAGTTTCATAAAATGTATGTATTCCTTTTCATGCACATATACTAACTGGAGTGAAGGTGGTGATCAATACCAAGCGGAAAGGCAATGGAAGCAGCCATGATTTCAGCAACGTCTATTGTTTCCTTATTTAGATAACAATTAAATCGTGATGAATAACTTAAAACCTGAATCAATGAAAAGGTTTTGTGAGAGTTATGATCATGAAAACAACGATCATGAAAAGGTTTTAACTCATAATTATAATCAAGTGCAAACATTTATCTAACAATTCTATAAATATATATACTATGAAAAAACACTTGTTTAACTACCATCATAAACATTGAATGTAAGCCTACATTTATATGTAAAATATGAGAAGGAATTGATTATCATTCCCATTAGACTCTGCTATCAAACACATAAAGAATCCACTTTTGACTTAATAAGTCAAAACCACTACTTCCAAATTCAGAATCTACTCACATGTCATTTCATCTTTAGTTCCAAAATAACGTTGAATTATAATTCAACATAATGGTGAACAAAATTTTATCAAGAACCAGAACTTTCAAAAACCAATTTTAAATTAAAGTATTACAGTTGACATATAAAAGTCAAAAGATAAAAATTCAAGCATAAAAAAACAAAACTTACTTGTAATCCTGTTCGGCTCAACTGTTTAACAGCCACTTCTAACCGTTTATCAGAATCTGTGAATAGTGAACTTGATGACCGAATAGATTCTGATGGAGTTTTTGACCGAATAGTGAACTTGTTACCTGATGCTCGAAAAATACAAGGTTTTTTTTTAATAAAATGCAGACTATAATTATAATAATAAAAATATGATTTTACCTTACAAGCAAGCGGAGGCTTGATCACCAACATAAGACTTTCTAAAGTTTTGGAAGAATGTCAAAATGGCCTGATCAAGTCTCCGCTTGCTTAGTTCACCATATCTCTGCCATGAGTTATAGATTAACATGTAACCATTAAATTATTAGTGGACTGAACACAATAAAGTATCAAGGTCCCTAATAAATCAGCTCTACTTCTCCTTTTATGAAATTCGGTCACCACAAAATGATTTGAAATGCTCGAGTCTAAAATTCTATACTTAAGTAGTTTCCTAAAACCTGTGCCTTTGAATCCTTGGTTAGACGACTGAGGGTATATTCAATCTCGTACCCATATCATTTCATTCTGGTCTCGTAACAATATACATAGTATAAGTATTTCAAAAACAACCTTCATGACTTCAAAATATTTCATATAGTTTGAAAACAATTTTTTCAAATGCATTGTCTATGTTTTCAAAAACAACCCCTATGATTTCAAAAGCATTGCCTATGTTTTCAAAAACAACCTCCATGATTTCAAAAGCATTGTCTACGTTTTCAAAAACAACCTCCATGATTTCAAAAACATTGTCTATGTTTTCAAAAACAACCTTCATGATTTCAAAATGTTTCATATAGTTTGAAAACAATATTAATACAGTATAATTACTTATATCAAATGCATGATTTCAAAAGCATCATTCATGTTTTCAAAAACCTTATACATAATTTCAAAATTCATCTCGCATGATTTTAAAACATTTTTTTATAAATATACCTACCTAATACACCTACTTTATGATTTCAAAAGTATTATATATAAGGTTTCAAAAACATTGAACACATTTTTTTAGAACTCCATGGATAGTTTTCAAAAATATTTTTCTCATACATTGACTTAACCTCCAAATTCTGCTTCATATGTCGCCTTGACATATCTAGCATCTCAACGTCATAAGCATTTTTACTTCATGTTTTGACTTAAACACATCCAGTGCAAGGTTTCAAAACATCTTCAACTTCTAAAATCCATATGGGATCTTTTTATTTTCACATTAGACCCTTGTGGATGATTATCGTTCAAATCAGAGTCCTTAATTGGATTCCATGTGTACCTTAATTCAAACATTTCGATTGTGACACCTGTGTCACTTCAACCATCAAACAAATAATCAAACCAATGAAATATTATATTTCACACTTGGGATTTGTATAAAAAAATGTGTATCGTTTGCACATATCAATTTTTGTTCGATTTCGGGCTTTAAATCACTTTCTGGAAGGTTATACACAAAACTGGTGCATAAACGCAATCAGTTTAACGCGACGTACACTCCGGAACTGTGACGTGAGACAAACATACCATAAATATCCTTTACATAACTTAGAAATAAGTTTCGAATGATTCGGTATGGCAAAAACATGTTTATTTGGACTAAAAGAGCCATTTACGACAAAACTGCGAAACGAACGTTGGTGACCGCCCGGATTATATTTAAATCCCAAAAATATTCGGTTATGATTAAAATTCTATTTTAATCAGGTCCGTGTTGAAAAATAAATTAAAACACCTAAAAACGTTATTTTTCAAGTTTAAGCGCGTACCGCGTGTTTCTGCGCAACACAGTGCTTCTACTGCAAAACACGGACAACGCAGCCAGTCTTGGCAACTGAAATTTATTTCAGTAATATTTTTTGGCAAGATTATTTTTATAGAATAATAAAAATAATTTAGAACTCCATAAACCAGGATTTAAACGCTAGATAAAATACCTGGTACCCAGTTAAATACCCGTTTTAGCCTACATGTAGCATGTTTATATAAAAACTTACACTTGGACCCCCTCCCCCTTCAAATTTTCGGTTTTAATAATGTGGCCCCCACCAAATTTTGCAAGATTTCTCAAATATCTCATTTGATTTTAGGTTGAACAAGTGTCACACATGCTATACCTCCATATCTCCTTTAAATCTCTATACATATCTTCTAAGATCATCACTTCACATTTCACACTCCACCTTCTCCTCTCTCTCATCCCCAAACCGTAACCCACCCCTCTCTCCTCCATTTTCATTTCTTCAAACCTTCAAACATTGTTCTAGTGAATCAAGTCCCTTTTCTAGCAACCTTCAAGTTAGTATGAAGATCTAAAGGTGTTCCCAAGGTGTTTACAAGTGATTCAAGCTTCCTATCATCAAAATCTCATCCTACAACCTACTTGAACCTTGAAGGTATAACATATGTTTTTAAATCATACTTTGATTCTTGGTTGTTCTTGATGATTTGAAGTTTCTCTTGAATCTTGGGATTTTCACTAAACTTGAAATCTAAAATGAAATGGGTCTTGAAACTAACAAAAATGGTGGTGTATATATATATGTATATAACCGTACATGTATATGTGTGTATGAGTTATTTTTTTAGTTTGAGTTTGATAACTTGTTTATGTTGTTACATGTTGTTTAATGGTGGTAAAAATGCAAGTATTTGGTGATTTATGTAGGAGATGTTAAATGTAAATTAAATCAGCAAATAGATCTGAATATATCTTATATTTGATGCATATAAACCCATATAAAAAGATGATGAAATGATAGTATGCTTTAGGCACTTGTACATATGAAAATATGAACCAACTGGGGTAGCCCAGTTGGCCACCGACACCCACCTCTTCCCAGAGGTACCGGGTTCGAGTCTTGGGAGTGGCATATGTCGCCCAGGGTAAGAACTCGGCATGAGGAAGTCATCGCGGAGCTAGCTTGGTCGGGTAGCGGCTCCCGGAGTGAGATCACTCCGGCGGTTGGGAGGACCGTGCACTATCCCCCCCCATATGAAAATATGTTGATGTAAAGCTCAAGAAATGATGAAAAATGGTTATATGACAAAAACTATTTTAGATCAGGTTACAAACACTAAAAATAATATTATTTGATGTATTATGATGGCATGAAACTTTGACATAGGTTTGATAGCTTTGCATGTTGTACATATAACTTAAAAAGTGGGAAATTAGGTGAAATTTGCATGATTTATGTGCTTTGTTTAAGACCTGCACTATCATGAGTATAACCATTATTTTATTCAGTAAATAACATGGGTTGTGTCAAAATTTCAAGTCGTTTCGATTTGGGATGGTTCGGGTAATGTTTGATGCAAAACTATGCGGTAAAACGGTCAAACATCGCCTTTTCGGAGCATTTTTGCAAAACTGTTTTAGATCAGTAACCAAACTGATATATTTGCTATAAAAATAAGTATTTTAACTTATATTAAGTTTGCTTGGTGTTTGGTTAGTCATACGTGACTTCCGACGCCCAAAAATGGTACCGAATCGCTAAAATAAGCATTTTTCGACATACACTAGAATGGGTCGTTCATGGGTTATTTTATGTGTTACAATGTGCTATGTGCTTTACAATATATGTATGATCATGTGTTAGTGTTGACAAGATTATGTGTGTTACGCTCGAGTACATATATACAAATACACCAAAATAATCAAAAGTAATAACTTTTCGAGAAATCTCAAAGTTATGTGAAAATTCCCAAGTATCGGAGAAACTCATGTATTTTTGTGAGTTTTGATTATTAAATCATTCTTATCTAATTTAGGACAAATAAAAAATTTGAGGGATTGCGTTAACCTATAAAAACGCACCCAAAGGTGAGTACATAGTTCCCTCTTTTACTGTTTTCAATGTTTGGGGTGAAGCATGTGTACCTATTTGTTATGTTCATGATTTCAAAGTATAATTGATTATACATAGTAGTACTTATCTTTTGACAAACTGAATGATTATTTATGGTTTAAACACTGATTTTCAAAGATTATGAAATAAATGTTTGGAATAGTACTTATTTTGTTCACCGGACCGGTTGGTAGTATGATATAGCGCTATAGGACTAGACACCCCATTCCTGTTGTCATGGAATGTCTGAAACCAATTTGTTTCTCCATCCAAATAGGGATTGCCTTTGTGGTATTCCTATAGTCTCAAAGGTGTAGTTTGATGCACTAGGTCTGAATGAATTCTTAAATCACACTTTTATAGTAGAGTTTGATATACTCTCTTGTGTGGTATTGTACAAAACCAACATATATATTTTGTTAACAAACCAAAACATATTTTGATATGTTATTTATCAAATCCAAAGCATATTTTTATATGTTATTTATAAAACCCAAAGCATATTTTGATATGTTATTTATAAAACCCAAAGCCTATTTTGATATGTTATTTATGAAACCAAAACATAGTTCAATATGCTATTTATAAATCCAAAGTATACTTTTGATATACTACTGAAAATTTTTACTTTCTTAAAACCAAAGTATATTCTTATATATACTATAAACATTTTTATCAAAATATTGTTTTTCAAACAATATACTTTATACAAACTCATTTCACTTACTTATTTAATTTCCTATGTGTTATTATTTTATACCAACTGATTTCTTATAAATGATTTATAAAAGAAAACCTTTTTTTTCAAGGATCATGACTACTCTTATAAAAACATTTTCTTTAAACTCATAAGTCATGAATCCTAATTATAATTAAAACCTATGTATCTCACAGGCATTTTTATGCTGACGTACCTATTTTTACACATGTTTCAGGTGCTGCTTTGTGATGACTGATGCTACACTTTGGATGGATTCGTGCCTTAGCGACTTTAAAACTTGAAAGATAATAGTTGTACTTATCTGATTGTATTAAAACAATGAGTTCATTTATTAAATAAAACGAAATTATTTATTCCATGGTTGTGAAACAATAATTATGTTACAACACTCCCCGACGTTTCCGCCACGTTTTGTTGTTTTACGTGGTCGGGGTGTGACATCGATTCCTTATAATCGAAATCGAATCTTCTCTTTAAGATCTTTCTATCTTCATAGTTAGATTCTTGATGATGTTTAAAGTACCAAATGAAATCCACGGAATGGATTCCTTGTGTGCTTTAAATACATGTGCTCTGTTAGAAGAACAAATTAACAAAATAATAACAAGATCTAGATAAACAATTTTGTGGTTGTGTGACTATGTGTTTATGCATTTTACGTTTTCTTTTATGCATTTTATGTTTTTGTATACTCTGGATATTCGTTATCCAAATCCTCGTAGAATCTTTCTTATCTTCATATGAGGGATTCGTAGTAGGATATTCAAAAAGGTACTACCTTAAATCCTTATTGGGCTTCTACGTGATAGTCAAGACCCTTGGATTATATAGTACCACTCCATGATTCATAAGAGACCCTTTTAGTGGTCTAGTCAAAAGACTAAGTCAGAATCTGGTTAACAATGACATGTGGTGATGTAGCTGAACAGACTCCTTGGTAGTCTATTTATATCATTTATTGATTTAATTAAAAGGACCCTATGGTGGTCTAGTCACAATCATCACAAGTTCGTTCATTATTTTCTTCCCCTGCACATTATAAGATGCACTACGTGACTATGCAAGGAATTACGTAATTATGGATGCATACATAATTATGAAGTTCAGTGCATGGAAACCACGGTAAGGCTTACTATGTGTAAGAACCGATAGTGGCAACCATAACAAAATGTGAACAATGTAATAGAGGTACGGTGGACGCACCAATAACGCTTTATATACTTATATATAAGTGTCCCTCTCACATTGCAAGCATGATGTTATTTAAATTTACTAGAAGTTCTGGACTTTAACCAGTGTTGTTCGATCTTTTCAACTTCATTTTTCAAGCTCTCACAAGTTTCCTCTAAATAAAATTTCGGGACGAAATTTCCTAAAGTAGAGGAGAATGTGACACATGTGCCTCCACGGCCATCAAAAAAATACCAAACCAATGAAATATTGTATTTTATACTTGGGATTTGTATAAATATGTGTATCATTTGCACATATAAACTCTTGTTCGATTTCGGGCTCTAAATCGCTTTCTGGAAGGTTATACGCACCCTGATGCGTAAATATAACCCGTTTAATGCAAAAAAACACTCTGGAACAGTGACATGGTCTTAACATATCTTAAATAACCTTTAGATAACTTAGAAATAAGTTTTGAAGGCTTTGGTATGACAAAATATAGTCTATTCGCTTACAGGGACTACATTTGACAAACTGTGAAAGTATGTCGATTCATACTGTAAAGGACATTCTGGAACATGATCATAAGTTAAACACACCATAAATATCCTTTACATAGCTTAGAAATAGGCTTTGAGGGGTTCAGTGTGCTAAAATAAACTTTATGCTCATTCAGGGACTAAAAGCGTCAAAAAGTGCATAAGTTTGCATTTTCGCGCATAACTTACGTTCTGAATACATTCGGACATCCAAAAATTTATGTAATCATTAAAATATTTTATTTTAGTGATTTCCTTGATAAAACTTCATTCGTTTCACAATTTGGATCGTTTTCGCGTCCGTTACGACTTCCGTCGTAATTAACCGAACAACGTAACCGTACGGCTAAACGAACCGACATCCGACATATTTTTGAGCATGTTTCATGTTCCCCATACTTTAACATCCTTAGGGAGCTTAAAAATGGGTTTGACGGGTGTTAGAAGTGCCAAAACACGACCATACGCGCACAGGGACCAAAACTGTCAACTTTGAAAGTTGCTGGTCTGCAGACCAGCTTACGGTCCGTAAGGGGGAGGACCATACGGTCCGTAAGGCTTCCCCAGATGTGCAGAATGTGTTTTCCAGCTGCTACCCACCTTTGCACATGGTTTTGATGTATCTATGGGCTGGTTTGGAGGCTCCCCTGGTTTTGAAAAACAATGGGCTTGATGTGTACGGCTGGGATTGAATCTCGGTTTTCAAGAAACGATCCTAACGGTTCTACGAAAACTATAAATACCCCTCCACCACATTTGCTCAAACCCACATTTGAATCTGATTTTGGCCCTCTAAGTTGAAGTATACACTTCATACCTGAGGGTAAATCGGGTTCAAAACTTGCGGGGACCCTCTGTAAGTATTCTTTCGTTCTTTTCATTCTTTTTAGCGTTAAAGTCAAACTTTGTTTGACTTTCTGCATTGACCAATTTATGGTCATTGCGAAGTTCGTTTGAACTTCATAACATGAGCGTAATCACGATGGTTATAGTCCCTATTGACTATACCTACTGATTACCACGTTATCTAGGCTCAGTGACGAGTCGTAGTTTCGGCCTAAATGCGTATTCATGCGTATTTTGTAACCAAACTACTTATAGGTATCAAAACCGTTTGTTTTGATACCAAACCTGTTTTCTAAAGTCGTTAAGCATGTTTTAACATGCTTAGCTCGTCACTATTAGATTTGTGCTTGTCTAGGGTCGTAAAGGTAAGCGATCTAATCAATCGCTTATACTTTCGAACCCGAACCATTTGGTCGATCATTAGGATCCGACCAAGCACTTTAGGTGACCATAGTTGTATAGGGAATAACCTTCCGAGGTTATACCTTATGGTCACTTCGTTTAAATAGTTGTATGATAGGTAGATTATATGCCTAAGGAAAATTTCCAAAATGCTCTTTTTACGCCAAAATTCATTTTAAGCATATGTAACATAAATTTTGACATCTAAACTGATTAGGCAACTATATTAGACACGTTAAGGCATATTCTACTTGTCATAGGACTAGTTAGGCGCTCCGAACACGTTTTACGCGAACAACGCGTTAAAGTAGCATAAGCTACCTAAACGGGTCATAATAGGTCGTAAGCACTTAGGTTAGGTTTCATTTTAGTATGTAGGCTTTGTTAAACCATATCATTTGAGTTCCAATACTCATTTGGTTTACGAAACCTCATACTATCCAATCTCCCGATTTAGGTTCGGTTATTTATGTAGTTATCTATATAGGGTGCCGTTTGATTCCGTGATCCCTCTAGCTTTGCTTGGTTGTTGTTCAAGACCTCTAAGCACCCTCAAGTGAGTACATAGTCCCCTCTTTTACTGTTTTTCAAACATTTTAGGGTGAAATACATGTGCCTACTTGTTACTTTCGTGCTTTCCATGTTTTCATATCATATACTTGTTATGTTCATTATTACACTATTAGTACATGATTTCATTTTGTTTTGCTATGTATGTTTACTTAGCATATTTAGCACATTGTTTTACATTACATCTTCTTTTGCTATGTATGTTTACTTGACATGATAGCACATTGATTTACATGAGTTTTCTGCTTTGTATGTTAACTTAGCATACTTAGTACATTGTTTTACATTACATTTTCTTCTGCTATGTATGTTGACTGAACATGCTAGCACATTGTTTTACATGACTTTTCTGCTTTGTATGTTAACTTAGCATACTTAGTACATTGTTTTATATTGCATCTCTGTTGCATATGTTCTCGTAACATATGGACACATTGTTTTTATATCTCTACCTTGTATGTTCACTTAGCATACTAGGTACATTATTTTCATAAATATGCTTACATTTGGTATATCATTTGGTTTGTTTAACGGGACTAAATTACATTCATTAACACCGATCATGCCGCTCGGTAGTAGGTAGTGGTACCATAGGACTTGACAAATCCCGTTCCTAAAACCCTAGGTTTGTTTGGGTGGAAGGAATGACCGAATCTGAAAACATTTCTTTTGATAACCTTCACTCTAAGGTTATCCGTCTGTCTCAAGGCTTGGATGTAGGCGTTTAACATTACCGCATAAATGTTGTATCAGTAAAGCATGCATTATTCTACAAAGCATAACTTTTGATTTATTCAAATACTTTGTTTTGTACATTTTTACTTGTGGTTTAAGTAGTCTCATTTTACTTACCATACATAACTTTTGATTACACATTACATGATTTACATTTGATGGTTTTCACACAAACATTTGACATTTGACTATACATAAACATTTTTACATTGGTGGTTGGTTTTATTTAAGTGATTTAAATAACGAGGCGTGTGTAATAAGATAAAAGCATGGTGGATACGCCGCTGGTACTTCCTATATATAAGTGCTTTTATAGTATTACATATCGTAGCGTTATTTAAACCATTTCAATATTTGACATATTACATTTTGTCACACCCTGGCTTTGCGGAAGCGTGGGTTTATTTGGTGTGACTTCTTAATACCATAGCTTAATCACAACCAAGCTATATGAATGTAAAACCATGAAGATCATCCTTTGATTTAAGTTTTAAAACATAAAACCACAACATTGTTTAAAGTTGACACATGCAACGAGTTACAACCCATTAAACTAAAAACATTGTTCATACGACATAACCATAAACATAAAATAGACACTGTTTAAGACTTGCGACTCGTCCAGGTAAAAGTCACAATCCCTAAACGTGGATGACCTCATAACTCTTACGCAGCGTGAAAACGTAGCATACTTCGCCAGATCCTAATTCCCTGAAATACATGTAAGTTGAAAAAGTCAACATAAAGTTGAGCGAGTTCATGTGAAAGTGAGTATGTAAAACCTTTGTAAGTAGAAAATCCGTGGTATGTAGCAAATAAGGAAAACGAGATCAATTAATGTGTAGCTAATACATTAATAAGTGACATGGCCTAGGAAGCACTCAAACCTGTAACGCGGATTTCATACCGGTCCTTCCGGTGGAACGACATAGTCACCACATGCAGCCACACGCTGGCCCATGTGTGTGGCTCGCAACACCCGATAGATCTATTACTCATGCCTCACGGTCCTTATACAAGGATTAATGGTCTTACGATAATAGCCTATCCATTCACGTGATCTAGCAGTAAGTTCCTTAGCTAATCATACCGTGTATAAAACGTTTGTAGTAAATGTAACATGTATTTCACCCCCGAAGTATAAAAACTGAAAACAGTTAAGAGAAAGGGGGGGGGGCATGAACTCACTGAAGTGCGTCTCAAATTAGTAATCTCCCAGTCAACCTGCTGCGTAACGACCTACACGTACTAACTTCTGTTAGACGGACGGTCGTGCCTTGGCTTAAGGTTTAACGTCTTTGGGAAATAGTTAGACAACTATTTCGTGTTTACACTTCTTAATTATTTAATAATTGTATTCCTTCCCAAGGATGGGGGTTTCGATACATGTGCGTTTTTATATCCTCGAAATATATTATTAAGTCTCACTTAAAATATATTTTAATTTGTTTGTCTAAAAATATTCTATCTCCAAAATAATATTTTGTCAAAATACACATGTAAGAGTATTTTTACGAAAAATACGTAAGTTACATTTTATAGTTCGCGTGGTAATAATAATACCGGTGTAACTTAAATATATATTTGTGATAGCGTTGGTATTATTTTGGAGTCGTGCTTTCACAATGTATTCTAGTTATATTATTTTTACCCTAAAAATAATATATAGTTCGCAAAATAATCATAAAATCACACAAGTGTTTTACTATGAAATATATATTCTAAATATATATTTAGTAAGTTTTACTTACGAAAATCCACCTCCGAACAATGGGTTATTTTATAACAAAAATCATGGCGACGTTTGTTTGGAAAAACAAGTCAAAAATATATTTATAACACTTGTCACAAAAATATTCTAAGTGTTATGTTTATGGAAAAATTTCGCCAGAGTTTCCTCTGTAACCGGAGGTGGCCACGCTTACAAGCGTATCATTTTCTTTTAAAATTTCAATCAACCAATTTCCAATCATCAAAATACCATATTCAAATATCAAACTAGTCAAAATAAACATAAATCGCAAAACACATGAACTTGCAAGTTGTGTAAAATTATGTAGTAACTTTTCAACACATTTAGTGGATCTTTCCATCTCTAAAAATAAAGTCATTTTCTTGAAAACTTTATTTTTAAAGAATATGAAGTTTTACAACTTCTAGTCGGTATTTACGAAAATATTTCTTTGTTAAAACCTTTTGTTACACAAGTGTCTACACACTTGTTTGTTCACAAAAATGCTTTTGTTTCAAGAAAGATCCGACTTTTAGACATGATTTGCATCTTACACTTGGTTCTTCGAAAATACCACTTGTAAATCTTTAGATCTACTAGTTTAGAATTCCATTTTACAAGAAAAATAGTTTTTGCACAAGTTCATGTTTCCGTATGAAAGGGTTCGTCATCTTTTAACTTTTCTATTTAACATAACACTAGTTCATGTTACATGTACATGATCTAGCGTGGTTGGATGACGGTCCGTTCCACTACTAGCAATCAACATAAAATAATCATATCAAAACAAGTTTCATAACTTTTACACTATTAGTTTCTTTTTTTATCCAACAAGTTCATCTTTCTTACAAGACTTTTAGTTTTGTTTTTGCATGTTCTTAAATTTTAACCGTTAAACTTCTTATTAACCACATTAAACATGAACAAGAGAGTGTTTAGCATCACTTACAACTAGCTCAAGGCTAGGGAAGAATCGAAGCGAAAACTAGGTGGATAAAAGCAACGTAGTGAGGTCCTTGCGATTCCGTAAGCATCGAGCCTCCTTGTATGAGCTCTAACCCACTTGTAATTATGTAAAATGACAAAGCTGAAATTGGAAAGTGGTGAGGTGGTGCTAGTGGTGTTCGGCCAAGAGTTTTGGCAAGAGGGAGAGATGTTTTTTTTGATTAAGTGTTTGTGAGAATGAAAGGATTAACCTTCGTGCCTTCTTATAATTCACCAACTTCTATTACCCATTGTATATAATGTCTTGATGATATTAGACATCCATGAATAAAATATTCAAAAATAGGTGAGGTGTGTTCCCCCATGGAACGATTTCGGTTATAAGGGGGAGGGGGGTAAATGGGTTGGAATTTAACTAGATATTTAGGCTATAGTTAGTTTAGTTAGGAGGTTTAATTAATTACTAGTGTGTTATGCAATATAGCGGGTGTTAGGGTATTCGGGGACCCTAACTGGCTCAGAGAAAGAAAAACAATGTCATTGACAATATTTTTATGTTCCGGGTAAAGTCCGGTTGTTTGGTTGGATATTAATCCGTTAAAGTGCTAAATAAGCATTTAAAGTGTCGTTAATATTGTTTTTAGTGACACAAAGAATTCCCGACACTTTGGAAAGTGTCTAGTATTATTTTCCCATGTTTTTGCACTTTACTAGTTAATTTAAATGCTGAATTTTTTTTATTTAAAGTGCAGAATTTTGTACTTAAAGTGCGTTTTAGGCACATCCGGTCACTATAAATATCACCTAGTGACGCAGTTCTACAATCCTCACCTCCTTACTAGTGTAGTAAACTATTCCCGGCTCAAACTGGCCTTAGAGACAGTGTCTGTCTGATGCTGGCTATGCCAGCATGTTTACTGGGTTATCCGTTCATTGTGCTACTGTGCTTTTGTGCATCAAGTTTGTCACCATAGTTCTGTGCAAATAATGGAGTGACAGTAATAAAGTATGATGCATGTATTTGTACGTATCAGAAATCAAGTAGCAGTTTATTCACAACTGTAAACAAGCACAGTAATTAAGCATTAATTAAGTCGTACGGATACCTGGTTTGGTGAGGGTTGTCACACATTTTACACAAATGACATATTTTCACTAAACAATTGTTTTACAAAACAACTCATTTTATACAAACTTATTTTACTTGGTTATTCATTTAACCTTACATTACTCTTTTACATATCATGACCGACTTTTGTTAAACAGCCTTTTTTTTTCTAAACTTATAAGTCATGAATCCTATTTTCACAAAACCTATGTATCTCACAGGCATTTTTATGCTGACGTACCTATTTTCACATGTGTTTCGGGAAATGATGCATAGGATTTATCAAGATACACTTAGGCGGACTTGGGTCTTAGTGACAATAAAAGATGCAAGACTAGTTAATTATGTTATGTTTCTTTGTTGTTAAGACATTGTAACTTCTTTTGACTCAATAAAACAAAACTTCAATTTCCATGTGTTATGAAACAATGATTCTGTTACAACACTCCCCGACGATTCCGCCACGATTTGTTGTTTTACGTGGTCGGGGTGTGACAAGCAACATCACGTGGAGTTGGTCTAATTGACCAACACCATTGTCAGAATGCCAGGCTCAGATTGTGCATCAAGATGACAACACCATGGCTGCAAGAGCGGTTTCATGAACAACTGCTATCCTACAACCTTACCATGCCATGATGCTATCTTCATTCAATTTTTACTCAGATCTACATAATCATCATAGCCTCATCTTGAAAGGAAAATAAAAATGCACTTTGCATTCATTTTTATTCACCATCACAGTCAACCCTAAATGATTCAGGGTGTAATGAATACATAAACAGAAACATTTCTAAATGCAGCTGCAAGTGCTTTTTTTTTTTCTGGCCAAAAGCCCCTTCCCACCATAATCTGTAAGATTAAATATTTATTTATTTATATTTAATCTAGTAGCCATCATTATCATTTATATAATATAGATCAAAATATATTAATAACCTATTAATAATTAGTTGGTAATTGTTAATGGACCATATTACCCTTATTAACTAATTGGGTTTCCTCTTGGGTGTATATATAAGGAGATAATTAGAGAGGTAAAGGGTTAGACAGTCACACAAGACACATAACCTAAACACATAACATCAATTTTCGTCCTCTCTCTCTCAACCGAAACTAACCCTAATTTCGGTTTCATCACCATCATAACTTTACACCCTAAGGAGGAACCGGATCACCCTGACAAAGATGTCGAACACTATGGCTGGATCTCTGACTGGATTCTCTACTGATGCAACCAAAGGTATGTTGTTACATGTTTTCCATTATGCTTAAATCAGAACTGATCAACATGTGGTATCAGAGCATATGTTGATAAATCAGTTCTGGTTTTGTATCCATTATTCTGGGATCAAAAATCTGGAAAACGAATTTTTTAAAGACTTAAAAAAGTCTCGGCTGTTTTCGAGTTTCATGAGCCGAAATCCCTGTTTTCGGATAATATGTTTTGATAAATTGACTCGAAATCATAAAGGATTAAACTTGTTGTCACGAAATCCATTACAAAACCATTAAAATTCAGGTTTCGGATTTCCAGAATTATGTTTTTATTTATTAGGGTTCATCATAATGTTCTAAGAAAACTCGAAAATTCCCTAAGATTTGGAATATAATTTGGATTAGTGGATGTTTTCCAATGTTTGATCTAAATTTTATCTATTATAATTTTCGAAAACTGTTAAAGTAATAATCAGTTATTATTTTCGAAATCATTTGATAAGATTAGATCAGAAATAAAATAGGAAACAATATCCCAAATCCCTTAAATTTCGAGTTTTAGTTATTATCATAATAAGCAGCCTTAAAGAGTGTATTCGAAATCATCATCATGTCGCATAAGTTTCCCCAGTCGCACAAGATCAGATCATATCTGATCTGATCGCACAAGACTGTACAAACAAGGGAAATCGCACAAGTATGCATAATCGCACAAGAACTTATGGATCGCACAAGACTAGTGCTGATCGCACAAGACTTGGGCTTTGCGTACATCGCACAAGTTTTGGGCTTTACATACATCACACAAGTTTTGGGCCTTACTGATCGCACAAGTTATTGGGCCTCACTGATCGCACAAGACTTGGGCTTTATTTACGTCGCACAAGTTTTGGGCCTTATCGATCACACAAAGCATTACTGATCGCACAAGACTCGAAACCTCATTATTTTTTAAGTTGTTTAATGTGACCTAAAAAAAAAAATTACTTAATTAATTAATAAGGATCCGCGCTAACAGGTGGTTTGCTATTAAATACTTGGTTTTGTTTATACTTAATTAATTAATAAGGATCAAATAATGTTTTACAAAACCAAACTAGCTTAACTTGAATGAGCTTCAGATGTATTAATTCTGGCCAAAGCTGATTTAATATATCTCTTTATTGTTCAAGTATTATAAAAGCTATGTTAAGTATGCATTACAAACGTGAAATGTCTTAATTCTGGCCAAAGCTGATTTAATTCATTTATGTTTAGCATGCTTGACAAGTGCATAACTAAAGTGATTGTCTCATTTCTGGCCAAAGCTGATTTGTCACGATTACTTTGCACACATACTTAAATGATTACACTTCTGGCCAAAGCTGATTTGTCTTTGTTTAAGTAGAATTTTACTAAGTCTATTATTTTGATGTTAGTAATAGACATATCACAATCTCTTCACATAATGATCCTTATATTAATGATCCTTAATTAATTTTATGATCATTTCGTCTGTCTTATTTTTTAGTACCCATAATTTTTACTCACTATAATTTACTTCTACATATATCTCATCCACTTTAATTCCTAAACCTAACATGTTTGCTTTATTTAAAGTTTCTTTTAGAATTAGCTCTTAAATTAAATCCTTGATTATTTCTTAAGACACGATAATCCTATTGCTCTCTTCTGATAAAGATTATAAAGAAGAACAATTAGAGCATGATGAATAGGACAAATCGAACATGATGTCTCTTATGATAATCAAGAACTCTCTAACGTAAATGCTATCACTAAAGTTATTCCAGATTAAGTCTTTCCTAAGGCTAATCTCTTATATATGGAATAATCACTAGAACTCCTAAGATGCATGCCTTAATTTGAAACTCTAAACTATAAAGTTAAGTGGTATATGTGAATACATTATAATGTACAAAACCATGACCCATAAAGTTAAGGGCTTACACATGGAAATAAGTACATTTTCCAGTACAATACATATTAAGATTTTCACTTGTACAATTTGATGCCTTATAAATCAACTATAACACTCAAACATACCAAAGTATAATGAGTGTGTTGATAAGCAACATATGTACAAAGAAATAAATGTTTGAAGCTGGAAAATGAGTTGTTAATCACCTTAGAACCACTAATACTTTAAAAGAGGATTGTTCTAAGGTCCATAGACAAATTACAAGTGACAATTCCACCTCTAAGGTTCTTCAAGGGAAAATCTCACTGCATCATTATGTCATTAGACTAGGCATAAGCAACGAGACTATCTGTTATTCTAAAGAACAGTTGGATGAATTAATTAGATAGTCACTTATTAAAGATATTTAAGTCTACTAATTATAATATTCCTATTAACACATGATTAGTTGACTCTAGTTTTTTAAATGTTTCCTTACCAGAAATCAACAAAAAATTAACATAAGAGTTAGTGACAAAATTAAATGTTAAGGCTATAAAAACCATAATAAGCAGTCTTCTAACAACGTCTTTCGATACCTTATATACTCTGAAGATTAATCAGAATATAGTATCATAATTAAGCAATGTTATGAAGGTTGTGAGGTTTGCATAGTCAACATAAAGTCACACTTACCTTAAACTCTCATTTTATTTGTTCTAAATATCTGGATTGAAACATTATTAAGATAAAACTAGATGATACCTTACACTTTCACAACTTTTGTCATCATGCAAATGAAAAATTTGACAAAAGGAAATTGAGACTTACAAATTTCATCCATTATAACCAAAAATTCATGAGAAATCATGACATGGTTAATGAGGATAATTTCTTATCTAATCTCATTCTAAGTGATTTTAAATTATGTTGTTAAAGCCCTAAATATGATTTGGCTTAAGGCATAAGTATGGGTCCATCATAAGTCATTCATTGACATTCGTGGAACTTATTCCAAATGGAATATTTAGACATAATTTATTTATCATTTAAAGACTATTTACTTGTATCTAAATTTTGTCGTATATGGCCCACGGTCTTATAAGAAATCTACTCATATATGTGCTTAACATGATTTCTATTAAATATGTCCCTAAGTTTTTGTGACATCTGGACATTAAGGAAATCAAGTAAAGTCTAACACGTATATATGATAGGTTCCCACGTCACGTACCTCATTGAAACTTCTCTTGTAGCATTTCTAGAGATACTAAAGATCAGTGGGAGCATTAAGTGTCTTAATAATAACTTGCAATAGTTGCAAGAGGTGGGGGAGTGAAAACTTTATATTACTTCAATTTACACCTCTTGTACAAGACACTGCTCCATCTTGACACTGTTCTATCATAACTTGTCTCCTTAAAATCTACAGCTACTCTTACAAAAGTTTCATTGTTGCTTAATTGTGGGCACACTTAGATTTCTTATCTAAACTAACATAATCCTCAACAAGAGAAACTACAATGACTAACGTCATTAATATGTTTTCTCTATTAGAAGTTTGTTTGGTCGTTAAATATATGACCCTAAGCATGCTGAGTTCCTAAAGTTATCTAAGGGCAGTGGGAGTAGTCAAAGTCCTTATCATGACTTGCAAGGAATACAAGAGGTGGGGGGGGGGGGGGGAAGAGTGTCATTAAATTTCACTCCAAATTTAACTCCGATTACACCTCTTGTACACCATAACGCACCAACTCCTACAAACTTAGAATCCTGAAAATGATAGCAACCTAAGCAAGAGCTAATCCATAAAACTGAAACTTCTAACAAACCCAATAATCAACTCAGGAGGTCATCTAGGTTTAAAAACCTACTAACTTTGATGATTACATAACCTCCCTAACTGAAGTTGAAATGGATTTTGGAAAAGTTTACTGATCCTATCTCTTCTAATTAAGCCATTAGTGTCAATTAATCTTCTAAATGGAATAAAATTGTTTTCTAGTAAAACTGATTTTATGTGTTCGCATAACGTTTGGGATTTGATTGAATACCCTAAGAGTGTTCATAACTAAACCAAATCCTGATATAAACGTTAAGACACAAAGAAGCATGATTGATTGTCAAAGGCTGTACTCAGGAAGAGATAAATTATTAAAGAATCTTTATTACATATCTAACAAAAGATTTCTTTTAGGATCATCACTGTTCTAGTAGCTTATAATAGTTTAAAGCTACATTAGATGAACATTAAAACAATTTTCCCTAACAACTGGCTGACATATTTACATGTTCATAAAACAACCTGAAAGTTCTAAACTTAAGGTTAAAGAACAGTTTGTCTATAAGCCAATAAAATCCATGTATGGTTTAATGCAAACATCATAATGTGATGAAATCTTAACATAATTATTTTCATCAACAACCAAGTGGAATAATGTACCTACCTCAAAATGAGTGGGAGCAACTAAGATAAACTTGTCTATATAGATGATATTCTTTTGACAAGTAGATGTTACATAAGTCAAAGCATTGTTAACACAAACTTTGATATAATAGATCTCAGAGATATCTCTTACATAATAGATATCATAACATGTTGAGATAGACCAAATGGGACATTACTTCCGTTCCATAAGTTTAACATTAAATTGGTCCTTACATATGTAACAAACAATACTGCTCTCCTTTAGAGGATAATAGGATAAATGAGATTATTTCTTACGCTTCATCAATTAGAAGCCTTATGTAAGTTTAAGTCTATACTCGTTTGGATATTACTCACATTGCAACACACTAGATATATCTAGATTAATGTGAAGCATTTAATAGAGTATTACAATATCTTTAAAAGAAACGAGAGGCTATAATTTAAAGAAGAAGTGAGAACTCAAACCGGTTTATTACTCTAACTTTGTAATATTCAAAGATGACAAAATGTAATTTTGGGTATATCTTTATGTCAGCAGACAAAATCTATCTCATGGAGGAGTCATAATAGACTGATATCAACAACCTAAGTTATAACGACATAATATAGTCACTAAATGTTGTTGGAAATTTATCAGTGGACTCATGACTTTATTAACTCCATATAATTAATATATTGAAGACTTATTGTGATAAAGTCAGCTACCATGTCTCCTTGAACAGTAACAGTTCGAGAGGTGCTG
The DNA here is from genome assembly GCA_030545235.1 of Helianthus tuberosus. NCBI lineage: Eukaryota > Viridiplantae > Streptophyta > Magnoliopsida > Asterales > Asteraceae > Helianthus > Helianthus tuberosus. Next base: position 466,068 of record JARYGA010036071.1, read on the forward strand.
CATTAAATTTCGATACGCAATTAATTATTCGTTTATGAACGAATTGAGGAAACTAAAATCTTTGTATCGAATACATTCGTGATATGCTTAAGGATCCTATAAAGGTCTATTACCCATAAGTCTTATTAAGAGTGCACATAAAAGAGACGGGTTTATTGATGACTATGTACAACTGCATATCGTACTATGAATGACTAACTATTAATCAATTTTCCTCATCAGTTTGATTTTGTATGTCTCTTACATATGTTCTGCCGGTGTAATGACATATAGACAACTATAAATACAAATCAAACGTTAAAGGGCTTACTTATTTTGATCATAACTGTTAGGTTTTAAATTAAGGCTATAGTATGACTAATGGGGGTCCTGAATCGCATAATGATTCAACGGCTGTATTTCTCTGCTATAGTACTTGTTTAAGGCTAAAATGAGTATTAACTTCTGATCAGACTAATCTAATACTCATGATAAATGATTATTCGGCTAAGTGGGAGAATGTAAGATTAAATATTTATTTATTTATATTTAATCTAGTAGCCATCATTATCATTTATATAATATAGATCAAAATATATTAATAGCCTATTAATAATTAGTTGGTAATTGTTGATGGACCATATTACCCTTATTAACTAATTGGGTTTCCTCTTGGGTGTATATATAAGGAGATAATTAGAGAGGTAAAGGGTTAGACAGTCACACAAGACACATAACCTAAACACATAACATCAATTTTCGTCCTCTCTCTCTCAACCGAAACTAACCCTAATTTCGGTTTCATCACCATCATAACTTTACACCCTAAGGAGGAACCGGATCACCCTGACAAAGATGTCGAACACTATGGCTGGATCTCTGACTGGATTCTCTACTGATGCAACCAAAGGTATGTTGTTACATGTTTTCCATTATGCTTAAATCAGAACTGATCAACATAATCACCACCTAACGAAGGAAGATATAAATAAGCATAACTATTCATACAACTTGACATACAACTGGAAAATTATCATTCAGTTACAGTTTAAATAACTTAAGGAAACTGCAGAAATGTAACAATAAAACGAAAATAACTCTTCAAAACAGGTAATAAATTTAGCAAAGATACATGTAAATTACTAACAAAACAACTATCAATTACTGTCATTACCTCATGGCATCAAAATTTATTATTTATAATTTCCAAATTATAAATAATCTACAAATTACAAACTTATATAAGTATTCTATAACAGTAAATGATTCATCTATATAATTCCTAATGTAATCAGTGTACAAATTCAAACATTAAACAACCATAAACTATGGTTTAGTAAACTAAAACTTATCATCAATTTGCAGTTCTCAAATACACATATATACAATCACATTCTAATTAAATCACAGACCAATCAATCCTTAAAACAATTATCGGACCAAGAATGAAACATATCATCCAGATATTCAAAAGAAAATAGATAAAATTTGACAAATGAAATTCGGTCACCACAAAATGGCATATCTAGTTGGTTGACACGTTGCAAAATTACTTGAGTATTTGCTTACTCTCAGTGTATAACAAAAATTCTATACTTGAGTATTTGCTGAAACCTGAGATAAAAAGAATAATTATATAAACTAGGATTTTGCCCGCCGCGCGTTGTGGCGGCGCGCGACGGGTGGAAACATATAGTAAGACAAAACATGATTCATAAAATGCAGTGCGTAAAAGACAATTAAAAAAGCGTAAATCACAAATGAAGAAACAAAGCGTACAACACAATGCCAAAGACATTTCGAATAACACAATGCATTGGCATTTGCAAAAGTAGGAGTTGTAGTCCAGGGATTACAATTGCAATTTTTTAAAAGTTTGGCAGGAGTAAATATGGAGTAATAGTGCAAGGGGTAAAAAAGCAAAGTCTAAAAAAGACAAAGTGTAAAAGTATAGGGGTGGCGGCGGAAATGTGTAAGAGCTAAGGGGTGTTGGTGGAAATGTAAAAGGAGAGGGTTGGTGGCATAAATGTGTAAGAGCTATGGGGGGTGATGGTGGAAAACCAAAGTACACGGTTGGTGCTGGCAAAGTTTGAAAGATGAGGTTGTGGTTTTGGAAATCCAAAGTACAAGGTTTAGGGACTAAATTTGTTATTTTATGAAACTTTGAATATACCAAAGTCAAGGGGCTAAAAATGCAACATGGTGAAAGTACGGGGGCAGGGAGGCAAAGTCGGTGCGAAGCGTTATGTAATGCGTTAAACATGTGAAAACGCACATTTTGACGTATCCAATTTAACTCAATAGCATGGTAGCTGCATAAAAATGTAAAGTATATCGTATTTATATGTGACCCGACTCATACATAGGAAATGTACAAAAAAACATAAAATGTGTATCAAGGGAAAAATAACACGTGTAATAAAAAGTGATATTCATATCAACGGAAAAAATTATACCCTTAGCGTGTTGCGGTAGGGTCGAAACGTAGACTTGGAAACGTACATAAAACAATCAAAAAACAAAATATATTTGACCTGACTTGTTCCCCAAAAAAGTTTACATCGAAACGTATACCAACTCGAATTTATACCGACACATAAATTTTAATATTCATAATACAACCCGCGGGCAATGCGTCGTGGGCACATTGCAAACAGATTAGTCCAAGCGTTATGTCATGCACAAACCATATGAAAGCACATGTCTTGACGTATTCAGTTATACTCAATGTATGGTGGAATGCAAACGTTTAGTTTTCAAAAAAACAAATTTAGTGAACGAAAATAATTAAAGAAAGCAATGTATAGATATACGGTACAACGATAAAGTTGAAACATTATAAAATTTTGAGATTAAACCCCAATGGTCTAATATTGCAATGTAATTGAAGTTTAACTTGGAAAGGAAATAGACTCAAAACACAATTTAACAAAACTAAAAGCAAAGGGCCAAAATGTATTTTACTCAAAGTATGGGTGAAAATTTGAAGTTTAACTTGGAAAGGAAATAGACTCAAAACACAATTTAACAAAACTAAAAGCAAGGGGACAAAATGTATTTTACTCAAATTATGGGTGAAAAGAGAAAATGTCGAAATGGACTCAAAACGCCAATTTAAAAAAAACTAAAAGCAAAGAGCCAAAATGTATTTTACTCAAAGTATTGTGTGAAAATGGGTTATTGCGATTTGCAAATTATTTAACTTCTAATTGCACCGATTTGTTTAGAAAATATACTACTTGTTTTTATGTTTTTGTTTTGTAGGTATCAAGATGACACATGGAAAAAGACAAATTATTAAGCAAATGGAAACCTTGCAATTGGCTGGAATTAAAGTTGACAATTGTATGTGGGCTTGAATGAAGGCAAAGTCGGTGGAAACCCCACCGACTTTGTCCTTTACGATTGTATATAATAACTCCTAATTGCATTACTAATCAACACAAGATATGAAAAAATAATTAAAATAACAGTACCTCGGTAGCAACATCACGTGCAGTGTCTGAAGACCATCATCATAATTCCTCTCAAATGTCATATATCTCACATTAACCCTAATCTCTCACACACACAACATCACGTGCAGTGTGTCTAATTGACCAACACCATTGTCAGAATGCCAGGCTCAGATTGTGCATAAACATGACAACACCATGCCTGCAAGTAAGGTTGCATGAACAACTGCCATCCTACAACCTTGCCATGCCATGATGCTATCTTCATTCAATTTTTACTCAGATCTACCAAATCATCATAGCCTCATCTTGAAAGAAACCGAAAAATGCACTTTGCATTCATTTTTATTCACAATCACAGTCAACACTAAATGATTCAGGTTGTAATCAATACATAAACAGAAACCAATGTAAATGCGGCTGCAAGTGATTTATTATAAAATTTATCTACTTTTATATAAAAGGAGAAGTAAAGCTGATGTAAAAGGAGAAGTAAAGCTGATGTAATTTTACATACGTGTCAATCAACCAGATATGCCATGTGCAAGTGTTTTAGAGATATGTAAAAGGAAATTTGAACTGCTTGGGGGAGTGATATGCAGCTGCAAGTATTCTAGAGATATGCAGCTACAAATGAAATTCGGTCACTACAAAATGGCATATCTAGTTGGTTGACACGTATGCAAACTTACATCAGCCTTACTTCTCCTTTTATGAAATTCGGTCACCACAAAATGAGTTGAAATACTCGAGTCTAAAATTCTATACTTGAGTAGTTTGCTGAAACCTGAGATAAAAAGAATAATTACATAAATAACTCCTAATAGCATTACTAATCAAATACAAGACATGAAAAAATAAATAAAATAACAGTACCTCAGTAGCAACATCACGTGCAGTTGGTCTAATTGACCAACACCATTGTCAGAATTTTGGCTCAGATTGTGCATAAAGATGACAACACCATGGCTGCAAGAGAGGTTGCATCAACAACTGCCATCCTACAACCTTTCCATGCCATGATGCTATCTTCATTCAATTTTTACTCAGATCTACAAAATCATCATAGCCTCATCTTAAAAGAAAAAGAAAATTGCACTTTGCATTCATTTTTATTCACCATCACAGTCAACCCTAAATGATTCAGGGTGTAATGAATACATAAACAGAAACCTTGCTAAATGCAGCTGCAAGTGTTTTTTTTTTTGGGCCAAAAGCCCCTTCCCACCATAATCACCACCTAACGAAGGAAAATATAAATAAGCAAACTATTCATACAACTGGAAAATTATCATTCAGTTACAATTAAAATAACTTAAGAAAACTGCAGAAATGTAACAATAAAACGAAAACAACTCTTCAAAACAGGTAATAAATTTAGCAAAGATACATGTAAATTACTAACAAAACAACTATCAATTACTGTCATTACCTCATGGCATCAAAATTTATTATTTATAATTTCCAAATTATAAATAATCTACAAATTGCAAACTTATATAAGTATTCTACAACAGTAAATGATTCATCTACATAATTCCTCATGTAATCAAATTGCAAATTCAAACATTAAACAACCCTAAATTATGGTTTACTAAACTAATACTTATCATCAATTTGCAGTTCTCAGATACCCATATATACAATCACATTCCACTTAAATAACAGTCCAATCAAACCTTAAAACAATTATCGGATCAAGAATGAGACATACAATCCAGATATAAAAAAAAATAGATAAAATTTGACAAATGATTGCAAAATGTCATACCTCGCGTATAATCGGAGTGACGTTTGCTTCATCGAAAACGCATCTAAGTTACCGGAAATTGCCCGAAACCCTAGCTTCATACCAAAACACTCTGGGAGCACCGTCAACCCTAGATTTGTCGAAAAATACCTTAATTTTAGTCTCAGGTGAGAAGCATCTCATCAACATCATTGACTGAACATGGATTACAGCCAACGCTACCTAGGACAGCCGCGAACGGCAGCCGGCAATGATGGTTTATATGTTGCAACAACAGGACAGATCTCGCCATCGTAACCTCAGATAATAAAATCATCTTCATCAGTATGATCATCCAGCAAGATCAGATCCGTCCGAAACATAACCGATTTTGACATCTCCGGGTATCTTGAATTTGAAGATCTGAAGAGAAAAAAAAGAGATTAAAGAAGAAGAAGAAGAGACGCAGGTGGTGTGTGTGAGAGATTAGGGTTAATGTGAGATATATGACATTTGAGAGGAAGTATGATGATGGTCTTCAGAGACAATAAATGCAAATAACACTTCCCCAAGCAGTTCAAATTTCCCCCCAATATCTCTAAACACACTAATATATATGTTATATATTATTTGATTAGAAAAATAATAATTAATACAATATATTAACATTTTAATTGTACAAAAAAAGCAAATAATAACTTATCATTTATTACAACCTTCTTCTAATTTCTCGATATCAAAAATAGTATCTTCAATCATTATTGGATCGTTAGAAGCACGCAACCAATCTTGTGCACAAACCAAAGCTTCCACCACTCTTGGGGTTAAGAATGTTCGGAAACTATCAAGCACTCGCCCCCCGGTGCTAAAAGCCGATTCGGAGGCAACCGTAGAAACTGGAATTGCAAGAATATCTCTAGCCATCTGAGCAAGAACGGGATATCGACATTGTTGAACTTTCCACCATTTTAATATGTCGAATCTTGAGTCCATAGGTTCCCGATCTTCTCCGAGATATTTCTCTAACTTGGATTTTCTCATACATGTTTCCGAACTCCCCATTGCCATTTCAAATCGGTTGGTCATAATTGCTTCAATGTCCATTGTTGTTTGATCCTCACTCCATGCCATATTAGGATCAGAAGTTTTAGATGATGTCACTTCATTATCCTTTTTTGTTTGGGCATAGATTTCTCATAGAGTTCAAACAAAGTCTTCATGTTCGAATCTAGAGTTTTGATGATACTCGCGTTAACAAACTTTTCTTTAAGAAGCCACTTAATATATTGCCATTTTCTTCTTGGGCCAAGAACCACAGCAATAAACAAAAACTGATTGAGCCTTAGCACATCCCCCAATACTTCATATACTTTTGTTTCATATTTAGCGCCATTGAACTAATTGAAATAACATCGTGCATGGTGTAACTATCAATCACGGTGCCAATTCCAAATATTTCATGTACATAAGCATTGGAGGTCACATAGCGAGAGCCTGAAAATCTTAGTGTAGCTTCATAAAATATTTTCAAAAAAGGCAACAAGCTAGTAACATCAATCCAATCATCCTCATGAATTAAACCACCCACACACTTCCTAATCTCTTTCTCACAACTCGAATCCTTTAATAGCAAGTTAGAAAATGCTTTCTTGAACTTAACAGCAGATTCTAATCTAGAATATGAAAACAAATATTATAAGCGATTGATGAAAGCATATCTAGAAAACTTCAAATATGAACCATATTAATCAACAAATCACCTTAAAAATATAACCAAACTCATCGATCTAACCATTTAATTAACAATTAGTGTTAGATTTTTAATTTTATGGTGGGCTTAATTGAACAAAGAAATGGATAATAACTTACAGTAATGGAAGGTGGAGGAGGTTCTCTTGACGGATCGAAGATGGCAGAGGACGAGCGAGGGAGAGGACGCCAGGACGGATCGAAGATGAAAGTGACGACGGCTGTGTTTGTGTGATAGTTGGAACCCTAATTTTCAAAAGAAGAAATGTGCGTGTGAAACTGTGAAGAGGTTTTAGGAGTTAGGTGGTGGAATTAAATCAATTAATATATTATATAAATCTATTTTTTTTAATTTTAAAGTTTTCGGATAATCCGAATATCCGAAATTTTTTAGAATTCACATCCGAATCTGAATTTTCGGATAATTCGGATACGGCTTTTCGGATATTTCGGATTCAGTTTCGGATTCAGATTTTTTTGAACACCCCTAGTTCTCATACAAAACTCTCATTTTTTTCAACCAAACAACAAAACCGAAAATGGTTAACTGGACGGAGGACGAGGAGATCATGCTCGTCACTTCGATCGTTGACGCATAGCGTACGTTGCAACGCGGTCAAACCGCGTATTCCAACACGTTGGTAACAATCGCCACAATCTAAACGCGTGCCAACACAAGTGGCGCGAACTAAGACCGAAGCTGGATCGTTTAAAATTTGTTTCGATTGTGTCCCTGCGAGGGACCTAAGCCACGACGATCGAATGGAGATCGCAAAGATCGAGTGGAGGCACGGCGAGAATCCAGAAATTAAGTGGGTTCCCCACTTTAATATTTATAGAACATTGTAATATTTTTTATGAATTATTAACTACTTTTTTTAGGGCAGTGGTAAGTAGAGTAGGTTCTGCACCAGTCCACCAACGGTTATTATCAGTGATCGTTGGTGGTTGGACTCAATTTAGTAGGCGTTACGAAAATAGCTTCTGTAAAGGTAATTTCCAGTTGAAAGGTTGAAATTTTTGGGTGTTTGGTTAGGGTTGGGGTGGGCGGCGACGAAGTGGTTGTGGTGGTGGTGGTAGGAGTTTGGTGGACGGTGGTAGATGGTGTGGGTGGGGGCGGTGGGTGTTGTTGGTGGTGATGGTGCTAGGTGTGTTGATGGCATGTGGGTTGCGGGTGGTGGCGGTGGTAGGTGTACGGTGAAGAATGAGGTGTGGCAGATGGTTGTGGTGGTGGTGGTGGTAGGAGATGGTGGTGGTGGTAGATGAAGGTCCAAATTGGAGGCGAACTAGATGATTTGTTAACTGGGTTTCGTATATGAGTCGCTGTAAAATTCTTTTCATGTCTTTAATGGGTTTAGGGTTTTGCGTGCACCAAAATTTGGAACTCTGAAGTGCAATTTTGGGAGATCCTCTGAAGTGCAGTTTTGCGTGACCTGGGTTTTTTGTGATGATCTGCAGATATAGATGAGAGAAGAGAGCGAGACAGAGTGATAGGGGGTGGTGAAGGTGACGGTGGGGGTCATGGCGGTGGAGGTGGAGGTTGTGGTGGTTGAAAGTGACGGTGGAGGTGGTGGTTGTAGTTTGGGTTGAAAGTGAGGGTGGAGATGTGGTTTGTATGCAGATATGTTATAATAAAATTAAAATGACCAAAATGCCCCTGTACAAGAAGACAAAACAATCAGGTTTCAACAGTCAAAATAGGGGGTTTTTGGATTTTGGACTAAAATGACAATAAAAGTAAAACCATAGGGACCCAGATTTAAAAAGTTTGAGATTTTGACTAAAATGGCAAAAGTGCCCAAACCACAGGGACCAAAATGGCAGTTAGTAAACTGCCATTTTGGTCCCTGTGGTTTGGCCAGTTTTGCCATTTTAGTCCAAATCTCAAACTTTTTACATCTGGGTCCCCGTGGTTTGCATTTTGTTGCCATTTTGGTCCAAAAGTGATATTTGACCAGAATCCCCAAATTAAAACCTCCTGTTTTGTCCTTACCCTCAGGGGTATTTTGGTCATTTTTAAATTATTATAACTAAATATTGAGATTTGGACATCATAAAAGCATCTTCATCTTTCCCCAGATCTTCATCTTCCCCATATTTCATCCAAACCCTAAATCAAGGAAAAAGTACACGAAATAGATCCTCTCTCTCTCTCTCTCTAAAGTCTCCCACCGCTTTATCTCTTCTCTCTCTCTATCTAAATATAAATCTAGTTCAGATGATTGCTTCTCCTCTACCATATCTGTATTTTTCTAAGTCGAAATTAAGACTCCCGGTGCCAAATCGAAACCTAAGCTCGCCATTTGTGGATAACCACCTGTGGTGTCTTCATCGGCGATTGGTGGTGTTAGTAATGGTGACTCAACGGCTGTTTAGGGCAATGGTAAGTAGAGTAGGTTCTGGACCAGTCCACCAACGGTTATTATCAGTGATCGTTGGTGGTTGGACTCAATTTAGTAGGCGTTACGGAAATAGCTTCTGTAAAGGTAATTTCCAGTTGAAAGGTTGAAATTTTTGGGTGTTTGTGGGTGTTTGGTTAGGGTTGGGGTGGGCGGCGACGAAGTGGTTGTGGTGGTGGTGGTAGGAGTTTGGTGGACGGTGATAGATGGTGTGGGTGGGGGCGGTGGGTGTTGTTGGTGGTGATGGTGCTAGGTGTGTTGATGGCAGGTGGGTTGCAGGTGGTGGCGGTGGCAGGTGGACGGTGAAGAATGAGGTGTGGCAGAAGGTTGTGGTGGTGGTAGTGGTGGGAGATGGTGGTGGTGGTAGATGAAGGTCCAAATTGGAGGCGAACTAGATGATTTGTTAACTGGGTTTCGTATATGAGTCGCTGTAAAATTCTTGTCGTGTCTTTAATGGGTTTAGGGTTTTGCGTGCACCAAAATTTGGAACTCTGAATTGCAAAATTTGGAACTCTGAAGTGCAATTTTGGGAGATCCTCTAAAGTAGTTTTGCGTGACCTGGGTTTTTTTGTGATGATCTGCAGATATAGAGGAGAGAAGAGAGCGAGATAGAGTGATAGGGGGTGGTGAAGGTGACGGTGGGGGTCATGGCGGTGGAGGTGGAGGTTGTGGTGGTTGAAAATGACGGTGGAGGTGGTGGTTGTAGTTTGGGTTGAAAGTGAGGGTGGAGATGTGGTTTGTATGCAGATATGTTATAATAAAATTAAAATGACCAAAATGCCCCTGTACAAGAAGACAAAACAATCAGGTTTCAACAATCAAAATAGGGGGTTTTTGGATTTTGGACTAAAATGGCAATAAAAGTAAAACCTCAGGGACCTAGATTTAAAAAGTTTGAGATTTTGACTAAAATGGCAAAAGTGCCCAAACCACAGGGACCAAAATGGCAGTTAGTCCACAGGGACCAAAATGGCAGTTAGTAAACTGCCATTTTGGTCCCTGTGGTTTGGCCAGTTTTGCCATTTTAGTCCAAATCTCAAACTTTTTACATCTGGGTCCCCGTGGTTTGCATTTTGTTGCCATTTTGGTCCAAAAGTGATATTTGACTAGAATCCCCAAATTAAAACCTCCTGTTTTGTCCTTACCCTCAGGGGTATTTTGGTCATTTTAAAATTATTATAACCAAATATTGAGATTTGGACATCATAAAAGCATCTTCATCTTTCCCCAGATCTTCATCTTCCCCATATTTCATCCAAACCCTAATTCAAGGAAAAAGTACACGAAATAGATCCACTCTCTCTCTCTCTAAAGTCTCCCACCGCTCTCTCTCTTCTCTCTCTCCCTATCTAAATATAAATCTAGTTCAGATGCTTGCTTCTCCTCCACCATATCTGTATTTTTCTAAATCGAAATTAAGACTCCAGGTGCCAAATCGAAACCTAAGCTCGCCATTTGTGGATAACCACATGTGGTGTCTTCATCGGCGATTGGTGGTGTTAGTAATGGTGACTCAACGGTTGTTTAGGGCAGTGGTAAGTAGAGTAGGTTTTGGACCAGTCCACCAACGATTATTATCAGTGATCGTTGGTGGTTGGACTCAATTTAGTAGGCGTTACGAAAATAGCTTATGTAAAGGTAATTTCTAGTTGAAAGGTTGAAATTTTTGGGTGTTTGTGGGTGTTTGGTTAGGGTTGGGGTGGGCGGCGACGAAGTGGTTGTGGTGGTGGTGGTAGGAGTTTGGTGGACGGTGATAGATGGTGTGGGTGGGGGCGGTGGGTGTTGTTGGTGGTGATGGTGCTAGGTGTGTTGATGGCAGGTGGGTTGTGGGTGGTGGCGGTGGCAGGTGGACGGTGAAGAATGAGGTGTGGCAGATGGTTGTGGTGGTGGTGGGAGATGGTGGTGGTGGTAGATGAAGGTCCAAATTGGAGGCGAACTAGATGATTTGTTAACTGGGTTTCGTATATGAGTCGCTGTAAAATTCTTGTCATGTCTTTAATGGGTTTAGGGTTTTTCGTGCACCAAAATTTGGAACTCTGAAGTGCAATTTTGGGAGATCCTCTGAAGTGCATTTTTGCGTGACCTGGGTTTTTTGTGATGATCTGCAGATATAGAGGAGAGAAAAGAGAGAGACAGAGTGATAGGGGGTGGTGAAGGTGACGGTGGGGGTCATGGCGGTGGAGGTTGTGGTGGTTGAAAGTGACGGTGGAGGTGGTGGTTGTAGTTTGGGTTTGTTTGGGTTGAAAGTGAGGGTGGAGATGTGGTTTGTATGCAGATATGTTATAATAAAATTAAAATGACAAAAATGCCCCCGTACAAGAAGACAAAATAATCAGGTTTCAACAGTCAAAATAGGAGGTTTTTGGATTTTGGACTAAAATTGCAATAAAACTAAACCACAGGGACCTAGATTTAAAAAGTTTGAGATTTGGACTAAAATGGCAAAGGTGCCCAAACCACAGGGACCAAAATGACGGTTTACTCTTTATTTTTTTAGGATTTAATAAGTAGTCTTTTTTTATTTTTAGGATTTATTAAGTACTCATTTACGACCACGTGGAGTGGTCCGGTGGAACCCACTATCACCACGTGTCGAGCAAAGCTCCCAACCCAAGCCCCCTCACTCCTCGCAGTCTTATAGATTATAGATTATATATGAATTTTCATGGTTATTTATTTATTTAATTATTTATGACACTTGAATGATTAAATTAATTTAGATCACGTTTATCCATTAAATTAATTTGAGGAATTTAATTAAGAAAACATAAAATGACATTGCTAAAAAGATGACACTAAAAGAGTGCCATAATGTTTTTTGTTTAGGATAAAAAGATGACACACAAAAAAGAGCCATAAATTTATTGAAATTTGTAAAACTATGACATTTTTTTCTTGACACACGTTTTCGAATGTCATAAAATGAGCGTGTGTCATTATTTGCGTGTCAAGATAAATCTTGTTTTTTTATGACGCTAAAAAGACGACACACAAAAAAAAGTGTCATAAATTTATTGAAATTTGTAAACCATGACATTTTTTCTTGACACATACTTTCGAATGTCATAAATGAGTGTGTATCATTGTTCGCGTGTCAAGATATGTGTATTTTCTAGTAGTGATGGCATATCTGGTTGATTGACACATAAGCAAACTTACATCAGCATTACTTCTCCTTTTATATATAAGTAGATAGATTTGAATTAATTATATTTGAACGGAGTAAATTGCCATTTTAGCCCATGAGGTTTGGTCCAAATTGTCATTTTAGTTCAAATAGTTTTTTTTTCTCATCTGGGTCCCTGACTTTTCCATTTTCTTGTCATTTTTAAAGATGTAATTTTTTTTTATTATTTGGTATATAAAATTACATTTATTCAACCCGTGTAATAAATGAGGTTTGACTTTTCCATTTTCTTGCCATTTTTAAAGATATAATTTTTTTTTATTATTTGGTATATAAAATTATATTTATTCAACCCATGTGATAAATGAGGTTTTTGAAGATGTATTATTTTATTATTTGGTAAACAATATCACATTTATTTAACCCGTGTAATACACGTGGTTTTAAAGATATAACTTTTTTATTTGGTATATAAAATTACATTTATTCAACCCGTACAATATGGTTCTTATAGATATAACCTTTTGTTATTTAATATATAAAATTATATTTAATCAACCCGTGCATAAATGAGGTTTTTAAAGATATATTGTTTTATTATTTCGTATATAAAATTTATTTATTCGACACATGTAATACACGGGGTTATAACCTAGTTTATAATATATAATTAGACTAACAAAATATAGTAAGTTGAAATAATATTATCTACTTTCTCACAAGGGGGTTTTTCCTATATTTATTGGGTTTGCTACTGAATCGATGTATAGACATTATGCCTATGATCGGGTGGTTCGACTGATTACACGTTCCGTAAGTGATCCAAATTTGCAGTTGAAAAAAAATAATAAATAGTTATTAGGTTATAGAAACCAGAATTTAGGGGGAGTGTAGATAAACACAAACTCTCTAATTACACAAACAAAACAAAACAAAATTGAATTAAATTAAAAAGAAACAAAAAGGGGTTTCTTTCTTCTTCTTCTTCTTCTTCTTCTTCTTCTTGTTTCTTGTTTTTCCCCTGAAGCACCTTCGCCAGCCAAGATCTCACTCCAGCTGGATCTCATCTGGGTTTCTTTTCTTCATTTCAAGGTACATCCATCCACCTCTTGTTATTGTAATCAACGATCTATTTGGGGCTTCTTATATTTCCTATTTTCTCCACAGATTTTGTTTGTTTAATTGGCTAGCTAGCTAGCTAGCGGGGGTATCTCATGGGCAATGTATGTATGTATGTTTATATAAAATAAGGTTTATGGAGTGTATGATCTTCTGGTACTGTTTGTTATTCACTTATATTGTATTCTTTCTTTAGAAGCTCATCATTTTCTTTTTCCCCCAAATTTATCTTCTTATTCTGTGGCAATTTTGGTTGAAATCAATCAATGTTTTCAGTTTATGAATGTGTAAATTCAAAACCACACCTTGTTGTATTATATTCTTATGTTTCATCATGTAAGTTACAAATGTGTTATTCAAACAAAAACATGCTTACACTTTTTTTTTTTTAGTTTGATCAAAGGCATCATGTATGAACTAATTGGGACTTTTAAATGTAATCAAAGGAATCGGTTGTTGTTTTTGTGTATGTCAATTTCTCCATGTGTAATTAATTACAAAGAAGTTGTTAATTCTAGGCAAATTGGAAATAAATAATTCCACCTAACTCAATTTGGCTAATAATAATCCCAAGTCAGTTATTGGCCGATAATAATCCGCACTGGTCAATTTTTTTTTTTTGTAAAATAGTCCGCCGTTAAAATAGCTTAACGGAGTTAAGTTTTTTTCCGAATTACAAATCGATATTTTAGGGCTTTTGATCAGAATGAGTATACGACTCCATTGATGTAAAACTTACATCGAAATACTGCCCCAACCCACGAAAATGGTGGTTCAATTCGGGTGTTTAAACTTCCAATTAACAAAAATCATGCCATTTCGAGCACAATTTCGAGGTAAGTTTTACATCAATCGACTCGTATCCTCGTTGTGATCAAAAGCCCTAAAACATCGGTTTGTAATTTGGAAAAAAACTTAACTCCGCTAAGCTATTTTAACGGCGGACTATTTTACAAAAAAAATTGACCGGTTCGGATTATTATTGGCCAATAACTGACTTGGGATTATTATCGGCCAAATTGAGTTAGGTGGGATTATTTATTTCCAATTCGCCTTAATTCTATTGCTTTCTGTCGTTTTTGTAAATCGATATACCTTTTTGTTTGTATGACGTATATTGTATTGTTTGGTTATATGTAAATAATTGTTTTCGCTCTTTAATCATATTTTTGCAGGCTTTTTCTGTTTTTTTTTTTCATTTGTGGGCTTGTTCTTCTAGCTTTTAACACACATACAAGGACACGGACCGTTCTTTAAGGGATGTGCTTTTAGTAATTCTTGTGAGAAAATATTACACAAATGGCCCACGGGAGAATACGGGCTAAGATAAAGAGAAGTAGTCTTTACACGTTTGGATGCATAAGACCACCCGTTGATTCACCAGATGAACCTCATCAGTTTCGCGGGCCAGGTTTTTCTCGTCACGTTTGTTGTAACCAACCTCAGTTACACCAAAAGAAACCACTCAACTACTGCAAAAATTACATTTCAACCACAAAGTATAATGCGATAACATTTTTACCCAAAGCACTCTTTGAGCAATTTAGACGTGTGGCTAATGTGTATTTCCTCTTTGCTGCATTCTTATCATTGACGCCCGTTTCGCCGTTTTCAGCTTATAGCATGATTGCACCGTTAGCGTTTGTAATCGGGCTCAGTATGGCTAAAGAAGCGGTTGAGAATTGGCACCGGTTCATGCAGGACATGAAGGTAAATATGAGGAAAGTTAGGGTTCATAATGGAGACGGTGTGTTTTCGTTAAAACCGTGGATGAATATACGCGTTGGCGATGTGGTAAAAGTGGAAAAGGATCAGTTTTTTCCCGCCGATTTATTGTTATTATTGTCGAGTTATGAAGATGGGATTTGTTATGTTGAAACTATGAATTTAGACGGAGAGACGAATTTAAAAGTTAAAAGATCCTTAGAATCAACTTTATATTTAGATGATGATTCCACTTTTAAAGATTTTAGAGGAACGATTAAATGTGAGGACCCGAACCCGAATCTTTATACGTTTGTCGGGAATTTTGAATATGAACGCCAGGTGTATCCGCTTGATCCTAGTCAGATTTTGCTCAGGGATTCAAAGCTTAGAAACACGGGCCATGTTTACGGGGTGGTGATATTTTCGGGCCACGATAGTAAAGTGATGCAAAATGCTACAAAATCACCTTCGAAAAGGAGTACGATTGAGAAACAAATGGACAAAATTATTTATGTCCTTTTTACCCTTTTGGTGTTAATTTCACTAATAAGCTCAACAGGATTTGCTATCAAGACAAAAACACAAATGCCGAGCTGGTGGTACATGCGGGCCCCAGACGATGAGGGTTTATATGATCCCAAAAATGCTGCATTATCGGGTTTTTATCATTTGATTACCGCTTTAATACTTTACGGGTACTTGATACCGATTTCACTTTATGTCTCTATCGAGCTCGTGAAAGTTTTACAAGCGCTTTTTATAAATCAAGATCTAAACATGTATGATGAAGAAACGGGCACTCCTGCTCAAGCCCGGACGTCAAATTTGAATGAAGAATTAGGGATGGTGGACACGATTTTATCTGATAAAACCGGGACTTTAACGTGTAATCAAATGGATTTCTTGAAATGCTCGATTGCGGGAATCCCATATGGCGTCCGGTCAAGTGAAGTCGAGCTAGCTGCCGCTAGTCAAATGGCTATGGATTATGAAGGGCATGATGGTCATTTTGCGAGGTCTAGTGGACAAAACGGATCAGAGATTGAGTTAGAGGCGGTAACAGTTTCGAAAGAAAGTTCAGGAATATCAATTAAGGGGTTTAATTTTGAAGACAATCGGTTAATGAACGGGAATTGGGCCCGAGAGGCGAATCCAGATGTTTTGTTGTTGTTTTTTAGGGTTCTTGCTCTTTGTCACACGGCGATTCCTGAGTTTAATGAAGAAACTGATAGTTATAGTTATGAGGCAGAATCACCTGATGAAGGTGCGTTTCTTGTGGCTGCAAGAGAATTTGGGTTTGAATTTTGTAGAAGAACGCAATCGAGTATATTCGTCCGTGAGCGGAATTTTTCGTCTCAAGAGTTTGTTGAAAGGTCTGGATATGATTCTAATTTTAGTTATATTAATATTGTTTTAGTGCATAAAATAAAATTACAAAAACTATATTATAACGACAAAAATGTATTTAAAATAAAGTGATTTAGGAGGTTATAGCATGATTATTTTATTGTATTTTTTATAAATTTTACCCATTTACGTATAACCTTAGTCGGTCCAGTTAAATAAGTGTATGGTTCAAAATTACCACCTCTACCATTTATTGGAATGTGACACCCTCCCTAATTGCTTTATATAAAAAAGGTTAAATTGTTGTTTGAATACATTAAAATAATTTCATAGAAAAGTATAAGCGGTCAACCTGACCCGCTATGAAACCTTTCTGACATAAACATTTTGGCACCTGCGATTGTTGCTATCGGTCGGCATCTTATGGGTAATATTCTTTTTACAGGGAGTTCAAACTTCTGAATCTTATGGATTTTACAAGCAAAAGAAAACGGATGTCTGTTATTGTTCAGGACGAGACCGGACAGATTCTTTTATTGTGCAAAGGCGCTGATAGGTTGGTTACCGGTTGACACGCGTATGTGTGTGCTTTTCGAAAATGATATTAACTAGTCAGAATAAGTCAATAAGCTGTAATAAAACTGTTTGTGGAAAATAGTATTTGACATTATTGATTAATAATTTGCAGCATCATTTTTGATCGTTTATCAAAAAATGGAAGAATGTTTGAAGAGGCAACGACAAAACATTTGAATGATTACGGGGAAGCCGGTTTGCGTACGCTTGCACTTGCTTATAAAAAACTTGACGAATCGGAATACATTTCATGGAATGAAGAATTTATTAAAGCCAAAACCGCAATTGGCGGTGACAGGGAGGCAATGCTTGAACGGGTCTCTGACATGATGGAAAAGGATTTGATTCTTGTTGGTGCAACTGCTGTCGAGGATAAGCTGCAGCAAGGGGTACACCTTTATAACTCAACTTTTGTTGGGGGTCAAAATGGGTTGGGTAACCAAACATGTTTGGGCAGTTCTTTATTTGAGTCTAAATGGGCTGGATCAGGGTCAGAACACATCCTTCTTTTTTTTTTTGGGTTGGAAGATGGGTAAAACGGGTCGGATCATGGTTAAAGAAGGTCAGTATTCAAAAAGGGTTTTATATTAGGAGTTTGTTTGACTTTCCTTTTTCTTATATAGGTGCCTCAGTGTATTGATAAACTGGCACAAGCTGGTCTTAAGATATGGGTTTTAACAGGCGATAAAATGGAAACTGCAATCAACATTGGGTAATGTATCGATAATCATGACTGTTTTTCGGTTGTTTGTGTAACAAAGATATTATTAATGTTGCTTGGTTGATGCAGGTTTGCATGCAGTTTGCTTCGGCAGGGTATGAAACAAATATGTATATCAACAAATGTCGACATGTTAAACCAAGATTCCAAGAATGTGGGTAGTTAACATTGCAACATGAATGTCGTTTTATGTAAAAGGCAGTTAATTGTTATTTTATTACTGATCAGGCTGTAAAGGAGAACGTTAAAATACAACTGACGAATGCATATCAAATGGTAAAAGTTGAAAGGGACCCACATGCTGCATTCGCGTTGATTATCGATGGGAAGACTTTAACTTACGCTTTGGAGGAAGATATGAAGCATTGGTTTTTTAAATTAGCAGTTAAATGTGCTTCTGTAATATGCTGTCGTGTTTCTCCTAAGCAGAAGGCCTTGGTAAGATCATTAACGACTAGATGAACCGGTTGGTCCACTTGGGTAACAGGTCAAAACGGGTTGAGTTGACCCATTTGACCCTAAACCCTGTTAACAACAAAATACAACCTGAATTTTTATATAAATGTGTTGAAATGGCCCCTGATCATATGTATTGGACTTAATGCATCGGTCGGGCATACGATATTGATGTAATTTTGAAATTAGGTTACGAGATTGGTGAAAGAAGGCTCTGGAAAAACGACTTTAGCAATTGGAGATGGTGCAAATGACGTCGGAATGATTCAAGAAGCAGATATCGGTATTGGAATAAGTGGTGTGGAAGGGATGCAGGTTTGTCCTAGGCATGTTTCTAGAAATTGTTGTGTAAAATGGCTTTTTACAAACTTGATGATTTTTTTTTTTTTTTTGTGTGTAGGCTGTGATGGCAAGTGACTTTTCTATTGCACAGTTCCAGTTTCTTGAAAGACTTCTGGTTGTTCATGGTCACTGGTGCTATAAGAGAATCGCTCAGATGGTAACGACATGCGTACATATGTATAATTGGATTTATTTTTTGAATGTGATTTTATATTGATTAATGATAAATGATTCTTGTGCAAACACAGATCTGTTATTTCTTCTACAAAAACATCGCTTTCGGGCTTACCTTGTTCTATTTTGAGGCATTCACAGGCTTCTCGGGCCAATCTGTGTATGATGATTGGTATATGCTTTTATTCAATGTTGTTCTTACATCGTTGCCTGTGATTTCACTCGGTGTTTTTGAACAAGATGTGTCTTCCGAGATCTGCTTACAGGTTAGCTTTTTGCTCCAAATATACGATTTGGGTTGGATTTTATTGATAACAATATCAGATAAAGAGGGTACATGTTTGAAAGATCCATTTTTTGCAAACATTTTGTTAAAATAATCCAAAGTATTACTATGATTACAGAAACTAGTGGGTTACCACCCGCGCTCCACAGCGTAGATAAAAAATAAGCAAATCACGTGAGTTAAAGTTGTTTGATGTTTTAGTTAAGGGGCTAAACATGTCATTATTAAAATTGAGGGGCTAAACATGTTGTTATTAAAGTTGAGGGGCTAAAGTTGTTTTAGTTAAGGGGCTAAACAAGTCATTATTAAAGTTGAGGGGTTAAACATGTCATTATTAAAGTTGAGGGGCTAAAGTTGTTTTAGTTAAGGGGCTAAACATGTCATTACCAAAGTTGAGGGGCCAAAGTTGATTGATGTGACAAAATAGCATATTTATAGTATATATAATTAGGTTCAAGAGTGAACACTAGTGTATTTTGCGAACTGAGTGAACTAATCCTGGCCATACACTTGTGTAAATCAATGGCCAGGATTTGATGATGAAATACACTAGTGTATTTTACGATTTGATGATGAAATCCTAGCCATACACGTGTGTAAATCAATGGCCAGGATTTGTTCACTCAGTTTGCATGTTCACTCAGTTTGCAAATATGCTAGTGTTCACTCTAGAACCCCACCCATATATAATTATATTGTTAAAATAATAATCTTCTGTTTAATGAACTGATATAGAAGGCTGTAAACATATTGTATTTTCCCTGTTTGACCCGTTATCATTAAAATAAAACCCTTATTAACCCGTTATTGTCGTGTAAAAGGTGTGTAATTTTCACTCCAAATCATTACCTCTAATATTTTATTAACATTTACACCTGTTCAATACTACTGCAGTTTCCAGCCTTGTATCAACAAGGTCCAAGAAACCTATTTTTTGACTGGTACCGGATTTTCGGGTGGATGGGAAACGGGCTCTACTGTTCCCTAATCGTCTTCTTTCTCAACATCATAATATTCTACGACCAAGCATTTCGGGCAGGCGGGCAGACAGCCGACATGACTGTGGTGGGGACAGCAATGTTCACATGTGTTATCTACGCAGTAAACTGCCAAATCTCCCTTACAATGAGCCACTTCACATGGATACAACACTTTCTGATCGGTTTCAGCATCATCGCATGGTATGTGTTTATAATATTATACGGGATGATGCCTCCAGAACTTTCTGGAAACGCGTATAAAATCTTTGTGGAAGCACTCGCTCCCGCCCCGATATTCTGGTTGAGCACGCTTTTAGTGATGGTTGCGTGTAATCTTCCTTATTTGGCTCATATTTCTTTTCAAAGATCTTTTAATCCAATGGATCATCATGTCATTCAAGAAATCAAATATTATAAGAAAGACGTTGAAGATCGACATATGTGGACGCGTGAAAGGTCGAAAGCTAGACAAGAGACAAAGATCGGGTTTACTGCACGGGTTGACGCAAAGATTAGACATTTGAAACAGATTTTGCAGAAGAAATCGTCGGTTTTGAGTCCTCGCGTTGCTTTGGCGGCAACACGAAGTTAACTTTTTTTTTTTTTTTTTGAAACATATTGGTTTTGGGTTGGGGTTCATTTATAAATGTTCATATATGTGTAGGGGCTTTTGTTTTTTTTTTGGGTGAATTAATGGTTTTTTGATTCATTATTGACGATATATGAAGAAAGTATAGTGGCATTGTTGTGTAGAATTTTACAAGGGTTGCTATGCAATGTGAAAAATGGTCAAAAAAATGGTCAAATTTCAACAAGGAGGTAAAGCTGCTGACTAAATAAGCAAATCCCAAACGCCCCATAAATATATATTTTATAATATCATTTAATTCTCGTCTACAACTTTTTCATACAATAATATTTAAAACACAAAATTGCACCATATCAACGAGCATTTCATTCTCTTTGATTTGAGCTGACTATTGCTAGAGCTTTCTTAATTCTTTTAAATTTTATTTTACAAGCTATAAAGTTACGTGATTTGTGTAACGTTACATGATTATGTTCCGATACGTAATTACGTACCATATGTGCAAGTAGTAACACATGCTCAATGTGATCTTACAACTATAATCACGTACCATATGTAACAAGTGTAATGTCACGTGATTTTGTATCAGTACGTAACTACGTTATCATAATTTTTTGATTGTATAATGTTTTCTTTTACTAAAGTTATGCTTATTACGTAAGTGATTATACATTCAAATTAACGAGAACTTAGTTGTTTTTATGCTATTACATGATTTGATCTGTAATATAAGTCGTTACATGATTATAGATGCAGTACCACATTAAGCATTCGTTACTGCTTTGCACATATGGTACGCGATTATTACATTGAGTATTTGTTACTACTTTCAACACATGGTACACGATTATTACATTCAGGGGCGAAGCATTATGGTTACCCGGGGGTGCACCCGCCCACCCCAATGTTTCGGCTAGAAGTGTGTATATGGTCCGATTTTTCGTCCGAAAATTTAAAATTTATATAGGATCGCCCACCCGATTATTTTTCCTAAATGGTGGGTAATTTGGTAAATATATTTTAACTCTTATTTTATTTGTTTAACCCTAGATTACCCACCACACAACAAACTTAATACCAAATTATTAATTATCAAATATTATTTATCTTTTTCCCAGCCGCCGTAGCTTTTTGTTTCTGCATCCTGCCGTAAGACTTTTGGTTCTGACTTCTGTTTCTTCAGTTCTCCGGTAAGACTTTTGGGCCAATTTCTCAATTTGGGAAGTGGTGCCATCCTTATCCATTTGCAATTCAGTGATTCACGGTTCCACCAACATCATTTGGGTAACAATTCTTTTCTTTATTCTTTTGTAGTTATTGTTAATTGTTAATTGGATTATAGGAATGCAATATTTAGTTTTTCTATGTGCAAGAACGAGTTCTTTGAATGAATGATTTTTTTGTTAGTTTTATTTGGAACTATTATTATTTGACCCGACTTGAATCGAATAGCCGACCTAACCCGACCCGAAACATAACGATAGGAAAAAAAATTTCGGTCCCATCACTTTACGCCCCCTCGAAACTTTTGGTCAAGCTCCGCCACTGATTACATTGAGTGCTTTGCACACATGGTAAGTGATTCTAGATTTACCCATATACATTTGAGTATCTGGTACGTGATTTAAACATTCATTGATCATTTTGGTACGTGATTCTAGATGCAATGTTACTTTGAGAATTTGTTACATATGGTACGTGATTTAGGTATTTATTGATTATGTTCCAATATGTAATTATGTACTAGAACATAATCACGTAACGTTAAACAATCACATAACTTTATAGTTTGTAAAATAAAAAAAAAATAAGAAAACTATAGCAATAACATACTCAAATTAAAAACAATGAAATGTGAAGAAACACTAACCTTCATGGTAGTATCCAACGAGAACTTCAACACTTGACGATCCGAACAGCTTGACTGCAAAACAGAACACCGTTAGGACTCGTTACAGGAATGGGGTTATTCCTGTAACCACCCTCCGGCGTGAGAATAAGTCTCGGTTTTGGGAGTAAAAGAATACGTGTAGAAAAGGAAGTTGAATGAGAACCTCAGATCCATACCTTTGATGTTTACCTCTATTTATAGTTTATCATTAGGGTTTCCCCTAACCTAGGAAGAATTCCGATAAGTTAGGGATTTGCATAATCTTCCTAAATAGTTGGAGATTTGGTTGCGTATCCTATCCATGCAAGGTGGAATGTTCTAGAATAAACATCTATGATTATTTATTTATAATAAAATAATAGGTAATGACCGGATCGGGTTAGCCGATTCGGGTCATACCTCGTCATGTCCCCTCAGTCCGAAGTTATGAAATGAAATTCATGGGACCGGACTAAAAAAGGAGAGTCAGTATAAAGTTTCCAGGTCTGTCAGGTAGTGCTGGATTCCGGGATGTCTAGGATGGCGGGGTCCACTATAGTTTCTCCTTCAGGGATCTCAGCTAAGAAGTCGGCGATTACCTGTCCTTTGACTGCTGTTCGTTTTCGGTATTCAATATCCAAAGCGCCTAGTTCAATCGCCCATTTGGCCAATCTTCCGGAGAGTTCTGGTTTGTGCAAAATTTGCTGTAGCGGGTAATTTGTCAAGACCTGTACGCAGTGTGCTTGAAAATATCTTCTCAATCGCCGAGCGGCGTGAACTAGTGCGAGGACCAGCTTTTCCAGGGTTGGATACCGCGTTTCGGGTCCCGCCAATACTTGGCTGATATAATATATGGGTGTCTGCTTCCCATCTCTTTCCACCATGAGTACCGCGCTTACCGCGTTATGGGCTGCAGCCAAATACATTTTAAGCACTTCATTAGGGGATGGCGCTGTCAACATGGGTAATTTTTCGATGAAACGTTTCATGTCTTGCAGGGCTTCTTCCGCTTCGCCGGTCCATTTGAAATTCTTTTTGTTGAGGCAATCTTTTAACGTCTTTATAAATGGCAAAGATCTCTCGGCATGTCTTGCTAAGAATCTGTTGATCGCCACTAAACGCCCGTTTAACGCTTGCGCTTCTTTCAAAGTTCTTGGAGAGAGCATCCGCGTTATGGCGGCTACCTTTTCCGGGTTAGCTTTAAAGCCGTCCCGGGTGACTATCACGCCTAAGAACTTTCCTTCCTCTACCCCGAAAGAGCATTTATTGGGGTTGAGTTTGATGTTGTATTCTCTAAGCTTTTGGAAAGTTTCCTCAATGTCTTCTAGCATTTGTTTCTCTTCCCTGCTTTTGATCACAAGATCATCGACGTATACTTCCAAATTTCTGCCAATTTGTGTTTCGAAAGCTTTGTTCATGAGTCGCTGGTAGGTGGCCCCGGCATGTTGAGTGTGAAGCCACTCTTGTGGTTAGTCAAAATAGCTGCAGAAAAATGGTGTCGGCAGCAGCTATGTTTGACAGCAGCCATGCTTTGCGGCCTGTCAAAAGAAGTAGGCAGCAGCCATTTTTGTTTGACAAAAACTCTCATGTAATCTCTATATAAGAAATTCATTTGTATTGTAATTGGTGTGCAACATGCAATGAAAGAAATACCTTAATTGCCCCGTGGACGTAGGTTGCAGTTGGCAACCGAACCACGTAAATTTTTGTGTCGTTTATTTTTCTATTTCTGCGGTTGAGTGTTCGTGAGTGTGTGTTGCTTCCGCGTGCGTATATAACCCAACAACTGGTATCAGAGCTACGGCTCGATTACACACAGTGGTTCTAAGAGATCAGTTCGTTTCTCCGGCAGGTGGCCGGTATTGGTATCGAAGATCTGATCGGACCAGAACAATCAGCAGAGAGGCAGGAGAAGGAGGTGTACAGGAAAGAGAAGATACTGACCTGTGACCGCCGCCGCTCAGGTGAATCACAGTTGTGATTCCGAAGCCGCCGCCGTCAGAACCGCCTCCGTTGCCGTCGATGTTTCTCCGAAGTGGGTTTTACGGTGTGGTCGGCAGTCGTAGCTGACACTATAACAGATAAAACCCTTGAATAGTCGCCATTCGTTGTTTACCTTGTGTTTGAAATGGCAGAATAAGCCATTCAAAGGAAGGAAAAGAGAAATAAATGGTGGAAAGCATGCTTACTCTCGTTCAAAAAAAGGAATAGTTCAAAAAGGAAAGAAAAGTAAAGTTGGTGGGGGCCACCAACATTTTTGTCTTCCACTTTGAAAAAGAAAAAAAGAAAGAATGTTTTTTTTTTATTTCTTGTGGGTCCAACAACAAATAAAATAATGAGGGTATATTTTTTTTGTTGTGGGACTAGGTGATCAGTTGGTGATTTAGAGTTTGTGGTTGTTGATTAATTTTTTTTAGTCGACTGGAGCCGGGTAAACTCTTGGAGATCACCAGATTATTTTTTTTTTCGGACGAGGTGATGGGTGAGAACATGGAGAAAATGGAATCAACAGGGTTGTTGATGTTGACACAAGTGAAAAGAAAGTCAATGGCAAGTCATGGAACTATTGCTTGTTGAAAGCTCTATTGTAGTTATAACCGTTTGCCGGTTTGCTGGTCTGGAATAGTGGATGGTATTCCTTGTTCAGTGGTGATCAGCTGTTTGACATTTGAGTGGATCTTTATACTGGTACTGGGTGAAGGTTTTCGCAGGAATAGTACGAGTGAAGGTTCGGCTCATGGATTGTCGTTTGGCATGGGTTGGGATAACAATGACAGTGGGAGCTGGGCATAGTTGACTTGTGGGTTGCATGGAGGTTCAGACATCTTTTGGAGTTGATGTCATGAATATTTGAATTCTGCTTCTGAGAATGCGTCTGGATTTGATGCATTGGGACTCAGTGGAAGGCAGTGAAGACTCTTGGGTCAAGAATTCTGGTGCTTCATTTCACGCTACCCACAGCAGTGAAGCACTGCAGAATCTAAAAGTTGAAGACTTTGGAAAGGTAAGACTTGTGAACGAGGAATGTTCGCTGTATATGGTCAGATTACCGTCTGAGGGAGTGACCGTCCTAGTTCAGAAGAAAAACAAAGTCTGGTTCACAGAATCTCGTGGGAGAAGAAGGTTTGTTTTGCAGGAGACAAACCCAGAGCCACAGGTCAGATTCAGGTTGAACGTGCTAGGAAAGGTTCAGAGAAACCAGTCAAGGGTATTCGTGGCAGTGGGAGCACAGGTAGTGCTTCAGTCAGAGTTACCAGACGACAGTGGGTTAAGAGAACCAGTATTCCAGCGGTAAAAGTCTCTCCAGTGAATTACCTGTTTTATTCGGAGAGTGTTTGTTATCAGGTTTTCTCAGAATTCGACAGTTCGTGTCAGTGGGAGCCGGTGGAGACAGAGAACGGGTCAGGGACAGATTTAGCCATGACTGACGAGTTGAGGCTCAGTGGGAGCTTCAACGAGCCTTCAGGTTTGAAGAGAAGGCCGGGGTAACTAAGAAGGAATTACAGAAATACAGATGCACAGTTGAAGCACAGGTGAAGATTGTTCCGTGGGTTCAAGTGGGAGATTGTTGAGTGTGAAGCCACTCTTGTGGTTAGTCAAAATAGCTGCAGAAAAATGGTGTCGGCAGCAGCTATGTTTGACAGCAGCCATGCTTTGCGGCCTGTCAAAAGAAGTAGGCAGCAGCCATTTTTGTTTGACAAAAACTCTCATGTAATCTCTATATAAGCAATTCATTTGTATTGTAATTGGTGTGCAACATGCAATGAAAGAAATACCTTAATTGCCCCGTGGACGTAGGTTGCAGTTGGCAACCGAACCACGTAAATTCTTGTGTCGTTTATTTTTCTATTTCTGCGGTTGAGTGTTCGTGAGTGTGTGTTGCTTCCGCGTGCGTATATAACCCAACACGGCATTTCGTAGGCCGAAAGGCATCTTCCTGTAACAAAAATGCCAACATCAGTGTGAAACGCCGTTTTTTCTTCGTCTTCTTTGGACATCTTAATCTGGTGGTACCCTTTATAAGCGTCTAAAAAGCACTTATACCTGTAAGGGACCAAGGAATCAACCTTGAAGTCCATCTCAGGCAGTGGGTACGTGTCTTTGGGGCATGCTTTATTTAGATATTTGAAATCAATGCACATCCGCCATGTGCCGTCGGGCTTCTTTACCATCACCGGGTTTGATACCCACGTATGGTACTATGTTTCTCTAAGGATTCCGGCTTCCACCAACTTTCGTACCTCTCTAACAACCGCTGCCTTTCGATCCGGAGCCATACTGCGTTTACCTTGTGCGACTGGCTTAACGCCTGGGAGTGTTGCTAGCTTGTGTTCTGCCTTATCGCGGGGTATTCCTGTCATGTCGGAATGTTCGAAGGCAAAGATATCGACATTCCTTCTCAGCAGCTGTTTCAAATCGTTTTTAACCTCGGGAGAGAGGCTGTCTCCGATTGTAATTGTCTGATCTGGATGGCGTGTGCTTAATACCCATCTTTCTGGACCAGCGGCTCCGGTGGGGCCTTGGCGACATCTTTTGGTGTTTAATACCTCCCCTAGCTTGTCACGAAACACTGTTGCAACACCCCGCGGGGTAGGAAACTTCATAAAACTTCGCGCCGTAGAGACTATAGCGTCCAATTTCCCCAGAGTGAGAACCTTCCAATGATCACATTGTGGTAGGACTCAGCGCGTACCACGAGGAAAGTTAGCATTATGGTTCTTTCTCTGGGTTCTTGTCCAAATGTAACTGGAAAGGTAATCTGACCAATTGGGTCAACCTTTTCTCTAGTGAAACCTTTAATGGGGACGTGCACCGACTCGAGCAGCTTTCTGTCTTCTGGTTGCATTCTATTGAAACAGTACTCATAGATAATGTCTTCTGAACTCCCAGTATCTACCAGGATTCTTCTCATGCGGTAATCCCCTACTGCAGCGGATATGATCAGGGCATCCGTAGTGAGGTGCACATCTTCCACGCGAGGTTCAATGGTCATGGTTGCTAACATCCAGGGTTCGAGCATGGAGAAACTCCGCTTTGCCCCTTTTCCCTTGTCTGCGTGTACCATATTCAGTTCTCGCGGTCTCTTACCCGCCGCCTTATCGTTCTCTTCCTTAACGGCGGGCGGGCCCTGCTTGATATCTCTCACTAAGTGTGCCAATTTACCCGCTTTTACGAAATATTCAATCTGCTATTTAACTGAAAACAGTCGTTTGTATCATGGCCGCTCCCTTTATGGTATTCACAATATTTACTTGTGTCTTTGTTTGGATTGTCTTTCAGCGGCTTTGGGGGATTAAACTTAAGGTTTTCTGAGGCCAAGATCTCCGCTGGCGTTTTGCTCAGGTTGGGGTTATCGGATCGCGGTTTAGAGGACTCATTCCTTGAGTAAGTGTTTCTGGATCTGTCATACCGCGAGTCCGTCCTGTCATTCCTGTGGTATCGGTCTCCTCTACCCTTACCTTTAGAACCTCGTTGTTCTCTTTCTTCCTGGTTTTTTCAGAGCCTCCTTTTTCCTGTTGGCGGCATGACTGGCGGCCACGGCCTTTTCTTGTATAACATATACTTTAGCGATCCTTAGTATTTCATCAATGGTGGGAGGTACACCATCCCTTCCATGAAGTGTCCTTAACAACTAGTCATCGTTTACTCCTTGTAGGAAAGCTCCACACGCTAGGTCGTTTGTAACGCCCGGGATTGCCAAGCTTTCTTTATTGAACCTAACGATGAAACTTTCCACCGTTTCGTTGTCTCGACGGCGAATGCGGAGGAGCTCGTTTTGATCTTTTGTGTGCCTGCGTTGTTGGCTGAATTGTAAGATGAACTTAGCCTCTAGATCTTCGAAACTGTCAATTTCTCCCATGGGTAGACTATCCCACCAAACGCGAGCCGTGCCTACCAACGTTTGAACGAACATCTTGCACCAAAGGGGCATGGGCCAACAGGCTACTTCTCCTGCACTTTTGAATAGGTTGAGATGATCGTCTGGATCGCCTAACCCATCATACTTGGCTACCGTCTGAGGCATCTTGGGTTTTTCCTTGATAGGAGCTTCCGCTATTCTTCTAGTAAATTTGGATTTAAAAGTAGCATCTACCGGTTTATACGGCCTGGTAAGTTCGTCTTCTTCTGCATTACTGGGTTGCCTAGGGGGGTTATCCCGCTCTGGCTGATACCCTGGGTGGCAGGGAGTGGAATCGGGGTAGCGTTCACTGTTGAGCTCGGACCTCTTCCTGGGGAGAAGCGAGGCCTAGACGTATTTCCCCTATCGTATACAGGTTCCGCCGAGGGAGGGGTTTGGCTGTAAACTGGTTGGGATGTTGGAAAAGTCCACCAAGGCGGCATATACGTCGCGTATGGCGATTGTTGAGAATAACCCTGTGGTTCCCCCTGGGGAGTATATGTTGGTGTATTATATGGGGGCAAGTACCCGTAGGGAGGGGCGAAGTAATATCCAGGAAAATAAGCCTGATTTTCTGGGGTAACTGGGGCGTTCAAGACTCCCGCCGGCATGATCACAGGTTGATGGGGCGGCGTGGATAATGCCGCCGTTAGCGCCGCTGAATACAGAGGTGGCATGGCGTAAGTGACTGAAGGTTGATAGTATTGTGGTGCGCCACCCTGCGATATGACGGTGCTGGGGCTAGCTGATGTGATAATCGGCATAGTGTTATGACGTATAGCCTGTACACTAGAAGTGGTGGCTGAGGTGGAAGCATTTACGCGTGTTGTGATTGGTCCGGCTGACTGGAGTTGTAAAGAAGTGTATGAAAATAAATCTGCTGTTGTCGTCCCAGAAGAGATAACGGTGGTACCAGCAAAACCCGGTGGGGGTCCCTCTACTTCAAACTCCAAGTCGAGTGACCTGGTTACAACCGGCGAAACTGGCATGGAGATAGCGGGGCTTGTTTCTATCACCGGATTGTTGGTTAACATTGCCTGATTTGGTGTCGCTGCTATGTTCTGATCGCTTACCATCGGGTTCAGTCTTGTTGTGCTACTGATCTGGTCCCACGAATGGCGCCAATGAAGAAACACTGACCTTCACGGTAGTATCCAACGAGAACTTCAACACTTGACGATCCGAACAGCTTGACTGCAAAACAGAACACCGTTAGGACTCGTTACAGGAATGGGGTTATTCCTGTAACCACCCTCCGGCGTGAGAATAAGTCTCGGTTTTGGGAGTAAAAGAATACGTGTAGAAAAGGAAGTTGAATGAGAACCTCAGATCCATACCTTTGATGTTTACCTCTATTTATAGTTTATCATTAGGGTTTCCCCTAACCTAGGAAGAATTCCGATAAGTTAGGGATTTGCATAATCTTCCCAAATAATTGGAGATTTGGTTGCGTATCCTATCCATGCAAGGTGGAATGTTCTAGAATAAACATCTATGATTATTTATTTATAATAAAATAATAGGTAATGATCGGATCAGGTTAGCCGATTCGGGTCATACCTCGTCAAAATGCTTGTTAATACGGTGTATTTTTTTAAAGAAATGTTATCATATGAAAAATTATAGTCGTTTGAAAATCAAGGGGGAAAAGAGTTCAAAGGAAAAAGAACCGAATAAATGATGAAATAGACTAAAAGACGAAAAAGTCATTATTCATCTTCTTTTAAGTTATATAGAAATAATATCTATAAGACCGGAGTAAATAATTAAAGAATAGCATAAAGTTATTTTTTAGTTAGAATAAAAAATTACAAAGATAGAGAGAGGCTCGCGTACAATACACTAATTATTCGTTGATTTCCAATGATCAAATACTAAAATTTAAGCGGTGATATTTAGGTAAATATCATGTTCAAACAATTGAAAAACAAATACAAAAAGAAAAGGATGAAACCGAAACAGGCCTCTAGGACACACCATGGTGGGCGCCACTCGGTTCTCTCTTCTGCAATCGAAGAATTTTTTGTGAAGCCCATGGTGGAAGCCAATCTCGTTTTGGGGTTGCTCCGTTAATTTTTGTCACTTGCTTCTCCGTCGTTCTTGTATTCACGGCCTTCCTCAACCCGGAAATAACCCTTGATGTCGGAATCGAAGATGGTGTTAAGTTTGGTTTGGATTTTTGCAGTGATGTCAGTGCATGTTTTGGTGCCAAAGGGGTTGTTATGGGTTTTAGGGTTAGTTTGGGAGTGGCGGTTGTAGGAGGTGGTGTTATTATTGCGGAAGCGGGTGATGGTGGTTCGGTAGCGGAAGTTGGTGGCGGTGATGCGGCAGCGGGTGACGGTAGCGGTGTAGAAAAAAATGGGTGAAGTTGTCCATCTCTGGGACTCGTTTTTGAGAAGATCGATCATCTCAGCAATCGTTGATATGATTCGATCCAACGACTCGTTCCATTCGTGAGCGTCCATGAGGGGATCAAGACCGCTCTGATACCAAATGATTGTTAGGTACCAATTGGAATTGTGATAACTTGAACTAGAAATGGAGGTTGAAGGAGACCAGATCAAGAACATATAAGAGAGAAGCAGAGAACATTTTAATTCATTTTTCATTCATAATCATAAGGAACCCATGAATGGCTTTTATAGGCTTACAAAATAAAAGAAAAATAAACCGCTAACACCACTAACCCACTCTTCTGAACACTAACTTATAACC
This sequence comes from Helianthus tuberosus, assembly GCA_030545235.1. Taxonomy (NCBI): domain Eukaryota; kingdom Viridiplantae; phylum Streptophyta; class Magnoliopsida; order Asterales; family Asteraceae; genus Helianthus; species Helianthus tuberosus. Next base: position 497,287 of record JARYGA010036071.1, read on the forward strand.
ATAAAAATAGGAAACAATGGAAACACATGAAGTAATTGCAACGTGAGAAAATGGCTTTTAAAAATGGAATCGAACATGGCACATATCATCCTCCACTCACAACCACTTTTTATACTCTTTATATTTTAAAAACACCACACACATAATTTGATGCCATGGATGTGAATGCTCTAAGACAAAGATCCTTCCAGATTTCACACACATACCAAAAAAAGTATGTTCTTAAAAGGGTTTCTTAAACCTTCTTTTGTTTGCCACTTTTGCAAACAAGTTAACACAACATCACCCTTCTCCAAGCTTGTTTGATGGATCAAACTTGGTTAAACAAAAAAAAATGTTGTTACAAATGATGCATTAACCTGTAATAATATTTGAACCAGTAACATAAATTGGATCAAAACTGTAATTCTACGTTGGATATATGGATACAAAAAGAAGACCCAAAACTCACCCTTTAATGATGCTTAAATAAATCTGTTTGTCCCATCAATGCTTACAAAAAAGAAATGCCTAAATCTATTAGAATAGACACAAACTGAGTTTTCTAACTAAACTAACGCACTAACAAGATTGATAATTATTTCCGACAACAGTAGTGTGTTGTCACGATGACTCCACGATGAAGGACTCGGTGACGAAGGACTCGGTGACGAAGGATTCGGTGGTAGGTGGTTCACCACTCGTTGGGCGGATTTCACTGTGGTCTGGCCAAAGTATTCTTCTTAAGGTCCTATAATCCTGGTCACTAGTTGAAGGAAGCAATTGGTTTTCCAAATCTTGAATGTTGGTTCGACCCTCTAGCACGCTCAAGGTTTGAGACATGGTTGGTCTAGAGAAAGTTGATGCTTTTGTGCATAAAAAGGCAATGCGTATAATTGTCAATGCTTCTTCTGATGAATACTCAGATCTTAAGTCTGGATCAACAAGTTCTAATAGATTTCCTTTTTGATGCAATAGCCATGCCTGCAGCAGAACAAACAATTTTACGGTTTGGCAGATGTTTGTGATGATTCATACATACATGTTTACCCCAACCATACCGTAAACATCTTTATATTTTCTTTTGTCCACGACAACATTATAAATCACTAATTTTTAGTTTTCATAATTTTTATTTTTCTTGGGTAATAAAGTAATACAGGCATTATAATAGTTAAAAATGTATTGCGAATCCCAATGGATAGCTTTTACAAACTAACACGCATATGTGTAACCAGACTGGTTTTAAAATCTGGTGTGAGACTTGATTACCCATACCCATTTCATTGCCATCCATAAATGCAATAGTCAGATACAAACACCTCCAAAAAGATGATGAACTTAAATATATTGATTTAGCTCACCAAATCAAAAACGTTAAGAGATGTTTCATTCTCGTAGCTGAAGTTTTTGTTGCAGCTTATTCCGCTAACAATTTCTAGTGCCAGAATTCCAAAACTATAAACATCTGCCTTAGGAGTCAAGTGACCACGCATGGCATATTCTGGAGCCATATAACCCCTTCATAACAAAAAAAAAAGTAAATAAATAAGCCATATAACCCCTTAAGAACCAAAAAAAAAAGTAAATAAATATGTGTAGTCAGAAAGTTACTTAGGAATGAGCGAATTTGGGTTGTGTTTTATCTCAAACGACTCAAATAAGCCAAACTAAAAAATTAGCTAAAAGTGGAACGTGTCAAACATGCTAATTCCTCTTGAACTGTTTTTATTTGAAGATTTAAGTATTTGTTGTATACGATATTCTTTTTCTTATGATAATGAACCCATTAATTATTTATTATCTTTTTTAAACAAAACAGGCAAAGAAGTGTTTGTGGGGAAACCGAACAACCCATTTCAACCCTAACCAATTTTGACTTGTAGAAATAAGGGTAACTAGAGAACATACGTTGTTCCCACAATCCGAGTGTTGATATGGGTATTTCCATCATCATTAAGCTTTGCTAAACCAAAATCAGATATTTTCGCATTGAAATTTTCATCAAGCAAAACATTGCTCGTCTTGACATCTCTATGTATGATTCTCAGATCGGATTCTTCATGAAGATAAGCCAAACCTCGAGCTATTCCTATAAGTATGTTTAACCTCACGGGCCATGTCAGCTTGAATTTGTTAACTTTATCCTCCCCTGAAAAATATAACGACAACTTGAACTTCCAACATTAATGTGAACATGATCGTTTCTTAATTAAAATAAACTAGTATTTTACCCGCCGCGCGTTGCGGGGGCGTCCAAACTAAAAGTAACATGAATTTATACCGTCAAATATCTGGCCGATTCGTTCGCATCAAAACAAAACTTACATAAAATATAGAACAACTAAAAACAAAGATAAAATAAGCACGTAAACATATTACATTTGACCTGACTCATTACCGAGAAAAATTTACGTCAGAATGTAAGCCAACTTGGATTTAAACCGAAACATACTTAAATAAAGCACTTAAGAAAAATAGTATTTTGAAAGTTAAATAATGGTACCGCACGTTGTGGCGGCTTTGAAACGTAAAGTAAGTCGAACTTATATACCGCCTAGTGAAACGTGTTATATATGGCAAAACGTAGACCAACTGAAAATATACATAAAAGTAAGCACGAAAACGTATTGACAAAACATAGACCAACCGAAAACATACATAAAATAAGCTCTAAAACGTATTATATTTAACCCACATACATAAATGTAAGCACGTAAAACTCAAGGGCGTTCAAAATGACATTTTACAAAGTTTTTATAAAACAAAGGGGTGTAAGTGACAATATTAAATATTGCGGGTAGAAAAACAAAAAAAAAGAAGACAAAAGAAAAGAAGAAAAAAAAAAAACACTTGATGTGACAGATGGTATAGTGGAAAACATTTTAAGAAATGTTATATATATAATATGATGATTAATGGAACGGTTGTGTTTATCTCAAACTGGTCAAATAGCTAAATGGGGAAGTGGTAAAGTCACCCAAACTCTTCTTCTTAAAACGTTTTATTCAAATATCTAAATTACTGTTGTAATGATATGTATCTATGTTAAAAATTGTTTGCAGTTAACTTGAACTAAAAACAACTATTTTGTTTTGACCTGTCCATCTTGGTATATAAGTTTAGCTCACCTAAAAGGGTGTGAGTTAGGCTGTTATTTTCCATGTACTCATAGACCAAAGACTTTGAGTTCCCTTCTACACAACATCCATAAAGTCTGACAAGATTTGGGTGTTGTAGTGCAGTAATCATGCCGATTTCATTGACAAATTCACGGGCTCCTTGTCTAGACGTTGATGATAGTTGTTTTACTGCAATTATTGTTCCATCCGACAATAGACCCTGCATAACACACGTTTTATTAGTAATGCAATGTTTTGAGTCTGTGTGGGCATGTGTTATGATCAATTGGCATATCAACACCACCTTGTACACAGCACCAAAACCACCTTCTCCAAGCTTGTTTGATGGATCAAAGTTGTTCGTTGCATATGCAAGCTTTCTTTGGGTAAACCGCCCGGTTTGTAGATCTATACCTCGGAATTCTTCTGTTAAACAAAAAATGTTGTTTCTAGATGTTGTAATAATAATATGAGATACATAGAAATCAAAATTAGAGGTGGCAAGATGGGTAACAGATTGGATTGAGTCACTAAGGTAGGGGTAAAAAGGGCTAGGTGACACTTTTTGTCTGATTTTTTTTTTTTTTTAATTATAAAGGGTCAACGACGCATTAATAAAGATTTGAGACACCATAATTAGTTAGAAATGACTGCAGGCATTGATTACATATATATAGTTTTTTTTTAGCTAAAGCTTTTGATGTGACCAGCAACTCTAAATCAAACGACTCCATTGCCACCCACAACGTACGTACCATAATATCATAAGATAATGAAAGATTACCTGTTTCTTCTGGAACCAAAATGTAGCCTTTTCTCCACAATATAACAATGACGATTATAGAAAGAAAAACGATCCCTCCAGCTACCGTCCCAACAATTAAACCAATCTTATTCTTTTTTGAAAACTTCCGAGGCTTAAATCCTGTACAAAACAAGGTAATGAAGGCAACACTTAAGTGATGTTAAAACATTGTACTATCTTTTGAATGACATTAAACACTACTTTAAAAAATACAAACAAAAAGAGGATAGATGTTGATTGTGTCTTAGGAAAAAGAGAAAATGGAGTTTTTGGTTAATCCAAGATGAATGAAGGAATGAGTTTTTAAGGGAGCCCTGACCAACCATCACCGCCACGGTTAAATTTGGCTAAAGTCATCAAGCGTCTAGAGAGTTTAAGGCTGGGGTGGTTGTGAGGATAAAGACAAAATGGGTTGGGTAGCTTGGGACAAGGTGATCCTTCTTTGGATCAAGGTGGAGTTGGGCTCGGGTCGCTAAGTGATGCTAATCTAGCGATGCTCGCTAGCTATATGGTGGTGGAGGTTCAAAACGGAGCAAGTAGCGCTTTGGAGAAATGTCATTTGGGCAATCCATAGTGGGTCTCGGTCTTGGGATTTTATCCCAAGGAAGTTATCATTATCAGGCACTTGGAAACAAATCGTTAATATTGATGCCGCTCTTTCCAGGAAAAATATTAATTTGATTCGGTCGATTACGGGTTCGGTGGGCATTGGTGACTCGATCCTGTTTTGGCTTGATAACTGGATCGGGTCGGCTCCGTTAACAACCAGTATAACGCATGATCTACGTGTACCTACAAGGTCAAGATCTATGGGAGGTTACAGCCAAGGAATGATACGACTACGAGCGAGGCAATAAACAAGTAAGGGATCAAAGCCATGTTTATTTTGAAGACCACGGTTGTTAAGTCACTTCCAAGGCATTGAATATTCTAAGCTAGCCTTGCAAAGTTGTTCTCGAAAACCAAAAGAAAAGACACCAGATTACAGCTTCTGGAATGCGAACAGATACCATATTAATTAAATGTGGGCCGTGGTAAATGGATAATCACTTACGTGGATCAACTGATATAGCTGATATAATCGGTCCATAACTTCCGTCAACCGGAATTGCTGTGGTGCCTTTTCCAGCCCAGTAAAGTTGAACCTTGAGTGTGTTATTCTTCACTACAACGGGATACATCTTTATAACTGCAATACCAGCACCCCCAGCCTCTTTTACTATATCAAAATCCTTTAGTTTTAACTCTCCCTATAAAAAAAAAAAAAAAAAAATTCTCAAAGATGTTAATATACCTTTCACAATCGCATTTGTATCCATTATGTTAGGGCTAATTGCATAAAAAGCAACCAACAACCTAGCTACCCACTTTGATTCATTCACTACCTCTTGCTTTAATTAGTTACAAAAGTCCTTCATTGTTTTAAAAATATTTGTTTAAGGTAGGTAACCTTAAATAGAAATCATGCAAAAGTTGGTCGCATCTTTGTGCACTTACCCTATTATATTCAAAGCTTGAATCACCTACCTGAACATAAACATCGAACCACGCTTCCCGAGGCTATTAAATGAGTTGTCATCTGTGAAAACAATCTCCGCAAAGTGTAGTTTGACCGTATATAGCCCATTCATTAGACACAATCCATAATAAGTCAGCATAATAGAAGAAGTTCGTGCTTTTTTATACAACTTCACATCTTCCGTGGAGATGTGGAGATTAGATGTGTTGGAAAGAGTATAGAGTTCGCTCTCACGGTCACCGTCAAGGAAGTTTCCTGTGCTACTGAACGCCCAGTTTCCTTCGTTGTGGAATGCATGCCTTCTCATTGTGTCTGCTTCGTATTTGGTTTTGTTGATATTTACTTCCTCGTCCCCACAGTTGATATGTAGAGAATAGTCTTCTGATAAGAAATATTGCATTTCAGTTGCAATATAATTAGAGGAGGTCACTGTGTAACTGTATGTAATACTTAGAAACTTTACTTACGTTCAGACTTTTTTTTTGTGCATGGGAAATCTTTCCTCAAACATGGATTCATATCGTTTCTGCATAAGAAACATAACGCATACAAGTCAATTTTGATGCTTACACAACGCTACATGTGGTTTGTGTGAGCCCAAAGTGGGTCTTGGTCCTCTGGCCTAAATAGCATGGCCCGGTTGAGCCTCAAAGTAATATATCCCTTCCTACACACACACAAGGTATGTTTCGGTACACCAACCAATGTGTTGATCACCGACTAAATTCATTCCAACGGTGTTGGAACTGGCTCATCGAACCCTAGCCAGAAACTCTAACTCTTAACCCAAAACCCTAAAGGCTAAACCCTAGATATATTTATTTAGAGGTTCGACGAGCCAGTTCCAACACCGCTGGAATGAGTTCAACGAGAGTTCGTTTGAGTGGGTTTCCTCTACATTTCGTTTGTATTTGATCCCACTTTTAAGTGTTTTGAAATTTTTGATAATTGTTTTGGGGGAAAACTATGTTGAAAATGGTTTAAGGTGTTTGGATTGTTTATATACGCGAACAAAACATGTATCGAACAAAGACTGAATGCCCGCCGCAAAGCGCTAGGGGCACCCACTAGTTTACTCTAAAGTATAACTTTATATATAGATAAACAATATTGGGAAAATTATAAAAATTTTAGAACCATTGAGACAGGCCCAACCCAATTCATTTTATTATTGCAAACATATGATGGAGTAGAGGTACACAGAAAAATCGGTTAGGGGAATCGAAGTCGACCAAACTGATCCAAACCGGTTTTGGTTCCAAAGCGATACCCCAAACCAAATTGGTTTTATAGACCGTAGGTTCGAGACCAGTCCCCTTCCCCTGCATGAAAAACCGAACTGGACCAGTTTTTGGAGACAACCATTTTGAAACCTATGTAAAAAATGGTTTGGAACTGGTTTGAAACGTTGGGAATTTTTGAACGTTAAGAAACGGCTATATAGTCGTTATCTGGCCATTTTGGACCGTTTTTCTCAACCAAAAAGCACCATTTTGCCCCCTGAGTTGGTATAAATAGTTTTTTGATGTGTTGGGTTGATCAAAACACTCGTAAATGCAAATGCACACTCGAAAAAGCAAATATGCACTCATAAACACAAAAAACATTTCTCATATAAACTCGCTTATATTCATTTTACTTATTTTCTTATTAGTTATGGCTTCACGAAGTGCTAAATTACAAACATATGTAGGGGTCGGTTCCTCAAACGAGCCAACCATTGTGAGCCTTTTGGAAACGACTCGGAACCCCAAAATTTTTCAGACAATAAAATCGGTTGTTCGATTTATGTCTAATGTCGAATGACACTCAAAAGGCTCGTTGTAGAAGGTGTGGAAGTTTTCTCCAACCCAGTGAAACCCCTATCTGATCGAGGATGAACTCGCATACGATGCATCAATTCGCATAAACAACATTTCAGGTGAAGAATAAACACCAAAAACGAAATTAGAAAATGCATTATTAATATTTGTACTTTTTATAATTATGTTTTTTATATTTGATTTTTCAATTTTCTAGTTTGAAAACTATAAAAATTAATAAAAGTTGAATATTATGTAAAAAATTGTCTTAAAAAAATAAAATGTGCACGTACGAACTAGTTTAGGAAGCAAATTGAAATCAGTCTTTCAAGCTGACCAAACCTATGCAAAACCAAACTGGTTTTAACCCGAAATTTTCACTAGGAACCCGTGGATAGAAAAACTAGTTTGAAACTTGTTCGGTTAAAAAAAACATAATTGCACATCTATGACGGAGCTTTAGCCCTTTAGCAACTACTTTAAGGTCGAGCCTAGGCCTTGTTAGGACTAAGTTAACATTCATTGTAGTTAATGTGACCTTAGATGAAGTAAATATCATGTGTCTTACCGTTTATTTGTTGACGAAGAATAGCTCTCCACCACGTGCCTGAGTCAAATAGTGAAAAGTTTAAATGACAAACATAAAACCAAACCCAAATCTTACTTACGATACCCTTTTACAATGATCATGAAAAACAACTTACGCTGGTTCTTGTTCACACTTTTTTGGACCAGAGGCAGCATTCCATGTAAATTGATTGAATGAAACATCACTACAAAAGATATATGCATGTAAAGGCATGTTTAAAACATATTCATATAAAGAGAACCCAACACTAAAATTTTGTATATACCAACAATTGAAATCGTGAATAGTAGTACTTTTTTTATTAATAAAGCCTTTAGCGACGACAAAAGTCGCCACTATTGCGAAAATTCTTTGTAGTGATTGGTGGGTGGGTGGGTGTGTGTGTCTATATATATAGGGAAAGGTTAAAATGAGAACCACTTTGACTTGTGAGAACCGCGAGAACTATTTGATCTGGCACGATTTGGGCCAAATTTTTTTTACACAAATGTAGATGAAAAAAAAAATAAACAAATCTGTAAAAAAAATTTAAAAAAAAAATTGTCGAGTCGATAGTTTTGACTCATGCAAGTTTTTTTTTTATGACAGACGTAAATTTTGAAAGAAGATAAATATTTTTTTACCTCTCATGTAAATGTGGGTGTGCGACCGGTTTTTTCAATTTTTCTTATTTTGCTGAAACAAGTGATTATTTTTACGACTTTTGTGAAAAAAAATTCGAAAAAACCTTTTGGATGGCCTAGTTCTCGCGGTTCTCGCAACTCGTGGTGTTTCTCATTTGAACCAAAGCCTATATATATATATATATATATATCTGATATTACTGTTTTTTATTTTACATTTTTATCCTTTAATTTTAATAATGTATTTACTCCACTTACATTTTCCCTGATGGGGAATAGTTGTGTTTTCCGGTTGGCCAAAGATGGCGGCAACCAACAAAGTTTTTTTTTTTTTTTTTTTTTTTTTTTTTTTTTTTTTTTTTTTTTAAGTTAGCATATAATAGTTATAATTACGATTTTGTCTCAAATTCAAAATAAAATTTTGGTTTTGCCCTCAGCTTAAAATTACGATTTTGCCCTCAGTTAAAAATTACGATTTTGCCCCTAGCTCAAAATAAAGTTATAGTTTTGCCCCCAGCTATGATCCTGCCAAATTACAATTTTATCCCTGGTTTAAAATTACGACTTCGCCCCAGTTAAAAATAAAATTTTGGTTTTGCCCGCAGCTTAAAATTATGATTTTGCCCTCAGTTAAAAAATACGATTTTGCCCCCAGTTAAAAATAAAATTATGGTTTTGCCCTCAGTTCAAAATATGATTTTGCCTCAATTTCAAAATTACGATTTTACCCCAGTTAAAAATTGCAATCTTGCCATCGTTTTTTTTTTACAAAACCATGGTAGTGTTTTATTTTACTTGGTTGACTCAGTGTAGTTTTTATTCGTGCCAAACAGCTGCCGAGCACTCGCTAATTGGTTCTAACAAATTATTGTTTTGCCCCAAGCTATAAATTACATGCTTGCCATCGTTTTAGTTATTTTTTTTTGGCAAAACTACGGTAGTGTTTTGGTTTAATTGGTTGACTCGATGTTTTTTTTTTTTGAGATCGTGTTACAAGTAGCAAGTAACCGAAATAAACGCGTATATGCTATTAAACTAAAAAAATATTCGGTTTAGCGCCCCGCAACGCGGGCGGCGCATAATACTAGTATACTAACAATCCAGAATTGTGAATAGTACTACTTTTTATTTTATTTAATTAATTTTAGGTTTTAACTTCTAATTTTAATAGACTTATGATACGATCTCTCAATTCTAATAATTCTTTTTTATAAGCATTTTACTGTTAATTGGGCAGATAAACAGGTTCTATCCACAAGAATTTCATCTTTTTCTTGGCATATCATGCCTGAATTTTATAACATGTGCATAAACTAAGTTTTATAATCTACATCTATACTATATAATAAAAGAAACAATTTTTTAGACACTTGTCATCATATTAGACTATATATCTTTTAATTTTGAGTAAACCTCAATTTTCGTCCCTGTGGTTTGCTGATTTTAACATTTTCGGTCCAATAGTTTATAAATTACATTTATCAACCATTAGTTTCCTGATTTTAACAGTTTTAGTCCATTAGTTTCCTGATTTTAACAGTTTCAGTCCACACCAGTGCCAGTGGTGTGGATTGAAACTGTTAAAATCAGGAAACTAATGGACTGAAACTGTTAAAATCAGGAAACCTAATGGATGATAAATGCAATGTTTAAACTATTGGACTGGAAGTGTTAAAATTAGCAAACCACAAGGACGAAAATTGAAGTTTACTCTTTAATATTTTAGAACATGAGTCCCAACTTAAGATATTCTTTAGAACAATGAGTTTTTCCCAAACTAGTGTAGTTACAAAAAGTATTTACTATTTTGGTTACTTTAAAAAATATTTACCAAAATAGTTACTTTTCTTTATCTCTTTTATTTTTCTTAAAAAAATTGTTTATTATCTTAATCTAATTGGACAAAGCCTAAATTAATGATAACATAGTATTGTTATGTAATAAAATTATTATGTTTATGTATTTATTATTTTTATGTTCCATTTTTTAATTTATATATCTGTTTTTAATTTGTAATAAAAAATACATCAAGTTTAAAAGTAAAAATTCATGTATTTAGTTTGGCTTTTATTTTAAGAATAATATATCTCTGTATAATCATTTAATCTATAATATTCCAAACGTAATTGCTCAACGTAAATTGTTATATTGTTTTTATTTCACGTTTTTGCAAAAATATGTATATGCTTTTATGTTTTTGTAATTGTGCTTTTTAACTTAGTGTATAGTTGTTCAACTTAATTGTTGTTTGATTCACTTTATGAACAAATTATTTGTTTTTAGTTTAGTGCATAATTATTTAATCTATAGCATATATAAAAGAATAAATAGAACACGATTACTCTATTAATAAATTGAGTAAATGATTATATTAGTTTTTTAAAGTTGAGGTTTTTTTATTACAAATTCAAAACATAACGTAAGATAATTTTTTTTACAAAAATATAAGTCTATTAAATAGCAATACTATGTTATCATTAATTTAGGTTTTGTCCAATTAGATTAGAAGAGAGAGCGACAAATAAGTTTTCAAGAAAATTAAAAGAGATAAAGGAAATTACCCATTTTGGTAAATATTTTTTAAAGTACCAAAAAGGTAAATAATTTTTGTAACTACACTAGTTTGGGAAAAAACTCTTAGAACAGTCCTGTATTTCAAATTATTTTGCTCAACTGAGTCTTTCTAACCGAGCTCTTTTACATATAAATCAAAGTTAAGGGACCATTTTGTAAATTAATCATTATCATTAGGGTTGTAAATGAGCCAAACGTTCAATGAATAGTTCGTGAACCGTTTGGCATGAAGTTTGTAGATGTACGTTCGTTGAACACAAACAAGAACTTTCGTTCGTTAAGCTAAACTAATGAACAAGAACAAGATGCTTTCGTTTGTTTATGTTCATGATCGTTTGATAATGTGTTCATTTATGTTCGCTCTTTTATGTTCATTTGTGTTTGTTACCTTAAAGGTTTTTATATGTTATATTTTTGTGTTTGTTACGTTAAAGGTTTTATATGTTATATTTTTATTTTATTAGTTTTGGTTTTATATATAATTTGAAACCCGAGTTATACTATACGCCTCCGCCAACATCCATTATTTGACCGTTTCAATTTCAGTTTATGTTAAAATTTGGAAAACTTGTGTTAGTTATGTTCATGACAATTATATCAACAATGTTCAGATAATCATGTTAAGTACTTATTTATTTTTGGTTGAATCTTTGTATTCTTTGTGATGAGAAATGCATATTTTATTCTAAAATGAATATATGTTATATGTCTGTTTGTATTGTTTGTTTTGATGTAGGTTCATGCGTTCTTGTTTTCATTTGCATTCTATAAGTGCTCACAAACAGTTCACGAACATATTCATTTCCTTTATGAACAATCACAAACAAGAAAACTCGTTCAGTAATAAGGGTGGCAGTGTAGTTATTGATTAACGTTCCTACGTGATAATCTATGACCCAAACCATGCCCCAAAACATTGAGCCTAATGTGGTTTCATTACATGTCGTTTTTATTTTAATTAACATTCAATCACCTATAATTTATAAGTAACATTTTTTTTATCATTTGATTATGTAAATCATGTAGTGAAATGGTAGTTACAGGGGAATGATTTTCCTTACAAAATTTTGGAGCTTGACAAGACCCACTCAGGCAAAGCTCCAGTAAGATTATTTGCTGTTAGGTAACTATTAAATAAAAAAAATAACTATTAAATACGTGTCACCTTTTTAGAGAAACCGTCTAAGTTGTTAAATAGAAGTAGAGAAAATATAGCTGAAGATAATTCACATACATGTCAGCAAGACTCGAACTGGAAAAAGATGATGGGATCTCACCGGTCAAATTATTGAAACTCAAGTCTCTGCATAATAACAAATATCAATCAAATATAAGTTGCAAGATAGTGTAAATTTGATATATACCAAACACATTCGATACTTTTTAAGTTGTATTATACCCTATAGAGGCTTTCTCTTTTAAGGATGTTGGGTTCTAAGTAGTGGCGGACCCAGAAATTATTTGTTGGGGGTGCGGATAAGGTGTTCAATCATATTTTCAAAGGGTGCGATTGGGTTTTGTTGCTTAAAATATACATTAAATTTTTTTTTTCAAGGGGTGCGGCCGCCCACCCTGGCCAAAGGGTAGGTCCGTCCCTAGTTCTAAGTCCCAAAAGTCAGAAAGTGAAACTCAATATATATATATATATATATGGTAGGGATCCTAAGAGAAGTCCACCATATTTGAGAAACTTGAGAAACATTCTGAACCACATTTTCCCTAAGCTTTTCGTAATATACATATATGTATAGTTTACAATTGACTATATACATATGTGTATAATCCAATATACATATATGGATATAGTCAGTTTTAAACTATACATATGTGTATATTACGAAAAGCTTCGAATAAATGTGTGGTCTAGAATGCTTCTCAAGTTTCTCAATTAGCCTAGTGCTTCTCACACGATCCTAACACACACACACACACACACACATATATATATATACAGATGGGGTAAGATTCATGCGAAAACCACTTTTATTGTAAAAACCACGAGAATCAATGTGAACACAATAAAATAAACCCATCCTACCATCACCAAAAACCTAAACACCCACCCCCACCCCACGCCACCACAACCCAAAAACCTAAACACTCCCACCCCAACCCCACAAAAAACCTAAAAAAAACATAACCCCTCACCCCCACCCACCTCACCCAAGATAAATGCTAAAAACTAAACCATAAAGCTAAACCTCACAACTAAATGCTAATATTTTTTTTTAATAAAAATCGCTAAATTTCGTCAGTAAGAATAAAAAAGACGGCATATGCACATGTGCATGCGCATGCACATCAGTACTGTTGTTCAATTTTTTTAGTGACGAAATTTAGCGATTTATAAAAAAGTATATAAAAATTTGTATGTTTTTACCTTTTTAGATATTTTTTGTTGTGTTCACACTGGTTCTCGCAATAAAGGGTGGTTCCGGATTCTTATCCTATATATATATATATATATATATATGGTAAAGAGTACGGTACAAATGCCCTTATCGTACATTACGTACGCTACAATCTCAGCCGTCAGATCATCTCCCCGCATTGAAAATCGCATGTTGTTTTTTTTGTTACATTTTCGCATGTGATAAATTTTGATGAAATCGCATGTTGTTTTTTGGTAACAATTTCGCATGTGATAATTTTGATGAAATAGCATGTTGGTTTTTTGTAACATTTTCGCATATGGTCACATGCGAATTTGATAATATCATGCGAAATCCAAAGCAAATGAGAATTCCAACATGAATTCCAAATGCAGTCACATGCGAATTTAATAATGAATTTGATAATATCATGCGAAAATCCAAATAAAATGAATTCATGTATCATGCGAAAATGATAATTCTATTATATTGAATTCATAATGCAGTCACATGCGAATAACTTAATAATGAATTTAATAATATCAATCCAAAACAAAATGAATTCGCACATACGTCTTGATATTTTTTTGTTTTTTTTTCAAGACATAAAAAATCGCATGTGTATAATCTGTGTGTGTTACTGTTCATCTTCTTCCCCAAATCAGTAGTTCTTATTATCGATATCGCACCAAAAGGAACGAAAGGAGGTTGGGGAAGAAGATTTTTTCAGGTTTTGAATTTGATTTAGGGTTTGATTTTGAACTATCATCGGTCAATTACAGAGTTTTATGACCTCGTAATGACGTTTCTAACCTTCCTGGTATGATTTAGATATATTAAAATGATTAATTTAATCATTTAAATTAGTTTCGCCCGCGTTTGATCGATTGAAGATCGTACGGCTGAGGGCATCGCGTACATAATGTAGGATAAGAGGTATTGTACGTTAACCGGCCTCTATATATATATATATATATATATATATATATATATATATATATATATGGATGGGAGTTGGCTACAAAGTCCATTTTTTCTACAAAGTATACAAAGTCATAAAACACCATAATGTTATATATATATATATATATATATATATATATATATATATATATATAGGGTAAGGATAGTGTAAAAAGGGCCTAAAGTGTAAGAAGTGTATTATAACACTATATATAATACTATATGACACCACATAAAAACCGTATAACAATATGTAAAGCCATATAATACCATATAACACTATGTAACCCTATATAACATTATATAACAAATATAACACCATACATCTATCATAGATATGCTATCAGACAAACTATAGTGTTATATTTGTTATATAATGTTATATAGTGTTACATAGTGTTATATGGTATTATATGGTGTTACATATTGTTATACGGTGTTTATATGGTGTTATATAATATTATATATAGTGTTATAATACACTTCTCACACTTTGAGCACTTTTTACAGGATCCTCTACACACACACACACACACACACACATATATATATATATATCTTTAAAATATATTTAATATGTTAAATGCATTGTTCCTCAATTCCTCACTTTTTTAGTGTTCCCCATTGAACCTCACGCTATATATATATAGTTTACTTAACACCAATAATTCTAAGTTACTCTCTTGCCCTGTTGACTCGTGAACAATGCCATTTGCTTTGAACTATATAGAAATTTTAGTAAAGAGTTAATTGCCAAAATCGTCCCCGAGGTTTGGGCACGTTTGCCATTTTCGTTCAAAATGACACTTTTGTACCAAATTACCCCCAAGGTTTGTAACTTTTTGCCATTTTCATCCAAATCACTAACTTAGTTTATTTTTTCTGTTAAGTTGAGGATATTTGGATGAAACTGAAAAATATAAAACCACAGGGACGATTTTGGCAATTTACTCAAACGCTTTTTTATTTCTTTTATTTAATTATTTTTGTTACATATATAATAAAAAAGAATATAAATTTTCATCCAAATCACTAACTCAGTTTATTTTTCTGTTAAGGTGAAGGATGTTTTAAATTCTATAAATTAAGACAGAAATTAATTTACAACTTCTTTATATAAATCAGTTTTATAAAGAGAAAACGTCATTGGTGCGAGAGTAGGCTTCAATGGCACAACGAATTGCTCGGGTTCAAGTTTAGTGACACCCAAACAATGATCATGAACATACGCCACATACCCAAAAACATAAATTTTCGTCGTTTTGGTTTCTCAAAAATACAACATAAAAAATAAAGAACAAAAAAATCCAAAAAAAAAAAAATCTAATACAAAAAATATCACAAAAAACCGAGCACAAAAAATTCAACACAAAAATGCTATACAACATAAAAATACAACATTTTTTTGGGGTTTTTTAGTTGTGATATTTTATAAAGTAGGAATATTGGAATTAAATAATCCTGACTATTCGTCGTTGGCCGCCAACAGTTTCAACTTAAAAAATAACCACCGGCGGTCCCAACTATTAATAGATTGGCCATCAATGGACCCTGACTAGCAGAATTCTAACGTCGATATTCTCCGGTCGCTGGAAAACCGTTTTTGGCCGGAAAAATGTTTCTAAAGGTCCGATCTAAGGTTACAAAGAGGTTTGGGACGAAAATGTTGAGTTTTCCGGCCAAAAAGAAGTTTTTGGGCGAAAAAAGAGTTTTCTGGCGACTTCAATAATTGAGGCTTTTACTAGAAAAAGGTTCCTAAAGTTCCGTAATAAGGTTACAAAGAGGTTTGGGTAGAAAATGTTGAGTTTTCCGGCCAAAAACGTTTTTCCGGAGACCAGAGACTAACGACGTTAGGGTTCCGTTAGTCAGAGTCCATTGGAAGCCAATATGTCAATAGTTGGGACTGACAGTGGTTATTTTTTAAGTTGGGACTGTTGTCGGCCAACGGCGAATAGTTTGGAATATTAAAATCAAATATTCCTAGTAATACGGTACTAAAATTAAAGATAAAAAGATTCTCAATTTCATGGTGCAATTCTTTATTAAACTAATGTCACATAAAAAAAGGTATAAACGTTTAAAAAATATGTGGGGGGGGGGGGGGGGGGGAGAGTATGCATGTTCCTTGCTTGTGGAGAGAGAAGATCAACAAACAGGTTATTCCAAAAATAACTTTACACCCCTCTTTTTCCGAATAGTTTAGATTATTAAAATCAAATATTCCTAGTAATACGGTACTAAAATTAAAGATAAAAAGATTCTCAATTTCATGGTGCAATTCTTTATTAAACTAATGTCGTATTACAAAAGTTATGAACGTTTAAAAAATATAGGGGGAGGGGGAGAATATGCATGTTCCTCGCTTGTGGAGAGAGAAGATCAACAAATAGGTTATTCCAAAAATAACTTTACACCCCTCTTTTCCCCTTTATATATATAGGGAAATGGTAAAATGAAAACCAACTTGAGTTGTGAGAACCATGAGAACTAGGTCTTCAAAAAGTTTTTTTTTTCAATTTCTTTTAAAAAATCACTTGTTCAAGCAGAAAAAAAAAAACTTCGCATGTAAAAATTTACCTCGGATGTAAAAAAAATTAAATCGCAGTAAAGAAAATTTACATTAGGTGTAAATAAAATTTACATCGGACGTAACTTCCGACTCGACATTTTTTTTGTTTTTACAGATGTGTGTTTAACATTTTCATCTACGTTTGTGTAAAAAACTGTGGCCCAACTCACGCGAGAAGTAGGAGTTCTCATGGTTCTCACAACTCGTGGTGGTTCTTAATTGAACCGAATCCTATATATATAGGATTAAATAAAAAGTTGATTTTTCCTAAGTAGGATAAGAAGGGATCTTAATTTTTCGTTTTTCAAATGAATGGCTAATATGAAAATGTAGGAAAAAAGTGGGATGTAAGGGTATTTTTGGAATCGCTTATTTGTTGACTTTTTCTTTCCATATGCAAGACATGCATATTCCCCCATTTTTTAAAAGGTTCGTGACTTTTTTTTACGACATTATTTTTTAAGAAAAATTGAACCATAACTGTAACACCTCGCAAATTTCGGGTTTTATATTAAAACGACACGTGTCATGTAAGACAAAAACGCGTTGAGAACCCGGATTTAATAAAGATGTTTTCGGTAGGATTTAAAGTGGCGTCATGTTAAAATATTACCTCTGAACACCTCAATTATAAATCCCAATACCCGATATAATATTTTACACATCTATGCACCCTCAATTCAGGGAATTATTGCCAATAATGGAATTGCAAAAGTATGAGGTGATCCCACGATGAAAAGCAATGGTAAACCGATGTTTTCGGGTCTTGTATATGCAATCAAGTGAAATAATGGATGATGGTAGGGTATGTTACAGTATTAGACACTTATTGGAGGTCCCCTATTGATAAAATAAGTCCACAAGTCGTATATAACGGCTGCCCCTTCGAAACACAACAAACAAAAATCAAAAATCTGATTTATATGTCTCAGGCGGCCCGCCTGAGACTTGGTTGTTCGGAACGCGGGCCGCTTCCGGCCTACAGATACGGGAAAAACAGGCAGCAGCCTGTTTAGTGCGATTGTGACCCTTTCAACCGGTTTCTCTGCATGTGCATGGCCCCTAGACATCCCTACACACTACTTACAAGTGTTGATCAATTGTGGATGGCCCTAGACTTGGTTGTCACTCTCTTGTGGTGCTTGATTCTTGTATATAAAGGACCTTCAAGTGCAACATTCATTCACACATCATATTCAAGCATTCTGATTATTTGGGGAGCTTGCAAACTGATCAAGAGCCTTTCTAATCATCATTAATCATCTAGTAAGTTGTCTAACCCTTCTAATTTAGTTCTAGCTTTATAATTAGCATAAAAGTCAATATATCATAGTTTACGGTTGACTTCTTGATTAAGTAACGATAGTTCAGTCGTATGTCAAATTGAAAGTACCGTTAGATAGGTAATTATATGGGTATTAAACCCTTATAAGGGCAAGTACCGAATCCAGACCTAACTAGGTCGTTTGTCGGGTCAAACGTTGACCGAAAAAGTCAACAGAATTACAAAATGCGATTTAATGCACGATTAGCAGTCCGCAAGGCGTGTAATCTGTTTTAAACCTAATATAACTTGGTAATGAGTATAAAAACTTGTCTACGCTTGCCCGACTCGACAAATTTCTGTTAAAACCCGGTTCGGAACCGAAAGGCGCAAAACCTTGACTTTTGCTTTGACTTCGGTTCTGACCCGTTTTAGTTTGAATTAGACATGCCTTAAAGTCTCAGTAGGGTTGGGTTACATGCTAGTATAAGTCTCTGTACTTGTTTCATTGATTATCCGATGCATGCGCACGTTTCCGTTAATCGCTTAAATTGGACCATAATGCCCTTATGACCCTACAACGAGAATTTTGAAAATGTGGAAGTACTATAATCTTAGTTACTGATTATTTAGCATGTACGTAAATTTTCACGTCAATCGGAGGTCTAGATTAGGAGATATGCGCATTAGCGTAAATAATAAGCTTTTTATTAATTAAACGGCGCGATTAGCGCATAGCCTATCTAAACCCGATTTTCGGTACCAAAAATTTTACCCACTGATGTTAAATAATATTTTGGGATTTTTGAAGATTTTTAATTATTTTTAAACTGATCTTAAGCTAGGCTTATCGCATTGATTCGGTTAATACCGAATACGCCCTTTTAGGCCATAAAACGAGTTTTACGAATCCGTTTGATACCAATCCAATTGCCACTGATTTAAAATAATAAATAGAGTGTTTTGAGCCTGTTTTGCTGATCAGAAAACTCAGAATGGTATTTTAAACAGTACGTCCCTTAAAACGGCTTTATACGCGTATTATACGCGTAGTTTGGTATTAAAACCATTTTTGCCACGTAAGACTTATTACCAAATATTATAACCTGTTAAAATTAATAATTTTGCTGATTAAATCAGACCCGTATCTCAGAAGTATTATAAATCCCTTTTATGGTCGTTAAAATGACTAAAATACCCCTACGGGGCATAATTAGGGAATAAACTCGTTATGGGCATTATGGAAGATATCATAATGATATCACAACATATTTGAAGCGTATTAACTTAGGAAACCTGTTCACGACCCTTTCGGTTACCCGTTATGCATTTTACGCGTTCGGTTCGGTTTATGTAACTAGTTTGCATAAACTAGCCGAAACGGGTCAAACGATATCATTTTTATCTCAAAATCCAGAATGTGAGTAGTAAACCCATATTAAACAAGTCTTCAAACTTGTCGGGTCTAAATCACATTCTATCCGGTCTTCGCTTAATCGTGCGTACGAACCGTATCTTTGAAACTAGCCGGTCTAAGCTTAAGCATAATTAAAGACCCGCTAGGATTCTAATAGGTTATATTTAACCTTCGTTCCAGATTAGGAGAAACAGTAAAAGCTACCTGCTATTTGATTATTGTGACTATACTTTGCATCAAGGTAAATACTTTTAACTTATTTTCCCTATACGGGCTTGGGTTACGGTACATAGCGTACCGCTTGATCGGGCATCAAATCTTCCACGCTTAGTGGTTAATTGAATAATTTGATCGGCTCGTTTTAAACAGATGTGTTTACTTTACAGCCTTTGGGGGGTTAATGACCATGTCCCGGATATCCTCGGCATTATCTTACGAGATTGCCACGACCTGAGCACGGGGTGTAGGCGTACTCCCGTGTATAACTCACTTACAGTGGTGTGTCTATTGATCTTTAACCCGGATACGTCCGGGCTACTGAACGCATAAGTAACATGTAAATCGTTAACAAGATTATCATATAAAATAATTCTCCCAAGTTAAACAAAATGTTTATGCCATGTGCATCCAAACAAATTTTCAATCATTTTATAAAATGAGTCAGTTGAATGTATTTACCAGTGTAAACTGACGTATTTTCCCAAAAAGATTAAATGCAGGTACTAGGCGAAATAGGCTGGGAGTCTCCTAAGCATCACTAGAAGTCTCGCAAACTTAAGATGCCGATGTCTGTTGAACCATAAACAATATTTTTATTATTCGATCCTACTGTGGATAAACACCGGATAATTGTGACTTTGTTTACAATAAATAAATTCGGTTGTATCTTATTTAAATTTGCTTCCGCTGTGCATTATTATATTGTGTTGTTTGACTATTACGTTGCCAACCACGTCACGATACTCCCCCACCGGGCCCACCGGTGACACGTGGAAATCGGGGTGTGACAGGTTGGTATCAGAGCCAACACTGAGTGAATTAAACACTAGCCTTTTGTGTTTAATCTCAGTTACACAATTGCACATATCTAAACTTTTGAGTCTAGACTTATAACATAGGACAAAATTCCACCTTATTCGGTTTTTTTTTGTTTTGTCCTTTAAAACGTGATATTTTTGTTATTGTTATCTTATGTTTTATTGACAGGAATAACAAAGATGCCTCCGAGATTTTTACGTACACGAGGGCGTGGAAAGGGGCCGGTAGCCGCCCCCAACGATCACGAAGCCGGACCTTCGAATACACGAGGTCCTATCCCCGCCGAGAGTGATGGTACTCGACGGAACCAGAGAGGTCTATTTCAACCAGCAAGACGATCGACTTCGAACAGCTCGACGACTCCCGCCGAGGACTCCTACGGGCCACACTCGGAAAATGAGCCTGGAGACTCGCACCGTTCGCACATACCGTTACAGCGATCCATGTCGCACCGCCCTTTTGGAGACCCCACTCCATTCTTTCAAGGCCAGTTTAACCCAGCGAATTATATACAAGAACCAGTGGGTTTCAACCCATTGGGACCGGAGGACCATTTCTCTGGAGGAAATGATATGGACGAGGAAGACGACCCTGTCGAGCCCGCATCAGGAACTCCCAACCACCCAATCGAGGTCTCGGATAGTTCAATTTATCACGGACCACCCTATGATGGTCCAGATAGCTTCCAGGCTATCTTTACTCGGCACGAATGGTATTATACACCTTCGCACCATTCGTCGCCGCTTGGGCAGCAGCAGCCTCACTATTCTTCGCCGCATGAGCAGCAGCAGCAGCAGCATCATCAAGATTCCTCTGGGAATCACCAGTTTGTGGCAGTTACGCCACCGCCTCCACCGCCACCAGTTCAACCGGCGCCTCCGCAACCGCAAAGACATAGGAGAACAGGAGCCCGGATGTCCACACGAAGAGAAGAGTTTCATTTCAACTCTCCTCTACAATCAAGTGGCAGAAACTATCAGCCGCTTCCAGAAGATCCACAAATGGGTGGACCATCAAACCCCTTCGCGCAGCAACCGCCACCAATGGGTTTCGATAATCAGATACCAGCATACACGGGTCCTTCGATGTATAACCCGTTTGAGCTACCAACCCACACTAACCCCGGTTACACTGAAGCCGACCCATACCTGGTAGCTGCTAATTACAACGCTCTTAACCCTGAAGGACCGTATGGGGGTCCTTGGGGAGTAGGGTACCCAGTCCAGGGGTACCAGATGCCTACACAACCCCCGTTTTACCAACAACCCCCGCCGTCTCTACAAATGTCGCCACCACTGCATCAGGAGATCCTGCAAAGTATTAGAGAGGTGCGACATGAGGCACGGGAAGATCGACGGCGCAACCAGGGAATGTTCAAGACCTTGACGAACCTAATCAAGGGAAAGAGCAAGAAGGATCAGTAAATCCTTTATGTGTATATGTCTACTTTAAAATTAAGTCCCTGCGTGGACATTTATGTGTGTATGTTTGTTGTGTGTATTGACCCCTACGTGGGTCTATCTTTCCATAAACCCCTACGAGGGTAAGTTGTATGTTTAGTCCCTGCGTGGACTTATGTTTGTTTATGTCCCTACGTGGACAATTGTTAGTATGTTAACCCCTACGTGGGCATGTCTTCTGTAAGACCCCTGCGTGGGCATGTTGTTATGTTGTAGCTCCTACGTGGGCAAATTTCATGTGTGAAAGACCCGTTTAGGGCGATATGTAATGTTGTTATAAATTATTGGAGTGTTGTTTTATAAATTTCATGTTTGCCATTTGTGCATATATAATAATTATAAATGAAATAAATAAATTAAAATCATTCCTTTTAATCTGCCTAAGTAATTATTTAATTAAGAATCTTAAAGTGTGGAACCTAGCCTCGTGTCAAATATAAGACCGGGCCAAAATGGTAATACCGGTTTAAAAGATTCAAATTCTTGTTAACATCTTAAAACATGTTAACACTCCTGGCAGAAGTGATTCGTTAAAAATCACATGTCATTTTTTTAAAATGAATAAGGATTCTTTAGAAGTTTCCTAATCCAGTATAATGATCTCTGAATCCTGGATTTACATCATCAATTAAGATGATCATATTCAACCATACGTGGTAAAATAGCGCCAACGGGCCATGCTCATTTCTATATAAGCCAAAAGACGGTGGTAGCTAGGACTCCCTGTCTAATAAAGGTAATGAACTAGGTTCAAACCTTAAAAGTCTTGATTCTCAGAAATCATAGTATATTAAATTGTCCATGTGACCAAGCCTTATGTGCTAATATATATATTGTTATTGTTATATGTTTAGGATAAATTTAATTGAAATCCTAAATTAATACGATTAATGAGTTAACCAAGTAGGGTCTCTGTTACCATGGTTAACGAGTTACCCTAAGGGGGTAATTCTATAATAAACTTTCAAATAAAATATTGTTCTTGTTTCTGTAACAGTTCAATACAAATGGCAAATTCTAATGAAGTCAATAGCCCTACAGCGGCGCCAAATGAAAACGCCCAGATTACATTGACGGGCGCCGAACTAAAAGCTATCATTGATGGTGCTGTCACTCAAGCCTTGGATAGGCAATATGAAGAATACAGTGGTACCAGGAGTAGGACCCACTCCGTATCACACTCAAAGCCAAGAACACATTCTGAGGCTCATAACAAGCCTCCTCCCAAGAAGAACGGACCAAAGAAAGACGGTGATGACCGTCAGTCCACCAACAATCAAAGTGACCCATCCCAGCACTTGGTACTGCATCAAGGACCCCGTAACAAGGGTTGCACTTACAAATACTTCGTGTCTTGCAAGCCCCGGGATTTTACAGGGGAAAAGGGGGCCGTTGATTGCATGACGTGGCTGGATGAAATGGACACAGTGGTGGACATAAGCGGGTGCGCTGAACGGGATATAGTGAAGTTTGTGTCACAGTCCTTCAAAGGTGAAGCATTGGTCTGGTGGAGATCTCTGATGGAGGCCTCCGGAAAGATCCCGTTGTATAGCATGACGTGGGATCAATTCATTGCCTTGATCAAAGACAATTACTGCCCTCAACACGAGGTGGAAAAGATTGAATATGACTTTCTGTCATTGGTAATGAAGAACCTCGACTGCCAAGCTTACCTGACAAGCTTCAATACGCTGTCCAGGTTGGTTCCCTACCTGGTAACCCCCGAGCCAAAGAGGATCGCTCGTTTTATTGGCGGGTTGGAACCCGAGATCAAGGCCAGTGTTAAAGCTTCTCGGCCAGTTACCTTCAGGTCTGTAACTGACCTTTCCTTATCCCTCACACTTGATGCGGTCCATCAGAGATCGCTGAGGAATAAGGATACTGAGAAGAGGAAGCGAGAAGATGATGGTTCGCGTAGGTCGAACAAGAAACACCGTGGGAACGGTGATCGAAAGAAGGGATCGGAGTCGAAGAAAGATGGGCATCGTTCTGATGAGAAGCCCACGTGCAAAACTTGCAAGAAAAAGCACTTTGGAAAGTGCAGATTTGGATCAAACTCGAATAACGAGTCAAGGTCTTTTGCTTGTGGTTTGTGCAAATCCAAGGAACACAAAACCTTGGATTGCAAGAAGATGAAAGATGCGACGTGCTATCGTTGCAATGAGAAGGGCCACATAAAGACTAACTGCCCCAAGAATAACAAGAAGCCTGAGGAGGCTAAGAAGACTAACGCCAGAGTCTTCAGGATGGATGCGCAGGAGGCTGTGCAAGATGATAACGTCATAACAGGTACATTCCTTGTAAATGATGTCTTTGCAAGAGTACTTTTTGATTCCGGTGCAGATAAGTCTTTTGTGGATCAGAAGTTTTGTAAATTGTTGAATTTACCTGTCAAAACCCTAAGCGTAAACTATGAGGTAGAGTTAGCAGATGGTACCATAGAAACCGTCTCTACTGTGTTAGATGGATGTACTATATCCATTAAGAACCATTCTTTTCCTCTGTCTCTACTTCCGTTTAAATTAGCTGGTTTTGACATAGTGCTGGGTATGGACTGGTTATCTCATAACCAGGCCCAAATCGTCTGTAAACAGAAACAGGTAGTAATAAAGACTCCGTCTGGTGAGTCACTTACCATTCGGGGAGATACCCAGTACGGACTGCCTGAGCAGGTGACTATGCTCAAGGCTTCCAAGTGTTTGAAGAGGGGATGTGTCATTTACATGGCGCAAGTGATTTTGGAGGAACCTAAACCGAAGTTAGAAGACATCCCTGTCATTTCTGAATACCCAGGAGTGTTTCCTGAAGATCTACCTGGCCTACCACCAGATAGACAAGTCGAATTCAGGATCGATATCATTCCCGGAGTGGCACCAGTTGCCAGAGCACCATACAGATTGGCACCCACCGAAATGAAGGAGTTGCGGACGCAGCTAGATGAACTGCTGGCTAAGGGTTTCATTCGACCTAGTTCATCTCCTTGGGGAGCGCCAATCCTGTTTGTCAAGAAGAAGGATGGATCGATGCGTCTATGCATCGACTATCGCGAGCTTAACAAGGTCACGATCAAGAATAGGTATCCATTGCCCAGAATCGACGATTTGTTCGATCAGCTTCAAGGGGCAAGTTACTTCTCAAAGATTGATTTGAGGTCTGGATACCATCAGTTGAAGGTTAAGGATGAAGACGTTCACAAGACTGCATTTAGGACTCGTTACGGTCACTACGAGTTTCTAGTGATGCCTTTTGGGCTCACCAATGCACCGGCTGCGTTCATGGATCTCATGAATCGCGTTTGCAAGCCGCACTTAGATAAATTCGTCATCGTTTTCATCGACGACATTCTCATTTATTCTAAGAACAAAGCTGACCACGAGAAACATCTTCGATGTATTCTCAAACTTCTGCATAAGGAGAAGCTCTATGCCAAATTCTCTAAGTGTGAATTTTGGCTACGAGAAGTCCAATTTCTTGGACACGTGGTCAGTGAGCGTGGTATCCAAGTGGATCCCGCTAAAGTTGAAGCTGTTATGAACTGGCAAGAGCCAAAGACGCCAACAGAAATCCGTAGCTTCCTAGGGTTGGCAGGATATTACCGGCGCTTCATTGAAAATTTTTCAAGGATTGCTGCACCCCTAACTTCCCTGACCAAGAAGAAAGTAAAGTTCGTTTGGGGTCCTAAGCAGCAAGAGTCCTTCGATGTTTTGAGACAAAAGTTGAGCAACGCTCCTGTGCTTACCTTACCTGAAGGCGCTGAAGAATTTGTAGTTTATTGTGATGCATCACACACTGGCATGGGGTGTGTGCTTATGCAGAAAGGCAAGGTGATTGCCTATGCATCACGGCAATTAAAGGTGCACGAAAAGAATTACACCACCCATGACTTGGAATTGGGTGCCGTTGTGTTCGCACTAAAACTGTGGAGGCATTATCTTTATGGAATCAAGTTTGTGATCTTTTCTGATCACAAGAGCCTCCAGCATTTGTTTAACCAGAAAGAATTAAACATGAGGCAACGCCGTTGGATGGAAACTTTGAATGATTATGATTGTGAAATCAAATACCATCCCGGCAAAGCGAATGTAGTCGCTGATGCCTTGAGCAGAAAGGAAAGGGTTAAACCCATACGCATTAACGCCAAGCGTATGGAGATAAAGAACAGTTTGATAGAAAGGGTGTTAGCTGCACAGAAGGAAGCTGTGTTGGAAGCTAACTATCCTAATGAAAAGTTAGGAGTGACTGAGGAGCAGTTGACTCTTAGCAAGGACGGAATCTTACGGTTAAACGGACGAATATGGGTTCCAATTTTTGGAGGACTTCGTGATGTCGTCCTCCAAGAAGCCCATAGTTCCAAATACTCCGTTCATCCTGGAGCTGATAAGATGTACCAGGATTTAAAGGCAAATTATTGGTGGATAGGCTTGAAAAAGTCTGTGGCCGCCCATGTAGCAAAATGCTTGACATGTGCGCAAGTCAAAGCCGAGCATCAGAAACCGTCAGGTTTGCTACAACAGCCTGAACTTCCTACGTGGAAGTGGGAAATGGTAACTATGGATTTTATTACCAAGTTACCCAAGACAAGAAAAGGCAATGATACGATATGGGTTATAGTTGACCGACTGACTAAGTCAGCTCATTTCTTACCCATCAAGGAGACTTATAGCTCCGATATGTTAGCCCAGTTATACGTTGACAAGATTGTAGCCCTACACGGCATACCTGTAGCTATTATCTCTGACCGGGATACTAGGTACACGTCACATTTTTGGAAGAGCTTCCAGCAATCTTTGGGCACACGTTTGAACTTTAGTACGGCTTACCATCCTCAGACTGACGGTCAGAGTGAGCGTACTATTCAAACGTTGGAAGACATGCTGCGTGCATGTGCGATCGATCTGGGAGGTAGCTGGGATAAGAACCTACCCTTGATCGAATTCTCCTACAACAATAGCTACCATACCAGCATAAAGGCTGCGCCTTTTGAGGCATTATACGGTAGAAAATGTAGATCGCCAGTTTGTTGGGCGGAAGTGGGAGAAGTCCAGTTATCAGGACCAGAGATCGTGTTCGAAACGACGGACAAGATTGTCCAGATTCGTAACAATCTCCAAGCTGCCCGGAATAGGCAGAAGAGTTACGCGGATCCAAGTCGTAAGGACTTTCACTTCGAAGTAGGTGACAAAGTCCTACTTAAAGTGTCACCCTGGAAGGGGGTGATGCGATTTGGTAAGAAAGGCAAACTAAGCCCGAGATACATAGGACCTTTCGAGGTTATCGAACGTGTCGGGTCAGTTGCCTACAAGTTGAACTTACCAGAAGAGCTCAGTGGAATTCACAATGTGTTCCACATTTGCAATTTAAAGAAGTGTTCCGCTGATGATTCACATGTCATGCCACATACAGATGTGCAAATAGATAAGAGCTTAACGTTTGTAGAAAAACCTTTGTCGATTGAAGATCGACAGGTAAGGAAGCTTCGAAGAAAGCACATACCTTTTGTAAAGGTCAAATGGGATGCCCGAAGAGGTCCCGAGTTTACGTGGGAGTTAGAATCCACCATGAAAGAAAAGTACCCTTATTTGTTTCAGTAAATCTCGGGTCGAGATTTATTTTAAGGGGGTGAGGATGTAACACCTCGCAAATTTCGGGTTTTATATTAAAACGACACGTGTCATGTAAGACAAAAACGCGTTGAGAACCCGGATTTAATAAAGATGTTTTCGGTAGGATTTAAAGTGGCGTCATGTTAAAATATTACCTCTGAACACCTCAATTATAAATCCCAATACTCGATATAATATTTTACACATCTATGCACCCTCAATTCAGGGAATTATTGCCAATAATGGAATTGCAAAAGTATGAGGTGATCCCACGATGAAAAGCAATGGTAAACCGATGTTTTCGGGTCTTGTATATGCAATCAAGTGAAATAATGGATGATGGTAGGGTATGTTACAGTATTAGACACTTATTGGAGGTCCCCTATTGATAAAATAAGTCCACAAGTCGTATATAACGGCTGCCCCTTCGAAACACAACAAACAAAAATCAAAAATCTGATTTATATGTCTCAGGCGGCCCGCCTGAGACTTGGTTGTTCGGAACGCGGGCCGCTTCCGGCCTACAGATACGGGAAAAACAGGCAGCAGCCTGTTTAGTGCGATTGTGACCCTTTCAACCGGTTTCTCTGCATGTGCATGGCCCCTAGACATCCCTACACACTACTTACAAGTGTTGATCAATTGTGGATGGCCCTAGACTTGGTTGTCACTCTCTTGTGGTGCTTGATTCTTGTATATAAAGGACCTTCAAGTGCAACATTCATTCACACATCATATTCAAGCATTCTGATTATTTGGGGAGCTTGCAAACTGATCAAGAGCCTTTCTAATCATCATTAATCATCTAGTAAGTTGTCTAACCCTTCTAATTTAGTTCTAGCTTTATAATTAGCATAAAAGTCAATATATCATAGTTTACGGTTGACTTCTTGATTAAGTAACGATAGTTCAGTCGTATGTCAAATTGAAAGTACCGTTAGATAGGTAATTATATGGGTATTAAACCCTTATAAGGGCAAGTACCGAATCCAGACCTAACTAGGTCGTTTGTCGGGTCAAACGTTGACCGAAAAAGTCAACAGAATTACAAAATGCGATTTAATGCACGATTAGCAATCCGCAAGGCGTGTAATCTGTTTTAAACCTAATATAACTTGGTAATGAGTATAAAAACTTGTCTACTCTTGCCCGACTCGACAAATTTCTGTTAAAACCCGGTTCGGAACCAAAAGGCGCAAAACCTTGACTTTTGCTTTGACTTCGGTTCTGACCCGTTTTAGTTTGAATTAGACATGCCTTAAAGTCTCAGTAGGGTTGGGTTACATGCTAGTATAAGTCTCTGTACTTGTTTCATTGATTATCCGATGCATGCGCACGTTTCCGTTAATCGCTTAAATTGGACCATAATGCCCTTATGACCCTACAACGAGAATTTTGAAAATGTGGAAGTACTATAATCTTAGTTACTGATTATTTAGCATGTACGTAAATTTTCACGTCAATCGGAGGTCTAGATTAGGAGATATGCGCATTAGCGTAAATAATAAGCTTTTTATTAATTAAACGGCGCGATTAGCGCATAGCCTATCTAAACCCGATTTTCGGTACCAAAACTTTTACCCACTGATGTTAAATAATATTTTGGGATTTTTGAAGATTTTTAATTATTTTTAAACTGATCTTAAGCTAGGCTTATCGCATTGATTCGGTTAATACCGAATACGCCCTTTTAGGCCATAAAACGAGTTTTACGAATCCGTTTGATACCAATCCAATTGCCACTGATTTAAAATAATAAATAGAGTGTTTTGAGCCTGTTTTTCTGATCAGAAAACTCAGAATGGTATTTTAAACAGTACGTCCCTTAAAACGGCTTTATACGCGTATTATACGCGTAGTTTGGTATTAAAACCATTTTTGCCACGTAAGACTTATTACCAAATATTATAACCTGTTAAAATTAATAATTTTGCTGATTAAATCAGACCCGTATCTCAGAAGTATTATAAATCCCTTTTATGGTCGTTAAAATGACTAAAATACCCCTACGGGGCATAATTAGGGAATAAACTCGTTATGGGCATTATGGAAGATATCATAATGATATCACAACATATTTGAAGCGTATTAACTTAGGAAACCTGTTCACGACCCTTTCGGTTACCCGTTATGCATTTTACGCGTTCGGTTCGGTTTATGTAACTAGTTTGCATAAACTAGCCGAAACGGGTCAAACGATATCATTTTTATCTCAAAATCCAGAATGTGAGTAGTAAACCCATATTAAACAAGTCTTCAAACTTGTCGGGTCTAAATCACATTCTATCCGGTCTTCGCTTAATCGTGCGTACGAACCGTATCTTTGAAACTAGCCGGTCTAAGCTTAAGCATAATTAAAGACCCGCTAGGATTCTAATAGGTTATATTTAACCTTCGTTCCAGATTAGGAGAAACAGTAAAAGCTACCTGCTATTTGATTATTGTGACTATACTTTGCATCAAGGTAAATACTTTTAACTTATTTTCCCTATACGGGCTTGGGTTACGGTACATAGCGTACCGCTTGATCGGGCATCAAATCTTCCACGCTTAGTGGTTAATTGAATAATTTGATCGGCTCGTTTTAAACAGATGTGTTTACTTTACAGCCTTTGGGGGGTTAATGACCATGTCCCGGATATCCTCGGCATTATCTTACGAGATTGCCACGACCTGAGCACGGGGTGTAGGCGTACTCCCGTGTATAACTCACTTACAGTGGTGTGTCTATTGATCTTTAACCCGGATACGTCCGGGCTACTGAACGCATAAGTAACATGTAAATCGTTAACAAGATTATCATATAAAATAATTCTCCCAAGTTAAACAAAATGTTTATGCCATGTGCATCCAAACAAATTTTCAATCATTTTATAAAATGAGTCAGTTGAATGTATTTACCAGTGTAAACTGACGTATTTTCCCAAAAAGATTAAATGCAGGTACTAGGCGAAATAGGCTGGGAGTCTCCTAAGCATCACTAGAAATCTCGCAAACTTAAGATGCCGATGTCTGTTGAACCATAAACAATATTTTTATTATTCGATCCTACTGTGGATAAACACCGGATAATTGTGACTTTGTTTACAATAAATAAATTCGGTTGTATCTTATTTAAATTTGCTTCCGCTGTGCATTATTATATTGTGTTGTTTGACTATTACGTTGCCAACCACGTCACGATACTCCCCCACCGGGCCCACCGGTGACACGTGGAAATCGGGGTGTGACAATAACATCGAACATCTTTTAATCTTTAATTTGAGTTCCATATTGCTATATAAAATATGGCAACTAAAAAAACCCAAAAAGTTGTGTTGTATTAGCATTTTTGTGCTAGATTATTTGTACTACATGTTTTGTCCTATATGTTTTTGCACTAGATTTCTTTGTACTTGATTTTTTTGTGTTGTATTTTGAAAAAACAAAAGAATGAGAGTTTGTGTTTTATGACCAAAATGTTCTTTGATTCTATTAATACTAGGAGTGCCACATGTCATCTCTATACGCTCTCTTCTGAAACTAAACCCAACCAGAAACCACCACCATTAACAAGCACCACCACCACACCAACCGTTACCACCTTGGTTTCTGTTGAAGTCACAACCACCACCCCCTATCTTTCTTCTGAAACTAAACCCAACTAGAAACCACCGTCATCACCACCGAATCAGGGCCAGGGTTGAGTTCAGATGCGATTTTGGGGGTTAAGGTTGATGTGGAACGAGGCAGTGGTAGTGATGAGGTGGTGAAGTGCAGTGCGAGGTGGGTGGTTGTGGTAGTGAAACCAATGGCGATGGTAGGTGCTACAGGGGGTTGAAGATGGTGGTTGTGCGGTGGGGGTGGGGTGGTGAAGATAAAGAGTAGTGAGAGAAGAAAAGGTCCTTGTGTGTGTATATTATATATATAATGGGTATAAATTTTCACATCACCTTCCACGTCACCAAAAACTAACTGAGACCACAGTTAGAAAAGTCTCAGGGGAGGAAAATAGTAGGAAAGTTGGGACTGTCATGGGGAACTTCTTAAGTTGAGATTATTGTCGGATAACGGGTCAAAGTTTGGATTATTAAAATCCAATTTCCCCATACCTTTAATGTCTATAATTGATAATGTGTTACCCTTTGACAAAAAGGGGGATCAAATCCATACAAATCCATAAAATGCCTATTACAAAGAAACATCATTGCAAGACTGTAATTAACACCAATGTGAGGCTAGCTCACTTGGTAGAGACTCTTGTATCATAGTGGGAGGTTTTGGGTTCAATCCCAAGCAGTGAGTGTTAGTGGCTGCGGGGTTATAAACATTCAGGGATTTAGAGAGAATTCATACAAACTTCATACTCGCATTACATTCAACATACATATGGTATTTATAGGTTGGGATTACTTGGGGAACAAGGAATCTAAATTTAGGATATAAGATAATAATGGTAGAGGATCCTGTAAAAAGTGCCCAAAGTGTGAGAAGTTTATTATAACACTATATATAATACTATATAACACCATATAAACACCGTATAACAATATGTAACACCATATAATACCATATAACGTTATGTAACACTATATAACATTATATAACAAATATAACACTATAGTGTAACACCTGTGCCTCCACGGCCATCAAACAAATGCCAAACCAATGAAATAATGTATTTCATACTTTGGACTTGTATAAATATGTGTATCTTTTGCACATATCGACTCATGTTCGATTTCAAGCTCTAAATCGCTTTCTGGAAGGTTATACGCGCACTAATGCGTAAATATAACCAGTTTAATGCAACGAACACTCCAGATATAAGTTTTGGAAGGTTTGGTGTGGTGAAATCAAAGTTAAATCGCTTACAGGGACTAAAGTTGACAAACTGCGAAAGTATGCCAATTTGAACTGTAACAGACATTCCGGAACATGACCATAAGTTAAACATACCATAAATAGCCTTTACATAGCTTAGAAATAGGCTTTGAGGGGTTCGGTATGCTAAAATAAACTTTTGGGTCATTCAGGGACTAAAAGTGTCAAAAAGTGCACAAGTTTGCATTTTCGCGCATAACTTACGTTCTGAATACATCTGGACATCCAAAAATTTATGTAAGCATGACTACATTATATTTTAGTGTTCGCCATAAGAAAAATCCATTCGTCGCGTCATTTGGATCGTTTTTCGCGCTTATGCGCATTCCGTCGTAATTAAGCGAACATCGCGTTCGTACGGCCAAACGAACCAACCTACGGCATATTTTTGAGCATGTTTTGAGTTCCCTATACTTTAACTTCATTTTAGAGCCTTGAAATGAGGTTAACGGGGTTCAAACGCATCGAAAATCGCTTAAACGGGCTGCAGGGACTAAACCTGTCACTTTTGAAACATTTCTGGAACTGGGAGGCAGTGGCGTAGCGCGAGCCCTAAGGGACTATGCAGTCGCGCTACGCGACTGCCTATTCTGGACCAGATTCCATGTTCTAAATACAAGTTGCAGCTGATTGATCCTTAACCACATGTTTTAAGTTGCTTAGTCACTAAGATAAGACTCATATGTAGCTTCCATAAGGTTCCGACAAGTGTACGGGTTGGATCATGGCACGTTTTCCATGAAACGATCCTAACGGTTCGGGTATTCCTATAAATACCCAACCCACACAACCTCATTTTGCACAAGAATTCTGATTTGAGAGCTCTAAGTTGAAACCATTGTTTCATACCTGAGTTCTTGGATCGGGATTAGCATTCGGGGACCCTTCGTAAGTATTCTTTCGTTCTTTTCCTTATTTTTACTGCTTTTTCGAGTCAAAAAGTCAAACTTTGTTTGACTTTCAGCGTTGACCAGTAATGGTCAATGCGAAGTTCGTTTGAACTTCGCAACGTGAGTGTAATCACGTTGGTTATAGTCCCTTGGGACTATGCCTACTGATTACCACGTTGTTTAGGGTCGTAGGGTAAGCGATCTGATAAATCGCTTATACCTTCGAACCCGACCCAGTTTGGTCGATCATTAGGATCCGACCAAACACATTAGGTGACCATAGTAGGTAGGGAATAACCTTCCGAGGTTATACCCTATGGTCACATCGTTTAAGTAGTTGTATGATAGGTAGTTTATATGCCTTAGGTAAATTACCAGAATACCCTTTTCATGTATAATTGGTAATTAAGCATATGTAACCTAAACTTTTGTCACATAACTGATTATGTAACATGTTTAGGCATATAACACTTGTCATAGGACTAGTTAGGCGGTCCGAACGCGTTTCACGCGAACGACGCGTTAAAGTAGCATAAGCTACCTAAACGGGTCGTAATGGGTCGTAAGCAGTTAGGTTAAGTTTCATTTAGCATGTAGGCTTTGTTAAACCAAATGACACGAGTCTCTACACTCGTTTGGTTTACCAACCCTAATGCTACCCGATCTTCCGATCTAGGTCCGGTTAATTAACATAGTTACCTATATTAGGTGCCGTTTGATTCCGAGATCTCTAGCACTGTTTGGTGGTTATCTTTAGACAACTGAGCAATCTCAAGTGAGTACATAGACCCCTCTTTTACTGTTTTCCAAACTGTTTTGGGGTGGAACACATGTGCCTACTTGTTACTTTCATGCTTTCCTGTTTTCACATCATATACATGCTATGTTCGTTAGTACATTATAGTACATGATTTCATTACATTTTATGCTAGGTGTGCCCATTGTGTGCATTACTTGGTACATCGTTTTACATTTCATTTCATGCTAGGTGTGCCCACTGTGTGCATTACTTGGTACATCGTTTTACATTACATTTCATGCTAGGTGTGCCCATTGTGTGCATTACTTAGTACATTGTTTTACATGACATTTTATGCTAGGTGTGCCCATAGTGTGCATTACTTAGTACATTGTTTTACATCACATCACATCACATGCTATGTATGTTCATTTGTTGCATACTTAGTACAGATTCATTTCATCACATGCCTACATTTTGGTATGACATTTGGTTTGTTTACATGGGACAATACATTCATTAACATTAGCTACGCCGTTCGTTAGTAGGTAGTGGTACCATAGGAATTGACAACTCCCGTTCCGGACATCCCAGGGAAAGGGGACAGAAAGGAATGACCGAATTCGATGATATTTACACAGATAGACCTTTAATTTGTTTAAGGGTTTATCACCACAGTCGCAAGGCTTGGATGTATGCATTATAACAACACCGCATAAATGTTCATATTCAGTATAGCATGCATTTACACATTACATGATTGACCTTGAGCATGCATTTACACATTACATGATTGACCTTGATCATGCATTTACACATTACATGATTGACATTGATCATGCATTTACACATTACATGATTGACCTTGATCATGCATTTACACATTACATGATTGACCTTGATCATGCATTTACACAAGACATAATATTGATTTAAACACAGTTTTACTTCAATACTTTGCTTTTGTGCATATGGTTTAGTTGAGACATTTCACTAGCCATACATGACATTTTGACATAGACATTTTGACATAGACATTTGACATAGACATTTCGACATAGACATTTTAACATGATTGACATTGATCATGCATTTACACAAAACATAACGTTGATTTAAACCAAGTTTTACTTCAATACTTTGCTTTTGTGCATTTCACCTATGGCTTAGTTGATGCGTTTTCACTAGCCATACATATCATTTAGGTTACACATTACATGATTTACATTGATCATGCATTTTGACATATTACCCAATACATTTGACAATTGGATTAAACATAGACATTTTACATTGATTGGTTTGGTTTGATTAAGTGATTAAGTAACGATGCGTGTGTAATATGATACAAGCATGGTGGATACGCCGCTGGTACTTCCTATATATAAGTGTTTGTATGGTATTACATATCGTAGCGTTATTTGAATCATTTCAATTTGAGATATATAACATTTTATACAAATAACATACTTTTCACAAGACATTGTTTTACAAACAACTTATCTTATACAAACTCATTTTTACATGGTTATTCATTTAACCTGACATTTATTTATACATATCATCTGATCTTATCGTTTTTCAAATGATTTACAAAACAAAGCAAATAACAAGGTTCATGACTAAACATTTTCTCAAGCATAAGTCATGAAACCTATTTTCACAAAACCTATGTATCTCACCGGCATTTTTATGCTGACGTACCATATTTTCACATGTGTTTTTCAGGAAATGAAGCATAAGATGATCAAGATACACATAGGCTGACTTGGGCTTTAGTGACAATAAAAGATGCAAGACTAGTTAATTATGTTGTATTTCCTTGTTTGTTAAGACATTGTAACACTTCTATTGAATAAAACGAAATTTCAATTGCCATGGATTTGAAACATTAATTCTGTTACAACACTCCCCGATGTTTCCGCCACGTTTTGTATGTTCCACGTGGTCGGGGTGTGACATATAGTTTGTCTGATACCATGTCTCTGATAGATGTATAGTGTTATATATTGTTATATAGGTTTATATAGTGTTACATAGTGTTATATTGTGTTATATGGTGTTACATAGTGCTATACGGTGTTTATATGGTGTTATATAGTGTTATAATACACTTCTCACACTTTAGGCCCTTTTTACACTATCCTTACCTAGATAATAATATAACTAATATTTCTAACTTATGTTATAACTAATATAATACTAACTTAGGATTAATCATAATTAGGCTAACAGTGGCATCCAACGTTTTGTGTTCTGGCTTTCAAAAGTAGAAAAATGCCAAAACTAATTTATATTTATAAAATGAAAACCTTTGATGATAATCATAAGATAAGCTAGCTAGGAACATGTTGTGAGTTACTAACATTCTTCGTAGACTTGTGTGTCTCCCAATGTAGTCTGGAATTTTCCCATGGATGCGACAATTCCTAAGTACCCTGCATAATTCCAAGATGATTGTATTTAATATCTTCACTTGAGTACTAAAGAGCCCTAGGGAATCATCATACAAAAAAAAGGCTTACAACTTCACAATTCGGTACATGTTCCTTAACTGCGGGAAAGGAGAAACTGCGTCACCTTTCAAGTCACTAATTCTCCTGGATAAATAAAGAGAGAAAAAGATGTTAATTAGTGCAAAGAAAAAGAAGAAAGAAAAATCTTAGTGGAAAAAGGCATACAGATCAGTTAGTCGTGTTAAGTGAGAGATGCTAGAAGGAAAGGGTCCCTCAAAAGAACAACCTTGTATATGCCTGCATGCATCATGATCGAACCACAGGTTTTAGATAATACATCGTTAGCAAGTTCCATAGATAAATAAAAAGCCAATGCACCGTACAAGGATTTCCATCTCCGCATATAAACTATTTGATTTAAGGTATCAAGTCCACATGGTAAAAAATACCAACATATATGGATGAAAACGTAACTAAAACTTAGGAAATTCGATTACCTTAAATCAAAATTTCTTAAAAGTTCAATGGTTAAAATAGAAATCGCCAAAAATGCATTACCTTTTTATGTAATTTACCCTACAAGTTGGTTCTTACAATGTCTCTATCTCTGTAAGCTGGCTGATGAAATGTAAGATTTTACCAGTGAAGTGGTTGTCGCTTAGGTATCTAGAAAACAAGCTCGCAAAAGTTTAAAAAAAAATAATAGTTTAAATTAGCAAGGGAGGTGATTTGTACACTACCAACATACATTGTTTTTTACCACTTTGCTATAAGAGACAAGGGCGGTTCTTAGAAGAGCCGTGGCAGGGCCACGGCCCGGGCAAGTTTTTCGGGCGTAGTGCTAATTTTCCGCATTTCGATCGAAATTTTTTATATATACTATGTTTGGCCCGGGCTTGTCCGGACTTTTTTTAGTGCTCGTGTCTTTCGGCCCTGGCATGTTCAACGGGCAAGATCCGCCACTGATAAAAGAGATTAAACATCTTTAAGGGCCAAAAGAGTGAAAAAGACATTCTGGCATTGTGTAGATATGTAAAAGTCACCTCTCTCTCTCTCTCTCTCTCTTTATGGATATTTTAACAGTTTTGTACTCACAGTGACGTCAAGTTCGTTAGGTTTGCAAGTGCAGCAGGCAACGGTCCACTGAAACGATTGGACGATAAGTCCCTGGGAATACAAAGAGGAAAAAAGTGATGATCTATTATGGGCATAAATGTAATGGGCATTTGTATGAGATTTAAAATAGCTAGAATGATGATCCTAGACAAACTGTTAGTTCTGTGTATAGGTCTGGAATCCATGTAAGAAGTGGTTGCATTTTATCATGTGATATTAGGGAAGGGAGTGAGTTCTCATGTAGTATTTATTTCCCTTTAATTATTACCTACGAAGCACGGGGACGTGATGGAACCATGAGTACCCGTCCCGGGGACGGCGTGGGGACGGAAACGCGCCGGAAACGCCATGGGGACGTCCCCCGGACGTTTCTGGGAATAAGGGGACGGCAGTTCCACGTTTCGGGGACGTTTCCTTATTAAAATTAGGGTTTTAATTATAAATAAAATAGTGAAGAAAGAGATCGGCTGATGATAAGAAACAATGAAGAAAGAGATCTGGCGACGAGGGAAGTTTCAGGGTTTGAGGAAGACGTGGGTGATATTTCAAATGAATAAAAGCCAACTTTCACATTAAACCCTTTAGTTCAAATAAAATTACAAATATAACCTTTTAGTTCAATTTTAATTTTAAACTTCCCTAAAGTTAACATTTTATATCAAGTGTTAATATAAGTGGGGGAAAGTTCTTGTACAAATAATCTTAACATACTAAACATACAAATTGAAGGAAAACTCAAAAAGACAAGGTGACATTTTTGTAATTATCAATAACTATCAAGTGATATTTTGCCAATATAAGAAATTAAATTGGGTACACAAGTGGTGAGTTTTATTATTGGATAGTCAATTGTGTTTAACAGTGTGTTTTTTTTGTTCTAACTTTTGGTTCACAAGTTTTTTCGTTTTCAATTGTTTATATATCTTTTATGGGTAAAAAATCGGATCTATGTTAGAGTTTTATCAATAAAAATTTCATGTGCTTTATCTATATGTGTTTAACTTTGATTGAAAGACGTAGACAAGTTCATTATGTATGAATGGTTTTATAATATAATTTTATTTTTTATATTTTTCTGCCGTACCTTTGCGTACCTGTATCTTGAATTTTTGAGTTTTGTCGTTTCCCGTACCCGTATCGTCCCCGTACCCGTTCCCGTGCTACATAGATTATTACTATGCTTGTTTGTGGTTTACTCAAATACAGTTATCTTTGTAAGCTATAACTATTGTGAGTATTTCTACTCTAATTAGGGCATGTTTGGCTAAGCTTTTTGAAACAACTTATTGGCTTTTTGATAAGTCATAAGCTCCAAAATGATGTTTGGCAATGATGGTGTATGTGAGGGGAAAAAACCAATAAGTCAATAAGTCACTCTATACTATACCTACCGACTTTTCCAAAAAGCTAATTTCCAAAAGCTTGGCCAAACATGCCCTTAATTTGAGACCAGCAGAAGCTAAAAAGGTAAAAAGTAAATAGTACAGCTGCCTCAATTGAGTGAGTTTTGCAATTTCTTGTGGTATGGGTCCTGAGAAATTGTTGGTCGAGATATCCCTACAAGAAAATGAATGAATTCACAATCAGATTTGAGTAAGCTAGCTGCATCATGTTTATATATATATATATTCTTCTAACAACAAGTGGTGAATGAATGATGTGGCTTACAAATCTTCAAGGGTGGTAATTCCAGTGAGAGGGATTGGAAATGGCCCGGATAACCGATTTCCCAAGAGTGAGCTGCATGCATAAACACAACATATATGTTAATTAGAAGGCAGGCAGGCAGGCAAAGACGCAAAGACAGACAGTTGTCCCTACATAATGCTTAGGCGCATGGTAGCCCATTCAGATGGTACAGTTCCACTTAAGTAATTACGACTAAGATCTCTGCAATGCAATATGATTATCATTACACATATAATTAAAAAAAAAATGTTTGATTAATGTCCTATGGAAGAAGAGAGAGATTGTTCTTACAAATACTGAAGGTGCCGAAACTTGACAAATTCTAATGGCAGATTTGTTGTAATATTCAACGATGATAGTGCCCTGGATTGTGAAAGAAAGAAACAAACATCAATTTTTTTTTAATGGTTTGGTTTCCCCAAGCTAGGAACATCAAAATTCCTCTTATTTCCAAAATAAGATGATCGGGAACACTCACAGGTGAGTGATACGGCACACAGTTTTATTTACGAAAGAGCAATTGCATAGTATGGCGTAAACAATCGGCTCGGCACTGCATAAATCCTCGTCCAATTTCACCCTCCCAGCTAGCTGTAACTTTCCCCAAATTTCTTTCATTGTTGTGGCTGCAAAAAAAAAAAAAAAAAAACAATCAGTCCTTCCTTCGTTCCCTATCAAAACACAAAAAGACCACCTACCCTCTCCCGGATCGAGCTTTGGTGATTGTGTCATCACGAAACTGGAGTACAAAAGAAAAGAAGTGTCATCACGAAACTGGAGTACAAAAGAAAAGAAATTGCCATAGACAGCAGCACCTTCTTCATCGAGAACTTCACCTAGAGTTTGTTTTGTGTAGGTAGGGGGCGGGTGTTTCCAACTGAAAGTTGTGAGCGGACTTATTTTATATATAATAATAATCATAAATAGTTAGGTTTGGTTTACCTAATATAATAATAATAAAGACTTAGGTTTGGTTTATCTAAACTAGAAAGGGACATCAAGGGCCAAACATATTGTCTATATGTATTAATTTACATTACAACTGTCGGTGCAACAGTTAACTATCAAAGTTTCTTTTCTTGACCACCGAAACTTTTTACTTATTTGTACAATTAGTAACGTTGATTACAAGTATACAACACAATGTCAAAATCATTACTCTTCTTCTCTTTCTCACAGCTTCCTTAGCTCTGATCAGTCGATCGACACCG
This sequence comes from Helianthus tuberosus, assembly GCA_030545235.1. NCBI lineage: Eukaryota > Viridiplantae > Streptophyta > Magnoliopsida > Asterales > Asteraceae > Helianthus > Helianthus tuberosus. The sequence goes on from JARYGA010036071.1 coordinate 537,950, forward strand.
GAGATCGTATCAGTCAACTCAGACAAGTAGACAACCACCATCGGGATTTTGTGTTACCGTGAACAAGGTCATCATCATTATCATTCGCCACCACCGCAACGCTTCTAGCGGTGACGGAGAGAGACAAAGAGAGGGAGAGAGGCGGTTATACTGTAGTGGCGATTTTATAGCGGTGTCCGGTAGTAACCGCAGTCGTCGCCATCCCTTAACCAACTCGCCGGCGACCTAAAAGGTCTTGATTGGCAACAGGGTAAACTTACAAGCAACCAAGCACAGGGTACACATAGGGTTTTGGTGTTGTGGGTGGTGGTTTTGGTGGTGATGGAGAGGGAAGAAAGAGATAGAACTAGCCAAAGATTTTTAAGAGAGAGAGAGAGACATACAAAAAAGTGTCTGTTTTTACTTTTTAGGTTGAAAGTAAGGTAGTGGTTAATGGTTTTGGTTGATCTGTGGGTAGCTCAAGACTCAAGTAAAAAATAAAATTTCTAAAGAAAAATGCGATTTTATAAAGAAAATGCTCACCAAGATGCTTAAGCAGGTAGTACAGAAGGAAAATAAGATAGAACATTACAATGGAAAGCTAGAAAAGTAAATTGTTTTTTCTACTATTTTTAATTTAAAAAAACAGTAGATGTACAGAAGGAAAATAAGATAGAACATTACAATGGAAAGCTAGAAAAGTAAATTGTTTTTTCTACTATTTTTAATTTAAAAAAAACAGTAGATATCTACGTGACAATTTCAATTTTCCCACGCGTAAATGATAAAGAAAATAATAATACTACTTTTATAACTGTTTATTTTTTTTATAAAAAAACTTTTGTTTGTGGGATGTTGCAAGCATTAGTTTAGATTAATTTGAAATTTTAATTAGGTTTAATTATAATACATACATTTACCCTAATACGGTGTTTGCATTTTTTTTAATTCATGATTATATTACTTTAAAATTTTATAGTTTTATTCTGTTTAAGATTTTTTTCTCTTTTTAATACATATCTATAATAAAATTATAATATCTATAATAAAATTATAATATCATATGTATATAGAAGTTTTTATGTTCGAGTTAATATTTTTTTTTGTCGTTGTTGGCCCCCATCCCGTCAATATAAATTTGACTTTATTTCCGTTTTACGTCATTTGAATGGATTGGTGTTATAAATTCATGATTTTGTTTTACGTTTTTTCTTGATTTCGATCGTTATTGGGTTGCTACCAAACATGTTTATACTCCCCCACCTCTGGTGATACGATTTTATGTCCAGACCTCTCTGATGATAGGCTTGCCCCGCGTGCGGGGCTCAATTCTAGTTAAAATTAAAATTAAAAAGCTTTCTATCTTTCTTGAACACACCTTCCTATAATCTTGATGGAAACAATATCTCAATTCAATTTGGTAAGCTTTACATCAATTCCAAATTTACTCCATAATATCTAGGAATTTCTCGTATCGAATTATTTTCGGTATCCACTTTTTAACATTTTAGTATCGGTATGTTACCGAATTTTACTTTCAAATACCGGTATCGTACCGATTCTAGTTCCGCCACTGTATATAACGTCGTTTAGAAAATGTTAGTTTATTAATTCGTTGGGGGCTAAAAGGGCCTTTTTCGGCTTGTAAAAGGCATAAAGTATTACAATCGTGTTTTGTGTGAGGTTTTTTTAACGATAGGTTACATACTTACCTTGTTCTTAGACCGTGGGGTATGGTGGGGCGGGGGTTTGGGGCATGAGTTGACACGTGGAGTTCGACCCCCCTCCCCCCCTCCGCTGCCGAGTGACGTGTCCGTGGGGTATGGCGGGGCGTGGCATGGCCATGTGTATAAAAATAAGAAAAAAAATCTAAAATTAAAAAAATACACAAAACATTAAGAAAAAGCCTAAAATTTTATTAAAATTTCCTAAACATTGTTACAAAATTCTACCCAAAAAAAAATTACAAAAAAAAACCTAAAGCGTTAGGTAGATTTCGAAAAGGGCGAGCTTGTCAAACGGCTTCCGCTCCTTGCCCCGGAACTTGATGTTTGCCACCGCCACCCGATCGTCGTTACTTATCTCACCGCCCGGGACGCTGTCGTATTATGCTTTAAAACGATCGAGTTTCGGTCGTAGCTCGCGCCACTTGTGTTGGCACGCGTTTAAATTGTTCCGGTCGTTTCCCACGTTGTGCCGGTAGTTTGCGAAAGCTTCGGGCCAGTAACGGGTCTCACCGGGTTGGCGGCCCTTCATCGCGTCCACGACGCTCGTGACAAGGGCTAGCTCTTCCTCGTGTGTCCAAGAGGCCATCGATCAAGTTGGGTTGGAGTAGCGGTTCGGTTTGGTGACTTGGGTTGGAGTAGCAATGGGGGACAGCCAGTGGGGTTGGGGTTTATATAGCGATGGGGACGGTTGGGGTGGGTGAACCGTATGGCTTGGCCAATGGTTATAATTTAAAATTTAAATAGCCCACTATGCCTAGCCAAAAAGCCGGCCACATAGGATCGCTAGCTTGCCCCACGCCCGGCGTTAAACTCCCGCCCAAGGGGTCACGCCCAAACCCAAGCCCACCCGGGATGGTGGCTTGGGTGTTTTCAGCCAACCCATGCCCCATACCCCACAATCTTACTCATACTCCTAAACTATACTAATAAATACTAATAATACGTCATGTCAATATTTGATTCCTAGAACACAGAAACTTTACCACCATGCCAAAACTCAAATGTTTTATATGAGGTATAGTATAAAGAAAATCAAATAGATACAATGTCTTTATCTAAAAAGATATTATTGAATTTTAAGAATGAATTATGCATTTTTGGGTTATAAAAGTTTTTAGATACCTAGCTTTTATGCTAATCTTTAGGTGAAAATCATTATGGAAAAATATTAGAGAATTAAAACAAATGGATTGTTGGCTCATGTAATCCTTCCTTGAAGAACTGATGATACAAAAGCCAAAACTGGTTCTCAACAGTTGATCCTCAATAAGCAGTGTTTGACCTTAATTCCCTCCAACGGCAGTGACACTTAACAACCGACGATCCTAAAGATTGTTACTTTGTAAAGACTGTTCTACGAAAGCCCTGTTGATTGTAAAGACTGTTGAAGACTTATCAACTCCTTTTGTCAAAGTGTTGAAGACAAAGTACTGCTGGAATCAAAGGCTTGATCAACCTCAGAGGAAAGCACTGCTCAGACTCATTAGTGTTTAAAGCATCATCAGTGCTAAGTATAGTGTGTTTATTAATATCAATGTAACAGTGTTTGTCTAGTATCAATGTTTAGAGGTTGTTATACTGTTAGATGTCACTGTCTAGGTGACGTCAGCAAATATGCCAAAGTGGTTAGATTTGTACTATAAATAGATAGTGCCTGTACTGTTCTATTTAGCTCTTTGAACACACTCATCTTGTATGAACAACTATTGTGAGCTGAGGCTGAGGGGGAGTTAGTGTTCATGCATGCATAAGTTGAAAGTTTGTAATTTGTTCAATCTTTTGACTAATGAAAACAATGTATAATCAAAGCTAATCTTTCCTTGACTGTGTTATAAAGTTTTACATTCATTTCCCCTGCAATTATTCTCTGTTATCTTCTTCCATCATCATCTTAATTAAAACAACACAATCAAGTCAAACTCAGATCCTAAAAATTGGTATCAGAGCATAGGACAGTCAAATTCGATCTAACAATCAATTTGACATAAAAGTTCAGCTCAATTTCATTGATACTTAGTTGTTCATATTTGTTGAAAAACAGAGTACAAGTGTAATCACGTTCAAAGTTGATTATTTAAAAACTTCTGTAAAACAACCAAGATGTCTTCACAATCACAGGACCCTCACAACACCGCCACACTCTACAAGCCACATATGCTTGTCAGATCTGAATACAATATGTGGCAACGTAGTATGGGCTATGTGTTAGCACAACAAAACACCGGTTGTTGGAAGTCTCTCATCTTTGGACCTCATGTTCCAATGGTGCCAAGCACAGAAGATCCCAAGGTCCAAGTACCTAAAAGCCTTGAAAATTACTCAGATTAGGATTTTCAAAAAATTGAATTATATGCAAAGGCTTTTAGTATTGTGGCCCCAGCTCTACCACATATATGTGTCTAATCTAAAGAAAAGTCCAACGTAAGAGACAATGGTCATCCCTGCTGACGAAGTTGACATTGACAACACACTCCACTTTACCGAAGAACCAGTTGAGGTTACAGATTGGAAGGTTAACAAGACTCGGAGGAGTAGTGTTAAACTCGTCAAGGTTCGATGGAACGCACGTCACGGCCCAGAGTTTACTTGGGAGTATGAAGACCGCATGAAAGCTAAGTACCCGCATTTGTTCCCCAACTCCCCTGCAGCTAGTAGTAAAGCTTAAAATTTCGGGACGAAATTTTCTTAACAGGGGGAGAATGTGACAACTGTCAAAATTTCAGGTATCCGTACAACTATTAAACAATGATTAGTGCTTAATGACTGTGCTGAATTACAATTAATGACCTGAATTGCTTTCTGATTATTGCCATATACATACATGTGCATCACATATTGCAAATGACATATCATTGTTGTATACAAACTCTATTGATCCAAATGATGCACGAAGCACAGTTAGCACAGTTAACGGATAAATCAGAAAAATGCTGACGAAGTTCAGTACATAGACAGACATTGTATTGAGACACAGAATGAGCCAGAAACCAAGTATTACACTAGTATAGTGTGTAGGAAAGTAAGGATCACAAAACTGCATTCCTAGAGATAGTTTAAGTGCCAGAAAGTGCCTAAAACTTACACAAACTGCAGAATTCTGCAGAATTCAGTAAAAATCAGCATTTAAACACCCTAATATCATGCAGAAAAATGGTTAAATGGCCCAGAATACTTTCCTAAGTGTCGGGAATCAAAACTGTCGCGAAAGGTAACATAAAGCACACTAAACTGCATAGTTTAGCACCTTAACGAACCGGTAACCAACCGAACAACCGGACACTACCCGAAACACCAAATTTTCACTAGAAGTATTGTTTTAACATTACCAAGCTAGTTATGTTCCCCGAACATCATAACACATCCTATAACAAGTAACTACCATACCTAACTAATACTTGAATTTTAACCATAAACTAACTTTCTAGCTACAACCTAAGCCTATACCCCTGATGTGTGAAATGTATATTAATTAAATTCAACAAGTTTTAAAAATTGGAAAAACTCGTAAACCACACACTACCGGCAAGTGTACCGGTCGTAAGTAGTAAAACAAGTAAGTCCGAGTATCGAACCGTGGACACAATCTAGCGACTCTTGATACTAAACCTCTATCGACCCCTAGCCTAATAAATTGGTTTTGTTTTAAGAAAAATATTTTTAGACTAAAAAGCAATTTAATAAAATAGACGACCAAACAGAAGCAAGCACAGACAATTAGAGACTAGATTGAAACTCAAGTATGAGAAAAATATGTTACCTAGGCAAGAATCCCTAGACACATGAATAAAATCCTAACCTTGGTTTTGAATGAAGACTCTGCCTAACCCGATAAACCCCTGGAAGGTAAACCAAACCTGACAGTATGACAAGTGATGAAGTGCTAAAATGGATTGACTCGAGTTATCGACCACCAAGTCCCACAACTATCAGGTATAAAGTAATTTATTTACTAAAACCTTCAAATTATGAAACAGAAATAACTAAGAACACCGAGACCCTAGGAAACTCTAGACGCGAATAAACAGATGAACTCGAGTTATCGGCCACCCAAACTGCCAAACAACGCCCAGCTAATAACCTAGCAAATCTAGATTAGATTTCTCACCTCTAGAAAAGATTGCACGTTTTAATTAATTGGTTTTAAAAGTTATTAAACTTGAATTAGATTTCTCACCTTCAAGGTCTAGACCGAAAAATTACAACCTAGACTGACTCCCGGCTCTAAAATATATTTCTAAGTATCTAGAGCAATGGAACCAACAAATAAATTATCAAACCAATCAAAACCAACACACAAATATTTAGAATCGGGTTAAAAAATTATATCATTTAAATCATCACATTCATTCAAAACCAAAAATTAGTCAATTAAACAATCATTTAGTTCATCAACCCTAGGCAACCATAAAAAGTTTAGCCACTCACAGTAAAAAGTGAAACAAAAATAAATTTAAAGTCTACTAATTCAGAAAACAGGTTCATTGTATTGCGTTTGAATAAACTGAAAAACAATAAAACAAGTCTAACCCGAATAAAACCAATGAACTTTAATATATTTTTCTTGAAGTCTTCACTCTTTCTTTCTTGCGTCCAAAAGCCAACCGTCTGCTTGTGCGTGCTGCCGTCCAAAAAAACCTTTCTGTTCGTATCCCTTCAGTGTTGTCGAAAATAAATATAATAATTCTTGTCTCATCTTGCCTTTTGTCCCAAGTAATATATTAATGGTCTCATGGTGCTTTAGGGTTTCATAAAACAATCGGTTCCATAAGCCCCAAAAATCTTACGTAAACATGACATGTTGGGCTCAGGATTTTAGCGGCCCATTTTTCTTTTTTCTCATTGTCTCGCCCCACATAAATAATTGCTGCTGCCCAATAATAAATTATTAATAGCCAAAATTAATGTATTCTAATCTAATCATATCATTCATGGCAATAGGTTTTTTTTATCTACTCTCTAATAATATTATGGCCACCTCCAATTCTCTTAGACTTGAATGCGTATTTCAAAGATGCTCTAAATTTGTCACATCCCTTTTTTTTTTAACGGCAAATTTGGATCACTGACGGACCACTGGTGTATCATCGTGCCACCAGCAGAACCACCCGATCATATCCATCTCCACTAGGCAATAATGCCTATACACCAATTCAGGAGGAAACCCAATAAATCTGGGAAAAGCCCCCTTTGTGGGAATCGAACTCATGACCTAATGATCATAAGCCTTATCCCACCTCCAAGATACCACTAGGCTATAATGCCATGGGTAAATTTGTCACATCCCTAGCCACTTTTAATATATAGAGACAAGTGGGCTCTACCCACTCAAGAAAAATAGCGGCAATTTTAATGCAGTCACTGGCGGTCTCCTCCACTCAACTGGCTAGTTATTTATTTATTACCCTTTTTTTACTCCATTTGCACCAGGACCTGCCAATACACAAAACAATGTAATATAATACTAAAACTAAATGAAAACAAATAAAACTATACAAAAAAACATACAATTTACACGGGACAAATATGTGTATTTTACCACACGTCAACCCCCCTCACCTAGTAATCGGCCCAACATGTGGCCCCACTAGAGATTTTATCTTGTTATTAAAATGGATCATGTTCCTTCATTTTAAACATAATAACCTGTTGGTGCATATGTCTGTTGACTTCGTCTTGTATCGAGTCGTGTAATAGATTGACCAGGACACGTAGTTCGATAGAAATGGGAAACTAGCTGAAACAGGCAGTTCACACGAACTGACCAGTTCGTGCGAAGTGGCCAGTTCGTGCGAAGTGGCCAGTTCGCATGAACTGGGCCAGATCGTGCGAACTTGTTTCATGCGAAGTGGATGCCCTATATATAGAGGTCTTGGGTCTCTCATTTGTAACTTTTGTGATTCCGGTAGCGAAGCTCTGCCGAAGTGTCAGATCGAGCTGTAACTTTGTCAAATCAATTCAAAAGACATTTAAACTACTTTCAAGTGCAAATCAAGCTGATTCAACATCGAAACGTCTGATTCCGCCTCTCGTTTTGATCTAGAACTCTTCTGATCGACTCATCTGATCGATTCAACGATCCTACAAGTGGTATCAGAGCTCAGGAGGAAGAGTTCATACCATTTCAGCTGATTTTCACCGAGATTTCTGATTTTTACCCACATTCTTCACATTTTTCAAAATCTTTTGAGATTCGTCGGTTAAAATGAACTGATTTTGTGATATAACCCATAAAACTGAGTTTTAAACAATCTGTTAACAAATTACACGGTAAAATCAACCTAAAATTGATCAAATTTGACGAATTCATGGAGTTTTGGACCTAGATTTTTTCAAACGGTTGAATTCGAGTTGAAATGAAGTGAAATATTGATCAAATTGCACAAAAATGGACTAGATTGCTGGATTTTTTGAACCAGATCGATAAACAATTCATCAGTTCGTGTGTAAATCCAATCAGATCGCTTAAAAAGAGTCCAAGTCGTTTGAGAATGTTTCAGTTCGTGTGAAAATTGATCCAGACCGCATGAGTTTGATTCCAGTTCACATGATTTGATCAATCAGGTCATTTGTACTTCTTCAGTTCGCATGAAAGTAATTCAGGTCGTTTGAGACTTCATCTAGTTCACATGGTCTGACCCCAGTTCGTACGGGTTGAGTGAAAGAGTTCAGGTCGTTTGGAATTCTGAAACCAAGTCACACGAAGTTAACCCAGGTCGCACCAGTTTAAACTCCATTTCATAAGGTTTGAACATTACCCAGTTCGCACGGTGTGAATTTGATTCCAGTTCGCATAAACCAGGCCGTTTGAAACTGAATCACAGTCCGCACGGGTTGACCAGTCCGCTTGAAAATTACGCAGGTCGTGTGAATTCAGGTCACGAGAGTTTTCAGCTCGTTTAAAAGTGTTAGGGTGATCGGTTCGCTTTAAAGGTTAAGTAGGCCAGTTCGCTTGGAATTTCAAATCTCAGGTCATTTGAGTTAGGACCAGGTCGTACGAGTTGAAATTCACCAGTTCGCACGACTTGAAGTTTAGATCCTGTTCGTTTGAAATTCACTAGTTCGCACAAGATAGTTTGTGGTTTCCAGTTTGTTTCAAAAACTCAGTTCGTTTGAATAGTTTGTTATTGTGAACCTTAGATACCAAAACATGGATAACAAATTTTATAATGCGTTTGCTACGGCTCCGACTACTCCTGTTACCGTTGCTCAGAGCGTGAACATGGAAAATGAAACGGGAACGTTACAGAAACCCCCAAAGCTAATGAGCATTGAAGAATACTATGGTTGGAAAGATCGGTTCGAAAATTGGGTTCAAGCAAACCATTTAAGGTCTTGGGAGTGTATTGAAACTAAATATGTTAGACCTCGTACTGATGTAGGAATTATAAAGAATATTTCTAAACTGTCTGATAAAGAAAGAGACATGTTCAAAGCAGAAAAGATGATGATCAGTTTACTTCAACAAGTCGTGAAAGAAGATATCTTCATACTACTTCAACATGATGGTAGTGCACGTTCGATTTGGGAAGCACTTCGCATAAAGTTTGAAGGAAGTAAGGAGATGATCAAAAATAAGAAATCATATTAAAGAAAGAATTCGATTTGTTTACAGGTTTGTAGGGTGAGACTACAAAGAAGCTGATTGAGAGATATTGCCATTTAGTACGTTCAATGTCCCTGTTGGATATCAACAAAGATCGGGAGGAATGGGTTGATAAGCTAGCTGATGCTTTACCTCAGAATGAATGGGGTACATATCTGATGATCTTGAAGAACACCGGAGAATATGAAAGACTGTCCATTTCTCAATTCATTGAAAAGCTTGAAGGACAAGATCTTGAACAACAAAAGATCGCTAGAATGAACAATCCAAGTGGTCAACAAGATGTCAAGATGTATTTCAAAGGTAGTGTTCAGGGTGTTGATGCTAGTCCAAAAATCCAGACCGCTTTTAGCGCAGAAAACTCCTCCGGATCATTCAATCAAAGTCCGATCAACAGTGGATTTTCTTCATATCCGAGCATGAATCCAAATGTTTCAACTTCCAGTTATCAGTCCCAAAGCTCGAACAATGGTAATGGTCATGTGATACAATGTAACATCGCGTTGCATCTTCAGAATGGACAGAATTTCTCTGAGGAAGTCGCAAAAGGTCATATGGCATTACTTGTTACCGTGTTAGAATCATATGAGAGCTTGGTTGCGGGAAGGATCGGAAATCCTATGTTGAAAAAAGAGGATTACGATCAAATTGATGGTGAAGAAATGGAGCTTATGGATATTAAGTGGTGTTTGGCGAGTGTGTTGAGAAGAGCTGAGAAATTTAAGCAGATCACAGGAAGAGATGATTTACGTGATGCTAATGTTTCTACTTTAGGTTTTGATAAATCTAAAGTTACTTGTTTTCGATGCAGGGAAAAAGGACATTTTAAGAGGGAATGTACCAATCGAGAAGCAGGAGGAACTCAGAATCCGTTCGGGAACAATGAATACTATCAGAAAGCCATATATCATCAAGTAGCTCAACAACCGTCGTCATCACGTGCTACTCAAATTTGTGACAACCCGCATAATTACAGGTACTGTACAAATTAATTAACCCTAATTATGTGCTTAATGACTGTGCTTGATTACATCTGACGCTTTAAACTGCTTACTGATTTATGTTATATACATACATGTGCATTCTTTACATACAGTCACTCCAATTATTTCATACAGACTCTTAGTGACAAACCTGATGCACAAAGCACAGTTAGCACAGTGAGCGGGTAACTCAGACACATGCTGACAATGCCAGCACTTAGACAAATACTATTTTTAGGCCAGTATGGGCCAGAGATAAAACACTACACCAGTATGGAGTGTAGGGAAGTGAGGACCATAAGACTATGTCACTAGGTGATAGTTTGAGTGCCGGAAAGTGCCTAAAACGCAATTTAATTACAGAATTCCGCATTTTTAGTAACAATTCAGCTTTTAACACACTCATACTATACAGAGTATTGACTAAATGGTCCTGGACACTTTCCTAAGTGTTGGAATTAATTTCGTTACAAAAAGATGCACAAAAGACGCTATACGGTACAATTAAACGCTTTAACGGAACGATACGAAACCGAGCTACCAGACAATACCCGAGACACGAAAATATTGTCAGAAATATTATTTTAATTAATTATGGTCACAAAAACCCCCATACATCATGTAAACATGACATACACCCACTATACTTGGAAATACCCTTAACCTTCTAAATTAATACCTACTAGTTACCAAAAATTTACATTTACCCCCCCCCCCCCAACCGATTTTCCAGCCAAATGATTGCTAATATATTTTGTGGAGATTTTGGCTCTTGTAATCTTAATCTCTATTGGCCAAAATCTAGGTGATTATGACCCTAGGTTAGAAGAGTGCATGTTTCCAAGGTAAACCTCATCATTTCCTCTAAACCCACACTCAACCTCCTCCCTCCTCCCTCTTATTTTCGGCACACCCCCCCCTCTCTTCACAACCAAAAATCACCACCACCATTACTTACACACCTTAATCTTCTTCATACAAGTCCCTCTCCAAGCTTGAAGAACATTCAAAGTAGTTACAAGTTGAAGGATTCACAAAGAAGCTTTGTTCAAGTCTCTAGCACCACCATCTTCATCATCTTTGCCCTAAGATTACTACCCTAGCCTTGTGCTAGTAGTAAGTCCCTTCACACCCTTGTTCCATCTTGTTCTTGTTATGTTTTGTTTGAATGTTCATGACACACAAAAGCTAAAACACTAAAATGTTGAACTTAAAATTCTGCATAAAAACCATATATAAAAAGGTTGTATGAAGTTGAAATCTGGATGGTTTAGGGTTGGTTAAAGCATGATTGAAGTTTTAACATTTGTTCATCAATAAACCATGGTTAGGGTCCTTGTTTACGCGTTTTTAGTCACTTCTACAATGTAAACAGCTTGCTGAGTTGGATTTCCAGCCAACTTCAACAGGCTGTAACGGGACCATTTTAAATCGAAAAACTGATTTTCTGAAGCCTAAAATGTGTATTTTGGAATAACTAAACAAATGGCACTGGAATCGTAATTTTTCCAGACCGTTTACTATTTTAAAAGACTATTTTTGGACAGCAGCTCAAGCTGCATTTTTACTGCAGAAAAAGTGTGTTGTTTTCGAAGTCATAACCTGAAACCTGAGTGAAACAGACTCATGGAATTTTTACAGTAGTTGATCACCGTTGTCAGGATGACCCTCCAACTGGAATTTCGTCAAACGGACTTACAGTTAATTTTTAGTGAATATTTCCGTAAACTGCAATCAGAAAGTAACAAATCTGATTGCAGTCGAGAAAATGATTTTCTATAAAATATGGGTAACGAACTGGACTTTGATATTTTTACATAGTAAATTTTGGAACATATAGAACCTTCTGTAAAAATTTTAGAATTTTTGGAAAAGGTTAACTATTTTATAAAAATCCTCGAAAACAGTCCGGTTTCGAGTAATAAAGCTGAAATAAAGTATGTAACGTTTTGTATGTCGATATGTCGGTTTGGTTATTAAAAATGAACTATTGGATATATGTAAAAGAAAATGATATGCTAATTAAGCATGGACACCTCTATTTACAAAGGAGACTCTGCCGAAATTTTCCGAGAATCCGAACACTTAGTAAAATATTCGAGAAAATAGATACGAAATAGTTGTCTAACTATTTTTCTAAGAATGATAGTTAAGTTAAAATAATTATTATTGTTTTAACAAAATAATACCTAAGTAACACAAATCAAAACACTAAACTCTAAGCCAAGGCACGGCCTGTTCGTCTAATAGACATTAGTACGTTGTAGGTTGTCGTGTAGCGGAAAGAGTTAAGATTCGAGTCAAGACGCACTACGGTGAGTTCATGACCCCCTATTCCTTTACTATTTTCGGTTTTAGACTTCGGGGGTGGAATACATGTTTACAATTTATTTCAGACATTTTATACATGATATTGTTAGCTTAAGGAGAGTTTTTATTACGCGATCAAGTGAGTGGTGGGCATGACACTTAAGGCCATTAATCCTCATCGTAGGACCACGGGACATGAGTGATAGATCTATTTGGGTGTAGCGAGCCCACACCCATGAGGCCGGGGGCCCATAGTGGTGACTATGTCTTCATACCGGAGACAAATTTCTAGGTTTGAGTCTTCCTGCATCATTCACATATACTATTGGATTTGCAACCCAATGGTGATCAGTTTTTCCTTATTGCTACATACCAGGGACTATTTTATTTACGGACATATTAAAATGGTTTTATATACACAGACTTACACATGAACTCGCTCAACTTTTTGTTGACTTTTTAAACTACATGTATTTCAGGGAATTAAGTTGGATCTGGCAAGTGTTGCATGATTAGGCAAAGCTGCGTACTTAATAAGGATGTCATCCAAAGTTGTAGGGTTTGGGAAGTGCAACTCCTTCCTGGACAAGTTGCATGTCTCTTATCCTTGTTTTGTTCATTAGTCTTCCGTTGAGTCTTATGAACTCGTTTTAAACAAGAAATGTTTTGTAACGCATTTTGTGGTTGATGTGTTAAGACAATATGTTATGCATTTTTAACTATTTTAATGGATGAACATCATATGTTTTTATCATATAGCATGTTGTGATTGTTGCTATGGTATTAAGAAGTCACACCAAATAAACCCACGCTTCCGCAAAAGCCAGGGTGTGACAGCTTGGTATCAGAGCCTCGATCATAGCGAACTAGGATTCCTTCTCGAATCTAGACTATGATCTCTAGGGCTCTCACGAAAATGTTTTCAAACATTTTTACATTTGCATACACTAAAAGTCCAGATCCAGGGCACAAACATTTTTACAAACAAAAGGGGCACAAATGCATTTTTAAAATTTTTGTATCAGTCTTAGAGGCTGAGGGAGATTTCAGTCTTAGAGACTGAGGGATTCAATCTTAGAGATTGGGGAAGTATAGCCTTAGAGGCTGGGGAAAATTTGAGTCTTAGAGACTGGGAGGTTGGTCTTAGAGGCCAGGGAGTTAGTCTGAGAGACTAGGGAATTCAGTCTTAGAGATTGGGTGGGATAGCTCGGGAAGACTAGGATGCATACATGATTTCATTGTTATTTGTTTACATGCTTACCTTATTTGTGTGCATATGTTGTGGTTGTGTTACAGACACCATGGCATCATCTGGTAGTGGAGTATCCAACGCGAGTGACCCGATGGCCTTTACCTCTGATGACGAGATGGCCACAGACTCAGGAGTTTACACCTCAGACACCACGAGCACCGATGAAGACGACTTTCAGCCTTTTGCCCTACCGATCTTCGGAGATGATGTACCCTTAGCTGATGGTCCACCAGGAGAGGACCTACCCCTTGCTCCGGTCCCTGCCCCTCTCCTGTTTGCTGCAGTTCCCTTTGAGGAACAACCTCTCGACGCGTTACCCGATGGTGACATCGACCTACTCATCGAGGGTCCCCCGGAGGGAGACCAGGATGGTGGGGCCCCGGTAGAGGACGGTGTTCCACTTGTTGATATCCCAGTTGTTGATCCTATTGTTCCCATGGTCGAGCTTCCTGATATGGAGGTTCAGTCTGATTAGGACTCGGTTACATTCCTCGCATGGACGCTGATGAGGAGATGGAGTTGGAGCAGCCTGCTGAGGCTCCTGTTCATCCAGATGATCCGATTCCTGCCATGCTTGCTGATTATCAGCCCGCCCTAGTCATTTCCGAGCCCGTTCTTGCCATTGACCCTGTTCCTGTCATTGATGCACCCGTTGTTGCACCACAATCTGTTGAGATACCAGATGTAGCACCCATACCCGATCCCATGGCGATTTTTGATGACCTGGCACCGTTTGCTACCCACATTGACCCGAGGTACGCTAACTCCAGCAATGGGTGGATTGAGGAGGACGACTACCCTCCGTACGTAGTCCCAGTCACTCCCCCTCCCACACCCATCGCTGTACCACTCGATGCTCCTTTGTTTCCTCCGTCCACATCTGGTACCCATGGTACTGACCTTCCTATCACTTTCCTTTAGGACATTCCTCCGCCCCAACCTGGGGAGGGATCGTCGAGTCAGCCCTTCGGCCATACCCCATTCATGTCAGAGGATAGCCAGTTCTTACCACAGGACCCTTATCCAGATTTTGTTCCACCAGTGTCATTTTCTGCACCTTTCATGTCTCAGTTTCCCCACACCACTGTACCAGTTACCATTACCCCACACACTACACTTCCGGTTTCAGCCCCGATGGGTGAACCATTTCTATGGTCAGCACCCCATGTCATGCCTGTATCCAACCCTTATCATCCATTCCATGTCGGATACTCTGTAGAGGACATGCTCACGTCACTGCAGTTACAGCAGGACGCCTTGAGACGATGTGTCCAGCGGTTGGAGAGAGCTCCACATCCTCACTGTCCCTGTCAGACTCTGTTTTCAGCATCTCACACTTCTTTTTCATCATCTCAGGATTCAGACGTTCATTTCCTCCCTCTCGACCGACAGGTTGCTTTCGTATTGCGCTTTGCCTATGCACTTGAGGAGGATTTGGTGTAGTTGCGCCGATTGATTTTCTCTCATTTTCCACCCCCTCCTCCACCGTCAGCTTAGGGATACTCGGGGCAACAGGGATTTCAGATCTTCTACAGACCGGCTACTCTTAGTGGGAAGACAGCGCTAGAGCCATGATTATGAAGACCTTTTTGAGACCACGATTTTGGTTTTTGATTTATTTGTTATTGTACTCAGACAAGGGTGATGTAGCCCTTAGTATATTTTGACATATGGTGAAATTGTGAAACAGTATTGGTGGTTTGTTTATGAAACTTAAATCGCAAGTCTTTTAATTCCATGCATTGTTGATTATTTGTTATGATTATGACATGAGATGTTATGAGAATGATGAATGTTACTACATATACGTATGATTATCACACTTACTATGACCTGACCAATATGGAACATCCTCTAGAAAATGCCTCCACGACACGACACACGCATGCCGACTAACCAGGCAGAACTGCAAGGAATCATCGCTGCCGCAATTGCACAATATGCTGCTTCTCAAGGGGACTCAAGCGGAAACATTTCGAACAACAACAACAACCCTCCGTATGGTAATGATCAGTCATAGGAGACACATTACACTATACGTGGGTGATTTTTGTGCGACTGCTAATGATTCCTATAAATGACATTGCTTGTATAGGGTGTACTTTCAAGTAATTCTTAGATTGCAAGCCGCAAAATTTTGATGGCACTGGAGGTGCCGTAGCTTTTACCCGTTGGACTGAAAAGACAGAGACTACAATAAGAATGAGCAAATGTGCACCGGGACAACAAGTTATATACATCTCTGGGCTCTTTACTGATGGTGCCCTATCATGGTGGAATCTTCAAGTTCAAACACTAGGAGAGGCTGCAGCATACGCCATGACTTGGGCTGAATTGAAAGAGCTGATGCGCAAGAAGTATTGCTCCAGAGCTGAGATCCAGAGATTGGAAACCGAATTTTGGAACCTAAGGATGGAAGGTCCAAAAATCGCTGAGTATGTTCAAAGGTTTCATGATCTGTCCCATGTGGTGCCGTACATGGTCACGCCTGAATTCAAGCGCGTGGAATGTTTCATCTGGGGGTTAGCACCTCAGATTATGAGCATGGTCACAACGTCTAAACCGGCAACCATTACTGAAGCCATCGACTTGAGCATCTCACTGACTGAAGAAGCCATCAGGCTAAACAAGTTTTCAAAGGATGATCAGAAAAAGAAAGAGACTCATGTGGAGTCGTCGGGGGAAAACAAACGGAAGTTTTCCAACTTCAAGCAAGGAACCAGCAGCGGTAGCAAGAGAAGCGAATCAAACACACCGGCCAGGGCTAAGACTGGTGATGAAAACAGAGGAAAGGGTTACATGGGCACTTTGCCCAAGTGTGGTACATGTCAGTTCCATCATCCCGGCCCGTGCTGACTCAGGAAATGCGAATCTTGCGGGAAGACGGGCCATTCGAAGGAGACGTGTTGGGTTGGATCAGGCCAAGGTGGTCAAAGGGGTTACAATAACAACAACCGTGGTAATGGAAACAGGCCGCAAGGAAATAATGGGGGAAACGGAAATCGTGGGAATGCCCCGAATCAAGCTGGTAACCGGGGAACAAACGAAAATCGAAACGGAAATGGTAATGGGAACGGCCGAGGGCCAGGATGCTTCAACTGCGGGGACGTTGGGCACTTCAAAAGGGAATGCCCAAAGCTAAATCAAGCGCAAGGCTGAGTTTTTAACATTGGTGCGAGGGAAGCGTGCCAAGATCCGAATGTTGTCACTGGTACGTTCCCTATAAATCAACGCTATGCGTCTGTTCTTTTTGATACTGGTGCTGATTATAGTTTCGTATCGTTAGAATTTAAGAACATGCTTGGGTTAACTGCTAGTAAGTTAGACGTTCCGTACTCTATTGAATTGGCGAATGGGAAACTAGTTGAAACGGGTGAAGTTATCAGGAGATGCATGATAGAACTGGGAGGACACGAATTTACGCTAGACCTACTGCCAGTCGAGTTGGGAAGCTTCGACGTGGTAATAGGGATGGATTGGCTGTCTAACAACAAAGCCGAAGTGGTTAGTCACGAAAAGACCATCCGCATCCCAATGGCCGATGGGGAGACGATTGTAGTTCATGGAGAAAAGCGCGATACGCCATTGAGGATCATTAGATGCTTGAAAGCTAGGAAGTGTTTGAAGAAAGGATGTGTTGCCTTCTTGGCACATATCGTTGATAAGGAGGCCGCTGAGCCAAAGATCGAAGACATTCCTGTCGTAAGGGAATATCCTGAAGTCTTTCCAGAAGACTTGCCAGGATTGCCGCCTCCAAGACAAGTCGAATTTCACATTGACTTAGTTCCAGGCGCCGCGCCTGTGGCTAAGGCACCTTATCGACTTACACCTTCAGAGATGCAAGAGCTGTCGACACAACTCCAAGAATTGTTAGATAAGGGATTCATCAGACCAAGCTTCTCACCTTGGGGAGCTCCAGTTTTGTTCGTTAAGAAGAAGGATGGTAGTTTTCCTATGTGTATAGACTATCGCGAGCTAAACAAGTTGACTGTCAAGAATAGATATCCTTTGCCAAGGATCGATGACCTGTTCGATCAACTACAAGGTTCGAGTTTTTACTCAAAGATCGATCTAAGATCGGGTTATCACCAGTTGAGAATACAAGAGGAAACTATTCCCAAAACTGCTTTTAGAACTCGATATGGACATTACGAGTTTCTGGTGATGCCGTTTGGGTTGACAAACGCTCCAGCAGTTTTCATGGACTTGATGAACAGAGTCTGCAAGCCGTACCTCGACAAATTCGTAATCGTATTCATTGATGATATTTTGATCTACTCAAAGACGAAGGAAGAACACGAGCAACACTTGAGAGCTATTCTAGAGCTGCTTAAGAAGGAGAAGCTGTACGCCAAGTTCTCGAAATGTGAGTTTTGGTTACGCGAAGTCCAGTTTCTTGGACATGTGGTTAATGGAAATGGAATCCATGTGGATCCCACCAAGATCGAGGCGATCAAGAATTGGGAGTCTCCGAAAACGCCAACCGAGATTCGGCAATTTTTAGGTTTGGCTGGGTATTATCGAAGGTTCATTGAGGATTTTTCCAAAATCGCTCAACCTCTCACTGCACTCACACAAAAGACAAGAAGTTTGATTGGAGCGATAAGCAAGAAGAAGCGTTTCAGTTGTTGAAGAACAAACTTTGTGACGAGCCGATTTTAGCTCTACCCGAAGGCACGGACGACTTCGTGGTGTATTGTGATGCCTCGCGTCAGGGTTTAGGCTGCGTGTTGATGCAGCGACAGAAGGTCATAGCATATGCATCTCGCCAGCTGAAGGTACATGAGAAGAACTACACCACGCATGACCTGGAATTAGGCGCCGTAGTGTTCGCATTGAAGATCTGGCGACACTATCTGTATGGAACAAGATGTACAGTCTTCACTGATCACAAGAGTTTACAACACATTTTTGATCAAAAGGAGCTTAATATGAGACAGAGACGCTGGGTTGAGCTGTTGAACGACTACGACTGTGAAATCAAGTATCACCCAGGAAAGGCGAATGTAGTCGCTGACGCCCTAAGTCGAAAGGAAAGGATTAAACCCATAAGGGTTAGGGCCTTAGAAATGATTGTTCAGACAGACCTCTCGTTGCGCATTCGTGCCGCGCATAAGGAAGCCCTCAAAGTAAGCAATATCGAGAATGAGTACCTCCGTGGGATGGAGAAACAGTTGGTACCAAACGGGGAAGGAACCTTGTGTTTCATGAAACGAATTTGGGTTCCTCTGTTTGGAGGATTGAGAAAGGTTATATTCGATGAGGCTCATAAGTCACGATACTCGATTCATTCAGGAGCAGATAAAATGTACCAAGATCTTAAGGATTTCTATTGGTGGCCTAGGATGAGAGGCGATGTTGCAATATATGTTAGCAAATGTTTAACCTGCGCCAAGGTTAAAGCCGAGAACCAGAAGCCTTCAGGTCTCCTGCAACAACCTGTAACACCCAAATGGAAATGGGAACAGATTTCCATGGACTTCATAACGAAATTGCCAAAGACGCCCAAGGGCCATGATACAATTTGGGTAATAGTAGACCGCCTAACAAAGTCTGCGCACTTCCTGCCGATCAAGGAAAAGGACAACACGAGTAAACTCGCTGAAATATACATGAGGGAGATTGTTGCACGTCATGGAGTGCCTCTCTTGATTATCTCTGATAGAGATGGACGCTTCGTATCAAGGATTTGGCAGTCCTTCCAAGAAGCATTTGTTTCTCAGTTAAACCTGAGTACAGCGTTTCACCCACAAACGGATGGCCAGAGCGAACGAACAATTCAAACATTGGAAGATATGCTGAGAGCATGTGTAATGGACCTGGGTGGTAGCAGGGACAAACACTTACCCTTGGTCGAATTTTCGTACAACAACAGCTACCACACCAGTATTGGAGCCGCGCCATTTGAAGCTCTTTACGGACGTAAGTGTCGATCACCGCTATGCTGGGCGGATGCGGGTGATAGACAGCTGGTTAGCCCTGAAATGGTTCAAGAAACAACAGACAAGATCTTTCAAATTCGAAAACGCATCGAGGCAGCTCATGACAGACAGAAAGGTTATGCAAACCAAAGGAGGAAACCTTTAGAGTTTCAAGTTGGGGATATGGTTTTGTTAAAGGTTTCAACCTGGAAGGGTGTGGCACGCTTTGGAAAGCGTGGGAAGTTGAATCCGCGTTACATTGGTCCTTTCAGAATCCTGCAAAGGATTGGGCTGGTAGCATACAAATTGGACTTGCCTGCTGAACTTAATGGCGTTCATGATACATTCCATGTATCGAACCTGAAAAAGAGTCCAACTCAGGAGACGGTTATCATTCCTGCTGACGAGGTTCATAATGACGACACACTCCACTTTGTTGAGGAACCGATTGAAGTTACGTATTGGAAAATTAATAAGACACGCCGGAGTAGTGTCAAACTCGTCAAAGTCCGGTGGAATGCACGACACGGCCCAGAGTTCACGTGGGAACGTGAGGACCATATGAAGGCCA
The DNA here is from genome assembly GCA_030545235.1 of Helianthus tuberosus. Taxonomy (NCBI): domain Eukaryota; kingdom Viridiplantae; phylum Streptophyta; class Magnoliopsida; order Asterales; family Asteraceae; genus Helianthus; species Helianthus tuberosus. The sequence continues at coordinate 558,296 of JARYGA010036071.1, forward strand.
AGTACCCACATTTATTCCCCAAGACCCCTGCAACTAGAAGTAGAACTTAAAATTTTGGGACGAAATTTTCTTAACAGGGGGAGAATGTGACAACCCGCATAATTACAGGTACTGTACAAATTAATTAACCCTAATTATGATCTTAATGACTGTGCTTGATTACATCTGACGCTTTAAACTGCTTACTGATTTATGTTATATACATACATGTGCATTCTTTACATACAGTCACTCCAATTATTTCATACAGACTCTTAGTGACAAACCTGATGCACAAAGCACAGTTAGCACAGTGAGCGGGTAACTCAGACACATGCTGACAATGCCAGCACTTAGACAAATACTATTTTTAGGCCAGTATGGGCCAGAGATAAAACACTACACCAGTATGGAGTGTAGGGAAGTGAGGACCATAAGACTATGTCACTAGGTGATAGTTTGAGTTCCAGAAAGTGCCTAAAACGCAATTTAATTACAGAATTCCGCATTTTTAGTAACAATTCAGCTTTTAACACACTCATACTATACATAGTATTGACTAAATGGTCCTGGACACTTTCCTAAGTGTTGGAATTAATTTCGTTACAAAAAGATGCACAAAAGACGCTATACGGTACAATTAAACGCTTTAACGGAACGATACAAAACCGAGAAACCAGACAATACCCGAGACACGAAAATATTGTCAGAAATATTATTTTATCATTTTAATTAATTATGGTCACAAAAATCCCCATACATCATGTAAACATGACATACACCCACTATACTTGGAAATACCCTTAACCTTCTAACTTAATACCTACTAGTTACCTAAAATTTACATTTTACCCCCCCCCTAACCGATTTTCTAGTCAAATGACTGCTAATATATTTTGTGGAGATTTTGGCTCTTGTAATCTTAATCTCTATTGGCCAAAATCTAGGTGATTATGACCCTAGGTTAGAAGAGTGCATGTTTCCAAGGTAAACCTCATCATTTCCTCTAAACCCACACTCAACCTCCTCCCTCCTCCCTCTTATTTTCGGCACACACCCCCTCTCTTCACAACCGAAAATCACCACCACCATTACTTACACACCTTAATCTTCTTCATACAAGTCCCTCTCCAAGCTTGAAGAACATTCAAAGTAGTTACAAGTTGAAGGATTCACAAAGAAGCTTTGTTCAAGTCTCTAGCACCACCATCTTCATCATCTTTGCCCTAAGATTACTACCCTAGCCTTGTGCTAGTAGTAAGTCCCTTCACACCCTTGTTCCATCTTGTTCTTGTTATGTTTTGTTTGAATGTTCATGACACACAAAAGCTAAAACACTAAAATGTTGAACTTAAAATTCTGCATAAAAACCATATATAAAAAGGTTGTATGAAGTTGAAATCTGGATGGTTTAGGGTTGGTTAAAGCATGATTGAAGTTTTAACATTTGTTCATCAATAAACCATGGTTAGGGTCCTTGTTTACGCGTTTTTAGTCACTTCTACAATGTAAATAAGAAGAGATAAACGTGGGCTGTGTAGGGACGGCCGGTAGAGGAAGAAATCCCCTATTTCCAGCTACAAAAGTATTTGCCCCATCTTGGATGCCCTAATAAGGAGGTGGAGACCTCCTTATATAGGAGATATGGGAAACCCTAACCTCAATGGGCCAGGCCCAGTTAGGGGTTATCTCTACAAGCCCACAGCCTAGTGTAGTATGTGAACTACAATGCGTTGGTTGTGGTTAGCTGTGAGTGGAGATAATGGAGCAATGATGTTCATCGTGGAAATTGGTTGGGCAAACATGACACACGCTGATTGGTTGTAGGCAGTTGCCATTTGTACTGGCGCATTACCATGAGCTTGTCCAGGTTGTACGTAAGTGGTTAGGTCTCATGCATGAGTCTTGGAACAGGCTGAGTTTTGGCGGTTAAGTGCCTCGCCTTTGGATGATTTTTTCATGTGTGGCCCTGCTTTAGCGGTGCACACGGTCATGTGGGCTACTATAAAATATTCACCCTTTGATGTGACTTTTGTTGGTTAGCATATGATGCGCTAACGGCGTTCAACCCATTGAAAGAGTTGATGTTGATGTGACGACGATCCCTACCACGCGTCCGTGTCATCGGGATCTTCGTTGTCGTAATGTGCAGCCATTGGTGGTCATAGATGCGCATGCATATACTATGCCGCCTTAGGTGAATGTAGAACTGCTGGCGGTTGTACCAGCTGTCATTATTGATGATCTGATTAGAGCAATCATCGTTGTAGTCGGAAAGAATGTTATACAATGCACCCCTGCAGAAGTGCTTGCTATGCTTAGTGACCTCGGAAGGGTGCTTAGAGCGTTATTTATGTTTCCCACAATGTTTTTATAATTGTGAGACAAGTACTTGGTTTTTCATCAGTGGTTGTGCATCTATTACCAAGACACCCACTGGAGTAGTAGTGGTTGAATACATCTATTACCAAGATGCCCACTCTTAGCGCTGTATAATTTGATCATCTGACTTTGTTATTATGAAAAGTATTTCGTGTCAGAGTTGTTTTTTACCATGATATGCAGTTCAAATGCGGTGGTATGTTGTGTTTACAAATGTTTATATGAACACTTGTAGATATCAAAAAGTGCTTTATAACCCGCTCGGCGTTAATGAACACTTGAACAACAAAGTGCTTTCTACGCGCTTGGCGTGAGTGAACACTCATTGAGATAATAAAATGCTTTATACGCGTTAGGCATGAGCGAGCACTTTATGTAAGCTACTACGTGCTTTGCCCAGACGCGCATTGGCGTGGGAAACACTTATAGTATGTGGCATGTCTGTTTAAATAACCTTGCCGACTATGGCGTGAAGGTTTTCTGTTATCCATGCCACATATTGGCGTGGGGAATACACATCCGAATAAGTATTTTTCCTGTCGCATAGCGTGTGGAATACTTATTTGAATGATCACGTATATTGGTTTTGTCGTGCGTTTGTCTTGACTACCAAATTGCATATGTTGTGTCAAGTGGTACAGTCGTAGGCCAATTGATGTGAGAAGTATAAATATCATCTGGCGTATTGAAACATCCACATTATATAAGAATCGATGATGTGCAGTAGACACCATCTTAATGGGCAGCCTAAAAGAAAATGATTTTATCTCCAACGTACCTCTTAAATAATGTTACTCTTTTAAGGCATAGTGGCGCTATATCCTGCTAGTCCCCCAGTTCAATGCTGCTAAAGTATGTTAGTAGTTTTGAACTTGATAGGTAATAAAAAGAAATTGGCAAGTAAATATGCAGTATAACATGCGAAGAAGACTCTGACATGCTTATTAATCGATTTAAACGTATTGTATATAAGTGTCCGTAAAATAAACGTGAGACCATTATCGCCACTTTTTTGTTTAGTCGGCAATTCTAACATGTATTCTTTTAATATATGAAAGAATTGACAAGTCATTTTGAAAAACAAATATATAACTTATGGAGTATTCCGTCGAGCTATCAAGGTATGTGAGAGCACCATATTTAAGGATGAGATTAAGAACTTGTCACCCGTGAGTCTTGTGTGTAGATGTCTGACATAACGGCCGCGCCGAGTTCGAGATTGTCTATCGGATTTAATAATCCAGCAATCGAGGCGGCCTGGTGAGAAATTACCTAGCTAGGCCCGCGTGCTTGAATAAGAATTATTCGATGTAAAGTTTAGCACATGTAAATATTATGACTATGTCCGCCCATAGTCGTGTTGTCCCGAGCAGATTACCCAGTTCATTGATGCTAAGCCTGTTAGGACGTAAGTATCAAAAGTGATGATATAGGCGCATACAACATGCCAGATGGTCGATCGAGTGTTGCCCAATGCATGTGTGGGCAATGAAATCTTTTGTCCATGCGTTTAGAATTTTGTATTTTTGAGGTAGTATCGTCATGCCAGGTAATATACGGACCATTGTATATATATATATATATATATAGTCAAGTGACCCAAGGGCATGCAATGAGATGGCAAATGCGTTTGAATAAATAAAAGTGTGTCGCGCAACTAAATAAAGCAATAAAAAAGGGTTGTACCTGGGATTGCGTTCCGAAATATGTGGCTCAACGTACTGAACTCCAGCTTAGGTCTATCCTTACCAAAGTATAGCTTGATAAAGGAGTAAACGGCGACAAGAGAGGCCTTATAAGTAGGAAAGTTTGACAAGAATTTGTCCAACCGAAATCTCATTGTTGAAGAAGGGTTTTCAGGTGTGTAAACCGAATGTCCGAACCAATGCCTTTGGTCTCGGTGACTATGCTTTGTAGTGTTTGTAGTGTTACACTGTTCCCGTCCCTTATTTCGATGTTGCTAGATAATGTTAGCAGGAGAATCACGTGCTCGATATATCATGATGGAGACGGCGAGAACATTATCAGGAAGACTGTCTAGTTTGAGGACGTCAGCTCCTACCGATGTGACGCTCGGCTTTACAAAGTGTCAGCTTTCAAGACTGAATTATAGCTGGGGCGTGAGTGGTTAGCCCACCGTGCTAGTCTCCCAGTCTATTGCTGCTTAATTAAACATTAGTAGCATTTAAATAACAAGGGAGAAATTTGCATTGTATGTATACATAAGGTTTGCCAAAACGCGTCCTGACAAGGACTGTTTTATGTACAAGTCGAAGTGATCGAGCTTGGTTGCTTTTTAACACGTCTTGCCCATGGAGGTATTATACTGCGACGATAATATTTATATAGTATCGATCATTTTGAAGAAAATGATTTATGTATGCCCTTTTTAGTGATATGGATGATCTATGCCACCAAATTTCAAGTACCGGCTTTATGGATGACAAGGATCTCATGTTGGGTAAAATGCATGTTCACGATGTGGAAGATGATGTGGATGTTGGGGAGGTTACATGACACCCCATAGTCTTAGTTAAATGACTATATGCTGATATATGTTTAAAAGTAGTGCCACAACAGTTGTACGATCTCGTGCTATAAGCATCAACACATGTAAAACGTGGTGCAGTATAAAGAAGGAAACATTGGACCGTTCTAAGTGATCTGGTTCCGTTTAAAAGCTCTAGTAGCACAAATCAAAGCGATACGCCACTATATGTGTGACATACACAGGCGGAGGAGTAGCGGGGTATGGCCTGCAGCCGTGGTGTGACTGAGTGTAACACAACCCCATTTATAATAATAGGCAAGACAGTTAGAAGGCATAGCTTTATGCATGACAGCTGAGAATTTCCAACGGGTACTCTCGTGTTTTGTTGTATAGTAAAATGAGTTTATAAGCGCGCCTAAAGGCGTGACCTAGGACGGTGCTCATCGGTGATGGCGTGAGCCAGGAAGGTATCCTCCGGAGGCGGTGGGAGCGAACGAAAAAATCCGCCGTAGTGGCAGGTAGAATGAAAGCTCCGCCGGTGGTGGCGGGTTGAATAAAAGCTTCCGCCGATAGTGGCGGGTGCAAGAATGACCTCGCAGCCCAATCGGTAAGGCGTTGTTAAACTGCGAATTTCGCTGGAGAGTGCCAGACAGTAAGGCGTTTCGTGTTTCAACCAACGCTTGAGAGGGGGTAATCCGGCCAAAAATGGCAAAAGAAAACGTGCGCTAGGAATGGTGCAGCAAAGGGAGTCATTGCTGGAGTTGGCGTAATCATGAAAATTGTCCGCTGCTGATTGTGGTGGTGTGGATAAAAGATTCCGCCTGAGTTTGGCACGTTGATGAAAATCGTCTGCTAGAGGTGGCGCGACCAAGAAAAATGTCCGCCAGGAGTGGCGAGACGAACAAAGTTGTTTGCCAGGGGTGGCGAGACGAGTGCAGTTGACCGTCGGGGTGGCGCGACGAAGGAAGTTGGTTTTGTGTATCCATACTCCGCAATATATGAACAATTTTGACCCTCCAAATGGTGTTGCACCGTACTGCATGGTGGAGTATGCTCGTGTAAGAGAGGTTACCCATGTGGCGGCGTATGCTCTTGCAACAGAGTTTACCCGCGCTACGGAGTATCGTAGCGCAACAGGTTTTACCCATGAAAACATCAAGTAATGACATCATGGTGATGAACATGTCGCTGTTGTCAAACCCATTTGACCACATGCTTTACTTCACTGATATATTCAAAATTAGATGTTTGAAGTTTAACATGTGGTGCATATTTGAAAAGTGGACATGTAAAATTGTTTAAGCACGTGCCATCTAAATCTTTCACAAATGTTACAGACAAATATACCAGTTCGCCTATTTAGCTCCTTTCATGGTCAACAATAAGGTTCACAATGTTTTAGTAATGCCTTACGGTGGGCAAAGAAGGCTCTCGCGGAGCTTGTTCTGCGAATGAGGATGTTCATCCGCGCGATGGAGCATGTACGACAAGCCGTGTACTCGCGTGGCATAGTTTACTCGTGGCTGGGCAGAGTGTACTCGCGCGATGGAGTTTATCCGCGTCGGGGGATTATCTGGCAGGCGGGGTACCGCGCGGCGGAGTTTACCCGTTGTGACGTAGTGAGTCTGGCCGGTGGAGTATACTTGCGCGACGGACTTGACCCGCAGCAGCATAGTGTGCCAGTAGGTGAGAAGTTCGAGGGAACCATCAAATTGTTTCAATCGAATCCAAGCGTTTGATTTAGAAATTTCACAACAATCGTTGTGAAAGCAACCATTATCACATGGGGTCTTGAAGTCACGCGGACCAGTATGTGGATAGAAAATCCCCAACAACGTTGTTGAAGGAACCTTCTCAAGTGTTATGATATCTTTTATGTGCATGGTGCATATACATGTGTGTTAGTATGCATGCATGGTTACTTATGTTTGTTGGCAATGTGGGGCATGCCAGCTAATCGTGATTGGTACTAGGTAGAGGAAGAAGAAAACTTCAATTGTTGTATCAATCATAAAGTTAAGTCTAGGTTTAATAATTAAGTACTACAAATGCGATATTTAATTATCCATAGTAGCGGAGTGCGTCCCGCAAGCGATGGACTCTCACAACAGAGTTTATTCACGGCGACAGAGTACAACCGATGAGCACAAGAGTTCCTTAATAAAGCAAGGTCGAGGACAAGTGGTCGAAGGCCAATGGCGCAAAGGAGGCTTGGTGAATAGGTGATTGGCACGAAAACCCGCTTCACGAGATGCAGACGTGGGAGGCGCGAAAGTAGATGTAGAGTGCACCCGCGCGGTGGCGGAGAACGTCCAGTAGCCGATATACTCGCGCTACAAAGTTCACCCGTGCGGCGGAGTATGATCGTGTAATCGGGGTTTACCCGCGTGATGGAGCCCATCTGCTCTGCGTGGCGGAGTTTATCCGCTAAGACGGTGTGTACTCGCGCAGCGGCGGAGCCTATCCGGTGGTGGCTGATGTTTACAAGCGCGGTGTCGACGCAGCTCACCAGCCCAAATTGTATGGCCAAAAAGTTATTCGTCAGGAGAAGTGCGACCAAAACATGTCGATGTATAGAGATGGTTCGATTGGCGGAGACCCCACTGTGGCACCATGACGCGTGCGCGTGGGCTCCCATGTCAAGGTCCTGTTTCGACAGGTTACGCGGCAAACAAAGGCTCGGCCTCCGACAAAGGATGAGTCACCGGATTTTTCTTATGGGTTGTGTTTTGTGCAACACGAATTGTACTTCCCCACAAAAGTGTTCCGCATAAATATAGGACATCAGTTGCTTCGTGATTATTATCATTATATTATATTATAATTATAAAGAAATTGATGCAACATCTTGAATGGGCTGTCATCATGGTTTGTGTATGGCACCATGTGCTTTGCAACATGTACCCATTATCAGAATAAAAAATCCATGGAAACTTCATATTTTCACCCCCTTCCTTTTTATAGTTTCAACGTAAAAAAAGGGGGGGGGGTGGACGTTTATCATATCAAGAATAATTGATCCAATACGAAGATGTTTCAGGTAGTTTCAGTGCAAGGGAAGAAAAAACGTACCCGATCTAGGACAACTTTAGTTGAATGAGAAATCGTTTATAGATTTCATGGGATGTAGATCTGGTCAATGAGCAAAGGAGAACGAAGGTGCTCACCAGAGATGGCGCGAGTGGCGGGTAGAAAAGTGGCCGCCTAAGGGTGGATAAAAGAATGCGCTAAGGTGGCACGGGTGAACCGAGAGTATCCGCCGGAGGTAGCGGAGTGGATAAAAGTGATCGCCGGAGGCGACTTGGTGTACCGAAGCATCCGCCATAGGTGGCGGAGTGATTAAGTAATTGGCTGGAAACGGCGCAGGTGGATAAAAGCTCCGTTGGAAACGTTCCGGGGTAAATAGAAGCTTCTGTCAGGCTTCCGGGGTAAAAGTGACCGCCTAAGGGTCGTGGCGGAAAAAAACAGAGACCGTCGATAAAGGTTCAGGTAAGATCATTGATTTGGAGTTTCATCCATATTTATACAAAGGTATCTTGTGTGGAGATGAAACCCAGAACACATGCGTATCTTTCACTTTGTACAGTATTAACAAAGGACCATAAAACGGATGTAATGAATATGTAATGACTGTAATTTAGTAATTGCATCAATGAGATATCTCTGAATTATAAAGATCAACCACGTCCATAATTAGCTTATGAGTTATGAATGGTTTCAGTGAAAAACCCACGCTACAAAGCCCGGTGAAAAAAGCACAGTAGATTGCACCATAAGGCAAAAGTAGGTTATAGCATGGGTAATAAATCTTCTTTAAAAAGGAAAAGTAGCACAAGTAATCTGTGCATGCCGCATGTGATAGAATATTGTGGCCTAAATACAGCATTCATCATCATATTTCTTATGGCATGCATATATTTAGTTACCAAATCTTGCTATGAACCTTCTAGGTGGCCTAGGAAAGCTTGGATAATAATTTTTCCATTAAAGTAAAAAACCATTAATTTGATTGGCATGCATTTTTTTTATACCACAAAATATTACCTCATGCCATCATGGTTGTTTTGACTTTTTCAATAGTGATGTAATCTAAGGTATTTACAGGGAACCAAAAGGCGGTACCGGAGGGGGAATGGCCACCCGTGGTTGATTCCGGGTAGCAGAGGTGCAACGCTGGTCTGATAGGATGACGCCCACAAGTGGATTATTTGAAAGATTGATTTACTAACATGGCGGACCAGCGTTTATGTAAGTGGCGGAACTTCTTTAGCGGGAATCGGAGCTTGTCTAGCATTATAGATTTGTCATTGCGAGTGAGAATGCTATCAACAACAGTTGTTAGGTGGATGTGTATTGTTCCCTTGGTAGTTGGCAACACCGGTTGTAGTCACGCTTATGTATGATGGTAGCCCTCTAATATGGTGATCCACCGGAGTAGCGTATTGGAGGGTACTTCGAACTGCGTGAGGTGGCGGAAGGGAGATGGTTGCTCGCCAGAGGTGGGCGGAATGACCCGGTCGTCCGCTGGAGAAGCGCGGAGCGCGATGGTAACCCGCCTGAGGTAGCGGGAGCGTATAGGTAATCCACCGGAGGTGGCCGGGTTGTGTTGCGTGTGGTGGTGACAGGGACACACGCCGGTGAAGACTGTAATAGGTTTGTCAATGGCGGGTGCATAAACATGCCGGTGACGCGAAAGTGGGTGGCACACCCGGGTGTGGAACGAAGGTGGTCAAGGTCTTAGATGGCTATACAAGTTGGTTCACGCGAGCACGCACGTGTGAGCGATCCACTAGTGCGTTTAAAAAACTTCCTTGCAATATTGAAAGGGATTGGTGTATCTTTGTTTACCCGCCTGGATGTGGTGTGGCCCAATAAGTCGTCCGCCAGACATGACGTGACCACCCGAGTCGTTCGCCGGATATGGCGTGACCAAGAAGGTCGTCCCCCGGACATGGATTGGTAAGTCAAGGAGTCGTCGACTGGTAATGCCAGGTGAATAGAAGCTTCCACCGGAATTGGCTAGTCGAATAAAAACTTCCATCTGAGTTCACAAGTCGAGTACTTATAGGAGAAGGTATAGGAACTTACACACATCTCCTATGGTGCGGCGGCGGCGGCGGAGAAAACCGGTGGCGTGCATCGCATATACCGGTGGCGCAAACCACCCGCGCGGCGTGAAGCGGGTTGCGCGAAGGCGGGAAAAACTTCAACGATGTTGCATCATAACGGTTCGCCACCCGGCGCGGTTGTCGGCTGTGCAAAACAGGTTCTAATGATATTTCATTGTTATGGTGGTCCGCTGGAGATGGCCGAATAAAACAGTAGCTTGCGTGTGGTTGGGGATGCATGTACTGCTACGGGAGCATTATGGTAGCATACTGGAGATGACAGTTGATAAGCCAACGCATCACAGAAAAGTTTGCCGTTGGTGGCGAACGGTTGATGCCCATGAGGGCGTGAGAGAGTTGTTCGCCATGAATAGCGCGTAGTGGAAAAGTCGGTGTCATGTAGACGTGCGGCCAGATTCCGGTTACACGGAGGCGAAGGTAAACTAAAAAAGATAAATTACACTTTTTTTATGGTGCCCAATCTTCTTCATCGAACATATGTTTAAATGATAATGCTGATGTGGAAAGAATAATTCTCAAATTCGATGAAGACTTTAAGGATAATTCTTAGATATGAGGAAAACCCTTGAGAAGCGAATATCTGTACGTTTTCAGTTATAATTCATGTTTGAAGGTTGGGTAAGCACATACCTTGTATAATAACAGATCTGCACCCCATTGATCCGCGTATGGATCTTGTGAAAAACACAGATCTAGAAATTTGGGTAGAAAGAAAAAACGAGATGTGGTTCGTGTCTAGGTCCCACGGATGGCGCCAATGAAGAAGCAGGCCCCGAGCGGGTGGATACTTCTACGGTGATGGATACGAACCTGGCCACACCTCGTCTTCTCCGCTTCATCCTAGACCTGTAAATAAGAAGAGATAAACGTGGGCTGTGTAGGGACGGCCGGTAGAGGAAGAAATCCCGTATTTCCAGCTACAAAAGTGTTTGCCCCATCTTGGATGCCCTAATAAGGAGGTGGAGACCTCCTTATATAGGAGATATGGGAAACCCTAACCTCAATGGGCCAGGCCCAGTTAGGGGTTGTCTCTACAAGCCCACAGCCTAGTGTAGTATGTGAACTACAATGCGCAAGGCTTCACAGGTTAGTACCTAATAATAATAATAATAATAATAATAATAATAATAATATTTAACATAAAAGTAATAAATAGCAGGAAAGTCCGACCGCTCGGGTCGGATCCAGTACCATACCTCGTCAGGGTCCTTGTTTACGCGTTTTTAGTCACTTCTACAATGTTAATAGCTTGCTGAGTTGGATTTCCAGCCAACTTCAACAGGCTGTAACAGGACCATTTTAAATCGAAAAACTGATTTTCTGAAGCCTAAAATGTGTATTTTGGAATAACTAAACAAATGGCACTAGAATCGTAATTTTTCGAGACCGTTTACTATTTTTAAAAGACTATTTTTGGACAGCAGCTCAAGCTGCATTTTTACTGCAGAAAAAGTGTGTTGTTTTCGAAGTCATAACCTGAAACCTGAGTGAAACCGACTCATGGAATTTTTACAGTAGTTGGTCACCGTTGTCAGGATGACCCTCCAACTGGAATTTCGTCAAACGGACTTACGGTTAATTTTTAGTGAATACTTCCGTAAACTGCAATCAGAAAGTAACAAATCTGATTGCAGTCGAGAAAATGATTTTCTATGAAATATGGGTAACGAACTGGACTTTGATATTTTTACATAGTAAAATTTGGAAAATATAGAACCTTCTGTAAAAATTTGAGAATTTTTGAAAAAGGTTAACTATTTTATAAAAATCCTCGAAAACAGTCCGGTTTCGAGTAATAAAGCTGAAATAAAGTATGTAACGTTTTGTATGTCGATATGTCGGTTTGGTTATTAAAAATGAACTATTGGATATATATAAAAGAAAATGATATGCTAATTAAGCATGGACACCTCTATTTACAAAGGAGACTCTGCCGAAATTTTCCGAGAATCCGAACACTTAGTAAAATATTCGAGAAAATAGATATGAAATAGTTGTCTAACTATTTTTCTAAGAATGATAGTTAAGTTAAAATAATTATTATTGTTTTAACAAAATAATACCTAAGTAACGCAAATCAAAACACTAAACTCTAAGCCAAGGCACGGCCCGTTCGTCTAATAGACATTAATACGTTGTAGGTTGTCGTGTAGCGGAAAGAGTTAAGATTCGAGTCAAGACGCACTACGGTGAGTTCATGAACCCCTATTCCTTTACTGTTTTCGGTTTTAGACTTCGGGGGTGGAATACATGTTTACAATTTATTTCAGACATTTTATACATGGTATTGTTAGCTTAAGGAGGGTTTTTATTACGCGATCAAGTGAGTGGTGGGCATGACACTTAAGGCCATTAATCCTCATCGTAGGACCACGAGACATGAGTGATAGATTTATTTGGGTGTAGCGAGCCCACACCCATGAGGCCGGGGGCCCATAGTGGTGACTATGTCTTCATACCGGAGACAAATTTGCTAGGTCTGAGTCTTCCTGGATCATTCACATATACTATTGGATTTGCAACCCAATGGTGATCAGTTTTTCCTTATTGCTACATACCAGGGACTATTTTATTTACGGACATATTAAAATGGTTTTATATACACAGACTTACACATGAACTCGCTCAACTTTTTGTTGACATTTTAAACTACATGTATTTCAGGGAATTAAGTTGGATCTGGCAAGTGTTGCATGATTAGGCAAAGCTGCGTACTTAATAAGGATGTCATCCAAAGTTGTAGGGTTTGGGAAGTGCAACTCCTTCCTGGACAAGTTGCATGTCTCTTATCCTTGTTTTGTTCATTAGTCTTCCGTTGAGTCTTATGAACTCGTTTTAAACAAGAAATGTTTTGTAACGCATTTTGTGGTTGATGTGTTAAGACAATATGTTATGCATTTTTAACTATTTTAATGGATGAACATCATATTTTTTGATCATATAGCATGTTGTGATTGTTTCTATGGTATTAAGAAGTCACACCAAATAAACCCACGCTTCCGCAAAAGCCAGGGTGTGACAAAATTGAAGATGGAAAGAAGAGAGCTTGCATTAATATGCCTCCAGATCAAGATGATGAAAGATTGCCAGAGGGATTTAGCTGGGATAAATATATTCCGGCTGATTCAAAGTTTAGAGCATTTGTTGCACAGATCATTCTAGAGCCAGAATTGATGAAAGAATGGATTGATGTGTTTGCAAATGATGAGAAGAATCAAGATGAAGAATCTGTTTCTTCAGAAGAAAGCTCAGAAAAGACATCAGTCTTTGATCAATCATCATCTGATAGCAGTGATGATGAGGAAGAAATTAAACAAATTAACATTGGTAAAACTCAATTATCTATTGAAAGTTTCAAATTCTATTTTGCAGATAGATTGGAGAAGCTAAAAGAAAAACTAGCTGCAAAAGAAAAAAAAAGATTAAGTGTGAGAATGTGGTTCAAAAGGAAGAGAAGAATGAACAGAGTGAAGAAATTAAAGTTGCTGAGAAGATTGCCGAGATTGAAAAGATTGTTGAAGTCACAAAACCTTGTCTTAAATGTTTGGAACCATGCAAACATTGTGAAGAGAAAGACAAGAAGTCTAGTGAGCTAGACAAAATGAAAGAAAAATTATTGTTTGATGTTAAGAATGTGAAAGAATCGTATGATGTGGTGAACAGAACGGTTATTCAGTTGGAAAAGACAAACTCTGAAAGGGAAGATGCTTTGACGATGATGAATGCAGTGATGATGTCTAAGCAGAAGGCCATCAATCACTATATTGAAGAGTGTGCAAAGTTGAAGCAGGAATTGGAGACAGAAAGGATCGAAAATGAAAGAATCAGAAGATTGCTGCCGAGTTACTCAAGTTCTGATTACTTGATTGACAGAATTTATCCGACTGTAGCAGGTTTTGAAGTTTTTCAAGATAAGAAGTCGGAAGATACGGATACTGGTAAGAAACAAAGTGTTAATTATAAAAGGTGTCCGCCTCCGACCTGGGAAGGTTATTCTCCCAGAAAGCCAGTATCGGATGAAGTAAAAAAGTCAGTCAATATAAAGTTGAAGTCAGAAACACCGGATAACTTGCCAGACAACATTGATGTCACTTTCACAACATCCGATACGGATCATGAGTCTGAGTTGATTAAAAAAGTGGTCGATCAGGTGTTAGATACCGATGAGGAGTCAAAATATGAGTCTGAGATTTCGAGTTCAATAGTCAACAGTCCTAAATCATCGGTTAAAAGAGTTTACAATAAAGAATTTTTGATATCAAAAAATAATTTGAATGACGAAACATTCAAAGTGGCATATACTTCGAATGATTCTGACAAATTATTTTCTGATGATGAATTTCCAATAAGAGGTGTCAAAACTGAATTGATCAACAAGGTTTTCAAGTTAACATAAATTAATATTTCTGAAATAAAAGATGTAAATCTTTCTGAAAAACCTAAAAAGTACACCTCAAGAGTTCAACAAAAGTTAAACAAGAGAAAAGGTTACAGTTCTGGTTCAGGTTATCGAAAGAAACCAAACCATAACGGTAATTTCAAAAAGAAAGGTTTGGGTTTTAATGTAGAAGATCATAAAAATATGAAAAATTTTAAACCAAAAACAGTATTTGTTTCAGGGTCAAGCTCTGAAGAAGAAGAAAGAAGCTCATTCAGAAAGCAAACGAACCAAGAATTCCTTGCTAAGAAGCAAGAGAGATTAAAGAATGATGCTGATAAGAAGAAGGAGATGAGAACCTGTTATCTGTCACACCCTAACTTTTGCGGAAACGTATGATGTGTGACTGGTTTAATATCATTGCATTCAATCGTAATAAACAACTACATGATCAAAACGATGTTCATCCATTCATAAAATTTGAGTATTACAAACACTGGTTATTCAAGTTTTTTAAAACACAACCTTCGACTAGGTTACAAACCTACAAAAGTGGATGACATCTAAACTTGAAGTCTACTTCTAGTTCGACACCCGCGCCCAAGATCCATCATGTTACCTGAAATACATGTAATTTTGGAAAACATCAACAAAAGTTGAGCGAGTTCATGCATTTTGTGTGAGTACTGTAATCTTGTAAATCTTTGCGAGACTCCTTCGTAAACATGTATGAAAAGCGTGTATGAACATAATTGTTTTACAAGGACTTTAAGGCATGTGAGGACATAGGGAGCACTCGTAATGAGTAGGCTTATACCCTTTTCAATTTTCCTCGACGGTGTCGATTAACATTGACTGTGTCAATTTACCTTGACTATGTCAATTTCCCTTGACTATGTGGATTACCCTCGACTGTGTTGATTACCCTCGACTGTGTTGATTACCCTCTACTGTGTCGATTAACCTCGACTGGGACTCCGAAGCAATACTTGGTACTAGTTGTGACCATGAGTGGGGTTCAGCCGTACCTGTTAGATCTAACCCTCGTCCCTAATTAAGTATTAATGGCATTTCAATATTAAGTCTATGCTCACATGATCTAGTATTTCATAGGCATTTCATACCGTTCAAGCATTCGTAAACATGTATTTCACTCCCGAGAGTTATAAAACCAAAAATAGTTAAAGAAAACGGGGAGCATGAACTCACTGTTTTGCGTCTTAAGTACTCGTAACTCAAATCTCGTCAGCAAACACGACTACCTACAATATGCTAGGTTCTATTAGAAGAGCGGGCCGTGCCTTGCCTTAGTATTCTTGTTTTGAGTTACGTTTCCTTTATGTCTTTAACATTATCCAAAGTTATAATACTTTTCAAGTATTTATTTTCGTATTTCCTTCCCAAGGATGGGAGTATTTCATACATGTGTACTTGTATTCTCGTATTTGTAGTTTCCAAGTTAATATATTTTTAAGTCTTACATCAGAAAATATAGTTAAACTTGTTTTGTCCCAAAAATAATGTATTTCAAGAAAGTATATATTTTTACTTCCAAAAGTAATATATTTTCTCTTTGTCGGAAATATGATATACTTTGTAATAATAACGAAAATCATATTTTCATTCCTTGTGTCCCAAAATAATATTTACCAAAAATATATTTGTAACGACATTTTCTGGAATATTTTATAAGTTACGTTCATGTTTGGTTTGCCAATATTTAAGTGTTTAACTTATATACTTTATTCCTTGTAATTTTTGGTATATGTAATTTATAGTATTTTACCCTAAAATAATATAACTATTTCACAAAGTATACAAATATTCACTCACAAGGTGTTATTAATGTAAATTTATATTCTAAATATATATTTACCCATTTTTATTTACAAAAACCAACTTCCAATACTTGTATTTTTGCATCAAAATTTATGGCAAAACATATATTGAAAAACATGGTTTAAAACATACTTGTAAACACTTGCTTAGAAAATATTTTCTAAGTGTTTGAATTTTTAGAAAATTTTGCCATAGTTTCCATTGTAAATGGAGCTGTCCATGCTATTAAGCATATCATTTTCTTTTCAAAAATCATTCCAACAGTCAATAATCAACTCTAAACATTATTATACTTACCAAGTGTAAAAACAATACACTTTACATAATAACATGAACTTGATCTTTCACAAAAATGCGTAGTAACTGGGTAAAGTGTTTAGAAGCCTTAGTTACCCTCCAAAATATATTTACTACTTGGTAAACTTCATTATTGAAGGTTATAGATGTTTACAACTTGTAAACATATTTACAAAAATGTTTATTTGTTAAACCTTCTTGTTATACTAGTGTCTTTACACTTGTTTTTCCACTAAATATAGTGTAGGTTTAAGTAAAACCTATGATCTTCCAAAAATCATATTTTGAACTTGGTTTTCTTGGAAAATCATTCATAAATCTTGGATCTATAAGTTTACTAGTTCACTTTGTTTATTACTTTTCAAGAAATCATTTTGTTTTCAAGTTCATGTCTATGTATGAGGATGATCTTCTTGTGTTAACACATAATCATCCTCTAACTTGCTAGATCATGTGTTTAATCACAATCTAGCAAGCTCCATGTAGTGATCAACATCAATATCTCTAGTAATCAACAAGCAATCATTATACATATACTAAACAACACCATTTCAACAAGATTTCATCATATATCATCTTATGTTTCAAGATTTAAGTTCAAGTCTTTTAGTGTTCTTGTTATTTACCACATGTTACATCTTTTATCCATTATAAATAGAAGTAAACAAGGATCAAGAGGGTCTTACTACTAGTTTTAAGCTAGGGAAGAAACAATGATGAATATGGAGTGGATAAAAGCAAACGGGTGAGGTCCTTCAAGTTACCGAGCTTCCTAAACCACCTTGTAACACCTTGAGATAAGCTTGGATTGCATGGATGATAATCGAAAAATGGTGGTGGTGGTGGGGTTACTTGCGGCCGAGAAAGGGAAGGAGGAGAAGGAGGGAGATGAAGTGTTAAGTGTGGTGTAAGAATGAGAGTTTATGTCCATCTTATAGCCACTAATTCTTTTACCCGATGGTTATCATGTCTCCAATAGTACAAGCATGATCTTCTACTAAATCCATGGAGATTATATAGTATCTTGCAAGATTATGCAAGATTACACAAGTGGGGCCACTAAGGTGACCGATTACTAGCATGGGGGGGGGGGGTTAAGTGTAAATTTGAATGGTAAGTTAGATAACTAAGTTAGATTTCAAGTATATTAGTTAGGTGTTATGCATAGTGTGTTATATAGTGTGTTAAGGTGTTCGGGCATCATAACTAGTTCAAAAATAATAAAACAATGCTTCTAGCAATATTTTAGTGTTCCGGGTAATGTTCGGTTATTCGGTTAGATACTGGTTCGTTAAAGTGTCAAGTTATTCCGTTTAGTGTTCTTTAAGTACCCTTTTGTGACACTTTTAATCCCCAACACTTAGGAAAGCATACAGGACCATTTTGCCATATTTTTGCATGTTACTAGCATGTTAAAATGCTGATTTTTTGCTGAAATATGCAGAATTCTGCACTTTGTGTGAGTTTTAGGCACTTCCCGGCACTTTGTCTATCATCTAGTGACGCAGTTTTATGGTCCTTACTCCCCTACACAATATACAAGTGTAATACGTTGTCTCTGGCTCATACTGGGCCTCAAATACCGTTGTCTATGTACTGAACGTCGTCAGCTTTTTTTTTGTTTGTCTGGTAATGGTGCCAATTCTGTTCTATGTATCATTAGAACTATCTCGTGTTGCTTGTAGCAACGAATAAAGTCTTGCAACATGAAATGCCATTGTATGTACATAACAGTAATCAGAAATTCATTTGTCTTGTAAACTAGATCATGCACAATTATTTACGCACAGATTACTGTTCATTTAGTGTACGGAATGTACGGAAAAGTGACGGTTGTCACAGTCTCCCCCCGTTAAAAGAATTTCGTCCCGAAATTCAAGCGATGCCATCGGTCGCAGTGGAGTTGTGAATCAAATGTGGTCACTTATGTTCAAGATTTGTCTTTATGTTCCCATGTACTCTGGGTCATGATATGAATTCTATCGTACTCAAGTAATTCAATTACGTCTTCTCTGTATCTCGTGGACTCTTGGTCCGCAACCTTAACAGGTTCTCTAGTAATTTTGTCGTTTGTCATTGACGTGAATCTTATTCGTGGGAACAACAACTGTTCCTTGAGTAAGACCCCTCTAGACACATGGAATGTGTCACGATTACTACTGATCTTTTTCTGGAAGTTTCATCTTGTGAGCAATGGTTCCGATCCCTACACCGGGGGTCCAACCTTTACGTTTCCCAAATCATACCATGCCCTTCTCTAGGTGAGGCTCCCATTAAAGTCATACTTCTTATTTCAAATTCCTACGATTTTCGCCGCTCATCGGCGCAATCTTTCTGTATTCTGCGGGCTATCTTGATATGATCACATATCTGAACGATCTTGCCTCTAGTTTTTTCCTGGACTAACTCGGGCCAGTAGATTGTTTATCTCCGGTCTCCGTTCAACACGATGGGGATCGACTTATTATGTTCCATCTACCGCTTCACATGAAGCGGTTTAAACGGTGGTGTGATAAATACTGTTGTAGGAAGACTCCACTAAGGGCAAGTGAGTGTCCCAACTTTTCATCAAAGTTTATCACATAAGCACGTATCATGTCCATGCAGTCTGCATCGTTCCGTAGCTTAGTCCACCTACGTTAATACTCAAGTTTTTATGATTCAACGGTGTGCTTCAACCCTTGTGATTAATAGGTCATGCAGCGTTTCCTTACAGGTAATGACGTCAAATTTGCAGTGCATATTCACTGTATCTAGATCAAGTTTCTTCTTATGATCCCTTAATCAACGTGACGTGTATGCAATGTCGTGGTCTTGTTGCATCGACACGTAATCGAGACTTTGACGAGAAGCGTCACATAATTGCAACTCTAACTCCTTAGCTCTTGATTGCAGGGTTGGCATGAATCTCGTTCTTATCCATCATGTATCTTAAAGTTCTCACTTCGTGAATTCGAAATCCGATTTTCGTCATCATAGCACATAACTGTTCTTTCTCTAAGAGTTGCAAGATAAGTTGCAGAGGTTGCTCACGACCTTCCTTGGTCGCTGGCCATATAAGAATGTAGTCAATAGATATAATCATGATCTATCCAGGTATGACTTAAACGTTCGATTCATGAGGTTCATGAATATCATCAATGCATGTGTTAGGCCAAATGGTACGACAAGGAACTCGTAATGCTCGAAGCGAGTCCTAAAGGTCGTTTTAGGGACATTTCCTTCTTGTATTCATAGTTGAGGACACCTTAACCTCAAGTCAATCTTCGAGTAGTAACTAAAACCTTACGATCTATTTGTTCATGTCATTAGTCCTTGGCAAAGGATTCTGATTCTCAATTCTCTGCAATTTATGCAATGTGGAGTCTATCAACTTTCTCCTTGTGTCCTTAACTAAGGATGTCATGTCCTTAATTTCCTCTGTCTAGCAGCTCTTGTAGTTATATCGGAGGCTCATGCTTCGCGGACGAAGCTAGTCGGTAAGGCGTCATTCGGCACTGGTGCTGCTCCTGGCACGAGGTTTATCCTAAACTCCTTTTGTCGCTGTGGAGGTATTCCTGGCAAGTCTTCAGAAAAGGCTTCTAGAACTTCTTCCATCATGGGGATGTTCTCAGGCTCGGTAGGCTACTCGGAGGCGTTTCTGTGTCTCTTCGACCAATGAGAGATGTTGTAGGCCCACGGTCTAGTACCCTTGCAACTATTGCAAGAAGGTTGTGCACTATAATGCTTCATCATTCGCAAGAGGGATGCGACTGATTTTCCTTATATCAAACGACTTTAGCTAAATACTTGGATTTCCAATCCATGCTGACTATCATATCATGACTTCCCAAGTCGATGGTAACAGAAGGTTCCGGCCTTCTGAGTCCCCAAAATATAATCCTTAATTGCTTCGTCTACTTAATCTAGCCTTCTATATGTCCATTTCTAAAGAATATGGGACGTCTATTTTACTCGAAACTAGGCCAAGCAGTTTCTTAAGTTCTAAGCATTCAAGGTTAAAGTTGGTGCCAGTCTTAATAAAAAATAGATGCATAGGGTTTGATTAATAGGGAATGTACCCGTAACCGCTTCTGGATCCTGGTGTGCTTTACGATTTTTGATCGTGACAACCCTTCCTTGCTTGTTTCTTCCTAGGGCAATCTTTCCTAAAGTGCCCTACTTCACCACACCTGTAGCAACCTGGTACTATACCATTATTTCTTTTTTCTGGATCCTTCGCCCAACAGGCATCCTTGCCGTGTCCTTCTTTCCCACACTTTCCTCACTTAGGCCTCAGACATCGACCTTAATGGTGAAAATTGCATTCCCCGCATCTCGGCTTTGTCCCTGAGTAGACATTATCACCAGCCTTATTAGTGGCTCCATAAGCTTTCCTGTCATGTGGCGGGTTCACTTCCTTTCTTTTGTTTGCTTTAGAGCTTCCATAGCTGACTTGGGTGCTTATCTTTAGGTTTGAAGACTTCCTCTTCTTGTTGCCTGATGACTTCACATGAGTCTCTTTGTTGCTATCCTCAGATTCCGAAAATTTTCCCATGCGTAGAGCTTCTTTAGTAAGAGTGACACTCAAGTCGATGGCCTCTGCGATGGTTGGGGGCTTTGAGGTAGTAACCATGCTCCTAATTTGAGGTGCAAGTCCCCAAATGAATCGCTCAATCCTTTTGAATTCCGGCTTGACTAAGTAGGGGACGACCCTAGACAAGTCGTGAAATCGCTGGACATATTCAGGAATCTTTGGCCCGTCCATTTTCAAATTCCAGAACTCCACCTCAAGTTTCTGGATTTCAGCTCTAGAACAGTATTTCTTCTCCATCATTTCCTTGAGCTCGTCCCAGCTCAGTGCATAAGTAGCATCTGCACCAAGGGTCTAAACCTGAAGGTTCCACCAGGAGAGTGCGCCATCCAAAAACAACCTTGAGATAAAGGTAACTCTTTGCTGGGGTGAATAGTTTCTCATTCTTAGAACGGAGTCAGTCTTTTCTGCCCATTGAACAAATGCAACGGCACCTCCTGTGCCATCAAAATTCAACGGCTTGCAGTCCAGGAATTGTTTATAGGTGCAGCCAGTTGGAGGGTTATTTCCGGAAGTGCTACCGTTGTGTTTGGAGCGGAGGGCTTCATATCGTGCAATTTCCTGTGAGATTCATTCTTGAAGCTCGGCTTCTGTCCTTGGTAACGTACTGGTGTTTGTGTCACGTCTGGGCGACATTCTCTTCTGTCAAAATGCTATGAAGTAGGTTAGACAACATTCCATAATTGTCTATGAGGCACATAGCACCATAAGCCATCATGTAATCACCCAATTTCACATGTATATATAATCAACAATGTATGAGCAAGGAAACAATTACTGAGCCTTCATAGGCTTGGCTAATTGGCTTATTGTTTGTAACGGGAAAAATGTACTTGAGGCTACATCGCCTTGGTCATTCAAGTTTCAGTTATTTCCTGCTACATTGGTTTTCTTAGGTCTTTAGCTTTAGTGATGTGTATATTTTCCCAGAGATGGGGTTGTTCATGTAGGGGTGATAGAGAGTGTAATGTCACTAAATATTTTTGAATGTTATCCATCTTCACTTGTTTAAATATCGGTTCTCAAACGTCTCGTACACGAGTAGAAGTGTCAGGCATGAAGTAGGTAAAGACAGGTTTCCTACTTTATAAAGTGCTAAAACAATGGTCTATGTATTGTTCTACCAGATGAAGGTGTGAACACCTATAGATTATTTTTGGAGGGATGGTGATCATTAACCTGGCCCGCAGAGTCCAACAGGATTCCCATGCACTACAAGTTGTTATTACGTGGGCCCCCATAATAATAAATTGTCTTGCACAGTTACCCCAATTTCCCTCGTCCAAGCAGATGATCAACCAAGGAGGGGACACTACTGTCCTTATATCTCTGTCATGGAAAGGACCATTGCGGTGGTCCACGCGCTAACACTCGTTATCATTACGCGCGAATAGGCACGATTATTAAATGAAATAGGAATAAAGAGAATTCCTAGTAGTTGGAGGGGCACCTTCAAGATGAATACTTCATCTTCCTTTTCTGGTCAAGTATGTCGTCAATCTCGCTTTACAAAAGTCGCAGGTATCTCGTCCTGCTGATTAGAAGTTGTTCAAGGTTGCCGCCTCTGCCTCGCCGTCAGTACCGTAGTCAGGCACCTTCACGATCGAGAGGGAAGAGCTGCCATCTCCTACGAAAGCAAGCTCAGAATCTTGTTTGGTAATCACTCTAGCCATGAGCTTTGCAATGAACGCGAGGTCGATAGCTTCATCGTGCGAGTTAAGTATAATAATAGAGTTCGGAGTCGAAGGTATCTTATTCACGTCAACAATTATTCCGTACACTTATTCGTATGTATATATTAGTAAATAAGTATGTTACTTAGCATAAACAGGCACTTTGATGCATCATATCACGTATAACTCTCGTTTATCCTTTGGGGGGGGGGGTCATTTTGTCTTTGGCAAGTCTAACTCATGTAGACTATGCCTTAGTTGGCACCTTATTTTGAGGGTATTCCCTACTAATGTCCTTGCCTTATCTCTTCTTTGAAAAATGTTTGACTCATGGATCTTGACGCTTACGTGAATGCAATGAAAACCTTTTTGTAAAATGTTTTTGTGAGAGAACTCTAGTGATTGTAGTCTAGACTCGAGAAGGAATCCTAGTTCACTACAATCGAAGCTCTGATACCAAACTGTCACACCCTGACTTTTGCGGAAGCGTATGATGCGTGACTGGTTTAATATCATTGCATTCAATCATAATAAACAACTACATGATCAAAACGATGTTCATCCATTCATAAAATTTGAGTATTACAAACACTGGTTATTCATGTTTTTAAAACACAACCTTCGACTAGGTTACAAACCTACAAAAGTGGATGACATCTAAACTTGAAGTCTACTTCTAGTTCGACACCCGCGCCCAAGATCCATCATGTTACCTGAAATACATGTAATTTTGGAAAACATCAACAAAAGTTGAGCGAGTTCATGCGTTTTGTGTGAGTACGGTAATCTTGTAAATCTTTGAGAGACTCCTTCGTAAACTGGTATGAAAAGCGTGGATGAACATAATTGTTTTACAAGGACTTTAAGGCATGAGAGGACATAGGGAGCACTCGTAATGAGTAGGCTTATACCCTTGTTGATTTTCCTCGACTGTGTCGATTAACCTCAACTGTGTCAATTTACCTTGACTATGTCAATTTCCCTTGACTATGCCGATTACCCTCGACTGTGTCGATTACCCTCTACTGTGTCGATTAACCTCGACTGGGACTCCGAAGCACTACTTGGTACTAGTTGTGACCATGAGTGGGGTTCGGCCGTACCCGTTAGATCTAACCCTCGTCCCTAATTAAGTATTAATGGCATTTCAATATTAAGTCTATGCTCACATGATCTAGAATTTCATAGGCATTTCATACCATTCAAGCATTCGTAACATGTATTTCACCACTAAGAGTTATAAAACCAAAAACAGTTAAAGAAAAGGGGCAGCATGAACTAACTGTTTTGCGTCTTCAGTACTCGTAACTTAAATCTCGTCAGCAAACATGACTACCTACAATATACTTGGGTCTATTAGACGAGCGGGCCGTGCCTTGCCTTAGTATTCTTGTTTTGAGTTACGTTTCCTTTATGTATTTAACATTAGCTGTCACACCCCCATAATACGACTCGCGTAAACATCGCAGGGCGTGTGACGTACCAGGATCTTAGCCTCCAATCACATGATGTGATATTGTAAAGGTCAATCCGATCGGACAACAATCCGAACGGACGACAATCCGATCGGACAGCAATCCAATCGGACAGCAATCCGATCGGATGACCACACTTGTGTGATGTCTATAAATAGGAGCATGGGGCTCCCATTTGGACAAGCTTTTGGTTCCCAGAGGGGACATGCTGTCCAACTGGTCTCGCGGTGCTGTAAACGTTGAATAATCAATAGAGACCAGATTGAAATTGATCGCTCGGTGTTCTATCTATCTTCTAATCCTTTCTTAGTCGTAATAATCACACCGAACACGTCGTTTCGGGACCTGAAGAAATACTAGATGAATCGACCGGAATCAATTATCTAGGGGGTTTGAATCCGCATAAAAAGGTAAGTTTCCTCTCGTTTGATTCGATTGCCACTGATCTCCTTCTCCGATAACTCTGCAAAAAAGAAGCACCGTTAGCCTCGCCAAGGGGAGAAAAGGGTTCTCTCCTTGACCCGACTCCGGTGTGAGAATAAGTATGGGTTATGAAGAAGAAGATGTATTTGAGAAGTGTGTGTAACTTGAATTTCATACCTGAATAGTTCTCATATTTATAGCCGGGAATCTTCGGGCGGGAAAACCCGTTAGTGAAAAGTTGACGGAAGATGCTGAGCCCGTAAGCGGTTGCATTTCTTTCCGTCAAGCTTCTTGATCCGACGTGAGTGCACACGGATCGTGGTTTAGATCGATGGCTGGGGATTTGCCACGTGTAAAGTGATTGATTGGAGATTACTCTCCAATTACATGCTATCATTGTGATTTCAGGGAGGCCTGAGATGGCGACACGTGTCAGACGGTTATAACCGTCTTAGTGGTGCACGATTGAGTTCCTTCTCGAAGATTACTGCTGTAATCTGGTGTGACTCCTTATCATGTGGAATCAGCTAAATAACTAAATCCCAAGCCTGGGTAAATAATATTAAAGTCTAGATATTGAGCGGAAGTGTTTACTTTAGGATTTCATCCTTTGCTTATGGGAGAAAACGCAAGGACTTATGATTTCCTTTTAGCGCAAGTGTTGACTGTTGCTTTAAACTTTTCTTTTGTAAGACCAGTGCGCGGCCGCACAAGGTTTAAAAGGTTGAAGAGTAAGGTTGTGGTATGGTCCCAAGTCTTTATTATGAGGTTTTTGGGACCTTACCCCTTCAAGTCCCCCCAGTCTAGTGTTGTACTTATGCAAATAAGTGGAGCACTGGACTTATAGAAGAGAACTGCTATTTGGTGCGAAAAATAAGGAAACCTTCGGAAGAAGATTTATTTTGATCATTGTGAAGATTTTTGAAAATCTTTGAATTTGAATGAGACTGATACAGTAAAACTGAGTGACAGTCTGTCACTGTCAGTTGTTTTTTACTGTCCGTATCTTGCACGCGCATGTGTAAGCGCGTTTGGTGTTGGTTTTCACTCTCTCTGCTGCTTGGAGAACTGTGATATCCGAAAAAGGTGTTGTGGCAGTTACCGATGCTATTTGATGAGTATATATAACGTTTGAGTAACCCCCTTTCTGTGTAATCATTGTTTTGCTGAAACTTTTCTTGTTCCTTTCGTTTAAGAAAAGATTCATCATTCCTTCCCCTTATGTCAACCGGAGAACATCAAGGAGATCTTTCTGAAGAAATGTCGACTGAACTTCCATCATTAAAGTGGCCTAGAGCGACCTTCGATGGTTTGGTTTGGGATTTCAAATTTCCGGAGAACTGGGGTGCTCTGTACCCTGAAGAGGGGCAGACTGCAGCGGATGCTCCGGCCGGGTATATTACCCTTTTTTGGGATTTTTTCTGTGAAGGCAACTTTCGATTGCCTGTTACTAAATTCTTCCTTGAATTCCTTGAGTACTATAAGTTGCATATCTCCCAACTTCACCCTATTGGCATGGTTAGGGTTCGACATTTTGAATTTGTGTGTCGGACAATGCATATTGAGCCAACTGTTTCTCGATTTAGGGTTTTTCACTAGATGCACTGTACCCAAGGGTTTTACTCGTTCGTTCAGAGGGCGTCTGCAAAGAAGATTTTACAGCAACCCCCAAAATCCTTTCACGATCAGAAACAAAAATTCCTTTTTATTAAGGCCGGAGTGATTCCAGTAAGGATGGTCTTAAGGGGGAAGGAAGATGTTCCGACTGAAATGATTCAGACCACTGTTGACGAGAACTGGTACCAGGACCTAAAGGACGTTCCGAACATTGTTTTGCCAAAGAAAGCTCTTGTCGGAGCCAGCATGAGCTTGAATTGGAAGATGGATCGTGACGATAAACCGGTATATACGGAGGATGGTCATAGTTAGTTTGGGGTTCTTCCCTCTCTCTTTCTTTTTTTTTTATTGAACTTGCCTTTCTTCCTTTGTAGTTGTGTCGCTGTATGTTGTCGCGTTCAAGAGGGAAGGTGGAAGAATGGGTACCATTAAGAAGAAACCTGATGAGGAGCTTTGGTACCACCGGATTGTGAGAAACTTTGTTCTTCCGCGAGATGCGGATCTGTCTGCTCAGCCTGCTGCTGGTGCTGGTAAGCTATATTGGTTTTTTGTTTTGCTTTTTACGTTTTTGAATAATCTATTCTTTGCGGTTATTTTAGGTGAGTTGTCAAATTTGGGCATAGGCCCTGAGAAGAGGAAACGCGCGATGACTTCTACTTCTGTGCCGAAGAAAGGTGAAGATAAAATGCAATCCTTGAAGACAAAAAATGTTGGAGGAGAGAAGAAAGGTATGCGCCATTCCTCTGACTCCTGGTGCGGTTATGTGGTGGTTTCTGACTCTTTGGAGGGTCTTATACCTGCAGTTACTGTTAGGAGGCCAAAATCTGAACCGAGAGACACTGCTGATATCTCTCCATCCAACCCAGATGAACCCATTGACTTGGATTCCAGCCCTGAACACTTGGTGCATAGGAAAGCTGGTAAAAGGAAACAAGCTGATACTGATGCTGAGGGTCAGCCTTCTAAGAAGATTCAGAGGAAGAGAATTACCAGAAAAGGAAATGTAGATGCTTTTATTTCAGAACCTGTTCCTAGTAAGTGTTACCTTTTCTTGTTTCCTTTATGCACATTAAATCTTTACAGATTTTGTTGTTTTCCCAGAAGTTCCTGTTTCCCCTGTTCCCATAGAGCTGCAATCTGTGGTTAATGAAGAGCTTCCATCCACCCCTCCGCGTGCTTCTGTTGTTGACCAGTTAGAGCCTACGGGGTTACTGATGGTGGTGTGGATAAGTCTGTTGAGACTGAGAAGCCTGTTGATATTGCTGTAGAAACTGAAAAAGTTGTTGATCCAGGGGTTGTGGATGGTGTTGGTAATCCACAAACCCTGAAACTATTGTTCAAGATTTGGGGAAAGAATAAACTGCTGAAAAAACTTCGACTCCTTCCCCTAAACCTTCTGATGCTATGCCTAAGCATGTTGAGAAGATGACAGTTGAAGAGCAAGGCTCATCTGCTGATGTTGGTAAACATTCTCCGATCCGCCTAGAAGAAACTTTGGAGGATTACTACTACCGGACTTATACGGAGAAAGATGCCTCTGAGCCTCACGACCCTGTTTGGAATTTGAAGAAAGGTGACACTTTCTCGGATTGGCGCGTGTGCCAAGATTGGTTGCAGGGGATACTTCCACCTGGGGAGATCAAGTTTCAAGAAGGCCGGTCTTATGAACAAACCTATCAAACTTACCTTGAAGAGACTACTTCTCATGTGTCTACCACTCATCGCATAGTGCGTGAGTGGTATAGTATGCATAAGGACTGGGAAGCTTTTAAGGTGTCTCAGAAGGAGTTTGCCAAAGACGAGAGGCGCTTGGCTCAGCTGAAGGCTAAATTGGAAACTGATTAAGCCAAGTTTGAGGCTGATCTTAAAACCGAGGAGTGGTCTGCTGCAGGTTGGAAGAGGAAAGCGGAAGCTGAAGCTGCTCTCATTTCGGAGGAACGCAAAAACTGGAGGAAAATTTGCGAAAAAGATAATGCTGAGAAGGCAAACCTTCGTAATATCATTAATAACCTCAAGGCTGAGGTTGAAAACTGAAGAACCAGGATGCGGAGGTAGAAAAGTTGAAAAAGGAGAAAGCTGATGCAGAAGCTGCTTTACAAGAAGCGTGTTCCCATAGGGAGCGCAGTGAGCAACGAGAGGTACAGGCTTGTGCCACTCTTGCCCTTAGAGATAAAGAGTTAGAAGAACTTACTTCTTTGCATTCTGATCAGGAAAAACTTGAAAAGGACCTGGAGCTTGCGCATTCTGAAAAGGCTGAAATCTCTCGCCGTTTGACCGAAACTGAAGAAAAATTGGAAAATTCTGAAACAGCGCGGGTCACGGTGGAGAGCGAGCTTGAACCTTTAAAGAGTGATATGGCATGGTTAAAAGACCGTGGAATTGCTTATGTAAGTTTTTTGTTCCTTTTTGTTGTGGAACAGTTTATGCGCTTTCTTGTTATTCACCCTTTCCTTCCGCAGGTTGCTGAGTCAGTGCTAAATTCTGAAGAGTTGGATAAAACTGTTGGGCGGTTAGTTGTTGCCGCGCGTAAAGATGGGTATGCCCAAGGATATGCTGAGTGTTCTCAGCATGTAAATAGTGCTTTGAAGGTGGATTGGGATATCAGTAAATCTGCTACTTATAGCGTAGATACGAATGCTGCGCTTGCTGCTTTAAACACAGAATTTAACAACTTGCAACTTCCAGTTATGGATTTGATAAATGTGGCGCTGCAATCTGACGATCACGTAGCGCAACTAAAAGAAATCTTTCCGGATGAGGGTGAAGATTTGTCGTAGGTTGAGAATGTATTTGAACAATTCTCTTGTAATATTTGGGATGTATATCCCTTTTTTTGTTGGTTCGCTGTTGTGCAAGTAACTAAAACACTGCCGTGTAATATTTGAACTATTTGTGTGCCAAAAATAGTATGCTATGTTTTTCGTTTTACAATATTTTGCATGAGTACGGTTACTTTTATTGAGTAAGGCGAATGAATTTGGAATAAAGCTCATGTGTGAACTTATGGCCGTTTGTGACGTGATCACTGACCGTTCATGAAGCTTATTTTTGTAACTACCATAATGTTTTTGCGCTTACTAAAAGAAATGCATGCACTTTGTAAGAAAAACACATAAATAAAGAAACTTTGTTATTTTATTTAGGGATAGAGCACAGAGGCTTTTACAAAGTTTGCTAATATAATTATGTGAAACTTAACTTACTCTCTAATATTCCCGCTTCGCTTGATAGATCATGTTGCGAGAAATTCATAGAGTTGTCTCTTAAGTTTTTGCCCTTTTGCTTGGGCCCTCCTCACCCCGAGTTATCTGCTTAATTTCTTTGCGCACATTTTGGAGCAAATGTGTGAGCTCGCCGCTTTTGAGGGCTTTCTCTATTTCTGTGCGTAAAGAGATGCAGTTGTTAGTGGTATGCCCGTTGTCCTTGTGATACTCGCAGTATTGGGCAGGGTCTTGTCCGCGCTAATTTTTCATCGGGATCGGAGGTTTGAATTGATAGTCTTCAGTGCTCAAGACTTCCTCTAGGGTCTTAGTTAGGGGAGTCCACTGCCTCTCCCTATTCTCTTGTTTAGACTCCCTCTGCGCGGTAAGTTTGTTGATCGTTGTTCGAGCATCTTCAGACGAACGATTTCCTAAGTTAGACTCGCGCCATGATTTCTTAAATCTTCTCTCGCCAGTGGAGCTTAAATCTGCGGGTCTATTATGTGGTGGCGGTGGCCTGTTTGTGGTAAGGTTTTTTTCGGTTTGCGCATAAACCTTGGCTGCCGCCATCACCTTCTCCCAACTTTTAGGGAGACCTTCTGTTCCAGATAAGACCTTTATCATGTATTCACACCTAACCGCATACTTGAATTGGGCGCGGATTAGTTGTTCGTGAACACCACCAATCTCCAGTACTTTGTTTTATCTGGTGATGAAATCCTCCAGATTTTCATCGTCATGGCGCCAAATGTTCATGACGTCGGACGTATCGCGAATGGAACGCCGTTGTTGACTAAAATGTGTCAGAAATTTTTCGCGCAGGTCTTTCCATGATTCGATCTGTCCGATTGGTAAGTTATCGAACCAGATTCTTGCTGCACCGGTTAGAGTCTATACGAACAGATGGCACCATAGCGGGAGGGTCCAACCCCCAACCAGACCTGCGCTGGTAAACACTCTTAAGTGGTCATCAGGGTCTGTCAGCCCATTAAACTTACCCACGTTGGATGGTAGTTTAGCTTTCTCAAGCGGAGCTAAAGCTATTTCCATGATGAACTATGAATTTTCCGCTGCTTCCGCAGGGCGGTAAATCAAATCATAATTGATGCCTCAGGGTTATAAACCGCACGAGGCCTGCATTTATTGTAATTTGGCTGTAATCGATTGAACACACTGGTATTTGCACTTAAACGGTATGTTGTGTCAGACTCATCGGTGTGGGTGTTCCGTTGGGAACCCAACCTATCATGAACTGATTGTCTTCAATGAGGGTGTGGTTCACCATGATATTCTCTCTGGTGACTTCCTGATTCACGTTTTGATGTGGATCTGGCATAAACTTCTGTATCCTCGTAAGTTGAATTCTCCCGTTGGGAAGCGTTAGCACGAGATCCTGGTCTCCGTGACTGAGTTAAGGGGGCAGTCTGAGCACAAAGCTGTGTGTATACCGCATTTAGTGCCCCTTGAGATCTGACATACCAGGAAATTGGAGTTTCCCCTGGTGGCAGAATTGAATGAGCAGGGTTTGCTGGCAACACTCCTGGAGTGACAGGGTCATTTGCTCGATTGGATTGAACCTCGTTCTCATCCGAGACATCCTCTGGGATTCCTTCTACTTGAAAGTTGTTTTCGACATTCGGCCGGGGGCCGGTTTGCCGATGAGATGATGTTTCCTCCATATGCAGATGAAAACGATGAAATGAATCGAAAAAACAAGAGAAAAACGGGTGAAACAGAGAAAAAACGGTGGGCGCCAATGAAGAAACACTAGATGAATCGACCGGAATCAATTATCTAGGGGGTTTGAATCCGCATAAAAAGGTAAGTTTCCTCTCGTTTGATTCGATTGCCACTGATCTCCTTCTCCGATAACTCTGCAAAAAAGAAGCACCGTTAGCCTCGCCAAGGGGAGAAAAGGGTTCTCTCCTTGACCCGACTCTGGTGTGAGAATAAGTATGGGTTATGAAGAAGAAGATGTATTTGAGAAGTGTGTATAACTTGAATTTCATACCTGAATAGTTCTCATATTTATAGCCGGGAATCTTCGGGCGGGAAAACTCGTTAGTGAAAAGTTGACGGAAGATGCTGACCCCGTAAGCGGTTGCATTTCTTTCCGTCAAGCTTCTTGATCCGACGTGAGTGCACACGGATCGTGGTTTAGATCGATGGCTGGGGATTTGCCACGTGTAAAGTGATTGATTGGAGATTACTCTCCAATTACATGCGATCATTGTGATTTCAGGGAGGCCTGAGATGGCGACACGTGTCCAGACGGTTATAACCGTCTTAGTGGTGCACGATTGAGTTCCTTCTAGAAGATTACTGCTGTAATTTGGTGTGACTCCTTATCGTGTGGAATCAGCTAAATAACTAAATCCTAAGCCTGGGTAAATAATATTAAAGTCTAGATATTGAGCGGAAGTGTTTACTTTAGGATTTTCATCCTTTGCTTATGGGAGAAAACGCAAGGACTTATGATTTCCTTTTAGCGCAAGTGTTGACTGTTGCTTTAAACTTTTCTTTTGTAAGACCAGTGCGCGGCCGCGCAAGGTTTAAAAGGTTGAAGAGTAAGGTTGTGGTATGGTCCTAAGTCTTTATTATGAGGTTTTTGGGACATTACCCCTTCAGGACTGAAGCTCCGTCGAACTCGCCGGATCCTCGAATCAACAGTGGTATCCTAGCTACGGTACCGGTTTAATAGATCTAACAGTCGGTAAAATCACCCAAAGCTCATTAATTTTGGGTTAAACAGGAGATTTGACGTTAAACAGAGAAAATCATCAAAATAAGGGTCGATTCACGGATGGATTTTGGAATTGAACACATCAATCTGTGCGGAATTGACTCGCGAACAACCCTGTGAAGTTTCATCAATAAATTCACAGTAATAAAGATTCTCGATAAAAAAAAACATGATTTGGAGTGTTCTTGAGCTGTTAGAAGATTTCCGATCGGACATCATTATCACTCGGTCGGACATCATCTCATCCGATCGGACTGCATTGTCACTTGATCGGACAACATCTCATCCGATCGGACAACATTGTCACTCGATCGGACAACATCTCATCCGATCAGACAACATTATCACCCGATCGGATAACCATCCAACACTTGACATTCGACAAGATGATATGCCTAAAAAAGGCATTTTTTGATCCCAACGACGAGGAGAGTCTCCAGAAAAAATTTAGTGATTGTCAATTTTTTCGAGTTTTTAACGACCAAGGTGGGTTATTCGGGGACACCGTCCGGGGCTTCAGTGAACATATTTGATGATGCGATCATGGATTGTGGAAATTAGTGGGGTAGTCATGACAATAATGCAGAATGTTTATCATCTGGGTTATCTGACTATTTATGGGCCAAAACGTAAAATCCGCAACGGTGAAAAGCTGACATTTAGAGGAATATTGTTATATTTTCGGTATGGTCGAGTTTTTCACAGATAAAAGAGGACTGAATTACTCAGTTTGAGGGGGAACTCAGTGATAGAGACGTCAGAATTTGCAAAAATGAGGGGGAATCAAAATTTCAATGTCATATGTTGAAATTCCGGCATTTTTGAAATTCGTGACACTGCAACTGTTTTCGGGTAGTTTCGACTTCAGATTGTCAGGGGGAATGTGAACCTGATCGTGGGTGAAAGCTTCCGAGATCAAGATAATTCGAGGAGTTAATATCTGATCGTAAACGAAAGCATCGGAGATCTGAGAGTGATCGTGGATGATAGCTTCTGAGATCTCGATTATCCGAGTAGATGAATCTGATTGTGGACGAATGCTTCAGAGATCGGATTACATTACCAGAGAACATCTGTTTTCCGATGAAGATTTGCTGATTGTGGAGAATACCGTTTGCACGGATCTGTCATTCTTACGGTGCGTTTACGTGGATCACAGTAAACGGGATATCAGATCTTCAGGGGGAATCACTGATTTGACTGTAATCAGTGGGGTAGTTGAAGTTTCTATCAAATGTCGATTTAAGTTTTTGTACATTCTTAGATCAAGCAGCGGAATGCGAAGATCCTGGTGGCTTAACCATTACATCAAAAACTGAACACGGATGTGGCTAACAGTAAACAGAGATTACTACATTGATTAGTTTCAAGATAGTGATTGTTCGTGAAGGTTGCAGTTTAGCAAATCAGAGGAAAGTCGTAAACTGTGCAAAAGACCTGAAGATTCATTCCAGGGGGAATTTGTGCTTTACTTGATCAAAGCAAATCCAAATCATCAATCAAGGGGGAATCTATTGTCAGATTTCAAGATACCTGATTGAAGTTGCAGAAAAGTTGTAGATTACAGAATATTCAAACACGGCTCAAGGTTTTCATAATGTTAAAGTCGATTCGACGGTGACATCCGAGGGGGAATCTGTTGGTGCATTTTTCGTACGTCTGCTACTGTGCGAATAGCTAGACAGAGCGTGTGTTGAATATTGTATAGAATAGAGAAAAGTTGGATAGGATTTGATATTGTAAAGTTCAATCCGATCGGACGGCAATCCGATCGGACGGCAATCCGATCGGACGGCAATCCGATCGGACGGTAATCCGATCGGACGGCAATCCGATCGGACGGCAATC
This sequence comes from Helianthus tuberosus, assembly GCA_030545235.1. Taxonomy (NCBI): domain Eukaryota; kingdom Viridiplantae; phylum Streptophyta; class Magnoliopsida; order Asterales; family Asteraceae; genus Helianthus; species Helianthus tuberosus. The sequence continues at coordinate 592,343 of JARYGA010036071.1, forward strand.
CGATCAGACAACAATCTGATCGGACGGCAATCCGATCGGATGACCACACTTGTGTGATGTCTATAAATAGGAGCATGGGGCTCCCATTTGGACAAGCTTTTGGTTCCCAGAGGGGACATGCTATCCAACTGGTCTCGCGGTGCTGTAAACGTTGAATAATCAATAGAGACCAGATGGAAATTGATTGCTCGGTGTTCTATCTATCTTCTACTCCTTTCTTAGTCGTAATAATCACACCGAACATGTCGTTTCGGGACCGAAGCTCCGTCGAACTTGCCGGATCCTCGAATCAACAATAGCTTTGGATGGGATCAAGGACATTCCAATCTCAAGTTTAGGAGAATGGTCAGTGGTTTGAGTAGATCTTCTATAACCACTGTTGGGAATCATTTCCTGTCAGATGATTGTAAACATGAGGAAGGCTGCTCACAATGGTTTTGAAAGTCTTTTATAGACCTAATTACCATGTGATAATTTTTTTAAAACTTTTGACTAAGTCCTCTAGAACAATTATTAACCTATGATACATTAGTTACCTAAATCTTTCCGAAACAGTGGTTGCACTTAGCTGTTTGGTAACAAATGTTTGAACAAGGATGATGGTTTGTTTAGGTTTTCCTTTTGTATTACTAACATGTGGACTCTGAAGTGTTTTTGGATTATACTCTTTTTAATTTCAAAAGTTTTGAGATAAACACACTTTTGAGTTTTGTGATTTTTCTTCTTTCCCTTTTTTAGTTTTTCATAGACAAATGTTGTTGTTAGTGCATATGTCTGTTGACTTCATCTTGTATCGAGTCTTGTAATAGAAATGATAGATCTAGGACAGGTAGTACGCGGAAAATGGGAAATTGGCTGAAAATGTCATTTCACACGAAATAGCCATTTCGTGCGAAATAGCAAGTGTCTATTTCGTGCGAAATAGCAAGTGTCTATTTCGTGCGAAATAGCTTGGCTATAAATACTAGGTCTGATCATTTCATTTGTAACTTCGGATTTTGGTAGCGAAGCTTTGCCGGAGTGTCGCCTGATTGTAAAACGTTGTGTAATCAATACAAGAGACTGTTAAAGTGTATAACAAGCTGAACGAAAATCAAATCTTCGAATTCCGCCTCTGATTTGATCCAAGAATTCTTCTGAATGACTCATTTGGTCGTGCAAACGATCCTACAAGTGGTATCAGAGCTACGGATGCTTTGCGTGTAATCGTGATTGAAATCGGACGAGTTTCGGTCTGTTTCGATGTGATTTTGGACTGTTTCATTCAAATTTTGTTGTGATTATGCATATTGTTTGATCTTGAATGATAATTTTTTTTCATTGATTTCGAACAGTTTCTGTTTGATATCACAGATAAACACAACTAATAATTGGTGAAAACAAAGATTTTACAAGAGGCTGTTAAAGTGTATAACAAGCTGAACGAAGATTAAATCTTTGAATTCCGCCTCTGATTTGATCCAAGAATTCTTCTGAACGACTCATTTGGTCCTGCAAACGATCCTACAAGTGGTATCAGAGCTCAGGAGGAAGAGTTCATACCATTTAGCTTGTTTTCACTTGAAAATTCTGACTTCTACTCATTCTTTCACGTTTTTTACTGGATTTTTCAAAATTGAACGGGTTTTTACGGTCCAAATTACATGATTTTTTGACATGTTGTGCGAAAACACCTGATCTACAACCCTACAAAGTTTTAGATCCTAATTCCTAGCCGTTTGAGAGAAATTTGAGATTTTGTGTCCAATACCGCGTGACATCAGCTTCATTTCGCACGAAATGAGCTATTACGCTTGAAAGTGTACTCATTTCGCACCAAATAACTTCATTTCGTACGAAATCAGATCCATTTCGCTTGAAAGTACCTCATTTCGCATGAAAACTTGGCTTTCGTACGAAAAGAAGTAGATTTCGTTTGAAAAACATATTGTTTCGTACGAAATGACTTCCATTTCGTGTGAAGCTCATTTCGTATGAAAAGTTGCTCATTTCGTTTGAACGATCACCAAATCCATCATTTCGTTGAATTAAAGTTTCATTTTGTGTGAAAGGTCTAATTCGCGTGAAAAGTTGTTCAAGTTGTTTGGAATCAAGGATTGCATGTGAAATACAGTTCACTATTAGCTATCAACCGATATCATAATTGTTACACACTGTTCAATTAAAAAGGTCCAATAGAGATTACTGTTTGTCAGCCCACTAAAAGTAACGGTCCAATAGAAATATTATGTAATCAGATCTTGTTGGACATTAAATGGTTGCCATGTGATAGTTGTTGCTAATACTTTAAAACTGTTGCAACCTATGTGATGTATTAATTTTGATTGCATGTGTATGTCAGATCCACTAAGTTGAACATTGGTCCAATAAAATCAAAGAAGTAAAAGACGTGTCATCGATATCACGTGAACTAATTGAAGTGGACGACCCAAATCAATATTAAGATCAAGGTTATCGGCCCAAATATAAATTGACATTAAATTTGTTTGTCGGCCTCATTAATTGAGAATATTAAATTTTCACTTGGATCAATTAATAGTAATTGTCAGTTTGCAGTTTGTCAATTTGCATGTGAGTTTGTATTGATAGTCATAATCCGATTCAAGGGATTTTATTTGATTCAAAAGTTTATAGTGCAACGAATCGAGTGGTAATCTGAACGAGTTACCACCCGATCCTAATCAGTTCTATTTGTCTGTGTTTCAGGTGATTTGTCAAGCATCAGATACCCGCCCGAGCAAATTCCCACCCGATCCGTTGTCACCAGATTTTTGTCACTCAATCGGATATTCATCTGATTCAGTGGTTTGATAAAGTGATTGAACTAATCTTAGATTGAGTAAATTTTCGTATCGTTTGAAAATCTGTCTTCGTGAATCTTTCAATACTGAAACATGGATTCTGACTTCTATAACTCGTCTTTCAGAAATGGTATGCTTGTTCAGACTCCAGCAAGTATCAAACAGAAGTTTGATAGTTTTACAGCTATCAGGGGAGAATCTACAAAAGAGTTGATCGAAAGGTATTGCAAGTTATATGTAGAGATGAAGCGTTTGAACATTAGCAAAAGAGATGACGAGTGGGTTGACAAGTTGGCAAATGCTTTACCACGTGATGAGTGGGGCACATATTTGTTGGCCTGGAAAATTAGCTTGGAATATTTTGGCTTCAATTTGAGCACGTTCATCGAGAAGATTGAAGCTCAAGAGATTGAACTCCAAAAGTTTAGAAAATTGAAGTCTGATTTAGGAGAGAAGAATCACAAAGCAGTAACTACTGAAGAAAAAGTCAAATCTGAAGAAAATGTTCAAGTGGTAGAGAAGCAAGTTAAAGAAATTTCAGCTGTCAAGATTGAGAAGGAAGCTGAAGTTGAAACAATATCTGAGAAGTGCTTAAAATGTGATAAATCTGAATCAGAAAATGTCAAACTTCTGAAAGTTGTGGAGAGTTTGACATTGGTAAACAAAATTTTGAAAGAAAACAAAAAAGAAGAATTTCAAAATAAAATAACATTTTTGGAAAATGAAAAGTTGAAAATTGAAAAAGATTTTGAAAACAAAATAAAATCTTTAGAAAATGAAGATTTTTGGATAAAATTGGAAAACAAGAATTTAAAAGAAAAAGAAACAGAATTTCAAAGTCAAATAAAAGTTTTAGAAAATGAAAAGTTTGTTCTTGAAAAGAATAAAATTGAAAATGAAAAACCAATAAATTCTCATTTTGAGAAAATCACTCAACTTGAAAATGAAGTTCAGTGTGCTAACAATAAAATCAATGATTTAGAAAAGAATTTGAAAGGTTTTGTGACCTCGTCAGCATTGCTTGATCAAATATGTCCAAAACCTATCAGTGAAATTCCAATAAGTGACAAGGTCACCAATTATGACGACGTCATAATTGAAGATTGTGATGATAAATCTGATGATGAAAATGAGAAAAATGATAAAAAGAAAATATTTTTGAAATTAAAAGAAAAGTTTCAAGAAACTGTTTTGCAATCTACAGAAAAAGGTGAATGCTCAACGCAAAAACCTTTGAAGAAGAATGTAGAACAAAAACAAAAATTTAAAAATTTGAAAAATCTTCAAAACAACAATAAAGGTTCATCAGTTCAATCATCCAATCGTGATAAAAAACCACAAAAATTTGAAAATCAAAACTCACAAAAAGTTGGTAATAAGTGGTGCAAGTTTGACCACAGTGCTCAAAAGTCAAATCAAGCTTACAGGAGAAGTCGTGATTACTACAAGGCAAATCAATGTCATGATCTAAGTGATTGGTTTGAAAGTGGAGAACGGTACGATAACAGAGTGTGTTGCAATTGCGGTTTTAGAGGACACATTGCTGTTAACTGCCAAAGTTGAAGTTTTGAAACAAGAAGATGTTTTGAATGTCAAATCAAAGGACACATTGCCAGAGATTGTCCAATGAGATCAATGGGAAGATCGAAGGCTGAATCTCAGAAAATGGCAAAGAAACCAGTCAAAGTCGAAGTAAAGCCCAAAGAACAGAAAGCTCAAGAACATAAAGTTCAAGAACAGAAAGTTCAAGAACAAAAAGTGAAGCTTTCACAAGGGCAGAAAGACAGACCGAGGAAGAAAAGAAAGAAAGTAAGAGAGTATCTTGAAAGGATTTTGTCCTTGGGTACACCTGTTGGGTCTAATAAGAGTTCTGATGAATCGCTTCACTCGACTGCAAAGTCAAGTAAAACGAAGTCATCAGATAAAAATCCGAGAACAAAAGGGATATTAAAGAAAAAAAAGTGGTTAATCAAGAGATTAACGAACCAAAGAAAGTGAAATTTTCATTTTATGGCGATGAATTTGTTTCTTCGGAAACAAAAGAGCCACGTTTTGGCGATGAATCTGACTTGTTAAAGTCAGATGAGCCATATTCTGGCGATGATTCTGATTCGTTAAAATCAGAGGAGCCACAAGTTGAGCTCAAAAGTGAAAATTCAGTGCCGCTAATGGATGACGTAAACTTTCCACCATTGCGAGTTGAAAATTTTAAACAAAAAGTTGACAAAGTTGAGATTTCAAATCAATTTTTTTCTGAAAAGAAAGATTTTGATGTTGAAAAAGCCTTTAACCCCAATGTTCTAAACATTTTTGGAAAGATGGTCGATGGGAAGGTAAAAGGGGTTAAAGAATTTTATGAATCAAAGAGGAGAACTGATACACTGAGTGAAAATAACTCGGATGCACCTAAGGCTGGCCAGGCTTGGGTGTCACCATTCTTTGTCTGAAATCCTGACTTGCCGGAACTCCCAGGTTGGTATTGTGGAGTAGGAATCGACATCTTTCTTGAGAAATTAACATCTGTGATTTTTTGACTTACAAGTGGTTAATCAAGGACATTAAGTTGTACTTGAGTTAACTATCTTAAAAGTGGTATGATTATTGGAAATTGTTTTTGTGATAAACCTACAAGTGGTTGAAAAACAATGTGATGAAACCCCATGTTTGTGAAATGACTAATAAACAAATTTTCTGGAAAAACCATTTTGATTAAAACAAACTTAAGTGTTTTGAAATCATAGTGGGAAAATAGTTTGTTGTCAGGGGGAGTTCTGATTGTTTATGCCAAGTGAATGGTGAATTGAAGCAATTCGATATCAGGTTGTCATGTTTCTTGTACAGTTTGTTTTCAATTTTTCCTAGAAAATCAAAATTGAAACATATTTTGATTTTAGGGGGAGAAAATTTAAAAAAATTAGAAAATTTGAAAATGACAAAACCATTGAAAAATTAAAAATGAGTTTTGTTGAGACAAGAGGAAATGATAGTAAATCCGTGGACTATCACAACATGCTAAAGAAATGGAAAGTTCAAATGTGATAAACGGTCTCACTAAAGATGTGACGATAGGCTCAGCTAGACTAGTAGATTTGCGATAACGATACAAACTTAAATGAAAAAAACCTAGTTCTAGTGGGAAACACGGTTGAAAGCATAGTACTTAGTTTTGTCCTTCTTGACTGTGTACCTACTCAGTAATCGCTGAATGCTAAAATAGCATAAAAACCGGTCAGTTTGTGAACTTTCACAACTTGCTGAAAAAGTCACTGTGATTGTGCATTTCATTTTGCAAAGATTTAAACTTGTTTGATTTCTTTATTTTGTTTGAGCATTGGACATCCTCTGCGTATACGTGAGTATCGAACTGGATGTTAATGCCTAAACGTTCTGCGTTATTTTTCTTGGTGTTTCATTTAAATCTTGGATCACCTCTGCGTATATGTGAATATCGAACTGATGGTTAAGATTTAAACAATTTCAACTTGTTTTTATTTTTTTATTTTGTTTAAACATTGGACTTTCTCTGCGTATCGAAAGATCGACCTAATTGTTAATGTTTAAACATTCTGCATTGTTTTTGCACAAATCACAGTTGATGAAAGTTTAAAGGCATCACTTGAGTTAGTGTATTGCATGATGAGGGAATATGCTGAGATCGTGGGGTCCATAAGAATTTAGTGCAACATCAATATACCTTAACGTATCGGTAAGCATTTCGAAAGTTTTTAGATTGAGTTTAAGAGGACAATCATATCGTCAATCTATGTGAATTGTTTAGAACTTAAAGTGTTTAAAGCTCAACGATGCTTGTGATTTGTCAAAAACTGATATGATCCTCTTACACAAACTCACAAAAAGATGTTTGTATATAGTTTATTTCTTAAATCCAAAAAGAGTTTAGTGTGTTTTTAGCATAAAATTTTGAAAAATCCAAAAAGATTTTCGACAACTGATGTTGGAGAGCTGATATTCAAAATTCTAAGTGCTAAACAGGAAGAACAGAAGTTTGGGAAAGTTTGTTGGAAATGTGAATTGTTTTTTGAAATGACTAAATGGCTCATTAACTTGAAACCAATTTAATCATTTTAAATACAAGTGGTAAGCATAAAGATAACTCTTACTGTTGGTTAGAGTTTGTGCAGATCCCCGTGTCGAAGTCTGTGCAGAGTTAAAGCCAAGTTTCCGATACAAAACCTGTGAAAGTGCTATATCAGATTACGATCCCGGAATAACTTAAGGGGGAGTCTGTTAGCAAAGGGGAGATTGAAGAGTGAAAGTGCCAGATTCAGAATATGGAAGAATAGCTGATAATGGTGAGAAAAGAGAAAGAGAGAATTTGAAGAATGCTTCAGCGTCAAAGACTTTGGAAATAGTATGAAAGAGAGAGTTTGACGGATGCTTCAGTGTCAAATATTTTAGAGAAAGTAAGAAGACTGATCAAGACTGAAGTTTTGACGTACTGAAATCTCATACTGAAGACTCCGTCAACATCCAAGGGGGAGACTGTTAGTGCATATGTCTATTGACTTCGTCTTGTATCGAGTCTTGTAATAGAAATGATAGATCTAGGACACGTAGTACGAGGAAAATGGGAAATTTGCTAAAAAAGTCATTTCACACGAAATAGCCATTTCGTGCGAAATAGCAAGTGTCTATTTCGTGCGAAATAGCAAGTGTCAATTTCGTGCGAAATAGCAAGTGTCTATTTCGTGCGAAATAGCTTGGCTATAAATACTAGGTTTGATCATTTCATTTGTAACTTCAGATTTTGGTAGCGAAGCTCTGCCGGAGTGTCTCCTGATTGTAAAATGTTGTGTAATCAATACAAGAGACTGTTAAAGTGTATAACAAGCTGAACGAAGATCAAATCTTTGAATTCCACCTCTGATTTGATCCAAGAATTATTCTGAACGACTAATTTGGTCATGCAAACGATCCTACAGTTGTAACACTGATTGGATGGTTTTTAAGGAAAGAGTAATCAATACAAAACCATTTACAGCAGTGTTTTGAGAAACTTGGTCATTTTTGCGAATTGCTTATGCCAAATTTCACATTACTTCTGATCTAGTTTTCCTAAACATTAACACATAACCTGTCACACCCCCAAAATACCACATGTGGAAACCCCCGCGAGGCGTGTGACGTACCAGGATCTAGCCACCAATCACATTGAACTCATAACAAGATTTCAAATAAAAACTTTCATTCATTAACATAAAGTGTTACAAACATTAAATGTAATTCATCGTGTTCAGCGGAAGCATAAATCATTTGTTAAGTGTTTCATAAATCATATGCACGAAAACCATTAGGCTTGTCTCGTGATTAATGTATCTCGACCCATGAACACTCCAGCCTCCCAGACAACAAGTTCCAATGATAAATACCTGTAGACCTGCAAGCATGCAGAAAATTGTATCAGACAACGATGGGGATTTCACAGTTTTGTTAACACGGTTAGTTACCAGATATGAGTTTAAAACAATTCAGAGATTCGATGTTGTTAATAACTCGATTACCACAGATGGCTCCAGATTATTTGCCCTTCCCCAATGCTCTATCAAACATTGGTTAAGTGGTTAAGATAATTAGTTCACACCCGTCCTCGCCGGTACGGTGTGAGGGTGCCAAACTTAATAGCGTTATCAACTAATAACCCCGTTGCCTCCCCGGCAACCAATTCGGTATATGATGGGACTTAATGATAGATATGAGCGTATTAACCAACATCCCAGGTTTAACATTCCAGTCAAACCCATTTACCTGACATTCTTCCCCGGAACGTTTACCAGATGTCCCTCCCCGGGACGCATGCTTGGAAAAGAGCAGTGAACTCACCTTTGATTTGCTCGGTATGTTACGTTACATTACCCGTTCCATGTTGGTCAACCAAACCCTACCGTGGTTACCATAGACAATCAGTATAATGCTCACATATCCATAGTACATGCTACACGAGTATCATACAAGTAAAACACACGTCCTTATACAAGTCGTAACTGTTAATCATGCAACCCATTGATCCACAACGTTTATCGTAAAGTTACATAACAAGTGTATGGGTTTCATATGCCAATAAATCACATAACAGTACACGTATACTAGCAGGTTGCACTCAAGCATGAAACATGACAATTGACACATATTGACACTTTTAAGATTTGACAGTAGGTGTACTGCAGGTCCACGAAGAACCTGCAGCCTACAAAAGATCCCCACGAAGAACCATAGTACACGAAGGACCTAGTTTTTCGTTGACTAGTCTTCTGTTAACAACCATGCTTCTTCATCACCATCATTTATGACGAAGAAGGTCCTTCGTCATGAGATCTTTTGTCAATGTGCATTCCCACAAAGAACCATTCTTTGTGTGAATGCTGCATGATAGCAAACATAGACACAGTAAACAGTTTACACATAACAGGTATTCATGTCACATACTGTTTTGCATTATGAGTTCGTGCTTCACCTAAACACTTAACAGTTAATTCGCCGCTCACAAGAGTGTGTGGTTCAATCAGGTTAATGGCCTAATTGAGGTGTGCGGCCCAGTTACAAGTGTGCGATTGACCCCAAAGATTCCGTAACTGACACCCACATCCCGATCAATCCCGTGCACAGTTAATCCCCAACATTGACTATTCTACCCGTTTCCTTTTGAAATCATAACCACAACATTCATCATGCATTCATCTATTCAAGCAATAGCAAGTTACCATGTAGCAATTATATTGACATCTAGATCACATATCGACCATATCATCGAGTACCAATCATGATTTCACAGCCTTTGTGTCTCACTAATACCCCTAATCATTACTGAATCATTAGCGTATGATCATTAATCAAATCAAATCAACACAATCTACGAGATAAAAAAACTGTTGTTGTTGGTTATTCATCATCATTGTTCGTGTACATCAACCGATCTAATTGTTCTTTATTGTTAATTTGTTAATACCAATTCACCATAGTCTTGTAGCATCCCAACCAATGATTGATAATCCCTTTATTAATTGCTCATACCTGCTGTTTACAACATGTTAATAAATCAATCATGATCAATTCAGTTAGCAAACAATACCCTAACTCACGCTTTAACCCTACACATGCATATACCCTCAACACATAAACGCATAATCAGAAACAATAAAGAATAATAACATACTAACCGACTGCTAGGCTGAGGAAGAGTTGATACTTCGAAGGAGCGGGCTTCGAGTGATCAGAAGAAGGGGCTGCCGACGTTCACAAGTGGGAGAGAGTGTAACACCTGTGCCTTCACGGCCATCAAACAAATACCAAAGCAATGAAATATTGTATTTCATACTTGGTATTTGTAAAAATATGTGTATCATTTGCACATATCAATTCTTGTTCAATTTCAAACTCTAAATCGCTTTCTGGAAGGTTATACGCGCACCGATGCGTAAATATAACCAGTTTAATGCAACAAACACTCCGGAATAGTGACATAGGCTTAACATACCTTAAATAACCTTTACATAACTTAGAAATAAGTTTTGAAGGCTTTGGTATGGCAAAATCAAGTTAAATCGCTTACAGGGACTAAAGTTGACAAACTGCGAAAGTATGCCAATTTGAACTGTAACAGACATTCCGGAACATGACCATAAGTTAAACACACCTTAAATATCCTTTATATAGCTTAGAAATAGGCTTTGAGGGGTTCGGTGTGCTAAAATAAACTTTTGGGTCATTCAGGGACTAAAAGTGTCAAAAAGTGCACAAGTTTGCATTTTCGCGCATAACTTACGTTCTGAATACATCCGGACATCCAAAAATTTATGTGAACATGACTATATTATATTTTAGTGTTCGCCATAAGAAAAATCCATTCGTCGCGTCATTTGGATCGTTTTTCGCGCTTATGCGCATTCAGTCGTAATTAAGCGAACATCGCGTTCGTACGGCTAAACGAACCGACATCCGAGATATTTTTGAACACATTTTAAGTTCCCTATACTTTAACTTCATTTTAGAGCTTTGAAATGGGGTTAACGGGCCTTAAACGTGTCAAAAATGGCCTAAATACAGTTCAGGGACCAAAACTGTAATTCTGCCAAAGTTCACCCATACGATGCGTATGGTATATATACCATACGATGCGTATGGGGTCTTCAGACCAGATGCAGAGTACTTAACAGCCTGTTTTCAGCTGTTTTGCACTCCCTAACCCCTTGCCAAGTGTCCAATCCTTATGGTGGTGAGCATTTTGAGGCACCACAACTTCCCGACATGTGTACGGCCTTGATCGTGCCCTCCTTTACATGAAACAATCCTAACGGTTACCCGAAAACTATAAATACCCATCCACCCTCAACCCCAAAACCCACAAATCTGATTAAGAAAGCTCTAAGTTGGAACCTTCGTTTCATACCTGAGCTATTTTGATCTGGGATTAGCATTCGGGGACCCTTCGTAAGTATTCTTTCGTTCTTTTCCTTATTTTTACTGCTTTTCGAGTCAGAAAGTCAAACTTTGTTTGACTTTCAGCGTTGACCAGAAATGGTCAATGCGAAGTTCGGTTGAACTTCGCAACGTGATTGTAATCACGATGGTCATAGTCCCTTGGGACTATGCCTACTGATTACCACGTTGTCTAGGGTCGTAGGGTAAGCGATCTAATAAATCGCTTATACCTCGAACCCGACCCAGTTTGGTCGATCATTAGGATCCGACCAAACACATTAGGTGACCATAGTGTAGGGAATAACCTTCCGAGGTTATACCCTATGGTCACATCGTTTAAGTAGTTATATGATAGGTAGTTTATATGCCTTAGGTAAATTACCAGAATACCCTTTTCATGTATAATTGGTAATTAAGCATATGTAACCTAAACCTTTGTCACGTAACTGATTATGTAACATGTTTAGGCATATAATACTTGTCATAGGACTAGTTAGGCGGTCCGAACGCGTTTCACGCGCACGACGCGTTAAAGTAGCATAAGCTTCCTAAACGGGTCGTAATGGGTCGTAGACACTTAGGTTAAGTTTCATTTAGTATGTAGGCTTTGATTAACCATATCACATGAGTTCCTACACTCATTTGGTTTACAAACCCTCATGCTACCCAGTCTTCCGATTTAGGTCCGGTTTATTAATGTAGTTACCTATATTAGGTGCCGTTTGATTCCGTGATCTCTAGCTTTGTTTGGTTGTTACTCAAGGACTACTGAGCAATCTCAAGTGAGTACATAGACCCCTCTTTTACTGTTTTCCAAACTGTTTTGGGGTGGAACACATGTGCCTACTTGTTACTTTCATGCTTTCCTGTTTTCACATCATATACTGCTATGTTCGTTAGTACATTATAGTACATGATTTCATTACATTTTATGCTATTTATGTCCATTGCGTGCATACTTAGTACATTGTTTTTCATCACATGCTTACATTTTGGTATGACATTTGGTTTGTTTACATGGGACAATACATTCATTAACACCGATCATGCCGTTCGTTAGTAGGTAGTGGTACCATAGGAATTGACAACTCCCGTTCCGGACATCCCAGGGAAAGGGGATGAAAGGAATGACCGAATTCGATGACATTTAAGACAGATAAACCTTTAATTTGTTTAAAGGGTTTATCACCACAGTCGCAAGGCTTGGATGTATGCATTGGAACAACACCACATAAATGTACATATTCAGTATAGCATGCATATAGACATTTTAACATGATTGACCTTGATCATGCATTTTCACAAGACATAATGTTGATTTAAACTACGTTTTACTTCAGTACTATGTTCTTGTGCATATGGTTTAGTTGACACATTTCGCTAGCCATACAGGACATTTTGACATAGACATTAGACATAGACATTTTAACATGATTGACCTTGATCATGCATTTTCACAAGACATAATGTTGATTTAAACTACGTTTTACTTCAGTACTATGTTCTTGTGCATATGGTTTAGTTGACACATTTCGCTAGCCATACAGGACATTTTGACATAGACATTAGACATAAACATTTTAACATGATTGACCTTGATCATGCATTTTCACAAGACATAATGTTGATTTAAACTACGTTTTACTTCAATACTATGTTCTTGTGCATATGGTTTAGTTGACACATTTCGCTAGCCATACAGGACATTTTGACATAGACATTAGACATAGACATTTTAACATGATTGACATTAATCATGCATTTACACAAAACATAACGTTGATTTAAACACAGTTTTACTTCAATACCTTGTTTTTGTGCATTTCACCTATGGTTTAGTTGATGCGTTTTCACTAGCCATACATATCATTTAGGTTACACATTACATGATTTACATTGATCATGCATTTTGACATATTATTCAATACATTTGACAAATTCATTTATACATGGACAATTTACATTGTTGGTTTGGTTTGATTAAGTGATTAAGTAACGATGCGGGTGTAATATGATACAAGCATGGTGGATACGCCGCTGGTACTTCCTATATATAAGTGTTTGTATGGTATTACATGTCGTAGCGTTATTTGAATCATTTCAGTTTGAGACATAGAACATTTTATGCAAATAACATATTTTTCACAAGACATTGATTTACAAACAACTTAACTTATACAAACTCATTTTTACATGGCTATTCATTTAACCATGCATTATTCACTTATTTATATGTATCATCTGAACTTATTGTTTTTCAAATGATTTACAAAGACAAAGCAAATTACAAGGTTCATGACTAAACATTTTCTCAAACATAAGTCATGAAACCTATTTTCACAAAACCTATGTATCTCACCGGCATTTTTATGCTGACGTACCATATTTTCACATGTGTTTCAGGAAATGAAGCATAGGATTGATCAAGATACACTTAGGCGGACATGGGCCTTAGTGACAATAAAAGATGCAGACTAGTTAATTATGTTGTATTTTCATGTTTGTTTAGACATTGTAACACTTATATTGAATAAATCGAAACTTTAATTTCCATGGTTGTGAAACATTAATTCTGTTGCAACACGCCCCGATGTTTCCGCCGCGATTTGTTGTTTTACGCGGTCGGGGTGTGACAGAAAAAGATGGTATCAGAGCCAATGGTTATAGGGAATTAGGTTATTAGTAATGCTTTGACCTAGTCTATAACCTTCTTAGGACCCTAACGCGAGTTTACTTGCGTTTAGTCATAAAACAATACCGTCACCTATCCTTAGGCGACGATCACAACAAGAACATAAAATTCAAAACCGCTTTGAAAACTAATCATCTGTTCTAGGATGATTGATTACTAGGTTTTGAACCCTCTATTGTAAGGTTTTGAACTCTCTATTATACGGTTTTGAACCCATTTGAGTTTTCAAAATCTCGTCAAGGTTTTGGGTTTTAAATAATGTGAACACGTGCAAACTGGAAGGGTGAATGCCTGTATTCTGGGTTTTCTGTCTAGGCAAGCACTTCGTATACATCTCATCAGACGCGAGACCAGTTGTGCTTACCTGGGAATTCTTGGGATGAGTGTTCACTTATAGGCGAGCATGTCTTCGCGATACATTATTTTTGACCTATTTACTTTGATTTATCACCATCTCATTTGTTTGCCTTAGGTAACAAACAAATGATCACAATTTTCATTCGTTACCATTCTGTATTGATTATCCAATAACTTTTCACTCGTTTCTTTCTCTGTCTTTCATTTTCTTCTAGAATGTCTATTCCTCTTGGCACTGATCAAATGCCCGAGCGAACAGCCAAATTTGTCCAGCAAATTGGCGAAGTGATTCAGAGGACTGTGGATTTAGGTATTGCCATGGCTCGTCTTAACAATGAAGCCTCTCGTCTCGACAATGAAGCCACTCAAGAGCCACTGAAGAAAGCAGAAGTCAAGACTGCACCAAAGTCAAGGAAGCGTAAGGCTTCAATGAAACCCGCAGCGGTTACACCTAATCAAGCGGGACCTAGCCAGGTAGCGATGCCACCAGCTAGGAAGCCGTACTTGGGAGCTGCCCCATGGTGCAAGCGATGTAACCGTCATCATTTAAACCTCATACCCTGCTCCCAATGTACCTACTGTGGACGGTGGGGACATTTGATTAACACATGCCGCTTTGTTGCCCAACACAAAGCTGCTACAAACCTTGCTGCTAACCAACCCCAAGTCAACCCAACTCAAGCTCGTTTTCCGCGTGGTACTTGCTACAACTGTGGAGATACGAGCCATTTCAGGAACAACTGCCCAAAGCTTGCTAATGCAAATCCAACCCTTGGATGAGCATTCGGCTGAACAAAGGATATTGCTGTCTTATGCCTTTGTTTCTTTTGTTCTCGTGTTTTGTGAAACAATATGTCTTGTTCATAAATAAAAGTTGTTGTTCACAATTCTGATATACAAGTATAATTACATGTGTGTATGACTTTTCCTATGATACCTACATCAAGGAACTATATTCCTTACAAACTACTTTTGTGATTCTCTCTTTCAAATGATCGCTCATGTTTCCCTTGAACATTCTAAGTACTCGTTTCATTCTAAGAAACGAAGTACATGAAATATAGTGAAACTATGAGTAATCATGCTTCTGCACATCTGTGCCTTTGAATCCTTGGTTAGATAACTAAGGGTATTTCCAAATCTCATACCCATTACATTTTGATTTTTCAACATACACAGTACAAGTATTTCAAAACAATCTTCATGATCTCAAAACACTTCATATAGTTTGAAAACAATTTTTTCTAGATGCATTGTCTATGTTATTTCAAAAACATTGGCCATGTTATCAAAACCAACCTTTCTAATTTCAAAATATTTCATATAGTCTGAAGACAATATTAACACAATACATTTTCTGATCAAGTGCATGATTTCGAAAAGCATCATTCATGTCTTTCAAAAACCTTATACATAATTTCAAAATTCATCTCGCATGATTTTAAAACATTTTTGTAAATATATCTACCTAATACACCTACTTTATGATTTCAAAAAGTATTATATATAAGGTTTCAAAAACGTTAAACACATTTTTCTTAAAAGAACCCCATGCATAGTTTTCAAAAATATTTTCCTCATACATTGACTTAACCTTCAAAATTCTGCTTCATATGTCGCCTTGACATATCAAGCATCTCAACTTCTTAAGCATTTTACATCATGTTTTGACCTAAGCACGTCCAGTGCAAGGTTTCAAAACATCTCCAACTTTTAAATCCATATGGGATCTTTTTATCCTCACAATTAGATCCTTGTGGATGATCATGATTCAAATCAGAGTCCTTAATTGGATTCTTTATATACCTTAATTCGAACATTTCGAGTTCTAGTAATCGAAATCGAATTTTCTTTTTGAATCTTTCTATCTTTATAGTTGGATTCTCGAAAATGTTTAAAGTACCAAATGAAATCCACAAGATGGATTCCTAGTGTGCTTTAAATGCATGTACTCTGTTAGCAGAACAAACTTCTAGTTAGCAATTTTGTGGTTATGTGACTATGTGTTTATTCATCTTATGTTTTCTTTCATGCATTTTTGTGTTTTTAATACTCTGGATATTCGTTATCCAAATCCTCACAGGATCTTTCATATCTTCATATGAGAGATTCGTAGCAGGATATTCAAAGGTACTACCTTAAATCCTTAATGGGCTTCTATGTAATAGTTAAGACCCTTGGATTTATATAGTACCACTCCAGACCCTTTTTAGTGGTCTAGTCTAAAGGATTAATTCACAATTTGGTTAAAGAATGACATCTAGTGATGTAGCTGGACAGACTCCTTGATAGTCTATTTAGATCATTTATTGATCTAGTCTACGGGACTCTATGGCGGTCTAGTCACACTCATCACAGGATTGTTCATTTGGTTTTACCCTACGCATTATAAAATAGACTGTGTGAACTATGCAAGGAATTGTCTAATTATGGACGCGTACATAATTATGAAATTTAGTGCACAGAAACCCAGTAAGATTTATTATGTGTAAGAACCGATAGTGACAACAATAACGAAATGAGAACGATGTAATGGAGGTACGGTGGACGCACCAATGACGCTTCATATACTAGTATATAAGTGTCCCTCTTACATTGCAAACATAATGTTATTAAGGTTACTAGAAGTTCAAGAACCCTAACCAATGTTGTTCGATCTTTTCAACTTCATGTTTTTAAGCTCTCACAAGTTTCCTCTAAATAAATTTCGGGACGAAATTTCCTAAAGTAGGGGAGACTGAAACACCTGTGCCTTCACGGCCATCAAACAAATACCAAAGCAATGAAATATTGTATTTCATACTTGGTATTTGTAAAAATATGTGTATCATTTGCACATATCAATTCTTGTTCAATTTCAAACTCTAAATCGCTTTCTGGAAGGTTATACGCGCACCGATGCGTAAATATAACCAGTTTAATGCAACAAACACTCCGGAATAGTGACATAGGCTTAACATACCTTAAATAACCTTTACATAACTTAGAAATAAGTTTTGAAGGCTTTGGTATGGCAAAATCAAGTTAAATCGCTTACAGGGACTAAAGTTGACAAACTGCGAAAGTATGCCAATTTGAACTGTAACAGACATTCCGGAACATGACCATAAGTTAAACACACCTTAAATATCCTTTATATAGCTTAGAAATAGGCTTTGAGGGGTTCGGTGTGCTAAAATAAACTTTTGGGTCATTCAGGGACTAAAAGTGTCAAAAAGTGCACAAGTTTGCATTTTCGCGCATAACTTACGTTCTGAATACATCCGGACATCCAAAAATTTATGTGAACATGACTATATTATATTTTAGTGTTCGCCATAAGAAAAATCCATTCGTCGCGTCATTTGGATCGTTTTTCGCGCTTATGCGCATTCAGTCGTAATTAAGCGAACATCGCGTTCGTACGGCTAAACGAACCGACATCCGAGATATTTTTGAACACATTTTAAGTTCCCTATACTTTAACTTCATTTTAGAGCTTTGAAATGGGGTTAACGGGCCTTAAACGTGTCAAAAATGGCCTAAATACAGTTCAGGGACCAAAACTGTAATTCTGCCAAAGTTCACCCATACGATGCGTATGGTATATATACCATACGATGCGTATGGGGTCTTCAGACCAGATGCAGAGTACTTAACAGCCTGTTTTCAGCTGTTTTGCACTCCCTAACCCCTTGCCAAGTGTCCAATCCTTATGGTGGTGAGCATTTTGAGGCACCACAACTTCCCGACATGTGTACGGCCTTGATCGTGCCCTCCTTTACATGAAACAATCCTAACGGTTACCCGAAAACTATAAATACCCATCCACCCTCAACCCCAAAACCCACAAATCTGATTAAGAAAGCTCTAAGTTGGAACCTTCGTTTCATACCTGAGCTATTTTGATCTGGGATTAGCATTCGGGGACCCTTCGTA
Source organism: Helianthus tuberosus (assembly GCA_030545235.1). Lineage (NCBI taxonomy): Eukaryota > Viridiplantae > Streptophyta > Magnoliopsida > Asterales > Asteraceae > Helianthus > Helianthus tuberosus. The sequence goes on from JARYGA010036071.1 coordinate 610,547, forward strand.
AGTATTCTTTCGTTCTTTTCCTTATTTTTACTGCTTTTCGAGTCAGAAAGTCAAACTTTGTTTGACTTTCAGCGTTGACCAGAAATGGTCAATGCGAAGTTCGGTTGAACTTCGCAACGTGATTGTAATCACGATGGTCATAGTCCCTTGGGACTATGCCTACTGATTACCACGTTGTCTAGGGTCGTAGGGTAAGCGATCTAATAAATCGCTTATACCTCGAACCCGACCCAGTTTGGTCAATCATTAGGATCCGACCAAACACATTAGGTGACCATAGTGTAGGGAATAACCTTCCGAGGTTATACCCTATGGTCACATCGTTTAAGTAGTTATATGATAGGTAGTTTATATGCCTTAGGTAAATTACCAGAATACCCTTTTCATGTATAATTGGTAATTAAGCATATGTAACCTAAACCTTTGTCACGTAACTGATTATGTAACATGTTTAGGCATATAATACTTGTCATAGGACTAGTTAGGCGGTCCGAACGCGTTTCACGCGCACGACGCGTTAAAGTAGCATAAGCTTCCTAAACGGGTCGTAATGGGTCGTAGACACTTAGGTTAAGTTTCATTTAGTATGTAGGCTTTGATTAACCATATCACATGAGTTCCTACACTCATTTGGTTTACAAACCCTCATGCTACCCAGTCTTCCGATTTAGGTCCGGTTTATTAATGTAGTTACCTATATTAGGTGCCGTTTGATTCCGTGATCTCTAGCTTTGTTTGGTTGTTACTCAAGGACTACTGAGCAATCTCAAGTGAGTACATAGACCCCTCTTTTACTGTTTTCCAAACTGTTTTGGGGTGGAACACATGTGCCTACTTGTTACTTTCATGCTTTCCTGTTTTCACATCATATACTGCTATGTTCGTTAGTACATTATAGTACATGATTTCATTACATTTTATGCTATTTATGTCCATTGCGTGCATACTTAGTACATTGTTTTTCATCACATGCTTACATTTTGGTATGACATTTGGTTTGTTTACATGGGACAATACATTCATTAACACCGATCATGCCGTTCGTTAGTAGGTAGTGGTACCATAGGAATTGACAACTCCCGTTCCGGACATCCCAGGGAAAGGGGATGAAAGGAATGACCGAATTCGATGACATTTAAGACAGATAAACCTTTAATTTGTTTAAAGGGTTTATCACCACAGTCGCAAGGCTTGGATGTATGCATTGGAACAACACCACATAAATGTACATATTCAGTATAGCATGCATATAGACATTTTAACATGATTGACCTTGATCATGCATTTTCACAAGACATAATGTTGATTTAAACTACGTTTTACTTCAGTACTATGTTCTTGTGCATATGGTTTAGTTGACACATTTCGCTAGCCATACAGGACATTTTGACATAGACATTAGACATAGACATTTTAACATGATTGACCTTGATCATGCATTTTCACAAGACATAATGTTGATTTAAACTACGTTTTACTTCAGTACTATGTTCTTGTGCATATGGTTTAGTTGACACATTTCGCTAGCCATACAGGACATTTTGACATAGACATTAGACATAGACATTTTAACATGATTGACCTTGATCATGCATTTTCACAAGACATAATGTTGATTTAAACTACATTTTACTTCAATACTATGTTCTTGTGCATATGGTTTAGTTGACACATTTCGCTAGCCATACAGGACATTTTGACATAGACATTAGACATAGACATTTTAACATGATTGACATTAATCATGCATTTACACAAAACATAACGTTGATTTAAACACAGTTTTACTTCAATACCTTGTTTTTGTGCATTTCACCTATGGTTTAGTTGATGCGTTTTCACTAGCCATACATATCATTTAGGTTACACATTACATGATTTACATTGATCATGCATTTTGACATATTATTCAATACATTTGACAAATTCATTTATACATGGACAATTTACATTGTTGGTTTGGTTTGATTAAGTGATTAAGTAACGATGCGGGTGTAATATGATACAAGCATGGTGGATACGCCGCTGGTACTTCCTATATATAAGTGTTTGTATGGTATTACATGTCGTAGCGTTATTTGAATCATTTCAGTTTGAGACATAGAACATTTTATGCAAATAACATATTTTTCACAAGACATTGATTTACAAACAACTTAACTTATACAAACTCATTTTTACATGGCTATTCATTTAACCATGCATTATTCACTTATTTATATGTATCATCTGAACTTATTGTTTTTCAAATGATTTACAAAGACAAAGCAAATTACAAGGTTCATGACTAAACATTTTCTCAAACATAAGTCATGAAACCTATTTTCACAAAACCTATGTATCTCACCGGCATTTTTATGCTGACGTACCATATTTTCACATGTGTTTCAGGAAATGAAGCATAGGATTGATCAAGATACACTTAGGCGGACATGGGCCTTAGTGACAATAAAAGATGCAGACTAGTTAATTATGTTGTATTTTCATGTTTGTTTAGACATTGTAACACTTATATTGAATAAATCGAAACTTTAATTTCCATGGTTGTGAAACATTAATTCTGTTGCAACACGCCCCGATGTTTCCGCCGCGATTTGTTGTTTTACGCGGTCGGGGTGTGACAGAGAGTTTAGGGTTTTGGTGTTCGCGGTGACAATTTGTGAGGGATTATACAGACTAAATGGCAATCAGGCCCAATCTGTGCCATGAACAAACCTGGGCCGAGGCCCTTTTTGGCGACCTCTGGGCGAAGAACTGTTGGATCGTTGTATAACCCGAATGAATTGTTCAGAAGATTTTTGAGTCAGAATCAAAGGCAGAATCAATGATTCTAACTTAATACAACTTGATTTTCCCTAATTATCTTCTTTTTATTGATTTCCCAGATTTTACAGATCATTTGACAAATCGGCAGCACCTCGGCTCTGAAATTAGAAAGTTACAAATGACAACCAAGCTCAGGTATATATAGGGGTAGTGATTTCGTACGAAACCAACCTTTCTATTTCGTACGAAATCAACATTGCTATTTCATGCGAAATACCACTGTTACATGCAAACCCTAATTTCTAACCTACTGAGCACTAGTTTATCCTATCTAGATACAAGACTCTATAAAGACGAAGTTCATAGACATCTAACAGACTCCCCCTTGGATGTTAACGAAGTCTTTTAGCAACAAATCTTCTGTCTTTAGTCTTGATCTTTCTTCTCATTCTCTCCAATTTGTCTAACACTGTAAGCTTCCTTTAATCTCTATCTTCTAACTCTCCTTTGAATGATCCAGAATACAGACTCCCCCTTTCGATATGCTGGAGCTCGAATTCTTGTTCAAATTTTACATAGACTTAGCCATGGAGATCTCGCTTTACTCGCAGACTCCCCCTTAAGCCATTCTGGGATCATAGTCTGGCTCTCACAGGTTTACAGATTCAGGATCAATTCCTGGCTCTATTCTGCATCTTCTCAGGATTCAAAACCTGGCTAACCTGCACATCCTCTATTCAAAACATAAATTTCACAAATTTCAAAGTTTGACAAATTTAAGAATCTCTTGCAAAAATTACTCAGGTTTGGTATCAATTTAATGAACCATTTAAACATTTCAAAATCACTTTTCTTCTAAACAAACTCTCCCAATCCTGTGTTCATCATGTTTAGCACTCGGAATTTTGAAAATCAACTCTTCAACATCAGTTGTCAAAAATATTTTTGGATTTTCAAAATTTTATGCTAAAAACTACTAAAATCTTTTTGGATTTTTGTTTTTATAGAAATGCAGTAAAAAGTATTTACAGACAATATTTTTGTGAGTTTGTGTAAGAGGATCATATCAGTTATTGAGACACATCACAAGTACCGTTAAGCTTTAATCATTTTAAGTTTTAAACGATTCACGTAGATTGACGATATGATTGTCCTCTTAAACTCAATCTAAAAACTTTCGAAATGCTTACCGATACATTAAGGTATATTGATTTTGCACTAAATTCTTATGGACCCCACGATCTCAGCATATTCCCTCATCATGCAATACACTAACTCAAGTAATGCCTTTAAACTTTCATCAACTGTGATTTGTGCAAAAACAACGCAGAATGTTTAAACATTAACAATCAGGTCGATCTTTCGATACGCAGAGAAAGTCCAATGTTTAAACAAAATAAAAAAATAAAAACAAGTTGAAATTGTTTAAATCTTAACCACCAGTTCGATATTCACATATACGCAGAGGTGATCCAAGATTTAAACGAAACACCAAGAAAAATAACGTAGAACGTTTAGGCATTAACATCCAGTTCGATACTCACGTATACACAGATGATGTCCAATGCTCAAACAAAATAAAGAAATCAAACAAGTTTAAATCTTTGCAAAATGAAATGCACAATCACAGTGACTTTTTCAGCAAGTTGTGAAAGTTCACAAACTGACCGGTTTTTATGCTATTTTAGCATTCAGCGATTACTGAGTAGGTACACAGTCAGGAAGGACAAAACTAAGTACTATGCTTTCAACTGTGTTTCCCACTAGAACTAGGCTTTTTCATTTAAGTTTGTATCGTTATCGCAAATCTACTAGTCTAGCTGAGCCTATCGTCACATCTTTAGTGAGACCGTTTATCACATTTTAACTTTACAATTCTTTAGCATACTGTGACAGTCTAACTGATATACTATCATTTCCTCTTTTTCACAACAAAAACTCATTTTTGATTTTTCGATGTTTTTTTTTGATTTTTTTAGATTTTATCATGTTTTTGGATTTTCCAAATTTTCAAAATTTCTAAAATTTTATTAGTCTCCCTAAAATCAAAATATGTTTCAATTTTGATTTTTTTTTTTGGAAAATTTGAAAACAAACTGTACAAAGAAAATGACAACAATGATGTGAATCACTTCAATTCTCCATCCTCTTGGCATAAACAATCAGAACTCCCCCTGACAACAAACTATTTTCCCATTATAATTTCAGAACACTTAAGTTTGTTTTAATCAAAATGGTTTTTCCAGAAAATTAGTTTTGTGTGTCTTTTCACCTACACGGGTTTCATCACATAGTTCTCTTAACCATTTAAAAATTTAACAATTTTAGGATCTCAAACAAACACTTGTAGGAAAGATAAATCAAGTACAATTGAATGTCCTTGATTAATCCTTTATAAGTCGAAATATCACCTAAGTGAATTTCTCAAGAAAGATGCTGATTCCTGCTCCACGCTTAACAACCTGGGAGCTCCAGCAAGTCAGGTTTTTATTTGAAGAGATCCACCCAAGCCTGATGGTCCTTGGGTGCTTTTGAGTTTCTGTTTAACAATGGTGAACAATTTGTATCATCCATTGTTAGAACCGAATTCTCACTTTTTACCTCAACAGATGGCTCATCTGACTTTGACGAGTCAGTTTCATTGCCTGAACGTGGCTCTTTTGCTTCTGAAGAAACAAATTCATTGCCAGAAGATGGCTCTTTTGTTTTTGTAGAAACAAATTCATTGCCATCCTTCATTGGAATCCAATCCTCACAAGATTTAGGCTTTCCAAATTCATCAACATGTAACGTGAAAAACCTTTCACAGTCCTTTTCATACTTAAAAACTTTGATAAAGACTTTATCAGAAAAATTAACTTTCATTGATTTTTCACCAGTTTGATTAGGTAATTTTTCTTTCTTTATCTTCCCTTTTGTCCTCAGATTTGCATCTGATGAATTCATGTTTCTTGGCTTATCATGTTTTGTTGAGTAAGATGATTCATCAGAACTTTTATTTGATTTACTAGTTGTACCCGAGGACAAGATCTTTTCGAGATACTCTCTTGGATTCTTCCTCTTCTTCCTTAGTCTGTCTTTTTGCCCTTGTGACAGTTCACCTTCTGTTCTTTAGGCTTTTCTTCGACTTTGACTGTTCTCTTTACCTTTCTCTGAGATTCAACCCTCGATCTTCCCCTTGATCTCATTGGGCAATCTCTGGCAATATGAACTTTGATTTGACAATCATAGCATCTTCTTGTCTCAAATCTCTGACTTTGGCAGTTAACAACAATGTGTCCTTGAGAACCACATGTGTAACACACTTTGTTATCATACCTTTCTCCTTTTCCAAACCACACACTCAGATCATAACATTTTTTGGCTTTGTGGTATTCATGTCTCCTCTTTCTATCCTCACAAGGATTTATCTTTGAAAAACCTTCATTCCTTCTTCTCCCATAAGCTTGATTTGACTTTTGAGCAGTGTGGTCAAACCTGCACCACTTATTACCAACTTTTTGTGAGTTTTGATTTTCAATTTTTTGTAGTTTTTCATAATGATTGGATGATTGAACTGATGATCTTTTATTGTTGTTTTGAAAATTTTTCGAATTTTTAACATTTTGTTTTTGTTCTACATTCTTCTTAACAGGTTTTTGCTTTGAGCATTCACCTATTTCAGTAGAATGTAAAACAGTATCTTGAAATTTTTCTTTTAGTTCCAAAAATATTTTCCTTTTCTTTTCTTTATCATCAGTTTTATCATCACAATCTTCAATTACCACTTTGTCATAATTTGTGACATTGTCACTTATTGGAATTTCATTGATCGGTTTTGGACATATATGATCCAGTATAGATGAGGAAGTCACAAAACCTTTCAATTTATTTTCTAACTCTTCAATTTTATTTTTAGCACATTCAACTTCTTTTTCAAGCCGAATGATATTCTCAAGATGAGAATTTATTGAAATTTATTTTTCAATATTATTATTAATAAAAATAGATTTTTCATTTTCTAAAATTTCTATTTGATTTTGAAAATCTTTTTCATTTTCTTTTAAATTTTTATTTTCCAATGTCAAACTCTCCACATCTTTCAAAAATTTGACATTGTTGACTTCAGATCTAACACATTTTGAGCACACTGCTTCAGAACTTGACGTTTCATTTTTCTCGGATTCTTCATTCTTTGACATTCCCTCTATCTTCTTCTTGTATGTTCCTGCAAGAAAAATTTTAACAAAATCAAGAGGATTCATATTTTCATCTAAAAAACAACCTCTCCTGAAATCATATTTCATAACAGATCTTGCATTTAAACATATTCTGATTCTTCTGATTATTTCAAGGATCACATCCAAACTTATATTATCTAAGTTCTAAGCTCTCTGATGTGTGTTCTAAGCTCTCTGATGAAATCATTTGGACTAAAATTTTAGAACCTAGAATCCTTTTTCAGTTTACTCAAAAATTCATCCCACTTTGAAGGTAACGCATCTGCAAATTTTGATATCTTTTCAGCATCTAATATCTTTATCTCATACCTTCTGAAATTGTTAAGTAATTCATCATGTCACTTTTCCAAATCATTAAACTTTTCATATTTCCTACACAAAAAATATTAAGATCTTATAACCCAAACATCCTTTTTCTCATCTTCTATCCTGTGATCCCAATACATATCAAACCAATCATTTATTCTTCCAAGTATAACGTTTTCCTTTTCGTCAAACATTTTAATCACACTTCAAACAATCTGATTTGATGCGAATTGATACTTTCACACGAAATAACACCTTCACATGAAATGAAACTTTCACGCGAAATGACTTTCAAGCGGAATAACTATTTCATGCGGAATACCCAAACGAAATCATACTTTTCAAGCGAAATAGTCCTTTGGTACGAAATAGAAGTCTATTTCGTACAAAATGAAACCCAAACAGTTGATTTCGTGTGAAATGAAATCACAGATGTTGATTTCGTGCGAAATGAGGTTCCAGATGTTGTTTTTGTGCGAAATGATATGCTGATTTCGTGCGAAATGAATTCTACCAGTTCGATTTATTGCGAAATGAAAAAGATGATTTCATGCGAAATCACTCAATCGCCACATTTTTGTCAAATTGATCAGTTTTTAGGTCGAATTAAGGTCTGATTCTTTCAAGGATTGATTAATACTGTGTTTTGCTTGTTATGTGAAGAAATCAGTCCATTTTAACCATAAAATCCTGATTAATTTTGAAAAGAATGAGTAGAAGTGAGAAAATCAGATGAAAACAAGCTGAATCGATATGAACTCTTCCTACTGAGCTCTGATACCACTTGTTGGATCGTTGTATGACCCGAATGAGTCATTCAGAAGAGTTTTGAGTCAGAATCAAAGGCGGAATCAATGATTCTAACTTAATACAGGTTGATTTTCCCTAATTATATTCTTTTTATTGATTTCAAAGCTTTTACAGATCGTTTAACAAATCGGCAGCACCTCGGCTCTGAAATCGGAAAGTTACAAATGACAACCAAGCTCAGGTGTATATAGGGGTGGTGATTTCGTACGAAACCAACCTTGCTATTTCGGACGAAATCAACATTGCTATTTCGTGTGAAATACCACTGTTTCATTTCGTACGAAATAGCTCTGGCTATTTCGTGCGAAATACCCCTAATACATGCAAGCCCTAATTTCTAACCTACTAAGCACTGGTTTATCCTATCTAGATACAAGACTCTATAAAGACGAAGTTAACAGACATCTATGCACCAACAAGAACCTTCTTCGCCATAAGGTGTTTGGGGCGAAGAACTCCAGTTCTTCGTCGACATGGGTCTTTCGTGATTCATGTGTGGTCCCATGTTATGTCTAAACGTTAAACATTCACACTCCTAAATTAACCAAACGTAATAATACTTTAATCATCCGAATATCGGGCACATGATACAATGTAAAACGAATTGTGAAAACAGGATTGTGAAACAAGTGATACGTAGAGGAAGGATCTTGAGATCTCAGGTTGTCACATCAACCCCAACTTGAAAGGAATTTCGTCCAGAAATTTAATAAGTCATCACAGGGGAGTGGAGCGATAAATGGAGTGATGGATCAAGATGGCGATGAATCAAGATGACTATGGATTTTCCTCAGGTGCCACATCATCCCCAACTTGAAAGGGAATTTCGTCCCGAAATTCACCAGTCTCGTCAGAATTTGGTTTCGCCGCTTTGAACAGTTGCGGATACTTGAGCTTCATCTGATCCTTGTGTTCCCACGTGAACTCCGGTCCACGTCTAGAGTTCCAACGAACTCTGGTCCACACCCTCCTAGGGTGAGACTTTCAACATGACACATTTGCCTGCACTGAACTTCCAGTGTTTGTTAAGTTTATCAGCCTTTCTGGCGGTCACGCGTTGCCACCAACAATTTCCGATCTAACCCATCTTCTCAAGAGTTTCGAGTACAAGTCCTGGACCTGTGGTTATGTTGTCACCAACCTTAGTCTAACAAGGAGATTGGCATTATTGTCTATGCAATGCTTCAAACAGAGCTGTCTGAATACTAGAATGGTAATTGTTGGAGTAGAACTCAACCAAAGGTAAGTGCCCTTCCAATTTTTACAAAAGTCAATCCCACACACGCTCGCAGCATGTCCTAGAGTGTCTAGATGGTTCGTTTACTCTGACCATCTTTCTAACGGTGCTAGGTAGTGCTCATGTCTAGACGTGAGCCATAGGATTTGTGTGCTGTTTGCCACAAATCGAGTATAAACGCGGATCACAATTAGAGATAGTAGAAGTTGGCACCTCGTGCCTAGAAATCACCTCTCTTAGAGGAATATTCACAAGCTGTGAAGACTCGTCAGTTTCCTTGATTGCAAGAAAGTGTGCTAGTTACGCGAGACAATTAACGATCACCTAGGTGATACCGTTTCCGTTTCGAGTTTCAAGTAAACCAGTGACAAAATACATGGCAATCTATTCTCATTTCCATATGGGTGTTCCTAGTTGCGGACATAAACCAGAAGGTTTCTAATATTCCACCTTGACCTTCGCGCAGGCCACTCATTATTCACATGCATTGCTATGTGGGCCTTCATGCCTGGTCATCAGTACCAGATTTATAAATCCTAATATTTCCTATTAAAAACCAGACGACTAGAATATCGAGGCTGGTGTGCTTTGCTCGACACAAGTTCCCTACGGTAGCCGTATAGTGGGATCCATATTCGTTCCATGAAGCAGCGAATATCGTCCGGCTTGCCAAAAGTTGTTCCTCCATGTCCCACATGGACCCAACTTGAAAATTATCTTCCTTTAGTGCTTCGGTTTGAACAGGGCGAATCGGATCGGGTAGGCTAGAGTCACTGGTGTGTTGCGAGGCTCGTACACGTTTAGGTTTCACAGTCGAAATCATTCAAAAGTTCCATCCAGCGATGCCATCACATGTTTAGCTTTTTTGAAACACAGGAGGCCCTTGTGATCGGTCTAAGTAGTGCATTTGGTACCGTCCAAATAATGCCTCTGATTTGAATCTAAAGACCATAGTTTCCACCGCAGGTTGTGACTCGTGCAATTCCTCTTTGTATATCCACCACGTAAGTCATCACGTCCTCGTGTTGTGTTACGATCTGAGTTTGAATGATTGTGTTTTGTTAAACTAAATGTTTAAGAATTGTAAATGATTTGCAGCGGAAACAGATGAAATAACTTTCACACACAATCAAACAGGAGTATTGCTTTTAACAAACATGATAAACATTGAATCGAATGATTAAATTTATTTCAATCTTCAATACAAATGCATGTAAGAACTACAAAATCCCCCTCAGCTCTAACTCACTTGGATTTGCTTGTGCAGAAATGACGAAGGGTGGAAAGAGCTAATAGAACAGTACAGGGTACTGCTCTATTTATAGTGCACAAGCAAACCACTGAGCATCTTTGCTGACATCACCATGAAAGTGACATCTAACTTCCTAACAACCTGAAACTACTGGTCTAATATAACTACTGCTTGGCTAACTACTGATTACAATACATAAGAAAGGAAAGACTAAACTACTGCTTTCTCATTCCACTGTTGTGACTCCAGCAGTACTTTGTTTCTTCAATAGTGCTTGACCCAAAACAGTAGATTGATCATCAGGGCTTTAGTCTTCATCAGTCTTCACACTTGGTTAGTTGTTTGTAGAACAACAGTTTATACAAGGACAGTGGATTCAGGCCATCAGTTGTTAGAACCACTTTCAAGGGGAGATAATGAAATACAAACTTCTGCTTATTCTAGATCCACTGCTCTGATCCAGTTTTGGATTTAATCAACTGTTCCTCTGGTAGGGTTCAATCCCAACAATCTCCCCCTGGAACAGATGATGCCAAAACCCTTCATTATTGTGGAACTTTATTGTCTCATCAACAGTTCCCTTATTTGTCCTTTGAGTTGTAATTCAAAGTCTAGGGCATCTGTGTCATCCTCATCCCTGCACAGTGTAAGATCAAGGAGATCTTGCAGATCTTCAATACTCAGGCCCAGAGCTTGTTCCCATGATATTTTCTTCACCTCACCACTGGATTTGATCATAGTCAATACGTGGGTCTATTTGTCAGTCCCCACTTTAGTATTTTTTTTTAATCCAGTGGGTTTCTTGGGAGAGATTTATTAGCTGATGAGTTTGGAGATTGAGGCCTTGTGATAACAGACTGAGCAGTGCTTTGAGCTTTAGAAAGTTCAGGATTTTCAGCTATCATTTGTTTTAGAACCATTTTTATAACTTCATCACCTGCTGCCAAATCTGCAGGTGTTTCTGCATCCATCTGTTTTTGCTTCCTTCTTTGATAAAGGTTAGCACCAAGTGGAGCAGTGGATCTTTTGATGGGCAACTTTGGTGGTCTTTCCGGAACCACTATTTCTGGATACTCAGGCTTTTGTGGAACTCTTGGATCTTTCTTTCTAAGGATTTCCAGCCTTTTGTATGTCTCAATCACTTTCTCTTCTTTCCACCTTGTCACTTGATTTCTTGAAGCATAATCTGCCTGTATCAGTTCTTCTTTCATTCTTTTTAACTTCAGGGCTCTATTAGGTACATTCTTTTTGTAATTTGCCCAGACAGGTGGAGTTTGTTTAACATTTTCTTTTAGCATCTTGTGGATTCTTTCCAACTCTTCTTCAAGATCTTTACTAGACCATTCTTTGTACATATGTCTTTCTCCTTTATACTTCTTATATTTCATGATGTGATACATATAATCTTTCCTTAAACTTTCATCTCCTCTTTCTGACAGCTTTTGACACAAGTCTTTTGAAAACTGTTCTAAGGTTCTGACTTGTGTGAGCAAGTACTGAAAATTCCTTTGGATCTCTCTGTCAGTTTTTCCTTGTGTGTTTCTGTTGGAAATATCTTCTGCCTGTTGTGCCTTTATCTTCAAGTATTCTTCAATATTTTAGGCATTGGATATCCATGAAGAGATGCTAAATGTCTTTTGGCTAGATCATCTTCAATATAAAAAAAGACTTTATCTTTTCTCTTACAAAAGCAAGTTCAAGAGGATATTGGACACTTGCAAGTACCATGGCAGTGTTTGAAGTAGAGACTTGAACAGATGACAATGGAACAGGATTTGGTATAATGGCAAGGTTTGAAGATTGTGATGTTGTTGGTGGTGGTGAAGGTTCATCATCATCCAGTATTATCCTTCTCCTTTTTGGTTTATAAGAGGCTGGAGATGGACTTGTGGGATCAATGGTTGTGATTGAGGTGGCAGGTGTTTGACTAACAGCTGTTGAAACAACTGGTGTTTCAACCACTGTTGTCATTACCACTACTGATGTGTCAGTAGAAGTCTTATGCTCTATTGCAGGGGTTGTTTTGATTGGTGATGATGTAGTTGATGCAGTGGTGGTTGAGTTTGTGGGAATAACAGTGGTTGTGGTGATGGTGGCAGTTGTTTGAGTGGTGACAGTGGTTTGATTAACATCTGCTGAAACCACTGAAGTATCAACAACAGTTGATACATGCGACATCTCTGCTTGTAATCATTGTAAACAGTTCAGTAATCAACGAAATAAAGCTATTTGATCCCAATGTTTGTTTGTTTGTGTTTGACATTTTTCATGTTTTAACTTTTATTCAATTTCAAACTCTATATCGCTTTCTAGAGAGTTATACGCAAACTGGTGCGTAAACGTAATCAGTTTAACACGAAAAATACTCCGGAATATCAATTTATGCTAAACATACCTTAAATAACCTTTAAATAACTTAGAAATAAGTTTTGAAGGCTTTGGTATGGCAAAATCAAGTTTATTCGCTTAAAGGGAGTAAAATTGACAAACTGCGAAAGTATGCCGATTTGTATAGTAACGGACATTCAGGAACATAATCATAAGTTAGACACACCCTAAATATCCTTTACGTAGCTTAGAAATAGGCTTTGAGGGGTTCGGTGTGCTAAAATAAACTTTATGCTCATTTAGGGACTAAAAGCATCAAAAAGTGCATAAGTTTGCATTTTCGAGCATAACTTACGTTCTGAATACATCCAGACATCCAAAAATTTATGTAATCATTCAAATATTTTATTTTAGTGGTTGGCTTGTCAAAAATCCATTCGTCGCGTAATTTGGATTGTTTTTGCGTCCGTTACGACTTCCGTCGTAATTAACCGAACAACGCAACCGTACGTCCAAACGAACCGAAATCCGACATATTTTTTAGCATGTTTTATGTTCCCTATGCTTTAACATCCTTATGGAGCTTAAAAATGGGCTTGACGGGTGTTAGAACTGCCAAAATCCGACAATACGCGCACAGGGACCAAAACTGCCAAAACTCAAACTTTGCTGGTCTGCAGGGTCCTTACGGACCGTATGGACCTGCTTACGGTCCGTAAGCAACCCCCAGATCAGCATAAGTGGTTTCCAGCTATTTCCAGCTGTTCCACACTATTGCACATGGTTTTTGGTCTTCCTAGGGGCTGGTTTTGAGTGCCCAAGGTTTTGAAAAACAGGGGGCACACTTGGACGGTCTTGATCGAAGCTCGTTTTACGATGAACGATCCTAACGGTTCCACCAAATCTATAAATACCCCCACCCCTTTGCTCAAAACCCACACTTTGTTTCTGAAATTCCTCTAAGTTGGAGTGATTATCACTTCATACCTGAGGATATTTAGAAACAAACTTCCGTTCTTGGACCTTTTGTAAGTATTCTTTCGTTCTTTTTACGTTTTAGCGTTAAAGTCAAAATTTGTTTGACTTTCTGCATTGACCAGTTTATGGTCAATGCAAAGTTCGTTTGAACTTCATAACATGAGCGTAATCACGATGGTTATAGTCCCTAGTGACTATACCTACTGATTACCACGTTATCTAGGCTTAGTGACGAGTCGTAGTTTCGGCCAAAATGCGTATTCTTGCGTATTTTGTAACCAAATTACTTTTGGGTATCAAGACCCTTTGTAGCGATACCAAACCTGTTTTTAAACACTCGTTAAACATGTTTTAACATGTTTAGCTCGTCACTTTTTAGATTTGTGCTTATATAGGGGCGTATGGTAAGCGATCCAAACAATCGCTTATACTTTCTGTCACACCCCGACCACGTAGAACATACAAAACGTGGCGGAAACATCGGGGAGTGTTGTAACAGAATTAATTGTTTCAAATCCATGGCAATTGAAGTTTCGTTTTATTGATTAAAAGTGTTACAATGTCTTAACAAACAAGGAAATACATCATAATTAACTAGTCTTGCATCTTTTATTGTCACTAAAGCCCAAGTCTGCCTATATGTATCTTGATCATCTTATGCAACAGTTCCTGAAAAACACATGTGAAAATAGGTACGTCAGCATAAAAATGCCGGTGAGATACATAGGTTTTGTGAAAATAGGTTTCATGACTTATGTTTGAGAAAATGTTTAGTCATGAACCTTGTTATTTGCTTTGTTTTGTAAAACATTTGAAAATCGATAAGATCAGATGATATGTATAAATAATGTATGGTTAAATGAATAACCATGTAAAATGAGTTTGTATTAGATAAGTTGTTTGTAAATCAATGTCTTGTGAAAAATATGTTATTTGTATAAAATGTTCTATGTCTCAAACTGAAATGATTCAAATAACGCTACAATATGTGATACCATACAAACACTTATATATAGGAAGTACCAGCGGCGTATCCACCATGTTTGTATCATATTACACACGCATCGTTACTTAATCACTTAATCAAACCAAACCACCAAAGTAATGTTCATGTCCAATGTAAATCATGTAATGGATACAAACGGTTCAACAGTTACAAACGGTTCACACGGTCCAACGGTTACAAACGGTTCACACGGTTCAACGGTTACAAACGGTTCACATGGTTCAACGGTTACAAATACAAACGGTTCACAGATATCAACGGATCACATAGTCAAATGATTACAACGGTTCAAAATGTAATATAATGTGTTCATACGCTGGATAAGCATATGCAACAGAAAGGCAATGTAAAACAATGTACTAAGTAATGCACACAATGGGCACACCTAGCATAAAATGTAATGAAATCATGTACTATAGTGTACTAACGAACATAGCATGTATATGATGTGAAAACAGAAAGCATTAAAGTAACAAGTAGGCACATGTGTTCCACCCCAAAACAGTTTAGAAAACAGTAAAAGAGGGGTCTATGTACTCACTTGAGATTGCTCAGTAGTTCTGGAGTGACAACTAAACAATGCTAGAGATCGCGGATATCAAACGGCACCTAGTATAGGTAACTATGTTAATAAACCGGACCTAGATCGGAAGATTGGGTAGCATTAGGGTTTGTAAACCAAACGAGTGTAGAGACTCGTGTCATTTGGTTTAACAAAGCCTACATACTAAATGAAACTTAACCTGAGTGATTTCGACCCATTACGACCCGTTTAGGTAGCTTATGCTACTTTAATGCGTCGTTCGCGTGAAACGCGTTCGGACCGCCTAACTAGTCCTATGACAAGTGTTATATGCCTAAACATATTACATAATCAGTTATGTGACAAAAGTTTAGGTTACATATGCTTAATTACCAATTATACATGAAAAGGGTATTCTGGTAATTTACCTAAGGCATATAAACTACCTATCATACAACTACTCAAACGATGTGACCATAGGGTATAACCTCGGAAGGTTATTCCCTACCTACTATGGTCACCTAAAGTGTTTGGTCGGATCCTAATGATCGACCAAATGGGTCGGGTTCGAGGTATAAGCGATTCATTAGATCGCTTACCCTACGACCCTAGACAACGTGGTAATCAGTGGGCATAGTCCCAAGGGACTATGACCAACGTGATTACACTCACGTTGCGAAGTTCAAAAGAACTTCGCATTGACCATTACTGGTCAACGCTGAAAGTCAAACAAAGTTTGACTTTCGGACTCGAAAAGCAATAAAATAAGGAAAAGAACGAAAGAATACTTACGAAGGGTCCCCGAATGCTAATCCCGATTCAAGAATCTCAGGTATGAAACAATGGTTTCAACTTAGAGGTTTTCAAATCAGAATTCTAGTGAGAAATAAGGTTGGGGGTATGTGGGTATTTATAGGATATGCACCACCGTTAGGATCGTTTGTCGAAAACCGTGATTCGATCCCATCCGTACACTTGTCGGAACCTTATGGTGGCTGGAAATGATCCTTATCCAATGACTAGACGATAGGAAACGAGTGGACACGAATCAATCAGCTGCAACTTGCAAACAAAACATTGAATCTGGTCAGTTTTAGGCAGTCGCGTAGCGCGACTGGTAAGTCTTTAGGTCTCGCGCTACGCGACACCCCTCCCTGTTCCAGAAATGTTTCATAAATGACAGGTTTAGTCCCTGCACGTGTTTAAGCCTTTTTTCGATGCGTTTGAGCCCCGTTGACCTCATTTCAAGGCTCTAAAATGAAGTTAAAGTATAGGGAACTCAAAACATACTAAAAAATATGCCGGATGATGGTTCGTTTGGTCGTACGAACGCGATGTTCGCTTAATTACGACGGAATGCGCATAAGCGCGAAAAACGATCCAAATGACGCGACGAATGGATTTTTCTTAAGGCGATCAATAAAATATAATGTAGTCATGCTTACATAAATTTTTGGATGTCCAGATGTATTCAGAACGTAAGTTATGCGCGAAAATGCAAACTTGTGCACTTTTTGACACTTTTAGTCCCTGAATGACCCAAAAGTTTATTTTAGCATACCGAACCCCTCAAAGCCTATTTCTAAGCTATGTAAAGGATATTTATGGTATGTTTAACTTATGGTCATGTTCCGGAAGGTCTGTTACAGTTCAAATTGGCATACTTTCGCAGTTTGTCAAATTTAGTCCCTGTAAGCGATTAAACTTTGATTTCATCACACCAAACCTTCCAAAACTTATATCTAAGTTATGTAAAGGTTATTTAAGGTATGTTAAGCCTATTTCACTATTCCGGAGTGTTCGTTGCATTAAACTGGTTATATTTGCACATCAGTGCGTGTATAACCTTCCAGAAAGCGATTTAGAGCTTGAAATCGAACATGAGTTGATATGTGCAAAAGATACACATATTTATACAAGTCCAAAGTATGAAATGCATTATTTCATTGGTTTGGCATTTGCTTGATGGTTGAAATGACACAGGTGTTACACTTTCAAACCCGACCCATTTGGTTTAGGTGACCATAGTTGTATAGGGAATAACCTTCCGAGGTTATACCTTATGGTCACTTCGTTTAAGTAGTTGTATGATAGGTAGTTTATATGCCTTAGGAAAATTACCAAAATGCCCTTTTTACGCCAAAATTCATTTAAGCCTATGTAACCTAATTTTTGACATCTAAACTGATTTAGCAACAATATTAGACATGTTAAGGAATATTTTACTTGTCATGGGACTAGTTAGGCGGTCGGAACGCGATTTACGCGAACAACGCGTTAAAGTAGCATAAGCTACCTAAACGGGTCGTAACGGGTCAAAAGCACTTAGGATAAGTTTCGTTTTAGTATGTAGGCTTTGTTAAACCATATTTCATGATTTCTTACACTCATTTGGTTTACGAACCCTCATACTACCCGATCCTCCGATTAGGTCCGTTTATTAACGTAGTTACCTATATTAGGTGTCGTTTGACTCCGTGATCTTCTAGCTTTGCTTGGTGGTTATCCTAAGACTTCTAAGCCATCTCAAGTGAGTATATAGACCCCACTTTTACTGTTTTTCAAACATTTTGGGGTGAAACACATGTGCCTACTTGTTACTTTCGTGCTTTCCATGTTTTCTTATCATATGCTTACTATGTTCATTAGTACACTTATAGTACATGATTTCTTGCATATTTTGCTATGTATGTTGACTGAGCATGCTAGCACATTGTTTTACTTTAAATTTCTACTATGTATGTTAACTTAGCATGCTAGCACATTGATTTACATGACTTTTCTGCTTTGGTTTGTTCAACGGGTCTAAATTACATTCATTAACATTAGCTACACCGCTCGGTAGTAAGTATTGGTACCATAGGACTTGACAAATCCCGTTCCTGACATCCTAGGTTTGTTTGGATGAAAGGAATGACTGAATCCGAAAACATTTTCTTTGATAACCTTTACTCTAAGGTTATCCTGCTGTCTCAAGGCTTGAATGTATGCGTTAACATACCACATAAGTGTCCGTATCAGTAAAACACGCATTTATCTTACAAAACATGACTTTTGATTTATTCAAAATACTCTGTTTTGTACATTTTTACTTGTGGTTTAAGTAGTCTCATTTTTACTTACGATACATAACGTTTGTTTACATATTACATGATTCACATTTAACTTGGGTTATACAACGACATTTGACTATTGGTTTAAACATGAACATTTTACATTGTTGGTTTGTTTAAGTGATTTAAGTAATGATGCGCGTGTAATGTAAAACAAGCATGGTGGATACGCCGCTGGTACTTCCTATATATAAGTGCTTGTATGATATTACATATCGTAACGTTATTTAAATCATTTTAGTTAGACATATTACATTCTACATAAACAACGTATTTTCATAAGACATTGTTTTACAAAACAGTTGATCTTATACAACTCATTTTACTTGGTTATTTAATTAACCATACACTTTTCTTTTATATAATCTGTTTTCTATCAAATTTTCATATGATTTATAAAAGAAAACACTTAACAAGATTCATGACTAATTTTTATTAAACATTTTCTTTTAAACTCAAGTCATGAATCCCATTTTCATAAAACCAATGTATCTCACAGGCATTTTTATGCTGACGTACCTATTTTCACATGTGTTTTCAGGAGCTGTTGCCTAGGATGATCGTGACACATTAGGGCGGACCTGTACCTTAGTGACTTAAAAATGGAGTTAGAACTAGTTTAATTTTGTTATGTACTCTTTGGTTCTTGTTTTGAGACAATGTATCCCACCTTTGGTTTATTAATAAAACATAATTTTAATTACCATGGTTGTGGAAAAAAATTCTGTTACAACAATCCCATCAAAGTTTTTGGTTCTAAATAGTGTGAACACGTGCAAACTGTAAGAGTGAATGCCTGTACCCTGGGTTTTCTGTCTAAGGCTAGAGTGTTCTTACAAATCCACATAATCGGACCAGTCACTCTTACCTGGGAACTCTTGGGGTGAGTGTTCACTTATAGGTGAGCATGTCTTCGCGATGCATTATTTTTGACCCATTTACTTTGATTAGTCACTATGTGTCATTTGTTTGCTTTGTGGTAACGAACGAATGACCACCATCTATGCTTTTGCTGATTTTATTTCATCTCATTCTTTTCATCTAACCATCTCACCCGTTTCCTCTCATGTTACTCTTTTAGAATGCCTCCTTGACGTGAAAACCTGCTATCTAATGCCGAAATGGCAGACATTCTGGCGCAGCATATGGCTGCAGTACTCCCAAATATTATTGCTCAGGTGAACCAGGCCAACAACAATCAAAATGCTCCATGCAATTTAAAGAGTTTTAATTCGGCTAAACCACTCAAGTTTAGTGGTTCTGAAGGGGAAACTGGGCTCCTTCAATGGTTCGAGAGCATTGAGAGTACATTTCGTCACGTTCTGTGTCCTGAGAATCGGAAAGTCGAGTTTGCTTCAAGCGTATTTCAAAAGAGGGCTCTCACGTGGTGGAACGGGGTTATGAGAGACCGTGGTTCAGAAGTTGCTCTAGCACAAACTTGGGCTGAATTTAGGGCCCTTATGATGAGGGAGTTTTGTCCTAGTCATGAACTGCAAGCTCTAGAAAGGGAGTTTGATGATCTGAAACAGGATAGTGGCGAGCACCGGGCATATACTGATAGGTATGAGGAGCTGAGTTTGTTATTCCCAACAATGGTTACCCCACTCGAGAAGGCTATCGAGAGGTACATTGATGGCTTTCCTGACTCAGTACAAGACATCGTTACTGGTAGTAACCCTACCACAGTCCGTCAGGTGATCGAGTTAGCAGCGACATTGACTGAGTCACAGGTTCGAAAGGGGAAGCTACATAAAAAGGGTGACAAGGGTAAGAAGCAGGCGTCTGATAAAAGTGAGAGCAAGAAGGGCAAGAACAAAAAGGGTAAGGAATCTGGTTCCTCGAAGGGTTCTAGGAAGCAAAAGGCTTTCCAAATTTTTGCCGTTACTGCACAGGCAAATCAGCCTGTGCAACCACTTGCCAAGAAACCATACTTTGGCAATGCACCTTTGTGCAACAGGTGTAACAGTCATCATCAGCCTCACCTCCAGTGTCGTCAATGCACCAACTGTGGAAGACTTGGCCATCTTACTGCCACAAGCCGTATTCCTGCTAATCTAAATCGGGCAGTACAGAACCCAGCTCAGCAAGTTCTCAGCCTCCTGTTCAGCAACAGGGTCAAGCTGCACGACCTCACTACCCACCAGGTTCTTGCTATAACTGTGGGGATCTGAACCACTATTGAAACCAGTGTCCAAGACTGGTTAATGCAAATCAGAATCAGGCTCCAGCTCGAGGTCGAGTTTAATATGAATGCATAAGAGGCGTAGGCAGACAACAAGGTGGTGAACTGTATATTCTTTGTTAACAATCAGTCTGCTTCAGTTCTTTTTGATACGGGTTCCGATAAGAGTTTTGTGTCATTGTCTTTTGAGCCATTGCTTCGTGTGTCTAGAACGAAACTAGGAAAGCCTTTGACAGTAGAAGTTGCTAGCGGTGAACCTGTTATTCTTGATTCTGTTCTTCGCAACTGCCAGTTGAACCTTAACGACCATCTATTTCCTATCGACCTCATGCCAATGCAACTTGGAAGCTTCGACATTATTGTGGGTATGGATTGGTTAGCAAAGCATCACGCTGAGGTAGTTTGTTTTGAGAAGATTGTTCGTGTTCCGCTTTCGATAGGTGAGATCCTACAGGTTCGTGGTGAGAAACCTGCTAGTAGCCTCAAACTCATGTCTTGTTTTCAAGCTCGGAAGTATCTGCGAAAGAGTTATGTGGCCTTCTTGGCACATGTTGTAGCAGATAAAGGCAAAGGTAAGTCTATTCAAGATATCCCTGTTGTTCGGGATTATCCTGAACTGTTTCCGGAAGAATTACCTGGTTTACCACCAGCACGCCAAGTCGAGTTTCGTATTGATCTCGTACCTGGTGCAAATCCTATTACCAGATATCCATATCGTCTTGCACTGTCTGAGATACAAGAACCGTCTAAGCAGCTTCAGGAGCTTTCTGACAAAGGTTTTATTCGTCCTAGCTTTTCACCTTGGGGTGCTCCCGTTCTATTTGTCAAGAAGAAGGATGGATCTTTCAAAATGTGCATCGATTACCGTGAACTTAACAAGCTTACCATCAAGAATCGATATCCCCTACCTCGTATTGATGATCTCTTTGATCAGTTACATGGTGCTTCTTATTTTTAGAAGATTGACCTACGTTCTGGGTATCATTAGCTTCGTGTGCATGAAGAAGATATTCCCAAGACAGCTTTCCGTACTAGGTATGGGCATTATGAGTTCACAGTTATGCCATTCGGTTTTGACTAATGCTCCTGCGGTTTTCATGGACTTAATGAATAGGGTCTGCAAGCCTTATTTAGATAAGTTCATCATCATTTTTATTGATGACATCTTGATATACTCTAAG
This sequence comes from Helianthus tuberosus, assembly GCA_030545235.1. Lineage (NCBI taxonomy): Eukaryota > Viridiplantae > Streptophyta > Magnoliopsida > Asterales > Asteraceae > Helianthus > Helianthus tuberosus. Next base: position 632,449 of record JARYGA010036071.1, read on the forward strand.
ACCCAAGCTGATCACGAGTAACATCTTCGTCTTACTCTAGAACTCCTAAAGAAAGAGCAACTTTTTACCAAGTTCTTCAAGTGTGAATTTTGGCTTAAGGAAGTTCAATTTTTGGGACATATTGTCAATGAACAAGGAATTCATGTAGATCCCTCCAAGATCAGTGCGATTAAGGATTGTGATACGCCTACTACTCCAACTGAGGTTCGTTCTTTTCTTGGTCTTGCGGGTTATTACCGCCGCTTCATTGAGAACTTCTCGAAGATTGCAGTTCCTCTAACTGCTTTAACACAGAAGAACAAACCCTTTGAATGGGGAACCAAACAGGCGCAAGCATTTCAGACCTTAAAGTAGAAGCTTTGTGACGCGCCTATTCTATCTTTGCCTAAGGGCAATGATGATTTTGTTGTGTACTGTGATGCATCAAACTTGGGTCTTGGCTGTGTTCTAATGCAAAGGAACAAATTCATAGCTTATGCATCGAGGCAGTTGAAGGTGCACGAGAAGAACTACACCACTCATGATCTTGAGTTAGGTGCAGTTGTGTTCGCTCTTAAAATCTGGAGACACTATTTGTACGGTACAAAATGTGTGGTTTTCACTGACCACAAAAGTCTTCAGCACATCTTCAATCAGAAAGAACTCAACATGAGGCAATGACGTTGGGTGGAACTTCTAAATGACTATGACTGCGAAATTCACTACCATCCTGGTAAGGTGAATGCCGTGGCTGACGCTTTGAGTCGTAAAGAACGTGTCAAGCTTCATTGTGTTCAAGTTTAATCTGATATTCAAGCTCAATCTGATATCCAAGCACGTATCTCTCAGGCTCAACATGCTTGTGTTTCACAAGACTTGATGGGTAAGGAACTACCCTATCACATTAAGCCTGATCTTGTATTGAAAGACAATGGATCTTATTATTTCATGGACCGTCTGTGGGTCCCAAGTCAAGATAATCTTCGCACCTTTCTTATGGATGAAGATCATAAGTCTCGTTATTCTATTCATCATGGCTCAGATAAGATGTATAAGGATCTTCATACTCAGTATTGGTGGCCTGGTATGAATAAAGACATTGCCTTATACGTTTCAAAATGCCTTACTTGTCTCAAGGTTAATGCTGAACATCAACATCCTTCTGGTTTATTGGAGCAACCAGAGATCCCAGTTTGGAAATGGGAAAACATTGCTATGGATCTTATTACCAAACTTCCGCGCACTAAGAAAGGTCATGATGCCATCTGGGTAGTTGTTGATCGTCTTACAAAATCAGCGCACTTCCTGCCGATCCACGAGGATCTATCTGCTGAAAAGTTGGCTAAAATCTATGTGGATGAAATTGTATCTCGACATGGTGTTCCCTTGAACATTATTTCGGACAGAGATGCTCGATTCTCTTCTCGTTTTTGGAGAACCATGCAATCTGCTATGGGGACCCAACTTAATCTAAGCACAGCTTATCATCCACCATCTAATGGCCAAACTGAAAGAACAATCCAGATGTTGGAGGATATGCTTAGAGCTTGTGTGATTGATTTTGGTGGTAGTTGGGATTCACATCTTCCATTGATTGAATTCTCCTACAACAACAGTTATCACTCCAGCATCAACATGGCTCCTTTCGAGGCTCTCTATGGTCGAAAATGTCGTTCACCAGTCTGCTGGAATGAGATCAGTGAGGCTCAGCTTACTGGACCTGACCTCATTCTAGAGACAACTGATAAGGTTAAGAAAGTTCGTGATAACCTACAGACAAATCAAAGTCGTCAAAAGAGTTACGCGGACTGACGATGCAAGCCCTTGGAATTTCAAGTTGGTGATCGTGTATTACTTAAGGTCTCACCTTGGAAAGGTGTGATCAGATTTGGAAAGACAGGAAAACTTGCACCTAGATACGTTAGACCATTCAAGATCGTCGAAAGTATCAGTAAGGTAGCCTACATACTTGAGTTACCTCCTGAACTTGGAAATGTTCATCCAACCTTCCACGTGTCCAATCTCAAGAAGTGTTTAGTTGATGAGAACCTCCACATACCACTTGACGAAATTCGTGTTGATAAAAGACTGCATTTTGTTGAGAAACCTGTGGAAATCATGGACCGTATGGTCAAATGGCTTTAACGCAAGCGCATTCCTTTGGTAAAAGTTCAATGGGAATCTAAACATGGACCAGAATTTACTTGGGAATGTGAAGATCAAATGAAGGCAAAATATCCACATCTATTCTCACGAGTTTCCTCTAAACAATTTTCGGGACGAAATTCCACAAGTAGCGGAGACTGTGACATCTGTGCTTGTAAGCATTGTAAACAGTGTAGTTATCAATGAAATAAAGTTATTTGATCCCAATGTTTGTTTGTTTGTGTTTGACATATTTCATGTTTTGACTTTTATTCAATTTCAAACTCTATATCGCTTTCTAGAGAGTTATACGCAAACTTGTGCGTAAACGTAATCAGTTTAGCACGATAAATACTCCCGAACATCAATTTATGCTTAACATACCTTAAATAACCTTTACATAGCTTAGAAATAAGGTTTGAAGGCTTTGGTACGGCAAAATCAAGTTTATTCGCTTATAGGGGCTAAAATTGACAAACTACGAAAGTATGCCGATTTGTACGTTAACGGACATTCCGAAACTTAATCATAAGTTAACACACCCTAAATATCCTTTACATAGCTTAGAAATAGGCTTTGAGGGGTTCGGTGTGCTAAAATAAACTTTATGCTCATTCAGGGATTAAAAGCGTCAAAAAGTGCATAAGTTTGCATTTTCGCGCATAACTTACGTTCTGAATACATCCGGACATCCAAAAATTTATGTAAGCATTAAAATATTTTATTTTAGTGGTTGGCTTGTAAAAATCCAATCGTCGTGAAATTTGGATCGTTTTTGCGTCCGTTACGACTTCGTCGTAATTAACCGAACAACGCAACCGTACGGCCAAACGAACCGACATCCGACATATTTTTGAGCATGGTTTATGTTCCCTATGCTTTAACATCCTTATGGAGCTTAAAAATGGGCTTGACGGGTGTTAGAAGTGCCAAAAACCGACAATACGCGCACAGGGACCAAAACTGCCAAAACTCAAACTTTGCTGGTCTGCAGGGTCCTTACAGACCGTATGGACCAGCTTACGGTCCGTAAGCAACCCCCAGATCAGCAGCAGTGGTTTCCAGCTATTACCAGCTGTTCCACACTATTACACATGGGTTTTGGGCTTCCTAGGGGCTGGTTTTGAGTGCCCAATGTTTTGCAAAACGGGGGGCACACTTGGACGGTCGTGATCGAAGCTCGTTTTACGATGAACGATCCTAACGGTTCCACCAAATATATAAATACCCTCACCCCTTTGCTCAAAACCCACACTTTGTTTCTGAAATTCCTCTAAGTTGGAGTGATTATCACTTCATACCTGAGGATATTTGGAAACAAACTTCCGTTCTTGGACCTTTTGTAAGTATTCTTTCGTTCTTTTTACGTTTTAGCGTTAAAGTCAAACTTTGTTTGATTTTCTACATTGACCAGTTTATGGTCAATGCAAAGTTCGTTTGAACTTCATAACGTGAGCGTAATCACGATAGTTATAGTCCCTAGTGACTATACCTACTGATTACCACGTTATCTAGGCTCAGTGACGAGTCGTAGTTTCGGCCAAAATGCGTATTCTTGTGTATTTTGTAACCAAACTACTTTTGGGTATCAAGACCCTTTGTCTTGATACCAAACCTGTTTTTAAACACTCGTTAAACATGTTTTAACATGTTTAGCTCGTCACTTTTTAGATTTGTGCTTATATAGGGTCGTAAGGTAAGCGATCTAAACAATCGCTTATAGTTTCGAACCCGACCCATTTGGTCGATCATTAGGATCTGACCAAATACTTTTGTTGACCATAGTTGTATAGGGAATCTTTAAGTAGTTGTATTATAGGTAGTTTATATGCCTTAGGAAAATTACCAAAATGCCTTTTTTACGCTACAATTCATTTTAAGCCTATGTAACCTAATTTTTGACATCTAAACTGATTTAGCAACAATAGTAGACATGTTATGGCATATTTTACTTGTCATAGGACTAGTTAGGCGGTCGGAACGCGTTTTACGAGAACGACGCGTTAAAGTAGCATAAGCTACCTAAACGGGTCGTAACGGGTCAAAAGCACTTAGGATAAGTTTCATTTTAGTATGTAGGCTTTGTGAAACCATATTGCATGAGTTCTTACCCTCATTTGGTTTACGAACCCTCATACTACCCGATCCTCCGATTAGGTCCGTTTATTAACGTAGTTACGTATATTAGGTGCCGTTTGATTCCGTGATCTTCTAGCTTTGCTTGGTGGTTATCCTAAGACGTCTAATCAATCTCAAGTGAGTACATAGACCCCACTTTTACTGTTTTTCAAATATTTTGGGGTGAAACACATGTGCCTACTTGTTACTTTCATGCTTTCCATGTTTTCTTATCATATGCTTACTATGTTCATTAGTACACTTATAGTACATGATTTCTTGCATATTTTGCTATGTATGTTGACTGAGCATGCTAGCACATTGTTTTACTTTACATTTCTGCTATGTATGTTAACTGAGCATGCTAGCACATTGATTTACATGACTTTTCTGCTTTGTATGTTAACTTAGCATACTTAGTACATTGTTTTCACATAACATGTTTACATTTGTGTAGGATCGAATTCTGACCCGAACGAGTCTATCAGAGGAGTTTTGATCAGATAAAGGTGCGGAAAACAAGTACCTGATGTAGAAACAGCTAGATCTTCACTTAAATCACTTTATTGATTGATATAACAGCGTTTACATTCAAATCTCACACCGGCAGCACCTCGGTATGGAATCTCAGAAGTGTTACAAATGATTTTACTCAAGTCCCTATATATAGTGTTGGAGGTTTCGCTTATATGTACATGTACGAATAAGCGGAACCTCTCATAAGGTTTCACTTATACGGACATGTACGAATAAGCGGAACCTCACATAAGGTTTCACTTATACGGACATGTACGAATAAGCGGAACCTCTCATAAGGTTTCACTTATACGGACATGTACGAATAAGCGAAACCTCTCATAAGGTTTCACATATACGGACATGTACGAATAAGTGGAACCTCTCATAAGGTTTCACTTATACGGACATGTACGAATAAGCGGAACCTCTCATAAGGTTTCACTTATACGGACATGTCGGGAAATCTCGTACAATGCGCCCTAATCTAACATTCTAAGACTAAGACTCGATACAAGACGAAGTCGACAGATGTAGTGCACCAACAGACTCCCCCTCAGATGTTGACGAGTCTTAAGTGTCGAGTCTTCGCATCTTCAGTCTTGATCTATCTCTGGGCTTCACCCTCAATCTTTTCTAGCAGGTCTTCAGACTCCCCTTGCGATATGCTGGCATTTCTTCAGATCATCAGCATCATCAGCTTTAGAATCGTTGTCTGGCTTATTACAGATTCAAGCAACACAACCTGGATCACCTGCAACTGTATCACCTGCAAATTCTCTACCAAAAACATAAATTTTACAATTTAGAATAAAAGTGTATGCACTAAAACAAACTCTCCCTCAAACCAAACTGAAACTTTATCAGTAACAGTATTGATAAACCACTTGAAGATTTGATTAAGAATAATCAGTTTTAAAAACAAACTCCCCCTCAAATGTTACTCATCATGTTTAGCACTCAAAATTTTGAAAATCAGCTTTTCAATATCAGTTGTCGAAAATCTTTTTGAGTTTTCAAAAGTTTATGCTAAAACACACTGAAAATCTTTTGGATTTTGAAATAAAAACAAATGTAATGCAGTAAAGAAATATTTACAAACAATATTTTTGTGAGTTCGTGTAAGAGGATCATATCAGTTTTTGAGACAGGTCACCAACACCGTTAAGCTTCATTTCATTTTAAGTTCTAAACAATTCACCTAGATTGTCAGTATATTTGTCCACTTAAATTTTCACACAAAGGTCAATTGATTTGAGATACAATGTTAATATTTTAAAGACTTGAACTTATCCGTGTGTCCCACTTCTTGAATATACTCCCGTATCCAGATCCCAATATTCAGTCTTACAGGTGAGTATACCACAGATAATATCTGTCCAGGGGTTAGATGCGAGGGCCGTGAGAGCTCAGGTCGATACTTCCGTATACGCAGAGAGATGACGGCTTCGACTTTTCGGTGTGTCCCCTTTAGAGGATCTTTTTGTTTCAACAGCAGCGACTATCAATTTTATTGTTTCATCAGCTTGCTGAGGGCGATGCTATGTTTCAAGCATTTGCGGAAAGTATTATCCGGGGACTAGGTCAGTATTTCCATACAGCAGAAGTTCCGGGATAATACCCCAGATATCACTGAGCATAAAGACCTAGTATCTCAGAATAAGGGACCTTTCAAACAAGATTTCAGGGGTTACCTATATATCCAAGATGTTGCTCCCCACAGAATAAACAAGTTTGAATTTTTTGGTTTATATCTCGTCACAATCTACTAAATGTGTAAAAACCTACTGGCATATCCGCAGTGAGATTGTTTATCACATTTTTAACTCTCCAATTTTTTAGCATGTTGTGACAGTCCACTGATGTACTATCATTTCCTCTTTTATTCAACAAAACTCATTTTTGAATTTTATCATGTTTTTTGCTTTTTCAAATTTTCTAATGTTTTTGGATTTTCTGAAATTATCTACTCCCCCTAAAATGCAAACACATTAAAGAAATTTGAAAACTAAAACTAAACTCTTGACCTACTTGAAGAAAATTCAACACAAACTGTACAAAAACATGACAACCGATATCAAATCGCCTCAATTCGCCATTCTCTAGGCATAAACAATCTGAACTCCCCCTTTCACAAACCATTTTCTCATTGAGATTTCAAAACAATTAAGTTTGTTTTAATCAAAATGATTTTTCCGGAAAATAAGTTTGTTTAGATAAAAACCATTTGTAGGTTTATCACTTTGTTAAAACTGGGGATATGGTTCATCATCTTGTTCTTTGTGTTATCACGAGTTAGTAAATCAAGTACAAATTAATGTTCCTGATTTACCATTAAGCAATTAAGCAACATGTACCACTTTGTAAAAATAATCAAACAATACCACTTGTAGGTATGTCACCTCTACATAAATCATTTTACCAATCAGAATGCCGATTCCTGCTTCGCACTTACCAACTTGGAAGCTCCGGCGTAGTCCTTTAACCTGTAAAGTTTTAACAATTTTAAGAACTTTCAACACAACCTTATTAAACATGAAAGATGCCGATTCCTGATCCACGATTACAAACTTGGGATCTCCGGCAAGTCAGGTTTTTCAAGCAAAGAAAATGTCCACCCAAGCCTGACCAGCCTTGGGTGATTTCAGTTCAGATTTTGTTGGGGTGTAAGTTGCTTTCTTTGTAGCGTAGAAGTCTTTTACCCCTTTCACCTTCCCATTAACCATTTTTCCAAAAATCTTCTTAACTTTCCCATTAAATGCTTTTTCAACATCAAAATTATCCTTTTCAGAATAACCCTGATTTGAGATTTCAGACTTTCCAACTTTCCTTTTAAAATTCTCAGTCCTCAATGGTGGAAAGTTCTCATCATCCATTGAAGGAACTGAGTTTTGATCACTCTCATCAAACTGTGGCTCCTCTGATTTTGTGGAATCAGATTCATCACCAGATTTTACCTCAGATTTCTTAACAACCCATTTTTGGTTGTCAAGTTTTACACTTCGCCTGTAAAATCTCTTCGAACACTCACCAACTTCAAATGTTGAATTTTTGAAAACTTTAAATTGTTCAGTTGGTGGTTCGGTTTTATCAACAATAACTTCTTTCAGTTTTCCAGAAACTCCCTGTTTTGTGTTTGTCGCTTTCGGACAGTTCCATGCAATGTGACCAGCTTCATTGCATCGGAAACAGATTCTGGTTTCTTTCTTCACGTAAGCTCCATTCTTTTTCTTCTCGGTAAGAAATTCTTGATTAGATTGTTTCCAGAATGAGCTTTTTGCTTCCTCTTCCGAGCTTGTTCCTGAAACAAATTTTGTATTTGTTTTAGAAAATTTTTCATTTTTATAGTTTTCTGGTGGAGTAAAACCAAGTCCTTTCTTTTTGTAGGTACGATTTTGGTTTGGTTTCTTTTGAAAACCATAACCAGAATTGTAACCTTTTTTCTTGTTTAAACGTTGTTGTACTCTTGAGGTGTAAGGTTTAGATTTTACTTTAAGATTTTCATCTTTTATTTCAGAAATATTAATTTCTGTTAATTTGAAAACCTTTTTGATCATTTCTTGTTTAACACCTCTTATTGGAAACTCTTTATCAAAATATAATTTGTCAGAATCATTCAAAGTATACACAACTTCAAATGTTTCATCATTCAAATTAGATTTTGACATCAAAAACTCTTTACTATAAACCCGTTTTCCCGATGATTTTGAACTCTTTTCAGACGAACTCGAACTCTCAAGTGACTGACACGAACTTTCGGACTCGGACTTTGACTCTGACTCCTCATCCAACACCTGATCGACCATTCGTTTTATCAGTTCGGACTCATGATCTGTGTCGGACACTGTGAACGTGACATCAATATTGTCTGGTAAAACATCGGTTATCTCAGATTCTAACTTAATATTGACCGCCTGTTTTAGTTCTTCCTCGTTAGGTTTTCTAGGTGAGTACCCTTCCCAAATTGGAGGCGGACACTTATTATAACAGACACCCTGTTTCTTACCAGTATCCTTTTTCTTCTTTGATTTTGTTTCTTCATCTTTAAACGCTTCAAAACCTTCTACTGTTGGATAAATTCTATCGATTATGTAGTCACAACCTTTGTAACTTTGCAGCAATCTTCTGATTCTTTCATTCTCAGCTGCTTCATTATCCAACTCTTTCTTCCACTTTGCACATTCTTCTATGTACAAGTTGATCTCTTTCTGCTTTATCATCATTGTAGCATTCATCATCTTCAAAGCTTTCTCTCATTTAGAGTTAGTCTTCTCCAGACTATTCACATGTCTGTTTAATACATCATATGACCTTTTCAAGTTCTTTACATCAAACAACAATTGTTCTTTCAACTTTTCTAACTCACTAAACCTCTCATCTTTTTCTATACATTGTTTACAAGACTCTAAACATGTAAGACAGGGTTTTGTGACTTCAACGATCTTCTCGACTTCAACTCTCTTTTCAACTTCCACAATCTTCTCAATCACTTTGACTTCTTTCATTTCCTTTGCAGCTTTCCTCTCTTTCAATTTCTTCAATTTTTCTGCAAAATAAAATTCAAAAGTGTCAGAAGATAAATGAGTTTTTCCCAAATTTATCTGTTCCATTTCTTCATCATCACTTGTTTCTGGTGAACTTTTTTCAGAAGAAACAGATCCTTCATCTTCACTCTTCTCTTCATCAGATAACACTTCCATCCATTCCTTCAGCATTTCTGGCTTTCGAACAATATGTGCAATGAAAGCATGAACATTTGAATCAGCTGGAATGTATTTGTCCCAGCTAAATCCTCCAGCCATTTTCTCATCATCTTGATCAACAATGCCATAATAAGCTTTCCTGTTTGCATCCTCGATCATTTTTCCATGTGCCGTTTGAGGTTCTTTTTGTTGATGCGGTTGATGAGTGATTTGCTGATAAATGGTTTTCCTATAATAATCATCTTTTTCCAGAAGACTCCTTTGCTCCTCTCGGTTCCTGGTTCTTGCACTCCCTTTTAAAGTGACCTTTCTCCCTGCAACGAAAACAGACAACTTTAGATTTATCAAATCCAAGATTAGAAAGGTTTGCATCTAAGAAATCATTTCTTCCTGTAATCATTCTAAACTTTTCTGCTCTCCTCAAAACACTCGCCAATGCCCATTTAATATCCATTAGTTCCAGCTCCTCTGCATCAATTTGGTCATAATCTTCCTTTGTGAGCATCGGATTGCCAATTCTTCCATCAATCAACCCTTCATAAGACTCTAATGCAGTGACCAGTAATCCCATATGATGCTTTACAATTTCTTCAGAATAATTTTGACTATTTTGAAGATGTAGAGCTACATTACACTGAATCGAATGCCCATTTCCAGCAGATGCACTTTGAACACTTGGAGGATTTACCGTTGAGAACCCACTAGTGTTGACAGATCCTTGACTGCTTGGTTTAGACTGATTTCCAGCACTAAATGCAGTTTGTATCTTTGGACTGGCTTCAGCGGTTTGAACATTTCCTTTATAGTATAGTTTGATATCTTGCTGATGAGTTGAACTGTTCATTCTAGCAATTTTCTGCTGCTCCAGATCCTGTGCCTCCAGCTTCTCGATAAACTGTGCAATTGATAACCTGCTAAACTGTCCGGAATTCTTCAATATCATCAGATATGTACCCCATTCCTTTTGCGGTAATGCATCAGCAAGCTTTTCAACCCATTCTGCTGGAGTCTTTGTAATTTTCAACTGTGACATAGTGCGAACCAAATGAAAATATCTTTCAATAAGAGTCTTTGTTGTTTCACCAGGCATGCACGTAAAAAGTTCAAACTCCTTTTTCAACAAAGCTGCTTTACTTTGTAACATTTCAGTACTTCCCTCAAATTTCTTTTTAAGAGCTTCCCAGATAGAATAAGCATTTTCATCGTGTTGAAGCAACACAAATATATCCTCCTTAACAGCTTATTGTAGCAAATTGATCATCATCTTTTCTGCTTTATAACTCTCTCTCTCTTGCTCAGTGAACTCTGAAATGATTTTATCAACACCCACTGAATTCTTTGGCCTCTCATATTCAGTTTCGATGCTCTCCCAAGCTTTTAAATGATTCGCCTGCACCCAATTCTCGAAACGTTTCTTCCATCCATGATAATCTTCAATTCCCATAAGTTTCGGGGGTTTTTGCATTGTTCCGGTTTCATTCTCCATTGTCATGGTCTTTGTAATGTCAGACGGACTAGCAGAGGTTATAGCAAACGCGTTGTAAAACTCAGTATCCTTGTTTCACACTTGTATTACCTGACGTACACAAGAGTGAAACTACTGATGTCCGAATAAGTGGAACTACTCAATGTACAAATAAGTGGAACTACAATGTACGAATAAGTGGAACTATAATGTACGAATAAGTGGAACTACAATGTACGAATAAGTGGAACTACAATGTACGAATAAGTGGAACCACAATGTACGAATAAGCGGAACCAACTTGTGACAAATAAGCGGAACCTTGTGACAAATAAGCGGAACCTTGTGACAAATAAGCGGAACCTTGTGACAAATAAGCGGAACCTTGTGACAAATAAGCGGAACTTTGTGACAAATAAGCGGAACCTTGTGACAAATAAGCGGAACCTTGTGACAAATAAGTGGAACCTTGTGACAAATAAGCGGAACTACACAATGTCCGTTTAAGCGAAACCTAGTCCGAAGGTAATTTGATCCATTTTTAATCCGTATTTAGGTCCGAAACTTTCTAGGGTTTGACTATGATCAATTATCTACAATCTGTGAAATTTTGAGCGGATTCCGACCGTAAAATCTCGTTCTGATGAAGAAAGAAGGTGTAGAAGTAAGAATTTATGATGAAATCCAGCAAATCTCTGTAGAACTCCTCCTCCTGAAGCTCTGATACCACTTGTAGGATCGAATTCTGACCTGAAAGAGTCTATCAAAGGAGTTTTAATCAGATACAAGCGCGGAAAACAAGTACCTGATGTAGAAACAACTAGATCTTCACTTAAATCACTTTATTGATTGATATAACAACGTTTACATTCAAATCTCACACCGGCAGCACCTCGGTATGGAATCTCAGAAGTGTTACAAATGATTTCACTCAAGTCCCTATATATAGTGTTGGAGGTTTCGCTTATATGTACATGTACGAGTAAGCGGAACCTCTCATAAGGTTTCACTTATACGGACATGTACGAATAAGCGGAACCTCTCATAAGGTTTCACTTATACGGACATGTACGAATAAGCGGAACCTCTCATAAGGTTTCACTTATACGGACATGTACGAATAAGCGAAACCTCTCATAAGGTTTCACTTATACGGACATGTACGAATAAGCGGAACCTCTCATAAGGTTTCACTTATACGGACATGTACGAATAAGCGGAACCTCTCATAAGGTTTCACTTATACGGAAATGTCGGGAAATCTCGTACAATGCGCCCTAATCTAACATTCTAAGACTAAGACTCGATACAAGACGAAGTCGACAGATGTAGTGCACCAACAATTTGGTATGACATTTGGTTTGTTCAACAGGTCTAAATTACATTCATTAACATTAGCTATGCCGGTCGGTAGTAAGTAATGGTACCATAGGACTTGACAAATCCCGTTCCTGACATCCTAGGTTTGTTTGGATGAAAGGAATGACTGAATCCGAAAACATTTTCTTTGATAACCTTTACTCTAAGGTTATCCTACTATCTCAAGGCTTGAATGTATGCGTTAACATACCGCATAAGTGTCCGTATCAGTAAAACATGCATTTATCTTACAAAACATGACTTTTGATTTATTCAAAATACTCTGTTTTGTACATTTTTACTTGTGGTTTAAGTAATCTCATTTTTACTTACCATACATAACATTTGTTTACATATTACATGATTCACATTTAACTTGGGTTATACAACGACATTTGACTATTGGTTTAAACATAAACATTTTACATTGTTGGTTTGTTTAAGTGATTTAAGTAACGATGCGCGTGTAATGTAATACAAGCATGGTGGATACGCCGCTGGTACTTCCTATATATAAGTACTTGTATGATATTACATATCGTAACGTTATTTAAATCATTTCAGTTAGACATATTACATTCTACATAAACAACGTATTTTCACAAGACATTGTTTTACAAAACAATTTATCTTATACAACTCATTTTATTTGGTTATTTAATTAACCATACACTTTTCTTTTATATAATCTGTTTTCTATCAAATTTTCATATGATTTATAAAAGAAAACACTTAACAAGATTCATGACTAATTTTTATTAAACATTTTCTTTTAAACTCAAGTCATGAATCCCATTTTCATAAAACCTATGTATCTCACATGCATTTTTATGCTGACGTACCTATTTTCACATGTGTTTTTCAGGAGCTGTTGCCTAGGATGATCGTGACACATTAGGGTGGACCTATACCTTAGTGACTTAAAAATGGAGTTAGAACTAGTTTAATTTTGTTATGTACTCTTTGGTTCTTGTTTTGAGACAATGTATCCCACCTTTGGTTTATTAATAAAAAGTAATTTTAATTACCATGGTTGGGGAACAATAATTCTATTACAGCACTCCTCGACGTTTTCGCCACGATTTGATGTTTTACGTGGTCGGGGTGTGACAATACAACAGGTGTCTCAACATCTGTTCGCTTTGAAGTATTGTGCGGAAAGCTTTTAGGTGTTGGTTTTGGAGTGTGTTTGGTGGGTTTGGAAGGTGTGGACTTGGGTTGCCTGACTTGTCTAGTAGGCCTTCTTTGTAGCCTTGGGATATCTGGTCTATCCCTCAGCTTTGAGGTACCCAGGGCTTCTTTTGCCATCAAACTTTCTTTCTCCTCCTTAAACCTTGAAGCACCTTTTGCTTCCATATCCCTTTTCATCCTTGCTTTTTCTTCAGCTAAGGCATTCAAGGATTCATCAATCTTCTTTGACCCATCTGGCTTTGGAATGTCTGCAAGCATGCTTGAATTATCAGGTGCAATATGCAGACCATCATCATACCCTTTCTTTTTCAACTGTTGCATTTTCTCCCCCTTTTTGGCATCAACTGGGGAGGTTTATCAAGAAAGAATATAGTTGGAGGGGCAGTGCCAGTGGTTTGGAATAAATGAGCCTTTATTGCTTTGATGTCAGCTTGAGTATCTTTATATCTTGCATCCATGACATTTCGGATTTCTTGAAGATTAACAGCATGTTGGATATCTTCATACTCCCTTTGTGTATGGAGAAGTGGTTGAAACAACTCCCAAAGATCATTAGGGGAAGTAGCAGTGGATGCAGATTGAGTAGGTGGTGCAACAGTGGGTGTAGATTTTTGTGAATTTAACAACTATTGCAGCATTGATTTGATATCTGTAATAGTTGATTCAATTCTATCTACCCTCTCCGTCAATTCCTTATATTTTAAACCATCACCCAAGTTAATGGGATCATCTGGTTTCCCACCAGCAGTGGTTGTATCAGTAGTAGACTTAGGGAATGTATCCCAAAAGTCATCTACTGATGCCCCTTTGTCTTGATACTAGGGACTTCTATCTTCATTTGTGGACATCTTTGACACCTCACTAGTGGTTAAAGTAAACACACCAGTGGTTGTACTAGTTATCTCTGAAGAAATTACCTTCAAGGGAGTCTTATTTATAGAACAACTGACCCAGTGTAGACCAGTGGGTCCAACACTAGTAGTTGCTGCTCCACTTGAACTGCCACCAAGAGTTACATGAAACTCAAGGGGTGTAACCTCCTCAGTTGTTGCTGGGAAAGCAGAGGTATATGCATCAGACCTAGTCACTTGTTGATGTATGCTCTCAATGATAGGTGGTTGAGAGGAACTGGTTTCAGTCTGAGCAATAGCAACTGCATGCAACAAAGGTAGCATGGATTGTGGTAACATGAGGGGTGAGGATTTGGAGTGAAAGCAACATGTCTTGGGATTAGGACTGAGGATGATAGAATCAAGTGATCCTGGAGCATCATAATTTGGTGTCCCTGTGCATACAACCTGATTTTTTTGTGAAGATGCAGGAGAAGTTTCAGGCAAAGGTGGAGATCTTTGTTCGATCTGCTGTGAGGAAGTAGCAGCAATGGTTATTGGTGACTTTTGTGGTGTCACTGGCAGTTGCTCTGCGATCTCATCTTTGACAACCCGTATTCTAGAACCTTTCTTTGTATTTTATTGAAACTTGTGTGAACAATACGTGACTAGTTGACATGTTTGATTACAATGGAGTTTTACTTTTTGATATGCTATGTGTTACATGAATGTGTAATGTATGTATGTGTGATAAATTTTGGTCACTAATCACACAAGCCCTTTGGGCCGCACACCTCTCTCTCTCGGCTCACTATACTTGGACTCGAGACCAAGAGGGCTACCCATTGATGGGTTCGGCCCACTCCTTATCCGCATACATGAACCTTTAGGGGGGTTTAGCTTTCTCATTACTTGCAACAAGAACACACACAAAACCCTAAAGCTCTCTCCTCCTTCCCTTCACTCGATGGCAACAACTCAATCCCCTCGAAGCTTTCTTGGATCGCTACACCATCTTTTCCTCGTTCCATCACTTGTGTGCACTCAAACTCTCGGTTAGTATCTTTAGTTCTGTATTGGTTTGTGATTCCTTGTTGTTTTTAGCCGTGTAAGGTTGTTACATGATTAATAGATTGATGATTTTCGAACATATGATGTGTTGTAAGGTTGGTTTGATGTTGCACAAAAACTAGGATTTCATGTTAGAAATTGAGATGGCTGACTTGTATTATCCGATTCAATGCCTTGGTATGTTAATTGATTATTGTTCATGATTAGATGATGATGATTAAGGTAATATAAATATGCTTGATTGCTGAATAATTGTTGATTTGATCTAAGTTGAAACTGCCAAACTTGTTAGCAAAGGATATGGAAATAATGGACTGCAATTAAGGAAATCTGTTACATTCCTGATCTCGACACGGGTTGCGAGTCGAGAACCCACAGTCTCGACTCGAGACCACACCTCACCAGCACTCAAACAACAAGACTCGAGACCACGGTTGCGGGTCTTGTTGCGACTCGAGACCTGACTCGAGATCACCCAGTCTCGAGTGATGAATGTATGACCCGAGACCCTTAGTTGCGACTCGAGAACGTTAAGGCTATGACCCGAGACTGCACTGTCTCGACTCGAGATCCCTAGTCTCGACTCGAGACCAAATGATCATATATTCTGTTTGGACTTGCATACTGTTACGAGCCCAAGTAATTTGGGCCGCACACTTGGGCTTTGTTTATGTAAATGTTACTGTTGAACTCGTATGTACAGGTGATAACTGCCATGATCAATACTTGTATGCAACTTGTTCGTATACGTGTAGAAAACCATAAATGCATTACTTGAACCTAGAGCTGACTTATTGGTAACCATGTTAGGATGTGGTTGATCACATATAGCTCAAGTAACCTCTTGTTTATCTGCCGAGCAAACCAAGGTGAGTTCACATTCTTACCAAGGCATGGGATTCCAGGGGTGGGAATGGGTTTTTGAATGACTTCTTGTACTTTCATCACTACTGGAATACGTACCATTGACCTCACTAGGTGTAGGACACCTGTAGATACAGCTAGATTAGTAGAACACGGGAAGCCCCCACTAATATTCGCACACATGCCTGGGAGGCCGCGATACAAACATTAATCTTCGCAAACATGTCTGTGAGACCGCGATACGAATACTAATCTTCGCAAACATGTCTGGGAGACCGCGATACAAATACAAATACAACTAGTCTAGGATACAGGGGAAATCCCCCACTAATCTTCGCACACATGTCTGGGAGACCGCGATACGAATCAATATGATACATGGTTTACAAAACAAACATACGATTTACGAAACAAATACTATAACTAAACAACCAACTGTGAACTCGCTCAACTTTGTTGTTGACTCGTTGTTACATGTCACACCCCCAAAATCCACACGCGGAGTATCACCGCTTGGAGGCGTGACATGACCAGGATCAAGCCACCAATCATATTGAACATATAAGTATAAGTAAAAGTAAATGTAATCCGTCACAATACAATTGGTGTTCAATCAAAAACATAGTATAAGTAGCGGAAGCATAGTATGAAAATCCAACACAAGTGTTTAGTTTAAAGAGTCATTAAGTTTTCATCAAAACATCCACAATCCGTGCCCACAACGACCGCGCCTCCCGTGCAAGCTCCATGAGTACCTATGGTCCTGCAAGGCATGTAACAGAAAGTCAACAACTAGTTGAGCGAGTTCACAGTAAGTAAGTTCGTTGCATAACTATGCGTTATTAACTAAGCCATTGTGTAGATTCAATTGGTGGAGGCTTCCCATGTTGTATGTACTATCAGTGGGGGCTTCCCATGTTTGTATTTACTAGACTAGTTGTACCATAAGTGTTCTTCTTAACCCGAGAACAGTAGTACGTACGAGGTTTACGTAGGCTTTACGTAAGTGCCCTTCTCAACCTGAGGACAGTGGTACGCGGGGGTTTACGTAGGTTTTACGTAAGTGTCCTTCTTAACCCGAAGACAGTAGTATGTATGAGTTTACGTAGGTTTTACGTAAGTGCCCTTCGTAACCTGAGGACAGTGGTAAGGACAAGTTTATGTAGGTTTTACGTAAGTGTCCTGCCTAACCTAAGGACGATGGTAGATAGTCTAGTAGCAGTGTAAGTACGAGTAATTGTTCAATCCCATTATTCAAAACCCATTCCCAGCCCCGGGAATCCCATGCCTTGGTAAGAGTGTGAACTCACCTTGGTTTGCTCGGTATGCTAAAGTATATGCTCACAGTTAATCAATCAGGTCCTATAGGACACGTATACTCAATCAGTTCACGTTCGTAATGTTTCACGTATAATCAGTATTACAGAGTGGTTTGGCATTTAACATCAAATAACACATAACCAATTTGCCAATCATACCAGGTTCAAAGTTACAAGCAAGTTCCTAAACTAATTGTCATGCTTAACAGAGTTAGTATGTTTGACTGAGTTAACACAGTTTACACTTAACAGGGTTAACCACTTAACTAACATAACAGAGTTAACAGTTCAATCGTTTAACAGGGGTTTTGATGATTAACAGAGTTTGCATACTTAACAAGGTTACAAACTAACAGAGTTATAATTAACAGAGTTATTGTTTAACAATTAACTGAATTAACAAGGCCGAAATCCCTTTGGGCAGCACACCTCTCTCTCTCTCGGCTCACTATACTTGGACTCGAGACCAAGAGGGCTACCCATTGATGGGTTCGGCCCATTCCTTATGCGCATACATGAACCTTTAGGGGGGTTTAGCTTTCTCATTACTTGCAACAAGAACACACACAAAACCCTAAAGCTCTCTCCTCCTTCCCTTCACTCGATGGCAACAACTCAATCCCCTCGAAGCTTTCTTGGATCGCTACACCATCTTTTCCTCGTTCCATCACTTGTGTGCACTCAAACTCTCGGTTAGTATCTTTAGTTCTGTATTGGTTTGTGATTCCTTGTTGTTTTTAGCCATGTAAGGTTGTTACATGATTAATAGATTGATGATTTTCGAACATATGATGTGTTGTAAGGTTGGTTTGATGTTGCACAAAAACTAGGATTTCATGTTAGAAATTGAGATGGCTGACTTGTATTATCCGATTCAATGCCTTGGTATGTTAATTGATTATTGTTCATGATTAGATGATGATGATTAAGGTAATATAAATATGCTTGATTGCTGAATAATTGTTGATTTGATCTAAGTTGAAACTGCCAAACTTGTTAGCAAAGGATATGGAAATAATGGACTGCAATTAAGGAAATCTGTTACATTCCTGATCTCGACACGGGTTGCGAGTCGAGAACCCACAGTCTCGACTCGAGACCACACCTCACCAGCACTCAAACAACAAGACTCGAGACCACGGTTGCGGGTCTTGTTGCGACTCGAGACCTGACTCGAGATCACCCAGTCTCGAGTGATGAATGTATGACCCGAGACCCTTAGTTGCGACTCGAGAACGTTAAGGCTATGACCCGAGACTGCACTGTCTCGACTCGAGATCCCTAGTCTCGACTCGAGACCAAATGATCATATATTCTGTTTGGACTTGCATACTGTTACGAGCCCAAGTAATTTGGGCCGCACACTTGGGCTTTGTTTATGTAAATGTTACTGTTGAACTCATATGTACAGGTGATAACTGCCATGATCAATACTTGTATGCAACTTGTCAGTATACGTGTAGAAAACCACACGTGCATTACTTGAACCTAGAGCTGACTTATTGGTAACCATGTTAGGATGTGGTTGATCACATATAGCTCAAGTAACCTCTTGTTTATCTGCCGAGCAAACCAAGGTGAGTTCACACTCTTACCAAGGCATGGGATTCCCGGGGTGGGAATGGGTTTTTGAATGACTTCTTGTACTTTCATCGCTACTGGTATATGTACCATTGACCTCATTAGGTGTAGGACACCTGTAGATACAGCTAGATTAGTAAAACACGGGAAGCCCCCACTAATATTCGCACACATGCCTGGGAGGCCGCGATACAAACATTAATCTTCGCAAACATGTATGTGAGACCGCGATACGAATACTAATCTTCGCAAACATGTCTGGGAGACCGCGATACAAATACAAATACAACTAGTCTAGGATACAGGGGAAATCCCCCACTAATCTTCGCACACATGTCTGGGAGACCGCGATACGAATCAATATGATACATGGTTTACAAAACAAACATACGATTTACGAAACAAATACTATAACTAAACAACCAACTGTGAACTCACTCAACTTTGTTGTTGACTCGTTGTTACATGTCACACCCCCAAAATCCACACGCGGAGTATCACCGCTTGGAGGCGTGACATGACAAGGATCAAGCCACCAATCATATTGAACATATAAGTATAAGTAAAAGTAAATGTAATCCGTCACAATACAATTGGTGTTCAATCAAAAACATAGTATAAGTAGCGGAAGCATAGTATGAAAATCCAACACAAGTTTTTAGTTTAAAGAGTCATAAAGTTTTCATCAAAACATCCACAATCCGTGCCCACAACGACCACGCCTCCCGTGCAAGCTCCATGAGTACCTATGGTCCTGCAAGTCATGTAACAGAAAGTCAACAACTAGTTGAGCGAGTTCACAGTAAGTAAGTTCGTTGCATAACTATGCGTTATTAACTAAGCCGTTGTGTAGATTCAATTGGTAGGGGCTTCCCATGTTGTATGTACTATCAGTGGGGGCTTCCCATGTTTGTATTTACTAGACTAGTTGTACCATAAGTGTTCTTCTTAACCCGAGAACAGTAGTACGTACGAGGTTTATGTAGGCTTTACGTAAGTGCCCTTCTCAACCCGAGGACAGTGGTACGCGGGGGTTTATGTTGGTTTTACCTAAGTGTCCTTCTTAACCCGAAGACAGTAGTATGTATGAGTTTACGTAGGTTTTACGTAAGTGCCCTTCGTAACCTGAGGACAGTGGTAAGTACAAGTTTACGTAGGTTTTACGTAAGTGTCCTGCCTAACCTGAGGACGATGGTAGATAGTCTAGTAGCAGTGTAAGTACGAGTAATTATTCAATCCCATTATTCAAAACACATTCCCATCCCCGGGAATCCCATGCCTTGGTAAGAGTGGGAACTCACCTTGGTTTGCTCGGTATGCTAAAGTATATGCTCACAGTTAATCAATCAGGTCCTATAGGACACGTATACTCAATCAGTTCACGTTCGTAATGTTTCACGTACAATCAGTATTACAGAGTGGTTTGGCATTTAACATCAAATAACACATAACCAATTTGCCAATCATACCAGGTTCAAAGTTACAAGCAAGTTCCTAAACTAATTGTCATGCTTAACAGAGTTAGTATGTTTGACTGAGTTAACACAGTTTACACTTAACAGGGTTAACCACTTAACTGACATAACAGAGTTAACAGTTCAATCGTTTAACAAGGGTTTTGATGATTAACAGAGTTTGCATACTTAACAAGGTTACAAACTAAGAGAGTTATAATTAACAGAGTTATTGTTTACCAGTTAACTGAATTAACAAGGCCGAAACCCTCTTTGGGCCGAAATTCCTTTTGAGTGACGAAATCACTTTGGGCCGAAATCCCCAAGGTGATTTCGTTGAGATGGGGATTTCGTTGGGTGGGGGGTTTTCGTCGGGTCCATTCACCAATCAACAACATCAGTTATGTAACAAAAACACATCTTAATCATCACATACATGTACTCAATCTTATCAACCAACTTGTTCAATCTTATCAACAATCGGAATCATCGTTTCAAATCATCATGCCATAGATTCATCATTCAAATCACCATTTAAACATATTTACATATTCATATCAAAATCATATGGCTACTGACATCATCACATGCCTTATCATTTTATATTATTCAATTCACCTACATCACCACCCAATGTCAAACAATCTAATCATGTGCTTTTATCAATTAAGTCATAGGTTGTAATACAATCACATGCCAATGAAAATTCCCATGCAACATACACACACATTGGCCGACAATTCTGCAGTGATCCTTATCACTTGGTTGCATTATCAAGACTTCACATGCAAACAATAATCATAACAATCTGACATCATCAAGAATCAACCCTAGTTATGATCTAAACCTTACTCAACAATAGTTAATACAGATTTTTAATAGATAGTCAAGAGATGGTTTTTAAATCAACCAATCATACGATCCTAATCATTACATGATAACAGCTTGTTCATGATTGCCAAACAATTAGTTAATAGCGACTTAAATCAAATAAACATCGAATAATTCTCAGCAACAATTTAAAAAGGTACCGGTAGTACACTAACCACTAGATCGAGAGGGGTAAGATTGCAGGTAAAGGACTTGCAAAAGAGAAGGAGTTTGCAAAGGATGGAACTGCCGTATGAAAGCTAGGGTTTTACAATAATCTACGCGTTTAAGCAAACAGTTCAGGCCATTGGGCCGCGTTTGACCTTGGGCCCAACATCTCCGACGAAATCCAAGGAGATTTCGTTAGTTCACAGTTGGCGAAAACCCCTTGTTTTCACCAGGGGTGTTTTCGCATGGGAGATGTTTTTCGGCTATGGGGTGTTAGGCAATAGCTCCATGTTTTAAATAATTATACAATTCCAATAGGTATAACATATATACACATAATACACATATCACAAATAACACTTATTTAGCACCTCAAATGATTATTAAACACACTAAGCAAGTACATACGAAGTTAGATCGGATAGAGACCTTGAAAACTCGAGTTGTCACATTATCCCCAACTTGAAAGAAATTTCGTCCCGAAATTTAGCACGCGGTTAATCGAGGAAGCTAGTTGTGTTGAATAGTTTACTGGTTTTCCTGGGGTGTCACATCATCCCCCCGTTGATTTGGAATTTCGTCCCGAAATTCTGTAGTAGCTTCAGCCTTAGTAGTGGTTGCATGGTTTCCGAATAACTGGGGATACTTGAGTTTCATTTGGTCTTCTCGTTCCCAGGTATACTCTGGGCCACGATGGGAGTTCCAACGAACTCGTACAAGAGGTATTCTAGTGTTCTTGAGGACCTTAACATCCCGGTCCGTGATTTCAACAGGTTCCTCGACGAAATGCAACTGTTCATCGATAGTGAGTTCCTTCAAAGGAACTATGAGGGTCTCATCTGACAGACACTTCTTCAGATTCGACATGTGGAAAACGTTGTGAACTGCACCGAGCTCAGCTGGTAGGTTTAGTCTGTAGGCTACTTTGCCTATTCTTTCAGTGATTTCGAACGGTCCAACATACCGCGGATTGAGCTTGCCTCGTTTACCAAAACGAACCACACCCTTCTAGGGTGAGACTTTGAGTAGCACTCGATCCCCAACTTGGAACTCGAGCGGTTTCCTGCGCTTATCAGCGTAACTTTTCTGACGGTCGCGAGCTGCCGCCATGCGTTGTCGTATCTGTGTAATCCGTTCAGTAGCATCAACTACCATTTCTGGACATGTGATCTGACTATCACCCACCTCTGCCCAACAAAGAGGTGATCGGCATTTACGTCCGTATAATGCCTCGAATGGAGCGGCTTGTATGCTGGTGTGGTAACTGTTATTGTACGAAAACTCCACTAACGGGAGATGTTTTTCCCAGCTGTTGCCGAAATCGATAACACACGCCCAAAGCATGTCTTCTAGAGTTTGGATAGTGCGCTCAGACTGCCCATCTGTCTGAGGGTGGTAAGCTGTGCTCATGTCTAACCGAGAGCCAAAAGATTTGTGCATTGCTTGCCATAGTTCTGAAGTAAATCGTGCATCACAATCTGAGATAATGGAGGTTGGCACTCCGTGCCTCGAAACAACTTCCTTAAGATATACGTCTGCGAGAGTGGAGAACTTATCCATTTCCTTAATAGCCAGGAAGTATGCAGACTTTGTGAGTCAATCCACGATCACCCAAATAGTATCATTCCCACGTTGAGATCTAGGTAGGCCAGTAACAAAATCCATGGAAATTTCCTCCCATTTCCATTGTGGTATCTTTGGTTGCTGAAGTAGGCCTGATGGTTTCTGGTATTCCGTCTTGACCCTCGCGCAGGTCAAACACTTGCCGACGTAAGTTGCTATGTGGGCCATCATGCTAGGCCACCAGTACGTAGTTCTAAGACCGTGGTACATTTTATCCGAACCTGGATGTACCGAGTAGCGAGACTTGTGAGCTTCATCCATTACCAGCTCGCGTAAGTTGCCATAATGTGGAACCCAAATGCGTCCTGTTACATAGTAGGCACCGTCTTCCCTTTGTTCTAATCGTTGCCTTGAGCCGCGTAGGGCTTCAGCCTTGACGTTTTCTGGTTTCAATGCTTCTACCTGAGCATCTCGTATCTGTGCAGGAAGACTAGATTGAATAGTAAGTTGTAGCGCGCGCACGCGTCTAGGCGTAGTGTCCTTTCGACTGAGGGCGTCAGCCACAACATTGGCTTTGCCTGGATGGTACTTGATAGCGCATTCGTAATCATTAAGTAGCTCGTCCCATCAACGTTGCCGCATGTTCAATTCCTTCTGCTTGAAAATATGCTCGAGACTCCTGTGATCGGTGTAGATAGTGCACTTGGTACCGTACAGGTAGTGTCGCCATATCTTAAGCGCGAAAACAAAAGCTCCAAGTTCTAAATCATGTGTAGTGTAGTTCCGCTCGTGAACTTTAAGTTGGCGCGAGGCATAAGCAATGACTTTATCCCTTTGCATCAATACACAACCAAGACCCTGAATCAATGCGTCGCAGTAGACCACAAAGTCATCCGTGCCCTCTGGCAATGAGAGAATAGGTGCGCTGCAGAGCCTATCATTTAGATGTTGAAAAGCCGTTTCTTGTGTATTACCCCAACGATAGGTAACACCTTTCTGTGTCAGTAATGTAAGCAGCTGAGCAATCTTTGAGAAGTCTTTAATGATTCGCCTGTAATAACCCGCCAAACCCAAGAATTGGCGTATTTCCGTTGGTGTACGTGGTGCAGGCCAGTTCCTGATCGAGTCTACCTTGGATGGATCAACATGAATCCCACCCTTGTTTACCACATGGCCTGGAAAATGGACTTCATGAAGCCAGAAGTCACATTTTGAAAACTTGGCGTACAGTTGTTCCTTTCGAATAAGTTCCAAGATAAGTCGCAAATGTTGCTCGTGTTCCTCTTGACTCTTGGAGTAGATCAGGATGTCGTCGATGAAGACAATCACAAACTCATCTAAGTAAGGCTTGCACACTCTGTTCATAAGATCCATGAAGACTGCCGGTGCGTTCGTTAGTCCGAATGGCATAACTAAAAACTCGTAGTGGCCGTAGCGAGTTCTAAAAGCTGTTTTAGAGACGTCCTCATCCCGGACTCTCAGCTGATGGTAACCTGACCTCAGGTTAATCTTGGAGTAGTAGCTCGACCCTTGCAGCTGGTCGAATAAGTCATCAATACGCGGGAGAGGATAGCGGTTCTTCACGGTAACCTTGTTGAGTTCACGATAATCGATGCACATTCGAAAGATACCGTCCTTCTTCTTCACAAATAGCACTGGAGCTCCCCAAGGCGAAGAGCTAGGACGAATGAAACCCTTATCCAAGAGTTCTTGTAGCTGTTTAGACAGTTCTTCCAGTTCAGTTGGAGCTAATCGATATGGTGCACGAGCTATAGGTGTTGCTCCAGGAGCTAGTTCAATCTGGAATTCGACCTGGCGATGAGGCGGTAGCCCAGGTAAATCTTCAGGAAACACTTGAGGAAAATCGCGTACAACTGGAATATCCTCTATTCTTTTCTCTTTCGTTGATGCATCAGTAACTAGTGCCAAAATGGCAGTGTGACCCTTTCGTAAACATTTCTGAGCCTTCAGGAAGTTGATGATGCCAACCACAGCACCACTCTTGTCGCCTTGAACTTCGAGAGGTTCTTTGCCAGAACGGGGAATACGAATGATCTTCTCCTTACATAGGATCTCTGCTTGCTACTGGGATAACCAATCCATACCAATGATGACGTCGAAACTACCCAGAACTATAGGAATGAGGTCGATGGAGAAAGTCTGACCAGCGAGGATAAGATCACAACCCTGAACTATGTGCGTAGCCTCTAGACTCTTACCATTAGCTAATTCTACAACATGCTTGGTGCTTAAGGGAGTTGGTGCACGTTTTAACATTTGACTGACTTTTAGAGACATATAACATGTATCCGCACCCGAATCAAACAATACAGTAACATAAAAGTCGTCGAGAAGAAACTTACCCATAACTACGTTGGGATCATTCCTGGCATCACCCTGCCCCAGCATAAATGCACGACCCCTAGCGCCGTTGTTCCCATCATTGTTATTTCCCCCATTGTTGTTTCCGTTG
This sequence comes from Helianthus tuberosus, assembly GCA_030545235.1. NCBI lineage: Eukaryota > Viridiplantae > Streptophyta > Magnoliopsida > Asterales > Asteraceae > Helianthus > Helianthus tuberosus. The sequence continues at coordinate 658,118 of JARYGA010036071.1, forward strand.
CCTTGGTTATGGTTGTTGTTTTTGTTGTTCTGGTTTCGGTTTAACTGAGGGCAGTGTCTTTTGAAGTGACCTTCAGCGCCACAATGAAAACATCCCTTGTTGCCCTGTTGCTGATTCTGCGGTGTTTGCTGTTGCTGCTGATTCTGAGTTACAGGCCGTGGGCTCCTACAATCCTTGGCCTCATGACCCATCTTGAGACACCTCTAACAACGACCCTTGTTGCACTGGCCACTGTGGTGTCTGTTACAGTTGTTGCACCTTGGGTGATTTCCGCGATAAACTCTCTGCCCGCGACTACCAGAAGAATGCTGACTGGGACTCTGGTAGTGGTCAGTCTTTTGCTGTTGAACCTGAGACTGAACTAAAGCTGAACCCTTGCTGGAATCCCCCTCCCATTTTCTCTTGTTGTCACTGGGAGTAGTAGGAGTAGCAGAAGTGGTAACGGTAGTAGTAGCGCTGATACGTTTAGGCAGCCTGTTTTGTTCCACTGCCTGATCCGTGAGGCGATGAGTAAGACGTTGGATATCCTGGATATTATTAAGGTTGGCCGATGTCACATGGCTCTGAATTTCACGTGCTAACCCCTTGAGGTACAACTCAATGCGCTTGACTGGAGGGTCCACCATAGTTGGACACAAGATGGCCAGCTCGTTTCACCGTTTCGTATAAGCTTCAATTTCCGACCCTGTCATTTTCAGATGGTAGAGCTCCACTTCCAACTTGTGGATGTCATCACGGGTGCAGTATTCTCGTTTGATGAGTTCCTTAAAATCATTCCAAGGGGTGGCGTTAGCAGCTGCCAACCCTAAAATCTGAACTTGCGCGTTCCACCAAGTCAGCGCAATTCCTTCTAAAGTACCAGTGGCGTACTTCACCCTGCGAGCGTCAGGGCATTCACACATTTCGAACACAGACTCGAGCTTTTCAAACCAATGGAGGAGTCCCACTGCTCCCTCCGTGCCACTGAACGTGCTAGGACGACAGTCCATGAAATTCTTGAAAGTGCAAACAGGTTGCTGAGCGTGTTGACCTATGGTGTAAGAATAGGACAAGGTTAAACACAAGAGTTGGTTTAGGAGTGTAGGATCTAAATATCCTAGTGTGAGTTACGACTACAGGGTATACCTCCTGCTTGTGCGTCTGCAAGTGCCGCAGCAACTTGTTCGTTAATGAGAGCCGTCAACTGGGCTTGTGTCAAGTTAATGCGTCCGGCCATCATCTTCATAGCAAATGTAACATAAGTGAGAGAGGTTTGCGAATAGTGCGATGACAGAAGAGAGTAAGCACACAAGTGTTCTCAAGCAATAACGAATAGTAGGCAATGTAATCTAGGCATACCACGAGCAAAGTTCTATGTAATTCTAGCATGTAGGCAATAAACATAAACCATATTACCTAGGATGTTGAGTCTTGCACGTGGAGCGAGGCGTCGTTGTGGATCGTTGAACACTGTACAGGTTATAGTCTGGTTTTAATAAAAACGTTTTCCCCTTATTAAAACCGAGTTCTCTATAACCAATGGCTCTGATACCAATCTGTCACACCCCCAAAATCCACAGGCGGAGTATCACCGCTTGGAGGCGTGACATGACCAGGATCAAGCCACCAATCATATTGAACATATAAGTATAAGTAAAAGTAAATGTAATCCATCACAATACAATTGGTGTTCAATAAAAAACATAGTATAAGTAGCGGAAGCATTGTATGAAAATCCAACACAAGTGTTTAGTTTAAAGAGTCATAAAGTTTTCATCAAAACATCCACAATCCGTGCCCACAATGACCGCGCCTCCCGTGCAAGCTCCATGAGTACCTATGGTCCTGCAAGGCATGTAACAGAAAGTCAACAACTAGTTGAGCGAGTTCACAGTAAGTAAGTTCGTTGCATAACTATGCGTTATTAACTAAGCCGTTATGTAGATTCAATTGGTGGGGGCTTCCCATGTTGTATGTACTATCAGTGGGGGCTTCCCATGTTTGTATTTACTAGACTAGTTGTACCATAAGTGTTCTTCTTAACCCGAGAACAGTAGTACGTACGAGGTTTACGTAGGCTTTACGTAAGTGCCCTTCTCAACCCGAGGACAGTGGTACGCGGGGGTTTACGTAGGTTTTACGTAAGTGTCCTTCTTAACCCGAAGACAGTAGTATGTATGAGTTTACGTAGGTTTTACGTAAGCGCCCTTCGTAACCTGAGGACAGTGGTAAGTACAAGTTTACGTAGGTTTTACGTAAGTGTCCTACCTAACCTGAGGACAATGGTAGATAGTCTAGTAGCAGTGTAAGTACGAGTAATTGTTCAATCCCATTATTCAAAACCCATTCCCAGCCCTGGGAATCCCATGCCTTGGTAAGAGTGTGAACTCACCTTGGTTTGCTCGGTATGCTAAAGTATATGCTCACAGTTAATCAATCAGGTCCTATAGGACACGTATACTCAATCAGTTCACGTTCGTAATGTTTCACGTACAATCAGTATTACAGAGTGGTTTGGAATTTAACATCAAATAACACATAACCAATTTGCCAATCATACCAGGTTCAAAGTTACAAGCAAGTTCCTAAACTAATTGTCATGCTTAACAGAGTTAGTATGTTTGACTGAGTTAACACAATTTGCACTTAACAGGGTTAACCACTTAACTGACATAACAGAGTTAACAGTTCAATCGTTTAACAGGGGTTTTGATGATTAACAGAGTTTGCATACTTAACAAGGTTACAAACTAAGAGAGTTATAATTAACAGAGTTATTGTTTAACAGTTAACGGAATTAACAGGGCCGAAACCCTCTTTGGGCCGAAATCCCTTTTGAGTGATGAAATCACTTTGGGCCGAAATCCCCAAGGTGATTTTGTTGAGATGGGGATTTCGTTGGGTGGGGTATGACAACTCGAGTTTCCGACTTTCACCTTCGCATTTATTGCACGTTGACTTTGACTGTTTAGTTGCTTGATTTGTTTGACTTGTAAATTTACACATTGTATTATGACAAAACGTATTGTGAGTATTGCATGTTTATGTGTTAATGATATAATGTGAACCTGTTAGTACACACTTGAACTAGTTAAGTCTTGTATAACCTTAACGAATCAACTTGACGAAACAAATGTATCTCGCCAAGTTCACCACGACGAAACAGATGTGCGTTTCGTCGCACACATCTTGACGAAACAAACTGTTCCGCCGTCCCAATTTCGCCGAAAGCCCATTAAGGCCCAACACGTAGCGACGAGTATTTTAGCGAACCCACTGTTCATTCGTCACATTCTTTTGACGATCAGAAACCCTAGAACGCTCCTGAAATTGACGGCAGCCTTGTGTACCCTCAAGCCCTCGTGAACTATTAAACCCTCGTACCATCTACCTCGGTTAGTTGCATACTTGTTTAATCGGTTTCTTTATACATGCCATGAATGCATGATTTCTGGTAGGATGTGAATACATGCTTGATTTCTTTATACATGTTATGCATGATTAATCAGTTACGTAACTTTGTGCGAAACATGATGTCGATTAGAGATTCTAACAAACGAGTCGTATTGATGTGAATAAGTGATTGGTAGAACTGGATTTAATGATGTTTATGTCGGGTTAATGATTGTTAATCTTGTTGGTTGAATACGGATCGAATAGGTGTTATTGTCATGAATCTATCTACGTTTAGTTAACTTGCGAATCATGTATTGACTAGATGATGATTGTATGTTGAACGATTTCTGTATGATTACTGGTTGATGTGATAACGGCTGTTCGTGATCATTAGGGTTTCTGTGTAATGTTTGTAACTGATGTTATGTGACGTAACTGCCTGGTTGACGAAACGGAATTTACGGCGAAACAGAAGGGGTGTTTCGCCAAGGGTAATTGACGAAACAGGATTGTGTTTCGCCAACGGATTGAACGACGAAACAGGATGTGTTTCGCCAAGGAGGTGATCGACGAAAGGGAAGTGTTTCGTCAAAGGGGTTCACGGCGAAACAAAGGGTGTTTCGCCGATTTGGATAATTTGCACAGTAACTATTTCCGTTAAAGCTTAACTGCATTAACTAACTGCCGTTAGATGATGAACATGACTTGCATGATCTTGAATACGTGCAATGTGCTACTTGGTGATTATTGATTGTGCTTATACGTGAACTACGTGAATACGAACTAATTATGTATACGTGCGTACCTTAGGACGTGATTGATTAACTGTGAGCACATACTTAGCATACCGAGCAAACCAAGGTGAGTTCACACAGCCAAGGCATGGGGTTCCCAGGGTGGGAATGGGATTGGATTATTTACTTGTACTTACCTAGATAATGGAACTTAGTGATGTGGTCCTCGGGTGAGGAAGGTTATAGATAAGATACTGCTAGACTAGTGATACTTATACTTTTCTTCGCACACACGCCAGGGTTGGCTGCGATAATAGAACTGATCTTCGCACACATGCCTAGGAAGGCTGCGAACTGCACACTAAACTTCGCACACATGCCGGGTGGCTGCGATACAAATATACCTAGTCTAGAATACTTGGGAAACTTCCCCTAATCTTCGCATACACGCCTAGAGGGCCGCGATACGAACTAATATGATATATGACTTAATGAACGAACACAAGGCTTACTATACTATTACGATTACTGAACTATCAACTGTGAACTCGCTCAACTAGTTGTTGACTCTCTGTTACATGCCTTACAGGACCTTAGGTACTATGGAGCTTGCACGGGAGGCGCGGTCGTTGTGGGCACGGATTGTGAACGTTTGATAAACACTTTATGACATTTCATACTTTACTTATGATGGGTTTTATTTATACGCTTCCGCTAAACAGTGATATTATACTTATGTTTTGCACACCTTTCGTATTGGTGGTTTGAATGACATTTACTTTTACTTATTAATTACATGTTCAATATGATTGGTGGCTTGATCCTGGTCATGTCACGCCTCCAAGCGGTGTTACTCCGCGTGTGGATTTTGGGGGTGTGACATGGGGGGTTTTCGTCGGGTCCATTCACCAATCAACAACATCAGTTTTGTAACAAAAACAAATCTTAATCATCACATACATTTACTCAATCTTATCAACCAGCTTGTTCAATCTTATCAACAATCGGAATCATCGTTTCAAATCATCATGCCGCAGATTCATCATTCAAATCACCATTTAAACATATTTACATATTCATATCAAAATCACATGGCTACTGACATCATCACATGCCTTATCATTTTATATTATTCAATTCAGCTACATCACCACCCAATGTCAAACAATCTAATCATGTGCTTTTATCAATTAAGTCGTAGGTTGTAATACAATCACATGCCAATGAAAATTCCCATGCAACATACACACACATTGGCCGACAATTCTGCAGTGATCCTTATCACTTGGTTGCATTATCAAGACTTCACATGCAAACAATAATCATAACAATCTGACATCATCAAGAATCAACCCTAGTTATGATCTAAACCTTACTCAACAATAGTTAATACAGATTTCTAATAGATAGTCAAGAGATGGTTTTTAAATCAACCAATCATACGATCCTAATCATTACATGATAACAGCTTGTTCATGATTGCCAAACAATTAGTTAATAGCGACTTAAATCAAATAAACATCGAATAATTCTCAGCAATAATTTAAAAAGGTACCGGTAGTACACTAACCACTAGATCGAGAGGGGTAAGATTGCAGGTAAAGGACTTGCAAAAGAGAAGGAGTTTGCAAAGGATGGAACTGCCGTATGAAAGCTAGGGTTTTACAATAATCTACGCGTTTAAGCAAACAGTTCAGGCCATTGGGCCACGTTTGACCTTGGGCCCAACATCTCCGACGAAATCCAAGGAGATTTCGTTAGTTCACAGTTGGTGAAAACCCCTAGTTTTCACCATGGGTGTTTTCGTATGGGAGATGTTTTTCGGCTATGGGGTGTTAGGCAATAGCTCCATGTTTTAAATAATTATACAATTCCAATAGGTATAACATATATACACATAATACACATATCACAAATAACACTTATTTAGCACCTCAAATGATTATTAAACACACTAAGCAAGTACATACGAAGTTAGATCGGATAGAGACCTTGAAAACTCGAGTTGTCACATTACATGCCTTGCAGGTCGTTAGGTACTCATGGAGCTTGCACAGGGAGGAGCAGTCGTTGTGGGACATGGATCGTGGATGCCATGTTAATCAATTATGACATTTCAAACTTATTACTTATTTTGGGTTTTTTTACATTATTGCTTCCGCTACACACTTGATTATTTTGTTTTTTTGAACACCTTTCTTATTGATGAATGACTTTTACTTATTACTTATAATGTTTAATATGATTGGTGGCTTGATCCTGGTCATGTCGCGCCTCCATGCGGTGATACTCCGCGTGTGGTTTTTGGGGGTGTGACAGATTGGTATCAGAGCCATTGGTTATAGAGAACTTGGTTTTAATAAGGGGAAAATGTTTTATTAAAACCAGACTATAACCTGTACAGTGCTCAACGATCCACAATGACGCTTCGCTCCACGTGCAAGACTCAACACTATAGGTACTACTATTCCTATTTACGTTGCCTACTTGCTAGATTACATAGAACTTTGCTCATGGTATGCTTAGATAAACATAACAACTATTTCTTGAGAACACTTGTGTGCTTACTCCCTTATGTCATCGCATTTTTCGCGAACCTCTCTCACTTATGCTGCCTTTGACATGAAGATCATGGTTGGACGCATTAACATGACTCAAGCCCAGTTGACGGCTCTGATTAACGAACAAGTTGCTGCGCCACTTGCAGCCGCACAAGCAGGAGGCCAACACGCACAACCACCTGTTTGCACTTTCAAGACTTTCATGGACTGTCGTCCTAGCACATTCAGTGGCACTGAAGGAGCGATTGGACTCCTCCATTGGTTTGAAAATCTCGAGTCCGTATTTGAGATGTGTGAATGCCCTGAGGCTCGCAGGGTGAAGTACGCCACTGGTACTCTAGAAGGCATTGCGCTGACTTGGTGGAATGCGCAAGTTCAGATGTTAGGGTTGGCAGCTGCTAACGCCACCCCTTGGAACGATTTCAAGGAACTAATCAAGCGAGAATACTGTACACGAGATGACATCCACAAGTTGGAGGTGGAGTTCTTCAATCTGAAAATGACGGTGTCAGAGATTGAGGCGTATACTAAAAGGTCAAACGAGCTGGCCATCTTGTGTCCAACTATGGTGGACCCTCCTATCAAGAGTATTGAGTTGTATCTCAAGGGACTAGTACCAGAAATTCAAAGTCATGTGACATCGGCCAACCTTGCTACTATCCAGGATATCACTCGTCTTGCTCATCGCCTCACAGATCAGGCAGTGGAACAGAACAAGCTGCCCAAACGTGTCAGTGCTACTAATGCTACTACTTCCGCTACTCCCAGTGACAACAAGCGGAAATGGGATGGGGATTCCAGAAAGGGTTCAGCTACAGCTCAGTCTCAGGTACAGCAGCGAAAGACTGATAACTATCAGAGCCCTGGTCAGCAATTTACTGGTAGTCAGAGACAGGGTGGATATCGAGGAAACCTCCCAAGGTGCAATACTTGCAACAAGCACCACAATGGCCATTGCAACAAGGGTCGTTGTCAGCGGTGTCTCAAGATGGCTCATGAGGCTAAAGATTGCAGGAGCTCACGACATGCGAATCAGAACCAGAACCAGCAACAACAACCACCAGCTCCACATAACCAGCAGCAGCAACAGCAGCGAGGCAATACAGGATGCTTTCAGTGTGGTGCTGAAGGCCACTTCAAGCGAGACTTCCCCCAGTTAAACCGAAACCAGAACAACAACAACAATGATCAGGGCAATGGGAACAACAACGGGGGAAACAATGATGGAAACAACGGTGCTAGGGGACGTGAGTTCGTGCTGGGTCAGGGTGATGCAAGGAATGATCCTCACGTAGTGATGGGTAAGTTCCTTCTCGACGACTTTTATATTACCGTATTATTTGATTCGGGTGTCGATACCAGTTATGTGTCTTTAAAAGTTAGTCAAATGCTTAAATGTACACCAACTCCTTTAAACACGAAGCATGTCGTAGATTTAGCTAATGGTAAGAGTTTAGAAGCCACGTGCATAGTCAAGGGTTGTAACATCGTTTTAGCTGGTCAGACCTTCTCTATCGATCCCATTCCTGTAGTTCTGGGTAGTTTCGACATCGTCATTGGAATGGATTGGTTATCCCAACAACAAGCAGAGATCTTATGCAAAGAGAAGATTGTTCGTATTCCTTGTTCCGATCAGGAACCTCTTGTGATTCAAGGCGACAAGAGTGGTGCTGTGGTGGGCATCATCTCTTTCCTAAAGGCCCAGAAGTGTTTGCAAAAGGGCCACATAGCTATTTTAGCACTCGTTACTGACGCATCAACGAAAGAGAAGAGATTAGAGGACATCCCAGTTGTACGCGATTTTCCTCAAGTGTTTCCTGAAGATTTACCTGGGCTACCGCCTCATCGCCAGGTCGAATTCCAGATCGAGTTAGCTCCCGGAGCAGCACCCATAGCTCGAGCACCTTATCGTTTAGCTCCATCAGAACTGGAAGAACTGTCCAAACAACTACAAGAACTCTTGGAAAAGGGTTTATTCGCCCTAGATCTTCGCCTTGGGGAGCTCCAGTATTATTCGTGAAGAAGAAAGACGGTACCTTCAGAATGTGCATAGACTATCGTGAACTCAACAAGGTGACTGTAAAGAATCGCTATCCTCTTCCACACATTAATGACTTATTCGACCAATTGCAAGGGTCGAGCTACTATTCGAAGATTGACCTGAGGTCAGGCTACCATCAACTGAGAGTCCTAGACGAGGACATCTCTAAGACAGCATTCAGGACTCGCTATGGACACTACGAGTTCCTGGTTATGCCCTTCGGACTGACAAACGCACCAGCAGTTTTCATGGACCTTATGAATAGAGTGTGTAAACCTTACCTCGATAAGTTCGTTATAGTATTCATCGACGACATCCTGATCTATTCCAAGAGTCAGGAGGAATACGAGCAGCATCTACGGCTCATATCGGAACTACTTCGAGCAGAGCAGTTGTACGCCAAGTTTTCAAAATGCGACTTCTAGCTTCGTGAAGTCCATTTTCTAGGCTACGTGGTCAACAAGGATGGGATTCATTTTGACCCATCCAAGGTAGACTCGATTAAGAACTGGCCTGCACCGCGCACACCAACGGAAATTCGCCAATTCTTGGGTTTGGCAGGCTACTACAGAAGGTTCATCAAAGACTTCTCAAAGATTGCACAGCCGCTTACACTACTAACGCAGAAGGGCGTTACTTATCGTTGGGGTAATACACAGGAAGAAGCTTTTCAATACCTAAAGGATAGACTTTACAGCGCACCTATTCTTTCATTACCAGAGGGCACATACGACTTTGTGGTTTACTGCGACGCATCAATTCAGGGTCTTGGTTGTGTTTTGATGCAACAGAATAAAGTCATTGCTTACGCCTCGCGTCAACTTAAAATTCATGAAAGGAACTATACTACACACGATTTAGAGCTGGGAGCTGTTGTTTTCGCGCTTAAGATATGGAGACATTACCTGTACGGTACCAAGTGCACCATCTACACCGATCATAGGAGTCTCGAGCATATCTTCAAGCAAAAGGAATTGAACATTTGACAACGACGATGGGTCGAACTGTTGAACGATTACGAATATGCCATCAAGTACCATCCAGGCAAACCCAATGTTGTGGCTGACGCCCTCAGTCGAAAGGATACTACACCTAGGTGTGTACGAGCACTTCAACTTACCATTCAGTCTAGTCTTCCGGCACAGATACGAGATGCTCAGATAGAAGCATTGAAACCAGAAAACGTCAGGGCTGAAGCCCTACGCGGCTCGAGGCAACGGTTAGAACAAAAGGAAGACGGCGCCTACTATGTAACAGGACGCATCTGGGTCCCACTTTATGGCAACTTACGCGAGCTTGTAATGGATGAAGCACATAAGTCACGCTATTCGGTACATCCTGGTTCGGATAAAATGTACCACGATCTCAGAACTACGTATTGGTGGCCTAGCATGAAAGCCCACATAGCAACTTACGTTATCAAGTGTTTGACTTGTGCGAGAGTCAAGACCGAATACCAGAAACCATCAGGCCTACTTCAACAACCAAAGATACCACAATGGAAATGTTAGGAAATTTCCATGGATTTTGTTACTGGCCTGCCTAGATCTCAACGTGGGAATGATACTATTTGGGTGATCGTGGATCGACTCACAAAGTCTGCACACTTCTTGGCTATCAAGGAAACGGATAAGTTCTCCACCTTAGCAGATGTTTACCTTAAGGAAGTTGTCTCGAGGCACGGGGTGCCAACCTCTATTATTTCCGATCGTGATGCACGTTTTACTTCAGAACTTTGGCAAGCGATGCACAAATCTTTTCGCTCTCGGTTAGACATGAGCACAGCTTATCACCCTCAGACGGATGGGCAGTCTAAGCGCACTATCCAAACTCTAGAAGACATGCTACGTGCATGTGTTATCGATTTTGGCAACAGTTGGGAAAAACATCTCCTGTTAGTGGAGTTTTCGTATAACAACAGTTACCACACCAGCATTCAAGCCGCTCCATTTGAGGCATTGTACGGGCGTAAATGCCGATCACCTCTTTGTTGGGCAGAGGTGGGTGATAGTCAGATCACGGGTCCAGAACTTGTAGTTGACGCAACGAAAAGAATTTCTCAAATACGACAACGAATGGCGGCAGCTCGTGACCGTCAAAAAAGCTACGCTGATAAGCGTAGGAAACCACTCGAGTTCCAGGTTCGGGATCGAGTGCTACTCAAAGTCTCACCTTGGAAAGGTGTAATTCGTTTTGGAAAACGAGGCAAGCTCAATCCGCGGTATGTCGGACCGTTTGAAATCATAGAAAGAATAGGCAATGTGGCCTACAAACTGAACCTGCCAACAGAACTCGGTGGAGTTCACAATGTTTTTCACGTGTCAAATCTGAAGAAGTGTCTGTGAGATGAGACCCTCATAGTTGCTTTGAAGGAGCTCACTATCGACGAACAGTTGCGATTCGTCGAGGAACCAGTCGAAATCACAGACAGGGATGTTAAGGTCCTCAAACACACCAGAATACCTCTGGTTCGAGTTCGTTGGAACTCCCGTCGTGGCCCAAAGTTCACCTGGGAATGCGAAGACCAAATGAAACAAAAGTATCCCCAATTGTTCGAGAACAGTACAACCACTACTGAGGCTGAAGCTACTGCGGAATTTCGGGACGAAATTCCAAACCAACGGGGGAAGGATGTGACACCCCAGGAAAACCGGGAAAACCATACAACTTAACTAGCTTCCTCAGTGACCGCGTGCTAAATTTCGGGACGAAATTTCTTTCAACTTGGGGATAATGTGACAACCCGTATTCCAGAACCTATCTTTGTATTTTATTGAAACTTGTGTGAACAATACGTGACTAGTTGACATGTTTGATTGCAATGGAGTTTTACTTTTTGATATGCTATGTGTTACATGAATGTGTAATATATGTATGTGTGATAAATTTTGGTCACTAATCACACAAGCCCTTTGGGCCGCACACCTCTCTCTCTTGGCTCACTATACTTGGACTCGAGACCAAGAGGGCTACCCATTGATGGGTTCGGCCCACTCCTTATGCGCATACATGAACCTTTAGGGGGGTTTAGCTTTCTCATTACTTGCAACAAGAACACACACAAAACCCTAAAGCTCTCTCCTCCTTCCCTTCACTCGACGGCAACAACTCAATCCCCTCGAAGCTTTCTTGGATCGCTACACCATCTTTTCCTCGTTCCATCACTTGTGTGCACTCAAACTCTCGGTTAATATCTTTAGTTCTGTATTGGTTTGTGATTCCTTGTTGTTTTCAGCCATGAGATTATGTGGATACATGATATGTTGTGATAAAAAATACGATGTAAGGTTGTTACATGATTAACAGATTGATGATTTTCGAACATATTATGTGTTGTATGGTTGGTTTGATGTTGCACAAAAACTAGGATTTCATGTTAGAAATTAAGATCGCTGACTTGTATTATCCGATTCAATGCCTTGGTATGTTAACTGATTATTGTTCATGATTAGATGATGATGATTAAGGTAATATGAATATGCTTGATTGCCGAATAATTGTTGATTTGATCTAAGTTGAAACTGCCAAACTTGTTAGCAAAGGATACGGAAATAATGGACTGTAATTAAGGAAATCTGTTACATTCCTGATCTTGACACGGGTTGCGAGTCTGGAACCCACAGTCTCGACTCGAGACCACACCTCACCAGCACACAAACAAAAAGACTGGAGACCACGGTTGCGGGTCTTGTTGCGACTCGAGACCTGACTCGAGATCACCCAGTCTCGAGTGATGAATGTATGACCCGAGACCCTTAGTTGCGACTCGAGAATGTTAAGGCTATGACCTGAGACTTCACTGTCTCGACTCGAGATCCCTAGTCTCGACTCGAGACCAAATGATCATATATTCTGTTTGGACTTGCATACTGTTATGAGCCCAAGTAATTTGGGCCGCACACTTGGGCTTTGTTTATGTGAATGTTACTATTGAACTCGTATGTACAGGACTACAGGTGATAACTGCCATGATCAATACTTGTATGCAACTTGTTAGTATACGTGTAGAAAACCATACGTGCATTACTTGAACCTAGAGCTGACTTGTTGGTAACCATGTTAGGACGTGGTTGATCACATATAGCTCAAGTAACCTTTTGTTTATCTGCCGAGTAAACCAAGGTGAGTTCACACTCTTACCAAGGCATGGGATTCCCGGGGTGGGAATGGGTTTTTGAATGACTTCTTGTACTTTCATCGCTACTGGAATACGTACCATTGACCTCATTAGGTGTAGGACACCTGTAGATACAGCTAGACTAGTAAAACACGGGAAGCTCCCACTAATCTTCGCACACATGCCTGGGAGGCCGCGATACAAACATTAATCTTCGCAAACATGTCTGTGAGACCGCGATACGAATACTAATCTTCGCAAACATGTCTGGGAGACCGCGATACAAATACAAATACAACTAGTCTAGGATACAGGGGAAATCCCCTACTAATCTTCGCACACATGTCTGGGAGACCGTGATACGAATCAATATGATACATGGTTTACAAAACAAACATACAATTTAAGAAACGAATACTATAATTAAACAATCAACTGTGAACTCGCTCAACTTTGTTGTTGACTCGTTGTTACATGCCTTGCAGGTCGTTAGGTACTCATGGAGCTTGCACAGGGAGGAGCGGTCGTTGTGGGACATGGATCGTGGATGCCATGTTAATCAATTATGACATTTCAAACTTATTACTTATGTTGGGTTTTTTTACATTATTGCTTCCGCTACACACTTGATTATGTTTTGTTTTTTGAACACCTTTCGTATTGATGAATGACTTTTCCTTATTACTTATAATGTTCAATATGATTGGTGGCTTGATCCTGGTCATGTCGCGCCTCCATGCGGCGATACTCCGTGTGTGGTTTTCGGGGGTGTGACATCATCTTCCAGAGTTTCCTTTTTACTAGGTTTGGAGGGTTTTTTTGGATGATTTTTTTAGTTTTTTGGTAATTGCAGGTGTGGGTTTCAGCAGTTAAACTATTTATATGAATAGGAGCACCTTGTATAAGTACATGGGCATTGTCCATTGAAAACTTTTTCTTGAAATAGTAACTTAAAAACCTTGGAAATAAATGAAAAGCCTTTTTATCAACATTATTAACCAAGTCATTGAAGATTTCCTGGGAATAGTTAAAATTTTCTTCTTGAAGAATAGCATAACCCAGATTTTGAATCTTCAATGGGATTTCATTGAAAGCGGTGGTCTTGTTTGACACACACATTAGGAGGGTATGAAATAAAAACCTTGTAGAAGATGGAAAGCTGCCTTTTTGTAAAGTATCTTTTTTCATTTCTTCATCATACCCTCGTTCAATGAAATCACGTTGGTACTTTGTTTTTGGAAAAGAACTTTTACCTTGAAGATCATCCAATTCAAACACTTCAGAGATGGTTTGAGGGGTGATTGAGAATTTTACCCCTTTTATTGAAGAATGTATTGCAACAACCTTTGTATCCACTTCTTCAAGAGTAGCATTTTTCCAAACTCTCTTTGAGTAGTCAAGTAGATGGTTGCATCACATGTTAGCAAAGTTTTGTACTTTGTGGTTGAATGTGTATCGAGGATGGAATCAAAGGTTCTAGTTTTAATGGGCTTTTCAAAGATACCCAAATAATTGTGTGGAGATTTGAATGGAAGTTCAAGTGTAACGGGCTCCTTTGATTTTGATTTGCTGGTTTTGTTCACCATGGTTGAAACAGAGATGACAAAGACGATGATGATTGTGAGAGAATTTTGGGGAAAACTGTTTTAAGAAAGGAATTTTGAATTCAATTCGACAGTGAAAACCCTGATTGGGGGTTACGGCAGGGTTTTATATGGTGAAAAAGTGCATGCTGACATGGCAGCGGTTACAAAGATCTGATGGACAAAAACAATCCACGTGACAACATTTGATGGTGAATGGAAGACAGTTGTTAAGAGAACCACTGATGATACAATATCAGTGGTTGTAACGGTATAACGAAAGCAGTGGGTGACTATGACTATCAGTGGATAGCGTTGTCAGTGGATAGAAACACTGAGGTTTAAGCAGCAGTGCTTAACCAATAAAATGATAGAACAGTGGTTGTCTTTCAATAGTGGATAGCAAAATGACCAACAGAAGTTTGAACCAATCAGTGGTTATGACAGACTTTTTGTCACACCCCGGCCGCGTCAAAACAACGAAACCGCGGCGGAAACGCCGGGGAGTGAGTTGCGATAGAATTATTGTTTCAACAACCATGGCAAATAAAGTTATGTTTTATTAATTAAAGTTTACATTGTCTTGAGTTCAAACAATTCAAACATAACTAATTGTATTTTAAGTTACTAAGGCCCGAGTCCGCCTAAGTGAAGCACAAACACCTTCATGCATTAGCACCTGAAACACATGTAAAAATAGGTACGTCAGCATAAAAATGCCTGTGAGATACATAGGTTTTGTTTATGCAGGATTCATGACTTGTGTTATAAAAAGTGTTTAAGAAAATGTAGTCATGAACCTTGTAAAAATGTTTTCCTTTGTAAAACCATGTGAAAATCGATATGAAAGTCAAATGATGATGAAAGGATAATGCATGGTTAAATGAATAACCAAGTGAAAATGAATTTGTATAAAATGTGTACTTTTTAAAACAATGTCATGTTCATGTATAAATTGTTTCATGTCTTGCCCAAGTGGTTTAGATAACGCAACGATGTATAATACAATAAAAGCACTTATATATAAGAAGTACCAGCGGCGTATCCACCATGCTTTTATCATATAACACATAGCCCCGTTACATAAGTCACTTATCAATAACCAACCAAAATGTCATGTTTAATGTCAAAAATGTTTATGTATAAACCATGTTCAATGTCATGTGTGAAATGTCTCATGTATAACCAAATGAAATGCATAGCAAGTAGGAAATCATCTACTTAAACTATGTGATGATGTCAATGTATAAACTGTGTCATGTATGGTGAATAACTAGAAGCTACTCAACCCCATAGAAAATGTACAAAACAATGTTTTTGAATAAACCTAAGTTTAAATCAAATGTTATGTTTTGTAGAAAAACAATGCTTTATGATTACAAACATTTATGCATACTGTTAATCGCATACATTCAAGCCTTGCGACTGTGGCGACAAACCCTTAAACGAATTAAAGGTTTATCTAAATTATGTAGTCGGATTCTGTCATTCCCAACTTCCAAACAAACCTAGGAAGTCGGAAACGGGAGTTGTCAATTCCTATGGTACCATTACATAAGTCCGAGCGGCGTGATCAATGTTAATGAATGTATTATTGTCCCGATTTAACATACCAAATGCCATAACCAATGTAGCATGTGAAAACCATGTACTAGGAATTCTAAGTAAACATGCCTAGTAGAAATGTCCATGTAAAACAATGTGCTAGCATGCTCAGTAAACATACATAGAAGAAATGTTCATGTAAAACAATGTGTACATATGCTAAGTAAACATATGCAACAAATGTATAATAAATCAATGTGCTAACATGCTTAACATACATAGCAAAACATAGTGAAACTAGCATGTACTAAATATGTACTAGGTGAAACTAGCATGTTTATGTCATAAAAGCCTGAAATACACGAAAGTAACACGTATGTACATGTGTATCACCCCAAAGTATTTGAAAACGGTAAAAGTGGGGAACTATGTACTCACTTGGGATTGCTAATTAGTCTTGAGAATAAGACCAATTTAAGCTCTAAGTATCACGGAATCAATCGGCACCTAGTATAGGTAACTATGTTAATAATCGGCTCCTAAATCGGGAGATAGGATAGAATGAGGTTCTATAAATCAAATGAGTAATTAAACTCATATGGTATGATTTATTAGTCCCAACATTCTGATTGGAAAGTCTACTTATGTGCTTTTAACCCGTTTCGACACATTATGGTAACATAAGCCACTATAATGCGTCGTTAGCGTAACACTATGTTCGGATGGTTAACTATGTGCTATGCCAACTCTTACATGCCCAATAATCCCTAAACATGTTACTAAATCAGTTTACATGTCAAATGTCATGAGTGGTGCAGTTCTTCTCATGTATCTTCAACTGCCTTGATGCGTATGCTATGACTTTGTTTCTTTGCATCAGGACGCAGCCAAGACCCAATTTAGATGCATCGCAATAAACGACGAAATCATCATTGCCCTCAGGCAAAGTTAGAACAGGCACGTCACAAAGTTTTTGTTTCAAATTCAGAAACGCTTCCTCTTGCTTGAATCCCCAATCAAAGGGTTTGTTCTTCTAAGTTAGAGCAGTTAGAGGAACTGCAATCTTCGAGAAATTTTCAATGAAGCGGCGGTAGTAACCCGCTAGACCAAGAAAAGAACGAACTTCAGTAGGAGTAGTAGGCGTATCCCAATCCTTAATCGCACTGATCTTGGAGGGATCTACATGAATACCTTGTTCGTTGACAATATGTCCTAGGAATTGAACTTCTTTAAGCCAGAATTCACACTTAGAGAATTTGGCATGATCAGCTCGCATCTTAGAATAAATCAAGATGTCATCAATAAAAACAATGACGAACTGATCCGAATAAGGCTTGCAAACCCTATTCATTAAGTCCATGAAAACAGCAGGAGCATTAGTCAAACCGAATGGCATGACTATGAACTCATAATGCCCATAACGAGTGCGGAACGCTGTCTTGGGAATATCTTCTTCATGCACACGAAGTTGATGATATCCAGATCGCAGATCAATCTTTGAAAAATAAGAAGCACCCTGCAATTGATCAAAGAGATCATTGATGCGAGGTAGGGGATATCGATTCTTGATGGGGAGCTTGTTAAGCTCACGATAATCGATACACATCCTAAAAGATCCATCCTTCTTCTTGACAAAAAGAACGGGAGCACCCCAAGGTGAAAAGCTAGGACGGATAAAACCTTTGTCAGAGAGCTCCTGAAGCTGCTAAGACAACTCTTGCATCTCAGACGGTGCAAGACGATATGGAGATCTGGCAATGGTATTTGCACCAGGTATGAGATCAATACGGAACTCGACTTGGCGTGCTGGAGGTAGACCAGGTAACTCTTCAGGGAATACTTCAGAATAATCCCGAACAACAGGAATATCTTGAATAGATTTACCTTTGCCCTTATCTACTACAACATGTGCCAAAAAGGCCACATAGTTCTTTCGCAGATACTTCCGAGCTTTAAAACAAGACATGAGTTTGAGACCACCAGCAGGTTTCTCACCACGAACTTGTAGGATCTCGCCTGTCGAAAGTGGCACAGGAACAATCTTCTCAAAACAAACTACCTCTGCGCGATGCTTGGCTAACCAATCTATACCCACAATAATGTCGAAGCTTCCAAGTTGCATAGGCGTGAGGTCAATAGGAAAAAGATAGTCGTTAAGGTTCAATTGGCAGTTGCGGAGAACAGAATCAATAACAATGGGTTCACCACTAGCCACTTCTACTGTCAAGGGTTTTCCTAGTTTCGTTCTAGACATGCGAAGCAATGGCTCAAAAGATAATGACACAAAACTTTTATCGGCACCCGAATCAAAAAGGACAGATGCAGGCTGATTATTAATACAGAACGTACCGTTCACCACTTCATTGTCTGCTTGTGCCTCTTGTGCATTCATGTTGAAGACTCGCCCTCGAGCCTGAGCCTGATTCTGATTTGGATTAGCATTCACCAATCTTGGACACTGATTACGGTAGTGGGTCAGATCCCCACAGTTGTAACAAGAACCTGGAAGGTAGTGTGGTCGTGTAGCTTGACCCTGTTGCTGAGCAGGAGGCTGAGCAACTCATTGAGCCAGGTTCTGAACTGCCTAATTCTGAGCAAAACGACAAACACCAGCAAGATGACCTGACATCCCACAGTTAGTACAGAAACGGCACGGAAAATGCGGCTGATGGTGACTGTTGCATCTATTGCACAAAGGTGCATTTCCTGCATAAGGTTTCTTCGCTGGAGGATGTGCGAGTTGGTTGGGAGCTGCCTGGTTAACTTGGGCAGTGACAGCAAAATTTTGGGAAGCCTTACGCTTCCTTGACCCCCTTGGGGAACCAGAATCCTTTCCCTTCTTGTTTTGACCTTTCTTGCTATCTTCTTTGTCAGACGCCTGCTTCTTACCCTTGTCACCCTTTTTGTGCAGCTTTTCCTTTCGAACCTATGACTCAGTCAATGTCGCTGCTAACTCGATCGCCTGACGGAGTGTGGTAGGGTTACTATCAGTAACGATGTCTTGTACTGAGTTAGGTAGACCATCGATGTATCTTTCGATAGCCTTGTCGAGTGGGGTAACCATTGTTGGGCAAAGCAGACTCAACTCCTCAAACCTATCAGTATACGCCCGGTGTTCGCCACTGTCTTGTTTCAAGTCATCAAACTCTCTCTCCAAAGCTCGCTGTTCATGACGAGGAGAGAACTCCCTCATCATAAGGGCCCTAAGTTCAGGCCATGTCTGTGCTAGGGCAACTTCTGCACCACGGTCTCTCATTACCCCGTTCCACCACGTAAGAGCCCTCTTCTGAAACACACTCGAAGAGAACTCGACCTTGCGATTGTCAGGACACTGCACGTGACGGAAAGTATTCTCAATGCTCTCGAACCATTGAAGAAGCCCAGTCGCTCCCTCAGAACCACTAAACTTGAGTGGTTTAGCCGAGTTAAAATTCTTGAAATTGCATGGAGCATTGTTGTTGTTGTTGGCTTAGTTCCATTGAGCAAAGAGGTTTGGGAATGCAGCAGCCATTTGCTGCGCAATAATTTCTGCCAGTTCGGCAGTCGCTATCTGGTTTTCGCGTCGAGGAGTCATTCTAAAAGAGGAAAACATGAAAGGAAACGAGTGAGATGATTGGATGAAGAGAATGAGAGGAAACAAACTAAAAAAAACAAAGATGGTGGTCATTCGTCCGCATCGCAAAGCAAACAAGCGACACACAGTGTCTAATCAAAGTAAATGGGTCAAAAATAATGTATCGCGAAGACATGCTCGCCTATAAGTGAACACTCACCCCAAGAGTTCCCAGGTAAGAGTGACTGGTCTGATTATGTGGATTTGTACGAACACTCTAGCCTTAGACAGAAAACCCAGGGTACATGAATTCACTCTTCCATTTTGCACGTGTTCACACTATTAAAAACCCAAAACTTTGACGAGATTTTTGAAAATTCAAAAGGGGTTCAAAACCTTGTAATAATTCATTCAAAAATAGAAGATTATTTTTCAAAAATCGTTTCGGAAAATTGGGTTCTTGTTTTGATAATCACCTAAGGATAGGTGATGTGCATGTTTTAATAACCTACTTCCCTATAACCATTGGCTATAGTCTAGGTCAAAGTATTACTAATAACCTACTTCCCTATAACCATTGGCTCTGATACCAACTCTTCTGTCACACCCCGACCACGTAAAACATCAAATCGTGGCGGAAACGTCGGGGAGTGTTGTAACAGAATTAATGTTTCTCAACCATGGAAATTAAAGTTACATTTTATTTATCAAACAAGAGTGTTACATTGTCTCAAAACAGGACATAAAGAGTTCAGAACATAATTAAACTAGTTCTATCTTTATTTTAAGTCTCTAAGGCACAGGTCCGCCCTAGTGTCACGATCATCATCCTAAGCGACAGCTCCTGAAAACACATGTGAAAATAGGTACGTCAGCATAAAAATGTATGTTAGATACATAGGTTTTGTGAAAATAGGATTCATGACTGGGGTTTTAGAAGAAAAGTTTAATAAAAATTAGTCATGAATCTTGTTAAGTGTTTTCTGTTATAAATCATATGAAAACTCGATAAGAAATCAGATTTATATAAAAGAAAGGAGTATGGTTAAAGAAATAACCAAATAAAATGAGTTGGATAAAATAAACTGTTTTGTAAAACAATGTCTTGTAAAGAATATGTTATTTCTGTAAAATGTAATATGTCTATACTGAAATGATTTAAATAACGCTATGATATGTAATATTACACAAACCCTTATATATAGGAAGTACCAGCGGCGTATCCACCATGTTTGTATCATATTACACACGCCTCGTTACTCATAACATTTACCCAAACCAACCACCAATGTAAATTGTTCATGTATAAATCAATTGTCAAGTGTTATTATGTAAACCATACCAAAATGTCCATGTCTAATGTAAATCACCAAATGTGTATATCAATGTCAAAATGTTTATGTTTAATGTAAATCATATAATGTGTATCCAAAAATATCATGTATGGCATGTGAAATATATTAACTAAACTATAGGTACAATGCACAAAAACAGGGTATTGAATTAAACATAGTTTAAGTCAAAGTTATGTTTTGTGGAGCAAATGCATGCTATACTGAAACAGACATCTATGCGGTATTGTGAAAATGCATACATTCAAGCCTTGTGACTATGGTGATAGACCTTTAAACAAATTAAAGGTCTATCTGTGTTATGTTTATCAAATTCGGTCATTCCTTCCACCCAAACAAACCTAGGGTTCAGGAATGGGAGTTGTCAAGTCCTATGGTACCACTACCTACTAACGAGCAGCGTGGTCAATGTTAATGAATGTATATTTTCCCATTTGAACAAACCAAATGTCATACCAAAAAGGTAAGCATGTGAAAACAATGCACTAAGTTTGTAATCAAATGAACATACATATTGTGAAATGTAGTGTAAAAAGATGTACTAAGTATGCACACAATGGACATATATAGCATAAACACAATGAAATCATGTACTATAAGTGTACTAATGAACATAATAAGCATATGATATGAAAACATGGAAAGCATGAAAGTAACAAGTAGGCACATGTGTTTCACCCCAAAACAGTTTGGAAAATAGTAAAAGAGGGGTCTATGTACTCCCTTGAGATTTCTTAGTAGTCCTTGAGTAACGACGAAACAATGCTAGAGATCACGGAAATCAAACGACACCTAATATAGGTAACTATGTTAATATACCGGACCTAACTCGGATGATTGGATAGAATGAGGGTTCGTAAACCAAACGAGTATGGAGACTCGTGTAATATGGTTTAACAAAGCCTACATACTAAAATGAAACCTAACCTAAGTGCTTACGACCCATTACGACCCGTTTAGGTAGCTTATGCTACTTTAACGCGTCGTTCGCGTGAAACGCGTTTGGAACGCCTAACTAGCCCTATGATAAGTAAAATATGCCTTAACATGTCTAATATTGTTGCCAAATCAGTTTAGATATCAAAAGTTATGTTAATATGCTTAATATGAAATTTGGCGTAAAAAGGGCATTTTGGTAATTTACCTAAGGCATATAAACTACCTATCATACAACTAAATAAACGTCGTGACCATAAGGTATAACCTCGAAAGGTTATTCCCTATACAACTATGGTCACCTAATGCGTTTGGTTGGATGCTAATGATCGACCAAATGGGTCAGGTTCAAAAGTATAAGCGATTGCTTAGATCGCTTACCTTACGACCCTATATAAGCATTAAGCTAAAAGTGACGAGCTAAGCATGTTAAAACATGCTTAACTAAGTTTAGAAAACAGGTTTGGTGTTGGTGCATTTAATGTCTATCGCCTTCGTTAATCAAAATAGTAGTAGAAACTGAAGAATACTAGACTTGTTGATGTTACTAGTTAGTAAAGGCAAGGTGGCAATTGTGTAAATAATGAGACTTCTCATTATAACCTTGTGCCTATAAATAGGAGCCTTAGGTTTAAAGTTAAAGACTTTTGCTCATTTGGTGATTTTAAGAGATTCAAGTCTAGAGAGAGAAAGTACTCTCTACGTGATTCTTGTATCGTACACGTCATATTCTTCTATAGAATCATGGTTCTAGTACGTTATTGTGTGTTCGGTCACGCACGTTCACGGATTCCGCACGTCGAACGTTCGTTACGCAATCGAACGGCGTCAAAACCGGTCCTACAAGTGGTATCAGAGCTAGGAGCTCGATTGCACTGATCAAACACATTGATTCGTACCAGATTTCAGCGATTTTAGATCCGAATTTCATCTATTTCTTCATTTTTTCACTTTTATCAAGTTTTTCACTGTTTTTCTCAAATTGAACGGGATTTTACGGTCCGAATCGGCTGATTTTTTGATATGTTGTGCGAAAACACCTGATCTATAACCCTACCAAGTTTCAGATCCAAACTCCTAGCCGTTTAGGAGAAATTTCAGTTTTTGTTCCGATTTTACGTTATCAGAGATGAGGTTTCGCTCATAGTGCAATCACCTAGTTTCGCTCTTGTGAACCTTGAGGTTTCGCTCATTTGAACAATACTGGTTTCGCTCATTTAAACAATACTGGTTTCGCTCATTTAAACAATACTGGTTTCGCTCATTTGAACAAGAGAAGGTTTCGCTCATTTGAACAAGAGAAGGTTTCGCTTTTGTGACATCATATCGAGGGATTTCGCTCTTGTGGTTGTGTGATGAAATAATGGTTGTCTGATCATTAAGTTCACGGTCCAATCAGGTTGTATTGAACAATTAAACAGTTGTCGGCCCATGCATTGTTGTCGTCCACTAAGTGATGTGTGTGGCCCAATCATCTTTTGTATTGTCAGTGTAGTGGACTTTAAGGTCCAATCATGTGCATGTCATCACGTGTTTCTTAAAGTCAGTTTGTATAATTTGAACCGGTTGCATGTAAAGGATAATAAAAAATCGGTCCAATCGTTTAAAAAAGTTGTCAGCCCACTATAACAGAATGGCCCAATCAAAAGATTTAAATCATGCTTGTCAGTCCATCACGTGAATCAAAAAGTTGATTGCTCTTTTATCAATTAAGTAGAAATTGAAAGGCCCAAAGCTTTTGTTCACTAATTCAAACGACGGCCTAATGAGAATTAAATTGAGATTTGCATGTGATTGAGATCAGTTTGTTTGTATGTGAGTCTTATATGCGGCCCAATGAGAATTAGCTAGTCATAAGAGTTGTCGGATATATGTGACAAATCTTAGTGTGTTTACAGACACAATCAATCAACTTAAAGTGTTGCGGCCCAATGAGATGTAAGTTGTGATTTTGTGTGTCAGCAGTTAATTCATTACAAAAATTGACCCAATCAAGTTTTCGGTTTAGCGGATATTGTCGGCCTATGTGATTGGTTTTTTATTGTGGCCCAATATAGAATCATATGGTAAACTGTTGTTGTCGGCCATTTGCAAAAGTGTTGGCATGTGAGAATAACTTGAAAATCAAATCGTTTTTGTCGTGTAGTACTATTAATCAAGTGGTTAGTTCGGCCCAATCAGTTTGATATACATTTAATGAAGTTGTCGGATTAGTGGATCATGAGGCCCAATCAAAGAGTTTGAAAGACATTATATAATTGGCAAGCCCATTGATTACATCGGTCGAATCAGATTTAAGTGAAATCAAAATTGACATATATATATCATGTGATGTTGTCGGCTAGTTTTGTTTGCTTAGAATAAGATTTCCACGTGAATTAAATAGGAAATTCAGATTGCATATGAAACAACTGTGTTTGTCGGCATAGTGTTTTATATTGGCCAAATTGATTACATAGCTTGAGAGGCACATTTAAAGTTGGAGTATAAAGTTTAAACCATTTGAAGACCCATATTTCTAGCCACATCCGATAAGCCCATTCATTCATTGGTTTCACTTGAACAACATTGAAACGAGTTTGCGAATCTTCGACAACGAGTCTTAGATTGATTTCATCGTCACACACTGTTACTTAGTCAATCCATTTTGAACTGATCATTTAGTTATTTGTTTTTGTTTACAGGTGATTCAAGGTGATTTGTCAAGAATAGGATCCGCACAAGATAATTCTCACCCGATCTGTTGTCACCGGATTTTCGTCACTCAATTGGATATTCATCGGATTTTAGATTGTGTGAATTTTTGTATTGTTTGAAAATCTGTTGTTGTGAATCTTTTAATACGAAGCATGAGTTCTGAATTTTATATTGCACAAGACAAGTTCGCTAGTTTTACGGGTATCAAGGGAGAATCAACTGAAGAGTTGATCGAAAGGTATGTCAAGTTATACTTAGAGATGAAGCGTTTGAACATTAACAAAATGGATGAGACGTTGGTTGACAAGTTAGCAAATACGTTACCAAATGATGTGTGGGGAACGTATTTGTTAGCTTGGAAGAAGAGCGGTGAATATTATAGTTTCAATTTGAGCGATTTCGTCGAGAAGATTCAAGCTCAAGAACTTGAATTCCAAAAGATTAGAAAATTGAAGACTGATTCAGGAGAGAAGAATCATGAAGCAGCAACTGATGAAGTAAAAGTCAAATCTGAGAAAATCGTTCAAGAGGTAGAGGAACAAATTAAAGAAATTTCAGCTATCAAGACTGAGAAGAAAGCTATAGCTGGAATGATGTCTGGGAAGTGCTCAAATTGTGAAAATCTGAAATATGAAAATGCCAAACTCTTGAGGGATTTAGAGAGTTTGACATTAGAAAACAAAAATTTTAAAAATTCAGAATATGATTTGAAAATTCAAATAAAAAATTTAGAAAATGAAAAAGTAAAAATTGAAAAAGATTTTGAAAAAAATTAAAATTGAAAATGAAAATGATTTTTGGATAAAATTGGAGAATAAAGTTTTAAAAGAAAAAGAAACTGAATTCCAAGAGCAAATAAAATTTTAGAAAATGAAAAATCTGTTTTTGATAAGAATAAAATTGAAAGTGAAAAAGCAATCAATTTTCATCTTGAGAGGATCACTCAACTTGAAAATGAAGTTGAGTGTGCTAGAAATAAAATTGCTGAGTTTGAGAAGAAATTGAAAGGTTTTGTGACCTCTTCTGCATCATATGTTTGTCCAAAACCGATCAATTAAATCCCAATAAGTGACGATGTCACAAACTTTGACAATGTCAAAGTTGAAGATTGTGATGAGAAATCTGATGATGAAAAAGAAAAAATTGAAAAACAAAAATTGTTTTTGAAATTAAAAGAAAAATTTCAGAAAACTGTTCTACAATCGACTGAAAAGGGAGAATGCTCTAAGCAAAAACCTTTGAAGAAGAAAGTGGAACAGAAACAAAAAGATAAAAAATTGAAAAATGTACAAAAAGAAAATAACAGCTCATCAGATCGATCATCCAATCAAAATCAAAAATTACAAAAAGTAAAAAATGATAATTCAAAAATTGTTGGCAATAAGTGGTGCAGGTCGGACCACAGTGCTCAAAAGTCAAATCCAACAATCAAGAGAAGAAAGGAGTATCACCAAGCCAAACAGTGCTTTGATTTGAGCGTTTGGACTGAAAATGGTGATTGGTACAATAACAGAGTGTGTTACCGATGCGGCTATCAAGGACACATTGCTGTTAACTGCCAGGATTGGAGCTATGAGACGAGAAGATGCTATAATTGTCAAATCAGAGGTCACATTGCCAGAGATTGCTCAAGGAGATCGAATGACAGATTGAGGGCTAATTCTCAGAAAGTGGCAAAGATTTTGTCAAGCACAAAGAACAGAAGGTTCAAGAACCTAAAGTTCAAGAAAAGAAAGTGAAGCTTTCTCAGGGGCAGAAAGACAGACTGAGGAAGAAGAGGAAAAATGCGAGAGAGTATCTCGAGAAGATTTTGTCCTCGGGTTCACTGGATAGATCGAATAAGAGTTCTGATGAATCAACTCCCTCAATTGCAAAGTCAAACAAGATGAATTCATTAGATACAAATCTGAGGACGAAAAATGAAAAGAAGAAGGTAAAATTTTGTGGCAATGAATCTGTTTCTTCGGAAACAAAGGAGCCACATGTCGGCGATGAATCTGGCTCATTAAAGTCAGACAAGCCACATTCAGGCAATGATTCTGGTTCGTCAAAACCAGAAGAGCCAGTTATTGAGGTAAAAACTGAGAATTCAGGTTTAACGATGGATGATGCAAATTTTCCATCATTGCTGAACAAGAATTCAAAATCACCCAAGGACAGTCAGGCTTGGGTGAATCTTTTCAAATGAAAAACCTCACTTGCCGGAACTCCCAGGTTGGTAATTGTGGAGTAGGAATCGGCATCTTTCTTGAAAAATTCACAGGTTGGTAACTGTGATATTTCGACTTACAAGTGGTTAATCAAGGACATTAAGTTGTACCTGATTTAACTATCTTACAAGATATGATTATTGGAAATTGTGTTTGTGATAAACCTACAAATGGTTGAAAACAATGTGATGATAAAACCCCATGTTTGTGAAACGGCACATAAAACTAATTTTCCGGAAAAACCATTTTGATTAAAACAAACTTAAGTGTTTTGAAATCTAAATGGGAAAATAGTTTGTTGTCAGGGGGAGTTCTGATTGTTTACGCCAAATGGATGGCGAATTGAAGTGATTTGATATCAGTTTATCATGTTTCTTGTACAGTTTGTTTTCAAATTTTCCCAGAAAATCAAAATTGAAATATATTTTGATTTTAGGGGGAGAAAAATTTAAAAAAAAAAATTTGAAAATTTGAAAAATTCAAAAATTCAAAAATTCAAAACATTGAAAAAATCAAAAATGAGTTTTGTTGAGACAAGAGGAAATGATAGTACATCAGTGGACTATCACAGCACGCTAAAGAATTGGAAAGTAAAATGTGATAAACAGTCTCACTAAAGATGTGACGATAGGCTCAGCTAGACTAGTAGATTTGCGATAACGATACAAACTTAAATGAAAAAGCCTAGTTCTAGTGGGAAACATGATTGAAATCATAGTACTTAGTTTTGTCCTTCTTGATTGTGTGCCTACTCAGTAATCGCTGAATGCCAAAAAGCATAAAACTGGTTAAGTTTGTGAACTTTCACTACTTTGCTGAAAAGTCACTGTGATTGTGCATTTCATTTTGCAAAGATTTAAACTTGTTTGATTTCTTTATTTTGTTTAAGCATTGGACATCCTCTGCGTATACGTGAGTATCGACCTGGATGTTATTGCCTAAACGTTCTACTTTATTTTCTTTGGTGTTTCGTTTAAGCTTTGGACCTCCTCTGCGTATACGGGAGTATCGACCTGGTGGTTAAAGCCTAAACAATTTCAACTTGTTTTATTTTCTTATTTTGTTTAAACATTGGACTTTCTCTGTGTATACGGAAGTATCGACCTAATTGTTAATGTTTAAACATTTTGCGTTGTTTTTGCACATATCACAGTTGATGAAAGTTTAAAGGCATTACTTGAGTCTGTGTATTGCATGATGAGGGGATATGCTGAGATCGTGGGGTCCATAAGAATTTAGTGCAAAATTAATATACCTGAAACGTATCGGTAAGCATTTCAAAAGTTTTTAGATTGAGCTTAAGAGGACAACTATATCATCAATCAACGTGAATCGTTTAGAACTTAATATGTTTAAAGCTTAACGGTGCTAGTGATTTGTCTCAAAACACTGATACGATCCTCTTACACAAACTCACAAAAATATTGTTTGTATATATGTCTTTACTGCATTACATTTCTCTTATTACAAAATCCAAAAAGATTTTAGTGTGTTTTAGCATAAATTTTTGAAAAATCCAAAAAGATTTTCGACAACTGATGTTGAAAAGCTGATATTCAAAATCTCAAAGGCTAAACAAGATGAATAATTGGTTTGGTTAAGATGATGAGAAGTTGGAAGATAATCCTCAAATGTTTAGATGATTCATTAATTTGAATCACAATATTGTGTATTATATGTTTGAGAATTTTGAGTGAATTCTTTTAGAGTCAAAATTATTTTGTCTTACGAGAGGTTGAGATGTGTAGGTTTCTGATTCTGTTGCTACGGAAAGCCAGGCGTCGATCCCAAAAGCACGGAAGCCTGACGAAAGGGGGAGCCTGAAGAAAGAGACTACCAAGAGGGAGAGCAACTGAAGCTGAATACAGATCCACGGGGATTCTGTTCGAGAAAGAGAAAGACAAGACGCTACGAGATTGACTGCGGCAATATCCAAGGGGGAGATTGTTGGTGCATTTAATGTCTATCGCCTTCGTCAATCAAAATCGTAGTAGAAATCGAAGAATACTAGACTTGATGATGTTACTAGTTAGTAAAGGCAAGGTGGCAATTGTGTAAATAATGAGACTTCTCATTATAACCTTGTGCCTATAAATAGGAGCCTTAGGTTTAAAGTTAAAGACTTTTGCTCATTTGGTGATTTTAAGAGATTCAAGTCTAGAGAGAGAAAGTACTCTCTACGTGATTCTTGTATCGTACACGTCATATTCTTCTATAGAATCACGGTTCTAGTACGTTATTGTGTGTTCGGTCACGCACGTTCACGGATTCCGCACGTCGAACGTTCGTTACGCAATCGAAGGGCGTCAAAACCGGTCCTACATTTGGTATCAAAACAAACGGTTTTGATACCTAAATGTAGTTTGGTTACATAATACGCAATAACAAGTATTTTGGCCGAAACTACGACTCGTCACTGAGCCTAGATAGCGTGGTAATCAGTAGGTATAGTCACTAGGGGCTATAACCATCGTGATTACTCTCACGTTATGAAGTTCCAACGGACTTTGTGTTGACCATAAACTGGTCAACGCAGAAAGTCAAACAAAGTTTGACTTTCGGACTCGAAAAGCGATAAAAGAACGAAGGAACACATACAAAGGGTCCCCGAAAGCTAATCTTGATCCAAGTAGCTCAGGTATGAAGCAATGGCTTCAACTTAGAGCTTTTAGATCAGATTTTGTGGGTTTTTAGTTGAATGGGGTTGGGTATTTATAGTATTTGTACAACCGTTAGGATCGTTTATCGAATACCGTGCTCGAATCTCATCCGGACATGTGTCGGAATGTTATGGTAACTCAATTTGCCCCCACCCCCAGAGATTGACATGAGGTATTGGCCTTTGGAGTGTTGAAAAGCTGTTAACAGCAGTCAAAACAAGTTTCTGCATCTGACCCCTGCTTACGGACCGTAAGGGTGATGGCTTACGGTCCGTAAGCCATCAACTTTGGCAGAATTACACTTTTTGTCCTTGTACCTTGTTTCATTGTGTAACGGCACTTCTAACACCCGTCAAACCCAATTTCAAGCCCCAAAATGATGTTAAGACATAGGGAACATGAAATATTCTTGAAAACATCTCGGATTTCGGTTCGTTTGGCCGTACGGTTACGATGTTCAGTTAATTACGACGGAAGTCGTAACGGACGCAAAAACAGTCCAAAATGCGCGACGAATGGTATTTTAACAAGAAAAAAACTAAAGCATAATATTATAATGCTTACATAAATTTTTGGATGTCCGGATGTATTCAGAACGTAAGTTATGCGCGAAAGTGCAAACTTGTGCACTTTTTGGATGTCCTGAATGACCCAAAAGTTTATTTTAGCACACCGAACCCCTCAAAGCCTATTTTTAAGCTATATAAAGGATATTTAAGGTGTGTTTAACTTATGGTCATGTTCCGGAATGTCTGTTACAGTTCAAATTGGCATACTTTCGCAGTTTGTCAAATTTAGTCCCTGTAGGCGAATTAACTAGTTTTTGCCATACCAAAGCCTTCAAAACTTATTTCTAAGTTATGTAAAGGTTATTTAAGGTATGTTAAGTATATGTTGATGTTCCGGAGTATTTTTCGCATTAAACTGATTGCGTTTACGCACCAGTTTGCGTATAACTCTCTAGAAAGTGATATAGAGCTTAAAATTGAACAAAAGTCAAAACATGAAAAAAAGTCAAACATAAACAAACAAACATTGGGATCAAATAACTTTGTTTTATTGATACTTGAACTGTTTACAATGATTTCAGACACAGATGTTACAGTCTCCCCTACTTGTGGAAATTTCGTCCCGAAATTTATTTAGAGGAAACTCGTGGGAAAAGATGTGGATACTTCGCCTTCATTTGATCTTCACGTTCCCAAGTAAACTCGGGTCCACGTTTAGATTCCTAGCGAACTTTGACCAATGGAATGCGCTTGCGCTTGAGCCACTTGACTTCACGTTCCATGATTTCCACTGGTTTCTCAACAAATTTCAGTGTTTTATCAACACGAATTTCGTCAAGTGGTATGTGGAGGTTCTCATCAGCTAAACACTTCTTGAGATTGGACACGTGAAAGGTTGGATGAACATTTCCAAGTTCAGGAGGTAACTCAAGTCTGTAATCTACCTTACCGATTCTTTCGACGATCTTGAATGGTCCAACGTATCAAGGTGCAAGTTTTCATTTCTTTCCAAATCTGATCACGCCTTTCCAAGGTGAGACCTTAAGTAATACTTAATCACCGACTTGAAAATCCAAGGGCTTGCGTTTTGGGTCTGCGTAACTCTTTTGACGGCTTCTAGCTGTCTGAAGGTTATCACGAACTTTCTTAATCTTATCAGTTGTCTCTAAAATGAGGGCAGATCCAGTAAGCTGATCCTCGCCGATCTCATTTCAGCAGACAGGTGAACGACATTTTCGACCATAGAGAGCCTCGAAAGGAGCCATGTTGATGCTGGAGGATAACTGTTGTTGTAGGAGAATTCAATTAACGGAAGATGTGAATCCCAACTAACACCAAAATCGATCACACAAGCTCTAAGCATATCCTCCAGAGTCTGGATTGTTCTTTCAGATTGACCATCCATTTGCGGATGATAAGCTATGCACAGGTTAAGTTGGGTCCCCATAGCAGATTGCATGGTTCTCCAAAAATGAGAAGTGAAACGAGCATCTCTGTCAGAAATGATGTTCAAAGGAACACCATGTCGAGCTACAATTTCATCCAAATAGATTTTAGCAAGTTTGTCAGCCAAAAAATCTTCACGGATTGGTAAGAAATGCGCTGACTTAGTAAGACGATCAACAACTACCCAGATGGCATCATGACCTTTCTTTGTGCGCGGGAGTTTAGTAATGAGATCCATAGTAATGTTTTCCCATTTCCAAACTGGGATCTCTGGTTGCACCAATAAACCAGAAGGACGTTGATGTTCAGCCTTAACTTTAAGACAAGTAAGACATTTTGATACATATAAGGCAATGTATTTCTTCATACCAGGCCACCAATACTGAATACGAAGATCCTTATACATCTTATCTGAGCCAGGATGAACAGAATATCAAGACTTATGGGCTTCATCCATAAGCAAGGTGCGGAGGTTATCTTGGCTTGGGACCCACAAACGGTCCATGAAGTAATACGATCCATTGTCCTTCAGTTCCATATCAGGTGTTATGTGATAGGGAAATTCCTTATCCATCAAACCTTGTGAAACACAAGATTGTTGAGCCTGAGAAATACGTGCTTGGATATCGGATTGAGCTTGAATATCAGATTGAACACGAACACAATGAAGCTTAGTACGTTCCTTGCGACTCAAAGCATCGGCTACGACATTCACCTTACCAGGATGGTAGCGAATTTTGAAGTCATAGTCGTTTAGAAGCTCCACCCAACGTCGTTGCCTCATGTTGAGTTCTTTCTGATTGAAGATATGCTGAAGACTTTTGTGGTCCGTGAAAACCACACATTTTGTACCGTACAAATAGTGTCTCCAAATCTTAAGAGCGAAGACAACTGCACCCATCTCAAGATCATGAGTGGTGTAGTTCTTCTCATGTATCTTCAACTGCCATGATGCCTATGCTATGACTTTGTTTCTTTGCATCAGGACACAGCCAAGACCCAATTTAGATGCATCACAATAAACGACGAAATCACCATTGCCCTCAGGCAAAGTTAGAATAGGCGCGTCGCAAAGTTTTTGTTTCAAAGTCAGAAACGCTTCCTCTTGCTTGAATCCCCGATCAAAGGGTTTGTTCTTCTGAGTTAGAGTAGTTAGAGGAACTATAATCTTCGAGAAATTTTCAATGAAGCGGCGGTAATAACCCGCTAGACCAAGAAAAGAACGAACTTCAGTAGGAGTAGTAGGTGTATCCCAATCCTTAATCGCACTGATCTTGGAGGGATCTACATGAATACCTTGTTCGTTGACAATATGTCCTAGGAATTGAACTTCTTTAAGCTAGAATTCACACTTGGAGAATTTGGCGAAAAGTTGCTCTTTCTTTAGGAGTTCCAAAGTAAGACGAAGATGCGTCTTAGAATAAATCAAGATGTCGTCAATAAAAACAATGATGAACTGATCCAAATAAGGCTTGCAGACCCTATTTATTAAGTCCATGAAAACAGTAGGAGCATTAGTCAAACCGAATGGCATGACTGTGAACTCATAATGCCCATAACGAGTGCGGAACACTGTCTTGGGAATATCTTCTTCATGCACACGAAGTTGATGATATCCAGATCGCAGATCAATCTTTGAATAATAAGAAGCACCCTGCAATTGATCAAAGAGATCATCGATGCGAGGTAGGGGATATCGATTCTTGATGGTGAGCTTGTTAAGCTGACGATGATCGATACACATCCTAAAAGATCCATCCTTCTTCTTGACAAAAAGAACGGGAGCACCCCAAGGTGAAAAGCTAGGACGGATAAAACCTTTTTCAGAGAGCTCCTGAAGCTGCTTAGACAACTCTTGCATCTCAGACGGTGCAAGACAATATGGAGATCTGGCAATGGGATTTGCACCAGGTATGAGATCAATACGGAACTCGACTTGGCGTGCTGGAGGTAGACCAGGTAACTCTTCAGGGAATACTTCAGAATAATCCCGAACAACATGAATATCTTGAATAGATTTACCTTTGCCCTTATCTGCTACATGTGCCAAAAAGGCCACATAGTTCTTTCGCAGATA
This sequence comes from Helianthus tuberosus, assembly GCA_030545235.1. Classification (NCBI taxonomy): domain Eukaryota; kingdom Viridiplantae; phylum Streptophyta; class Magnoliopsida; order Asterales; family Asteraceae; genus Helianthus; species Helianthus tuberosus. Next base: position 691,514 of record JARYGA010036071.1, read on the forward strand.
CTTTCGAGCTTAAAAACAAGACATGAGTTTGAGACCACTAGCAGGTTTCTCACCACGAACTTGTAGGATCTCGCCTGTCGAAAGTGGCACACGAACAATCTTCTCAAAACAAACTATCTCTGCGCGATGCTTGGCTAACCAATCCATACCCACAATAATGTCGAAGCTTCCAAGTTGCATAGGCGTGAGGTCAATAGGAAAAAGATAGTCGTTAAGGTTCAATTGGCAGTTGCGAAGAACAGAATCAAGAACTATGGGTTCACCACTAGCCACTTCTACTGTCAAGGGTTTTCCTAGTTTCGTTCTAGACATGCGAAGCAATGGCTCAAAAGATAATGACACAAAACTTTTATCGGCACCCGAATCAAAAAGAACAGATGCAGGCTGATTATTAATAAAGAACGTACCGTTCACTACTTCATTGTCTGCTTGTGCCTCTTGTGCATTCATGTTGAAGACTCGCCCTCGAGCCTGAGCCTGATTCTGATTTGGATTAGCATTCACCAATCTTGGACACTGATTATGGTAGTGGGTCAGATCCCCACAGTTGTAACAAGAACCTAGAGGGTAGTGTGGTCGTGCAGCTTGACCCTGTTGCTGAGCAGGAGGCTGAGCAACTCGTTGAGCCGGGTTCTGAACTGCCTGATTCTGAGCAAAACGACAAACACCAGCAAGATGACCTGACTTCCCACAATTAGTACAGAAATGGCACGGAAAATGCGGCTGATGGTGAATGTTGCATCTATTGCACAAAGGTGCATTTCCTGCATAAGGTTTCTTCGCTGGAGGCTGTGCGGGTTGGTTGGGAGCTGCCTGGTTAACTTGGGCAGTGACAGCAAAATTTTGGGAAGCCTTACGCTTCCTTAACCCCCTTGGGGAACCAGAATCCTTTCCCTTCTTGTTTTGACCTTTCTTGCTATCTTCTTTGTCAGACGCCTGCTTCTTACCCTTGTCACCTTTTTTGTGCAGCTTTTCATTTCGAACCTGCGACTCCGTCAATGTCGCTGCTAACTCGATCGCCTGACGGAATGTGGTAGGGTTACTACCAGTAATGATGTCTTGTACTGAGTCAGGTAGACCATCGATGTATCTTTCGATAGCCTTGTCGAGTGGGGTAACCATTGTTGGGAAAAGTAGACTCAACTCCTCAAACCTATCAGTATAAGCCCGGTGCTCGCCACTGTCTTGTTTCAAGTCATCAAACTCACTCTCCAAAGCTTGCTGTTCATGACGAGGACAGAACTCCCTCATCATAAGGGCCCTAAGTTCAGCCCATGTCTGTGCTAGGGCAACTTATGCACCACGGTCTCTCATTACCCCGTTCCACCATGTAAGAGCCCTCTTCTGAAACACACTCGAAGAGAACTCGACCTTGCGATTGTCAGGACACTGCACGTGACAGAAATTATTCTCAATGATCTCGAACCATTGAAGAAGCCCAGTCGCTCCCTGAGAACCACTAAACTTGAGTGGTTTAGCCGAGTTAAAATTCTTGAAATTGCATGGAGCATTGTTATTGATGTTGGCTTGGTTCCATTGAGCAAAGAGGTTTAGGAATGCAGCAGCCATTTGCTGCGCAATTATTTCTGCCAGTTCGGCAGTCGCTATCTGGTTTTCGCGTCGAGGAGGCATTCTAAAAGAGGAAAACATGAAAGGAAACGAGTGAGATGATTGGATGAAGAGAATGAGACGAAACAAAATAAAAAAAAAACAAAGATGGTGGTCATTCGTCCGCATCGCAAAGCAAACAAGCAACACACAGTGTCTAATCAAAGTAAATGGGTCAAAAATAATGTATAGCGAAGACATGCTCGCCTATAAGTGAACACTCACCCCAAGAGTTCCCAGGTAAGAGTGACTGGTCCGATTATGTGGATTTATACGAACACTCTAGCCTTAGACAGAAAACCCAGGGTACAGGCATTCACTCTTCCAGTTTGCACATGTTCACACTATTAAAAACCCAAAACTTTGAAGAGATTTTTGAAAATTCAAAGGGGTTCAAAACCTTGTAATAATTCATTCAAAAATACAAGATTATTTTTCAAAAATCGTTTCGAAAAATTGGGTTCTTGTTTTAATAATCACCTAAGGATAGGTGATGTGCATGTTTTAATAACCTACTTCCCTATAACCATTGGCTCTGATACCAACTCTTCTGTCACACCCCGACCACGTAAAACATCAAATCGTGGCAGAAACATCGGGGAGTGTTGTAACAAAATTATTGTTTCTCAACCATGGAAATTAAAGTTACATTTTATTTATCAAACAAGAGTGTTACATTGTCTCAAAACAGGACATAAAGAGTTCAGAACATAATTAAACTAGTTCTATCTTTATTTTAAGTCTCTAAGGCACAGGTCCGCCCTAGTGTCACGATCATCATCCTAAGCGACAGCTCCTGAAAACACATGTGAAAATAGGTACGTCAGCATAAAAATGTCTGTGAGATACATAGGTTTTGTGAAAATAGGATTCATGAATGGGGTTTTAGAAGAAAAGTTTAATAAAAATTAGTCATGAATCTTGTTAAGTGTTTTCTGTTATAAATCATATGAAAACTCGATAAGAAATCAGATTTATATAAAAGAAAGGAGTATGGTTAAAGAAATAACCAAATAAAATGAGTTGGATAAAATAAACTGTTTTGTAAAACAATGTCTTGTAAAGAATATGCTATTTGTGTAAAATGTAATATGTCTATACTGAAATGATTTAAATAACGCTCGATATGTAATATTACACAAACACTTATATATAGGAAGTACCAACGGCGTATCCACCACGTTTGTATCATATTACACACGCCTCGTTACTCAAACCATTTACCCAAACCAACCACCAATGTAAATTGTTCATGTATAAATCAATTGTCAAGTGTTATTGTGTAAACCATACCAAAATGTCCATGTCTAATGTAAATCACGAAATGTGTATATCAATGTCAAAATGTTTATGTTTATTGTAAATCATATAATGTGTATCCAAAAATATCATGTATGGAATGTGAAATATATTAACTAAACTATAGGTACAATGCACAAAAACAGGGTATTGAATTAAACATAGTTTAAGTCAAAGTTATGTTTTGTGGAGAAAATGCATGCTATACTGATACAAACATCTATGCAGCATTGTGAAAATGCATACATTCAAGCCTTGTGACTGTGGTGATAGACCTTTAAACAAATTAAAGGTCTCTCTCTGTTATGTTTATCGAATTCGGTCATTCCTTCCACCCAAACAAACCTAGGGTTCAGGAATGAGAGTTGTCAAGTCCTATGGTACCACTACCTACTAACGAGTAGCGTGATCAATGTTAATGAATGTATATTGTCATACCAAAAATGTAAGCATGTGAAAACAATGCACTAAGTATGTAATCAAATGAACATACATTGCATGAAATGTAGTGTAAAACGATGTACTAAGTATGCACACAATGGACATACATAGAATAAACACAATGAAATCTTGTACTATAAGTGTACTAATGAACATAATAAGCATATGATATGAAAACATGGAAAGCATGAAAGTAACAAGTAGGCACATGTGTTTCACCCTAAAACAGTTTGGAAAATAGTAAAAGAGGGGTCTATGTACTCACTTGAAATTGCTTAGTAGTCCTTGAGTAACAACCAAACAATGCTAGAGATCACGGAAATCAAACGACACCTAATATAGGTAACTATGTTAATATACCGGACCTAAATCGGAGGATTGGATAGAATGAGGGTTCGTAAACCAAACGAGTATGGAGACTCGTGTAATATGGTTTAACAAAGCCTACATACTAAAATGAAACCTAACCTAAGTGCTTACGACCCATTACGACCCGTTTAGATAGCTTATGCTACTTTAACGCGTCGTTCGCGTGAAACGCGTTTGGAACGCCTAACTAGCCCCATGATAAGTAAAATATGCCTTAACATGTCTAATATTGTTGCCAAATCAGTTTAGATATCAAAAGTTATGTTACATATGCTTAATATGAAATTTGGCGTAAAAAGGGCATTTTGGTAATTTACCTAAGGCATATAAACTACCTATCATACAACTAAATAAACGTCGTGACCATAAGGTATAACCTCGAAAGGTTATTCCCTATACAACTATGGTCACCTAATGCGTTTGGTTAGATCCTAATGATCGACCAAACGAGTCAGGTTCGAAAGTATAAGCGATTGCTTAGATCGCTTACCTTACGACCCTATATAAGCATTAAACTAAAAGTGACGAGTTAAGCATGTTAAAACATGCTTAACAAAGTTTAGAAAACAGGTTTGGTATCAAAACAAATGGTTTTGATACCTAAATGTAGTTTGGTTACAAAATACACAATAACACGTATTTTGGCCAAAACTACGACTCGTCACTGAGCCTAGATAGCGTGGTAATCAGTAGGTATAGTCACTAGGGGCTATAACCATCGTGATTACGCTCACGTTATGAAGTTCCAACGGACTTCGTGTTGACCATAAACTGGTCCACGCAGAAAGTCAAACAAAGTTTGACTTTCGGACTCGAAAAGCGATAAAAGAACGAAGGAACACATACAAAGGGTCCACGAAAGCTAATCTTGATCCAAGTAGCTCAGGTATGAAGCACTGGCTTCAACTTAGAGCTTTTAGATCAGATTTTGTGGGTTTTGAGTTGAATGGGGTTGGGTATTTATAGTATTTGGACAACCGTTAGGATCGTTTATCGAATACCGTGCTCGAATCTCATCCATACAAGTGTCGGAATGTTATGGTAACTCAATTTGCCCCCACCCCCAGAGATTGACATGAGGCATTGGCCTTTGGAGTGTTGAAAAGCTGTTAACAGTAGTCAAAACGAGTTTTTGCATCTGACCCCTGCTTACGGACCGTAAGGGTGATGGCTTACGGTCTGTAAGCCATCAACTTTGGCAGAATTACACTTTTGGTCCCTGCACCTTGTTTCATTGCGTAACGACACTTCTAACACCCGTCAAACCCAATTTTAAGCCCCACAATGATGTTAAGACATAGGGAACATGAAATATGCTTGAAAAAATCTCGTATGTCGGTTCGTTTGGCCGTACGGTTACGATGTTCGGTTAATTACGACGGAAGTCGTAACGGACGCAAAAACGGTCGCGTTGTTCGTTAATTTACGACGAAACTCAAACGAATACGAAAACGAACCAAATTAAGCGACGAATGGAATTTTTGCATGCCGATCACTAAAATAAAAATATTTTAGTGTGTACAAAAATTTTGGATGTGCAGATGTGGCCAGAACGTAAGATATGCGCGAAAATGCAAACTTACGCCGTTTTTGACACTTTTAGTCCCTGTAAGATCATATAAGCATGTTTTCGCACACCGAACCTATAAAAGCTTATTTCTAAGCCATGTTTAGGTTACATATGGTATGTTTAACTTATGATCAAATTCCGGACTGTACGTTGCCTTACAAAACGGCAGACTTTTGCAAGTTTACGCAAATAGTCCCTAAGAGCGAATAAACTTGTTTTTGCCATACCAAAGCCTTCAAAACTTATTTCTAAGTTATGTAAAGGTTATTTAAGGCATGTTAAGTTTATGTTGCTGTTCCAGAGTGTTTTTCACGTTAAAATGATCGTGTTTACGCATCCGTTTGCGTATAACTCTCTAGAAAGCGATATAGAGTTCAAAATCGATCAAAAATCAACATGTGCATAAAACCAAACATAAAAGACAAACATTGGGATCAAAACACACTGTTTTATTAATATTTTATTGTTCGGAGTCTGTTGAATGATATCATAAGCACAGATGTCACAGTCTCCCCTACTTTAGGAAATTTCGTCCCGAAATTTATTTAGAGGAAACTTATGAGAATAGGTGCGGATATTTCGCTTTCATCTGATCTTCACGTTCCCAAGTAAACTCTGGGCCACTTTTAGATTCCCAGCGAACTTTGACCAACCGAATCCGCTTGTTCTTTAACTGTTTGAATGTACGGTCCACTATTTCTACAGGTTTCTCAACAAAGTGCATCGTGTTATCAACACGAATTTCATCCAGTGGTATGTGGAGGTTCTCATCAGCTAAACACTTTCTGAGATTGGACACGTGGAATGTTGGATGAACATTTCCAAGTTCAGGAAGTAGCTCAAGTTTGTAGGCTACTTTTCCGATTCTTTCAACGATCTTGAATGGTCCAACATAGCGTGGTGCAAGTTTTCCTTTCTTTCCAAATCTAATCACACCTTTCCAAGGGGATACCTTGAGTAGGACGTGATCACCGACTTGAAATTCTAAGGGCTTGCGTCGCCGATCCGCATAACACTTTTGACGGCTTCTAGCTGTCTGTAGGTTATCACGAATCTTCTTGACCTTATCTGTAGTCTCTAGAATGAGTTCAGGTCCAGTAAGCTGAGCTTCACCTATCTCATTCCAGTAGACCAGTGAACGACATTTTCGACCGTATAAAGCTTCGAAAGGAGCCATGTTAATGCTAGAGTGATAACTATTGTTGTAGGAGAATTCGATCAACGGTAGATGCGAATCCCAACTACCACCAAAGTTAATCACACATGCTCTAAGCATATCCTCTAGTGTCTGGATTATTCTCTCAGATTGACCATCTATCTGCGGATGGTACGCTGTGCTCAAATGAAGTTGAGTACCCATGGCAGATTGCATGGTTCTCCAAAAGCGAGACGAGAATCGAGCATCTCTGTCAGATATAATGTTCAAAGGAACACCATGTCGAGATACAATCTCATCAACATATATCTTGGCAAGCTCGTCAGCAGATAGATTCTCACGGATCGGCAAGAAATGTGCTGACTTCGTAAGACGATCAACAACAACCCAAATGGCGTCATGACCTCCTTTAGTGCACGGTAACTTGGTAATGAGATCCATAGAAATGTTTTCCCATTTCTAAACCGGAATCTCTGGTTGCTCCAATAATCCAGAGGGATGTTGGTGTTCTGCCTTAACCTTAAGACAAGTAAGCCATTTGGAAACATATAAGGCTATGTCTTTCTTCATACACGGCCACCAATACTGGGTTCGAAGATCCTTATACATTTTGTCTGCACCAGGATGAATAGAATAACGAGCCTTATGAGCTTCATACATTAGCAAGGTGCGAAGATTGTCTATGCTTGGGACCCACAAACGGCCCTTGAAATAGAAAATCCCAAAGTCTCTCAGTTCAAGCTCAGGCTTAGTATGACACGGTAACTCTTTACCCATCAAGTATTGTGTAACACAAGTATGTTGAGCCTGAATTATGCGGGATTGAATGTCAAATCAAACCTGAACACAGTGAATCTTGACACATTCCTTACGACTCAATGCGTCAGCCACGGCATTCACCTTACCAGGATGGTAGCGAATTTTGCAATCGTAGTCGTTTAGGAGTTCAACCCAACGTCGTTGCCTCATGTTTAGTTCTTTCTGATTGAAGATGTGCTGGAGACTTTTGTGGTCAGTAAACACTACACACTTTGTACCATAAAGGTAGTGTCTCCAGATTTTGAGAGCAAAGACTACTGCACCCAACTCAAGATCATGAGTGGTGTAATTTTTCTAGTGCACTTTCAGCTGTCTTGATGCATAGGCTATAACTTTGTTTCTTTGCATAAGAACGCAACCAAGGCCTAAGTTGGATGCATCACAGTACACAAGAAAGTCGTCGTTACCCTTGGGCAAAGATAGAATAGGTGCATCGCAGAGTTTCTGTTTCAAGGTCTGGAAAGCTTCTTCCTGTTTAGGTCCCCACTCAAAAGGTTTGCTCTTCTGAGTTAAAGCAGCGAGAGGAACCGCAATCTTGGAGAAGTTTTCAATGAAGCGGCTGTAATAACCCGCTAGACCAAGAAATGAACGAACTTCGGTAGGAGTGGTAGGTGTATCCCAGTCCTTAATCGCACTGAATTTGGCGGGATCAACATGTATACCTTGTTCATTGATGATGTGCCCTAAAAAAATGAACTTCCTTAAGCCAGAATTCGCACATGGAGAATTTGGCGAAAAGTTGGTCTTTCTTTAGGAGCTCCATTGTAAGACGGAGATGTTGTTCATGATTAGCTCGAGTCTTAGAATAGATCAAAATGTCATTAATGAAAACGATGATGAACTTGTCCAAATAAGGCTTACAAACCCTATTCATCAAGTCCATGAAAACAGCTGGAGCATTTGTTAAACCAAAGGGCATAACAGTGAACTCATAATGACCATATCTCGTATGAAAAGCTGTCTTGGGAATATCTTCTTCGAGAACTCGAAGTTGATGATACCCAGAACGTAGATCAATCTTTGAAAAGCAAGTAGCACCCTGAAGCTGATCAAAGAGATCATCAATGCGAGGTAGGGGATATCGATTCTTGATGGTAAGCTTGTTAAGCTCACGATAATTGATACACATCCTAAAAGATCCATCTTTCTTTTTCACCAATAGGATAGGAGCGCCCCAAGGGGAAAAGCTTGGACGGATGAATCCTTTGTCAGATAGCTCCTGAAGCTGCTTAGATAACTCTTGCATCTCAGACGGTGCAAGACGATAAGGTGACTTAGCAATAGGATTTGCACCGGGTACGAGATCGATGCGAAACTCGACTTGGCGCAGAGGGGGTAAACCAGGTAATTCCTCAGGAAATACCTCTGGATAATCCCGAACCACAGGGATATCTTGGATTGTCTTACCCTTGCCTTTATCCTCTACTACATGTGCCAAGAAAGCAACATATTTCTTTCGCAGGTATTTGCGGGCTTGGGTAGAAGACAAGAGTTTAACGGGTTTCTCCCCATGAACTTCTAAGATCTCACCGGTCGAAAGCGGTATACGGACCAACTTCTCAAAACATACCACCTCAGCATGGTACTTGGATAACCAATCCATTCCTACTATAATATCGAAGCTCCCGAGTTGCATCGGTGTGAGGTCAATAGGGAAAAGATGGTTATTAAGATTCAACTGGCAGTTTCGAAGAACAGAGTCGAGTATAACAGGTTCACCACTAGTTACTTCTACTTTCAAGGGCTTTCCTAGTTTTGCTCTAGTCATCGCAAGCAAAGGCTCAAATGCTAAGGAAACAAAACTCTTATCGGCACCCGAATCAAATAGAACAGAAGCAGGATGGTTGTTAACAAGGAACGTATCGTTCACCACTTTGTTATCCTCACGCGCCTCATTCGCATTTAGAGTAAAAGCTCTACCACGAGCCGGTGCCTGATTCACATGTGTCAACCTCGGGCAGTTGTTCCTGTAGTGGGTCAGATCCCCACAGTTGAAACACGAACCAGGCGGAAAGTGAGGTCGTTCAAGATTTTGGGAAGGGTTTTGTACTGCTGGGTTTTGAGCTGCCTGATTTTGGTTAGGAGCAAAACGGCAAGTGTTCGCAAGATGACCAGACTTGCCACAATTTGTGCAGATGCGACACTGTATCTGTGGCATGTGGTGGCTGTTACATCTATTGCACAGAGGTGCATTCCCCGCATACTGCCTTTTGGCAGCAGGTTGTGCAGCCTGATTCTGTGCTGCCTGATTAGGAGCAGTCTGGTTAGTCTGAGAAGTGACCGCGAAATTCTTGGAAGCCTTACGCTTCCTCGATTTCTTAGAAGACTCAGCAGCCTTCTTGTCCTTGTTATCCTTGGTGCTATCAGACTGTTTCTGTTTCTTGTCACCTTTCCTGTGGAGTTTACCCTTCTTGATTTGGGATTCAGTAAGGGTAGCAGCTTGCTCAATGGCCTGACGGACGGTAGTAGGGTGACTGCCAGTGACAATATCCTGAACAGGATCTAGCAAACCGTCTATGTACATCTTGATTTCCTTATCCAAAGGCGTGACCATTGTAGAACAGAGCAAGCTTAACTCCTCATATATGTCTGTGTAAGCCCGGTGTTCACCACTGACTTGCTTCAGATCATTGAACTCATCTTCGAGTGCCCTCTGCTCGTGTCGAGGACAGAATTCTCTCATCATGAGAGCCCGGAGTTCCTCCCATGTCTGACCCAAAGCAACATCAGCACCTCGGTCTCTCATTACCCCATTCCACCAGGTAAGAGCCCTCTTTTGAAAAACACTCGAAGCAAACTCGACCTTACGGTTGTTCGGACACTGAACATCGCGAAATGTGCTCTCAAGACTCTCAAACCACTGGAGAAGCCCTATTCCTCCTTCAGTACCACTAAACTTGAGTGGTTTAGCCGAGTTAAACTGTTTAAAGTTGCACGGAGCAGGTGCATTAACATTGTTATTGGTGGCTTGGTTTATTTGAGTTATGAGACCAGGTGGCATAGCAGCCATCTGCTGCGCTATAATAGCTGCCAGTTCGGCATCAGGTTGAGGAACGTTACATCGAAGAGGCATTCTAAAAGAGGAAACATGAGATAAAATGGGTGAGATGATGTGATGAAAAATGAGATATCATAAAATCGACAAAAAGCAAGGATGGTGGTCGTTTGTTTGTTACCACAAAGCAAACAAACAACACACGGTGACATATCAAAGTAAATGAGTCATAATAATGTATCGCGAAGACATGCTTGCCTATAAGTGAACACTCACCCCAAGAGTTCCCAGGTAAGAGTGACTGGTCCGATAATGCGGATTTGTACGAACACTCTAGCCTTAGACAGAAAACTCAGGGTACAGGCATTCACTCTTCCAGTTTGCACGTGTTCACATTATTTAGACCCAAAACTTTGACGAGATTTTGAAAAATAGGAGGGATCAAAACCTTGTAATCAATCATCCAAGGATAGATGATTAATTTTTGAAGCGGATTTGTTATTGTGTTCTTGTTGTGGTTATCACCTAAGGATAGGTGACATGTATTGTTTTAAGATCTAAACACAAGTAAACTTGTGTTAGGGTCCTAGAAAGTTATAGTCTAGGTCAAAGCATTACTAATAACCTAATTCCCTATAACCATTGGCTCTGATACCAACTCTTTTGTCACACCCCGGCCGCGTCAAAACAACGAAACCGCGGCGGAAACGCCGGGGAGTGAGTTGCGACAGAATTATTGTTTCAACAACCATGGCAAATAAAGTTATGTTTTATTAATTAAAGTTTACATTGTCTTGAGTTCAAATATAACTAATTGTATTTTAAGTCACTAAGGCCCGAGTCCGCCTAAGTGAAGCACAAAGACCTTCATGCATTAGCACCTGAAACACATGTAAAAATAGGTACGCCAGCATAAAAATGCCTGTGAGATACATAGGTTTTGTTTATGCAGGATTCATGACTTGTGTTATAAAAAGTGTTTAAGAAAATGTAGTCATGAATCTTGTAAAAATGTTTTCCTTTGTAAAACCATGTGAAAATCGATATGAAAGTCAAATGATGATGAAAGGATAATGCATGGTTAAATGAATAACCAAGTGAAAATGAATTTGTATAAAATGTGTACTTTGTAAAACAATGTCATGTTCATGTATAAAATGTTTCATGTCTTGCCCAAGTGGTTTAGATAACGCAACGATGTATAATACAATAAAAGCACTTATGTATAGGAAGTACCAGCGGCGTATCCACCATGCTTTTATCATATAACACATAGCCCCGTTACATAAGTCACTTATCAATAACCAACCAAAATGTCATGTTTAATGTCAAAAATGTTTATGTATAAACCATGTTCAATGTCATGTGTGAAATGTCTCATGTATAACCAAATGAAATGCATAGCAAGTAGGAAATCATCTACTTAAACTATGTGATGATGTCAATGTATAAACTATGTCATGTATGGTGAATAACTAGAAGCTACTCAACCCCATAGAAAATGTACAAAACAATGTTTTTGAATAAACCTAAGTTTAAATCAAATGTTATGTTTTGTAGAAAAACAATGCTTTATGATTACAAACATTTATGCAGTAATGTTAATCGCATACATTCAAGCCTTGCGACTGTGGCGACAAACCCTTAAACGAATTAAAGGTTTATCTAAATTATGTAGTCGGATTCTGTCATTCCCAACTTACAAACAAACCTAGGAAGTCGGAAACGGGAGTTGTCAATTCCTATGGTACCATTACATAAGTCCGAGCGGCGTGATCAATGTTAATGAATGTATTATTGTCCCGATTTAACATACCAAATGCCATAACCAATGTATCATGTGAAAACCATGTACTAGGAATGCTAAGTAAACATGCCTAGTAGAAATGTCCATGTAAAACAATGTGCTAGCATGCTCAGTAAACATACATAACAGAAATGTTCATGTAAAACAATGTGTACATATGCTAAGTAAACATATGTAACAAATGTGTAATAAATCAATGTGCTAGCATGCTTAACATACATAGCAAAACATACTGAAAGCATGTACTAAATATGTACTAGGTGAAACTAGCATGTTTATGTCATAAAAGCCTGAAATACACGAAAGTAACACGTATGTACATGTGTATCACCCCAAAGTATTTGAAAACGGTAAAAGAGGGGAACTATGTACTCACTTGGGATTTCTAATTAGTCTTGAGAATAAGACCACTTTAAGCTCCAAGTATCACGGAATCAATCGGCACCTAGTATAGGTAACTATGTTAATAATCGGCTCCTAAATCGGGAGATAGGATAGAATGAGGTTCTATAAATCAAATGAGTAATTAAACTCATATGGCATGATTTATTAGTCCCAACATTCTGATTGGAAAGTCTACCTATGTGCTTTTGACCCGTTTTGACACATTATGATAACATAAGCCACTATAATGCGTCGTTAGCGTAAAACTATGTTCGGATGGTTAACTATGTGCTATGCCAAGTCTTACATGTCCAATAATCCCTAAACATGTTACTAAATCAGTTTACATGTCAAAAATATGTTCACATAAGTAAAATACGGATTTTAGCTTCAAAAGGGCATTTTGGTCATTTCCTATGGGCATACAAGCTAACTAGCAAATGACTAACCAATCCTATGTGATCATAAGGTATAACCTCAGAGGTTATTCCCTATGCAACTATGATCACTAAGTGTGCTTGGTCGGATCCTAAAAATCGACCAAACGGGTCGGGTTCGAAAGTCTAAGCGGTTGTTTAGTCCGCTTACCTTACGACCCCAAACAAGCACTAAACTAATAGTGTCGAGTTAAACATGTCAAAACATGTTTAACCTACTGATTTGGTATCAAAACAAAGCGTTTTGATACCCTAAAGTAGTTCCGTTGCAAAATGCGTGCTAAAATGCATTTTGACCGAAACTTTGACTCGACACTACAACTAGATAACGGGGTAATCAACGGCTATAATCACGAATGTCACACCCCCAAAATCCACACGCGGAGTACCACCGCTTGGAGGAGTGACATGACCAGGATCAAGCCACCAATCATATTGAACATTAAAAGTAATAAGTAAAAGTCATTCATCAATACGAAAGGTGTTCAAAAACCAAAACATAATCAAGTGTGTAGCGGAAGCATAAATGTAAAACCCAACATATGTTATAATTTGAAATGTCTTAAATGTTTGACATGGCATCCACGATCCATGTCCCACAACGACTGTGCCTCCCCGTGCAAGCTCCATGAGTACCTAACGACCTGCAAGTCATGTAACAAGGAGTCAACAACAAAGTTGAGCGAGTTCACATTTGGTTGTTTGGTTATAGTATTTGTTTCGTAAAGAATATGTTCGTTTTGTAAACCATGTAACGTATAAATTTGTATCGCGGTCTCCCAGACATGTTGCGAAGATTAGTGGGGGATTTCCCATGTATCCTAGACTAGTTGTATTTGTATCACGGTCTCCCAGACATGTTGCGAAGATTAGTATTCGTATCGTGGTCTCCCAGACATGTTGTGAAGATTAGTATTCGTATCGCGGTCTCCAAGACATGTTGCTAAGATTAGTGGGAGCTTCCCATGGGTTACTAGTCTAGTTGTATCTATCGGTGCCCTTTCCCTAACGAGGACAGTGGTACATGTTCCAGTAAAATGAAAGTAGGAGTAACCATTCCTTCCCATTCCCAACCCCGGGAATCCCATGCCTTGTAAGAGTGTGAACTCACCTTGTTTTGCTCGGTATGCTAAACTATGTGCTCACAGGTAATCCATCACGTCCTATAGTATGCACGTATACTTAATCAGTTCGAGTTAATAAAGTTTCGCATAATATCAATATCACAGGTGTGTTTGGCAGTAAACATCATGTATCTCGTAAGAAATCAATCAGATTCATGCAATACATGCTTCATATAATGTCTATCACAGTAGGTACTAATGTGGTTATTCAAAAACACACTTGAGAGTTAACAGTCATAACGAAGTTAGCAACTTAACAGGATATATATTCATAACAGAAACAATAAACTAACACTTGTTAATTAACTAATAGAGTTAATCAAACAAATAGAGTTAACAGCTTAACCACTTAACAGGGGTTTAGATGCTTAACAAAGTTTGCATATCTAACAGGGTTACAAACTAACAGAGTTACTGTTCAGAATACTTAATTAAAACGCATGCGACGAAAACACATCTTGGGTGAAAACCCTTGTTGCCGAAAACACTTGTTGGATGAAATCGTTTAGTGGCGAAATCCCTTTTGGGCCGAAATCCCTTTGGGCCGAAATCACTTGGGCCGAAATCACCAAGTTGTTTTCGTTGAGATGGGGTTTTCGTTGGTTGGGGTTTTCGTCGGTTAACTGATCATCATCACTAACAATTACAAGTTTCCCAAAACCCCAAATAATTCTAACACTTTCATCGATTACATCATATACTCATTTAATCATCCAATTCATGAAACCCTATGAATTGCTAAATCATCATACAACCATGACCATCATTCGACATCAGCAAGTGTTCAACATATGTTTTAATATAAACCATAATCTGCCAGTCATTTATCATTGTATCATCAACATATCAAGATCATTCACTAAATAGTCAATGGCACAAGACAAGTTATCGGATCATCACCATCATCATGCTAAATACATCACAAATATTCTGATAATAACCAAACATTCAAATCATTCATCAAAGCAAAAATGCAAAACCATAGTCAACATCTAAGAACATGAATTTCAATTCGCAGAACATCACCAACTCAGGTTCTGAATAAAATACAAACATGTAACTCACAACAGTGTACTAACCGAGTTAGGCAAAATAATGGTTTGATGCTATTGAGGGTTTGGGGATCCTGATGATGCCGTCGTACAGAAGCAAAGGGAGAGAGAGGGACTTTAGGCTTTTGCTAGGTACAGTTTTTTTTCTTTTGCGTGAAGATTGAGAACAACATTATAACTAATCACTTCTGGGCCTAAAGCCCACTTGATTTTCGTCAAGCAGTAGTGGACGAAAACACTAAGGTGTTTTCGCCACAGGGGTGTTTTCGGATGGGGCATTTGGGTTGGGGTGTTTTCGACTATAGTTCCATTTATAATAACTAAAGCATAATATTAATACCAAACAAAATATTAATAATAACGAAAACATATATTAACATGCACACTTATAAGACACACCATATATAACATATCAATCACAATGCAATTTAACATATCACAAACGTGTACAGTTGTGAAACAAACAAGTCGTGCAAGCAAACAATCTAAACCATTAACATGAAATTTGTGCGAAAGTAGAACCTTGGAAACTCGAGTTGTCACATTATCCCCAACTTGAAAGAAATTTCGTCCCGAAATTTAGCACGTGGTTACTGAGGAAGCTAGTTGTGTTGTGTTGTTTCCTGGTTTTCCTAGGGTGTCACATCATCCCCCCGTTGATTTGGAATTTCGTCCCGAAATTCTGTAGTAGCTTCAGCCTCAGTAGTGGATGTACTATTTCCGAATAACAGGGGATACTTGAGTTTCATTTGATCTTCTCGTTCCCAGGTGAACTCTGGGCCACGACGGGAGTTCCAACAAACTCGAACAAGAGGTATTCTGGTGTGCTTGAGGACCTTTACATCCCTGTCCGTGATTTCAACTGGTTCCTCGACGAAATGTAACTGTTCGTCAATAGTGAGGTCCTTCAAAGGAACTACGAGGGTCTCATCTGACAGACACTTCTTCAGATTCGACACGTGGAAAACATTGTGAACTGCACCGAGTTCTGCTGGTAGGTTCAGTTTTTAGGCCACTTTGCCTATTCTTACTTTGATTTCGAACGGTCCGACATACCGCAGATTGAGCTTGCCACGTTTGCCAAAACGAACTACACCCTTCCAGGGCGAGGCTTTGAGTAGCACTCGATCCCCAACCTGGAACTCGAGTGGTTTCCTGCGCTTATCAGCGTACCTTTTCTGACGGTCATGAGTTGCCGCCATGCGTTGTCGTATCTGTGCAATCCTTTCAGTAGCATCAACTACAAGTTCTGGATCTGTGATCTGACTATCGCCTACCTCTGCCCAACAGAGAGGTGATTGGCATTTATGCTCGTACAATGCCTCGAATGGAGCGGCTTGAATGCTGGTGTGGTAACTGTTGTTATATGAAAACTCCACTAACGGGAGATGTTTTTCCCAGCTGTTGCCGAAATCTATTACACATGCACGCAGCATTTCTTCCAGAGTTTGAATAGTGCGCTCAGACTGCCCATCCGTCTGAGGATGATAAGCTGTGCTCATGTCTAATCGTGAGCCAAAAGATTTGTGCATTGCTTGCCAAAGCTCTGAAGTAAATCGTGCATCACGATCAGAAATAATGGAGATTGGCACCCTGTGCCTCGAAACCACTTCCTTTAAGTAAATGTCTGCTAAGGTAGAGAACTTGTCTGTTTCCTTAATAGCCAAGAAATGTGCAGACTTTGTGAGTCGATCCACGATCACCCAAATAGTATCATTCCCACGTTGCGATCTAGGTAGGACAGTAACAAAATCCATGGAAATTTCCTCCCATTTCCATTGTGGTATCTTTGGTTGTTGAAGTAGGCCTGATGGTTTCTGGTATTCTGTCTTGACTCTCGCACAAGTCAAACACTTGCTAACGTAAGTTGCTATGTGGGCTTTCATGCTAGGCCACCAATATGTAGTTCTGAGATCGTGGTACATTTTGTCCGAGCCAGGATGTACCGAGTAGTGAGACTTGTGTGCTTCATCCATTACAAGCTCGCGTAAGTTTCCATAGAGTGGGACCCAAATACGTCCTGTTACGTAGTAGGCGCCGTCTTCCTTTTTTTCTAATCGTTGCCTTGAGCCGCGTAGGGCTTCAGCCCTGACATTTTCTGGTTTCAATGCTTCTACCTGAGCCTCTCGTATCTGTGCCGGGAGACTAGACTGGATGGTAAGTTGTAATGCTCGTACACGTCTAGGCGTAGTGTCTTTTCGACTGAGGGCGTCAGCCACAACATTGGCTTTGCCTGGACGGTACTTGATGGCACATTCGTAATCATTAAGTAGCTCGACCCATTGACATTGTCGCATGTTCAATTCCTTCTGCTTGAAGATATGCTCGAGACTCCTGTGATCGGTGTAGATGGTGCACTTGGTACCGTACAAGTAATGTCGCCATATCTTAAGCGTGAAAACGATAGCTCCCCGCTCTAAGTCATGCGTGGTGTAATTCCTTTCGTGAATCTTAAGTTGACGCGAAGCGTAGGGGGATGACTTTATCCCGTTGCATCATTACACAACCAAGACCCTGAATCGATGCATCGCAGTAGACCACAAAATCGTCTGTGCCCTTTGGCAATGAAGAATAAGTGCGCTGCAGAGTCTATCCTTTAAGTGCTGAAAAGCCGTTTCCTGTGTATTACCCCAACGATAAGTAACACCTTTCTGTGTCAGTAGTGTAAGCGGCTATGCAATCTTTGAGAAGTCTTTGATAAACCTTCTGTAATAACCAGCCAAACCCAAGAATTGGCGAATTTCCGTTGGTGTACGCGGTGCAGGCCAGTTTTTAATCGAATCAACCTTGGATGGATTAACATGAATGAATCCCATCCTTGTTTACCACCTGGCCTAGAAAGTGGACTTCACGAACCCAGAAGTCGCATTTCGAAAACTTGGCGTATAGCTGTTCTGATCGAAGGAGTTCCAAAATAAGTCGTAAATGCTCCTCGTGTTCCTCCTGACTCTTAGAATTGATCAGAATGTCGTCGATGAATACAATCACAAACTTATCCAGGAAGGGCTTGCATACCCTGTTCATAAGATCCATGAAGACTGCAGGCGCGTTTGTTAACCCGAATGGCATAACTAGAAACTCGTAGTGGCCGCAGCGTGTTCGGAATGCTGTTTTGGAGACGTCGTCATCCCGGACTCTCAGTTGATGGTAGCCTGACCTCAGATCTATCTATGAGTAGTAGCTCGACCCTTGAAACTGGTCGAACCAATCATCAATACGTGGAAGAGGATAACAATTCTTCACGGTCACCTTGTTGAGTTCACGATAGTCTATGCACCTTCTGAAGGTACCGTCTTTCATCTTCACGAATAATTCTAGAGCTCCCCAGGGCGAAGAGCTAGGACGAATGAAACCCTTATCCAAGAGTTCATGCAATTGCGTTGATAGTTTATCAAGTTCAAAGATCAGTACTTGTGGCATCATCACCTGTATAGCCCAATGCTCATCGAGTGATATTTGTAGAGTGTAACTTGTCCAAGCGAGTGTCCACGGGGATTGTTGTTAGGATCACTGTATCCCAAAGGTATATCATGCATGGGAGCGGCAACATAAAAAGGAGTAGTCTCATTCGGTGGGTAAGCGTTTAAGAATTCACAGCAGGGGTTTACTCGATATCGAATGTAATGCTGGCTGTACGCCAGTTAGGTATAGTTAGGACAAAGTATATCGTTGATTGCATAATGTTGTCACGGGGTTAAATCAATCAGAACAAGAACTTAATCATAGCAGCATGGTTATCGTACAATCGTGTAGCGTTAAGTTTCACTATGACTCCCACCAGGAGCCGTTGTATCCTCCCCCATGTGAAGGAGGGACAATTTACCTAATTCCATGAACTTAGGTGTGTGTGTGTTTTATCAAGTAAGTAACCAAGTCCGGGGGGGGGGGGGGGGGTTTCCTTAAGTCGTGCGATGGAGTCCAAAGTACGTCTGCGTATTCATGAGGTTCCAAGGAAAGACGTGTAAATGCATTCAAGAGAGTACAATCGTATCAACGTTACACCACCATTCTCAAGGTTTCGTAGAGTGATCACCAGTGTTCAGGAGTCTAGCCTTCTAAATCCTTTAAGCTAGAGAGTGGTTCGTTTCAATGGCTCGTCATGGAGGAGCGAGAACGTTTCAATGGCTCGTCATGGAGGAGCGAGAACGTAACGTTGCTGAGGTACGGGTGTGATAGTTTGCTCTAGGCCAATGGTAGGAAACGGGCATTCCAGCCATCAATAATCATGCGTCGGTGTGAGAGTTAGTGCAGAGATTTTGTATAGGCAAGAAAACTATCATAAAATAGGGTACGTCTGTTGTTGTTTAAGGTGGGTCATGCCAACATATAATCTATCGTGCTTGCTGGTAGGTTGACTGATCCATAACTCTGTCCCTATATGTCTTGAAGACTGTTTCACCAATAATGGCATCCATTCGCTAAGTTGGGCATACAATAGAGTTAATCCAATAGAATAAGAAGAATAAATCATTCAACATGGTAGTACGGTAGTCTCGTGTTTGGTGAAAGTCGTGGTATGGTTGTTGGCGTTTCCTTAAATTGGTTGCCAATCGAAACAACAGGGAGTTACTGAGGTTCATACGAAGAATCGAATGTAAACAGGGTCCATCAATAACCGAATATTTCAACCAGTTAATCTGCTGTCTAAAAGAAATTTCCAGTAGTGGTACATGGCAGCATGGCAGAAAAAGGGAAGTTCGTTGCATCACGGTCACAAAGGTATATCACTTGTCCAAAACCGATTTTGGTTGGTAGGGTTACTAGTTGCAAAACAACGAATGCGTGTAATTGTGGCTGTTTCGTTTCTGGCATCGACAACCAGTGGAGATGATAAGGTTCGTCAACAGGGGTGCGTGGGTGTAGTTCTCCTAGTCCCAAGTTCATTTGAGTCGGTTCTGGTCTATGCGGTTGTTGGCGTACAAGCCGGTTGTACGGAGGGTCAGGTGGCGACGTCGTGTCGAGATCTGCGTACGAATAAATAGAATGCATAAGCAGTCGTGGCAAGGTGACGAGAAATTTGAAGGGGATTCGACCACCTCTTGTCAAGTAGTTAAATGATTATGTGTCACCTGGGATGCAGTAGGGATAACAGGCAACATAAGTGAGAGGGGTTCGCGAAAGTGCGATAACAGAAGGGAGTAAGCACAGATGTGTTTTTCAAGTAATAATTGTTACGTTTATCTAAGCATACCCTGACCAAAGTTCTACGTATCTAGCAAGTAGGCAATAAAACATGTACCATATCACCTATGATGTTGAGTCTTGCACGTGGAGCGAAGCGTCGTTGTGGATCGTTGAGCACTGTACAGGTTATAGTATGGTTTTAATAAAACTTTTTCCCCTTATTAAAACCAAGTTCTCTATAACCAATGGCTCTGATACCAATCTGTCACACCCCCAAAATCCACATGCGGAGTACCACCGCTTGGAGGCGTGACATGACCAGGATCAAGCCACCAATCATATTGAACATTAAAAGTAATAAGTAAAAGTCACTCATCAATACGAAAGGTGTTCAAAAACCAAAACATAATCAAGTGTGTAGAGGAAGCATAAATGTAAAACCCAACATATGTAATAAGTTTGAAATGTCTTAAACGTTTGACATGGCATCCACGATCCATGTCCCACAACGATTGTGCCTCCCCGTGCAAGCTCCATGAGTACCTAACGACCTGCAAGGGATGTAACAAAGAGTCAACAACAAAGTTGAGTGAGTTCACATTTGGTTGTTTGCTTATAGTATTTGTTTTGTAAAGAATATTTTCATTTTGTAAACCATGTAACGTATAAATTTGTATCGCGGTCTCCCAGACATGTTGCGAAGATTAGTGGGGGATTTCCCATGTATCCTAGACTAGTTGTATTCGTATCGCGGTCTCCCAGACATGTTGCGAAGATTAGTATTCGTATCGCGGTCTCCCAGACATGTTGCGAAGATTAGTGGGAGCTTCCCATGGGTTACTAGTCTAGTGGTATCTATCGGTGCCCTTTCCCTAACGAGGACAGTGGTACATGTTCCAGTAAAATGAAAGTACGAGTAACCATTCCATCCCATTCCCAACCCCGGGAATCCCATGCCTTGGTAAGAGTGTGAACTCACCTTGGTTTGCTCGGTATGCTAAACTATGTGCTCACAGGTAATCAATCACGTCCTATAGTATGCACGTATACTTAATCAGTTCGAGTTCATAAAGTTTCGCATAGAATCAATATCACAGGTGTGTTTGGCAGTTAACATCATGTATCTCATAAGAAATCAATCAGATTCATGCAATACATGCTTCATATAATGTCTATCACAGTAGGTACTAATGTGGTTATTCAATAACACACTTGAGAGTTAACAGTCATAACGAAGTTAGCAACTTAACAGGATTTATATTCATAACAGAAATAATAAACTAACACTTGTTAATTAACTAACAGAGTTAATCAAACAAATAGAGTTAACAGCTTAACCACTTAACAGGGGTTTAGATGCTTAACAGAGTTTGCATATCTAACAGGGTTACAAACTAACAGAGTTACTGTTCAGAATACTTAATTAAAACACATGCTTCGAAAACACATCTTGGGCGAAAACCCTTGTTGCCGAAAACACTTGTTGGACGAAATCATTTAGTGGCGAAATCCCTTTTGAGCCGAAATCCCTTTGGGCCGAAATCACTTGGGCCGAAATCACCAAGTTATTTTTGTTGAGATGGGGTTTTCGTTGGGTGGGGGTTTTCGTCGGTTAACTGATCGTCATCACTAATAGTTACAAGTTTCCCAAAACCCCAAATAATTCTAACAGTTTCATCGATTACATCATATACTCATTTAATCGTCCAATTCATGAAACCCTATGAATTGCTAAATCATCATACAACCATGACCATCATTCGACATCAGCAAGTGTTCAACATATGTTTTAATATAAACCATAATCTGCCAGTCATTTATCACTGTATCATCAACATATCAAGATCATTCACTAAATAGTCAATGTCACAAGACAAGTTATCGGATCATCACCATCATCATGCTAAATACATCACAAATATTCTGATAATAACCAAACATTCAAATCATTCATCAAAGCAACAATGCAAAACCATAGTCAACATATAAGAACATGAATTTCAATTCGCAGAACATCACCAACTCAGGTTCTGAATAAAATACAAACATGTAACTCACAACAGTGTACTAACCGAGTTAGGCAGAATAATGGTTTGATGCTATTGAGGGTTTGGGGATCCTGATGATGCCGTCGCACAGAAGCAAAGGGAGAGAGAGGGACTTTAGGCTTTTGCTAGTTACAGTTTTTTTTTCTTTTGCGTGAAGATTGAGAACAACACTATAACTAATCACTTCTGGGCCTAAAGCCCATTTGATTTTCGTCAAGCAGTAGTGAACGAAAACACTAATGTGTTTTCGCCACAGGGGTGATTTCGACTATAGTTCCATTTACAATAACTAAAGCATAATATTAATACCAAACAAAATATTAATAATAACGAAAACATATATTAACATGTACACTTATAAGACACACCATATATAACGTATCAATCACAATGCAATTTAACATATCACAAACGTGTACAGTTGTGAAACAAACAAGTCGTGCAAGCAAACAATCTAAACCATTAACGTGAAATTAGTGCGAAAGTAGAACCTTGGAAACTCGAGTTGTCACAACGAAGGATTATAACTATCGTGATTACAATCACGTTTCAAAGTTCAATTGAACTTTGCGTTGACCAAAGACTGGTCAAACTGAAAGTCAAACACTGTTTGACTTTTTAAACTAGTAAGCAATAAAAGAATGAAAGAATGCTCACTAAGGGTCCTTGCTATCTTTTCTACAAAGAAGACAAAGTCGTAAATGCTTGAGAATGCTCCCAAAGCAGATGTAGAGAGGAGAATGAGCAAGGAATGAATGAAATTGGATGGCTATTTATACCTGTGGTGATGCACTAGGATCATTACAAGTGGTTTGTTTGGTCATTAAGCAATAAATCTTGACCCTCCAATTGTCACAAGCAGGTACAAAGCCTTGGTGATCACTTAAACTTGCTTAACACACCAAAAATTTACCATAACAGCCCCTGAAATTCAAACAGAATGCTAAATTATGATTTCTGGTCGCTGGGCTATTCAGGAGCCCCGCGTAAGAGATGGGGGTGGGCTTACGCGCCCCGCCTGAGCTCCCCAGATCAGCAAACTTTCAAATTTGGCAGCTTTAGTCCCTGCATGCATTCGAGTCCATTTTAGGCCTTTTTAACCCCCGTTAAGCCATTTTCAAGGCTCTAAAAGGTCAATAAAGTTTAGAGGACTCAAAATATGCTCAGAGAAGTCTCGGATGTCGGCTCCTTTTGTCGTACGGTTGCGTTGTTCGTTAATTTACGACGAAACTCAAACGAATGCGAAAACAAACCAAATTAAGTGACGAATGGAATTTTTGCATGCCCATCACTAAAATAAAAATATTTTAGTGTGTACAAAAATTTTGGATGTGCAGATGTGGCCAGAACGTAAGATATGCGCGAAAATGCAAACTTACGCCGTTTTTGACACTTTTAGTCCCTGTAAGATCATATAAGCATGTTTTCACACACCGAACCTATCAAAGCTTATTTCTAAGCCATGTTTAGGTTATATATGGTATGTTTAACTTATGATCAAATTCCAGACTGTACGTTGCCTTACAAAACGGCAGACTTTTGCAAGTTGACGCAAATAGTCCCTGAGAGCGAATAAACTTGTTTTTGCCATACCAAAGCCTTCAAAACTTATTTCTAAGTTATGTGAAGGTTATTTAAGGCATGTTAAGTTTATGTTGCTGTTCCAGAGTGTTTGTCACGTTAAACTGATCGTGTTTACGCATCAGTTTGCGAATAACTCTCTAGAAAGCGATATAGAGTTCAAAATCGATCAAAAATCAACATGTGCATAAAAAAACATAAAAGACAAACATTGGGATCAAAACACACTGTTTTATTAATATTTTATTGTTCGGAGTATGTAGAATGATATCATAAGCACAGATGTCACACTTTTAGGATTTATGAAAAACTACATTTTCAGCTATTTTTAAGGATGGATTTTTGAATTTTTAAAAAAATGTTAATGCATTATTCATAGAGAAACAAGATTTTGTTTGTTATTCCATGTTTAGCATGCCAATCCTCGAGATCAAGCTTTTAAAGGTGGATGTGTCTAATACCTTTATTAGCACATCTGCCAGTAGATCTTGAGTTGGTACATGATGCAAAGAAATCAGACCTTTTTCATAGCAATCCCTCACAAAGTGATGTCTGATGTCGATATGCTTGGTGGTTGAATGGGAAACTAGATTTTTTATGATAGTTTCTACTGCTTGACTGTCCAATATGAGTGGTGTTTGTGTTTTTGAAGGTTTCAACATTCTTGTGAATGTTTCAGCAGTTAAACTATTTATATGAACAGGAGCACCTTGTATAAGTACATGGGCATTGTCCATTGAAAACTTTTTCTTGAAATAGTAACTTAAAAACCTTGGAAATAAATGAAAAGCCTTTTTATCAACATTATTAACCAAGTCATTGAAGATTTCCTGGGAATAGTTAAAATTTTCTTCTTGAAGAATAGCATAACCCAGATATTGAATCTTCAATGGGATTTCATTGAAGGCGGTGGTCTTGTTTGACACACACATTAGGAGGGTATGAACTAAAAACCTTGTAGAAGATGGAAAGCTGCCTTTTTGTAAAGTATCTTTTTTCATTTCTTCATTATACCCTCGTTCAATGAAATCACGTTGGTACTTTGTTTTTGGAAAAGAACTTTTACCTTGAAGATCATCCAATTCAAACACTTCAGAGATGGTTTAAGGGGTGATTGAGAATTTTACCCCTTTTATTGAAGAATGTATTGCTACAACCTTTGTATCCACTTCTTCAAGAGTAGCATTTTTCCAAAACTCTCTTTGAGTAGTCAAGTAGATGGTTGCATCACATGTAAGCAAAGTTTTATACTTTGTGGTTGAATGTGTATCGAGGATGGAATCAAAGGTTCTAGTTTTACTGGGTTTTTCAAAGATACCCAAATAATTGTGTGGAGATTTGAATGGAAGTTCAAGTGTAACGGGCTCCTTTGATTTTGATTTGCTGGTTTTGTTCACCATGGTTGAAACAGAGATGACAAAGACGATGATGATTTTGATAGAATTTTGGGGAAAATTGTTTTGAGAGAGGAATTTTGAATTCAATTCGATAGTGAAAACCCTGATTGGGGGTTAGGGCAGGGGTTTATAAGATGAAAAAGTGCATGCAGACATGGAAGCGGTTACAAAGATCTGATGGACAAAAACAATCCACGTGACAACATCTGATGGTGAATGGAAGACAGTTGTTAAGAGAACCACTGATGATACAATATCAGTGGTTGTAACGGTATAATGAAAGCAGTGGGTGACTATGACTATCATTGGATAGCGTTGTCAGTGGATAGAAACACTGAGGTTTAAGCAGTAGTGCTTAACCAATAAAATGATAGAATAGTGGTTGTCTTTCAATAGTGGATAGCAAAATGACCAACAGAAGTTTGAACCAATCAGTGGTTATGACAGATTTTAGGATTTATGAAAAACTACATTTTCAGCTATTTTTAAGGATGGATTTTTGATTTTTTGAAAACATTTTAATGCATTATTCATAGAGAAACAAGATTTTGTTTGTTATTCCATGTTTAGCATGCCAATCCTCGAGATCAAGCTTTTAAAGGTGGATGTGTCTAATGCCTTTGTTAGCACATCTGCCAGTAGATCTTGAGTTGGTACATGATGCAAAGAAATCAGATCTTTTTCATAGCAATCCCTCACAAAGTGATGTCTGATGTCGATATGCTTGGTGGTTGAATGGGAAACTGGATTTTTGATGATAGTTTCTGCTGCTTGACTGTCCAATATGAGTGGTGTTTTCAAAGCAGTGATACCAAAATCCAGCAACTGATTTTGAAGCCACAGGAGTTGGGCTATACAGCTTGCAGCAGCAATGTATTCAGCCTCAGCAGTGGATGTTGAAACAGCTGCTTGCTTTGCCAAGACACTAATCAATTGCCTAGAAATTAGCACCCTCCAGATGTGGACTTCCTTGTTGTGTTATATCCAGCAAAGTCACTGTCTGAAAAACCTGAAAGATGGATATTCCCATTAGCTGGGTACCAGATATCAACTGTGGGAACACCTTTTATGTATCTGAAGATCCTTTTTACAGCAATGGGATTTGATTTTCTGGGAGCTGATTGACTTCTTGCATAGACACTAGTTGCAAACATAATGTCTGGTCTAGATGCAGTTAGGTACAATAAAGACCCAATCATGCTTCTATAAAGTGTTTGGTCAATCAGCTCATCCTTTTCATCAGACATGACTAGCTTATTTGTTGCCATGGGTGTGCTGCATGGTTTACAATCATTCATATAAAATTTGTTTAAAAGTTCTTTAGCATATTTGCTTTGATGAATGAATGTTCCATTTTGCATTTATTGAACTTGGAGACCAAGAAAGCATTGCAGCTCACCCATTGCGCTCATTTCAAAATCTGCTGTCATGAGTTGTCTGAACTCTTCACGCATGTTATGACATGTGCTTCCATAAATGATGTCATCCACATAAATTTGGACAATCATCAAATCCTTTCCTTTCCATTTTAAAAACAATGTTTTGTCAATTGTCCCTCTTTTGAAACCTATGGAAAGTAAAAAGGTGGAGAGAGTTTCATACCAGGCTCTAGGTTGCTTGTTTCAGGCCATACAAGGCTTTGTTTAGCCTGTAGACATGATCTGGATAAAATGGATCCTCAAAACTGGAGGTTGACAATCATATACCTCTTCTTGAATGGTACCATAGAGGAAATCACTTTTTATATCCATTTGAAACACCTTCATTCTGTGGTTGACAGCAAAGGCTAAGAACAGTCTTATAGCTTCCAATCTAGCTACAGGGGCAAATGTTTCATCATAGTCAATCCCCTCTTCCTGTCTGTAGCCTTGAACCACGACCCTTGCTTTATTCTTGACAACAATACCCCTTTCATCAGTTTGGTTTTGAAGACCCACTTTGTGCCAATTGGACTTACATCCTCTGGCAGTGGTACAAGTTCCCAAACTTGTTGTCACTTGAACTGTTGGAGCTCCTCTTGCATGGCTTCTACCCAACTATTGTATTTCAAAGAATCTTGATACTTGACAGGTTGATGGAGTGATAGGAAACTAGCAAAGAGGCAAATGTTTTGGGATTGGCTTCTTGTGAGCACCCCTTTATTTATGTTGCCAATGATTTGGTCAGGTGGATGAGATCTCAAGAAGATTAAATCTCCTTGATATGGTATGATGGCCTTGGTTGGTGAGGGCTGCAGATGTGAATCATCTAAGCTAACATCTGTTGGGGACTTTGGGGACCCAACATCTGTTTGAAATGGTGGAGGTGGAATTGGTGGAATTTGTGTGGCACTTGTTGGACTTTTATCCACTGATGGTAGATCTTGACCAACAGTGGTTATGGATGTAGAAGCAGAGTTTGAATAACTACTTTGGTCAACAACTGTTGAGGTAGCAGTGGTTGGACTTTGACAGCTGTGTTGAACACTTGATGTCCCAATGGAGGATTTGAACTTTTGTTGTGGAATCACAGCTTCATATCCATATTCTTGTGGAGATGATTGAGATGGACCTGCAATGTTAGTCTTGATAGCAGTATTTTCAAAAGTAAATTTATCAAGATCAAATAATTCTGCAGGATTTGCTGGGATTTTCATTGATGAAAGTTCATTGAACTTTACATTCAAAGTCTCTTCCAATGTCTTACTCCTGGTGTTGAACACCTTGTAGCCCTTAGCAGTGGTTGAGTATCCCAAATGGTAACCACTGTCTACTTTGGCTGCAAATTTTGAAATTGAGTCTTTTAAGTTCAAAATAAAGCATGCGTAGCCAAAATACTTTGAAGTATGAGATCAGTGGTTTGATTTTGTACAAAATTTCATAAGCAGTCTTTTCATGCCTGGGGTTTATTAAAACTCTGTTCTGGACATAGCAAGCAGTGTTTACTGCCTCTGCCCAGAAAGTTAAAGGCAAACCTGAATCAACAAGCATTGTCCTTGCTGCTTCAATCAGAGTTCTGTTCTTCCTTTCAACCACCCCTTTCTGCTCTGGTGTTCTAGGGATGTTGTACTGCCTTAGAATCCCTTTTGACTCACAAAAGGCATCCAACTCCTTATTTTTGAATTATGTGCCATTGTCACTTCTGAAGACTTTTACTGTAAGGTCAAATCGCTTTTCAACCTATGTGACAAAGTCTTGCAAAATGCCTGCAGTCTCATCTTTGGAATGAAGAAAGTATGTCCATGTAAACCTAGAGAAGTCATCAACAATAACCATACAATATCTTTTCTTTTTGAGACTCATGACTTGAACTGGGCCAAACAAATCCATGTGCAGCATTTGCAAACACTGGGTTATTTTGGACTCTTCAATGGACTTAAAAGAGCTTTTATGTTGTTATCCTTTTAGGCAGGAAACACAATGCTCAGAACATGAAAACAATTTTTGTGGAAGACCTCTTACAAGGCCATTTTTTGAAATTGCAGTGATAGTCTTGAGATTTGTGTGCCCTAATCTTCTGTGCCATAATTTTGTCTCTTTGTTAGAGGTAGCTGAGAAAAGACAAGCATCAGCTCTGGGGCACTCTTTTGACATATCAACCACATAAACATTGCCACTTCTTTGAGCAACAAGTTTTGTTTTTCGGGAATCATATCAGCTATCAGACAAGTTACAAGCACCGTTAAGCTTTAATTTCATACTCAGAATTAAACAATTCGCTTAGATTGTCGATATGCTTATCCACTTAAATTCTCACACAATTTTCAATCTGTTCAGGATACTAATTAGGTGAATTAAGAACTTAAACTCATTCATGTGTCCCACCTCTTGAATATACTCCCGTATCCAGATCCTAATATTCAGTCTTACAGGTGAGTATACCACAGATGATATTTGTAAGGGGTTAGATGCGAAAGCGTGAGAGCTCAGGTCAGAACTTCTGTTCAGCAGAGAGATGACGGTTCGACTTTAGGTGTGTCCCCTTTTGAGGATCTCTTGTTTCAATAGCACATGATTAGCATTTTTCAATGTTTCATCATTTTTTATGCTGAGGGTGAGCTATGTTTCAAACAATGCGGAAAGTATTATTCGGGGACTAGGTCAGAACTTCCATTCAGCAGAAGTCCCAGAATAATACCCCAGATATCACTGAGTATAAAGACCTAGTATCTCAGAAAAAGGGACCTTTCAAACGAGATTTCAGGGGTTACCTATATATCCAAGTAGTGTTCCCCACGAAATAAGCAAGTTTGAATTTTTATGTTTATATCCCGAACAAATCTACTAAATGTGTAAAAACCTATCGGCACATCATCAGCGAGACTGTTTAACGCTTTTAAACTTTACAATTCTTTAGCGTACCATAACTGTTAAGCCAATGTACTATCATTTTCCCTTTTTACACAAGCTCTTTTTTCAGTTTTCTATTGTTTTTGGATTTTGAAACTTTCTCATGTTTTTGTATTTTTGAATTTTTTACTGTTTTTGTATTTTCTAAAAATATTTACTCCCCCTAAATACCAAAACAAGTAAACAATGACAAACCATTGCAGATTGTTTCTCATCGTCGTCTACAACAGTACCTTCATCAACGCCAATGATTCCATCCGACACCGAGAAAAGCATCATACCATTCAGTTTAAAAAAAAAATTAAAACGTGTTTTATCAAAAGCTTTGGTATGTAAATCAGCTTTCTGATTGTCAGTCTGGATTTTCTCAATTTGTAAAAACTTCTTCTCGAAGCAATCTCGGATGAAGTGATCACGAATTTCTATGTGTTTAGTATTAGCGTGATTTACTGAATTTTTCGTAATATTTATTGCGACCTCATTATCAACAAAAATAGGTGTGTTAAGAAACTGCAAACCGTAGTCGCGCAACTGTTGCTGGATCCACAAGATCTGAGAGCAGCAACTGCTAGCAGACACATACTCCGCTTCACATGTGGATAGATCCACAGAAGTTTGCTTCTTACACTGCCAGGTAACCAAACGAGATCCAAAGAACTGGCATCCTTCTGTTGTTGATTTAGCATTGACTTTGCAGCATCCAAAATCTGAATCGGAATACCCTTCGAGCGTGAAATCGCCTTTTCTAGGATACCACAACCCCAATGATGGAGTTCCCTTCAGGTAGCGTAATATCCTCTTTACAATAATCATGTGTGAAGCTCTCGGGTTAGATTGAAATCTTGCTGCGAGGCACGTTGGGTACATGATATCGGGTCTTGAAGCAGTTAAGTACATCAACGAACCGATCATGGAACGATACATTGTCTCATCTACCTTCTCTCCAGTGAGATCAGGATTTATCCCATGATTCGTCGCTAAAGGGGTTGACGCTGGAGTAGAACTTGACATTCCAAATTTCTCTAGAATATCATGAACGTACTTTGTCTGGTGTATGAAAATTCCCTTAGGTAGTTGATCAACTTGAAGACCCAAAAAGAATTTCATCTCCCCCATCGATGACATTTCAAACTTTTGCTTCATAACTTGTTCAAAATCTTTGCACAAATTCTCATTTGTAGACCCAAATATGATGTCGTCCACGTATATCTAAACTATCAGAAGATGTCCGTCGACCTCTTTGGTGAAGAGAGTGGCATCCACTTTTCCATGAATAAAGCTGTTGGCTAGTAGGTGTTGAGACAATGTCTCGTACCAAGCTCTCGGGGCCTGGTGTAAACAATAGAGCGCTTTGTCCAGCAAGTAGACCTTGTCTTTGTGGATTGGATCGGAGAAGCCCGGTGGCTGTCTGACGTATACCTCCTCTTTTACCTTCCCATAGAGAAACACCGATTTTACATCTAACTGATATACTTTGAAGTTTTTCCACGATGCAAATGCCAGGAAGATTCTGATTGCTTCTAGTCGAGCCACGGGAGCATACACTTCAGTGAAATCTATACCCTCCTGTTGACTAAAAACCTGGACTAAGAGTCGAGCTTTGTTTCTAATAATAACCCCCCGATCGTCTCTCTTA
Organism: Helianthus tuberosus; assembly: GCA_030545235.1. Taxonomy (NCBI): domain Eukaryota; kingdom Viridiplantae; phylum Streptophyta; class Magnoliopsida; order Asterales; family Asteraceae; genus Helianthus; species Helianthus tuberosus. The sequence continues at coordinate 722,689 of JARYGA010036071.1, forward strand.
CACTTAAACACCCATTTGGTGTTGATCTTCCTGTGACCATCCGGCAAGTCTACCAACTTCCACACTCCCAACTTCTCGAACTGACTCAATTCTTCTTACATAGCATTGACCCAAGAATCTTCAGTTAGCGCCTCTTTAAATGTTCGCGGTTCGATCTGCGAAATAAAACAACTTAGTGAAAATTCAGTTTGTAAAGGTGCTACTGTAGAATAAAAACAAGTAAGGCCTTGGTCAATTTGACGTCTAGTGCGGACGCCTAATTGTAGTTCTCCAATGATCAGCTCCTCTGGATGGTATGAAAGAGTTCTTGGCATAACCTCGCCTGGAACATCTACCTCGCCTTCCAGATTAGTAACATTCTGATTTGCATCTTGTTCACTGGCTGGGTTTGTTTGACTTGAAATCTGGATTTGCTCCCCCTTAGAATCTGAATCACCACTATCAAATACTGGCATGTTCTCAGATTCTTGATTATCATTCTGTGTCGTCTGATTATCAGGAGCAACTTCATTTTGTTGGACATCATCATGTTCACAAGCAGTGCTTGGACCTGCTTCATTTTCATTTGAAGTTTGTCGTGGTCGCCTTGAATACTCGGCTAGGAACCTTTCCTGCAAAGACTCATACTCTCTCAAAATATCCAACTCGTCAAAGAAATCTTCTTCTTCTTCTGGTTCTTCCATCATGTCAAACAAATCCCACAAAGTGTCATAATGATAACGCCGTGAATCTCCAGGATTCTGCGGCGGCATTGTATTACCTTGACATTCAACATTGTGAACTTCAATAATCCGTTTCAGACTTGGAACGAAGACTCGACGTAATGGACTTGCATAACCTATGAATATTCCCTCAATACTCTTCGGACCAAACTTTCCAAAAGGCTCTAGAACAGTACAGGGTGACCCAAACGGTTCAAGATACTTCAGATTTGGTTTGCGGTTATTGATCAACTCAAAGCATGTTTTGTTGAATTTCTTGACAGTGAGAACTCTGTTGAGCGTATAGCATGCGGCTGCAACTGCTTCTGCCCAAAAATTTATCGGTAGCTTTGAATCAGCAAGCATTGTTCTAGCCATCTTGATTAGTGTCCTATTTTTACGTTCTGCAACTCCATTCTATTGCGGAGTCTACGGAGCACTAAACTCATGCAATATACCTCTTTCATCACAAAATTCTTCCATCTTGTTGTTCTTGAATTCAGTACCATTATCACTTCTAATTCTTTTGATACGCCTTTGGTACATATTTTCAATCTTCTTGAACAACGCCATCAAACTTTCAAACGTTTCATCTTTCGACTTCAAAAACGACACCCACGAAAATCTGGAATAATCATCAGTAACCACAAGACAGTAGAGATCTCCTGTAATACTTTTGACATTCACTGGACTAAAAAGATCCATGTGAAGTCTCTCCAGAGGTCTTGAAACTGAATTAACATATTTTTAGGGTGTGACTGTTTCGTCTGCTTGCCTTTGATGCAGCTAATGCACTCCCCTTCCAGATGAAAATCTTTGACGTGAACTCCAGTAACCAAATCATTGTGCACCAAGTGATTCATTTTTCTCAGATGTATATGACCCATCATCCGGTGCCACAATTGCGATTCTTTCTCCGTTGCTCTAGACACAAAACAATGAGCCTGGCCTGTGGTTGTAGTAGCTATGCTCATGTCCAACACGTACAGATCATTGACTCTTGGTGCCCTCATGATAAACCATTCTTCAGGGATAACAAATCCTGGCTTCAAGATCAAATATTCTCTGTCTGTAAAGTGAGTTGTATACATCCTGTCACAAATCTGTGAGATACTCAGCAGATTATTCTCCAGCTCGGCAATGTAATTAACTCTTTCAAACGTAACAATTCCATTGGATAACGTTCCTTCACCAACAATTCTACCACCTTGATTGCCTGCGAACCCTACATAACCTCCATTGAAATTTCTAACATCGTACAGCAATGCTGTCTTCCCTGTCATGTGCCGAGAAGCTCCACTATCCATAATCCATCGTGAAACGGATCTCGGAAGCTCCTGCACAAACCACAAACACTTTAGTTAGATTTGGATGCTACCTAAGCCTCTTTTGACTCAGGTAACTCAATTTTGATGTGAGATTTTGTAGTGTAAAGTGGTGGAAAATTTTTGTCATTCATTTTTAAATTTTCTTCAGACCCAACCTCAACCTTTTTGTATAAGAAAAACTCATCTTTCTGAGGTTGACCGGATGGTTGGTCTTTCTTTGAAACATTTTTCTTTTCAGAAACATTCTCTCTTGGTTCAAGTTTCTCATTGTAATCCAAAGGAACATTCATCTTTACCGGTGTGGTAGAAGATGATTGTTTTTCAGTCTCAGAAACCTTTGGTTTTGGAACATTTGCTTTTTTTCAACCAATTTTGGCTTCCACGTTTGTTGAGGTGATGCAACCCGTTTGTAAAACTTGACATTTTTAGTTACCACATTTTTAACAGGTTCAGTTTTAACTTTGGTGTTGTCATTTTTCAAAACCTTTTTCTCAACAATCAATGGAGCTTTTCTTTTCTCATCAACTTTCTTTTTCTGAATCTTCACAACTTTAGTCTTAGGCTTCAAATTGGTACACTTTCGTGCAATATGTCCAACTTGATTACATTGAAACATGTTCGAGTGTCAACTACCCGACTTGTGCCTTCGGACTGAGGTTGTGAAGCCTTCTTCTCAAAGAACTCTTTGTTTGATTTTGAAAAAATCTCATGTTCTTCATCAGAAAGTGAACTCGAACTTGACACAAATACTTTCTTCTCAGCAAACCATCTGTTTTGAACATTCTTTTTCTGATAATTCTTACCACCATGATAACCACCCGACCATCTATTTCGATTGTTGTTATAAAAACGCGGTGGAACTGTAACATCCCAAAAACGGGTTTGGTAATCAAACCACGTTAATAGTAAAGACGGGTAAATGTAACACCCCAAAAATATAAAACTTTGTATTAGAATTATAAAGTATAAAATAAATAAGAACAAGCTAACTGAGGATAAATAACCCAGTTAGTCATGAGACTTGTAAATTACTTGCTAGAAGGTTAAAACACCTTAAATAAAGAACCTAATGATAATGGAGGGACTAAAGGTGTTAAAAACTAAAACTAATAATATTAAAAACAAAGTTTAAACACCAAACACACAAAAATTTGTGTGTCTGGTCGATCAAATAGAAGGGGGCGACCAAGAGTTCATTCCCCAAACCCTAGTTCTTACAAATCATTTAAATTGAAGGATTAAATCAGTTCCAAAGCGAAATCAGAGCCTAGTTTCATGATCTCCTTATCAAAGGGATCATAAGGTATGCAAATTTTATAAGAAATCTCTACTTAAATTTCTGGATGAATTTAGAGAATTCAAAATTTGTTGTTGCATGAATGTTATATGGATGGGATAGGAACAATATAGTGTCTAGGAGTGAACCCTAGACAATTATATGTTGAAATCATGCTTAATTCTAGTGAATTCCATAATCACCATTGAAGGTGATAAGTGGGTTTTGTAGGAGCATGTAAAACACTAGAATTTGATTGTTGTTCTAGTATAATTTGAATTCTAGGAAGTAAATTTAGATATTGATAATGTGAAAATTGATATGAACATGCTTAGTAGATGCTAATATTGGCTAAATAACAAGCCATGAACATGATTATAAGTTTTGAGAAATTACGCCCTTAAGGTGTTTGTAAAAATGCCTCAAAGAAGGCTTAAAAACTGAAATTTGAGCTAAAACGCATAATTGTAAAGTTTCGGCTAACTATGCGAAATATGCTAAGAAAAGAGTTCTAAACATGTTGAGTTGAACTCTTTAGGTAAGGAATCCGGATCGTCGAGTGGAAAAGCCGGTGGAGATACGCATTTGAAGAGGGTGCTTTAAAGGTACGCGACTTGTCGTCTCGTTACATTTATATAGACAAGCTTAGTTAAAATATGTTTAAAGTGATATAGCGAAAATGGTTAAGTTGGTATATCAATGAGGTGATGGAATTCACTCGACAATCAAACGGGTCAATCTATTAGTTAAAATAATATGAAAACAAAAGAAAAATAAAGACACCATTTGGTAAAAGTTATAACGGGTCGGACACATTAAGAAAATGTCTTTTATGTAGTAAAACTCACGGCGCGAACCGGAATTGGTTCAAGGAGCATGATGAAACTATTATACCATCATACGTTGATAAATGGTCATGTCGACTAAACGGGTCAAATGGTGTGTTAATACCATTTGACATTAGTAATTGACGTCTACTTGTTGAGTTTTGAGATTACAGGTAATAACATGTGTTGCGTTGCTTTAACTAGAAAATTTAAAGCAAGAGGTATGTAAACGGGTCAATGCTATGACCCGAGCCAGGTACGCATATGTGGACTTATAGTTAAAAGTGCAAAGAAGGTCAAATATCTAGCCGAAATCCTTCATTTCAAAAATGAAGGATTAAATGTGACCAAAGAGCCCTTAATAGGTAAACGGTGTAAACGACCCTTAGAGGTTGTTTAGAAACTTATATTATGAGTTCGTAACCCTTAGATGTGTATAAAAGTTCTAGGCAAAACATTTGTGGGTCGAAGGCCTAGAAATAGTCAATTGCGAAAAATGACCAACCGATGGGTAAAATTGGGAAAAAGGGGTTCATGTGTTAAATCCGACATAAAATAGTTGTGATGGAATATTTGTAGTTAAATTAGACATGGAAATTTTGTAGTATCAAAAGAAAAGCACAAGTTCTAGACTAAAATGCGCAAATACCCCTAACGGGTCAAAATAGAAGTATTAGCGAAACGGGTTAAGAATGTGTAATAACCCGTGATTTGAACCTTGTACAATAGGAAATAATCATACTAATATGTTTACAAAAGAAACAAGGGCCACAACAAGTTTGTTAGATGAAATCACGAACGGGTAAAAAAGTTGGTAAAAAGGGTAATAAGCCGAAGAGTTAAAAGTCTGGAATTTTATTATGTTGGATGTTGGATTATAGCTCTATTAGATGGAGAATTAAATTACGGACGCGTGGGAAAAAAAGAATCGGGTGAAACGGATCAATAACGAAGAAGTTATGGCCGTTTCCGTGAAATCGGGTTGAGCTGGGAATGTACAGCAACAGCTGAAGGCATCAGTCTGTGAAAACAAGGGCTAGGCGTGACGCCTAGGCCCTTGGCGTCACGCGACGCCCCTAACTCCGGAAAATTTTTAATTTTTGTCATTTTAACCCCTGTACTTGTTTGAACTTAATATTTGACTATCAAAACTAACTTTTAAGTTGGTTTTGATCATAGGTGATCGCCAAGAGTGCCCGGATGAAGATCAAGCTCGATGAGGAACCGAACACGATAAAATACAAGCTTCCGCGCGACCTTTTGTCGTATCTTTAAAACGTCTAATTCAATTACATCAAGTTGTATAGTTTTGAAATGTTGTAAACATGTTGAACGTTAGCATGAAAAGTTTTGTAAAGTCACATTTTAGAATAAAAATGTGTATTTATTTAATAAAATCTTGATATATAAGACGGGCGTTACAAGTTGGTATCAGAGCCTTAGTTTAAGAGATTCAAGTATGGCGGGAAAGCTATGCTTGGACTTAAACCTTACGCTCTTGATAAAGATTGGTGTTCGGTTCGAGGCTTGATCGCAAATCCGGTAAGTACATGTATATAGTAATAATTGGGTATGATTAAAGTGTTGAAGAACAACACATAGGGTTATCATGTAATACACGATATATCAATCAAATCGATAAAGGATAGATATAGTCAATGAAATTACGTGTGTTGACACGTATAGTGGAAAAGCCTTGTATTATAATACGAGTGATTATTGATGACGACACTACTAACTTTTGTGAATGTTTCAATTGAAGGACACTCGCATCTAAAGATGATGAGATTTGGACAAATTACGGATATGAGGATGAAACGGTCCGATGTATGACAAGCAAAGCATACTCATCAAGGATCTAAATCGCGTAGCGATCACGAACTAGGTAAACGTAAAAAGGAGAGCCTGATAGAGCAAGCGTTACCAGGTGCACGCTTTTAAATTTAATCGCATAAGTAGTAATATGCAACAAACACGTAGGGGATAACGGTTGCATATATCTGATAAAACTTGAATAGGATATCTATTCAGGATGATGTTTCTATGAGAAGTTTAATAGAAATATGTGTTATTCACGATGATGAATAACCAAGAAATAATAGGATTAGTTCATATGGAAACTTGGACGGGGGGTAATTATCCAAGTGGAAAACTCTCAGTATAATGTATTGAGAAAAGTAGCGATCACATTAACAAATGTGATTATATAATAGTTCGATAGAAAAGAATAACATTTTATATGTTCAAATGTAAAACTAGTAAAACTAATGATTGTTGTTTTGCAATTAAATAAAGTTTTACTAAAGGAAATCAGAGGTATGAAATAAATAGAGGCATTACTTACATAGGGTGTGATGTGAAAGCTATAAAAGGGTCATGTGTATCATGTGCTGATTGCTTACTCTGGCCAAGTAAGTAGTGGCATATGATACCATGAGCTTCTTATAGCGGACACATTTACGTCTGATGTAGTAAGGGCGGGGTGAATCGGACTAACTTAAATGGTACCCAAATGAATCAAATAAATAAGATGTTTGATAGTAAACGTAAACGTAAACGCAAGTCGGACGACGGAAGCGTAATACGTTAAAATGACAAGCCCGAGAGAAGGGATAAAGATCGAAGTAAATGAAAATACAAACCAACTAATAAGAATGCTAAGGCATGGGGATAAAGGTTTGACTGACATAAGTGATGAAATTCACGTGGACAAGTCAAACGAATTAAATAATGAATAAAGGACTTAATTGAATAAAGGCGATGGATTTCCCAAAGACGACCAAATAAATTAAAATGATGTCTAAAACCATATAAGAATGGTTACTTAATAATGATTACGGTAAAGATACCCGATGGACGGGTAGGATTGTGGGTGAATGCGTAAACCGAGAGACGGGAACGCGGAATAGAAAGTCAAAAGACTCGGAATGTGAGTCAAGACTAAAAGATGACAAGAATTTTCGCAAACATAAATTTTGGTAATTACGTTCAACAATTTCAAAGTTGGATGGGTCAAATAAAGAATGAAGTTTGACATTCATAAGCAATGAAAATTCACCCAAAATGAGTCAAACGAGTCAATTAAGGAATAACGCTTAATATAATAGGAAAACGCAAACCGGTGAACCGGAAAGCTAAAAACAATAAGATAGAAGGACCTGTGTAATGGGTTGTAAAGGAGTATAAGTATGAACCGGGTAACGGTAAGTGTAGGGCAAACCGACGTGTAATTGACGTTAGAAGTCATGAAGTCGGAAATATAATTCGAAAGAAAACAATGTAGCCTTAGACCATGGTCAAGGTCAAGGTCAAACGAAATCCAAAAGGTAAAAGTGAATAATTCTAAACATAAAAAGGGGGTGCCTTAATGCCATATGCGTATATAAACGTATACACATTTGAATAAAGACTCGAATAAAAGATTATCTACGGGATCATCATAACCTACGGGATATTAACTAGTGTAAAGGTCTATGGGGCCAAAATGACCCACGGGTCATGAATTGAAGCAAAGGGATCATAAGGGCCTCGCCTTAAAGAGGTGAAAGCTTAAGGAAATAGCCTACAAGGTTAAGTGAAGGAACTTACGGGTCAATAGTGTAAGGTGAGGGAACTTGTTACGAATCCCCGCGTAAAACGAGAACGGAAAACAATAAATTATGGGTTGTCAATTTCCTTGATATGAATAATTGACATAGTTAAAGAGAAAAACGTTAAACTAAAAATTCAGTTTTAGTAAGAAATAACGTTTTATCAAATATGAATACTATAAGGCGAATTCGGAAATAAAAAATATCAAAGAGCATGGGTTTTAACATCGATAAGTGCGAGACGATACATTCGAAAAGAAGAAGTATGATAAAGAAACGTTGAGTTAAACTTAAATGTGACGTGACATGCTCACGGACAAGAAAAGAAATATAGAAAATGATCGCGTTGTAGCGTGAGTTACGGGGTATGAAGTGACGGCGACTAATTAGTCTAGCCGGTAAAACTATTCAAAGTTAAGAAAGCGTCATAACAAATACAAACGCTTGTTAATATAACATAGGCGCGAGATAGACCTATTAAAAGACTAACGAGACTAAGTGGTCAAGTGACAACTCAGTCAATAAAGATAAAAGGTTATAAGCTATAAGTAACGGCCCGCGAGGCCTTACACATGAAAGACGTACGCGTCAGTATACATGAGAACTTTTAACCAAAGGAAACGTGAGCCTTGAAAACGAAACTAGGTTCGTTTGATTAAACCAATGAACTACGTAAATAAGGTTTCGGGGACGAAACCTCTTTAAGGGGGTAGACTTGTAACATCCCAAAAACGGGTTTGGTAATCAAACCACGTTAATAGTAAAGACGGGTAAATGTAACACCCCGAAAATATAAAATTTTGTATTAGAATTATAAAGTATAAAATAAACAAGAACAAGCTAACTGAGAATAAATAACCCAGTTAGTCATGAGACTTGTAAATTACTTGCTAGAAGGTTAAAACACCTTAAATAAAGAACCTAATGATAATGGAGGGACTAAAGGTGTTAAAAACTAAAACTAATAATATTAAAAACAAAGTTTAAACACCAAACACACAAAAATTCGTGTGTCTGGTCGATCAAATAGAAGGGGGCGACCAAGAGTTCATTCCCCAAACCCTAGTTCTTACAAATCATTCAAATTGAAGGATTAAATCAGTTCTAAAGAGAAATCAGAGCCTAGTTTCATGATCTCCTCATCAAAGGGATCATAAGGTATGCAAATTTTATAAGAAATCTCTACTTAAATTTCTGGATGAATTTAGAGAATTCAAAATTTGTTGTTGCATGAATGTTATATGGATGGGATAGGAACAATATAGTGTCTAGGAGTGAACCCTAGACAATTATATGTTAAAATCATGCTTAATTCTAGTGAATTCCATAATCACCATTGAAGGTGATAAGTGGGTTTTGTAGGAGCATGTAAAACACTAGAATTTGATTGTTATTCTAGTATAATTTGAATTCTAGGAAGTAAATTTAGATATTGATAATGTGAAAATTGATATGAACATGCTTAGTAGATGCTAATATTGGCTAAATAACAAGCCATGAACATGATTATAGGTTTTGAGAAATTACGCCCTTAAGGTGTTTGTAAAAATGCCTCAAAGAAGGCTTAAAACTGAAATTTGAGCTAAAACGCATAATTGTAAAGTTTCGGCTAACTATGCGAAATATGCTAAGAAAAGAGTTCTAAACATGTTGAGTTGAACTCTTTAGGTAAGGAATCCGGATCTTCGAGTGGAAAAGCCGGTGGAGATACACGTTTGAAGAGGGTGCTTTAAAGGTACGCGACTTGTCGTCTCGTTACATTTATATAGACAAGCTTATTTAAAATATGTTTAAAGTGATATAGCGAAAATGGTTAAGTTGGTATATCAATGAGGTGATGGAATTCACTCGACAATCAAACGGGTCAATCTATTAGTTAAAATAATAGTGAAAACAAAAGAAAAATAAAGACACCATTTGGTAAAAGTTATAACGGGTCGGACACATTAAGAAAATGTCTTTTATGTAGTAAAACTCACGGCGCGAACCGGAATTGGTTCAAGGAGCACGATGAAACTATTATACCATCATACGTTGATAAATGGTCATGTCGACTAAACGTGTTAAATGGTGTGTTAATACCATTTGACATTAGTAATTGACGTCTACTTGTTGAGTTTTGTGATTACAGGTAATAACATGTGTTGCGTTGCTTTAATTAGAAAATTTAAAGCAAGAGGTATGTAAACGGGTCAATGCTATGACCCGAGCCAGGTACGCATATGTGGACTTATAGTTAAAAGTGCAAAGAAGGTCAAATATCTAGCCGAAATCCTTCATTTCAAAAATGAAGGATTAAATGTGACCAAAGAGCCCTTAATAGGTAAACTGTGTAAACGACCCTTAGAGGTTGTTTAGAAACTTATATTATGAGTTCGTAACCCTTAGATGTGTATAAAAGTTCTAGGCAAAACATTTGTGGGTCGAACGCCTAGAAATAGTCAATTGCGAAAAATGACCAACCGATGGGTAAAATTGGGAAAAAGGGGTTCATGTGTTAAATCCGACATAAAATAGTTGTGGTGGAATATTTGTAGTTAAATTAGACATGGAAATTTTGTAGTATCAAAAGAAAAGCACAAGTTCTAGACTAAAATGCGCAAATACCCCTAACGGGTCAAAATAGAAGTATTAGCGAAACGGGTTAAGAATGTGTAATAACCCATGATTTGAACCTTGTACAATAGGAAATAATCATAATAATATGTTTACAAAAGAAACAAGGGCCACAACAAGTTTGTTAGATGAAATCACGAACGGGTAAAAAAGTTGGTAAAAAGGGTAATAAGCCGAGGAGTTAAAAGTCTGGAATTTTATTATGTTGGATGTTGGATTATAGCTCTATTAGATGGAGAATTAAATTACGGACGCGTGGGAAAAAGAATCGGGTTAAACGGATCAATAACGAAGAAGTTATGGCCGTTTCCGTGAAATCGGGTTGAGCTGGGAATGTACAGCAACAGCTGAAGGCATCAGTCTGTGAAAACAAGGGCTAGGCGTGACGCCTAGGCCCTTGGCGTCACGCGACGCCCCTAACTCCGGAAAATTTTTAATTTTTGTCATTTTAACCCCTGTACTTGTTTGAACTTAATATTTGACTATCAAAACTAACTTTTAAGTTGGTTTTGATCATAGGTGATCGCCAAGAGTGCCCGGATGAAGATCAAGCTCGATGAGGAACCGAACACGATAAAATACAAGCTTCCGCGCGGCGTTTTGTCGTATCTTTAAAACGTCTAATTCAATTACATCAAGTTGTATAGTTTTGAAATGTTGTAAACATGTTGAACGTTAGCATGAAAAGTTTTGTAAAGTCACATTTTAGAATTAAAATGTGTATTTATTTAATAAAATCTTGATATATAAGACGAGCGTTACAGGAACAATAGGCTTTTTGTAGTAAGCTTTATCTTTTTCAAAATTCATTTTCCTTTTTGTTTGATTTAAGCTTTTCACTTCAGACAAATCTATTTCAATCAATTTAAACACATTTGTCAATTTAGCAACATTTACATTCTCCAGGGGAAAATCAGAATCCGAATACAACTTATCCGATCCCGACATCTTGTACATGACACGAGTAGATTCTTCATTTAAGTTGTTTTTGGACTTTGATTTCGGAATGTATTTGTCCAAGAAACATTCATCTTCCTCAGTAGTGTCACTTTCAGATTTTAGAACATTCTTAACCACACTTTTTACCACGTCAGTTTGGACACTATCCTCATCGGAAGATGAAGTGAATGTGACATCAATTGTGTCTGGAAGTTTCACTTCATTATCATTGTCACACCCCCAAAATCCACACGCGGAGTACTACCGCTTGGAGGCGTGACATGACCAGGATCAAGCCACCAATCATATTGAACATAAGTATATATATATCAAAAGTCATTCATCAATACGATAGGTGTTTACAAAACCAAATATATACAAGTGTGTAGCGGAAGCATTAATGTAAAACCCAACATAAGTTTAAGTACAAAATGTTATAATGTTTAACAACACATTCACGATCCATGTCCACAACGACCGTGCCTCCCGTGCAAGCTCCGTAAGTACCTATGGTCCTGCAAGGCATGTAACAGAGAGTCAACAACTAGTTGAGCGAGTTCACAGTTGGTTATTTAGTTATAATGTTCGTATCGTAAATCGTAGGTAATAGCATCGCGGCCCTCTAGGCATGTTTGCGAAGTTTAGTGGGGGTTTCCCATGTTTTATAGACTAGTTATATTTGTATCGCGGCCCTCCAGGCATGTTTGCGAAGATTAAAGTATAGTTCGCGGCCATTCCAGGCATGTTTGCGAAGATTGTTCTAGTATAGTTCGCGGCCATTCCAGGCATGTTTGCGAAGATTGTTCTAGTATAGTTCGCGGCCATTCCAGGCATGTTTGCGAAGTTTAGTGGGGGTTTCCCATGTTTTATAGACTAGTTATATTTGTATCGCGGCCCTCCAGGCATGTTTGCGAAGATTAAAGTATAGTTCGCGGCCATTCCAGGCATGTTTGCGAAGATTGTTCTAGTATAGTTCGCGGCCATTCCAGGCATGTTTGCGAAGATTGTTCTAGTATAGTTCGCGGCCATTCCAGGCATGTTTGCGAAGATTGTTCTAGTATATGTATCACAAGTCTAGTAGTATCTACCATTGACCTTCCTCTCCCGAGGTCAATGGTATGAAATTCCGATAACTCTTAAGCGTAAATAATCAATCAACCCATTCCCATCCCCGGGAATCCCATGCCTTGGTAGAAGTGTGAACTCACCTTGTTTTGCTCGGTATGCTAAGTATGTGCTCAAAGTAAGTCAATCACGTCCTAAAGTGCGCACGTGTACATAATCAGTTTATATTCACGAAGTTGGCACGTAAGTATAATCATAGTGGACAACGCATAAATAATCACCAAGTAGCACATTGCACGTATTCATGATCATACAAGTCAGGCATAACATCTAACAGCAGTTAGTTAACTCAGTTAAGTTTTAACAGAAACAGTTACTGTGCAAATTACCCAAGTCGGCGAAACACCCTCTGTTTCGCCATGAGCCCCTTCGACGAATCACTTGATTCGTCGTGATATCCCTCGGCGAAACACATTTGTTTCGCCGTCATGCGTTTCTTTGAATCAGTTTCGTCGAGAATAGTGTTTCGCCAACAGTCAGTTACGTCGAGCAGTTACATCAGTTACGCAATATCACAGAAATCCAAATTTGCCGACATCAACATACGGAAAGGTATTCAATCCTACAGCCAATCATCTAATCACGATATCAGATCAAAATCATCAAGGCACATAATATCTAGCATGAACCCTAATTACATGAATCTCAAAACAACACTCTTGTAATCCATACCCTAACTCAATACATATGTAAAATCGATAATCATACATAATTCCTTAGCACAGAAATCATCATCTAGCCATCATGTAACTTACGCATACACTCCTTTTGATCCAGAAATCAAGCATATACACAACATGTATAAAGAAATCTAAGGACAAAGAAACCGATAAGACGAGAGCACACTAACCGAGATATCCGGGATAAACAAGGGAGGATTCGAGAGAGAAAGATGATGGTTGAGGATGGTTATCGCCTTCACAGAGTGGAGAGTTCTAGGGTTTCTATTTTTTTTTTTAAAGTGTGAAACAGGGAGTCGGTTCACGTTAATATGAACGAATTACCGTTCTGGGCCCTTAATGGGCTTGGCGAAACTGGACTTGGCGAAACAGACTTCTGTTTCGTCGGGATGCTTATGACGAAACAGTCTGTTTCGTCGGGTCCTGTCTGTTTCGTCGAGTCCTTTCTGTTTCGTCGAGTCCTTTTATGTGTTAACAGTTTAAGTTTTCAACAGGTTTCATGTTATACAGCCAAACACAAAATCATGCAACCACAATGCGTTCATAAAATATATAAAAAAAAATAACGTGTACAGTTACAAGTTGAACAAGTTAAACAACTACACAATCAAAGTCAACGTGCACTAAATGCGAAAATGAAAGTCGGAAACTCGAGTTGTCACATTATCCCCAACTTGAAAGAAATTCCGTCCCGAAATTTAGCATGCGGTTACTGAGAAAGCTAGGTAAGTTATCGTTTACTGGTTTTCCTGGGGTGTCACATCATTTCCCCGTTGAGTTGGAATTTCGTTTCGAAATTCCGTAGTAGCTTTAGCCTCAGTAGTAGCTGCATTGTTTTCGAACAACTGGGGATATTTGAGTTCCATTTGATCTTCGCGCTCCCAGGTGAACTCTGGGCCGCGACAGGAGTTCCAACGAACTCGTACAAGAGGTATTCTAGTGTTCTTGAGGACCTTAACATCCCGGTCCGTGATTTCAACTGGTTCTTCGACGAAATGCAACCGTTCGTCGATAGTGAGCTCCTTCAAAGGAACTATAAAGGTCTCATCTGACTGCCACTTCTTCAGATTCGACACATGAAAGACGTTGTGAACTGCACTAAGTTCAGCTGGTAAGTTCAGTCTGTAGGCCACTTTGCCTATCTTTTCTATGACTTCAAATGGTCCAACGTATCGTGGATTGAGCTTGCCTCGTTTACCAAAACGAACAACACCCTTCCAGGGTGAAACTTTGAGTAGTGCTCGATCCCCAACTTGGAATTCGAGTATTTTCCTGTCTTTATCAGCGTATACTTTCTGACGGTCACGTGCTGCCGCCATGCGTTGTCGTATTTGAGCAATCTTTTCAGTAGTATCAACTACCATTTCCGGACCTGTGATCTGACTGTCACCCACCTCTGCCCAACAAAGAGGTGATCGGCATTTACGCCCGTACAATGCCTCAAATGGAGCAGCTTTAATGCTGGTGTGGTAACTGTTGTTGTACGAAAATTCCACAAGTGGCAGATGTTTTTCCCAGCCTTTGCCAAAGTCAATTACGCACGCCCGAAGCATGTCTTCTAGAGTTTGAATAGTGCGCTCAGACTGCCCATCTGTCTGAGGATGATAAGCTGTGCTCATGTCTAATCGAGAGCCAAAAGATTTGTGCATTGCTTGCCACAGTTCTGAAGTAAAACGTGCATCACGATCAGAGATAATAGATGTGGGCACCCCGTGCCTCGAGACAACTTCCTTAAGGTATACGTCTGCTAGAGTGGAGAACTTATCCGTTTCCTTGATAGCCAAGAAGTGAGCAGACTTTGTGAGTCGATCCACGATCACCCAAATAGTATCATTCCCACGTTGAGATCTAGGTAGGCCAGTAACAAAATCCATGGAAATTTGCTCCCATTTCCATTGTGGTATCTCAGGTTGTTGGAGTGGGCCTGATGGTTTCTGATATTCTGCTTTGACTCTCGCACAAGTCAAACACTTGCTAACGTAAGTTGCTATGTGGGCCTTCATGCTAGGCCACCAATATGTAGTTCTGAGGTCGTGGTACATCTTATCTGAACCAGGATGTACTGAGTAGCGAGACTTATGAGCTTCATCCATTACAAGTTCGCGTAAACTACCATAGAGTGGGACCCAGATGCGTCCGGTTACATAGTAGGCGCCGTCTGTCCTTGGTTCTAACCGTTGCCTTGAACCGCGTAGAGCTTCAGCCCTGACGTTTTCTGGTTTCAATGCTTCTACCTGAGCATCTCGTATCTGTGAAGGAAGACTAGACTGAATAGTGAGTTGCAACGCTCGTACACGCCTAGGTATAGTATCCTTTCGACTGAGGGCGTCGGCCACCACATTGGCCTTGCCTGGATGGTACTTTATAGCACATTCGTAATCGTTCAGTAACTCGACCCATCGGCGTTGTCGCATGTTCAAATCTTTCTGCTTGAAAATATATTCGAGGCTCCTGTGATCGGTGTAGATGGTGCACTTGGTGCCATACAGGTAATGTCGCCATATCTTGAGCGCAAAAACAACAGCTCCAAGTTCTAAATCGTGCGTAGTGTAATTCCGTTCGTGAATCTTAAGTTGGCGCGAAGCATAAGCAATGACTTTATCTCGCTGCATCAACACACATCCAAGACCTTGGATAGATGCATCACAGTAGACTACAAAATCGTCCGTGCCTTCAGGCAATGAGAGGATAGGTGCACTACAAAGTCTATCCTTTAAATGCTGAAACGCTGTATCCTGTGTATCACTCCAACGGTAAGCAACACCTTTCTGTGTCAGTAATGTAAGTGGCTGTGCAATCTTTGAGAAGTCTTTGATAAACCGTCTATAATAACCCGCCAATCCCAAGAATTGGCGTATTTCGGTTGGTGTGCGAGGTGCAGGCCAGTTCTTGATCGAATCTACCTTGGATGGATCGACATGAATCCCATCCTTGTTTACCACGTGGCCTAAAAAGTGGACTTCACGAAGCCAGAAGTCGCATTTTGAAAACTTAGCGTACAGCTGTTCCGTTCGAAGGAGTTCCAGAATAAGTCGTAAATGCTGCTCATGTTCCTCCCGATTCTTCGAGTAGATCAGGATGTCATCAATAAAAACAATAACAAACTTGTCAAGGTAAGGTTTGCACACCCTGTTCATAAGATCCATGAAAACCGCAGGCGCGTTCGTTAGCCCGAATGGCATGACCATAAACTCGTAGTGGCCGTAGCGAGTTCTAAATGCTGTTTTAGAGACGTCCTCATCCCGGACTCTCAGTTGATGGTAACCTGACCTCAGGTCAATCTTCGAGTAATAGCTCGACCCTTGCAACTGGTCGAATAAGTCGTCGATGCGTGGAAGTGGATAACGATTCTTCACGGTCACCTTGTTTAGTTCGCGGTAATCTATGCACATACGAAAGGTACCGTCTTTCTTCTTCACAAATAATACTGGAGCTCCCCAGGGCGAAGAGCTAGGACGTATGAAACCCTTTTCCAAGAGTTCTTGCAATTGCTTAGACAGTTCTTCCAGTTCAGTTGGAGCTAATCGGTAAGGCGCTCGAGCTATAGGTGCTGCTCCTGGAGCTAGCTCGATCTGAAATTCGACCTGGCGATGGGGCGGTAACCCAGGTAACTCTTCAGGAAACACTTGAGGAAAATTGCGTACTACAGGAATATCCTCTAACTTCTTCTCTTTCGTCGCTGTATCAGTAACGAGTGCTAAAATAGCTACGTGGCCTTTTCGCAGACACTTCTGAGCCTTCAAGAAAGAGATGATGCCACTCACGACACCACTCTTGTCGCCTTGAACTTCGAGAGGTTCTTTTCCAGAACGAGGAATACGAATGATCTTCTCCTTGCATAGAATCTCTGCTTGTTGTTGGGATAACCAATCCATACCAATGACGATATCAAAGCTACTCAGAGTTATAGGAATGAGATCGATAGAGAAAGTCTGACCGGCGAGGATAAGATTACAACCCTGAACTATGTGTGTGGCTTCTAAACTTTTACCGTTAGCTAACTCTACGACATGTTTGGTGTTCAACAGTGTTGGTGCACGTTTAAGCATTTGACTAACATTCAGAGACATATAACTGGTATCCGCACCCGAATCAAATAATACGGTAACATAAAAGTCGTCGAGAAGAAACTTACCCGTAACCACATTAGGATCGTTCCTTGCGTCACTCTGGCCAATCACAAACATACGACTTTTGCACCATTGTTGTTGTTTCCCCCATTGTTGTTCCCACTGCCCTGATTATTGTTATTGTTGCTTTGATTCTGGTTTAATTGGGGACAGTTCCGCTTGAAATGACCTTCAGCCCCACACTGAAAGCATGTCTTATTTCCTTGTTGTTGTTGCTGTGACTGGTTTCGTGGAACGGGTGACTGTTGTTGCTGGTTCTGACTCGCAGGCCTTGAGCTCCTGCAATCTTTAGCGTCATGACCTACCCTTAGACATCTTTGACAGCGGCCTTTACGACACTGACCACTGTGGTGTTTGTTGCACCTGTTACATAGTGGATGATTTCCCCGATATCCACTCTGCCCCTGACTACCAGTCGATTGCTGACTCGGACTCTGGTAATCACTAGTCTTGCGCTGTTGCTGTGCTTGAGACTGTACAATAGCTGAACCCCTGCTGGAATCCCCTTCCCATTTCCGCTTGTTGTCACTGGGAATAGCAGGAGTAACTGGAGTGGTAGCGGTAGTAGTAGCGTTGATACGTTTAGGCAGCCTGTTCTGTTCCACCACCTGATCAGTGAGGCGATGAGCTAGCTTAACGATCTGTTGAATAGTGCCCAGATTCGCTGAAGTTACGTGGCTTTGAATCTCCGGCACCAGACCATTGAGATACAGTTCGATACGCTTAATGGGAGGGTCCACCATAGTAGGACACAGAATAGCCAACTCATTCGATCTTCTGGTGTACGCTTCAATTTCTGACCCCGTCATTTTCAAATGGTAAAATTCTACCTCCAGTTTATGAATATCATCACGGCTACAGTATTCCTCTTTAATCAAATCCTTGAAATCATTCCAGGGTGTGGCGTTAGCAACAGCCAACCCTAACATCTGCACTTGCGCATTCCACCAAGTCAGCGCAATGCCTTCTAGTGTACCAGTGGCGTACTTCACCCTGCGAGCCTCAGGGCATTCGCACATTTCAAATACTGACTCGAGCTTTTCAAACCAATGGAGGAGTCCAACCGCTCCTTCCGTGCCACTAAAAGTAGTAGGACGACAGTCCATGAACGTTTTGAAGGTGCAAACAGGTGGCTGAGCGTGCTGACCTCCTGCTTGTGCGACTGCAAGTGCCGCAGCAATTTGCTCGTTAATGAGAGCCGTCAGTTGGGCTTGCGTCATGTTAATACGTCCAGACATGATCTTCATAGCAAATATGACATAAGTGAGAGAGGTTCGAGAGTAGTGCGATAACAAAAGGGAATAGTCACACAAGTGTTCTCATGCGATAGTGTTAAGTTAACCTAAGCATACCCAGAGCAAAGTTCTATGCAATTCTAGCAAGTAGGCAGTAAAACATGTACCATATTACCTAGGATTGTCGAGTCTTGCACGTGGAGCGAGGCGTCGTTGTGGATCGTTGAGCACTGTTTCGGTTATAGTCTGGTTTTAATAAAAATGTTTTCCCCTTATTAAAACCGAGTTCTCTATAACCAATGGCTCTGATACCAATCTGTCACACCCCCAAAATCCACACGCGGAGTACTACCGCTTGGAGGCGTGACATGACCAGGATCAAGCCACCAATCATATTGAACATAAGTATATATATATCAAAAGTCATTCATCAATACGATAGGTGTTTACAAAACCAAATATATACAAGTGTGTAGCGGAAGCATTAATGTAAAACCCAACATAAGTTTAAGTACAAAATGTTATAATGTTTAACAACACATTCACGATCCATGTCCACAACGACCGTGCCTCCCGTGCAAGCTCCGTAAGTACCTATGGTCCTGCAAGGCATGTAACAGAGAGTCAACAACTAGTTGAGCGAGTTCACAGTTGGTTATTTAGTTATAATGTTCGTATCGTAAATCGTAGGTAATAGCATCGCGGCCCTCTAGGCATGTTTGCGAAGTTTAGTGGGGGTTTCCCATGTTTTATAGACTAGTTATATTTGTATCGCGGCCCTCCAGGCATGTTTGCGAAGATTAAAGTATAGTTCGCGGCCATTCCAGGCATGTTTGCGAAGATTGTTCTAGTATAGTTCGCGGCCATTCCAGGCATGTTTGCGAAGATTGTTCTAGTATAGTTCGCGGCCATTCCAGGCATGTTTGCGAAGTTTAGTGGGGGTTTCCCATGTTTTATAGACTAGTTATATTTGTATCGCGGCCCTCCAGGCATGTTTGCGAAGATTAAAGTATAGTTCGCGGCCATTCCAGGCATGTTTGCGAAGATTGTTCTAGTATAGTTCGCGGCCATTCCAGGCATGTTTGCGAAGATTGTTCTAGTATAGTTCGCGGCCATTCCAGGCATGTTTGCGAAGATTGTTCTAGTATATGTATCACAAGTCTAGTAGTATCTACCATTGACCTTCCTCTCCCGAGGTCAATGGTATGAAATTCCGATAACTCTTAAGCGTAAATAATCAATCAACCCATTCCCATCCCCGGGAATCCCATGCCTTGGTAGAAGTGTGAACTCACCTTGTTTTGCTCGGTATGCTAAGTATGTGCTCAAAGTAAGTCAATCACGTCCTAAAGTGCGCACGTGTACATAATCAGTTTATATTCACGAAGTTGGCACGTAAGTATAATCATAGTGGACAACGCATAAATAATCACCAAGTAGCACATTGCACGCATTCATGATCATACAAGTCAGGCATAACATCTAACAGCAGTTAGTTAACTCAGTTAAGTTTTAACAGAAACAGTTACTGTGCAAATTACCCAAGTCGGCGAAACACCCTCTGTTTCGCCATGAGCCCCTTCGACGAATCACTTGATTCGTCGTGATATCCCTCGGCGAAACACATTTGTTTCGCCGTCATGCGTTTCTTTGAATCAGTTTCGTCGAGAATAGTGTTTCGCCAACAGTCAGTTACGTCGAGCAGTTACATCAGTTACGCAATATCACATAAATCCAAATTTGCCGACATCAACATACGGAAAGGCATTCAATCCTACAGCCAATCATCTAATCACGATATCAGATCAAAATCATCAAGGCACATAATATCTAGCATAAACCCTAATTACATGAATCTCAAAACAACACTCTTGTAATCCATACCCTAACTCAATACATATGTAAAATCGATAATCATACATAATTCCTTAGCACAGAAATCATCATCTAGCCATCATGTAACTTACGCATACACTCCTTTTGATCCAGAAATCAAGCATATACACAACATGTATAAAGAAATCTAAGGACAAAGAAACCGATAAGACGAGCGCACACTAACCGAGATATCCGGGATGAACAAGGGAGGATTCGAGAGAGAAAGATGATGGTTGAGGATGGTTATCGCCTTCACAGAGTGGAGAGTTCTAGGGTTTCTATTTTTTTTTTAAAAGTGTGAAACAGGGAGTCGGTTCACGTTAATATGAACGAATTACCGTTTTGGGCCCTTAATGGGCTTGGCGAAACTGGACTTGGCGAAACAGACTTCTGTTTCGTCGGGATGCTTATGACGAAACAGTCTGTTTCGTCGGGTCCTGTCTGTTTCATCGAGTCCTTTCTGTTTCGTCGAGTCCTTTTATGTGTTAACAGTTTAAGTTTTCAACAGGTTTCATGTTATACAGCCAAACACAAAATCATGCAACCACAATGCGTTCATAAAATATATAAAAAAAAAAATAACGTGTACAGTTACAAGTTGAACAAGTTAAACAACTACACAATCAAAGTCAACGTGCACTAAATGCGAAAATGAAAGTCGGAAACTCGAGTTGTCACAATCATCTTCAATATTAACCAACCCAGATTGTTTTTTCGAATAATTGTTTAGAACTGGTGGTGGAACTTGATGAAAACCCACCCCAGTTCCATCCGAAAAGACATCTTCGCCTGCTTTGTTTTTCCAGATGGGTTTGGGAACAATGTGTTGCAAAACAAAGCTTGCGGAGTTGTAACTTTTGAGTTTCAACTGGATTCGTTCATTTTCAATTTCAGCTTCTTGAAACTTAAGCTTCAATTTAGCAATTTCATCCGGTTGCTGGTTGATTAACTCTTCTTTTACCCGAAGAACTCCCGACAAATGATTATTTTCCTTAGTTGTCTTACCATTTCTTTCATCAGCATCTTTAACCGTTCGTTTAAGCTTCTCAAATTTTTCTGAAATCTGACGATTTTCAAGAACTAACTGCTCATTTTCCTTCCTAAATTTTTCTTTGTCAATTTTATCATTTTCAATTTTGTCAGTTAATTCTTTTAATCTGTCGTTTGAAGCTTTCAACATTTTATCATGGCTAAGGATCTGATCTTCCACACTTTTGACTCTACTAGTCAGATCTTCAACTTTCTTACCACTAAGGTAAGTGAGTGTACTACAAATATTGCACTTTTTGATGCAATTTTTGCAGTCACTGTCACCTTTGACTTTCTTACCTAACTCACTTGTTGACGCATTTGAAGTGACCTGGCTTTTAGACTCAGATTCAGACTTAGAGTCTACCTCAAGTTCCTTAGCAGCCAGCACCTTGTCAGCCATCTTTCGCAAATTTTCAGCGTTCAACTCTTGTGACGTGTCAATGATCCCATCATCAATCTTCTTTGGCTTTTCCTCCTTTTCTTTGTCTTTCTCTTCTCCACCTCCCCACCATTTTCTCTGCCAACCCTCTTCTTCTTCAGCAATTTGTTGAATTATGGTTTCAATATCGAGGGTCCTTGAATCAATAGCAATGTTTCCCATGGGGTCAAGATAACATTCTCTGTCTGGATCCCATCTCTTCGCTCTTTTTGCTTCAGTGTATATACCAGATATTCTGATCATTTTGTTTTGAGCTTTCATCTTTCTGTTTACATACTTCTCTTCTTCATTTCTGTTGTCTTTAAAAGGAACAGGTTCAATAGTCTTTGCCATAAAAGCATATCCAATCGCATCCTCTTCTGGTAATAACTCGCTCCAGTCAAAACCTTCATCGTCATGAATCACAGCAAGAGCTCTAGATTTCTCTTTGGATGTATCCTCAAGCTGCTTCATTCTTGGCGGTTCTGATTTGTTCTGATGATATATAGCTCTTTTGTAGTAATCTTCTTTGAACGAATTTTCAGAATCATCAGCATAAGCATTTCAGCACTCTCTTTTAAAATGACCTTTCTGTTTACGCTTGAAACAGGTCACTTTTGACTTGTCAAAGCCTAACTTGGTAGATGGTCCACCAATAGACTTTCTTCCTGTAATCTCCATGAAACGCTGTGCCCTTCTCACCGCACTGGCCATACACCACCTTATGTCGATTAATTCCATCTCTTCCGGATCTATTTGATGGTAGTCTTCCTTTGTTAGGTTCGTGTTGCCTATCTTGCCTGCCACAAGGCTCTCATATGACTCTAACATAGAAGCTAAGAAAACCATCTGCTGCTTTGCAGATTCCTCGCTGAAGTTTTGAGCGTTCTTTAAATCCACAGCGATGTTGCATTGAAATAAGTTCTTATCAGCTGATTCATTTAGAGTTGACGAAGAACCACTGTGAAATCCACTGCTTGAATTCTCTTTGCTCGTTGTGTTGTAATTTTCAGCAGAGAAAGCTGTCTTGGGAGACGCATTCTTAGGAATCATGCTTTTTGGATAATACAAATCCAAATTCTGCTGATATGAAGAATGATTGACTTTATATGATTTTTTTATCTCTAGCTCGTGACTCTCTAGTCTTTCAATCAGCAAATCTACAGTCAACACTTCTGGCGGCTTGATGGTATTCTTCAACATTAAGGCAAAGTATTGCCAATCCATCTCATCTGGTAACGAGTCAAACAATTTGTCGACTAAATCTTCTTGAGAATATACAGTCCCATGTCTTGCCATCTCCAACTTCAAGTGCCCGAACCTCTCAATCATTTTAGAAACAGATTCATTTTTTAAACAACTGAATAAATCAAACTCTTTTCTCAACAGTTTCTTTTTGTTTTTTACTATTTCAGCACTTCCCAAGCATTTCACTTCTATCTTTTTCCAGAGATCTTTAGCATTATTGTACTCGATCAAAGATATTATATCTTCTTTGACAAACTGAAACAGCAATGCGATGCACTTTTGCTCGGCAACAAAACTCTCTATATCTTCAGTTGCTGTTAAATTTTCACCGTTTTGCCCTCCATCACTGTATCCATTCTTTAGACTTTTCCAGCTGGGATACGCAAATGCCTTTAACCATTCTTCAAATTTCTTTGCCCATCGACTGTACTCTTCGATTGCCATCAATTTTGGAGGTTTGTTATATGTTCTGTATGCACTTTCCATGCTTAAGGCATCCGATAAAGTTTTCTTCGTATTTGGAGTGTTCTCATTGGTGTTGCTAGAAGTATCATCTCCAGAGTTTCCAGCAAATGCATACGTATCACTAAAAGGATTCATGAATTCATCCATCTTTCACGTACCTAAAAGAATCAACAAACACTTAGAAAATTTTTGAA
The DNA here is from genome assembly GCA_030545235.1 of Helianthus tuberosus. Lineage (NCBI taxonomy): Eukaryota > Viridiplantae > Streptophyta > Magnoliopsida > Asterales > Asteraceae > Helianthus > Helianthus tuberosus. Next base: position 746,371 of record JARYGA010036071.1, read on the forward strand.
TTTTTGAAAACAGCAAATTCCAAGTGGAATCACTTTGAAGCGAAATAGCTTCAAGCGAAATCAGCAGGAATTTTTCAAGCGAAATAGCTTTTAAAGAGGAATAAGACTTTTTTAAGCGGTATCTGATTTCAAGCGGAATCAGACAAGATTTTTCAAGCGGAATCTGATTATAAGCAGATTTTGCTTGAAATTACACAAATAATTCAAGCGGAATATGATTTTTAGCTGGGTTCGCTTGAAATTACACCAGTATTTCAAGCAGAATAAGATGATGACATCAGCAAATTCGAATGAATTTCAAGCGGAATCTATCAATTTTGTCTGAATTTGTTCGAATTAAGGTCCAAAACTCTCAAGGATTAGTTAACACTATGTTTCGCTTGATATACGTCAAAATCAGGCCATTTTGACCGTAAAATATCGTTCAATTCAGAAAAGAAGGTGTAGAAGTGTGAGAATCCGGTAAAATCAAGCTGAATTGGTATGAACTCCTCGTCCTGAGCTCTGATACCACTTGTAGGATCGTTCTGGTGACCCTAAACAGTCAGTATGAGTAGTTCGTCATCATTTACAAAGGCGGAATCAATGCAAACAATGTCAAACAGCTTGTTCCTTTTAAATTCTTCTCTATTAATGAAATCCTAAGCTTTTTACACGTTCAAATGACAAACGGACAGCACCTCGACTTAGAACTAATGACCAGATTCCCCTCCAAATGACACGACACACTACCTATTTATAGATGTGGTGATTCCGCTTGAAACATCTTCAAGCGGACCCTGATTTCGCTTCAAACAACTTCAAGCGAGATCACTAATGTTCGTTCAAGCGGAATAACAATACTTCTGATTTCGCTTGAAATGACCTAGTGTCATTTCAAGTGGAATTACCACTAAATTACACTTTCTAGATTTATGTGCACTGATCTTTCCTATCTAGACATAAGACTCGATTAAGACGAAGTTAACAGACACTAGATGCACCAACAAGAAGTATGATGCGATAAGAACACGATGGATACACCGATGGTACTTCCTATATATAAGTGTTCTTATTGTGTTATTCTTCAGAACATTGCTGAGATCACTTGGTGATTTTATGTTATCTTGGACCATTATGTGATTATGTGCTTATTTGTTATTTGTGTGGTTATTTACAATAAACAAAAACAAGTACATTCATTAACTTAAATCGAGCCGACCGGGAGTATATTATGGTGTTAAAGATGACGATCTTGATGCCATAGGTATGTTGACCCGTCTCCTATGCATGAGATGCTCATGGTGCATTGGATGTACCTCGTGGGACGTTAGAAACCGTGTACGTGTAGTGCTTGAATGTACACCCCTTTGTTTGCTAGGAATTGTAGGATCGTTCGACTGATCCGAATGAGTCGTTCAGAGGAGTTTTGATCAGTTACAGATGCGGAAAACAAGTAACTGACGTAGAAACAGCTAATTCTTCACTTTAACTACTAATTGTATTGATTAGATCACAAATACATTCAGTCTTCACACAGGCAGCACTTCGACATGGAATACAAGGAACTTCTACTTGATTTCGCTCCAGGTGACCTATATATAGTCACCTGATTTTGCTCATAATGACACAAACACATCAGGAGCGGAATTAAGACTTCGTGATTCCGCCCGAAATAACATAGTAACACTTTGGGGCGGAATCAGCCTCTAGGAGCGAAATCAGCTATAAACACACAATACAATCCTATTTTCTCATAAAACGTGCCCTGTTCTATACAATGAAATCTAAGATTCGATACAAGACGAAGTCGACAGATGTATGCACTAACAGACTCCCCCTCAAATGTTGACGAGTCGCACGTGTCGAGTCTTGAGAGTTTTATGTCTTCACACTTTAGTCTTGATCAGTCTCTGGGCTTTACTCTTTCTAACAACATCAACAGACTCCCCCTTGCGATATGCTGGCATTCCTTAACTTCATCATCAGCATCATCAGCTTCAGGATCGTTGTCTGGCTTTCACACTTTGTCCACGATCGAAACCTGGCTTAAGCTCTATTTACAGAATCTTCAGGTATCGAAACCTGGCTCTCTAATGTATAAGCTTCTGATGATCGATCAACCTGGCTCTTCAGAAGATTGTACCAAGATCTTCATCTAGCTCTCATCCAGCTTAGGTCTTAGGTTCGATTGACCTGGCTCAACTTAGCTCCTGCACAATCTCTTCCTCACAATAAATTTCCATATTTAAACATTTCAAATGAGACATGCACCAACACTGACTCTCTCTTAGATCAATACACATATGATGAACCACTTGTAAAAATAAGATTTAAACGTTTTGGTTTCAAACCCATACTCCCTCTCACCACATGGTCATCATGTTTAGCACTCTGAATTTTGAAAATCAGCTTTCCGATACCAGTTGTCGAAAATCTTTTTGTATTTTTCAAAATTTATGCTAAAACACACACAAAATCTTTTTGGATTTTGAAATAAGAGAAATAAAATGCAGTAAGGTAATATTTACAGAAACGTAATTTTGTGAGTTCGTGTAAGAGGATCATATCAGTTTCTGAGACACGTCATCAACACCATTAAGCTTCATTTCATTTTAAGTTTTAAACAATTCACCTAGATTATCAGTATATTTGTCCACTTAAATTCTCACACAAAGTTCAATTGATCCGAGATACGATATTAATGTCTTAAGCACTTAAACTTATTCGCGTGTCCCACTACTTGTATATACTCTCGTATCCAGATCCCAATATTCAGTCTTACATGTGAGTATACCTAGATCTGTACAGGGGTTAAATTGCGAGAGCCGTGAGAGCTCAGGTCGATACTTCCGTATACGCAGAGAGATGACGGCTTCGACTTTTTGGTGAGTCCCCTTTAGAGGATCTTTTGTTACAACAGCAGTGACTATCAATTTTATTGTTTCATCAACTTGCTGAGGGCGGTGCTATGTTTCAAGCATTTGAAGAAAGCATATCCAGAGACTAGGTCAGTATTTCCATACAGCAGAAGTCCCGGAATAATACCCCAGATATAACTTAAGCATAAAGACCTAGTATCTCAGAAAGAGGGACCTTTCAAATAAGATTTCGGGGGTTACCCATATATCCAAGAAGTTGTTCCCCACGATCTAAGCAAATTTGAATATTTAGGTTTATATCTCGTCACAATTTACTAAATGTGCAAAAACCTACTGACACATCCGCAGTGAGATTATTTATCACATTTTAACTTTCCATTTCTTTAACATGTTGTGACAGTCCACTGATGTACTATCATTTCCTCTTTTATACAACAAAACTCATTTTTTTATTTTATCCTGTTTTTGTATTTTTCAAATTTTCTACTGTTTTTGGATTTTCTGAAATTTTCTACTCCCCCTAAAATGCAAACACGTTAAAGAAAAATTAAAACCAAACTGTACAGAAAATTGACAACTGACATCGAATCACCTCAATTCGCCATTCATTTTGGCATAAACAATCAGAACTCCCCCTATCAACAAACCATTTTCTCATTTAGATTTCAAAACACTTATGTTTTTTTTAATCAAAATGATTTTTCCGGAAAATGAGTTTGTTTTTACCACTTGTAGGTTAGGGTTCATCATCTTGTTCATCTTTTACCCATATGTAGTAAATCAAGTACAACTTCATGTCCCTGATTTACCATTTGCAATCAGGCAACCTCTTGTACCACTTGAAAGTATATCCAAAATAATTAATCACATGTAGGAATGATTCATCTACACAAACCATTTTTACCAATCAGAATGCTGATTCCTGCTTCGCACTTACCAACCTGGAAGCTCCGGCATAGACCTTCAACCTGTAAAAGTTTCAAATATTTACAAAAACTTCCATACAAACTCATTAAAAAACATGAATAATGCCGATTCCTGATCCACGATTACAAACTTGGGATCTCCGGCATAGTCCTAAGACTTCAAGGGAAAAGAATTTCCACCCAAGTCTTTTCAGACTTAAGGGTTTTCAATTCTTGCGCAGTAGGGTTGTAGGTTGCCTTTTTAGTTGCATAAAAATCTTTAACCCCCTTTGCTTTCCCATTAAGCATTTTCCCAAAAATTTTCTTAACATTCCCATTGAATGTTTTCTCGACATAAAACTCAGTTTTCTCGGAGTAAAACTGATCCGAGATTTCAACCTTACCAACTTTCTGTTTAATCTCTTCAAATTTCAGTGATGGAAACTCATCATCATTCACTGAATCTTTTATCTCAACTTGTGGCTCTTCTGGCTTTGTGGAACCAGATTCATCGTCGACTTTCTCATCACTTTTCTTAACAACCCATACTTGGTTTTTCTTAGCTGTCTTTTTGTAAACATTCTTTTTAGAACATTCACCAACTTCATGAATGGAATTTTCAAAAAATTTGAAGTTTTCAATTGGTGATTCAACATCAACAACTTTTTCTTTTAGTTTCTCAGAAACTCCCTGTTTTATCTTGGCATTTTTTGGACAGTTCCATGCAATGTGTCCAGCTTCATTGCATTTGAAACAGGTTCGAGTCTATCTTGGATGAAACACTCCAGTTCCATTCCTCTTCTTTTCAGCAAGAAACTCCTGGTTTGATTGTCTCAAGAACGGTTTCTTCTGTTCTTCTTCTGCACTTCCACCAGACACAAATTTTGTTTTTGTTTTAGAATTTTTCTCATTTTTATAATTTTCTGGTGGAGCAAAACCTAAACCTTTCTTTTTGAGCTTACCGTTATGGTTTTGTTTCTTTTGAAAACCAGAACCAGAACTGTAACCTTTTTTCTTGTTTAAACGTTGTTGAACTCTTGAAGTGTATTTTTTAGGTTTTCCAGTAAGATTTAACTCTTTTATTTCAGAAATGTTAATTTCTATCATTTTGAAAACCTTTTTGATCATGTCAAAACGAACACTTCTTATTGGAAACTCTTTGTCAGAGTATAATTTGTCAGAATCATTTAAAGTGTATGCTACTTCAAATGTTTCATCATCCAAATTTGCTTTTGATAAAAAAAATTCTTTACTATAAGACCGTTTAACCGACGACTTTGGACCGTTGACTGACGAATTTGAACCTCCAGACTCAGACTTTGACTCAGACTCCTCATCAGTATCTAACACCTGATCGACCACCTTTTTGATTAACTCGGACTCATGATCAGTGTCAGACGATGTAAAAGTGACGTCAATGTTTTCTGGTAAATCATCAGTTGTGTCGGTTTTTTGCTTTATATTGACTGCTTTTTCAAGTTGCTCCTCGTTTGGTTTTCTAGGAGAATACCCTTCCCAGATCAGAGGCGGACACTTGTTATAGCTAACAGTCGGTTTCTTACCACTATCTTTCTTCTTTGGCTTCTCATCTTGGAAAGCTTCCATACCTGCAACAGTCGGATAAATTCGATCAATGAGATAATCAGAACTAGAATAACTTTGTAATAACCGTCTAATTCTCTTATTCTCAATCTTCTCCGTTTCCAACTCTTGCTTCCACTTTGCACTCTCCTCAATGTAAAAATTAATAGCTTTCTGCTTCGACATCATCACAGCATTCATCATTATCAAAGCTTGTTCGCTTTCAGAGTTTGTCTTTTGAAGACCAGATACTGTTCTGTTCAAGACATCATAAGATTCTTTCACATAATTGAGATCGAACAATAACTGCTCCTTCTTTTTTTTCATACTCAGCTATTATTTCAGCTTTGACTTTGCATTCTTTGCAAGCTTCAAGACACTTTAAACATGGCTTTGCAACTTCAACTATCTTTTCAACTTCTTTAATTTCAACAATTTTCTCTACTTCGTTCACCTTTTCTTCTTCTTTCACTTGCTCAGTCTCAACCATCTTCTTAGCAACACTTTCAATTTCTTCATTCTGAAAAACATTTTCATCCTTCATCTCTTGTTGTTCTTTTGCAGCTCTTTTCTCTTTTAGTTTCTCCAAGCGATCTGCAAAATAAAAATGAAAACTTTCAGGAGATAGATGAGATTTTGCAATATTAATATGTTTTTTCTTCCTCATCGTCACTGCTATCATCAGTCGGTAGGGGCGTGAATTTCCGACACGACACGAAAACCCGACACGAACCTAACACGACTTTTTTGGGTTTGGGTTTACCCTAAACGGGTTCGGGTCAGTTTCAGGTCGAACCCGCGAACCCGTTTAGCAAAACAGGTCAGGTTCGGGTCAAACCCCTCGGGTTCGCGGGTTGAACCGATTGTTTTATATATTTAAAAGTTTAGGGTAGATTCTGCCAATATACATAATTGAGGATTAGTTTTTAGTTAAAAATTTATTGTAAATATATCATCATACATCTGATTGGGCATTTAGGGCGGCTTATTTGCAGGTTTTGCTTCATCCTAAGCTAGAAGATGAAACGATCCGTCAAAACTTCAGGCGCCAATCTCAATTCTCAAATCGCTAAACCCTTCGCCAGGCCCAAAAGTTCAATATATAATGTCTGGCAGTTCGCGAATACAGAGCACATTCGTTTATGGCAGATTTGATATTCATCTAGGGTTTAGGCGAGGACGAGTAGACGACCATTCGACCTCCGTCTCTTCCAATCGATCAGTGTTCTCTTTATTCAGGTGCCTAGATCAATTTCTTCTTAGAAATCGTCCACGCTTATTTGATTTGTTGACTTGTTATTTCAACATATGATCAGATTTGTTGTAATTTTAATGTCAAGATATGTGAATACATCGGTGGAAAATATACGAATTTATACTAATATGGTTTAGTTTGATTCAAAACTTTTGAATACTCGTTTGGTATTAAATATATAAATACATAAGTGGCAATGGATTGAATCTTTAATAATATATATGAATACATCAGTCGCAATGATCCTATTTGTAGCAATCAGTGGCATTAAAATACATGCTGGTAGTTTTTAGTTCAAGATATGTGATGTAATTATACTAATGTGGAATGTTTTGAATACATTATTTGTAGGTTCCGTAATGGATAATCGTAACAATGAATTGGTTATTGTCAACGACGATGACAACAAAGAAGATGAATCTCTAAATTCTAATGTGCATTTATTTTTTTTTCATAGGTTTGCCAACAAAAGAAAAAGGAAGCAATGGATGCTATTATTGAAGATGTTATTTCTCAACACAATGGTGGTGAAGATGCAATGGAAAGTGAAGAATGAAAACCAACACATGTTATATTTTGTTGAAGCAGATTCATTTGTTATTTAAATTTTATTATCGTTTGGTACTTTAAGTATTTTGGAGAATGTATTTTGTGGTAATTTATAACTTTTGACATCCTATGATTTGTTGGTTTAAAAGAACTTATTAAAGGATGTATTTTGTGATAAATTTTAATTGTGATGTTGTATTCTGTTTTAAGTATTGTTTTCAAATTTTAGAGCAAAAACTTAAATTTTCGGGTCAAGCAGGTCGTGTTCGGGTTAACCCGTGAAAAATCGAGTCGTGTTCGGGTTTGTATGTCTAGCAGATTTTTCGGGTTCGGGTCGTGTTCGGGTTCGGGTATTTTTTTCGGGTTCGTGTCGGGTTGAACCCACCAACCCGCGAACCCGACCCGTTAAGCACCCCTAGCAGTCGGTGACTTATCAAATTGTACAGCTTTTTCAGAACTAGCATCCGATGAACCAGAATCAGATGGTGTTTGATCAAAAACAATTTCTTTTTCTAAACTGTCATCTGAGCTTTGTAAGCTATCATCTGTACTCTGTGAACTTTCATTAGAAGCAACAGACTTTACAGTTTCACCAATAGATTTCATCCATGCAGTAAACATATCAGGTTCTTTCACAATATTTACGATGAATGCTTTAAAATCTCCCTTTTCATCAACAAACATATCCCAGCTGAAACCTTCAGGTAGTCTTTCATCATCTTGATCAACTAAACATGCTTTACTTTCAGGAGATATGTAATTGTTCCAGTTAAAATCCACCAAACATGCTGTCTTTGAATCCTCAATCTTTCTACCATGAGCCACCTATGGTTCTTGCTGTTGACCAACCTGTTGATAAATGGCTTTCCAGTAGTAGTCATCTTTTCCGAACGGATTTTGAGCTCCACTAGCTTCCTTGTTCTTACATTCTCTCTTAAAATGACCTTTCTCCCTGCATCGAAAACAAGTAACTTTAGATTTATCAAAACCCAAAGTTGAAACATGTGCATCAAGAAAGTCATTTCTCCCAGTAATCAACTTGAATTTTTCAGCTCGTCTAAGAACACTAGCTAGACACCATTTAATATCCATCAGTTCCATCTCTTCGGCGTCTATCTGATCGTAATCCTCCTTAGTAAGCATAGGATTTCCAATCCTTCCAGCCACTAAACCTTCGTAAGATAGCAACACTGAACCAAGTAGTGCCATGTGATCTTTCGCAACTTCTTCAGAAAAACTTTGACCCTCTGGAAGATTCAATGCGATGTTACACTGAATCACATAACCATTTCCTGTCTTTGTGCTCTGAGAGTGAAAACTTGTAGTTGACTCTTTTGGATTGACACTCGGAAATGAAGAGAATCCACTGCTTTTGTTTGAAGTCTGATCAACTTTTTCTGATGAATCTCCAGCACTAAATGCCGTTTGAATCTTCGGGCTTCTCTTAGCTTCCGGAACACTACCTTTGTAATACATCTTTACATCCTATTGACCACTTGAACTGTTCATCCTAGCGATCTTTTGTTGTTCCAGATCCTGACTTTCAATTTTCTTGATAAACTGAGAAATCGTTAACCCATCATATACCCCGGTGTTTTTCAAAATCATCAAGTAAGTTCCCCACTCTTTCTGCAGTAACGCATCAGCTAGTTTGTCTACCCACTCTTCACGATCTTTTGTAATACTCAGCATTGACATGGATCGCACCAAGTGGCAGTATCGTTCTATCAGCTTCTTCGTATCCTCTCCTGGTAAACTACTAAACAGATCAAACTCTTTCTTGAGCAATGCCTTCTTGCTCTTAATCATGTTCTCACTACCCTCAAACTTAACACGAAGAGCATCCCAAATTGATTTTGAAGTCTTGTCATGTTGAAGCAGAATAAAGATGTCTTCTTTGATGGCTTGCTGAAGCAAACTTATCATCATCTTCTCGGCACGATATATATCTCTTTCTTGATCACTGAATTCTGATAACTCTTTGATAACCTGCAAACCTATTCGTGGCAAAACGTATTTCTTCAGAATACACTCCCATGATCTAAGATGGTTTGCCTGAACCCAGTTTTCGAATCTGTCTTTCCACCCATAGTATTCTTCGATACTCATCAGTTTCGGGGGCTTTTGTAGCGTTCCGGTCTCGTTTTCCAAGTTCATGTTCTGAGCAATGGAAGCCGGAGTAGTCGGAGATGAAGCGCACGCGTTGTAGAACTCTTCACTCATGATTACATGTCACGTTTTTCAAAAACAGTAGCTTTTGAGGGGAATTAACCCAAATACACCTTTGGAGCGAAATAGCAGACAACCCTTAGGAGCGAAATCACTAAATTGTGCACTTGGAGCGAAATCACAATGTTCACAGGAGCGAAATCAGATGTTTGTTACTCTGGAGCGGAATCACCACAATGGTTTGGAGCGAAATCTGAAATTAGGCAGCCTTGGAGCGGAATTAGATACTAGGTTTGAAGTGGAATCAACAGTTTGGCAGCCTGGAGCGGAATTAATAGCAAGTTTTGGAGCGAAATCAGATAACATCCATTCGAGCGGAATCAGTTTGCGAGTCAATTTTGTCCATTTTAAAGCCGTATTTTAGTCTCAAACTTCCAAGGGTTTGTTAATAGTCAATTACACACAGTCTATGAAAATTTGAATAGATTTTGACCGGTAAATCTCGTTCATTTGAAGAAAGAAGGTGTAGAAGTAAGAAATTTCAATAAAATCCAGCTAATCTTTGCAGAACTCCTGCTCCTATGCTCTGATACCACTTGTAGGATCGTTCGACTGATCTGAATGAGTCGTTCAGAGGAGTTTTGATCAGTTACATATGCGGAAAACAAGTAACTGACATAGAAACAACTAATTCTTCACTATAACTACTGATTGTATTGATTAGATCACAAATACATTCAGTCTTCATACCGGCAGCACTTCAACATGGAATACAAGGAACTTCTACTTGATTTCGCTCCAGGTGACCTATATATAGTCACCTGATTTCGCTCATAATGACACAAACACATCAGGAGCGGAATTAAGACTTCGTGATTCCGCCCGAAATAACATAGTAACACTTTGGGGCGGAATCAGCCTCTAGGAGCGAAATCAGCTATAAACACACAATACAATCCTATTTTCTCATAAAACGTCCCCTGATCTATACAATGAAATCTAAGACTCGATACAAGTCGAAGTCGACAGATGTATGCACTAACAGGAATTACACTAAGAGCTTAGTATAACATAATGCGATACTCAAACGCTTTTTGAACACTGGTCGACTTTTTCTTTAAATTCACAAGTTTCAAAGGGTTGAATACCTTGAGATACTTTGAATATCCCAAATCACATTTTGAATCCCCTAAAATTTCCAACACCAAATGATGCTCCGCATCTTTGGGATCTAGCAATTTGCTTATCCATCCGTTGTTTCAATTACACTTTACGGTCTCCTTCGAATAAATTTCGGGACGTAATTTCCTAAAGTAGGGGAGACTATAACACTTGTGCTCCATAAACACCGCACGATGTAGGAAAATATCTTTTGTCAAAGAAACAATGTGTTTTGGTCTCAAAATTTGTTTATTTATGTTTTACAATTTCACGTTTTAATTTTAAGTTCAATTTCAAGCTCTAAATCGCTTTCTAGAAAGTTATATGCAAACTGGTACATAAACGTAATCAGTTTAATGCGACAAACACTCCAGAATAGTGACATAGGCTTAACATAACTTAAATAACTTTTATATCACTTACAAATAAGTTTTGAAGGCTTTGGTGTGTCAAAAACAAGTTTATTCGATCACAGGGACTATTTGCGTCAAACTGCGAAAGTCTTCTGATTCTTACTGTAACGAACATTCTGGAACTTGATCATAAGCTAAACATACCCTAAATAACCTTTACATACCTTAGAAATAGGCTTTGCGGGGTTTGGTATGCGAAAATAAACTTTTTGATCAAACAAGGACTAAAAGCGTCCAAAAGTGCATAAGTTTGCATTTACGCGCATATCTTACGTCCTGAACATATCTAGACATCCAAAAATTTTTTGTAATCATTAAAATATTTTATTTTAGTGTTTGGAATGCTAAATTTCCATTTGTCGTGCAATTTTGATCGTTTTTCGCGTTCGTTTGAGTTTCATCGTAACTAACCGAACAACGCAAACGTACGACCAAACAAACCGACAACCGAGATGTTTTCAAGCAAATTTTAAGTTCCCTATACTTTAACTTCATTGTCAAGCCTTGAAATGGGGTTAACGGGGTTTAAACGTGTTAGAAATCAAGTTTTACACTTGCAGGGACCAAAAATGACAACCTGTCAAACTGCTGTCGCGCCACGCGACAGATGGTTCTGGGCAGAATTCTGTTTTTCAACAACTGGGTTGTTTTTCAGGGGTTTTTATGTAACTTTCTCAATATGGTATGCTGGTTTTGGACACCCCTAGTATCCCAAATCAGTGTGCCTTACTTGTACCGTCCAGATCAAAGCTGAAATATCAAGAATCGATCCTAATGGTTTTGGAAAATCTATATAAACCCAGTTGATTCATTTGTATCCTCACACATTTGATTCAAATTCAGCTCTATGTTGAAGCTCTCACTTATGAAGGCTTCATACCTGAGTTGTTCTTGATCAATTTTCATAGCTTGGACCTTTTGTAAGCTTCTTTCATGCTTTTTATACATTTCAAGCATGAAAGTCAAAGAGTGTTTGACTTTCTTCTTTGACTAGTCTTTGGTCAACACAAAGTTTGTTTGAACTTTCCAACGTGAGCGTAATCACGATGGTTATAGTCCCTTGTGACTGACTATACCTACTGATTACCACGTTGATTAGGCGTAGTGACGAGTCATAGTTTCGGTCAAAATACGTGTTTATGCGTATTTTGCAACGAAACTCTTTTCGGGTATCAAAACAATTTGTTTTGATATCAAACCTGTTTTCTGACTTAGTTAAACATGTTTAACTCATCACTTTTAGTCTAGTGCTTGTATAGGGTCGTAAGTCAAGCGGTCTTGACAACCGCTTAGACTTTCGAACTCGACCCGTTTGGTCGATTGTTAGGATCCGACCAAGAACATTTAGTGACCACAGTTATATAGGGAATAAGCTTTCGAGGTTATACCATATGGTCACTTCGTTTAGTGAGTTGTATGATAGGTAGTTTATATGCCTTAGGAAAATGACCAAAATGCCCTTTTGCGCATAATTTTATTTTAAGCATATGTAACACATGTTTTGACATCTAAACTGATTATATAACATATTAAAATATGTTAGGGCATATAATATTTGTCATAGGACTAGTTAGGCGTCTCGAACACGCATTAGCGCGAACGACGCGTTAACGTAGCATAGACTACCTTAACGGGTCGTAATGGGTCGTAAGCACTTAGGATAGGTTCCGACTTAGAATGTAGGCTTGTTAAACCATATCACATGAGTTAAAATACTCATTTGGTTTACGAGACCTCATTCTACCCAATCTTCCGATTTAGGTGTCGATTCACTAACATAGTGTAGGATCGTTGTACGACCTGAATGAGTCGATCAGAAGAGTTTTAGTCAAAATCAAAGGCGGAATCAATGATTCGGACTTGAATACAGCTTGATACACGTTTATAATCACTTGTTTGTTGATTTCAAAGCTTTACAGATCAGTTGACAATTTAGCAGCACCTCGGCTTTGAAATCCGGATCGTTACAAATGAGAAACCAGCTCAGATTTTTATAGTGAAGGCATTTCATACGAAATGAATTCTGTCCATTTCGTGCGAAATGGTCACCTTACACTTAATTCCTGATTTCTAACCTACCGAGCACTGGTTTAACCTATCTAGACACAAGACTCGATACAAGACGTAGTTGACAGACATTTGCACCAACAGACTCCCCCTTGGATGTTGACGAAGTCTTCGGCATCGAGTCTTCAGTAATCTTCAGTCTTGATCAGTTTTCTCATTCTTCCAAATTATCTGACATTGTAAGCATCCTCAATCTTAATCTGATTCTTCTAATTCTCTTGATCAGATCTCTTGATTCTTTAAGTTTATCAGCATCAACAGCTAGCATATTCTTGCTTTTACAATCTTCAAGATCCCCCTTTCACTAAGCTGTTGCCTGCATACACTCTACCTAAACATGAGTTTTTTTTATATATATAACAATTTTAATCACTGCTAACCATTTGTTAGAACAATCTCAAAACATCATATGTTAAATTATGACATTTTCATTTCCAATCAAATCTTCCAACCCACTGTTGTTTTTATCAGTTTATAGAAATCCACTTAAGTATCCAGATCCAAGTTAATGACTCTGGGTACTTAATTTATCTACCAAGTCCAACAATGACCTTGGTTGATCCGATACAAAGCAAAAACTGATGTTTGTTCAATTTTTTTATAAAATTTCTGAAAAATTACAAGTTTCAAATTAATTAACTTGCATTGACTTTGCATTTTCTCAAGTTTTAACATGATAAGCTCCCAACTTTTCTGTCCAACTCAGAAACTACCTGCATCTACTTTAAACTCTGAATCTGACAATCAACTTTCCACTTTGGTTTATCGGAAAAATAAAATAGAAATGTAAAATCATTTTGGATTTTGAATAAAGTTTCTGAACTAGAAAACTTAAACAGAAATGAAATGCAGTAAATGTAAACTATTTAACATATTTTTGGTGAGCGTGTTAGGGAATCATATCAGCTACTGACAAGTTACAAGTACCGTTAAGCTTTGATTTCATACTTAGTATTAAACAATTCACTTAGATTGTCAATATACTGATCCTCTTAAATTTTCACACAAATTTCGATCTGTTTAAGATACGAATTTAGTGTATTAAAGACTTAGCTTATACGCGTGTACCACCTCAGAATATACTCCTGTTGTAACATCTGTGTCTGAAATCATTGTAAACAGTTCAAGTATCAATAAAACAAAGTTATTTGATCCCAATGTTTGTTTGTTTATGTTTGACATTTTTCATGTTTTGACTTTTGTTCAATTTTAAACTCTATATCACTTTCTAGAGAGTTATACGCAAACTGGTGCGTAAACGCAATCAGTTTAAATGCGACAAATGCTCTGGAACATCAACATATACTTAACATACCTTAAATAACCTTTACATAACTTAGAAATAAGTTTTGAAGGCTTTGGTATGGAAAAAACAAGTTAATTCGCCAATGGTTATAGGGAATTAGGTTATTAGTAATACTTTGACCTAGACTGTAACCTTTCTAGGACCCTAACACAAGTTATCTTGTGTTTAGATCTTAAAACATGCACTTCACCTATCCTTAGGTGATAACCACAACGAGAACATCGATTCCGAATCCTCTTTGAAAATTAATCATCTGTTCTAGGATGATTGATTACTAGGTTTTGAACCCTCTGTTATATGGTTTTGAACCCCTTTGAATTTTCAAAAATCTCATCAAAGTTTTGGGTTTTTAGAACACGTGCAAACTGGAAGAGTGAATGCCTGTACCATGGGTTTTCTGTCTAAGGCTAGAGTGTTCATACAAATCCACATAATCGGACCAGTCACTCTTACCTGGGAACTCTTGGGGTGAGTGTTCACTTATAGGCGAGCATGTCTTCGCGATACATTATTTTTGACCCATTTACTTTGATTAGACACTGTGTGTCGCTTGTTTGCTTTGCGATGCGGATGAATGACCACCATCTTTGTTTTTGTTGATTTTGTTTCATCTCATTCTCTTCATTCAATCCTCTCACTCGTTTCCTTTCATGTTTTCCTCTTTTAGAATGCCTCCTCGACGCGAAAACCAGATAACGACTGCCGAACTGGTAGAAATTATTGCGCAGCAAATGGCTGCTGCATTCCCAAACCTCTTTGCTCAATGGAACCAAGCCAACAACAACAACAATGCTCCATGCAATTTCAAGAATTTTAACTCGGCTAAACCACTCAAGTTTAGTGGTTCTGAGGGAGCGACTGGGCTTCTTCAATAGTTAGAGAGCATTGAGAATACTTTTCGTCACGTGCAGTGTCCTTACAATCGCAAGGTCGACTTTTCTTCGAGTGTGTTTTAGAAGAGGGCTCTTACGTGGTGGAATGGGGTAATGAGAGACCGTGGTGCAGAAGTTGCTCTAGCACAGACATGGGCTGAACTTAGGGCCCTTATGATGAGGGACTTCTGTCCTCGTCATGAACAGCGAGCTTTGGAGAGAGGGTTTGATGACTTGAAACAAGTCAGTGCCGAGCACCGGGCGTATACTGATAGGTTTGAGGAGTTGAGTCTGCTTTGCCCAACAATGGTTACCCCACTCGACAAGGCTATCGAAAGGTACACCGATGGTCTACCTGACTCAGTACAAGACATCATTACTGGTAGTAACCCTACCACACTCCGTTAGGCGATCGAGTTAGCAGTGACACTGACTGAGTCGCAGGTTCGAAAGGGAAAGCTGCACAAAAAGGGTGACAAGGTTAAGAAGCAGGCGTCTGACAAAGAAGATAGCAAGAAAGGTTAAAACAAGAAGGGAAAGGATTCTGGTTCCTCAAGGGGGTCAAGGAAGCGTAAGGCTTCCCAAAATTTTGCTGTCACTGCCCAAGTTAACCAGGCAGCTCCCAACCAACCCGCACAGCTTCTAGCGAAGAAACCTTATGCAGGAAATGCACCTTTGTGCAATAGATGCAACAATCACCATTAGCTGCAATTTCAGTGCCGTTTCTGTACTAACTGTGGGAAGTCATGTCATCTTGCTGGTATTTGTCGTTTTGCTCAGAATCAGGCAGTTCAGAACCCGGCTCAACGAGTTGCTCAGCCTCCTGCTCAGCAACAGGGTCAAGCTGCACGACCACACTACCTTCCAGGTTCTTGTTACAACTGTGGGGATGTGACCCACTACCGTAATCAGTGTCCGAGATTGGTGAATGCTAATCCAAATCAGAATCAGGCTCAGGCTCGAGGGCGAGTCTTCAACATGAATGCACAAGAGGCACAAGCAGACAATGAAGTGGTGAACGGTACGTTCTTTATTAATAATCATCCTGCATCTGTTCTTTTTTATTCGGGTGCCGATAAGAGTTTTGTGTCATTATCTTTTGAGCCATTGCTTCGCATGTCTAGAAGGAAACTAGGAAAACCCTTGACAGTAGAAGTGGCTAGTGGTGAACCCATTGTTCTTGATTTTGTTCTCCGCAACTGCCAATTGAACCTTAACGACTATCTTTTTCCTATTGACCTCACGCCTATGCAACTTGGAAGCTTCGACGTTATTGTGGGTATGGATTGGTTAGCCAAGCATCGCGCAGAGGTAGTTTGTTTTGAGAAGATTGTTCGTGTGCCACTTTCGACAGGGGAGATCCTACAAGTTCGTGGTGAGAAACCTGCTGGTGCTCTCAAACTCATGTCTTGTTTTAAAGCTCGGAGGTATCTGCGAAAGAACTAGGTGGCCTTTTTTGGCACATGTTGTAGCAAATAAGGGCAAAGGTAAATCTATTCAAGATATTCCTGTTGTTCGGGATTATTCTGAAGTATTCCCTGAAGAGTTACCTGGTCTACCTCCAGCATGCCAAGTCGAGTTCCATATTGATCTCATACCTGGTGCAAATCCCATTGCCAGATCTCCATATCGTCTTGCACCGTCTGAGATGCAAGAGTTGTCTAAGCAGCTTCAGGAGCTCTCTGACAAAGGTTTTATCTGTCCTAGCTTTTCACCTTGGGGTGCTCCCGTTCTTTTTGTCAAGAAGAAGGATGGATCTTTTAGGATGTGTATCGATTATCGTGAGCTTAACAAGCTCACCATCACGAATCGATATCCCCTACCTCGCATCGATGATCTTTTCGATCAACTGCAGGGCGCTTCTTATTTTTCAAAGATTGATCTGCGATCTGGATATCATCAACTTCGTGTGCATGAAGAAGATATTCCCAAGACAGCGTTCCACACTTGTTATGGGCATTATGAGTTCACAGTCATGCCATTCGGTTTGACTAATGCTCCTGCTGTTTTCATGGACTTAATGAATAGGGTCTGTAAGCCTTATTTGGATCAGTTCGTCATTGTTTTTATTGATGACATCTTGATTTATTCTAAGACGCGGGCTGATCACGAGCAACATCTTCGTCTTACCTTGGAACTCCTAAAGAAAGAGAAACTTTTCGCCAAATTCTCCAAGTGTGAATTCTGGCTTAAAGAAGTTCAATTCCTAGGACATATTGTCAACGAACAAGGTATTCATGTAGATCCCTCCAAGATCAGTGCGATTAAGGATTGTGATACACCTACTACTCCTACTAAAGTTCGTTCTTTTCTTGGTCTAGCGGGTTATTACCGCCGCTTCATTGAAAATTTCTCGAAGATTGCAGTTCCTCTAACTGCTTTAACTCAGAAGAACAAACCCTTTGATTGGGGATTCAAGCAAGAGGAAGCGTTTCTGACTTTGAAACAAAATGTTTGCGACGCGCCTGTTCTAACTTTTCCTGAGGGCAATGATGATTTCGTCGTTTATTGTGATGCATCTAAATTGGGTCTTGGCTGCATCCTGATGCAATGAAACAAAGTCATAGCATACGCATCGAGGCAATTGAAGATACATGAGAAGAACTACACCACTCATGGTCTTGAGTTGGGTGCAGTTGTCTTCGCTCTTAAGATTTGGAGACACTATTTGTACGGTACAAAATGTGTGGTTTTCACAGACCACAAAAGTCTTCAGCATATATTCAATCAGAAAGAACTCAACATGAGGCAACGACGATGGGTGGAGCTTCTAAACGACTATGACTGCGAAATTCGCTACCATCCTGGTAAGGCGAATGTCGTAGCCGATGCTTTGAGTCGCAAGGAACGTACTAAGCTTCATTGTATTCGTGTTCAATCTGATATTCAAACTCAATCCGATATCCAAGCACGTATTTCTCAGGCTCAACAATCTTGTGTTTCACAAGGTTTGATGGATAAGGAATTTCCCTATTACATAACACCTGATCTGGAACTGAAGGACAATGGATCGTATTACTTCATGGACCGTTTATCGGTCCCAAGCCAAGATAACCTCCACACCTTGCTTATGGATGAAGCCCATAAGTCTGGTTATTCTGTTCATCCTGGCTCAGATTAGATGTATAAGGATCTTCGTATTCAGTATTGGTGGCCTGGTATGAAGAAAGACATTGCCTTATATGTATCAAAATGCCTTACTTGTCTTAAAGTTAAGGCTGAACATCAACGTCCTTCTGGTTTATTGGTGCAACCAGAGATCCCAGTTTGGAAATGGGAAAACATTACTATGGATCTCATTACTAAACTCCCGCGCACAAAGAAAGGCCATGATGCCATCTGGGTAGTTGTTGATCGTCTTACTAAGTCAGCGCATTTCTTGCCAATCCGTGAGGATTTTTCGGCTGACAAACTTGCTAAAATCTATGTGGATGAAATTGTAGCTCGTCATGGTGTTCCTTTGAACATCATTTCTGACAGAGATGCTCGTTTCACTTCTCATTTTTGGAGAACCATGCAATCTGCTATGGGGACCCAACTTAATCTGAGCACAGCTTATCATCCGCAAACGGATGGTCAATCTGAAAGAACAATCCAGACTCTGGAGGATATGCTTAGAGCTTGTGTGATCGATTTTGGTGGTAGTTGGGATTCACATCTTCCGTTAATTGAATTCTCCTACAACAACAGTTATCACTCCAGCATCAAGATGGCTCCTTTCGAGTATCTCTATGGTCGAAAATGTCGTTCACCAGTCTGCTGGAATGAGATCGGCGAGGCTCAGCTTACTGGACCTGCCCTCATTTTAGAGACAACTGATAAGATTAAGAAAGTTTGTGATAACCTTCAGACAGCTAGAAGCCGTCAAAAGAGTTACGCGGACCCAAAACGCAAGCCCTTGGATTTTCAAGTCGGTGATCGAGTATTACTTAAGGTCTCACCTTGGAAAGGTGTGATCAGATTTGGAAAGAAAGGAAAACTTGCACCTAGATACGTTGGACCATTCAAGATCGTCGAAAGAATCAGTAAGGTAGCCTACAGACTTGAGTTACCTCCTGAACTTGGAAATGTTCATCCAACCTTTCACGTGTCCAATCTCAAG
Organism: Helianthus tuberosus; assembly: GCA_030545235.1. Taxonomy (NCBI): domain Eukaryota; kingdom Viridiplantae; phylum Streptophyta; class Magnoliopsida; order Asterales; family Asteraceae; genus Helianthus; species Helianthus tuberosus. The sequence goes on from JARYGA010036071.1 coordinate 765,612, forward strand.
AAGTGTTTAGCTGATAAGAACCTCCACATACCACTTGACGAAATTCGTGTTGATAAAACACTGAAATTTGTTGAGAAGCCAGTGGAAATCATGGAACGTGAAGTCAAGTGGCTCAAGCGCAAGCGCATTCCATTGGTCAAAGTTCGCTGGGAATCTAAATGTGGACCCGAGTTTACTTGGGAACGTGAAGATCAAATGAAGGCGAAGTATCCACATCTATTCCCATGAGTTTCCTCTAAATAAATTCGAGACGAAATTTCCACAAGTAGGGGAGACTGTAACATCTGTGTCTGAAATCATTGTAAATAGTTCAAGTATCAATAAAACAATGTTATTTGATCCCAATGTTTGTTTGTTTATGTTTGACATTTTTCATGTTTTGACTTTTGTTCAATTTTAAACTCTATATCACTTTCTAGAGAGTTATACGCAAACTGGTGCGTAAACGCAATCAGTTTAAATGCGACAAATACTCTGAAACATCAACATATACTTAACATACCTTAAATAACCTTTACATAACTTAGAAATAAGTTTTGAAGGCTTTGGTATGGCAAAAACAAGTTAATTCGCCTACAGGGACTAAATTTGACAAACTGTGAAAGTATGCCAATTTGAACTGTAACAGACATTCCCGAAGATGACCATAAGTTAAACGCACCTTAGATATCCTTTATATAGCTTAGAAATAGGCTTTGAGGGGTTCGGTGTGCTAAAATAAACTTTTGGGACATTCAGGGACTAAAAGTGTCAAAAAGTGCACAAGTTTGCACTTTCGCGCATAACTTACGTTCTGAATACATCCGGACCTCCAAAAATTTATGTAAGCATTATAATATTATTCTTTAGTGTTTGGCTTGTCAAAATTCCATTCGTCGCACATTTTGGACCATTTTTGCGTCTGTTACGACTTCCGTCGTAATTAACCAAACATCGTAACCGTACGGCCAAACGAACCGACATCCGAGATGTTTTCAAGCATATTTCATGTTCCCTATGTCTTAACATCATTGTGGGGCTTGAAATTGGGTTTGACGGGTGTTAGAAGTGCCGTTACGCAATAAGGTGCAGGGACCAAAAGTATAATTCTGCCAAAGTTGATGGCTTACCGACCGTAAGCCATCACCCTTACGGTCCGTAAGCAGAGGTCAGATGCAGAAACTCGTTTTAACTGCTGTTAACACCCTTTCAACACTCCAAAGGCCAATGCCTCATGCCAATCTCTGGGGGGTGGGGGCAAATTGAGTTACCATAACATTCCGACACTTGTACGGATGAGATTCGAGCACGGTATTCGATAAACGATCCTAACGGTTGTCCAAATACTATAAATACCCCCCCCCCCATTAAACTCAAAACCCACAAAATCTGATCTAAAATCTCTAAGTTGAATCCATTGCTTCATACCTGAGCTACTTGGATCAAGATTAGCTTTCGGGGACCCTTTGTAAGTGTTCCTTCGTTCTTTTATCGCTTTTCGAATCCGAAAGTCAAACTTTGTTTGACTTTCTGCATTGACCAGTTTATGGTCAATGCGAAGTTCGTTTGAACTTCATAACGTGAGCGTAATCACGATGGTTATAGCCCCTAGTGACTATACCTACTGATTACCACGCTACCTGGGCTCAGTGACGAGTCGTAGTTTTGGCCAAATACGTGTTATTGCGTATTATGTAACCAAACTACATTTAGGTATCAAAACCGTTTGTTTTGATACGAAACCTGTTTTCTAAACTTAGTTAAGCATGTTTTAACATGCTTAGCTCGTCACTTTTAGTTTAGTGCTTATATAGGGTCGTAAGGTAAGCGATCTAAACAATCGCTTATACTTTCGAACCTGACCCGTTTGGTCGATCATTAGGATCCGACCAAACGCATTAGGTGACCATAGTTGTATAGGGAATAACCTTTCGAGGTTATACCTTATGGTCACGACGTTTATTTAGTTGTATGATAAGTAGTTTATATGCCTTAGATAAATTACCAAAATGCCTTTTTTTACGCCAAATTTCATATTAAGCATATGAAACATAACTTTTGATATCTAAACTGATTTGGCAACAATATTAGACATGTTAAGGCATATTTTACTTATCATAGGGCTAGTTAGGCGTTCCAAACGCGTTTCACACGAACGACGCGTTAAAGTAGCATAAGCTACCTAAACGGGTCGTAATGGGTCGTAAGCACTTACTTTAGGTTTCATTTTAGTATGTGCTTACTTGTTACTTTCATGCTTTCCATGTTTTCATATCATATGCTTATTATGTTCATTAGTACACTTATAGTACATGATTTCGTTGTGTTTATGCTATGTATGTCCATTGTGTGCATGCTTAGTACATCGTTTTACATTACATTTCACGCTATGTATGTTCATTTGATTACATACTTAGTGCATTATTTTCACATGCTTACATTTTTGGTATGACATTTGGTTTGTTCAAATGGGACAATATACATTCATTAACATTGATCACGCCATTCGTTAGTAGGTTGTGGTACCATAGGACTTGACAACTCCCATTCCTGAACCCTAGGTTTGTTTGGGTGGAAGGAATGACCGAATTCGATAAACATAACACAGATAGACCTTTAATTTGTTTAAAGGTCTATCACCACAATCACAAGGCTTGAATGTATGCATTTTCACAATACCGCATAGATGTTTGTATCAGTATAGCATGCATTTGCTCCACAAAACATAACTTTGACTTAAACTATGTTTAATTCAATACCCTGTTTTTGTGCATTGTACCTATAGTTTAGTTAATATATTTCGCATGCCATACATGATATTTTTGGATACACATTATATGATTTACATTAAACATAAACATTTTGACATTGATATACACATTTGGTGATTTACATTAGACATGGACATTTTGGTATGGTTTACACAATAACACTTGACAATTGATTTATACATGAACAATTTACATTGGTGGTTGGTTTGGGTAAATGGTTTGAGTAACGAGGCATGTGTAATATGATACAAACATGGTGGATACGCCGCTGGTACTTCCTATATATAAGTGTTTGTGTAATATTACATATCGTAGCGTTATTTAAATCATTTCAGTATAGACATATTACATTTTACACAAATAACATATTCTTTACAAGACATTGTTTTACAAAACAGTTTATTTTATCCAACTCATTTTATTTGGTTATTTCTTTAACCATACTCCTTTCTTTTATATAAATCTGATTTCTTATCGAGTTTTCATATGATTTATAACAGAAAACACTTAACAAGATTCATGACTAATTTTTATTAAACCTTTCTTCTATAACCCCAGTCATGAATCCTATTTTCACAAAACCTATGTATCTCACATGCATTTTTATGCTGACGTACCTATTTTCACATGTGTTTTCAGGAGCTGTCACTTAGGATGATGATCGTGACACTAGGGCGGACCTATGCCTTAGAGACTTAAAATAAAGATAGAACTAGTTTAATTATGTTCTGAACTCTTTATTTCCTGTTTTGAGACAATGTAACACTCTTGTTTGATATATAAAATGTAACTTTAATTTCCATGGTTATGAAACAATAATTCTGTTACAACACTCCCCGACGTTTCCGCCACGATTTGATGTTTTACGTGGTCAAGGTGTGACACCCGTATCCAGACCACTATATTCAGTCTTACAGGTGAGTGCACACTAATGATATCTCTAAGGGGTAAATAAGAAACCATGAGAGCTCAGGCTAGAACTTCCGTTCGTACAAAGAGATGATGGCTCGTCTTTAGGTGGGTCCCCTTTGGGGATCTTCTTTTCAACAGCACATGATTAACATTTTTCAATGTTTCATCATTTTTTATGCTGAGGGTTGGCTTTAAGAATAAAGCTTTGCAAAGTATTATACGAGGACTAGGCTATTGCTTCCACAAAATTAGAAGTCCTGGTATAATACCCCAGATATCATCACGTACAAAGACCTAGTATGTCAGAAATAGAGTTTTCAAACAGGATTTCAGGGGTTACCTATATATCCAAGAGATGTTCCCCACGAAATAAGCAAGTGATGATTTAGGTTTATATCCCAAACAAACTTACTAAATGTGTAAAAACCTATCGACACATCATCAGCGAGACTATTTAATACATTAAATCATTACAAATCTTTAGTGTACCGTAACTGTCTAGCTGATGTACTATCATTTTCCCTGTTTACACAAACTCTTTTTCGTTTTTCTATTGTTTTTGGATTTTGAAATTTTTTACTGTTTTTGTATTTTATGGAAATATAACCTACCTCCCCCTAAATACCAAAACAAGTAAAAAAATGGACAAACCATTGCAGATTGCTTTTCATCATCATCTACAGTGGTACCTTCATCTACGCCAAGAATCCCCTCCGACACTGATAAAAGCTTCATACCATTCAGTTTTAAAAGATATTTAAAACGAATTTTATCAAACGCTTTGGTATGCAAGTCAGCTTTTTGTTCATCGGTGTGGATTTTCTCAATTTGTATCAACTTCTTTTCGAAGCAATCACGTATGAAGTGATGACGAATTTTGATATGTTTTGTTTTAGCGTGATGAACGGATTTTTTGTGATATTTATAGCTGCCTCATTATCAACAAAGATAGGGGAATTAAAAAATTGCAAACCGTAGTCTCTCATTTGTTGCTGGATCCACAAGATCTGAGAGCAGCAGCTGCTAGCAGATACATACTCGGCTTCACATGTGGATAGAGCTACAGAGGTCTGCTTCTTACATTTCCAGGTGACCAAACGTGGTCTGAAAAACTAACATCCCGCTGTTGTTGATTTTGCATTCACTTTGCAGCATCCGAAATCGGAATAAGAATACCCTTCGAGCGTGAAATCGCCTTCTTTTGGATACCACAACCTCAGTGATGGAGTTCCTTTCAGGTAGCATAATATCCGTTTCACAATCACCATATGCGAAGCTCTGGGTCTTGAAGCTGTCAAATACATTAGCGATCCAATCATGGAACGATACAACGTTTCTGTGACATCTGTGCCTCCACGACCATTAAACAAATACCAAATCAATGAAATATTTTATTTCATACTTGGTATTTGTATAAATATGTGTATCATTTGCACATATCAATTCTTGTTTGATTTCAAGCTTTAAATCGCTATCTGGGAAGTTATACGCGAACTGATGCGTAAACGTAATCAGTTTAACATGACAAAAACTTAGAAATAGTGAAATAGGCTTAACATACCTTAAATAACCTTCTCATAACTTAGAAATAAGTTGCATATGGTTTGGTGTGTCGAAAATAAGTTTTTTCGATCGCAGGGACTATTTGTGTCAAACTACGAAACTATACCGATTTGTATAGTAACGAACATTTTAGAACTTGATCATAAGTTAAACATACCCTAAATATCCTTTACATAGCTTGGGAATAGGCTTTAAGGGGTTCGGTATGCTAAAATAAGCTTATTTGATCAATAGGGACTAAAAGCGTCAAAAAGTGCATAAGTTTGCATTTTCGCGCATATCTTACGTTCTGAATATATCCGGACACCCAAAAATTTATGTAATCATTAAAATATTTTATTTTAGTGATTGGCATGATAAACTTCCATTCGTCGCTCAATTTGGATCGTTTTTGCGTTCGTTACGACTTCCGTCGTAATTACCCGAACAACGCGATCGTACGACCAAACGAACCGACATCCGAGATTTTTTTGAGCATATTTTGAGTGCCCTATACTTTAACTTCATTTTAGAGCCTTGAAATGGGGTTAACGGGGCTTAAACGTGTCAAATATGCATCGAAAACCAAGTTTTAGGCTTGCAGGGGCTAAAACTGTAATTCTGTCAGACTTCTTAGGCGGCCCGCGTAAGCCTAAGCCCATTTCTTACGCGGCCCGCGAGAGCCCATCAGAAAGAAACATTGAATCTGGTCATTTAGCTCGATTTTGATGGTTTTGAACAATGGTTTTCAATGCTATGGACTGGTTTGTGTGGAGAACAAGTCCCCCAATCATTCTCTAACACTTGTATGGCCTAGATCATTCCCTCTTCTCCAAGAAATGATCTTAACGGGTTTGCGAAAACTATATAAAGGCCATGCTTTCATTTCATTTTCCTCACATTTGATCTGAGATTTCTCTAAGTGGTTGTGATATTTCACTTCCTACCTGAGAAAACTTGGAATAAAATCTATTTGGACCCTTTGTAAGTCCTCTTTCATTCTTTTTATTGCTTTCCTAGCTCGAAAGTCAAACATTGTTTGACATTCAGCTTTGACCACGAGTTGGTCAACGAGAAGTTCGTTTGAACTTCGCAACGTGAGTGTAATCACGATGGTTATAGTCCTTAGTGACTATACCTACTGATTACCACGTTGACTAGGCGTAGTGACGAGTCGTAGTTTCGGTCAAAATGCGCATTTAAGCGTATTTTGCAACCAAACTACTCTTGGTATCAAAACACTTTGTTTTGATATCAAAACCTGTTTTCTAACTTAGTTAAGCATGTTTTAACATGCTTAGCTCGTCACTTTTAGTTTAGTGCTTGTTTAGAGTCGTTAGTCAAACGGTCTAAACCACCGCTTAGACTTTCGAACTCGACCCATTTGGTCAGGATCCGACCAAGCATGTTTAGTGACCATAGTTGCATAGGGAATAACCTTCCGAGGTTATACACCTAGTTTAAGTAGTTGTATGATAGGTGGATTATATGCCTTAGGTAAATTACCAAAATGCCCTTTTCATGCATAATTGGACTTAAGGCATATGTAACCTAACTTTTGTCACCTAAACTGATTATGCAACCTATTTAAACATGATTAGGCATATAATACTTGTCATAGGACTAGTTAGACGTCTCGAACGCGCGTTTGCGCGCACGACGCGTTAAAGTAACTTAAGCTACCTTAATGGGTCGTAACGGGTCGAAAGCACTTAGGTTAGGTTTCGATTTAGTATGTAGGCGTTGTTAAACCATGTCATATGAGTTCCAATAACTCATTTGGTTTACAAGACCTCATCCTATCCGATCTTCCGACTTAGGTCTGGTTTATTTATATAGTTATTAGGTTGCCGATTGATTCCGTGCTCCCTCTAGCTTTGCTTGGTTGTTGTTCAAAGACCACTAAGCATTCTCAAGTGAGTACATAGTTCCCCTATTTTACTGTTTTCGATTGTTTTGGGGTGATTCATATGTGTTAAATGATTTCGATGTTTTAACGATGGTTTTTGAAAACGATTAAAATGGTTTATATTAAATTAATAACGATTTTGATAAAGTGAACAAACTTGTTGGTTGTAATTACATAACGAATAACATTCATTAATTTTGGCCAAACCGACCAGTATTAGGTTATGGTACCATAGGATCTGACAAATCCCGTTATCAGACTACACCCATGGTTATGTGTGGGGGTTATGTAGGTAACGACCGAATCTGATGATTGTTAACTTACCCTTTGGTGGTTAGTTAATGCGAGATTGGCGATAGGCGAGTCACGAAGGTTTGGATGTTATTAGCGAGACGACCAAAAGTAGTTTCACTATTAAAACGAGTTAAACGATTTTGGGATAAGTTAAACGATTTGAAACGACTTAAACGAGATAAACGATTTGGTTAAACGATTGGTTTTGGGATGTGATTAGATAATGGGACAGGTGTAGCATGATAAAAGCATGGTAGATACGCCGCTGGTACATCTTATATATAAATGCTTTTATTATATTACATTTTGTGTCATTATTTAATTCACTAGGGAAACGATTTTAAAACGATGTCACACAACGAGGTTTTTGAAATAATATAAACCATACGAGTTTTATTAACGAGTTTTTACGAGATGTTTTACAATTTGATTTGATTAAACAAATGTTTTGGGTTAAGAATCATGGCTACGAGATTTTATAAATTATAACCAACTTGATTTGAGTTGGTTTATTATGTCACAATACTATATTTTTCAAAACAAGGGTTTTAATTAAGTATTGCAACATGTAAACTAGCCATGAATCCGACACTCTCAAAAACCTATGTACTCGCCAGCATTTCTTTACTGACTTTGTTTTCACATATGTTTCAGGTGATATTGATTGTTAGGATGTATGCACACATAGGACTGGACGAGGCCTTAGTGACTAAATAACAATGATAGACTATGTTTAAATTGTTTATTTAGACTTCTAGACGATGTAAATATTTAATGTTTTAATAAAACAAAACTTCAAATTTCCGTGTGTTTTGAGACAATGATTCTGTTACAACACTCCCCGATGTTTCCGCCATGATTTGTTGTTTTATCGTTGTCGGGGTGTGACAGAAAAGTTGGTATCAGAGCTCATGGTTATAGGGAATTAGGTTATTAGTAATGCTTTGACCTAGTCTATAACCTTCCTAGGACCCTAACACAAGATTCTCGTGTTTAGATTTTAAAACAATACCGTTACCTATCCTTAGGTGATAACCACAATAAGAACATAAATTTCGAATCCGCTTTGAAAATTAATCATCTGTTCTAGGATGATTGATTACTAGGCTTTGAACCCTCTGTTATATGGTTTTGAACCCTTCCGGTTTGATTCGTCTTTGGCTTTGTGGCTTTTGAGTTTTCAAAATCTCGTCAAAGTTTGGGTCTAAATAATGTGAACACGTGCAAACTGGAAGAGTGAATGCCTGTACCCTGAGTTTTCTGTCTAAGGCTAGAGTGTTCGTACAAATCCGCCGTATCGGACCAGTCACTCTTACCTGGGAACTCTTGGGGTGAGTGTTCACTTATAGGCGAGCATGTCTTCAGTGATACATTAATATGACCCATTTACTTTGATCAATCACCGTTTCATTTGTTTGCCTTAGGTAACAAACAAATGATCGCGATTTCTATGCGTGGTCATTCTGTTTTGATTACCCGATAGCCTTTCATTCGTTTCTTCCTAAGTCTTCCATTTCCTCTGGAATGGCACTTCATTGCAAAGACGCTCAGATGTCCAAACATGCTACTAAAGTTGCCCAGCGAATAGGCGAAGTAATCCTGAAGACTGCTGAATTAGCTCTTGCCATGTCTCATCTCTAGGATGAAACCACCCGAGAAGCATCAAAGGAAGCAGAAGCCAAGCCTTCGAAAAGGTCAAAGAATTGTAAGACCTCAAAGAACCGTATTTGTAGTTCTCTCATTCATATGATCGCTCGTGAATTTCTCGAAAATTCTATGTGCTCGCTTCATTCTAAGAAACGAAGTGACTATTTGAGTAATCACTTTGACTCCTTGGTTAGATAACTAAGGAAACCGTTATCTGTCGAAGTTATTCTTGGTAAACCTCTTGTACTCAATTCTGTTATTCGCGACTGTCAATTTAACCTTGATAATCACCTTTTTCCTTTGACCTCACACCAATGCAACTTGGGAGTTTCGACATTATCATAGGGATGGTTGGTTAGCTGAACATCTTGCTGAGATAGTTTGTTTCGATAAGATTGTCCATATTCCTCTTTCATCTGGCGAAGCTCTGAAAATTTGTGGCGAGAAACCATCTTTGGTTTGAAACTTATGCCTTGTACAAAAGCCCAAAGTTATTTACGAAAAGGATATGTTGCCTTTACGACACATGTCACCGAGGAGAAAGGCAAGAACAAGAGTATTCAGGATATTCCGATTGTTCAGGATTATCCAGAGGTGTTTCCTGATGAATTGTTTGGTTTGCCTCCAGTTCGTCAAGCCGATTTTCAATTTGACCTTGTACCCAATGCCAACCCGATTGCGAAAGCACCTTATCGTCTTGCACCATCTGAGATGCAAGAATTATCGAAACAGCTTCAAGAGTTATCTGATAAAGGATTCATCTGTCCGAGCTTTCTCACCTTGGGGAGCTCCTGTCCTCTTTGTGAAAAAGAAAAATGGATCTTTTCGAATGTGTATCGATTATCGTGAGCTTGACAAGCTTACCATCAAGAATCGATATCCCCTACCTCGAATCGATGATCTCTTTGATCAGCTGCAAGGTGCTACCTGTTGTTCCAAGATCGACCTGCGTTCTGGGTATCATCAGCTTCGGGTATCCGAAGAAGATATTCCCAAAACTGCATTCCGCATGAGATATGGACACTAAGAGTTCACTGTCATGCCCTTTGGTTTGACAAATGCTCCAGCTATTTTTATGGACTTAATGAATAGGGTCTGTAAACCTTATTTAGACAAGTTCATCATTGTGTTCATCGACGATATTCTTGTTTATTCAAAGTCTCGAGCCGAGCACGAGCAACACCTTCGTTTGACTCTGGAACCCCTGAAAAAGGAATAACTTTTTGCTAAATTCTCCAAGTGCGAATTCTGGCTTAAAGAAGTTCAGTTTTGGGACATATAGTCAACGAACATGGTATCCATGTGGATCCTTGCAAAATAGCTGCAATTAAGGGTTTGGAATACACCTATGACACCCACAAGTTCGTTCTTTTCTCGGACTTGCTGGGTATTATCGACGGTTTATTTCAAACTTCTCGAAGATCACGGTTCCACTCACTGCTTTGACTCAGAAGAGTAAGCCTTTTGAGTGGGGACCCAAGCAAGAAGAAGCGTTCCAAACGTTGAAACAGAAGCTATGTGACTCTCCTGTTCTATCTTTACTCGAGGGAAACGATGATTTCGTTGTCTACTACGATACGTCCAACTTAGGCCTTGGTTGTGTTCTCATGAAACGAGGCAAAGTTATAGCATATGCGTCTAGACAATTGACAGTTCACAAAAAGAACTACACAACTCATGATCTTGAGATTAGGTGTTGTGGTTTTTACTCTCAAAATTTGGAGACACTACCTCTATGGAACGAAGTAGATGGTTTTTTTTTTCACAAGACCACAAAAGTCTCCAGCACACTCTTAATCAAAAGGAACTGAACATGAGGCAAGACAATGGGTTGAGCTCTTGAACGATTACGATTGCGTGATTCGCTACCTTCCTGGTAAGGCGAATATCGTAGCCGATGCACTTAGTCGAAAGGAGCGAGTCAAGCTTCACTATGTTCAAACTCTATTTGATATTCAATCTCTTTTCCTTCAAGCACAACGATCTTGTGTAAATGATGGCTTTTTGATATATATGAGCTGCCACTTCAATTCGAGCTTAAACTCAAAACGAAAGGGATAATGGGTTGCTCTATTTTAAGGATTCTTGTGGATGATTACCGCCCAAATCGGAGCCCTGATTGGATTCTTTGTACACCTTAATATGTACATTACAACTCAATAAGGACAAGCCGAATTCCTATTAAGATCTTCCTATCTTCATAGTTAGATTCTTGAAAATATTTAAAGTGCCAAATGAAATCCACGGATTGGATTACTAGTATGCTTTAAATACTCGTGTCCAAAGATAACAAATTAAAGGTCAGGTTAAACAATTATGCGATTATGTGATTATGTGTTTCTTTTATGTTTTTGTGTAATTTGAGTTTTTCGATATCCAAATCCTCGTAGAACCTTCCATATCTCCATATGAAGGATTCATAGTAGGATATCCGAAGGTACTACCTTAAATCCTTAATGGGCTTCTACATGGTAGTTAAGAGCCTTGGATTATATAGTACCATTCCGTAATTCGAAAAAGACCCCTTGAGTGGTCTAGTTAAAAGATTGATTCAGAATCTGGTTAAGAATGGCATGGATGATATAGCTGAAAGGACCCTATGGTGGTCCAGTCACACTCATCACAGGTTCGTTCATTTGGTTTTTCCCTACACATTATCAAATACACTGTGTGGACTATGCAAGGAATTACGTAATTATGGACGCGTACATAATTATGACATTCAGTGCACGGAAACCACAGTAAGATTTATCATGTGTCACACCCCGACCACGTATAACATACAAGACGTGGCGGAAACGTCGGGGAGTGTTGTAACAGAATTAATTTTTCATAACCATGGATACCAAAAAGTGTTTCGTTTTATTAAACATTGAATAATTACATCATCTGGAAATCTAAATACACAATTTAAACATAGTCTATCATTGTTATTGAGTCACTAAGGCCCTGTCCAGTTCTATGTGAGCATGCATCCTATCAAACGATATCATCCAACAATACCTGAAACATATGTGAAAACGAGGTCAGCAAAGAAATGCTGGCGAATACATTGGTTTTGTTGAAAATAAGATTCATGACTTCTGTTTAAGAAAATGTTTAGTCATGAACCTTGTAATTTGCTTTGTCTTTGTAAATCATTTGAAAAATAATAAGTTTAGATGATATGTATAAATAAGAGAAAAATGCATGATTAAATGAATAACCATGTAAAATGAGTTTGTATAAGATAAGTTGTTTGTAAATCAGTGTCTTGTGAAAAGTATGTTACTTGTATAAAATGTTCTATGTCTCAAACTGAAATGATTCAAATAACGCTACAATATGTAATACCATACAAACACTTATATATAGGAAGTACCAGCGGCGTATCCACCATGTTTGTATCATATTACACACGCATCGTTACTTAATCACTTAATCAAACCAAACCACCAAAGTAATGTTCATGTCCAATGTAAATCATGTAATGTACAACCAAAATGATATGTATGGCTAGTGAAATGCATCAACTAAACCATAGGTGAAACACACAAAACAAAGTATTGAAGTAAAACTTGGTTTAAACCAATACTATGTTTCGTGTAAATGCATGATCAAATGTAAATCATGTCCAAATGTTTACCCAATCGTTAAACCATCTTGTTTTAATCGTTCTAATCGTTCTTGTTTTAATTGTTCAAATCGTTCTTGTTTTAATTGTGAAACTACTTTATGGTCGATTCTCTAATAACATTCAAACCTTCTTGACGCGTTCCTCGTTCCAACTCGCTCTCGTTCTCGTTCTTAACAAACCCTTACCAAAGGGTAAGTTAATAATTACAGATTCAGTCGTTACCCAAAATACCCACACATAACCATGGGTATAGAGAATATCGGGATTTGTCAGATCCTATGGTACCATAACCTAATACTGGTCGGCTTGATCATTGCTAATGAATGTCATCGGTTATGTAACTACTACCAACAAGTTTGTTCACTTTATTGAAATCGTTCTTGAAACTATTGTAATTGTTTTTGAAACCATTGTTATCGTTCTTGAAACCACATTGTAATTGTTATTGTAATCGTTCTTGAAATCACATTGTAATTGTTATTGTAATCGTTCTTGAAATCACATTGTAATTGTTATTGTAATCGTTCTTGAAATCACATTGTAATTGTTATTGTAATCGTTCTTGAAATCATTGTTAAAACATTTAGCACATATGAGTCACCCCAAAACAGTTGAAAACAGTAAAAGAGGGGAATAATGTACTCGCCTGAGAATGCTTAGAGGTCTTGAACAACAACCAAACAAAGCTAGAGGGAGCACGGAATCAGTCGGCAAATCTAAAACTATATAAATAAACCGGACTTAAATCGGGAGATCGGATAGGATGAGGCTCGGTAAACCAAATGAGTATTGGAACTCATGTAGTATGGTTTAACAAAGTCTACATACTAAATGAAACCTAACCTAAGTGCTTACGACCCATTACGACCGGTTTAGGTAGCTTATGCTACTTTAACGCGTCGTTCACGTAAAACGCGTTTGGACCGCCTAACTAGTCCTATGACAAGTAATATATGCCTTAACATGTCTAATATGATTGTCAAATCAGTTTAGATGTCAAAGGTTATGTTACATATGTTAAAAATGAATTTTGGCATCAAAGGGGTATTTTGGTAATTTACCTAAGGCATATAAACTACCTATCATACAACTACTTAAACGAAGCGACCATAAGGTATAACCTCGTAAGGTTATCCCCTATATACTATGGTCACCTAATGTGCTTGGTCTGATCCTAATGATCGACCAAACGGGTCGGGTTCGAAAGTATAAGCGATTGTTTAGATCGCTTACCTTACGACCCTATATAAGCACCAAACTAAAAGTGACGAGCTAAGCATGTTAAAACATGCTTAACTAAGTTTAGAAAACAGGTTTGGTATCAAAACAAACGGTTTTGATACCCTTAAGTAGTTTGGTTACAAAATACGCAAGAATACGTATTCTGACCGAAACTACGGCTCGTCACTGAGCCTAGATAACGTGGTGATCAGTAGGTATAGTCACTAGGGACTATAACCATCGTGATCACGCTCACGTTATGAAGTTCAAACGAACTTCGCATCGACCATAAATTGGTCAATGCAGAAAGTCAAACAAAGTTTGACTTTCGGACTCGAAAGCGATAAAAGAACGAAGGAACACTTACGAAGGGTCCCCGAATGCTAATCTAGATCAAAATAGCTCAGGTATGAAACAAAGGTTTCAACTTAGAGCACAAATGATCAGATTCTTGTGAGAAATGAAGTGAAATGTGATGGGTATTTATAGATTTCGGGTAACCGTTAAGATCGTTTGTCGAATATCGTGCCTTAATCTTGTGCGTACATTTGTCAAAATGTTATGGTAACTGAAAATGGTCCTTAATGTGCTGAAAGGTCAAGTGTGGATTTGTGGTTGAGGATTAATCAGCTGATAATCTGCTGACTGTTTGATGTTATCTGTTCTAGAGACCCCTAGCGCACCGCTACGTTAAAAGTGTAGCGCACCGCTAGGCTTTAGTTTGGCAGATTTACACTTTTGGTCCCTGCATTGCAATCAGCCCATTTTCGACACGTTTAAGGCCCGTTAACCCCATTTCAAAGCTCTAAAATGAAGTTAAAGTATAGGGAACTTAAAATGTGCTCAAAAATATCTTGGATGTCGGTTCGTTTAACCGTACGGTCGCGATGTTCGGTTAATTACGACGGAATGCGCATAAGCGCGTAAAACGATCCAAATGACGCGACGAATGGATTTTTGGCAAGCCAAACACTAAAATAAAATATTTTAGTGCTTAAATAAATTTTTGGATGTCCGGATGTATTCAGAACGTAAGTTATGCGCGAAAATGCAAACTTGTGCACTTTTTGACACTTTTAGTCCCTGAATGACACAAAAGTTTATTTTAGCATACCGAACACCTCAAAGCCTATTTCTAAGCTATGTAAAGGATATTTATGGTATGTTTAACTTATGGTCATGTTCCGGAATATCTGTTACAGTTCAAATTGGCATACTTTCGCAGTTTGTCAACTTTAGTCCCTGTAAGCGATTTAACTTTGATTTCACCACACCAAACCTTCCAAAACTTATATCTAAGTTATGTAAAGGTTATTTAAGGTATGTTAAGCCTATTTCACTATTCCGGAGTGTTCGTTGCATTAAACTGGTTATATTTACGCATCGGTGCGCATATAACCTTCCAGAAAGCGATTTAGAGTCTGAATTCGAACAAAATATGAAATGTGCAAATGATACACATACTTTTACAAATCCCAAGTATGAAATACAACATTTCATTGGTTTGGTATTTGTTTGATGGCCGTGGAGGCACAGGTGTTACAGTCTCCCCTACTTTAGGAAATTTCGTCCCAAAATTTATTTAGAGGAAACTTGTGAGAGCTTGAAAACATGTTGTTGAAAAGATCGAACAACATTGGTTAGGGTTCTGAACTTCTAGTAACCTTAATAACATTATGCTTGCAATGTAAGAGGGACACTTATATACAAGTATATGAAGCGTCATTGGTGCGTCCACCGTACCTCCATTACATCGTTCTCATTTTGTTATTGTTGTCACTATCGGTTCTTACACATAATAAACCTTACTGGGTTTCTGTGCACTAAATTTCATAATTATGTACGCGTCCATAATTAGACAATTCCTTGCATAGTTCACACAGTCTATTTTATAATGTGTAGAGTAAAACCAACTGAACAATCCTGTGATGAGTGTGACTAGACTGCCATAGAGTCCTTTTTAATTAAATCAATAAATGATCTAAATAGACTATAAATGAGTCTGTCCAACCACATCACTAGATGTCGTTCTTAACCAAATTGTAAATCAATCTTTTTGACTAGACCACCAAAAGGGTCTCTTATGAATCATGGAGTGATACTATAAAATCCAAGGGTCTTATCTATTACATAGAAGCCCATTAAGGATTTAAGGTAGTACCTTTTGACTATCCTGCTACGAATCCCTCATATGAAGATATGAAAGATCCTGCGAGGATTTGGATAACGAATTATCCAGAGTATAAAAACACAAAAACATAAAGGAGAACACATAACACATAAACACATAATCGCATAATTGCATACTCGTTCAATCGCATAATCGTTCAATTTGACATTTAATTTGTTATCTTTGGACACGGGTATTTAAAGCATACCAGGAACCCAATCCGTGGATTTCCTTTGGCACTTTAAATATTTTCAAGAATCTAACTATGAAGATAGGAAGATCTTAAAAGGAATTCGGTTTGTCCTAATTGAGTTGTATTGTACATTTTAAAGTGTACAAGGAATTCAATCAGGGCTCCGATGTCAACGAAGGTGTTGATCGTGATCGGCTCGAGACATGAATAGATCAAGATGTCATCAATAACAACAATGACGAACTGATCCAAATAAGACTTGCAGACTCTATTTATTAAGTCCTTGAAGCTGGCTGGAGCATTTGTCAACCCAAAAGGCATGACTGTAAACTCGTAATGGCCATACTTCGTGCAGAAAACCGTTTTGGGAATATCTTCTTCGAGAATACAAAGTTGATGATATCCAAAACGCAAATCGATCTTGGAAAAACATGAAACGCTATGCAGTTGATCGGAGAAATCGTTGATTTAAGGTAGGGGATATCGATTCTTGATGGTAAGCTTACTAGGCTTACGTTAATCGATATGCATCCGAAAAGATCCATTTTTCTTTTCACAAGGAGAACAGGAGTTTCTCCAAGGTGAAAAGTTCGGACGGATGAATCCTTTATCAGACAACTCTTGAAGCTGTTTTGATAATTCTTGCATCTCGAACGATGCAAGACAATAAGATACTTTAGATTTAAGAGAAACAAGCGTTTGAGGTTCTTAGGGAGATTACAAGTGATCATAAAAATGACAGAACCACACGAGTAGTTTTGTCTTTGTGTTGACATCATAAGGTTGAATCAAACATTCATACAATTGCATTAGTTAAAAATAAAACCACAAATTTTATTTATATAACAACCGCATTGTCTTTAAATGTTACAAGATAACAACCAGAGGAATTTCAAAATTCTACTTGTTCTTCATCATTGATTGCCTCATTGATGTTATACACTTGTCCACGTGCTGGATTCACATTGACATTGACGTTCGTATTTGGGTTTGCGTTAGCATTTGCATTCACCAGTCTTGGGCAGTTGTGGCGGAAGTGACCAATCTCTCCGCAGTTGAAACATGAACCCAGTGGGAATCTCGCAGCATTCCCTTGAACCGGAGCTTGAACCTGAGCAGCCTGATTTTGTCCCAAACGACAAACCTTGGCCAAATGCCCAAGTTTACCACACGTCGTGCATTGCCAGCAAGCTTGTTGTACTGTGTGATGACCGTTGCAGCGTGCACAATAAGGAGCGGTACCGGCATATGCTTTCTTTGCAGGTGGCTGAGCTGGTGGGTTCCGCGGATTCTGAGCAGTCTGTGCTGTAACAGCAAAATTTTGGGCACCCTTCCGCTTCTTTGATTTCTTTGTCGTATCACCTTCCTTACCCTTCTTGTTTTGACCTTTCTTGCTATCCTCCTTGTCAGACCCCTGCTTCTTACTCTTGTCACCCTTTCTATGTAACTTATTCTTCCGAATCTGCGACTCAGTCAATGTCGCAGCTAACTCGATCGCCTGACGGAGTGTGGCAGGGTTACTACCAGTAAGGATGTCTTGTACCGAGTCAGGTAGGCCGTCGATGTATCTTTCGATAGCCTTGTCGAGTGGGGTAACCATTGTCGGGCAAAGCAGACTCAACTCCTCAAACCTATCAGTATACGCCCTGTGCTCACCACTATCTTGCTTCAACTCATCAAATTCCTTCTCCAAAGCTCGCTGCTCATGACGAGGACAGAATTCCCTCATCATAAGGGCCCTAAGTTCAGCCCATGTCTGTGCTAGAGCAACTTCTGCACCACGATCCCTCATAACCCCGTTCCACCATGTGAGAGCCCTCTTCTGAAACACACTCGAAGAAAACTCGACCTTGCGATTGTCAGGACACTGCACGTGGCGGAAGGTATTCTCAATGCTCTCGAACCATTGAAGAAGCCCAGTCGCCCCTTCAGAACCACTAAACTTGAGTGGTTTAGCCTGGTTAAAATCCTTGTATTTGCATGTAACATTGTTGTTGTTGTTGGCTTGGATCCATTGAGCAAAGAGGTTTGGAAACTGAGCAGCCATCTGCTGTGCAATTATTTCTGCCAATTCGGCAGTCTCTATCTGGCTTTCGCGTCGAGGAGGCATTGTCTAAAAGAGGAAACATGAAAGGAAACGAGTGAGAGAATTAGACGAAAAGAATGAGATGAAACAAATCTGATGAAAGCAAGGATAGTGGTCATTTGTTTGTTACTACAAAGCAACAAACGACACACAGTGACTGATCAAAGTAAATGGGTCAAAAATAATGTATCGCGAAGACATGCTCGCCTATAAGTGAACACTCATCCCAAGAATTCCCAGGTAAGCACAACTGGTCTCGCGTCTGATGAGATGTATACGAAGTGCTTGCCTAGACAGAAAACCCAGAATACAGGCATTCACCCTTCCAGTTTGCACGTGTTCACATTATTTAAAACCCAAAACCTTGTCGAGATTTTGAAAATTCAAAGGGGTTCAAAACCATATAACAGAGGGTTCAAAACCTTATAATCAATCATCCTAGAACAGATGATTAGTTTTCAAAGCGGTTTTGAAATTTATGTTCTTGTTGTGGTCGTCGCCTAAGGATAGGTGACGGTATTGTTTTATGACTAAACGCAAGTAAACTCGCGTTAGGGTCCTAAGAAGGTTATAGACTAGGTCAAAGCATTACTAATAACCTAATTCCCTATAACCATTGGCTCTGATACCATCTTTTCTGTCACACCCCGACCACGTATAACATACAAGACGTGGCGGAAACGTCGGGGAGTGTGGTAACAGAATTAATGTTTCATAACCATGGATACCAAAAAGTGTTTCGTTTTATTAAACATTGAATAATTACATCATCTGGAAATCTAAATACACAATTTAAACATAGTCTATCATTGTTATTGAGTCACTAAGGCCCTGTCCAGTTCTATGTGAGCATGCATCCTATCAAACGATATCATCCAACAATACCTGAAACATATGTGAAAACGAGGTCAGCAAAGAAATGCTGGCGAATACATTGGTTTTGTTGAAAATAAGATTCATGACTTCTGTTTAAGAAAATGTTTAGTCATGAACCTTGTAATTTGCTTTGTCTTTGTAAATCATTTGAAAAATAATAAGTTTAGATGATATGTATAAATAAGAGAAAAATGCATGATTAAATGAATAACCATGTAAAATGAGTTTGTATAAGATAAGTTGTTTGTAAATCAGTGTCTTGTGAAAAGTATGTTACTTGTATAAAATGTTCTATGTCTCAAACTGAAATGATTCAAATAACGCTACAATATGTAATACCATACAAACACTTATATATAGGAAGTACCAGCGGCGTATCCACCATGTTTGTATCATATTACACACGCATCGTTACTTAATCACTTAATCAAACCAAACCACCAAAGTAATGTTCATGTCCAATGTAAATCATGTAATGTACAACCAAAATGATATGTATGGCTAGTGAAATGCATCAACTAAACCATAGGTGAAACACACAAAACAAAGTATTGAAGTAAAACTTGGTTTAAACCAATACTATGTTTCGTGTAAATGCATGATCAAATGTAAATCATGTCCAAATGTTTACCCAATCGTTAAACCATCTTGTTTTAATCGTTCTAATCGTTCTTGTTTTAATTGTTCAAATCGTTCTTGTTTTAATTGTGAAACTACTTTATGGTCGATTCTCTAATAACATTCAAACCTTCTTGACGCGTTCCTCGTTCCAACTCGCTCTCGTTCTCGTTCTTAACAAACCCTTACCAAAGGGTAAGTTAATAATTACAGATTCAGTCGTTACCCAAACTACCCACACATAACCATGGGTATAGAGAATATCGGGATTTGTCAGATCCTATGGTACCGTAACCTAATACTGGTCGGCTTGATCATTGCTAATGAATGTCATCGGTTATGTAACTACTACCAACAAGTTTGTTCACTTTATTGAAATCGTTCTTGAAACTATTGTAATTGTTTTTGAAACCATTGTTATCGTTCTTGAAACCACATTGTAATTGTTATTGTAATCGTTCTTGAAATCACATTGTAATGTTATTGTAATCGTTCTTGAAATCACATTGTAATTGTTATTGTAATCGTTCTTGAAATCATTGTTAAAACATTTAGCACATATGAGTCACCCCAAAACAGTTGAAAACAGTAAAAGAGGGGAATAATGTACTCGCCTGAGAATGCTTAGAGGTCTTGAACAACAACCAAACAAAGCTAGAGGGAGCACGGAATCAGTCGGCAAATCTAAAACTATATAAATAAACCGGACTTAAATCGGTAGATCGGATAGAATGAGGCTCGGTAAACCAAATGAGTATTGGAACTCATGTAGTATGGTTTAACAAAGTCTACATACTAAATGAAACCTAACCTAAGTGCTTACGACCCATTACGACCGGTTTAGGTAGCTTATGCTACTTTAACGCGTCGTTCGCGTAAAACGCGTTTGGACCGCCTAACTAGTCCTATGACAAGTAATATATGCCTTAACATGTCTAATATGGTTGTCAAATCAGTTTAGATGTCAAAGGTTATGTTACATATGTTAAAAATGAATTTTGGCATCAAAGGGGTATTTTGGTAATTTACCTAAGGCATATAAACTACCTATCATACAACTACTTAAACGAAGCGACCATAAGGTATAACCTCGTAAGGTTATCCCCTATATACTATGGTCACCTAATGTGCTTGGTCTGATCCTAATGATCGACCAAACGGGTCGGGTTCGAAAGTATAAGCGATTGTTTAGATCGCTTACCTTACGACCCTATATAAGCACCAAACTAAAAGTGACGAGCTAAGCATGTTAAAACATGCTTAACTAAGTTTAGAAAACAGGTTTGGTATCAAAACAAACGGTTTTGATACCCTTAAGTAGTTTGGTTACAAAATACGCAAGAATACGTATTCTGACCGAAACTACGGCTCGTCACTAAGCCTAGATAACGTGGTGATCAGTAGGTATAGTCACTAGGGACTATAACCATCGTGATCACGCTCACGTTATGAAGTTCAAATGAACTTCGCATCGACCATAAACTGGTCAATGCAGAAAGTCAAACAAAGTTTGACTTTCGGACTCGAAAGCGATAAAAGAACGAAGGAACACTTACGAAGGGTCCCCGAATGCTAATCTAGATCAAAATAGCTCAGGTATGAAACAAAGGTTTCAACTTAGAGCACAAATGATCAGATTCTTGTGAGAAATGAAGTGAAATGTGATGGGTATTTATAGATTTCGGGTAACCGTTAAGATCGTTTGTCGAATATCGTGCCTTAATCTTGTGCGTACATTTGTCAAAATGTTATGGTAACTGAAAATGGTCCTTAATGTGCTGAAAGGTCAAGTGTGGATTTGTGGTTGAGGATTAATCAGCTGATAATCTGCTGACTGTTTGATGTTATCTGTTCTGGAGACCCCTAGCGCACCGCTACGTTAAAAGTGTAGCGCACCGTTAGGCTTTAGTTTGGCAGATTTACACTTTTGGTCCCTGCATTGCAATCAGCCCATTTTCGACACGTTTAAGGCCCGTTAACCCCATTTCAAAGCTCTAAAATG
The DNA here is from genome assembly GCA_030545235.1 of Helianthus tuberosus. Taxonomy (NCBI): domain Eukaryota; kingdom Viridiplantae; phylum Streptophyta; class Magnoliopsida; order Asterales; family Asteraceae; genus Helianthus; species Helianthus tuberosus. The sequence goes on from JARYGA010036071.1 coordinate 787,448, forward strand.
AAGTTAAAGTATAGGGAACTTAAAATGTGCTCAAAAATATCTTGGATGTCGGTTCGTTTAACCGTACGGTCGCGATGTTCGGTTAATTACGACGGAATGCGCATAAGTGCGTAAAACGATCCAAATGACGCGACGAATGGATTTTTGGCAAGCCAAACACTAAAATAAAATATTTTAGTGCTTACATAAATTTTTGGATGTCCGGATGTATTCAGAACGTAAGTTATGCGCGAAAATGCAAACTTGTGCACTTTTTGACACTTTTAGTCCCTGAATGACACAAAAGTTTATTTTAGCATACCGAACACCTCAAAGCCTATTTCTAAGCTATGTAAAGGATATTTATGGTATGTTTAACTTATGGTCATGTTCCGGAATATCTGTTACAGTTCAAATTGGCATACTTTCGCAGTTTGTCAACTTTAGTCCCTGTAAGCGATTTAACTTTGATTTCACCACACCAAACCTTCCAAAACTTATATCTAAGTTATGTAAAGGTTATTTAAGGTATGTTAAGCCTATTTCACTATTCCGGAGTGTTCGTTGCATTAAACTGGTTATATTTATGCATCGGTGCGCATATAACCTTCCAGAAAGCGATTTAGAGTCTGAATTCGAACAAAATATGAAATGTGCAAATGATACACATATTTTTACAAATCCCAAGTATGAAATACAACATTTCATTGGTTTGGTATTTGTTTGATGGCCGTGGAGGTACAGGTGTTACATCATGTGTAAGAACCGATAGTGGCAACAATAACAGAACGTGAACAATGTAATGGAGGTACGGTGGACGCACCAATGGCGCTTCATATACTTTTATATAAGTGTCCCTCTTACATTGCAAGCATAATGTTATTAAAGTTACTAGAAGTTCAGAACCCTAACCAGTGCTGTCTTATCTTTTTGACTTCATGTTTCAAACTCTCACAAGTTTCGTCTGATTAAATTTCGGGACGAAATTTCCTGAAGTAGGGGAGACTGTGACATCTGTGCCCCCACGGCCATCAAACAAATACCAAATCAATGAAATATTGTATTTCATACTTGGTATTTGTATAAATATGTGTATCATTTGCACATATCAATTCTTGTTTGATTTAAAGCTTTAAATCGCTATCTGGGAAGTTATACGCGAACTGATGCGTAAACTTAATCAGTTTAACATGAAAAACACTCCGTAATAGTGAAATAGGCTTAACATACCTTAAATAACCTTCTCATAACTTAGGAATAAGTTTCAGATGGTTTGGTGTGTCGAAAACAAGTTTGTTCGATCGCAGGGACTATTTGTGTCAAACTGCGAAACTATACCGATTTGTATAGTAACGAACATTCCGGAACTTGATCATGAGTTAAACATACCCTAAATATCCTTTACATAGCTTGGGAATATGCTTTAAGGGGTTCGGTATGCTAATATAAACTTATTTGATCAATAGGGACTAAAAGCGTAAAAAAGTGCATAAGTTTGCATTTTCGCGCATATCTTTCGTTCTGAATATATCCGGACACCCAAAAATTTATGTAATCATTAAAATATTTTATTTTAGTGATTGGCATGATAAACTTCTATTCGTCGCTCAATTTGGATCGTTTTTGCGTTCGTTACGACTTCCGTCGTAATTAATCGAACAACGCGATCGTACGACCAAACGAACCGACATCCGAGATGTTTTTGAGCATGTTTTGAGTGCCCTATACTTTAACTTCATTTTAGAGCCTTGAAATGGGGTTAACGGGGCTTAAACGTGTCAAATATGCATCGAAAACCAAGTTTTAGGCTTGTAGGGGCAAAACTTGAATTCTGTCAAACTTCTTAGGCGGCCCGCGTAAGCCTAAGCCCATTTCTTACGCGGCCCGTGAGAGCCCATCAGGCAGAAACATTGAATCTGGTCATTTAGCTCGATTTTGATGGTTTTGAACAATGGTTTTCAATGCTATGGATTGGTTTGTGTGGAGAACAAGTCCCCCAATCATTCTCTAACACTTGTATGGCCTAGATCATTCCCTCTTCTCCAAGAAATGATCTTAACGGTTTTGCGAAAACTATATAAAGGCCATGCTTTCATTCCATTTTCCTCACATTTGATCTGAGATTTCTCTAAGTGGTTGTGATATTTCACTTCCTACCTGAGAAAACTTGGAATCAAATCTATTTGGACCCTTTGTAAGTCCTCTTTCATTCTTTTTATTGCTTTCCTAGCTCGAAAGTCAAACATTGTTTGACTTTCAGCTTTAACCACGAGTTGATCAACGAGAGGTTCATTTAAACTTCGCAACGTGAGCGTAATCACGATGGTTATAGTCCTTAGTGACTATACCTACTGATTAACACGTTGACTAGGCGTAGTGACGAGTCGTAGTTTCGGTCAAAATGTGCATTTAAACGTATATTGCAACCAAACTACTCTTGGTATCAAAACACTTTGTTTTGATATCAAAACCTATTTTCTAACTTAGTTAAGCTTGTTTTAACATGCTTAGCTCGTCACTTTAAGTTTAGTGCTTGTTTAGAGTCGTAAGTCAAGTGGTCTAAACCACCGCTTAGACTTTCGAACTCGACCCGTTTGGTCGATCATTTGGATCCGACCAAGCATGTTTAGTGACAATAGTTGCATAGGGAATAACCTTCCGAGGTTATACCTTATGGTCACCTAGTTTAAGTAGTTGTATGATAGGTGGATTATATGCCTTAGGTAAATTACCAAAATGCCCTTTTCATGCATAATTGGACTTAAGGTATATGTAACCTAACTTTTGTCACCTAAACTGATTATGCAACCTATTTAAACATGATTAGGCATATAATACTTGTCATAGGACAAGTTAGACGTCTCGAACAAGCGTTTGCGCGCACGACGCGTTAAAGTAACTTAAGCTACCTTAATGGGTCGTAACGGGTGGAAAGCACTTAGGTTAGGTTTCGATTTAGTATGTAGGCATTGTTAAACCATGTCATATGAGTTCCAATAACTCATTTGGTTTACAAGACCTCATCCTATCTGATCTTCCGACTTAGGTCCGGTTTATTTATATAGTTATTAGGTTGCCGATTGATTCCGTGCTCCCTCTGGCTTTGCTTGGTTGTTGTTCAAAGACCACTAAGCATTCTCAAGTGAGTACATAGTTCCCCTATTTTACTGTTTTCGATTGTTTTGGGGTGATTCATATGTGTTAAATGATTTCGATGTTTTAACGATGGTTTTTGAAAACGATTAAAATGGTTTATATTAAATTAATAACGATTTTGATAAAGTGAACAAACTTGTTGGTTGTAATTACATAACGAAAAACATTCATTAATTTTGGCCAAACCGACCAGTATTAGGTTATGGTACCATAGGATCTGACAAATCCCGTTATCAGACTACACCCATGGTTATGTGTGGGGGTTATGTAGGTAACGACCGAATCTGATGATTGTTAACTTACCCTTTGGTGGTTAGTTAATGCGAGATTGGCGATAGGCGAGTCACGAAGGTTTGGATGTTATTAGCGAGACGACCAAAAGTTGTTTGACTATTAAAACGAGTTAAACGATTTTGGGATAAGTTAAACGATTTGAAACGACTTAAACGAGATAAACGATTTGGTTAAACGATTGGTTTTGGGATGTGATTAGATAATGGGACAGGTGTAGCATGATAAAAGCATGGTAGATACGCCGCTGGTACATCTTATATGTAAATGCTTTTATTATATTACATTTTGTGTCATTATTTAATTCACTGGGGAAACGATTTTAAAACGATGTCACACAACGAGGTTTTTGAAATAATATAAACCATACGAGTTTTATTAACGAGTTTTTACGAGATGTTTTACAATTTGATTTGATTAAACAAATGTTTTGGGTTAAGAATCATGGCTACGAGATTTTATAAATTATAACCAACTTGATTTGAGTTGGTTTATTATGTCGCAATACTATATTTTTCAAAACAAGGTTTTTAATTAAGTATTGCAACATGTAAACTAGCCATGAATCCGACACTCTCAAAAACCTATGTACTCGCCAGCATTTCTTTGCTGACTTTGTTTTCACATATGTTTCAGGTGATGTTGATTGCTAGGATGTATGTACACATAGGACTGGACGAGGCCTTAGTGACTAAATAACAATGATAGACTATGTTTAAATTGTTTATTTAGACTTCTAGATGATGTAAATATTTAATGTTTTAATAAAACAAAACTTCAAATTTCCATGTGTTTTGAGACAATGATTTTGTTACAACACTCCCCGATGTTTCCGCCACGATTTGTTGTTTTATCATGGTCGGGGTGTGACAGTTTCATCTACCCTTTCTCCAGTGAGATCAGGGTTTATCCCATGGTTCGTTACTAACGGGTGGGAAGCTGGAGTAGTCCCGAACATCCCAAATTTCTCTAAGATATCATGAACATACTTCGTCTGATGTATGAATATTCCCTTGGGCAGTTGATCAACCTGAAGCCCCAAGAAAAACTTCATCTCACCCATCGATGACATTTCAAACTTTTGCTTCATAACTCTTTCAAAATCTTTGCACAAATCTTCGTTTGTTGACCCAAATATGATGTCGTCCACGTATATCTGAACTATCAGAAGATGTTCGTCGACTTCTTTGGTGAATAGAGTGGCATCCACTTTTCCTCGGATGAAGCTGTTGGCAATCAGATGTTGAGACAATGACTCGTACCAGGCTCTCGGGGCCTGTTGTAAACCATACAGCGCTTTATCCAGTAAATAGACCTTGTCTTTGTGGATTGGGTCGGTGAAGCCCAGTGGCTGTCTGACATATACCTCCTCTTTTAAATTCCCGTAGAGAAAAGCCGATTTAACATCTAACTGAAAAACTTTAAATCCTTTCCAAGAAGCAAATGATAGGAAGATCCTGATCGCTTCAAGTCTAGCAACTGGAGAATACACTTCGGTGAAATCTATACCGTCCTGCTGACTAAAGCCCTGGACTACAAGTAGAGCTTTGTTTCGAATAATAACTCCTCGGTCATCCCTCTTGCACTTAAACACCCACTTAGTGTTTATCTTCCTGTGACCATCAGGAAAATCTACCAATATCCACACTCCCAACTTTTCAAACTGACTCAGCTCCTCCTGCATTGCGTTGACCCAAGAATCGTCGGTTAGTGCTTCCTTATAAGTTCTTGGTTCAATATGCGAAGTAAAACAACTGAGTGAAAACTCTGTTTGTAAAGGAGTGACTGTAGAATAAAAACAAGTAAGGCCTTGGTCAATTTGTCATCTAGTGCGGATGCTTGATTGTAATTCTCTAATAATCAACTCCTCTAGATGGTACGAAAGAGTTCTCGGCATCACCTCGCCTAGAACATCTACCTCGCCTTCCAAATTTGTGATGTTCTGATTTGCACCTTGTTCACTGACTAGAATTATTTGATCTTGATTCTGGATATGCTCCCCCTCAGAATCTGAATCACCGCGATCGAATATTGGCCTATCATCAGATTCTTGATTATCGTTGACTGCCGTCTGATTGTCAGGAGCATGTTCACTTTCTGAAGATGATGGAGACTGCTGAACTTCATCATGTTCTCCAGCATTGCTTGGACCAGCTTCATTGTCATTTGAGGTTTGCCATTGACGCCTAGAAGATCCTTCTGGAAATCTTTCTTGCTATACTCTCTTAGAATATCCAACTCATCAAAGAAATCTGGTTCTTCCTCAATATTGAAGGAATCCCACAGAGTATCATAGTGGAAACGCCATGAGTCGCAAGGATTCTGCTGTAGCATTGTATAACCTTGACACTCAACATTATGTGCTTCGATAATTTGTTTCAAGCTTGGAACAAAGACTCTTTTCAATGGACTTGCATAACCCACGAAAATTCCTTCGATGCTCTTTGGACCAAATTTACCACAAGGCTCTAGAACGGTGCAGGGAGACCCGAACGGTTCCAAATACTTGACGTTCGGTTTGCGATTCTTTATCAGCTCGAAACACGTCTTGTTGAATTTCTTTACTGTAAGAACCCGGTTGAATGTATAGCAAGCGGCTGACACTGCTTCTGCCCAGAAATTGACAGGTAGTTTGGAATCAGCAAGCATCGTCCTGGCCATTTCAATTAGCGTCCTGTTCTTTCTTTCTACTACTCCATTTTGATGCGGAGTGTAAGGAGCACAAAATTCTTGCAATATACCTCTCTCATCACAATATACTTCCATTTTGCTGTTCTTAAACTATGTACCATTGTCACTTCTTATTCTTCTAATGCGAGTTTGGTACAAGTTTTCAATTTTTATAAACAGCTTTATCAAACTCCCAAATGTTTCATCTTTTATCTTCAGAAACGATACCCATGAAAATCTAGAATAGTCATCTATGACTACTAGATAATACAGATCACCAGTTATGCTTTTGATGTTCACCGGACCAAAAAGATCCATGTGAAGTCTCTCCAACGGTCTTAAAATTTAGTTTTCCTTCTTCCCAGGGTGAAACTTCTTTCGTGGTTTTCCTTTGACACAACTAATGCACTCCCCCTCAAGATGGAAACCTTTCAAATGAACACAAGTAACTAAGTCATTGTGCACTAGGTGATTCATTTTTCACAAATGAATATGACCCATCTTTCGCTGCCATAACTGCGACTCTTTTTCTGTTGCTCTTGACATAAAACAATGAGCCTGACCCATGGTAGTAGTTGCTACACTCATGTCCAACACGTACAGATCATCGACTCTTGGTGCTCTCATGATAACCCACTCTTCGGGAACAACAAATCCTAGTTTCAAAATCAAACATTCCTTATCTGTGAAGTGCGTTGTATACATACGGTCACAGATCTGAGAGATACTCAGAAGATTGTTTTCAAGCTCTTCGATGTAGTTTACTCTTTCGAATGTGACAATACCATTCGATAGAGTTCCTTCACCAGTTATACGACCACCTTGATTGCCTGCAAATCCCACATATCCTCCATTAAACTCTCTAACATCATACAGTAGGGTTTTCTTCCCCGTCATGTGCCTAGAAGCCCCACTATCCATTATCCAATGTGAGATGGATCTCGGAAGCTCCTGCACACATTACAAACACTTAGTTAGATTTTGATGCTACCCAAGCCTCTTTTGACTCAGGTAACTTGACATTGAGGTAAATTTTTGGAGTGTTTAGTGGCGAAAAATTCTTGTCATTCAACTTTAAGCTCTCCTCAGATCCAATCTCAACCTATTTGTATAAAAAGAAATCATTTTTCAGAGATTGAACAGATGATTGATCCTTTTTCTGTTTTTCTTTCTCAAGTTCCACATAGTAATCCAAAGGAACATTCATCTTAACCGGTGTGGTAGAAGATGATTGTTTTGCTGACTCAGAAACCTTTGGTTTTGGTGAACTTGCTTTCTTACCTTCAGATTTTGGTTTCCAAGTTTGTTGAGATGACGAAAACAGCTTGTCAAATTTATCATTTTTAGTTACCAGCCTTTTTACAAGTTTGGTTTTCTTAACTGACTCTTTTGCAAGTTCAGTTTTAACTTTGACATTTTCTTTCTTTAAAAACTTTTTCTCAACAAACATTGGAACTTTTCCCTTTACATCATCCTTTCTTTTTGGATTCTCGACAACCACAGAGTTAGGCTTCGAGTTGGTGCACTTTCGTGCAATGTTTCTAACTTGATTGCATTTAAAGCATGTTCGGGTATTAACTCCCTGACTTGTGCCTTTGGTCTGAGGCTGTGAAATTTCTTCTCAAAGAATTCTTTATTGGTTTTCAAAAAAAATCTCAGACTCTTGCTCGGAATGAGAACTCAAGCTTTTCACAAATACCTTCTTCTCGACAAATTTCTTGTTTTGAAAATTCCTTCTTTGACTGTTCTTACCACCCTGATAACCACCCGACCATTTGTTTTGGTTGTTAGAGAACCGTGGTGGAACAACAGGTTTTTTATAGTAAGATTTATCCTTTTCAAAATTTAATTGTCTCTTGGAACGTTTCAAACCTTCAAACTCAGACACATCAATTTCGACCAATTTAAAAACATTTTTCAATTTATCAACATTTACATTCTCCAATGTAAACTCATGATCCGAATACAACTTATCCGATCCCGACATCTTGTACATCACAAGAGTAGGTTCTTCACTTAAGTTGTTTTTGGATTTTGATTTCGGAATGTATTTATCCAAAAAACATTCTTCATCTTCAGTTGAGTCACTGTCTGATTTCAAAACTTTTTCAACAACATTTTTAACAACTTCGGACTGAATATTATCTTCATCAGATGAAGAGGAAAATGTGATATCAATTGTATCTGGAAGATTAACCTCATGTGTTTCATCATCATTAACCAACCCAGATTTTTTCTTTGAAAAATTGTTTAATACTGGCGGTGGAACCTGATGATACCCCACCCCAGTTCCATCCGAGTAAACATCTTCGCCAACTTTGTTCTTCCCGATGGGTTTAGGAACAATGTGTTGGAGAACAAAGCTTGCGGAGGTGTAACTATTGAGTTTCATATTGATGCGTTCATTCTCAATCTTAGCTTCCTGAAACTGAAGCTTCAGATTAGCAATCTCATCCAACTGTTGGTTGATTTGCTTCTCTTTTGACTGAAATACTCCTGACAGTTGAGAGTTTTCAATGCTTGTTTTACAGTTTCTCTCGTCAGAATCTTTTACCGTTCTTTTTAGCTTCTCATGATTTTCATAAATTTGACGGTTTTCATGAATTAACTTTTCGTTCTCTTTCCTAAGTTTTTCTACTTCAATTTTATCTTTTTCAAGTTTATCGGTTAATTCTTTGATTCTTTCATTTGAAGCTTTTATCAATTTGTCATGACTCAAGATTTGATTTTCTACTTGTCAGACTCTTTCTGTCAGTTCTTCAGTCTTTTTACCACTGAGGTAAGCATGTGTACTACAAACCTTGCAGTTTTTCATGCAATTTTTGCAGTCGCTTTCAATTTTGGCTTTATCAGTCTTACCTGACTCATTTGTTGAATCATTAGAACTGGCCTTGCTCTTTGACTTAGTTCCAGATTTAGAATCTGTTGGTGCACGAATGTCTAAAGCCTGCGTCTTAGTCTTAGTTGAGCATGTATAGGGTCTAGGGGTCAGAAATGATAATTATGTATAGTATAGGGGGTTGTTTGTAAAGTTTGGAATGTAATGTGGTGATTCCGCTCCTAATGACATGGTGTCATTTGGAGCGGAATCAGCCTCCTATATATAGTTGTGATGTTTTCTCATTTTGTATCTGAATGTCGACCGTGTAGCCGAACTGCTGCCGAATTTTTCTGAGAAATATTAATGAGAAAACGTGTTTAAAGTAATCAACATTCTGTTTCTACTCCATTCTACTTTGATTCAAGCTGTTTGTGTATTTCCGCTGCATAAACAGTGGTGTTTAGCTCTGATTGACTCATTTGATCGTCAATAACGATCCTACAATTGGTATCAGAGCCAGTTATGAGCTAGAATACCAGAATCAAAGCTTTTTTACTACACTTTTTGAGTTTCTGGACATTGCCACGGACAAAATGGACTGAAATTTGGACATATTGTGTAAAATTGACAATTAACAAACCCTTGAGAGTTTCAGATTAAAATACGGCTTAAAATTGGTTAAAAATGTCTCGAAACTTGATTTCGCTCGAGTGTGTTTTTGGTTGATTTCGCTCCAAAAGTTCTAATTCCGCTCGAGCAGTAGAAGCGGAATCAGTGATTCCGCTCGTGTATTCTGATTCCGCTCGAGATTCAATCACTGATTTCGCTCCAAAGGTGATTCCGCTCGGAATTACCTGTTGATTTCGCTCCAAATTTTTCAAAATCTGATTTCGCTCGAGATTAACTGTTGATTTCGCTCCAAAAGTCACTTTGTGATTTCGCTCCAGAGAGTAACTTTTGATTTCGCTCCAAACTAAATTGTGTTTTTGCTCCTAAAAACTGTTTTAGTTTGAAAATCATGATTTGAGGGTTTAAGTCCGTTTCGTTTGTGATATCGTGTTGGGAATTCAATCTGTGCAGAAAGTTGTTCGGTAAAAGTAACATGTTTGTCAAAAAGTTAAAAATTTTTAGAATTTGTCACCTAAAATAGAAAATCAAGATTTTTACAATCTTTTTGCGGGTAGCGGCATGACGGCAACACAAAGTCCGGCGAGCATAGTTCAAAATGTCAACATGGAGAACGAGCTAGGAACAATGTAGAAACCGCCAAAGCTTATGAACTTAGACGAGTATGCCGGATGGTTGGGTCGTTTCAAGAATTGGGTACAAGCCAACCATTTTGAATGTTGGATGAAGATAGAGAAAAAATATGTACCACTAGTTGATGGATTGGGCTTACAGAAAGGCATTGGAAGTTTGACTGAGACTGAACAAAATGATTTTAAGGCGGAGAAGAAGATGGTCAGTATTCTCCAACAGGCCATAAAAGAAGACATTCTTGTGCTGTTACAACATGATGACGACTCTCAATCGATGTGGCAAGCATTAAAGTTGAAGTTCCAAGGCAACGTTTCTATGATCAAAAGCAAGAAAGCCCTAATCAAGAAAGAGTTTGACATCTTCACCGGAATGAAGGGTGAAACAACAAAGCAGTTGATTGAACGTTATTGCCATCTTGTGGTAGAAATGAAAAGATTGGAGATTACAAAGACAGACGAGGAATGGATCGACAAGTTGTCCGACGCATTACCTTATGATGAATGGGTCACATACTTAATGATGTTGAAAAACAACTCGGATTTCGTAAATTTGAATCTCAGCGCATTTATTGAAAAGATAGAAGCTCATGAATTGGAATTGTTGAAGATAAGGAAGATGAATTCAGCAAGTGTACAACAAGATGTATCTTTGTACTATAAAGGCGGCACACCTGTTACAACAAATCAGAGTCCAAAGATACAAACAGGTTTCAGTGCTGATACAAATTCAAGTGCTTCTACTAATACTCCACAATCAAACAAGTCTTCACCGTTTGCGAACTATGAGCCAAACTTCAAAGCTCCAGAGTAGCAATCACCTCAAAGATCTACAAGTTCCAACAATCAGGCTTATGTTTCTGGGGCGCAATGCAACATCGCGGTGAATATTAAGAATGGAAATGAAATTACTGAAACAGCCACGAAACGACACATTGCTTTACTGGCTTCCGTTTTAGAGGCGCATGAAGGTTTAGTGGCGGGTAGGATCGGTAATCCTAATATGACAAAAGAGGATTACGACCAGATCGACCCCGAGGAGCTTGAATTGATAGATATAAAATGGTGCATGGCAAGTTTGGTTAGAAGGGCACAACGCTTTATGGAGATCACAGGCAGAAACAGTCTCTCAGGTCCTGATCAGAAGCTTGGTTTCGACAAATTGAAAGTTACCTGCTTCAAGTGTAAAGAACGTGGCCATTTCAAGAGAGAATGCCCGAACCGTGAAGTGAACAACCATCAGAACCCATTCACAAATCGAAAGTTACAGGCAGGCGATCTATCATCGGCCTAACCAATAACCTGCTATTCAGTGGCCGCAAATTGAAAACAAACCGGAGAAGGCTCTTATCGTGAATCAAGATGATGAAAAATTAGCCGAAGGTTTTAGCTGGGATAAATATATCCCTGGAAGTGATGGGCAGGCCATGCTGGCAGAAATTGTTGAAGTACCGGAGATGGTGACCGAGCCAGAAATAATTGCTAAAGATGTGTCAGTGGTTGTTGAAGATGTTCATGTTGAAAATGTGGTTGATATTGAACAAATCGCTGCAGAAGTTCTATGAATTTATATCTTTTGCAGGTTATTTCGAAGAACCGACGACTGGATCGTGTCCAAGATCCGAAGAAAAGAAAGAAGTTGTCGAGGAAATGATAGACGTGACAAAAGAGTTGACTGGAGAAAATTGAAAGATATCGCTGACAAAGCTCTCATGGGAAAGCTAAAAGAGGTAGATTCAGAACTCGAGAAATCAGAGTCTGTCAGTACCGTGTCAGTCAAACAGGAGTCAGATCAGAAATCTGGAGTTCAGGAGGTCAAAGTGTCTGGGTCTGAGTTGAAAAATGTCGGTAAACAAGATGTGAAAATTGTTTGTGATGAACCGGTTGTTGAGAAAGTCGTTTCAATCCCTGAAACACCATGCCAGAAGTGTTTACAACCGTGCATGGAGTGTCTTGAGAAAGACACTAAGTATCAGGATTTGAAACATCATGCAGATATGCTTAAATTTGACCTTGGACAAGTTAAAGAGGCTTATGACACTCTTGCCAGGTCAATTAAAATGATCCAAAAAGAGAGTGTTGAAAATGACAAAGCAACAAAATTGGTTAAAGCAACACTGTTTGATAAACAAGCTGAGGTCAATTTTTATCTAGACACGATCGCTTCACTAAAGAAAGAGCTTGAATTAGCTAAAATTGAAAATGATCGAATTGATAAAAAATTGATGAGTTATGTGGCTTCATCCTATGTCCTTGAACGGATCGTTCCACAGCAGCCACATGTTGCTCCAGTCTTTGACAGCGTTCCACCCCCAATGTGGAATCATTATACACAGAAATATCCAGATGGGGTGGAAGCTGCTTTGAATCTCAAGTTGAGATCAATTGAGGATGATTTGCCTAAAAGCATTGATATTACATTCTCTGCATCCGACACCGACAACGAATCACAGGTCATCAAAACCGTTGTTGATCAGGTGTTAGATGAAGAGAGTGTTAACACTGAGAAGTCTCAATCTGAAAAAGCTGTTTCTGAGTCTGAAGATGAGGGTAATTTCTTGGATCGGTTCATACCGAAATCGAACAAGAGTGCGAATGATGATCCGATTATGGTGGTACACACTATGATTGGAACAGACAAACTTTACTCCGATTTCGAGTATCCTCTTCAGAATGTGAAGATTGAGAATGTTGAAAAAGTTTTCAAGTTGGTTGAAATGAACATTGATGAGGTTAATAACAAAGAATTCTTTTCAAAATCTAAAAAATCGTTTGTTACATCACGTCCTACCAGCTCGGGAAAGAAAGTGTGGGAAGGTAAGGGTAATTACAAGAAGAACAATTTTAAAAACAAAGGGATCGGTTTTGAGAAGAAGACGGCTAAGCAGGTGGTTAAGCCGAAAGAGAAAATGAATGATATTTTTGTCGCTGGTCTGAGTGTAGATGATGAAAAGGACTACATCTTCAGTCAAAAAACCGTGGACGATTTCAATGCAGCGAAAAAGTTGAAAGAGGAGACTGTCAAATCAACTTTTGTCAAATATGACAAAAGAGTGTGTTATCGCTGTAATGAAATCGGGCACATGGCAAAATAATGCAAGAAAGTGTTTGAGAAACCTGTTCAAAAACCAACTGTTCAAAAACAAAATGTTCAAAAACCAACTGTTCAAAAACCTCGACCAAAATCACCGATTGAAACAAAAGGTAAAAAAACAATGGTTTCTCCGATTCGCCTTTTAAAGAGAGGTGAATCTTTGAAGTCGGAGGATAAGCCGAAATCGATCTTCGAGGTTGGCGAATCTTCCAAGTCTCGCAAGACTTCAAAAATTTATCCGAAAACCAAAATTTTTGAAAACCAATCATGGGTTGCGAAGTCGAAACCATCTGTCGAGGCCAAAAAGATGGAAAATGCATTAAAAAATGAAACAAAGGTTTTAAAAGATGATGTTGCAGAATTTGAATCTGAACTTGACAAATTTCTTGCTTAGTTTCCCCCGATTAACAACAAAGTAAAACCAGTTGTGAAAGATGATGTTCCTAATGTCACATTTAAATTTCCTAAAAATGATGAGAAGTGTGATGTAGTGTTTGGTACTGTTTCTGAGGTTAAGAAATCATGGGCATCATTGTTTGAATAATTTGATTTAATGTTCGTAGGGGCTGCCCAGGTCTATCCTTTCGAAGTGGATCATGGACAGTGGTGCATCGAGACATATGACAGGGACGCTAGCTCTTCTTTACGACGTCAAATCAATAAATGGAAGTTATGTGGGCTTCGCCGGAAATCAAGGCGAGAGAATTGTTGGACAGGGAACGTTGACAAATGGTGTCATCTCATTCGAGAAAGTGAACTATATCGTAGAGTTGGAAAACAATTTACTTAGCATTTCGCAAATATGTGATAAATCTTTCAGTGTACATTTCACAAAGAACGAGTGTGTGATTTAAAAAAAAAGGGATTTAAAATCCTTGATGAGATGGTGTTGTTGCGCGCTCCGCGGGAGAAGGACCTGTATATACTTGATATGAGCGTTGCAACACCAACAACTCATCAAAAACAATGTTTTGTGTCAAAATCAAAAGCAACGGAAAAAGAAACAATTATGTGGCATCGAAAGATGGGCCACATTCATGTTCGTAAAATGAATTTTCTTGTACACAATGATTTGGTAGAAGGTGTTAATCTAAAGAATTTTCACTTGTCTGATGTTTGTGTAGCATGTAAGAAAGGGAAGCAGACTCGGAAGTCACACCCACCGAAGATACTTAATTCGATCAGGTTACCTCTTGAGAAATTACACATGGATCTCTTCGGGCCTGTCAACGTAAAGAGCATCAGTGGAGATTTGTACTGCTTGGTAGTGACTGATGACTTTACAAGATTTTTGTGGGTCGTGTGCTTAGGAAGAAAGGATCAAACTTTTGAGTCGTTGATGGTGTTGTTCAAGAAAATGGAAACGGTGTGTAAGCTGCCGATCCGAAGAATTCGTAGTAACAACGGAACGGAATTCAAAAACAACAAAATGTATGAGTTTTGCAATGAAAAGGGAATTCCTCATGAATTCAGTGCGCCATACACACCACAACAGAACGGCGTTGCTGAAAGAAAGAACCGGACCCTAATAGAGACAGCTCGTACAATGTTAGCCGATTCCAAACTACCAATCTTCTTCTGGAGCGAAGCAGTATCTGCAGCCTGCTACACATTGAATCGTGTACTCACTGTCAAAAAGTAAAAAAAGGCATGTTTTGAGCTGCTGCATCGATATAAGCCGAATCTTGAATTTCTGGAGCCATTTGGGTCTCCGTGTACGTTTATTGACGAGAATTGAAAATTTGGTGCTAAATCAAACGAGGGTTTCTTTGTAAGTTACACAAGCCCGTTGAAGAGGGTGTTCGTACCGTGCCTGGGGAAAGTGATACAAGTTCAGCATGTGGTTTGTTAGAAGTGCACTCCATCTCCATAACTTCCCGGACAAAGATTTCTGTTCGATTATGACAAGCTCTGGGAGTCGTTTCATCTACCGGTTCAGCCGACTGACGAGGAACTAGCTCTTCTGTACCAGTACCAGCAATATATGTCACAGGAGCAAGTGTCTAGACCGCTAGAAGTTTCTCAACCCATCGGTGGTACTCACGCTGATGAAGCCGAACCGAGTGGAACAGCTCACGAACCTCTAGAGGAACCAGCTCCAACATTTGATAATTCTGACGACTCAGAGGAGGAATCTACTCCGACCTTTGACGAGGAACCAAATGTTACTTCGACGGAAGTTGAGGATCAAATCGTTGATCTTGATTTATCGAAATTGCAATCGGAAGTGATTATGCCTGACACCGTTATGTCTCGGACTTTGTCTTACCATCCGTCAGAGCAACTAATTGGTGACCTGCAAAGTGGTGTCAAAACCCGAGACTAAATCAACCGAGCTCTTACATGTTTTTATTCTTCTGTTGCTCATTTGCAGGAAGAATTCTCGTTAAATTGTTTTATTTCGCAGATCGAGCCCTGAACTTACAAAGAGGCGTTGACTGAGGATAGCTGGGTAAACGAGATGCAGGAAGAGCTGCAACAATATGAAAAGCTGGGAGTTTAGAGACTTGTCGATCTGCCACAGAATCAAAAGTTGATTAAAACAAAGTGGGTTTTCAAGTGCAAAAGGGATGACAGAGGAGTCGTGGTGAGAAACAAAGCACGCTTAGTGGTACAAGGCTTTAGTCAGCAAGAAGGCATCGCCTACGACGAAGTTTACGCGCCTGTTGCTCGACTCGAGGCGATTCGAATCTTCCTTGCGTTTGCGTCATGGAAAGACTTTAAAGTGTACCAGTTGGATGTCAAATCTGCCTTCCTTTACGGGAAAATCAAAGAAGAGGTGTATGTGGGAAAACCATCGGGGTTCACAGATCCACAACACAAAAACAAGGTCTATATGCTGGACAAAGCACTTTATGGACTACACCGGGCCCCGAGAGCCTGGTACGAGACGCTTTCCCAATATTTGTTGGCCAACGGGTTCACAAGAGGGACAGTAGATAGTACTTTATTCCCAAAGGAAGTGGCAGGCCATTTGTTGATCGTGCAGATTTACATGGACGATATCATTTTCGGTTCCACCAACGACGATCTTTGTAAAGAGTTTGAGAAAGTGATGAAGAAAAAGTTTGAGATGAGTTTGATGGGGGAGATGAAGTTCTTCCTCGGGCTGCAGGTGGAGCAGATGTCCGACAGAATCTTCATTCACCAAACGAAATACGTGAAGGACGTGCTTGACAAGTTTGACATGACTGATTGCAGTCCAGCAGCAACCCCCCTTGCACAGAACCACGAGATTTGTCCAGACAAAAGTGGAGTAAAAGTGGACGAGACACTCTACCGGTCAATCATCGGATCTTTGATGTATCTCACAGCTTCCCGACCTGACATCATGTACCCGACATGTCTCTGTGCCAGATATCAGTCGAGCCCGAAGCAGTCACACCTGACGATTGTCAAACGTATCTTACGGTATTTGAAAGGCTTCCCAAGCATCGGCTTGTGGTATCCTCGCTCGGGTGACTTCTCCTTATCAGGTTTCGCTGACTCTGACTTTGGAAGCTGCAAGCAGAATGCAAAGTCCACCACTGCTGGGTGTCAGTTCTTCGAAACTTGACTCGTTACCTGGCAGTGCAAGAAACAAACCGCAGTGGCGCTTTCTACGTGTGAGGCTGAATACGTTTCAGCCTCTAGCTGCTGTTCGCAGATCCTTTGGATCCAGCAGCAAATGCGCGACTTGGGTTTGCAGTTCTTGGATACGCCGATATATGTGGACAACGAAGCAGCTATAAACATCACTAAAAACCCGGTTCACCATTCTAAAACAAAACATATCGAAATCCGTCACCACTTCATCCGTGATTGTCACGAGAAGAAGTTAATCCGGATTGAGCACATACACACCGATGATCAGAAAGCTGATTTTTATACAAAACTCTTTGACAAAAAGAGATTTTACTATCTTTTAAAATTGAACGGGATGAAAAATTCGCGATCTGGGAGGGTAGTAGAATGTGAAGCCGAGGAGGGCGGCGATCAGATGTGAACCATGTCGTGTTGTCAAATTTCTGTATAGTTTGTTTTCTGCTTTTCGATAAAAACAAAAACACAAAAATATGTTTTTCTTTTTAGGGGGAGAAATTCGCAGAAAAATACAAAAACATGATAAAATTACAAAAATCCAAAAACATTAGAAAACTTAACAAAAGAGTTTGTGTATAATAGGGGAAATGATAGTACATCAGTTATACGGACACAGTACGCTAAAGAATTGTAACGTTTAAAATGTATTAAGCAGTCTCGCTAAAGATGTGCCGATAGGTTTTTACAAAATCAGTAGATCAGTTTGGGATATAAACCTAAAATGTGACAACCCGCATAATTACAGGTACTGTCAAAATTAAGTAACTCTAATTATGTGCTTAATGACTGTGCTTGATTAAAACTGACACCTTAAACTGCTTTCTGATTTATGTTATATACATACATGTGCATCCTTTACAAACAGTCTCTCCATTTATTTCATACAGACTCTTAGTGACAAACCTGATGCATAAAGCACAGTTAGCACAGTGAGCAGATAACTCAGACATATGCTGACAATGCCAGCACATAGACAGACACTATATTGAGGCCAATATGGGCCAGGGACAAAGTACTACACAAGTATAGAGTGTAGGGAAGTGAGGACCATAAGACTATGTCACTAGGTGATAGTTTGAGTGCCGGAAAGTGCCTAAGACTCATTTTAAGTACAAAATTCTGCATTTTCAGTAACAATTCAGCTTTTAACACACTCGTATTATATAGAATATTGACTAAATGGTCCTGAACGCTTTCCTAAGTGTTGGAATTAATTTCGTGACAAAAAGATGCACAAAAGACACTATACGGTACAATTAAACGCTTTAGCGGAACGATACGTAACCGAATAACCAGACATTACCCGGGACACCAAAATATTTCCAGAAATATTATTTTATCATTTTACGGTCACAAAAATCCCCATACACTATAAAAACATGGCATACACCCACTATTCTTGATAATACCCTTAATCTTCTAATTAAATACCTATTAGTTACCATAATTTTTACAAATTACCCCCCCCCCCCAACCGAAAAATCTGCCATGATTACTTAAAATATTTTGTTTAGATTTTTGTTCTTGCCATCTTATTTCCCATTGGACCATAGTTGAAGCAATGATGGCTATGGAATTGTAGGATGCATGTTTCCAAGGTAAGTTCATCATATCCTCTAAACCCACACTCAACCTCCCTCCTCCTACCCCTTATTTTCGGCTCCCCCTTTCCCCCCATAATCGAAAATCATCACCACCATCCTTCACTACCTTCATCTTCTTCATACAAGTCTCATTTCAAGCTTTGAAGTTCCTCCATAGAAGTGCAAGTTGAAGAGCTTTCAACAAAGCTTGGTTCAAGCCTTTGTCACTAACATTTCTTCATCATCTTTGCCCTAAGATTGTTACCCTAGCCTTGTGCTAGTTGTAAGTCCCTTCACACTCGTGTTCCATCTTGTTCTTTGTTATGAATACTTAGTAGGAGGATGATAATCATGTAACACAAGAAGATGAACACTAAAAAGTTGAACTTAAAATTCTGCATAAAAACCATATATAAAAAGGTTGTATGAAGTTGAAATCTGGTTGGTTTAGGGTTGGTTAAAGCATGATTGAAGTTTGAACATTTATTCATCGATAAACCATGGTTAGGGTCTTTGTTGATGCGTTTTTAGTAACTTTCATGTTGAAAACAGCAAGCTGATTTGTATTTCCAGCCAATTTCAACAGGCTGTAACTGGACCGTTTTAAATCGAAAAACTGATTTTCTAAAGCCTAAAATGTGTATTTTGGAATAACCGAACAAATGGCACTAGAATCGTAATTTTTCGAGATCGTTTACTATTTTTAAAAGACTGTTTTTGGATTGCAGCTCAAGCTGCATTTTTACTACAGAAAAAGTGTGTTGTTTTCGGAGTCATAACTTGAAACCTGAGTAGAATCAACTCATGGAATTTTTACAGTAGATGGTCACCGTTGTTAGGATGATTCTCCAACTGGAATTTCGTCCATCGGACTTACGGTTAATTTTTAGTGAATTATTCCGTAAACTGCAATCAGAAGGTAACAAATCTGATTGCAGTTGGGTAAACAAATTCCTGTGAAATATTGTTAACGAACTGGACCTTGATATTTTTACAAAATAAATTTTGGAACATATATGACATTCTGTAAAAATTTGAGAATTTTTGGAAAGTTTAACTATTTTATAAAAATCCTTGAAAATAGTCCGGTTTTGAGTAGTGAAGCTGAAATAAAATAAGTAACGTTTTGTATGTCTATACGTCGGTTTGGTTATTGAAAATGAACTATTGGATATGTGTAAAAGAAAATGATATGCTAATTAAGCATGGACACCTCTATTTACAAAGGAGACTCTGGCGAAATTTTCCGAGAATCCGAACACTTAGTAAAATATTCGAGAAATATAGATACGAAATAGTTGCCTAACTATTTTCTAAAGACAATAGTTAAGTTAAAATAATTATTATTATTTTAACAAAATAATACCAAAGTAACGCAACTCAAAACACTAAACTCTAAGCCAAGGCACGGCCCGTTCGTCTAATAGACATTAGTACGTTGTAGGTTGTCGTGTAGCGGACAGAGTTGAGATACGATTCAAGACGCACTACTGTGAGTTCATGTCCCCCTTTTCTCTTAACTGTTTTTAGTTTTATACTTCAGGGGCGAAATACATGTTACAATTAATGCAGATATTTACAGACATTTACAGACTTTTACAGACATTTACAGAATTTTACAGACATTTACAGACATTTATTTATATGGTATGGTTAGCTTAAGGAGGGTTTTATTACGCGATCATGTGAGTGGTGGGCACAACACTTAAGTCCATTAATCCTCATTGTAGGACCACGGGACATGAGTGATAGATCTATTTGGGTGTAGCTAGCCCACACCCATGAGGCCGGGGCGGCCCATAGTGGTGACTATGTCTTCATACCGGAGACAAATTTGCTAGGTTTGAGTCTTCCTGCATCATTCACACATACTATTGGCTTTGCAACCCAATGGTGATCAGTTTTTCCTTATTGCTACATACCAGGGACTATTTTACATACAGACATGCTAAACGGTTTATACACACAGACATATTACAAAGGTTTTTACATACTCACTTACACATGAACTCGCTCAACTTTATGTTGATTTTTCAAATTACATGTATTTCAGGAAATTAAGTATGGATCTGGCGGGCTTTGGAGTTCAAAGTCATGTTAAATATAAAGATGTCATCCATGGTTCTTGGGTTTGGCCAGTGTGTCTTAATCCTGGACGAGACACGTCTTCCAAACTTTGATTTCAACTATTATCTTTTGACGAGTCCTTAGCAAACTTTTACACAATTCATACGGTTTGTAAAACTTGAATTTGAAGTCTACGTTTTAGACAATGTTATTATGTTTTAAACTCATTTTATGGATGACAAATATTTGATTTTATCATATAGTTGTTTGATATGGTTGAATGCAATGATAACAAGTAAGTCACACCATAATCACACTTCCGCAAAAGTCAGGGTATGACAACTTGGTATCAAAGCCTCGATCATAGCGAACTAGGATTTTTTCTCGAGTCTAGACTATGATCACTAGGGCTCTCACGAAAATGTTTTCAAACACTTTTCACATTGCATACACTAAAAGTCCAGATCCAGGGAACAAACATTTTTACAAACAAAAGGCACAACTACACATTCAAAAACTTATATTTATAATTCAGTCTTAGAGACTGAGGGAGGATCAGTCTTAGAGACTGAGGGAGGATCAGTCTTAGAGACTGAGGGAGGATCGGTCTTAGAGACCAGGAATTTGGTCTTAGAGACTAGGGATTAAGGAAATTTGGTCTTAGAGACCAGGGATTAAGGAAATTTGGTCTTAGAGACCAGGGAGTTAGTCTGAGAGACTAGGGAGTTTAGCCTGAGAGACTGGGTAGGATAGTCTTGAGAAGACTAGGATGATTACATGCTTACATTGTCGTTACATACATACTTAATTGGTGTTTATTGATATACGTGCATAGGCGATGACTATTTGCATACGCTAACTGATAGTGATTACTATGGAAATACATACTATGACTACCCTGTACCGATACACATGTCGTCTTGATCAAAAAGCGGGTTATTAGACATTGACAACCCTACGGCCACCGACGCCGATAATGAGACTGCATATGCGCCAGAGACATTTACGTCAGACACTGAGAGTGATCCTGACATGCTGACCAAGGATGAAGACGACTTCCAACCGTCCGCGATGCCAGACTTTGGCGATGAATTACCCTTGCCGATGGCTTCTTTGACGAGAATCTTCCTGTCGTTCTTGATGCGGTCCACGACCATCTAATCATTTGGACACTTCGATGGCGAGCACATCATGGCTCAGATCCTCGACGCTGTACCTCTCGTGGTTATTTTCCCGAGGATCCGTCTATTTGATGAATTGTTTAATGGTGAATTTAATCTGCTTGTTGATGATCCTCCTGTTGACGCCCAGGACAATGGAAGATTAGAGGAGAACATGGTTACTAATTTCGCTTCTTAAGGCCCCTGTTAACAGGCCACCCTCTGATTCTAGCGGATATTCGATTTCAGACTCCCTTGAGTCTGTGACATTTACAGCCTTTTAGACGGCCTGGTCACATCTTTCTACTACTGACACAGACGACGACGCCATTATGACTGCTACACTAACACCTGCTCGAGGCACCACACCGTTACACGACCCAGGGCCTGCTCCTGAGTTAGCTTCTGCACCTTTTGGGACAGCTTGATGTTGCACCTGCTGATCCTGCACCCTTGTTTGATTATGACCCTGCTTCTTTCGGAATACCTGACATTACACCTCTTATATTCGACCCAGTACCTGTGCCTGATGATCTCCTCATCAGTCGAGACATTTGTTCGTGCACCTTCACCGCTGATATCGCTCTTGTGAAGACCGACATCCATTGCGCCAAGATGCCTAACGCTTTCCTTCAAGATATACCCACCTCAGAGTAGAATCCATTCAGCACCCCCACCCCAAGAAGGTACTCCAGGTCAGCACCCGCATAACGATCCCATCGGCTACAGCAACATTTTCTACGACCTCACAGACCGCACCATTTGCTACTTTCAAATCTACAGCACTGGACGAGCCATTTCGACGGTCCCTATAATACTCTATGCTAATTTTAGACCTTCACCATCCCTCACACTATGGAGGCTACACGCGGAAAGAGTGCTCCTGTAACGTCAGCTACAGTTTGAGGATATAAGTCCCAGCATTTTGGAACTTGAACTGACACCATGTCCTCCACCCTGTCTATTGCCAGTATACTTTGATCCTCCACATTCATCACTGTCTCCTTTGGCACACTCACCTGCTGCTACTACACCTACTTGGTTATTAAGGCTCGTTTCTTTACTGTAAAGCAGCAGATCAATTAATTACTTTGACGTATATACAAGCTCGTGGAGGAGTTCACGCCTGTTAACGATTTACTTTTCTTTCCTACTCTACCTCAGTCACAAGTATAATTGATTTCTGGATTTTTGCGGATTGCATTACATTTGGGTAAAGACACTAATGATAAGCCGGGATTGTGGAGACTTTTTAAGGCCACTTCAGACTATGTGATTTTGAGACACTAATAAACTTGTTGGACAAGGGTAGGGTGACCCTGTGTCCCCCTTGATGTGATACATTTTGAAAAAAAAACGATACCATTGTGATCGGAGAGTAATGGGAGCCCAATCATTATTAAACATGCGACAATATTTTATGACCAAAACCCAATGAAAGTTCAGTCACTAGGCCTTCGCTAAGCACGTTGTTGATCTATATGTGTGTACTATAATTATAATACTACGTGCTTGCTTGCTATACTCTCATTAAACATAATTCCATTTACTTGCATATACTATGAGTATGTTGTTGCTTGAGGAGTTGATATGATTACGTGCGAATACATGATCTCCAAACAACTATTTACATTCCCTGAACAGACGAGACCTAACTAACTCATACTTCTTCCTAGAAGATGTCTCATCAAGAGATCACCCGACTGACCGAGGCAGAATGGCAAGCACACGCCTCACGAGTCATAACTCGGCCCGAGGTTCTTCGCTACAAACACGGCGAAGGTGCCTCAAGGAATGACCCACCTAATGGCTGTACCTACAAACAGTTTCTAGACTGCAAACCCTTGAGCTACGGTGGCACTAGGGGTGCCATAGCTTTTATGAAATGGGTTGAGAATGTGGATGCGGTGGTGCGAATGAGCGGTTGCACGCTAGAGCAACAAGTCCCATATGTTTCCGGATTGCTGCAAGATGAAGCTCTGTTATGGTGGAATCTTCGGGTTCGAATAATGGCCGAGACTGCAGCATATGCGTTAACGTGGAATGAGCTAAGGGAAATGATGCGTAAGGAGTATTGCTCGCAGATGGAGATCCAGAAGCTGGAATTCAAACTTTGGAAGCTAAAGATGGAAGGTCCAAATGTGGTGGAGCACGTGTAGAAACTTCATGATTTGTCGCGAGTCGTTCCGTACCTGGTGGAACCAGAATTGAAAAGAATGGAGCAATCCGTGTGGGAACTTGCGCCTCAAGCCCTAAGCTTAATAACAGCATCAACGCCACCACCAACTAGTGTCGCAAGTATAATGGGTTTGGTGCTTGCTAAGGAAGCACTTAGATTGGAAGGGCTTTCAACCCCCGACGGGAAGGAGGAAACTCCGAAAGAGTCATCCGGAAAGAACAAGAGAAAACTCGCAAATTTCAAGAAGGTTATTCGGGTGAGTGAAAAGAAGAAGGCCAAAAAGGGAGAAGACTACATGGGTATCCTACCTAAGTGCGACAATTGTCTACGTTATCATATCGGGTGATGTAAATACGGAAAATGTGACAACTGTGGCAAGAGAGGGCATCCCAAGGAGACTTGTTGGCAAGGTGCTGAATATGGGAACAGAAGCCTAGATGGTAGCGGAAATCATGGGGGAAACAACGGCACCAACGACTATCAAGGTAGAACAGTGATGAACAAAAAGTGCTCAAGGTTGTTTTAACTGCGGGGACAAAAAGCATTTCAGGAAGTATTGTCCTATCAATAAGCAGGCACAAGAAGGAGTGTTCGACATCGAAACTGGGGAGCACACCAGGAATCCAAGCATGGATATCGGTACGTTCAATATCACTCAATGTTATGCATCTGTGTTGCCAGATACTATTGCAAATTTTCGGTTTCGCAGCTCTAGAGTTCGAGAATGTACTTGATATAGTAGCACGTAAGTTAGATAACTTGCACTCGAGGGAACTAGCTAAGTGAAGCTAGTAGAAGCCAACGTGGTGACTAGAAACAGCAAGATAGAACCCGAAGAGCGTGAATTTACGCTTGATCTACTGCCAGCTGAGTTGGAGAGCTTCGACAAGGTAATTAGGATGGATCAACTGCCGAGTGTTCGAGCGGAGATTGATAACCGCATCACAATGGCAAATGAAGAAACGACCATGGCTCATGAAGCAGGATATGCCCCTACAAAATACCAATTGCGGGGAGGCACAAAAGTTGTTGCGTAAAGGATGTGTTGTTTCCTGGCTCATGTCGGTGACAAGGGAGCCGAAGAACCAAAACTCGAAGATATTCCTGTGATAAGGAAATATCCTGAAGTCTTCCCTGAAGACTTTCCAGAATTATCCCCTCAATGACAAGACGAATCTTCGCATCGATTTGATTCCAGGCGTTGCGCCTGTAGTCGATGCACTTGAGCGACTTACACCTTTGGAGATGCAAGAATTGGCAGGGTAACCTCAGAAGTTGATAAAGAAGGAAGATAACAGACCAAAATTCCCTTTGGGGGTAACCCAAATTCTGCTCATCTAGAAGAAGGACGTAAATTTTCCAATAGGCATCGACTATCAAGAGCCGAACGAGCAAACCCACAAGAGTCAGTAACTCTTGCTGAGAATTAACGAATTTCTTACTTAACTAACTGTGAGGATCCAACTATTATTACACGACTGATTGACGATCAAGTGTCGTTAGCGATGAATTCAGGAAGAAAGTATACCGGGGAAATCGTGGGACGATAACTTGTTTTTAGACGCACACAAGATGGTGTTTCCTACTCAATGCACAAAACCGAGTTACACAGAATATGAAACCTTGAGGATCTAGAAAGCATATGCTTGGGACCCTTGGGAACCCAGGTCCAAACTTGTAGAGGTCACTACTTAGAAACCATACTTGTTAACTCGATCGAACACCATTAACCTGACATACATGCCATTTCAATTAACAAAATAGAAAGTACTTAAATTTCTTTCGTTGAAACCGTCACTTTTGCTTCTAGCGAGTAGATGTTTGCATCTCTACTCCCCTTAATGGTAGTTGCATCACGTTGATTTTCTTCGCTGAGAGCGAACACTCTTTTGCTTCGAATGTTTGGTCGTTTCTCCATTTTAGCAAACACTCATTGTGTCATTACTTGAAAGCTCACATAATACACATGCATCTTTTGCTACGCGTGCGGTTTCATTTCAAGCGCTTCATTTAAACTCGAATATTATGTTGCTAAATCTAACTACTGGGTTGTGATTCAAATGGCCTACATTATTGTAACGGTTGACTCTTTTGCTATCAAGTCAACACACTCTTTTGAAACTTCTTCTTATTTTGAGTTACATTCATGGTTTATTTTTGTAACCATGCTAAGATTTCCCTTATTGGTGCATACGTTTATTGTCGAGTTACGTTGAAACTAAGTTCAATTGCTTGAACTTATCCATTTCGCATATTCGGTTTAAGACGTCATATGATGTATTGGGAGCATCATGTTCAAACATTGTTGCATAGATTCCTTCATTACGAGTCGTAGTAGATTCAGTTGATCTACGACTCCACTAAATCGTTTGATTGACTTCGACACCTTGAGGTGACATTTTCACAGAATTGAGCTTGCGCTAAGTTGGTTTCTCATTCCATACACGGATTTTAATTATTTAATTGCTCTAAACCCGTCTCGTTTATCACAATTAAAGCAGCCTCAACACGGTTGTGTGTTAAGGCAAAGGTACGTAGATTCGTTTCATACCAGTGTACCTCCTAACGATACTTTTACTGTCAATCAAATACCTTGCGGTACTTAATACCTTTCACTTTCGATCAAAAATAGTGGCTCTTTGATATTCCATATTCAATTGGTAACGTTACGACATTGTGTAAATCAAACCTTCGGGTTGTCTTTGTACACTTTCATTTGAGTTCAGACACGGTAAACTTGTTTAGTCATCACCATTATTGGATCTCGTCATTACGACACCCTGTGGTGTCATTATCTTGTGCTAATCATGGTCAACTGTTTCACCCAAAACTACATATACTTTTGTTGACTTGTCATTTAAACATTTCTAATGCAACTACGAATCAAGACCGTGATACACCAAAGTTCGCTTGTATTCCATTCGGTGTACCTACGAAACTTAAGAGTGTCAACACACTAAACATTTCCGTTCATTTAGTCGGGAGATTTACAGATCACTTTACTACTACTTTTGGGTTATTGATTTTGAGTTCATATAGCTGATGCTACGGTTGTGAAAACTCGTTGGCATATTGTGACCGACTATCTAAGTATCCTAATGGACAAGACTCCTCTTTTGTGGAACCCCTGTTAACTGGATTAAACTAGACTATACATCGATACGTCTTGTACCCTCGACACCAAATGATAAAAACACATACCTTTTAACCATTGGATTCGTAGTGTTATATATATATATTCTTGGACTCACTTAATGTGAATAAGGTTTGATTTGATTTGGTAATTATCTACCTCGGTACTATTCATATACATACATGCCTAACGAAACACTAAGGAATTAAGGTAGTACAAATTTCGAGGACGAATTTTTTTTAACGGGGGGAGAATATGACAACCCGCATAATTACAGGTACTGTACAAATTAATTAACTCTAATTATGTGCTTAATGACTGTGCTTGATTAAAACTGACACCTTAAACTACTTACTGATTTATGTTATATACATACATGTGCATCCTTTACAAACAGTCACTCCATTTATTTCATACAGACTCTTAGTGAGAAACCTGATGCACAAAGCACAGTTAGCACAGTGAGCGGATAACTCAGACATATGCTGACAATGCCAGCACATAGACAGACACTATATTGAGGCCAATATGGGCCAGGGACAAAGTACTAAACAAGTATAGAGTGTAGGGAAGTGAGGACCATAAGACTATGTCACTAGGTGATAGTTTGAGTGCCGGAAAGTGCCTAAGACTCATTTTAAGTACAAAATTCTGCATTTTTAGTAACAATTCAGCTTTTAACACACTTGTATTATACAGAATATTGACTAAATGGTCCTGAACGCTTTCCTAAGTGTTGGAATTAATTTCGTTACAAAAAGATGCACAAAAGACACTATACGGTACAATTAAACGCTTTAGCGGAACGATACGTAACCGAACAACCAGACATTACCCGGGACACCAAAATATTTCCAAAAATACTATTTTATCATTTTACGGTTACAAAAATCCCCATACACTATAGAAACATGGCATACACCCACTATTCTTGATAATACCCTTAACCTTCTAATTAAATACCTATTAGTTACCAAAATTTTTACAAATTACCCCCCCCCCCCCAACCGAAAAATCTGCCATGATTACTTAAAATATTTTGTTTAGATTTTTGTTCTTGCCATCTTATTTCCCATTGGACCATAGTTGAAGCAATGATGGCTATGGAATTGTAGGATGCATGTTTCCAAGGTAAGTTCATCATATCCTCTAAACCCACACTCAACCTCCCTCCTCCTACCCCTTATTTTCGGCTCCCCCTTCCCCCCCATAACCGAAAATCATCACCACCATCCTTCACTACCTTCATCTTCTTCATACAAGTCTCATTTCAAGCTTTGAAGTTCCTCCATAGAAGTGCAAGTTGAAGAGCTTTCAAGGAAGCTTGGTTCAAGCCTTTGTCACTAACATTTCTTCATCATCTTTGCCCTAAGATTGTTACCCCAGCCTTGTGCAAGTTGTAAGTCCCTTCACACTCTTGTTCCATCTTGTTCTTTGTTATGAATACTTAGTAGGAGGATGATAATCATGTAACATAAGAAGATGAACACTAAAAAGTTGAACTTAAAATTCTGCATAAAAACCATATATAAAAAG
Source organism: Helianthus tuberosus (assembly GCA_030545235.1). NCBI lineage: Eukaryota > Viridiplantae > Streptophyta > Magnoliopsida > Asterales > Asteraceae > Helianthus > Helianthus tuberosus. Next base: position 815,955 of record JARYGA010036071.1, read on the forward strand.
GTTGTATGAAGTTGAAATCTGGTTGGTTTAGGGTTGGTTAAAGCATGATTGAAGTTTGAACATTTATTAATCGATAAACCATGGTTAGGGTCTTTGTTGATGCGTTTTTAGTAACTTTCATGTTGAAAACAGCAAGCTGATTTGTATTTCCAGCCAACTTCAACAGGCTGTAACTGGACCGTTTTAAATCAAAAAACTGATTTTCTAAAGCCTAAATTGTGTATTTTGGAATAACCGAACAAATGGCTCTGGAATCGTAATTTTTCGAGGTCGTTTACTATTTTTAAAAGACTGTTTTTGGACAGCAGCTCAAGTTGCATTTTTACTACAGAAAAAGTGAGTTGTTTTCGGAGTCATAACTTGAAACCTGAGTAGAATCTACTCATGGAATTTTTACAGTAGATGGTCACCGTTGTCAGGATGATTCTCCAACTAGAATTTCGTTCATCGGACTTACGGTTAATTTTTAGTGAATTATTCCGTAAACTGCAATTGGAAGGTAACAAATCTGATTGCAGTTGGGTAAACAAATTCCTGTGAAATATTGTTAACGAACTGGACCTTGATATTTTTACACAATAAATTTTGGAACATATATGACATTCTGTAAAAATTTGAGAATTTTTGGAAAAGATTAACTATTTTATAAAAATCCTCGAAAACAGTCCGGTTTTGAGTAGTGAAGCTGAAATAAAATAAGTAACGTTTTGTATGTCTATACCTCGGTTTGGTTATTGAAAATGAACTATTGGATATGTGTAAAAGAAAATGATATAGTAATTAAGCATGGACACCTCTATTTACAAAGGAGACTCTGGCAAAATTTTCCGAGAATCCGAACACTTAGTAAAATATTCGAGAAATATAGATACGAAATAGTTGCCTAACTATTTTCTAAAGACAATAGTTAAGTTAAAATAATTATTATTATTTTAACAAAATAATACCAAAGTAACGCAACTCAAAACACTAAACTCTAAGCCAAGGCACGGCCCGTTCGTCTAATAGACATTAGTACGTTGTAGGTTGTCGTGTAGCGGACAGAGTTGAGATACGATTCAAGACGCACTACTGTGAGTTCATGTCCCCCTTTTCTCTTAACTGTTTTCAGTTTTATACTTCGGGGGTGAAATACATGTTACAATTATTACAGACATTTACAGACTTTTACAGACATTTACAGACTTTTACAGACATTTACAGACATTTATTTATATGGTATGGTTAGCTTAAGGAGGGTTTTATTACGCGATCATGTGAGTGGTGGGCACAACACTTAAGGCCATTAATCCTCATTGTAGGACCACGGGACATGAGTGATAGATCTATTTGGGTGTAGCTAGCCCACACCCATGAGGCCGGGGCTGCCCATAGTGGTGACTATGTCTTCATACCGGAGACAAATTTGCTAGGTTTGAGTCTTCCTGCATCATTCACACATACTATTGGCTTTGCAACCCAATGGTGATCAGTTTTTCCTTATTGCTACATACCAGGGACTATTTTACATACAGACATGCTAAACGGTTTATACACACAGACATATTACAAAGGTTTTTACATACTCACTTACACATGAACTCGCTCAACTTTATGTTGATTTTTCAAATTACATGTATTTCAGGAAATTAAGTATGGATCTGGCGGGCGTTGGAGTTCCAAGTCATGTTAAGTATAAAGATGTCATCCATGGTTCTTGGGTTTGGCCAGTGTGTCTTAATCCTGGACGAGACACGTCTTCCAAACTTTGATTTCAACTATTATCTTTTGACGAGTCCTTAGCGAACTTTTACACAATTCATACGGTTTGTAAAACTTGAATTTGAAGTCTACGTTTTAGACAATGTTATTATGTTTTAAACTCATTTTATGGATGACAAATCTTTGATTTTATCATATAGTTGTTTGATATGGTTGAATGCAATGATAACAAGTAAGTCACACCATAATCACGCTTCCGCAAAAGTCAGGGTGTGACATAAAATGTACTTGCTTTTTTGTGGGCAACACCTCCAGGATATATGGGTAACCCCCGAAATCTCGTTTGAAAGGTCCCTTATTCTGAGATACTAGGTCTTTATGCTTAGTAATATCTGGGGTATTATCCCTGGATTTCTGCTGTATGGAAATACTGACCTAGTCCCCGGATAATGCTTTACGCAATGCTTTACTTGTAACTCCTCCCCTCAGCATAAAAAATGATGACACATTGAAAAATGTTAATCATGTGCTGTTGTAAAAAAAAAGATTCTCTAAAGGGAACCCACCGTAAAGTCGAAGCCGTCATCTCTCTGCGTATACGGAAGTATCGACCTGAGCTCTCACGGCCCTCGTAATTCACCCCATTACAGATATTATCTAGGTATACTCACCTGTAAGACTGAATATTGGGATCTGGATACGAGAGTATATACTGAGGTGGGACACATGTAGAGGTTTAAGTCTTAAGACATTAATTCCGTATCCCGAACAGATTGAAAGTTCTGTGAAAATTTAAAAGGATCATTATATCGGTAATCTACGCGAATTGTTTAAGGCTTGGTATGAAATAATAGCTTAACGATGCTTGTGTCTTGTCAAAAGCTGATATGATCCCCTAACACGCTCACAAAAAGATTGTGTGTACATATTTCAGTTTATCCTGTTAAAATCCAAAAAGATTTTAATTTTTCATCTTATTTTCGACAACCGATGTCGGGAATTAGACGATCAAAGCTTTGTGCAGATCATGTCTGTTTTGATGAGGGTTGGGTAAGCAGGAGATACTGAACTGTGATTGGTACATGTGTGGCAGATTGTAAATGTGTTTGAAGGTTCAAAATGTTTGAAAGTTCATTAATTTGAACTGTTTTTCAGTCTTGAAAGGTCAGCATACTTCATAATCCGGTCAACCAAGGTCATTAACTTGGACTTGGTAGGCTAAACAGTTGACCAAGGTCATTAACATGGACTTGGTTAACTGGGTGTGTCGGTGATCAATCAGAAAAGGTTAAAATGTTAAAATTTTGAAAATAATTTTCTGATTTCGCTCTAAAATACAAGTTTTACATTAAAAAGCTGATTTCGCTCCTGGATGCTTCATATTCTGATTCCGCTCGTAGCTTCAAAGCTGATTTCGCTCGAGAGAACTTTATGACCATTTCGAGCGGAATCAGACTAACTATAAAAGCCACCTGATTCCGCTCCTACCATCACTTGTTTGATTTCGCCCCAAAGTATTCTCTCTCAGCGATCAAGAGCGAAACCCCATTTTCTTTGTGTTCTAAACGAATTGCTGCTCAGATTTTGTTAGATCTTGTGATTATAGTTGGTTAACTCAACTACAATCATGGGCAAGGTAGATTTGAGTCTCAATTTGTTCGATATGATGCATATTTTGAACTGTCGGCGATTGTTGATGAACAAAACCTAGATTTAGGGTCTTAAACTGTTAAATATAAACAATAGATCATATGTATGTTGTCGTTTTGAAGTGTAGATCATGTATTTGTGTGTAAATTGTTACAGATCTGAACAAATTGCATGTTTGACGATGAGTGAGTGTTGTAGACTTAGATCTAGGGCATGTTTAGGGTTAAAATCGAAATCAAAACATAACCCAAGTGTCGGAATTAACAGATTAATATGTTAACCATTTCAATTTCTTGATCTGTTGAGTTTTGAATGGTGTAATTTTGATTCCGCTTGTAATTGAAAAAGAAAGCTAATTCCGCCCCAAAGATGATGTTGAGATTTCGCTCCTATATGACTATTTTGATTCCGCTTCTATGAGTAACATTTGATTTCGCTTCTAAGTGAACAACCTGTTTCCGCTCCTATAGTACTTTGTGATTCCGCTTCTAGTGCACTTCTTGATTCCGCTTCTATGTGTTTAACTGATTTCGCTTCTGGTGTCATGTGATTTCGCCCCAAACTTTCTTGGGTGATTTCGCCTGAAATGCTTAGTCATTTCATGTGATTTCGCTTGTTGGTGAAATTTTTCTAAGTGTGGACTCATTGTGTCTTTGTTTTGATGTACAGGGTTCAAACGTGATATTTGACCCACTTCACAACAGTTGTTATGACTTGAATGTGAAGAAAAATAGAGAATTGGCTAAGTTCAGCAGTATTTTGGAGTTCATGGGTCGTATACCAATGCAAAAGGCTTTGACTGATCAACGTCCATTGTACAAGTCACATATTAAACGATTCTGGAAGCATTCAAAGTATGATGAAGCAAACAAAGCTATTCATTCAATTGTGAAGGTGCATAATGAAAAGAAGGAAATTGTGATTACTAAGGCGCTTGTTCGTGAGGTTGTGAATTTTCCGGATGATGCAGATTCGCCAACAAAGTTTCCAGAACGGATGGTAAAGGGTTGTATGCTCAGGATGGGATACCAGGGTGCTCTAAATGTTGGAAATTATTTGAAGTCAAAATTCCAGAAACCTTACAAGTTTATTGTTCATTGTGTATTAATGTCACTAAGTAATACCAAGGGAGGATACGATGCTATGCGTTACTACTAGATGAACATGGTCACTGCATTGGTGTTGAACAAGAAATATAATTTCTCGCACATTGTCTTTCATTATATGGCAGAGAATATTACTACAAAGAGTTGAACTTGGACTTATCCAAGATTTGTGCAGATGCTGATCAATGATGCATATCCAGAGATTGAACGTGATTTAAAGAATGATTTGTTAGTGTAGTCACACATGAGCAACGATTCTCTCAAGCAGCTTGCTAGATATCACCCAAACCATCCAGAACCAAAGACAGGTGCTGAATTCTTCAGATATATCAAAGACGTGAACTACATTGATCCTGATCCAGTTAATCACCAAAACTGGAGAAATGAAGAAGAGATGAAGGAAGCAGCCTATGCTGATGAGCTAAATGCTCTTGTGGAGTTCAAAACCACACGTAATGACTGGTTTGTCAAAGAACCAAGGAAGAGAGGAAAGAAGGTTACCCCTAAATCACAGGAGGGTGAGGGGTCATCGTCTCAGCCAAAGAAAAAGCAAAACAAGTGGCAAAGACATTGCTGGTTAATGAACCTGAAGTTGAAGAACCGGCTGTGAATGTTGAGGAAAATCCATATGCTGGTATTGAAGAAGTGATTTTAGATCTTGGTGATTTAGAGGTAGAGCAAGCAACTAGCAAAGAAGGTCAGAAAGAGAAAGTTATTGATGATATCGAAGGTGATGATGTTGATAAAGATACTACAAGTTCTTCGAGTTCTTCAGAAGATGAAGTAGATGAAGCTGAACATTTAAGAAGAATTCAAGCAGAGAAAGAGAAAGATAAATTGTTGAGAAAGAGGAAGATGCAAGAAAAAGAAGATGCTCCATATGTGCCATCTCCACAACACGTTTCTGGATCTCAAACACCTCCTTCGGGTGGGAGAAAGAAAGCAGGGGCTAGGAAAATAATTGTATCTCCAAAGATAAAGAAAGCCACTCCGAAGATCTCAAGGCCAAAGATTATACTGAAGAAGAAACCAACCAAAGAACCAACACCACCACCTGAACCTACACCACACCAATCACCAATTCAATCACCACCACATCAATCACCTCCACGACAACCAACACCCCAAAGACAGCCTTCACCACCAAAACAACCAACACCACCCAGACAACCATCACCAATACATCTTTCACCACTACATCTCTCACCACCACAACAACAAACCTTATTCACATCTCAAGAAATCATTAAAACACTGTTAGTGCATTAATGTCTATCGCGTCCGTCAATCCATTTCGTAGCCGAAACTGAAGAAATCTAGGCTTTTATTGTAATATTTAGATAGAATTAGCAAGGTGGCATTTTGGTAATTAATGAGAAATCTCATTAATTCCAAGGCCTATAAATAGGAGAGTTATGACATAAGTTGTAAGACTTTTGCTCATTTGGTGATTTAGGAGATTCAAGTCTAGAGAGAGAAAGTACTCTCTACGTGATTCTTGTATTGTACACGTTATATCTTTCAATAGATTCACGGTTCTAGTACGTTATTATGTGTTCGGTCATGCACGTTCACGGATTCCGCACGTCGAACGTTCGTTACGCAATCGTACGGCATAAAAACCGGTCCTACAAGTGGTATCAGAGCTAGGAGCTCGATTGCACTGATCAAACACATTGTTTCGTACCAGATTACAGCGTTTTCAGATCTGAATTTCATCTAATTCTTCATCTTTATCACTTTTGTCACGGTTTTCACTGAAAAACATCAAATTGAACGGGTTTTTAAAGTCCGAATCGGCTAATTTTTTGATATGTTGTGCGAAAACACCTGATCTATGTACCCTACCAACTTTCAGATCCAAACTCCTAGCCGTTTAGGAGAAATTGAAGGTTTTCGGTCTGATTTCGCGTTAAACATCTGATTTCGCTTGAAACATCTTAATTTTGCTCGAAAAATCCTTTTTAATTTCACTCCTAAACAGTTAAATCCTGATTTTGCTCGAAATTTAAGGTCTGATTCCGCTCGTGTGTACCAAACAAGAGATTTCGCTCCAAGATTTATTTTTGATTTCGCTTCAACCGATTTAATTCTGATTTCGCTCGTAGTCTATTAATTGATTTCGCTTGAGCAGACATGTGAAATCATAATTGAAGTGTGTCAGGGTGCATCGAATTGATCATGTAGTCAAAGTGTGAATATGATGTCGGTTTAGTGGTATTTTTGTTCAAATCTTGTGATTCATAATTTGAGGCCCAATCATAATTTTGTCACAATTAGCGGCCCAATTATAAGTTGAAATCTGAATTGATTATCGGCCATTCATGTTTTAACCGATGTGTTTTTGTTTGTTGACCAATAGGATTGTAAAGTGAACAATTGATATCGGCCACCATTTAAAGTTGCTTGTGATTTGTTTGTCGGTCATTTAAATGCTTTTAAAACTTATCGGAAATTGAAATTGAATAGATAGGCCCAAAGTAATCATGTGAAGTTCATCGGCTATGTGTATAATATTCATTGAATAAAACAACCATTTTCTCAACCACATTAATGCACATTTATCGGCCAATCAGATTTAATGCACATTTCATGCATACTTGAAGTTGTCGGCTAAGTGGATATGGAGGTCCAATAAAAATTTAGCATTGATCAAAAGTCACGTGATTCTTTAATTGTTTGACAGGCCATTTACTAAGTCTTGTGAATATAACAGTCCATAGTTGTGGCCTTTTCAAAAAGCTTTGAGATTTTAACTTCTCAGTCAAGCTAATTGTCAAATTGCATGTGATGGTCCAATGAGAGAATAATAGAATCTTGCATCACATTAAATTTGTCAGCATTCAAACAAAGTGATCTAGTGGCCCAATCATAGTTGCCGGCCCATGTGTGTTTACTGAAAAGTAAAAAAAGGTCAAATATTAATTGATTGAATTGCGCTGAGATTTACATGTGAGGCCCAATCAGACCAATTGATGCGTGAAGGCCCAATCAGATTTGAGTGAACATTAAGAATGTTGTTGGTTTAGTGGTTTAGGAATAAAATTGAATTGTTGTATCTGACATTATCGGCTTAGTGGACTTAGAAGTCAAATACGTTGATAGGTCCATACAATCGGCTCAATCATATACAAAAATAAGCTGTCCACGTGATTGAAACAGACATAATTACATGTTGCGGCCCAATCAGTTGTGATAAATTGATTTGATAAAAGATAAAAATGTTTCGGCCCAATCAGAATTAAAATTAATTAGATAAAATGGTTGTCGGCGAACATTGAGATTTGAGGCCCAATCATAGGTTGATATAACAAGTTGTTGTCGGCTTGTTAACATTTGTTTTGTTCTAAAAAATTGATCCAATCAGATTAATTGTATCAGATCGTTAAATCATTGGAGTGATTTTGTTGGTCAAATAGAATTTTTGTGATATTGTTGTTCAATTAATAGAGGCCAAATGAAATCGTTTGTGTGTTAAGAAATTGTTGGACAAAATTCATTTCAATCAAAGCCCACTAGGTTGAAAGGCCCAAAATTGCATTTGATCTGATTAATTGTCAATCGGCCCATTGACAGATTTCTAGGAATTGATAGCTCATCAGTTTTGAAGATCCGTTAGGCCCAATTTATTCTAAGCCCATTCAAAGGACGTGTCACATTTGTCCATTTTCCGGATCATTCATATACAGCGATTTCACCCGAACAACTTTGGATCGAATCAGCGAATCTTCGACAACAAGTCTTAGATTCATTTCACACACTCACTTTTACGCATTCAGTTCGTTTAAAACTGATAGTTTGTTTGATTGTTTGTTTGCATGTGATCTGAGGTGATTAGTGAAGCATCGGATACTTGCCTGAGCGAATTCCTACTCGATCCACTGTTGCCTGATCTTTGCTACTCAATCGGATAGTCATTTGTTTGTGTGAAATTTTGTATTGTTTGAAAATTTTTTGTTGTGAATTTTTCATTACCAAAGCATGAGTTCTGAGATTTATATTGCAATGAACAAATTTGATAATTTTACAGGTATTAAGGGAGAGTCTACAAAGAATATCATTGAGAGGTATAGCCATCTGGTTCGTTCAATGACGAAAATTGGTATAACCAAAAGACCGAATGGGTTGAGAAATTTGTCAGTGCTTTACCTAAAGAAGAATAGGGAAAATATATCTTGAATTTGAAGAAATCCGGAGAATTTTCTCAGCTGACGGTTTGTGAACTCATTGAAAAGATTGAAGAACAGATGATGATCAATGCTGAAAATAAGAAAAGCCAAAATGATGACCACAGGGGAAAGGAACAGATTGAGATGAAAGATGATGATAAACAGATTGTGGGTTTGAAGGAAACTTGTGAGAAGCTGAAGTCCAAAAATGTTAAACTGTTAAGAGATTTGAACAGTTTAACATTGGAAAACAAGAAATTGAAAGAAAGTGCAAAAATCTTTGAAGATAAAATCAAAATTTTTGAAAATGAAAAATTAAAAATGGTAAAAGAAATTCAAAGTCAAATAAAAATTCTGGAAGATGGGAGAAATGTTTTTAGTCAAAATAACATCAAAAAGCAAAAAATGATAAATTCCCATCTTCAGAAAATTCTTAGACTTGAAAAAGAAGGTGAATGTGCTCGAAAGAAAATCAAGGAGTTAGAAGAAAAAAATTTTGAAAGCAAAGAGAAATCTTCAGAAAATGAAGATTTCTGGATAAAGCTTGAAAACAAAAATTTAAAAGCAAATGAAGCAAAATTTCAAAAACAGTTTAAAAATTTTAGAAAATGAAAAATCAATTTTTGAGAAAAACAGAATTGTGAATGAAAAGGCAATCAATTCTTATCTTGAGAAAATCTCTCAGCTTGAAAAAGAAGCTGAGAATTCAAGGAACAAAATTGAAGAACTTGAAAAGAAATTGAAAGGTTTTGTGACTTCATCATCATTACCAAATCTTGTATGTCCAAAATCGATCAATTCAGTTCCAATAAGTGATGGTGTCACAAATTTTGACAAAGTCAAAATTGAAGATTGTGATGAGAAATCTGATGATGAAAATGAAAAAATTGAAAAACAAAAATTGTTTTTGAAATTAAAAGAAAAATTTCAGAAAACTGTTCTACAATCGACTGAAAAGGGAGAATGCTCTAAGCAAAAACCTTTGAAGAAGAAAGTGGAACAGAAACAAAAAGATAAAAATTTGAAAAATGTACAAAAAGAAAATAACAGCTCATCAGATCGATCATCCAATCAAAATCAAAAATTACAAAAAGTAAAAAATGATAATTCAAAAATTGTTGGCAATAAGTGGTGCAGGTCGGACCATAGTGCTCAAAAGTCAAATCCAGCAATCAAGAGGAAAAAGGAGTATCACCAAGCCAAACAGTGTTTTGATTTGAGCATTTGGGCTGAAAATGGTGATTGGTACGATAACAGAGTGTGTTACCGATGCGGTTATCAAGGACACATTGCTGTTAATTGCCAGAGTTGGAATTTTGAGATGAGAAGATGCTTTAACTGCAACATCATAGGTCACATTGCTAGAGATAGCTCAATGAGATCAATGAGAAGATCGAGAGCTGAATCTTAGAAGCAGATAAAAAAGAAACCAGTGAATGTCAAGCCCAAAGAACAGAAGGTTCAAGAACCTAAGGTTCTAGAAAAGAAAGTGAAGCTTTCTCAGGGGCAGAAAGACAGACTGAGGAAAAAGAGGAAGAAAGCGAGAGAGTATCTGGAGAAGATTTTGTCCTCGGATACAACTGGAAAATCAGAAAACAGTTCTGATAAATCATTTTGCTCTTCAAAGAATGATAATTCAAGCAAAAAGAATTCATCAGATACGAATCTGAGGACAGAAGAGAGGGTAAAGAAAGTTACTGGCGATGAATCTGTTTCTTTGGAAACAAAGGAGCCACATGTCGGCGATGAATCTGACTCATCAAAGTCAGACAAGCAACATTCAGGCAATGAATCTGGTGTGGTAAAGCCAGAAAATCCATGTGTTGAGGTAAAAGTAGAGAATTCTGGTTTAACAATGGGTGATGCAAACTTTCCACCATTGTTGAACAAGAATTCGAAATCACCCAAGGACCGTCAGGCTTGGGTGAATCTGTTTAAATAGAAAACCTGACTTGCCGGAGTTCCCAGGTTGGTAAGCGTGGAACATGAATCGGCACATTTCTTAAAACAATGTGATGATAAAACCCTGTGTTTGTAAAATGGCACACAAAACTAATTTTCCGAAAAAACCATTTTGATTAAAACAAACTTAAGTGTTTTGAAATCATAATGGGAAAATAGTTTGTTGTTAGGGGGAGTTCTGATTGCTTACGCCAAGTGGATGGAGAATTGAAGCAATTCTCATCAAGTTGTCATTTTACTGTGTACAGTTTACTGCTTTGTTTGTCAAATTTTCCTAGAAAATCAAAATTGAAACATATTTTGATCTTAGGGGGAGAAAAAAAAATTAGAAAATTTGAAAAGGTAAAAAACATTGAAAAATAAAAAATGAGTTTTGTTGTGAATAAGAGGAAATGATAGTAAATCAGTGGACTATCACAGCATGCTAAAGATATGAAATGTCAAATGTGATAAACGATCTCACTAAAGATGTGACGATAGGCTCAGCTAGACTAGTAGATTTGCGATAACGATACAAACATAAATGAAAAAGCCTAGTTCTAGTGGGAAACATGATTGAAAGCATAGTACTTAGTTTTGTCTTTCATGATTGTGTGCCTACTCGGTAATCGCTGATTGTCGAAAGACATAAAACTGGTTAAGTTTGTGAACTTTCACTACTTTGCTGAAAAGTCACTATGATTGTGCATTTCATTTTGCAAAGATTTAAACTTGTTTGATTTCTTTATTTTGTTTAAGCATTGGACATCCTCTGCGTATACGTGAGTATCGACCTGGATGTTATTGCCTAAACGTTCTGCTTTATTTTCTTTGGTGTTTCGTTTAAGCTTTGGATCACCTCTGCGTATACGGGAGTATCGACCTGGTGGTTAAAGCCTAAATAATTTCAACTTGTTTTTATTTCTTATTTTCTTTAATCATTGGACTTTCTCTGCATATACGGAAGTATCGACCTGATTGTTAATGTTTAAACATTCTGCGTTGTTTTCGCACAAATCACAGTTGATGAAAGTTTAAAGGCATTACTTGAGTCAGTGTATTGCATGATGAAGGGATATGCTGAGATCGTGGGGTCCAAAAGAATTTAGTGCAAAATTAATATACCATAACGTATCGGTAAGCATTTCGAAAGTTTTTAGATTGAGCTTAAGAGGACAACTATATCGTCAATCAACGTGAATCGTTTAGATCTTAAAATGTCTAAAAGCTTAACGGTGCTTGTGATGTGTTTCAAAAACTGATATGATCCTCTTTCACAAACTCACAAAATTATTATCTGTAAATATTTCTTTACTGCTTTTCATTAAAGACAAATATCCAAAAAGATTTTAGTGTGTTTTAGCATGAAATTTTGAAAAAAAAAATCCAAAAAGATTTTCGACAACTGATGTTGAAAAGCTGATATTCAAAATCTCAAAGGCTAAACAAGATGAACAATTGGTTTTGTTAAGATGATGAGAAGTTGGAAGATAATCCTCAAATGTTTAGATGATTCATTAATTTGAATCACAATATTGTGTGTTATATGTTTGAGAATTTTGAGTGAATTCTTTTAGAGTCAAAATTTTTTTTCTTACGAGAGGTTGAGATGTATAGGTTTCTGATTCTATTGCTACGGAAAGCCAGGCGTCGACCCTAAAAGCACGGAAGCTTGACGAAAGGGGGAGCCTGAAGAAAGTGAATACCAAGAGGGAGAGCAACTGAAGCTAAAGACAGATCCACGGGGATTCTGTTCGAAAAAGAGAAAGACAAGACGCTACGAGATTGACTGAGACAATATCCAAGGGGGAGATTGTTAGTGCATTAATGTCTATCACCTCCGTCAATCCATTTCGTAGCCGAAACTGAAGAAATCTAGGCTTTTATTGTAATATTTAGATAGAATTAGCAAGGTGGCATTTTGGTAATTAATGAGAAATCTCATTAATTCCAAGGCCTATAAATAGAAGAGTTATGACATAAGTTGTAAGACTTTTTGCTCATTTGGTGATTTAGGAGATTCAAGTCTAGAGAGAGAAAGTACTCTCTACATGATTCTTGTATTGTACACGTCATATCTTTCAATAGATTCACGGTTCTAGTACGTTCTTGTGTGTTCGGTCACGCACGTTCACGGATTCCGCACGTCGAACGTTCGTTACGCAATCGAACGGTATAAAAACCGGTCCTACAAACACCACCACTAACTCAAATTCATCTAACTCCTGGTTCTTCTCGGCACAAAGGTCTTCATATTCCTCCGGATACTCTTGAAGATATTGGAGATTTTGGCTTTGCAAATGATGAACAAGTAAAGAAGTTAGACAAGAAGATGGATGATGTGTTGGATGAAAACAAAAAGTTAGCTACTGAAAACAAAAAGGTGTGTGATCGTGAAAAGATTCTTGAAATGCGAGTGAAGAGACTGGAGTCTGATAACAAAGAATTACTGAAGAAGATTGACACTGATCAATCAGAGATTGATATCTTGAAAGTGCGAGTTGCTGAATTAGAAGAAGAAAAGGCTCGTAGAGATGAACAAAACAAATACTTCGAGACGAAAAACAAAAAGCTTGAAGCGGCGAAAGCATTTAGAGAGCATGAGTTCTATATGTTAAACAAAGTTGTTGAAAAGATGCTTGGAACGTCAATTGAGCAAAAGTTCGAAGAAATACAAGTTGAAGAACTTAGGGCTAAACGCCAAGCTGAGATTGACGAATAGATGAAAGATAAAGGTAAGGGTACTGAAGGCATTGTAGTAGTTGAGGAAAGATCAATTGTTCCATCTCTTGTTATTGAGAATCCTGTACCATTATCCTCTATTTCTGGAGTTTTAGAAGAGAATGTATCTTTAGAGGATCTTCCTGGTGATGATAATGAAGAAGAGGATGTTGAGGAAGAAGGTGATGATGAGGATGATGATAATGAGAATGATGAAGATGAGGATGATGATGATGAGGATGACGAGGAAGAACGGCAGAAGTGGTTTAAAGATAGTCACGAGAGAAAATTCAAAAGGCCGTTGAAGTATTATCAGAGGGATCGAAGCATTTCACTTGGTGACATATTTAGCTGGGGTTTCCTGCCTCATGTTAATGCATATGCGACCAGAAGGGAGTTTGGAGTGCAGTACTTTGAACGTCTATATGATATACTGTCATTACCATGGTGGGATGTTGCGGAGCTGTCGAAAGTAAGAACTTTAGGGTATCCAGTACGAAAAAATGATGTCGCAATGTGGGGGTACATAAAGTTTGAATTGTTGAAAGATTTTCGACACTGGAAGCCGCATTACCCAAAGAGAGTGCAGAGGGTAGATCCGGTAATAGGGGTTGAAGAAACTATCCTTAATGTTAAAAAGCCGAAGAAAATGAAAAATATACCAGTGCCAAAGATGGAACAGGATTTCTATAAAGGCGTTTTGGGCTGGGTATACAGTTGCATCTCGACTGAGGCTATTATCACTTATCGAGCAGGAAGTGAGATAAGAGTTATACATGTTTATGACCTGATGTGGTTAGTCAATTGTTCGGCCAAGGATATTGAATGTCTATTCATCAACAAGATCCATTTTCAGTCTGAAGATCGTTAGTAAGCTATGCAGTTTCAACAAGTTGTATCTATTTGTTTTCAGAAAGGTATTAATTCTGAAGATAAATGGAACTCTAAATGGTGGAAGCTTGAAGAAAAGGAAAGAAAGAAAGTTGAGCGTGAACACAAGAAGCTGGAAGCAAACAGAGGTAAATGGATGAATATACATGCCAAAGAGGATAAAAGAAAGAAGAAAGAGAATGACAGAGTGAGGAATTTGCTTAGGAGGAAGCCTAAGCAGCATGAAGAAACGTTCAAGTCACTCTGAAGACCCGAAGACAAGACTGAAGACTACGGTTGTATCCAAGGGGGAGTTTGTTGGTGCACGAATGTCTAAAACCTACGTCTTAGTCTTAGTTGAGCATGTATAGGGTCTAGGGGTCAGAAATGATAATTATGTATAGTATAGGGGGTTGTTTGTAAAGTTTGGAATGTAATGTGGTGATTCCGCTCCTAATGACATGGTGTCATTTGGAGCGAAATCACAAGATAGTGATTCCGCCCGAAATGACACTATGTAATTTGGAGCGGAATCAGCCTCCTATATATAATTATGATGTTTTCTCATTTTGTATCTGAATGTCGACCGTGTAGCCGATCTGCTGCCGAATTTTTCTGAGAAATATTAATGAGAAAACGTGTTTAAAGTAATCAGCATTCTGTTTCTACTCCATTCTACTTTGATTCAAGCTGTTTGTGTATTTCCGCTGCATAAACAGTGGTGTTTAGCTCTGATTGACTCATTTGATCGTCAATAACGATCCTACAGAATCCACCTTTAGCACTTTCGCTGCGAGCACTTTATCAGCCATTTTCTTTAGATTCTCTTCAATGAACTCTTTTTTAGTGTTGATTATTGTGACACCTGTGTCACTTCTGTCATCAAACAAATACCAAACCAATGAAATATTGTATTTCATACTTGGGATTTGTATAAATATGTCTATCATTTGCACATATCTATTCTTGTTCAATTTCGAGCTTTAAATCGCTTTCTCGAAGGTTATACGCGATCTGATGCGTAAATATAACCTGTTTAACGCAACAAACACTCCGGAATAGTGAAATAGGCTTCACATACCTTAAATATCCTTTACATAACTTAGAAATAAGTTTTGGAGTGTTTGGTGTGGCGAAATCAAGTTTATTCGCTTATAGGGACTAAATTCGACAAACTGCGAAAGTATGCTAATTTGTACTGTAACAAGTATTCCGGAACTTGATCATAAGCTAAATATTCCCTAAATATCCTTTACATAGCTTAGAAATAGGCTTTGAGGTGTTTGGTGCGCAAAAATATACTTTTTGATCAATAGGGACTAAAAGCGTCAAAAAGTGCATAAGTTTGCATTTTCGCGCATATCTTACGTTCTGAATACATCCGGACATCCAAAAATTTATGTAAGCATTAAAATATTCTATTTTAGTGTTTGGCATGATAAAAATCCATTCGTCGCGCAATTTGGATCGTTTTTGCGTCCATTACGACTTCCGTCGTAAATTACCGAACAACGCAACCGTATGACCAAACGAGCCGACATCCGGGATATTTTGAGCACATTTCAAGTTCCCTATACTTTAACTTCATTTTAGAGCCTTAAAATGAGGTTAACGGGGCTTAAACGTGCCAAAACGCATCAAAAAATCAAGTTTGGAGGTGAAGGGGCCTGTTCTGCCAATTGCTGAAAGTTGCTGCCAGCACACAAGGTCCTTACAGACTGTATGGAAGTGCTTACGGTCCGTAAGCCATCCCCAGACCAGCAAAAACCATTTCCCTTAAACCCAGCAGCTTGCACTTGTTTTCTTTGCTTGTTTTAGCAATCTATGGGTTGGTTTGTGTGCCCATCAAGGTGCCTAATCAGAGTATGACAAGTGTATGGCCTTGATCTTTCCCTCCTTAGCAAGAAACGATCCTAACGGTTCTTGTTTTCCTATATATAACAAGCCATTTTCATTCCCCAACTCACACATTTGCTCTCAAAACCTGCTCTAAGTTGATGCTCTCCATTGTGAGGCTTCATACCTGAGCAATTTGAGTTCACATATTCAAGCTTGGACCCTTTGTAAGCATTCTTTCGTTCTTTTATTGTTATTCAACCGTGAAAGTCAAACAGTGTTTGACTTTCTGCTTTGACCAATCAATGGTCAACACGAAGTTCGTTTGAACTTCGTAACGTGAGCGTAATCACGATGGTTATAGTCCCTAGTAACTATACCTACTGATTACCACGTTGATTAGGTGTAGTGACGAGTCGTAGTTTCAGCCAAAATGCGTGTTCATGCGTATTTTGTAACCAAACTACTCTCGGGTATCAAAACCGTTTGTTTTATATCCAACTTGTTTTCAAACTTTGTTAGACATGTCTTAAACATGTTTAGCTCGTCACTTTTGGATTAGTGCTTATGTAGAGTCGTAAGTCAAGCGGTCTAAACAATCGCTTAGACTTACGAACTAGACCCGTTTGGTCGATCTTTAGAATCCGACCAAACGTGTTTGGTGACCATAGTTGTATAGGGAATAACCTTCCGAGGTTATACCTTATGGTTACTTCGTTTAAGTAGTTGTATGATAGGTAGTTTATATGCCTTAGGAAAATTACCAAAATACCCTTTTTATGCATAATTGATATTTAAGCATATATAACCCAAACTTTTGTTATTTAAATGATTATGCAACATAATTAAACTTATTAGGGAATATAATACTTGTCGTAGGACTAGTTAGGCGGTCCGAACGCGTGTTACGCGAACGACGCGTTAAAGTAGCGTAAGCTACCTAAACGGGTTGTAATAGGTCGTAAGCACTTAGGATAGGTTTCCTTTTAGTATGTAGGCCTTGTTAAACCATATCATATGAGTTCCCACACACTTTTGGTTTACGAGACCTCATCCTATCCGATCTTCCGTTTTAGGTCCGGTTTATTTATGTAGTTACCTATATTAGGTGTCGTTTGATTCCGTGCTCTCTCTAGCTTTTCTTGGTAGTTGTTCAAGACTTCTAAGCACTCTCAAGTGAGTACATAGTCCCCTCTTTTACTGTTTTCAACTGTTTTGGGGTTAAGCATGTGTACCTATCTGTTATTTTCATGATTTCAAAGTATAATTGATTATATATGTTAATACTTATCTTTTTACAAACTGAATGATTATTTATGATTTAAACACTGATTTTTCAAAGATTATAAAATTAATTGTTGGAATAGTACTTATTTTTGTTCACCAGACCTGTTGGTAGTATGATATAGCGCTATAGGATTTGACACCCCATTCCTGTTGTCATGGAATGTCTGAAACCAATTTGTTTCTCCATCCAAATAGGGATTGCCTTTGTGGTATCCCTATAGTCTCAAAGGTGTATTTTGATGCACTAGGTCTGAATGAATTCTTAAATCACATTATTTTTGTATATTAAGTTATACTCCCAAAAGTATAGTTTGATATGCTCTCATATGTGTTATTGTACAAAACCAACATATATATTTTTCTTAATCATTAAAACATAGTTTGATACGTTATTTTCAAAACCATAGCATAGTTTAATATGTTATTTATAAATCCAAAGTATACTTTTAATATACTACTGATAATCATTATTTTTAACAACTAAAGTATATTTAATATACTATTTGTTTTGCAATTGGGTCTTGTTTAGTGTTTAGATAACGAGATAGGTGTAATATGATAAAAACATGGTTGATACGCCGCTGGTACTTCTTATATATAAGTGTTTTCATCACATTACATACCGTGGCATTATTTAGTACACTTGGGCTAATGATTTTGGAACTGAAATATATTTTAATATATTACTTATTCAACTTTCTTAAAACCAAAGTATATTTTTATATATACTTTAAATCTTTTTATCAAAATATTGTTTTTCAAACAATATATTTTTGCAAACTTATTCTACTTACTTGTTTAATTTCCTATGTATTATTATTTTATATCATCTGATTTCTTATAAATGATTTATAAAAGAAAACCTTTTACAAGGATCATGACTACTTTTATTAAAACCTTTTCTTTAAACTCATAAGTCATGAATCCTAATTACAATAAAACCTATGTATCTCACATGCATTTTTATGCTGACGTACCTATTTTTACACATGTTTCAGGTGCTGTTATGTGATGATTGTTGATGCATGCTACACTTAGGATGGACTCGTGCCTTAGCGACTTTAAAATTTGAAAGATAATAGTTGTACTTATTTGATTGTATTGAAACAATGAGTTCATTTATTCAATAAAACGAAATTATTTATTCCATGGTTGTGAAACAATGATTCTGTTACAACACTCCTCGACGTTTCCGCCGCATTTTGTTGTTTTACGTGGTCGGGGTGTGACAGAAAAGTTGGTATCAGAGCCAATGGTTATAGGGAATTAGGTTATTAGTAATGCTTTGACCTAGACTATAACCTTCCTAGGACCCTAACACAAGTTATCTTGTGTTTAGTTTTAAAACGATACCGTCGCCTATCTTTAGGTGACAACCACAATAACAACACAAATTTCTAATCCGCTTTGAAAACTAATCATCTGTTCTAGGATGATTTATTATAAGGTTTTGAATCCTCTAAGTTTTCAAAATCTCATCAAAGTTTGGTCTAAATAATGTGAACACGTGCAAACTGGAAAGGTGGGTGCCAGTACCCTGGGTCTTCTGTCTAAGGCTAGAGTGTTCGTACAAATCCGCAATATCAGACCAGTCACTCTTACCTGGGAACTCTTGGGGTGAGTTTCCACTTATAGGCGAGCATGTCTTCGCGATACATTATATTGACCCATTTACTTTGACTAGTCACCATCTCATTTGTTTGCCTTAGGTAACCAACAAATGATCGCAATTTTATGCATTGTCATTCTGTTTTCATTTCCCTTGTTTCCTCCCACGTCTTCCATTTTTTTCATGATTCCTCTTCATCACAACAACAATGTCCGAACTAGGTGCTGCAATTGCCCAACAATTAGGCGTCGTATTCCAGAAGGCCGTTGATTTAGCTATCACCACGACTCGTCTCTGGGATGAAGCCGTACAAGGGAACCGCTTTTTGGTGCAATCAATGTAACCGTCATTATCCGAATCAGATACCCTGTTTCAAATGTACCCACGGTGGATAATGAGGACATTTGGTTAACATGTGCCGCTTTGCAATCCAAAGCAAAGCTGTTACAAACCCTGCTGCTGCTCAACCTTCAAATTCTGCTTCATATGTCGCCTTGGCATATCTAGTACCTCAACCTCATGAACTTTCTACCTTGTGTATCGACTTAAGCACGTCTAGTGCAAGGTATTGAAACACCTCTCGTTACACAAAATTCCAAAATCCAAAATAGGATCTTTCTATCCTCATAGTTAGATCCTTGTGGATAAAGTATCGCACAAATCGGAGCCCTTAATTGAATTATTCGTATGCCTTAATACGTACATTACGATTCAATAAGAACAAAGCCGAATTCTTAGTAAGATCTTCCTATCTTCATAGTTAGATTCTTATGTTTAAAGTGCCAAATGAAATCCCCGGATTGGATTCCTGGTGTGCTTTAAATATCTGTGACCAAAGATAACAAAGTAAAGATCAAGTTAATTAATTATGTGATTATATGCTTACGTCTTTTCTTATATGTTTTGTGTTTTTATATTGTGACAACTCGAGTTTCCGACTTTCACTTTCGTATTTATTGCACGTTGACTTTGACTGTGAAGTTGTTTGACTTGTTTGGCATGTAACTGTGCACGTTATATTATAATGAAACGCATTGTGATGTTGCATGATTGTGTGTTTGGTTGTGTAACTTGGAACCTGCTGAAAAACTTAAACTGTTAGAAAACTAAACTGTATAGCACATGCAAGGACCCCGACGAATCAACCATGACCTTACTCGACGAAACGGGAAAACTGTTTCGTCACTTTCCAAACTCGACGAAACTGGCTTTTGTTTCGCCATCTGTCTCTCGACGAAACAGCTGATTCGTCGGCCCAGTAACCCGCTGAAGCCCAGTTCGGGCCCAAATCCATTACGTGAGTATATCTCACAAAAATGACTTCATTAGCGAAACTCATCACCAAAAACCGAAACCCTAGAGCTCTCTCTCTGCCAACCGACTGCTGCGCGAAGATCTTGACATTCTTCCTCTTCCAATTCGGTTAGTCTTAAAAATAAACCGGGCCACTCGTTATGCTATGTGTATTGATGATCCATGATTTGCTTGCTAAGTGATCTAGTTATGTTATGCTAGAATTGAGAATCTTGTATTAGGGTTTGTGCATTCGTGAACGAATATTAGATAATTGGAACCGCATGAAGGAATTCGTTGATGTTTAAATGATTTGATTTATATTCCTGTGCATATTGTCGGTATTGAATGTATACGATGTTAGGTCACTGTTTAGACTTGATTGAATGATATTGATCGCGTTCTTCAGATGTTGCACGAGTGTAGATTATAGACATGTTCATGTGATTGATTATTTTGATATATGGTTCCTATATAAAGATCAGTGGTCTTGGTGATGCATGGATAACTGTTTGATCGATAAACAATGATTAGGGTTTACAGTGATAAACGTGTAACTGATATGTCGGCGTAACTGATGCTTGATCACAAAACGGAAGTCACGGCGAAACAGGTGGGCGTTTCGCCAAGGGTAATCGACGAAACAGGATTTCGTTTCGTCAAAGGGACGTGCGACGAATCAACTTGGTTTCGTCGAAGGGAATGCCGACGTAACAAAGTGTGTTTCGTCGACCAACATATAACTTAAATCAATTCTGTTAAAGTTAACTGAGTTAGTTAACTGCTGTTAAGTGATATGTATGACTTGTATGATTCCGAATACGTGCATTGTGCTACTTGGTGATTATTGATTGAGCTCAAACGTGAACAACATGAATATAAACTGATTATACATACGTGCGTACTTTAGGACGTGATTGATTAACTGTGAGCACATACCTTAGCATACCGAGCAAACCAAGGTGAGTTCACACTCTTACCAAGGCATGGGATTCCCGGGGTTGGGAATGGGATTGGATGTTTGACTTGTACATACCTAGTTAATGGAACTTAGTGATATTGTCCTCGGGAGAGGAAGGTGATGGATAAAATACTACTCGACTAGTGATACATATACTTCTCTTCGCACACACGCCGGGATTGGCTGCGATAATAGAACTAAACTTCGCACACATGCCTGGAATGGCTGCGAACTGTACATTAATCTTCGCATACATGCCGGGTGGGCTGCGATAAAAATATACCTAGTCTAGAATACTTGGGAAACTTCCCCTAATTTTCGCATACATGCCTAGAGGGCTGCGATACGAACTAATACGATACATGACTTAATGAACGAACACAAGGCTTGTTATACTATTACGATTACTGAACTATCAACTGTGAACTCGCTCAACTAGTTGTTGACTCTCTGTTACATGCCTTGCAGGACCTTAGGTACTATAGGAGCTTGCACGGGAGGCGCGGTCGTTGTGGGCACGGATTGTGGATGTTTCGATAAACGCTTTTATGACATTTCGTACTTTGCTTATGTTGGGTTTTATTTATACGCTTCCGCTAAACAATGACATGATACTATGTTTTGAACACCTCTCATATTGGTTGGGTTGAATGGCATTTACTTTTACTTATTATTTACATGTTCAATATGATTGGTGGCTTGATCCTGGTCATGTCACGCCTCCAAGCGGTGGTACTCCGCGTGTGGATTTTGGGGGTGTGACAGATTGGTATCAGAGCCATTAGTTATAGAGAACTCGGTTTTAATAAGGGGAAAATGTTTTTATTAAAACCAGACTATAATCAGAACAGTGCTCTCAACGATCCACAACGACGCTTCGCTCCACGTGCAAGACTCAACATCCTAGGTAATATGGTTTATGTTTATTACATGCTTGCTAGATTACATAGAACTTTGCTCAGGGTATGCTTAGGTTAACGTGACAACTATTGCTTGAGAATACTTATGTTCTTACACTCTTCTGTCATCGCATTACTCGCGAACCTTTCTCACTTATGTTGCCTTTGATGTGAAGATCAATGGCCGGACGCATTAACTTTACTCAAGCCAAGTTGACGGCTCTTATCAACGAACAAGTTGCTGCGGCACTTGCAGCTGCACAAGCAGGAGGTATACCATGCGGTCGTAACTCACACTAGGATCTTTAGATCCTACAAATCATACATCAACTCTTGTGTTTAACCTTGTCCTATTCTTATACACAATAGGTCAACACGCCCCACAACCTGTCTGCACTTTCAAGAACTTCATGGACTATCGTCCTGTGACAACTCGAGTTTCCGAGATTCCACTTTCACATTTATTGAACGTTAACTGTTTGTTTAGTTGTTCACTTACACAATTGGTTGCGTTGTAACTGTATAGGTTTTGGTTTGATAAAGTATATTGTGATTGTGCATGGTTATGTGTTATTTAAGAAAGATTTGACAAATACATGAACTTGGTGATGAAACTGTAAATTATATTCTGATGGGTGTATTTTATGTAAAAGATGATACTTAGGGGTGAGTGGAGTTGATTGTGAAACCTTAACAACTCTTAACCCTAATCTTCTTCACTAATCATATCACAAAATCAAGATACGTACTTTCACATCCTTCTCTACAATTCTCTCTACAATCATCTTCTTCATCATTGGCACAAGCTCTCAATCATCACTCTTGATCCCTCTCTTTATCTAGAATCAATCCAAGGTAATCGTTTACTGGTTATTTGTTGATTAATCATTGATTATTTGATTCATGCAAACCCTAGTTCTACATACAATAGTTCTGTGTTTATTGATTGATTCTGAGTATTGTGAAATGGTTATGATTAGTTGTGAAATCACTTGCTGAAAGTTAAGATGCCTGTTATGATAGAATGTTTGATTGTGGATTTGATTACTGCACTGCGAATATGAAATTAGTGTTCTTGATCGTAAAAACGTAACTGTTACATTGAAGTTGAATATTCGCATGATTGATGCCCGACCTTTTAATTGTAGCATGGTCCGAATTTCTGTTAAGCTTATAAGGTCCGACTTTTTGAATGAATGTAAGGTCCGACTTTCTTGAATAATATATGAGGTCCGAACTTCATGTGTTATGTTAGTCCGAATTTTTATATAAACAACAAAGGGTCTCAATTTTTATATAAACAACAAAGGGTCCGAATTTTTATAAACAACAAGGGGTCCGAACTTTATTAAGGAAACAATAGTCCGAACTTTATGTATATGAAGGAGTCCGAGTTTCTTATGTATATGAAGGGGTCCGAATTTTCCAAGCATCCTACTGTCCGAATTTTAAGAGGGGAGTTTGGTCCGATTTTTATTAGAATACATAGGGTCCGAATTTCAATATGCATGTGTTGGTCCGAGTTTTGTTATAAGGGATGTTGTCTGAGTTTTAATGCTTATATGCCTTGTCCGAATTTTAGTAAAGAATGAATGATTGGTCCGAATTTTGTGAGGTGGTGTGTAGTCCGACTTTTGAATGATATAAGGTCCGAATTGTGGTTATGATGCTTGTCCGAATTCCGTAATGCATACATATATGGTCCGAGTTCTTTGTTGATATGCATGATCCGAGCTTTGGTTAATACGTAAGTTCCGAGTTTGATATGAGTTCGTGTGGTCCGAATTTCATGTATGAATAAATGAATAAGTGTCTGAGTTTATTGCAAACATCAGTGTTAAAGCCTACTGTATGTTTCTGTACATTACAACATGCTACTGTATGCTGCTGTATATGACTGTATGATAATGTGTGTATGATCAATCTATGTCACGTTATTCTGTACACGATTATCACACGGAATCACCGTTGTTTGGACATTAAGGAGTTGTAAACCCTAAATGAACGTAAACACTCACATCGAGTTTATGTGCAATGTACCTTAGGTCGTGTGTAACGGACCTAACCATTTATTAACACTAGAAGCAATAACATACCGAGCAAACCAAGGTGAGTTCACACTCTTACCAAGGCATGGGATTCCCGGGGTTGGGAATGGGATTGAAGGAATAGATTTGTACTTACACTGTTACTAGACTATCTACCATCGTCCTCGGATGCGCAGGATACATACGTAAAGCCTACGTATACTTGTACACATCACTTTCCTCAGGTTGCGAAGGACACTTACATAAAACCTACGTAAACTTATACTCACTACTGCCTCGGGTTGTGTCAGGCACTTACGTAAAACCTACGTAAACCCCCGCATACCCCTGTCCTCAGTTGTGAAGGGCACTTACGTAAAACCTACGTAAACTTTGTACGTACTACTGTTCTCGGTAAGAAGAACACTTATGGTTACAAATAGTCTAGTGTATATGCAAACATGGGAAGCCCCCACTAATAGAACATACTATCGGCCTAGTAGAGCCACATGTTACGAAACAAACTTACTATTACAAACTTACTTACTATGAACTCGCTCAACTAGTTGTTGACTCTCTGTTACATGCCTTGCAGGTCGTTAGGTATATATGGAGCTTGCACTGGGAGGCGCGGTCGTTGTGGACAAGGATCGTGAACGCTTCCGCTTAACTTTGTTATTATACTTATGTTTTCGAACACCTTTCATATGGATTGGTTTGGTTTAATTACATTTACTTTTACTATTTACATTGTTCTATATGATTGGTGGCTTGATCCTGGTCAGTCACGCTCCCAAGCGGTGATACTCCGCGTGTGGATTTTGGGGGTGTGACAGATTGGTATCAGAGCCATTGGTTATAGAGAACTTGGTTTTAATATGGGGAAAACATTTTTATTAAAAC
Source organism: Helianthus tuberosus (assembly GCA_030545235.1). NCBI lineage: Eukaryota > Viridiplantae > Streptophyta > Magnoliopsida > Asterales > Asteraceae > Helianthus > Helianthus tuberosus. The sequence continues at coordinate 840,928 of JARYGA010036071.1, forward strand.
CAGACTATAACCAGTACAGTGCTCAACGATCCACAACGACGCCTCGCTCCACGTGCAAGACTCAACATCCTAGGTAATAAGGTTTATGTTTATTGCCTACATGCTAGAATTGCATAGAACTTTGCTCGTGGTATACTTAGATTACATTGCCTACTATTTGTTATTGCTTGAGAACACTTGTGTGCTTACTCTCTTCTGTCATCGCACTATTCGCGAACGCTCTCTCACTTATGTTACATTTGCTATGAAGATCATGGCTGGACGTATTAACTTGACTCAAGCTCAGTTGACGGCTCTCATCAACGAACAAGTTGCTGCGACACTTGCAGCTGCACACGCAGGAGGTATACCCTGCAGTCGTAACTCATACTAGGATCTTTAGATCCTACATTCCTAAATCAACTCTTGTGTTTAACCTTGTCCTATTCTTATACACAATAAGTCAACCCGCTCAGCAACCTGTTTGAACTTTCAAGAACTTCATGGACTGTCGTCCTAACACGTTTAGTGGCACTGAAGGAGCGGTTGGACTTCTCCATTGGTTCGAAAAGCTCGAGTCGGTATTTGAGATGTGTGAATGCCCTGAGGCTCACAGGGTGAAATACGCCACTGGTACTCTTGAAGGAATTGCGCTAACTTGGTGGAACGCGCAAGTTCAGATACTAGGGCTGGCAGCTGCTAACGCCACCCCTTGGAATGATTTCAAAGAGTTGATTAAGAGAGAGTACTGCTCACGATACGACATCCACAAGTTAGAGGTGGAGTTCTTCAATTTGAAAATGACAGGGTCGGAGATCGAGGCATATACCAAACGGTCAAACGAGCTGGCCGTCCTGTGTCCAACTATGGTGGACCCACCTGTCAGTCCTATCGAATTGTATCTTAAAGGGCTGGCACCAGAGATTCAAAGGCACGTGACATCGGCTAACCATAACAACATCCAGGATGTTCAACGTCTAGCTCATCGCCTCACGGATCAGGCAGTGGAACAGAACAAGTTGCCTAAACGTATCAGCGCTACTGCTACCGCTACCACTTCTGCTACTCCTACTACCCCCAGTGACAACAAGAGAAAATGGGAGGGGGATTCCAGCAAAGGTTCAGCTTCAGTTCAGTCTCAGGTGCAGCAGCGAAAGACTGACAACTATCAGAGCCCTAGTCAGCAATCTTCGGGCAGTTACAGGCAAGGTGGATATCGAGGGAACCTCCCAATGTGTAACAACTGTAACAGACACAACAGTGGCCAGTGCAACAAGGGTCGCTGGCAGAGATGCCTCAAGATGGGTCATGAGGCCAAGGATTGTAGGAGCCCGCGGCCTGCGAATCAGAATCAGCAGCAGCAGCAAACACCGCAGAATCAGCAACAGGGCAACAAAGGATGTTTTCATTGTGGCGCTGAAGTTCACTTCAAAAGACACTGCCCTCAGTTAAACCGAAACCAGAACAACAACAAAAACAACAACCAGGGCAATGGGAACAACAACAACGGGGGAAATAACAACAACGGCAATGAGGCTCGGGGTCGTATGTTCGTATTGGGGCAGGGTGATGCCAGGAACGATCCCAACGTAGTTATGGGTAAGTTTCTTCTTGACGACTTTTATGTTACTGTATTGTTTGATTCGGGTGCGGATACAAGTTATGTGTCTCTTAAAGTCAGTCAAATGTTAAAACGTGCACGAACTCCCTTAAACACCAAACATGTCGTAGAGTTAGCTAACGGTAAAAGTCTAGAGGCCACACACATAGTTCAGGGTTGTAATCTTATCCTCGCTGGTTAGACTTTCTCTATCGACCTCATTCCTATAGTTCTGGGTAGTTTCGACATCTTCGTTGGTATGGATTGGTTATCCAAGCAGCAAGCAGAGATCCTATGTAAAGAGAAGATCATTCGTATTCCCCGTTCTGGTCAAGAACCTCTCGAAGTTCAAGGCGACAAGAATGGTGCTGTGGTTGGCATCATCTCCTTCCTGAAGGCTCAGAAATGTTTGCGAAAGGGTCACACTGCTATTTTGGCACTAGTTACTGATGCATCAACGAAAGAGAAAAGAATAGAGGATATCCCAGTTGTACGCGAATTTCCTCAAGTGTTTCCTGAAGATTTACCTGGTCTATCGCCTGATCGCCAGGTCGAATTTCAAATCGAGCTCGCTCCAGGAGCAGCACCCATAGCTCGCGCACCGTATCGTTTAGCTCCAACTGAACTGGAAGAACTGTCAAAGCAACTACAAGAGCTCTTAGATAAGGGCTTTATTCGTCCTAGCTCTTCGCCTTGGGGAGCTCCAGTGTTATTTGTGAAAAAGAAGGACGGTACTTTCAGGATGTGCATTGATTACCTCGAACTGAACAAGGTCACAGTGAAGAACCGCTATCCTCTTCCACGTATTGACGACTTATTCGACCAGTTGCAAGGGTCGAGCTTCTACTCCAAGATTGATCTAAGGTCAGGTTATCATCAGCTGAGAGTCCGGGATGAGGACGTCTCTAAGACAGCATTCAGAACTCGCTATAGCCACTACGAGTTCCTAGTCATGCCATTCGGGCTAACGAACGCGCCTGTAGTCTTCATGGATCTTATGAACAGGGTGTGCAAGCCTTATTTAGACAAGTTTGTGATTTTCTTCATCGACGACATCCTGATCTATTCCAAGAGTCAGGAGGAACACGAGCAGCATTTGCGACTTATCTTGGAACTTCTTCGAAAGGAACAACTGTATGCCAAGTTTTGAAAATGCGACTTCTGGCTTCGTGAAGTCCACTTCCTAGGCCATGTGGTAAACAAGGATGGGATTCATGTTGATCCATCCAAGGTAGATTCGATCAGGAACTGGCCTGCACCGCGTACACCAACGGAAATACGCCATTTCTTGGGTTTGGCGGGTTATTACAGGCGATTTACTAAAGACTTCTCAAAGATTGCACATCCGCTTACTCTACTGACATAGAAGGGTGTCACCTATCGTTGGGGTAATCCCCAGGAAACCGCTTTTCAGCACTTAAAGGATAGACTTTGCAGTGCACCTATCCTCTCATTGCCAGAGGGCACATATGATTTTGTGGTCTATTGCGATGCATCGATACAGGGGCTTGGTTGTGTATTGATGCAGCGGGATAAAGTTATTGCTTATGCTTCGCGCCAACTTAAGATTCACGAGTGTAACTACACGACGCACGATTTAGAGCTGGGAACTGTTGTTTTCGCACTTAAGATATGGCGACATTACCTGTACGGTACCAAGTGCACTATCTACACCGATCACAGGAGTCTCGAGCATATCTTCAAGCAGAAGGAATTGAACATGCGTCAACGACGATGGGTCGAGCTGCTGAATGATTAAGAATGTGCCATCAAGTACCATCCAGGCAAAGCCAATGTTGTGGCTGATGCCCTCAGACGGAAAGATACTACACCTAGGCGTGTACGAGCCTTGCAGCTTACTATACAGTCTAGTCTTCCAGCTCAGATACGAGGTGCTCAGGTGGAAGCATTGAAACCAGAAAATGTCAAGGCTGAAGCTTTACGCGGTTCAAGGCAGCGATTAGAACAAAAGGAAGACGGCACCTACTATGTAACGGGGCGTATTTGGGTCCCACTATATGGCGGTTTACGAGAACTTGTGATGGATGAAGCGCACAAGTCTCGCTACTCGGTACATCCAGGTTTGGATAAGATGTACCACGATCTTAAAACTACGTATTGGTGGCCAAGCATGAAAGCTCTCATCACAACCTATGTCAGCAAATGTTTGACCTGTTCAAGGGTCAAAGTTGAATATCAGAAACCATCAGGCCTACTTCAGCAACCCAAGATACCGCAGTGGAAATGGGAGGAAATTTCCCTGGATTTCGTTACTGGCCTGCCTAGATCCCAGCGTGGGAATGATACTATTTGGGTGATCGTAGACCGACTCACAAAGTCTGCTTATTTCTTGGCTATTAAGGAAACGGATAAGTTCTCTACCTTAGCAGACGTCTACTTGAAAGAAGTTGTTTCGAGGCACGGAGTGCCAACCTCTATTATTTCGGATCGGGATGCACGATTCACTTCAGAACTGTGGCAAGCAATGCACAAATCTTTTGGCTCTCGGTTAGATATGAGCACAGCTTATCACCCTCAGATGGATGGGCAGTCTGAGCGCACTATTTAAACTCTTGAAGACATGCTTCGAGCATGTGTTATCGATTTCGGAAACAGCTGGGAAAAACATCTCCCTTTAGTGGAGTTTTCGTACAATAACAGTTACCACACCAGCATTCAAGCCGCTCCATTCGAGGCATTGTACGGACGTAAATGCCGGTCACCTCTCTGTTGGGCAGAGGTGGGGGATAGTCAAATCACAGGTCCAGAACTTGTAGTTGATGCTACTGAACGAATTGCCCAGATACGACAACGTATGGCGGCTGCTCGCGACCGTCAGAAAAGTTACGCTGATAAGTGCAGGAAACCGCTCGAGTTCCAAGTTGGGGATCGAGTGCTACTCAAAGTCTCACCCTGGAAGGGTGTGGTTCGTTTTGGTAAACGAGGTAAACTCAATCCGCGGTATGTTGGACCATTCGAAATCATTGAGAAAATAGGCAAGGTGGCCTACAAACTGAACCTACCTGCTGAACTCGGGGCAGTTCACAATGTTTTCCACGTGTCAAATCTGAAGAAGTGTCTGTCAGATGAGACCCTCATAGTTCCTTTGAAGGAACTCACTATCGACGAGCGGTTGCAGTTCGTCGAGGAACCAGTTGAAATCACAGACCGGGATGTTAAGGTCCTCAAGCACACTAGAATACCTCTTGTTCGAGTTCGTTGGAACTCCCGTCGTGGCCCAGAGTTCACCTGGGAACGAGAAGACCAAATGAAACTCAAGTATCCACAGTTATTCGAAAACCGTGCAACCACTACTGAGGCTGAAGCTACTACAGAATTTCGGGACGAAATTCCAAATCAACGGGGGGATGATGTGACACACCAGGGAAACCAGTAAACGATACCACTTACCTAGCTTCCTCAGTAACCGCATGCTAAATTTCGGGACGAAATTTCTTTCAAGTTGTGGATAATGTGACAACTCGAGTTTCCGAGATTCCACTTTCGCATTTATTGCACGTTAACTGTTTGTTTAGTTGTTTACTTGCACAATTGGTTGCATTGTAACTGTATACAATTTGGTTTGATAAAGTGTATTGTGATTGTGCATGGTTATGTGTTATTTAAGAAAGATTTGACAAATACATGAACTTGGTGATGAAACTGTAAATTATATTGTGATGGGTGTGTTTTATGTAAAAGATGATACTTAGGGGTTAGTGGAGTAGATTGTGAAACCTTAACAACTCTTAACCCTAATCTTCTTCACTAATCATATCACAAAATCAAGATACGTACTTTCACATCCTTCTCTACAATTCTCACTACAATCATCTTCTTCATCATTGGCACAAGCTCTCAATCATCACTCTTGATCCCTCTCTTTATCTAGAATCAATCCAAGGTAATCGTTTACTGGTTATTTGTTGATTAATCATTGATTATTTGATTCATGCAAACCCTAGTTCTACATACAATAGTTCTGTGTGTATTGATTGATTCTGAGTATTGTGAAATGGTAATGATTAGTTGTGAAATCACTTGCTGAATGTTAAGATGCCTGTTATGATAGAATGTATGATTGTGGATTTGATTACTACACTGCGAATATGAAATTAGGGTTCTTGATCATAAAAACGTAACTGTTACATTGAAGTTGAATATTCGCATGATTGATGCCCGACCTTTTAATTGTAGCATGGTCCGAATTTCTGTTAAGCTTATAAGGTCCAACTTTTTGAATGGATGTAAGGTCCGACTTTCTTGAATAATATATGAGGTCCGAACTTCATGTGTTATGTTAGTCTGAATTTTTATATAAACAACAAAGGGTCCGAATTTTTATATAAACAACAAAGGGTCCGAATTTTTATAAACAACAAGGGGTCTGAACTTTATTAAGGAAACAAGAGTCCGAACTTTATGTATATGAAGGAGTCCGAGTTTCTTATGTATATGAAGGGGTCCGAATTTTCCAAGCATCCTACTGTCCGAATTTTAAGAGGGGAGTTTGGTCCGATTTTATTAGAATACATAGGGTCCGAATTTCAATATGCATGTGTTGGTCCGAGTTTTGTTATAAGGGATGTTGTCTGAGTTTTAATGCTTATATGCCTTGTCCGAATTTTAGTAAAGAATGAATGATTGGTCCGACTTTTGTGAGGTGGTTTGTAGTCCGACTTTTGAATGATATAAGGTCCGAATTGTGGTTATGATGCTTGTCCGAATTTTGTAATGCATACATATATGGTCCGAATTCTTTGTTGATATGCATGATCCGAGCTTTGGTTAATACGTAAGTTCCAAGTTTGATATGAGTTCGTGTGGTCCGAATTTCATGTATGAATAAATGAATAAGTGTCTGAGTTTATTGCAAACATCAGTGTTAAAGCCTACTGTATGTTTCTGTACATTACAACATGCTACTGTATGCTGCTGTATATGACTGTATGATACTGTGTGTATGATAAATCTATGTCACGTTATTCTGTACACGATTATCACATGGAATCACCGTTGTTTGGACATTAAGGAGTTGTAAACCCTAATTGAACGTAAACACTCACATCGAGTTTATGTGCAATGTACCTTAGGTCGTGTGTAACGGACCTAACCATTTATTAACATTAGAAGCAATAACATACCGAGCAAACCAAGGTGAGTTCACACTCTTACCAAGGCATGGGATTCCCGGGGTTGGGAATGGGATTGAAGGAATAGATTTGTACTTACACTGTTACTAGACTATCTACCATCGTCCTCGGATTCGTAGGATACATACGTAAAGCCTACGTATACTTGTACACATCACTGTCCTCAGGTTGCGAAGGACACTTACGTAAAACCTACGTAAACTTATACTCACTACTGCCTCGGGTTGTGTCAGGCACTTACGTAAAACCTACGTAAACCCCCGCGTACCCCTGTCCTCGGTTGTGAAGGGCACTTACGTAAAACCTACGAAAACTTTGTACGTACTACTGTTCTCGGTTAGAAGAACACTTATGGTTACAAATAGTGTAGTGTATATGCAAACATGGGAAGCCCCCACTAATAGAACATACTATCGGCCTAGTAGAGCCACATGTTACGAAACAAACTTACAATTACAAACTTACTTACTATGAACTCGCTCAACTAGTTGTTGACTCTCTGTTACATTCCTTGCAGGTCGTTAGGTATATATGGAGCTTGCACTGGGAGGCGCGGTCGTTGTGGACAAGGATCGTGAATGCTTGACTTAAACTTTATGACATTACATACTTTGATTATGAATGGGCTTTTACTCATACGCTTCCGCTAAACTTTGTTATTATACTTATGTTTTGGAACACCTTTCATTTGGATTGGTTTGGTTTAATTACATTTACTTTTACTATTTACATTGTTCTATATGATTGGTGGCTTGATCCTGGTCAATCACGCTCCCAAGCGGAGATACTCCGCGTGTGGATTTTGGGGGTGTGACACGTCCTAGCACATTCAGTGGCACCGAGGGGGCAGTGGGACTCCTCCATTGGTTCGAAAAGCTCGAGTCGGTATTTGAAATGTGTGAATGCCCTGAGGCTCACAGGGTGAAGTACGCCACTGGTACCCTCGAAGGAATAGCGCTAACTTGGTGGAACGCGCAAGTATAGATCCTAGGGTTGGCAGCTGCTAACGCCACCCCTTGGAACGATTTCAAGGAACTGATCAAGAGGGAATATTGCACACGAGATGACATCCACAAGCTAGAGGTGGAGTTGTATCATCTGAAAATGACGGGGTCGGAAATCGAAGCATATACGAAACGGTCAAACGAACTGGCCATCTTGTGTCCAACTATGGTGGACCCCCCAGTTAAGCGCATTGAGTTGTACCTCAAGGGACTTGCGCCAGAGATCCAGAGCCATGTGACATCGGCTAACCTTAACAACATCCAAGACATCCAGCGTCTTGCTCATCGCCTCACCGATCAAGCAGTCGAACAGAACAGGCTGCCTAAACGCATCAGTGCTACCACTACTGCTGCCACTACTTCTGCTACTCCCAGCGACAACAAGAGAAAATGGGATGGGGATTCCAGCAAGGGATCAGTATCTGTTCAGTCTCAAGCTCAGCAGCGTAAGACAAATGACTACCAGAATCCGAGTCAGCAGTCATCAGGTAGTCAGGGACAGGGTGGATATCGGGGAATTCACCCACTGTGTAACAGATGCAACAGACACCACAGTGGTCAGTGTCGCAAGGGCCGCTGTCAGAGATGTCTCAAGATAGGGCACGAAGCTAAAGATTACAGGAGCTCACGAGCTGCGAATCAGAACCAGCAACCGCAACCACCAGCTCCACAAAACCAGCAACAGCAGCAACAGCGAGGCAACAGGGGATGCTTTCAGTGTGGTGCTGAAGGCCATTTCAAGCGGGATTGCCCCCAGTTAAACCAGAATCGCAACAACAACAATCAAGGCAATGGAAACAACAACGGGGGAAACAATGATGGGAACAACGGCGCTAGGGGTCGTGCTTTTGTGCTGGGTCAGGGTGACGCAAGGAACGATCCCAACGTGGTCATGGGTAAGTTTCTTCTCGACGACTTTTACGTTACTGTTTTGTTTGATTCGGGTGCGGATACCAGTTATATGTCTTTGAAAGTCAGTCAAATGCTCAAACGTACACCCACACTTTTGAACACTAAACATGTTGTAGAGTTAGCTAACGGTAAAAGTCTAGAGGCCACACACATAGTTCAGGGTTGTAATCTTATCCTCGTTGGTCAGACTTTCTCCATCGATCTTATCCCTATAGTTTTGGGTAGTTTCGACATCGTTATTGGGATGGATTGGTTGTCCCAATAGCAAGCAAAAATCTTATGCAAGGAAAAGATAGTTCGCATTCCTCGTTCTGGCAAAGAACCTCTCGAAATTCAAGGCGACAAGAGTGGTGCTGTGGTTGGCATCATCTCCTTCTTGAAGGCTCAGAAATGTTTACGAAAGGGGCACACCGCCATTTTGGCACTTGTTACTGACGCATCAACGAAAGAAAAGAAATTGGTGGATATTCCAGTTGTACGAGATTTTCCTCAAGTGTTTCCTGAAGATTTACCCGGTTTACCGCCTCATCGCCAAGTCGAATTCCAGATCGAGCTTGCTCCGGGAGCAGCACCCATAGCTCGAGCACCATATAGATTAGCTCCAACAGAACTGGAAGAACTGTCAAAGCAGCTACAAGAGCTCTTGGAAAAGGGCTTTATTCATCCAAGCTCTTCGCCTTGGGGAGCCCCAGTGTTATTCGTGAAAAAGAAAGACTGTACTTTTCGCATGTGCATTGATTACCGGGAACTCAACAAAGTGACGATGAAGAACCGCTACCCTCTTCCACGTATTGACGACTTATTCGACCAGTTGCAAGGGTCGAGCTACTACTCCAAGATAGACTTGAGGTCAGGTTACCATCAGCTGAGAGTCCGGGATGAGGACGTCTCCAAAACAGCTTTCAGAACTCGCTACGGCCACTACGAGTTTCTAGTCATGCCATTCGGATTAACAAACGCGCCTGCAGTTTTCATGGATCTTATGAACAGGGTGTGTAAGCCCTACTTAGACAAATTCGTGATTGTTTTCATCGATGACATTCTGATCTACTCCAAGAGTCAGGAGGAACACGAGCGGCACTTATGATTGATTTTGGAAGTCCTTCGAACAGAACAACTGTATGCCAAGTTCTCAAAATGCGACTTCTGGCTTCGGGAAGTCCACTTTCTCGGTCATGTGGTAAACAAGGATGGGATCCATGTCGATCTATCCAAGGTAGATTCGATCAGGAACTGGCCTGCACCGCGTACACCAACGGAAATACGCTAATTCTTGGGTTTGGCGGGTTATTACAGACGGTTTATCAAAGACTTCTCAAAGATTACGCAGCCGCTTACACTGCTGACACAGAAGGGTGTCACCTATCGTTGGGGTAATTCCCAGGAAACCGCTTTTCAGCACTTAAAGGATAGACTATGCAGCACACCTATACTTTCATTGCCAGAGGGCACGGACGATTTTGTGGTCTATTGTGACGCATCGATTCAGGGGCTTGGTTGTGTATTGATGCAACGGGATAAAGTCATTGCTTACGCTTCACGCCAACTTAAAGTTCATGAACAGAACTACACTACGCACGATTTAGAGCTGGGAGCTGTTGTTTTCGCACTTAAGATATGGCGACACTACCTGTACGGTACCAAGTGCACTATCTACACCGATCACAGGAGTCTCGAGCATATCTTCAAGCAGAGGGAATTGAACATGCGACAACGTAGATGGGTCGAGCTACTTAACGATTATGAATGCGCCATCAAGTACCATCCAGGCAAAGCCAATGTTGTGGCTGACGCCCTCAGTCGGAAGGACACTACACCTAAGCGTGTACGAGCATTGCAGCTCACTATCCAATCCAGTCTTCCAGCACAGATACGAGATGCTCAGGTAGAAGCATTGAAACCAGAAAACGTAAGGGCTGAAGCCTTACGTGGCTCAAGGCAGCGATTAGAACAGAAGGAAGACGGTGCCTACTATGTAACAGGGCGTATTTGGGTCCCAATTTATGGCAACTTGCGTGAGCTAGTGATGGATGAAGCTCACAAATCTCGCTACTCGGTACATCCAGGGTCGGATAAAATGTACCACGACATCAGAACAACTTATTGGTGGCCTAGCATGAAAGCCCACATCGCTACCTATGTCAGCAAGTGCTTGACTTGTGCAAGAGTCAAGGCGGAGTATCAGAAACCAGCGGGCCTACTCCAGCAACCCAAGATACCACAATGGAAATGGGAGGAAATTTCCATGGATTTTGTTACAGGCCTACCTAGATCCCAGCATGGGAATGATACCATCTGGGTGATCGTGGATCGACTCACAAAGTCTGCTCATTTCTTGGCTATCAAGGAAACTGATAAGTTCTCCACATTAGCAGACATCTACTTGAGGGAAGTGGTCTCGCGGCACGGGGTGCCCACCTCTATCATTTCGGATCATGATGCACGATTCACATCAGAACTATGGCAAGCAATGCACAAGGCTTTTGGCTCGCGGCTAGACATGAGCACAGCTTATCACCCTCAGACGGATGGACAGTCTGAGCGCACGATTCAAACCCTAGAAGACATGCTTTGGGCATGTGTTATCGATTTCGGCAACAGCTGGGAAAAGCATCCCCCTTTGGTGGAGTTTTCGTATAATAACAGTTATCACACTAGCATACAAGCCGCTCCATTCGAGGCATTGTACGGGCGTAAATGCCGGTCACCTCTTTGTTGGGCAGAGGTGGGTGATAGTCAAATCACAGGTCCAGAACTTATAGTGGACACCATGGAAAAGATCGCACAAATACGGCAACGCATGGCGGCAGCTCGCGACCGTCAGAAAAGCTACGCGGATAAGCATAGGAAACCGTTGGAATTTCAGGTTGGGGACCGAGTTTTACTCAATGTCTCACCCTGGAAGGGTGTGGTTCGTTTTGGCAAGCGAGGCAAACTTAATCCGCGGTATGTCGGACCGTTCGAAATCATTGAAAGAATAGGCAAAGTAGCCTACAAACTGAACCTACCAGCAGAACTCGGGGCAGTTCACAATGTTTTTCACCTGTCGAATTTGAAGAAGTGCCTGTCAGATGAGACCCTCATAGTTCCTTTGAAGGAGCTCACTATCGACGAACAGTTACACTTCGTTGAGGAACCTGTTGAAATCACAGACCGGGATGTTAAGGTCCTCAAGCACACCAGAATACCGCTTGTTCGAGTTCGTTGGAACTCCCATCGTGGCCCAGAGTATACCTGGGAACGAGAAGACCAAATGAAACTCAAGTATCCCCAGTTATTCGAAACCAATGCAACCACTACTGAGGCTGAAGCTACTACAGAATTTTGGGATGAAATTCCAACTCAACGGGGGGATGATGTGACACCCCAGGAAAACAAGTGAACGATACAACTTACCAAGCTTCCTCAGTAACCGCATGCTAAATTTCGGGACGAAATTTCTTTCAAGTTGGGGATAATGTGACAACTTGAGTTTCCGACTTTCACTTTCGTATTTATTGCACGTTGACTTTGACTGTGAAGTTGTTTGACTTGTTTGACTTGTAACTGTGCACGTTATATTATAATGAAACGCATTGTGATGTTGCATGATTGTGTGTTTGGTTGTGTAACTTGGAACCTGCTGAAAAACTTAAACTGTTAGAAAACTAAACTGTATGGCACATGCAAGGACCCCGACGAATCAACCATGACCTTACTCGACGAAACGGGAAAACTGTTTCGTCACTTTCCAAACTCGACGAAACTGGCTTTTGTTTCGCCATCTGTCTCTCGACGAAACAGCTGATTCGTCGGCCCAGTAACCCGCTGAAGCCCAGTTCGGGCCCAAATCCATTACGTGAGTATATCTCACAAAAACGACTTCATTAGCGAAACTCATCACCAAAAACCGAAACCCTAGAGCTCTCTCTCTGCCAACCGACTGCTGTGCGAAGATCTTGACATTCTTCTTCTTCCAATTCGGTTAGTCTTAACAATAAACCGGGCCACTCGTTATGCTATGTGTATTGATGATCCATGATTTGCTTGCTAAGTGATCTAGTTATGTTATGCTAGAATTGAGAATCTTGTATTAGGGTTTGTGCATTCGTGAACGAATATTAGATAATTGGAACCGCATGAAGGAATTCGTTGATGTTTAAATGATTTGATTTATATTCCTATGCATATTGTCGGTATTGAATGTATACGATGTTAGGTCACTGTTTAGACTTGATTGAATGCTATTGATCACGTTCTTCAGATGTTGCACGAGTGTAGATTATAGACATGTTCATGTGATTGATTATTTTGATATATGGTTCCTATATGAAGATCGGTGGTCTTGGTGATGCATGGATAACTGTTTGATCGATAAACAATGATTAGGGTTTACTGTGATAAACGTGTAACTGATATGTCGGCGTAACTGATGCTTGATCACGAAACGGAAGTCACGGTGAAACAGGTGGGCGTTTCGCCAAGGGTAATCGACGAAACAGGAATTCGTTTCGTCAAAGGGACGTGCGACGAATCAACTTGGTTTCGTCGAAGGGAATGCCGACGTAACAAAGTGTGTTTCGTCGACCAGCATATAACTTAAATCAATTCTGTTAAAGTTAACTGAGTTAGTTAACTGCTGTTAAGTGATATCTATGACTTGTATGATTCCGAATACGTGCATTGTGCTACTTGGTGATTATTGATTGAGCTCATACGTGAACAACATGAATATAAACTGATTATACATACGTGCGTACTTTAGGATGTGATTGATTAACTGTGAGCACATACCTTAGCATACCGAGAAAACCAAGGTGAGTTCACACTCTTACCAAGGCATGGGATTCCCGGGGTTGGGAATGGGATTGGATGTTTGACTTGTACATACCTAGTTAATGGAACTTAGTGATATTGTCCTTGGGAGAGGAATGTGATGGATAAAATACTGCTAGACTAGTGATACATATACTTCTCTTCGCACACACGCCGGGATTGGCTGCGATAATAGAACTAAACTTCGCACACATGCCTGGAATGGCTGCGAACTGTACATTAATCTTCGCATACATACCGGGTGGGCTGCGATACAAATATACCTAGTCTAGAATACTTGGGAAACTTCCCCTAATTTTCACATACATGCCTAGAGGGCCGTGATACGAACTAATACGATACATGACTTAATGAACGAACACAAGGCTTGCTATACTATTACGATTACTGAACTATCAACTGTGAACTCGCTCAACTAGTTGTTGACTCTCTGTTACATGCCTTGCAGGACCTTAGGTACTATAGGAGCTTGCACGGGAGGCGCGGTCGTTGTGGGCACGGATTGTGGATGTTTCGATAAACGCTTTTATGACATTTCGTACTTTGCTTATGTTGGGTTTTATTTATACGCTTCCGCTAAACAATGACATGATACTATGTTTTGAACACCTCTCATATTGGTTGGGTTGAATGACATTTACTTTTACTTATTATTTACATGTTCAATATGATTGGTGGCTTGATCATGGTCATGTCACGCCTCCAAGCGGTGGTACTCCGCGTGTGGATTTTGGGGGTTTGACATATGTGATCCATCCAAATCCTCGTAGAAGCTTCCATATCTCATATGAGGGATTCATAGTAGGATATCCAAAGGTACTATCTTAAATCCTTAATGGACTTTTACGTTGTAGTTAAGTCCCTTGGGTTATGAAGTACTATTCTATAATTGGACCCCTTGAGTGGTCTAGTTAAACAGATGGATTTGAAAATCTGCTTAGGAATATCATGTCGTGATAAATTGAAAAGATCCCTTAAGTGGTCTATTTAAGGAGATCGTACGACGGTTTAGTTAAGAAGATCGTGTGTTGGTCTAATTAAAAAGGTCGTGCGTTGATCGAGTTAAAAAGATCCTTTGGTGGTCTAATCAAGTCGCTTCATGTTTATTCAATTGATTTTTCCCCTACACATTATGAAATGAACTGTGCGGACTGTGCAAGGAATTATGTAATTATGGATGCATACATAATTATGGAATTCAGTGCACAGAAACCATAGCAAATTTTGTTATGTGTTAAGAGCTATAGTGACAAGTGTTAGTGCATACATCTGTCGACTTCGTCTTGTATCGAGTCTTAGTCTTAGAATGTTACATCAGGCCACGTTGTATGAGAAAATACGTTGTTTTAGGATAATAAATCCTGATTTCGCTCATAGAGGTGATTCCGCCCGAAAGTGCATGTTACACTTTTGAGCGAAATCAGAACTTGGTGATTTCGCTTGAAATGTTTTATGCCATTTCGAGCGGAACCCTTCTCCTATATATAGCTTGTTCATGAGCGAAATCATTAGTTAGAGAGAGAACTTTCTTGTTTCCGGTACCGAACTGCTGCTGAAGTGCCATTTGACTGTAATCAGTGTTAGATCATCAACACAATGCAAGATTTAGTATTACAAGCTATTTTTCAAGTCCGTTTCTTGTTTTCCGCACCTGAAACGGATTAGAGCTCTTCCGATTGACTCGTTTGGGTCAGCACGTGATCCTGTAAGTGGTATCAGAGCTCAGGACGAGGAGTTCTTGCCAAAACAGCCTCATTTTCTGTCTTCTACACCTTCTTTTTGAATCTGAACAAGATTTCACGGTCAGAATCAGACCAAATTTTCATAGACTGTTTAAAATTGGACATAGACAAACCCTTGAAAGTTTCATGTTAAAATTCGGACTAAAAATAGCAAAAATGGACTCGTGAAGTGATTTCGCTCGAAGAATACATTCTGATTTCGCTCGAGATGATTGTCTGATTCCGCTCCAGATTACTTGATTTCGCTCCAAAAGTGTTACATTTGAGATTTCGCTCCAAGTTACCAGATCTAATTCTGCTCCATGTGCACCAAATTAGTGATTCCGCTCCAGAGACTTTTGTGTGATTTCGCTCCTATACACAAACTTTGAGATTCTACTCCTGAGATAGTTTGTGATTTCGTTCCAGGCAAATAAACAATCAGATTTCGCTCCAAAGTGTAGTTCTAATTCCGCTCCAAACTGCATAGGGTGATTTTGCTCCAAGGCATATCTGTGATTCCGCTCCAAGCTGAATCTGATTTCGCTCCTATTTGGT
This sequence comes from Helianthus tuberosus, assembly GCA_030545235.1. Lineage (NCBI taxonomy): Eukaryota > Viridiplantae > Streptophyta > Magnoliopsida > Asterales > Asteraceae > Helianthus > Helianthus tuberosus. The sequence continues at coordinate 856,670 of JARYGA010036071.1, forward strand.
ATTTCGCTCGAAAGTGTCTGTTTTTGATAAACGTGCTACCAAATCATGGCCGAAGAATTCTACAATGCATTCGCGACACCGGTTGCACCTGTTACTGCTGCTGAGACTTTATACAGTGAGAATGAGACGGGTACTCATCAGAAACCACCGAAGTTAATGTACATTGAGGATTTTCAGGGTTGGAAAAACCGATTTGAGAACTGGGTTCAAGCTTACGGATTCGATGCTTGGTGTTCACTGCTAAAAGATTACGAAAAGCCAAAGAATGAACGTGGTTTAGAAAAGGGCTTTAATGATTTTACAGAAGTTTACAAGTTGAAATATACTAGTGAAAAGATGATGATCAGCATTCTTCAGCAATCTGTTAAAGAAGATATTTTTGTGTTACTTCAACATAACGGAACAGCTAGATCAATCTGGGAGGCTTTGATTCAGAAATTCAGAGGGAGTGCTGATATGATAAAAAAACAAAAAGGCATTATTGAAGAAGTCATTTGACATGTTTACTGCGTTTGATCATTAAACAACCAAGCAGACCATTGATAGATACTATCATCTGGTTCTAGAAATGGGAAGACTAGACATTCAGAAAGATGATGATGAGTGGGTCGATAAGCTAGCTGAAGCCTTGCCACAGAACAAGTGAGGAACATATTTGATGGTTGTTAAACTCATGAGAAAGACTGAGAGTATGATCTTGGCTCAGTTTATTCAGAAGATTGAAGAACAAGAGTTGGATATTCAAAAGACAGCTATCATGACAAATCCAAACGCCAAACAAGATGTCAGTTTGTATTATCGAGGAAACAAGTTTGAGGTTACCCCTAGTCAAAGTCCAAAGATTAGTACTGCATTCAGTGCTGATGGTTCTGCAAGTCCAAATGCTAGTACTACAACTCAAAGTGGTGGATACACTTCATCATTCTCAAGTTTGATCCAAACAGCAACACACCTAGTTCTCAGAAGCAAAATTCTACAAATCTGCAGTGCAATGTGACTTTGAACATTCAGAATGGTCAAAATCTATCTCCTGAAGTGGCTAAACAACACATGGCATCTCTTGTAGCCATGTTAGAGTCGTATTAATGTTTGATTGCAGGACGAATTGGTAATCCGATGCTTACGAAAGAAGATTGTGACCAAATCGATGCTGAAGAACTTGAGCTGATGGATGTGAAATGCTGTTTGGCTAGTTCTTGCAGGAGAGCTGAAAAATTTCAACAGATTACTGGGAGAGATGAGTTTCGAGGAATGGCTACCTCTCCACTTGGTTTTGACAAGTCAAAGGTTACCTGTTTCCGATGTAAAGGAAAAGGTCATTTTAAACGGGAGTGTAAGAACCTAGAATCATCTGGGAGTCAAGATAAAAGCAATTATTATCAGAAATCATTCTTTCATCAGATCGGTCAACAACCTCAGCAAAAGGATCAGAAAACTGCTCATGGGAAAATGATCGAAGAAGCAAACATAAAAGCTTATTATGGTATAATAGATCAAGGTGATGAGTTTGTTGCAGAGGGATTTAACTGGGATAAGTATATACCTAGTGGGACTAGACCTGATGTTGCCCTTGTTACCAGAATTTTGGATGGAGATGAAGATTGTCAGAAAGGAGTTCCAATATTTCCAGATCTTGGAAGTGATGTTGATACAGATGATGAGGAAGAGTATCTTAACAAATGTAGAAAAAGCATTGTTCCTGATAGTTTTAATTTTTTTCTATGCAGATAAAGTTGAGATGCTGAATCAGAAGAAGATTGCACGTTTTAAGAGAGAGCTAGAAGCAGCAAAGCTACTCGCAAATGAAAAGGCAAAGACAGAAGATGAAGAAACAAAAGTTGAAGTTGTGACGGAAAACACAATTGAAAAGATTGTTGAAGTGGAGAAAGTGGTAGAGAAAATCGTCGAAGTTGAAAAACTTGTGGAAGTTGAAAAAATTATTGAAAAAGTTGTCGAAATAGAAAAGATTGTTGAGGTCGAGAAACTGGTCGAAGTTGAAAAGATAGTTGAAAAGGTAGTTGAAGTCACTAAGCCTTGTGATAAATGTTCAGAATCTTGCAAAGCATGTGAAGAAAAAGATAAAAAGATTGCTGAGCTAGAAAAAATGAAGGAAGATTTACTGTCTGATGTGAAGTATGTGAAAGAGTCATATGATGTGCTGAATAGGACAGTTGATAGTTTGAAAAGAACGAATGCAGAAATTGAGAAAGCAAATGACAAGATGAGTGCAACTTTAATGACAAAGCAAAGTGTCATCAATGATTATATTGAAGATTGTGCTAAGCTGGAGAAAGAGTTGGAACTAGAGAAGATCTAGAGTGAAAGGATTAACCGATTATTGTTGAGTTATACTACTTGTGATTATCTGATTGATCATGTTTATCCTACTGTTGCAGGTCTTGAAGCTTTCAAGAAGAAAGAAAAAGAAGAGGATATAGGTAAGACACAAAGTGTCAAGTATAACAGATGTCCGCCTCCTATTTTTGAGAGTTATTCCCCCAGGAAACCAAATGAGGAACAAGTTAATAAGGCTCTCAACATCAAGTTAAAGTCTGAAACTATTGATGAGTTACCAGACAATATTGATGTCACATTCACAGCGTCTGACATTGATCATGAGTCCGAGTTAGTTAAAAGAGTTGTCGATCAGGTGTTGGATATGGATGAAGAGTCAAAGTTGGAGTCTAAGTCAGATAGTTCGAGTTCGCCTGAGAAGAGTCCGAGTTCACCGGTTAAGAGGGTTTACAATAAAGAATTCTTGTTATCAAAATCTAATTTGAATGATGGATCCGTCAAAGTAGCACATACGTTGAATGATTCAGAAAAATTATATTCTGATGAGGAATTCCCAAAAAGAAGTGTTAAGACTGAAATGATCAAAAAGGTTTTCAAACAAACAGAAATTAATATTTCTGAAATAAAAGATTTAAATCTTTCTGCAAAACCTAAACCTTACACTTCAAGAATTCAACAAAGAGTAAACAAGAAAATGGGTTACGGTTGTGGTTATGGTTTTCAAAAGAAACCAAACCATAATGGTAATCTCAAAAAGAAAGGTCTTGGTTTTAATACGTCGGAAAATTATAAAAATCAGAAAACTTATAAACCAAAAACAAAATTTGTTTCAGGAGGAAGCTCAGAGGATGAACAGAAGAAACCATTCTGGAAACAGTCAAATCAAGAGTTTTTCTTGCTGAAGTGAAAAAGAATGTGAGAAGGTTTGCTGAAAGAGTTGTCAGAAGAACCTGTTTCAAATGTCAAGAAGTTGGTCATATAGCTTGGAACTGCCCCAAGACCAACTACACAAAACATGGAGTTTCTTCTAACTCTAATTTGAAAAAGACTTGTGTTGATAAGAAAAAACAACCTGTGCAAAATGTTAAAAAATTTGAAAATTCTACTTCTGAGGAAGGAGAAAGTTCAAAACGTTTTTACAAACGAAGAGGTGATTTGAGTAAACAAAAATGGATTGTAAAAACAGGAAGTAGTTCTGACAATGAATCTGATTCCATAAAATCAGAGGAGTCTTTGGTTGATAAAAAGATTGTGAATTCCGTTCCTGTGGTGAATGATGAGGATTTTCCTCCATTGTCAAAGGAAAATTTGATGAAGAAAGTGGGAAAGGTAGAGATCTCAAATCAATTCTTCACTGATAAGGGAGAATTTGATGTTGAGAAGGCTTTCAATGAGAAAGTTAAACACATTTTTGTAAAATGGTTGACAGGAAGGTTAAGGGCGCTAAAGAATTTTATTATTTGTCAGTTTAATGGTTTTTGAGGCCCAATCATCATGAAATATTAAGAGTTGTTTGTCCATTTTTGAGGTCCAATCATTATTCACATAATAAATCAAGTTGTCGGCAGTTATATAATTCACGAGATGAAAAGTAACCGGTTCAACAATCAAGAGCTGAATATTAATATTGAGCAGCCCACTGTTTACATCGGCCCAATCTCAAAGCTCGAATTTTAACTGTCAGTTCATTACCAAATCCGCACAATTTGGAGTTCAAAAGTCTCAAAAGCTCAGGTATCTTATCAGGTGATCCAGTTGATTCAAGGTGATTTGTGTACCAACTCGTTTAAAGAACAGTTTGTGATTTCTTGAAAAGAATTATGGACAACGGTTTTTACAACGCATTCGCTACGTCTTCATCTACTCCGGCTGTCATTGCTCAGAACATGACTCTTGAAAACGAAACCGGAACTACCCAAAAACCCCCTAAATTGATAAGTATCGAAGAATATCATGGATGGAAAGATCGGTTTGAAAACTGGGTTCAAGCCAACCATCTAAGATCGTGGGAGTGCATACTAAAGAAATATGTGTTACGTGTACTGATATGCATGTTGAAAAGGAAATATCTGAATTTACTACCCAAGAAAGAGAAATGTATCGGGCTGAGAAGATGATGATTAGTTTGCCTCAACAAGCTATCAAAGAAGACATCTTTATACTGCTTCAGCATGATAAAACTTCAAAGTCTATTTGGGATGCTCTTCGTACTAAGTTTGAAGGCAGTGAAAACATGATCAAGAGCAAGAAAGCATTACTAAAGAAAGAATTTGATCTTTTTAGTAGTTTACCCAGAGAAGACACAAAGCAGCTTATCGAACCGTACTGCCACTTAGTACGATCCATATCGATGCTTAGTATAAAGAAGGATAGAGATGAGTGGGTAGACAAGCTAGCAGATGCGTTACCGCAGAAAGAATGGGGAACGTATTTGATGATTCTGAAGAATACCGGTGTTTATGAAGGATTAACAATTGGACAGTTTATCGAAAAGATTGAGAGTCAGGATTTGGAACAGCAAAAGATTGCTAGGATGAACAGTCCGAGTGGTCAACAGGACGTGAAGATGTACTACAAGGGTAGCATTCCAGTTCCAGAATCTGAGAGAAGTCCGAAAATCCAAACTGCATTCAGTGCTGGGGATTCATCAGAAAAGGCTGATCAGGGATCTAACAAAAGCAGTAGTGGGTTCTCATCATTTCCAAGTGTAAATCCTAAAGAGACAAATACAAGCTTTCAGTCTCAGGGTACAAAGACAGGAAATGGATACGTGATCCAGTGCAACATAGCTCTAAATCTTCCAGAAGGTCAAAGTTTTTCTGAGGATACTGCTAAAGACCACATGGCACTTCTTGGTTCTGTATTGTTATCCTATGAGGGTCTTGTGGCTGGTCGAATCGGAAATCCTATGCTTACAAAGGAGGATTACGATCAGATAGACACCGAAGAAATGGAACTCATGGATATCAAATGGTGTCTTGCAAGTGTTCTTCGACGTGCTGAGAAGTTCAAGACAATTACCGGGAGAAATGACTTTCTTGATGCTCATGTTTCTACTTTAGGTTTTGATAAATCTAAAGTTACTTGTTTTCGTTGCAGGGAGAAAGGCCATTTCAAACGGGAATGCAAGAACAGGGAAGCTAGTGGAGCTCAGAATCCGTTCGAAAAAGACGCCTACTACCGGAAAGCCATTTATCAGCAGGTTGGTCAATCTCAAGACTCACAGACGGCTTATGGTAGGAAGATTGAAGATTCTAAAAGAGCATGTTTAGTGGACTTCAGCTGGGACAAATACATATCTCCTGATAGCAAAGCCTGTATAGTTGATCAAGATGATGAGAGACTACCTGAAGGCTTCAGCTGGGATATGTTTGTTAATGAAAAAGGAGAGTTCAAAGCCTTCATCGCCAAGATTGTCAGAGAGCTAGACATGTTTGCTACCTGGATGAAGTCTATTGGAGTGAATGTGACAAGTGAGGATGAAAAGTCTATTACATCTGATGAAAATTCAGAAAGTAGTGATGAACTTTCAGAAAATGTTGAGGAAATTTCAGTGAGTTCAGATGAGAATGTTGAAAGTGTTGCTAGTTCTGAAAAAGAAGTTGTATTTGATCAAACTCCATCTGATTCTGGTACATCAGATGCTGATTCTGAAAAGTCTGTACAGTTTGATCAGTCACCTGTTGATAGTAGCAGTGATGATGAGGAAGAGAAACATATTAATGTTGCTAAATCTCATCTTTCTGCTGAAAGTTTTCATTTCTATTTTGCAGAACGCTTGGAGAAACTGAAAGAGAAAAGAGCGGCTAAAGAACAACAAAAGAAATCTGAAAATGATGTTCTAAATGTTGAAAGTGTTGCTGAGAAGATTACTGAAGTTGAGAAAGTAAGTGAAGATGAGAAGGTGAACGAGGAAGAAAAGGTGATTGAAGTTGTGAAAACAATCGAAGTTGAGAAGATTGTTGAAGTCGTGAAGCCTTGCACAAAGTGTTTGGAAGCTTGCAAGGAATGTGCAGCAAAAGATGATATAATAGCTGAGTACTAGAAGAAGAAGGAGCAGTTACTGTTCAATCTCAACTATGTGAAAGAATCTTATGATGTCTTCAACAAAACAGTAACTGGCCTCCAAAAGACAAACTCAGAGAGAGAACAAGCACTGACGATGATGAATGCAGTCATGATGTCAAAGCAGAAAGCCATCAACTTCTACATCGAAGAGAGTGCCAAGTGGAAGCAAGAGTTGGAAACCGAGAAGATCGAAAATGAGAGGATTAGACGTTTACTGCAAAGCTATTCTAGTTCTGATTATCTCATTGATCGTATTTACCCAACTGTTGCAGGTATGGAAGCTTTTCAAGATAAGAAGCCGAAGGAAAAGAAAGATTGTGGTAAGAAACCGAATGTTAGCTATAACAAGTGTCCGCCTCCAATTTGGGAAGGATATTCTCCTAGAAAACCAAACAAGGAGCAACTTAAAAAGGCTGTCAATATAAAGCTTAAAACCGACACAAGTGACGTTTTACCAGATAACATTGATGTCATGTTTACCTCGTCCGATACTGATCATGAGTCTGAGTTGATCAAAAAGGTGGTCGATCAGGTGTTGGATACTGATGAGGAGTCCGAGTCAAAGTCTGGGTCTGGAGGGTTAAATTCGTCAGTCAGCAGTGAAAATTCGTCGGTTAAACGGTCTTATAGTAAAGAGTTGTTGTTATCAAAGGCAAATTTGAATGATGAAACATTCGAAGTTGTTTATACTTTGAATGGTTCTGACAAATTATATTACAACAAAGAGTTCCCAATAATGATTATTAAAACAGAATTGATTAACAAAACTTTCAAACTAATAGAGATTAATATTCCTGAATTGAAAGTTTTGAAAAATATTGAAAAATCTAAAAAATATACTTCAAGAGTTCAACAATGATTAAACAAGAAAAAAGGTTACAATTCTGGTTCTGGTTTTCAAAAGAAATCAAACCAAAATCGTAGCTACAAGAAGAAAGGATTAGGTTTTGTTCCACCAGAAAATCATAAAAATGAGAAAAATACTAACACAAAAACAGAATTTGTTTCAGGTGGAAGTTCAGAAGATGAACAGAAGAAACCGTTCTGGAAACAATAGAACCAGGAGTTTCTTGCTGAGAAGAGAAGGAATGGTACTGGAGTGTTTCATCCAAGAGAAACTCGAATCTGTTTCAAATGCAGTGAAGCTGGTCACATTGCATGGAATTGTCTGAAAAATGCCAAGCCACAACAGGGAGTTTCTAAGCAGTTAAAAGAAAAAGTTGTTGATATTGAACCACCAACCGAAAACCTTAAAATTTTTGAAAATTCAACTTTTGAGGTTGGTGAGTGTTCGAAAAAGAATGTGTACAAAAAGCAAGCAAAAGAAAATCAAGTATGGGTTGCTAAGAAGGTTGATATGAATGTCGGCGATGAATCTGGTTCCACAAAGCCAGAAGAGCCACAGATTGAAGTAAAAATTTCAGTGAATGATGAGGAGTTTCCATCACTGAAATTTGAAGAAGTGAAAAAGAAAGTTGGAAAAGTTGACATCTCGAATCAATTTTACATCGAGAAAAATGAATTTGATGTTGAGAAAACTTTTAATGGAAATGTTAAAAAGATTTTTGGAAAAATGTTGAACGGGAAAGCAAAGGGGGTTAAAGATTTTTATGCTACCAAAAAGGCAACATACAACCCCTCTGAGCAAGAGTTGAAAGCCATCAAGTCTGAAAAGACTTGGATGGAAGTCTGCTTTCCATGATAGTCTTAGGACTATGCCGGAGATCCCAAGTTTATATCGTGGATCAGGAATCGGCATCTTTCTAGTGTTTGAAAAGTTTGTTTGAAAGATTTTGAATAGTGTATGAATTTTACAGGTTAAAGGACTACGCCGGAGCTTCCAGGTTGGTAATTGAGAAGCAGGAATCGGCATTTTTCTGACTAATTTGACAAGTGGTAAAGAGGTTTCTATAGATGTCTCATTCCTACAGGAAAACCTACAAGTACAAGTGGTATTCTTTGGGTTTACTTACAAGTGGTAGTTGTTGGTTATACTTTGAAGAGATTATGTTTACAAGTGATACAGAGGTTTCTGAACTGCAATTGGTAAATCAGGGACATTAAGTTGTACTTGATTTACTATTCATGTGAAATTGATAAACAAGATGATGAACCATATCCCCATTGCTTCATAAATGGTAAACTTAAAAGTGGTAAAAACAAACTCATTTTCTGGAAAAATCATTTTGATTAAAACAAACTTAAGTGTTTTGAAATCTAAATGAGAAAATGGTTTGTTGAAAGGGGGAGTTCAGATTGTTTATGCCTAGTGGATGGAGAATTGATGCGATTCTCATCAAGTTGTCAAATTTGTACAGTTTGTTTCAAATTTCCTGGAAAATCAAAATTGAAACATATTTTGATTTTAGGGGGAGTAAAATTTTAAAAAAATTAGAAAATTTGAAAATGTCAAAAACATCAAAAAATTAAAAATGAGTTTTGGTGCGAATAGGGGAAATGATAGTACATCAGCTAGACTGGCACAGTACGCTAAAGATTTGTAATGTATAAATGCAATTAAGCAGTCTCGCTAAAGATGTGCCGGTAGGTTTTCACAGAATTAGTAGATCAGTTTGGGATATAAACATAAATTTCACTTGCGTCTACGTGGGGAACATCTCCAGGATATATAGGTAACCCCTGAAATCCTGTTTGAAGGGTCTCGTATTCTGAGATACTAGGTCTTTATGCTCAGTGATATCTGGGGTATTATCCTGGGACTTCTGCTGTATGGAAGTACTGACCTAGTCCCCGGATAATACTTTCTGCAAAAAGCTTTGAAATATAAGCTCGCCCTCAGCAAGCTGATGAAACAATAAAATTGATAGTCGCTGCTTTTGTAAATCAAAGATCCTCTAAAGTGGACACACCTTAAAGTTGAAGCCGTCATCTCTCTGCGTATACGGAAGTATCGACCTGAGCTCTCACGGCCCTCGCATCTACCCCTTAACAGATATCAGCTGTGGTATACTCACCTGTAAGACTGAATATTGGGGTCTGGATACGGGAGTATATACTGAGGTGGGACACATGTAGATGTTTAAGTTCTAAAACACTAATTCAGTATCCCGAACAAGTTGAAAGTTTTGTGAGAATTTAAGTGGATCAGTATATCGGCAATCTACGCGAACTGTTTAAAAGCTTAAAATGAAATAACAGCTTAGCGATGCTAGTGTTTAGTCGGTAGCTGATATGATCCTCTTGCTAAATATGTTTGTACATATTTCATTTCTGCATTTAATTTTTGCATTTATGTTTCATATTTTGAAAATCCAAAAAGATTTTCGACAACTGATGTTGGAGAGCTGATATTCAAAATCTCAAAGGCTAAACATGATGAACAGATGGTTTGGTTAATTGTTTTGAAATGATTGAAACAGAGTTTGAAATGTTTCAAATTTTGTTAAATTTTAAATGTGAAAATTCTCAAATGTTTAGTTGATTCATTAAGTTGAATCACAACTTTGTTGGTTTGTAATAGAGTGTGTGAGATGTGTAGGTTTCTGATCCTGCTGCTACGGAAAGTCAGGGCATACATCAGAACCTGAGAAGAGCATAAATTGAAAAGCTAGGATTTGATCTCAAGGTGATAGCTAATTCCAGACAACGATCCCAGCATGATGAAAGGGGGAGTCTGACGAGGTTAGAGCTAAAGAGAAGATCCTGGTATATGCTTAGAAAGAAAAGAGACTGATAAAGACTGAAGATGCAAAGACTCGACACTTAAGACTCGTCAACATCTGAGGGGGAGTCTGTTGGTGCAGTCATCTGTCGTCTTCGTCTTATGTCGAGTCTCAGTTTCGGTACGGATCTGAACAAGCGTGACATCATCAATATGACATCACAAGTGACATCATATTGATGACATCACAAATTGTCAACATTACAAAATGCACATGAAGACTACAATGTTCACGTGAAAGTCAAAGATTGCACATGAAACAAGATTTATGATGTTGACCGTTTGAATTAGATTGTTTGAAGTTGTATTCCGTTTGAAAGCATGTCCGTTTGAAATAGTAGTGACCGTTTGAAGTGCTTCAAACGGTCAGGGGTCTTCCTTATAAATAGGTTTCAAACGAATTCATTTGTAATAGTCTGATTTCCGACGGCGAAGCTCCGTCGAAGTGTCTCTGTACTGTAACTCTGTTAAAGATCAATAAACAAGACATTTTATAGTGAATCCAAGCTAAACGAAGACCAAATCAATGTATTCCGCCTCTGATTCGGTCTGAGCACTCTTCTGATCGACTCATCAGGTCATTTCACGATCCTACATGTTCCAAAATCACCCAAGGCTGGTCAGGCTTGGGTGGACATTATGTTTGATTAAACACCTGACTTGCCGGAGATCCCAAGTTTGTAATCGTGGATCAGGAATCGGCATCTTTCTTAAAAATTGATTATGTAAATGAGTCTTAAAGTTTGTTAAATTTTACTGATTGTGGACTTGCCGGAGCTCCCAGGTTGGTAAGAGTGGAGCAAGAATCGGCATCATTCTTGAAATGCATGTTTGGTAAATCTACAGGTGATATCTTTAAATTGTTATATTTTGATTTAGAAGTGATCATAGCTGGTGAGTGAACTTGTAAGTGGTTGAAAGAGGTTTACATTGAAAAGTGGTGAATCAAGGTCATTAAGTTGAACTTGATTGGATCATATTTACAAATAGTATTTTGGAAAACAAATGATGAGTTTATCCCCTAACCTGCAAATGGTTTGAAAATCAACAAAACTAATTTTCCAGAAAAACCATTTGATTAAAACAAACTTAAGTGTTCTGAAATCACAATGGGAAAATAGTTTGTTGTGAGGGGGAGTTCTGATTGTTTATGCCGAGTGGATGGCGATCCGAAGTGATTTGATATCAGTTGTCAATTTGTTTGTATAGTTTGTTTTCAAATTTCCTTTTAAATGTGTTTGCATTTTAGGGGGAGTAAAAATTTCAGAAAATTCAAAAAAAAAAAAAAAAACATTAGAAAATTTGAAAAAGCCAAAAACATGATAAAATTCAAAATTAAGTTTTGTTGTATAAAAGAGGAAATGATAGTACATGAGTGGACGATCACGGCATGCTAAAGAATTGGAAAGTTAAAAAGTGATAAACGGTCTCACTGATGATGTGTCTGTAGGTTTTTGCACATTTAATAGATTGTGACGAGATATAAACCTAAATTTCAAACTTGCTTAATTCGTGGGTAACATCTCTCGGAAATATGGGTAACCCCCGAAATCTTGTTTGAAGGACCCCTCTTTCTGAGATACTAGGTCTTTATGCTTAGTGATATCTGGGGTATTATCCCGGGACTTCTGCTGTATGGAAATACTGACCTAGTCCCCGTATAATACTTTCCACAAATGCTTTGAAATATAAGCTTGCCCTCAGCAAGTTGATGAAACAGTAAAATTGATAGTCAATGTTGTTGTAACAAAAAGATCCTCTAAAGGGGACACACCAAAAAGTCGAAGCTGTCATCTCTCTGCGTATACCGAAGTATCGACCTGAGCCCTCACGGCCTTCGCAATTTAACCCCTTACAGATGTCATCTAGGTATACTCACCTGTAAGACTGAATAATGGGATCTGGATACGGGAGTATATTCTGAGGTGGGACACGTGAATAAGTTTAAGTATCTAAGACATTAATTTCATATCTCGAAACAGTTGAACTTTGTGTGAAAATTTAAGTGTATCAGTATACTGACAATCTAAGTGAATCGTTTAAAACTTAAAATGAAATAAAGCTTAACGGTGTTGGTGATTTGTCTCAGAAACTGATATGATCCTCTTACATAAACTCAAAAAAATATTGTATGTAAATATTTCTTTATTGCATTTCATTTCGGTTATTTCACAAAAAAAAATTCCAAAAAGATTTTCGGTGTGTTTTAGCAAAAATATTTTGAAAAATCCAAAAAGATTTTCATCAACTGATATTGAAGAGCTGATTTTCAAAATTCCGAGTGCTAAACATGACGACAACTGGTTTGGGAGAGTGTGCAAAACAAGTGTGTTTAAAAGTTTTTCTTTTAAGTGGTTATCAGATATATTTAATGCTAAATCTTTTGGACAAGAATTTTTGCAAAAAGCATAAAGTTTGTCAAATTATAAATTTGTGAATATTATGTTTTGGGTAGAGGATGTGCAGGATGACCTGAGCTGGATGAGAGTCAGGTTCTGATGCCTGAATTCTGATTGAGAGTAGCAAGCCAGGTTGCAATCCGGATGCTGTAAAAGTCAGACTACGATCCCAGCATGTTTAAAGGGGAGTCTGTTAGAGAAAGAATTTGAAGATGAAAGAGATAGATAGAGTTTCTCGAAGCCCGAAGTCTGATCAAGACTGAAGATGCGAAGACTCGACACTTAAGACTCGTCAACATCTGAAGGGGAGTCTGTTAGTGCATACATCTGTCGACTTCGTCTTGTATCGAGTCTTAGTCTTAGAATGTTAGATCAGGGCGCCTTGTATGAGAAAATACGTTGTTTTAGGATGTTAAAATCCCGATTTTGCTCATAGAGGTGATTCCGCCCGAAAGTGCATATTACACTTTTGAGCGAAATCAGAACTTGGTGATTTCGCTCGAAATGTTTTATACTATTTCGAGCGGAACCCTTCTCTTATATATAGCTTGTTCATGAGCGAAATCATTAGTTAGAGAGAGAACTTTCTTGTTTCCGGTACCGAACTGCTGCTGAAGTGCCATTTGACTGTAATCAGTGTTAGATCATCAATACAAGGAAAGATTTAATATTACAAGCTGTTTTTCAAGTCCGTTTCTTGTTTTCCGCACCTGAAACGGATTAGAGCTCTTCCGATTGACTCGTTTGGGTCAACACGCGATCCTACAACAAGAATAATGATACGGGAGAAGTCCTGGACCTTGACCGATGTCATTTTATCTTACACTCCCCAATTCTGATTTCAAGCACACACAAGTTTCCTATGATAAGTCTTTATAAGAAACGTTCTTCTGTCCATAGTTCGAAACTCCATGTTTTGTTACTACAAGGACTTCACTTTGAGGGTTGACAATTTCGCTAAGAATCCTAACATGACCCAGAGTTTTACTTAGGGTTCAATGGATTTAATTAAAGGCGAAACCATCACAGCTGTCTTCACAAGTTTCCTCTAAAATTAAATTTCGGGACGAAATTTCCTAAAGTAGGGGAGACTATGACACCTGTGTCACTTCTGTCATCAAACAAATACCAAACCAATGAAATATTTTATTTCATACTTGGTATTTGTATAAATATGTGTATCATTTGCACATATCTATTCTTGTTCAATTTCGAGCTTTAAATCGCTTTATGGAAGGTTATACGCGATTTGATGCGTAAATATAACCAGTTTAACGCAACAAACACTTCGGAATAGTGAAATAGGCTTAACATACCTTAATTATCCTTTACATAACTTAGAAATAAGTTTTGGAGGGTTTGGTGTGGCGAAATCAAGTTTATTCGCTTACAGTGACTAAATTCGACAAAATGCGAAACTATGCCGATTTTTACTGTAACAAACATTCAGGAACTTGATCATAAGTTAAATATGCCCTAAATATCCTTTACATAGCTTAGAAATAGGCTTTGAGGTTTTTGGTGCGCAAAAATAAACTTTTTGATCAATAGGGACTAAAAGCGTCTAAAAGTGCATAAGTTTGCATTTTCGCGCATATCTTACGTTCAGAATATATCCGGACATCCAAAAATTTATGTAAGCATTAAAATATTCTATTTTAGTGTTTGGCATGATAAAAATCCATTCGTCGGGCAATTTGGATCGTTTTTGCGTCCGTTTCGACTTCCGTCGTAAATTACCGAACAACGCAACCTATGACCAAACGAGCTGACAAACGGGATATTTTTTAGCACATTTCAAGTTCCCTATACTTTAACTTCATTTTAGAGCCTTAAAATGAGGTTAACGGGGCTTAAACATGCCAAAACGCATCAAAAATCAAGTTTGGAGGTGAAGGGGCCTGTTCTGCCAATTGCTGAAAGTTGCTGCGAGCACACAAGGTCCTTACCGACCGTATGGAAGTGCTTACGGTCCGTAAGCCATCCCCAGACCAGCAGAAACCATTTCTCTTAAACCCAGCAGCTTGTACTTGTTTTCTTTGCTTGTTTTAGCAATCTATGGGCTGGTTTGTGTGCCCATCAAGGTGCCCAATTAGAGTATGACAAGTGTATGGCCTAGATCTTTCCCTCCTTAGCAAGAAACGATCCTAACAGTTCTTGTTTTCCTATATATAGCAAGCCATTGTGAGGCTTCATACCTGAGCAATTTGAGTTCAAATGTTCAAGCTTGGACCCTTTGTAAGCATTCTTTCGTTCTTTTATTGTTATTCAAGCGTGAAAGTCAAACAATGTTTGACTTTCTGCTTTGACCAGTCAATGGTCAACACGAAGTTCGTTTGAAGTTCGTAACGTGAGCGTAATCACGATGGTTATAGTCCCTAGTGACTATATCTACTGATTACCACGTTGATTAGGTGTAGTGACGAGTCGTAGTTTCGGCCAAAATGCGTGTTCATGCGTATTTTGTAACCAAACTACTCTTGGGTATCAAAACCGTTTGTTTTGATATCCAACTTGTTTTCAAACTTTGTTAAACATGTCTTAAACATGTTTAGCTCGTCACTTTTGGATTAGTGCTTATGTAGAGTCGTAAGTCAAGCAGTCTAAACAACCGCTTAGACTTACGAACTAGAACCGTTTGGTTGATCTTTAGAATCCGACCAAACATTTTGGTGACCATAGTTGCATAGGAAATAACCTTCCGAGGTTATACCTTATGGTTACTTCGTTTAAGTAGTTATATGATAGCTAGTTTATATGCCTTAGGAAAATTACCAAAATACCCTTTTTATGCATAACGGATATTTAAGCATATGTAACCCAAACTTTTGTCATTTAAATGATTATGCAACATAATTAAACATATTAGAGCATATAATACTTGTCGTAGGACTAGTTAGGCGGTTCGAACGCGTGTTACGCGAACGACGCGTTAAAGTTACCTAAACGGGTCGTAATGGGTCATAAGCACTTAGGATATGTTTCTTTTTAGTATGTAGGCCTTGTTAAACCATATCATATGAGTTCCCACACTCATTTGGTTTACGAGACCTCATCCTATCCGATCTTCCGTTTTAGGTCCGGTTTATTGATGTAGTTACCTATATTAGGTGCCGTTTGATTCCGTGCTCTCTCTAGCTTTGCGTGGTAGTTGTTCAAGACTTCTAAGCACTCTCAAGTGAGTACATAGTCCCCTCATTTACTGTTTTCAACTGTTTTGGGGTGAAGCATGTGTACCTATCTGTTATTTTCATGATTTCAAAGTATAATTGATTATACATGTTAATACTTATCTTTTGATAAACTGAATGATTATTTATGATTTAAACACTGATTTTTCAAAGATTATAAAATTAATTGTTGGAATAGTACTTATTTTTGTTCACCAGACCGGTTGGTAGTATGATATAGCGCTATAGGATTTGACACCCCATTCCTGTTGTTATGGAATGTCTGAAACCAATTTGTTTCTCCATCCAAATAGGGATTGCCTTTGTAGTATCCCTATAGTCTCAAAGGTGTATTTTGATGCACTAGGTCTGAATGAATTTTTAAATCACATTATTTTTGTATATTAAGTTATACTCCCAAAAGTATAGTTTGATATGCTCTCATATGTGTTATTGTACAAAACCAACATATATATTTTGTTAATCATTAAAACATAGTTTGATATGTTGTTTTCAAAACCAAAGCATAGTTTAATATGTTATTTATAAATCCAAAGTATACTTTTGATATACAACTGATTATTATTATTTTTAACAACTAAAGTATATTTAATATACTATTTGTTTTGCAATTGGGTTTTGGTTATTGTTTAGATAACGGGACGGGTGTAATATGATGAAAACATGGTAGATACGCCGCTGGTACTTCTTATATATAAGTGTTTTCATCACATTACATACCATGGCGTTATTTAGTACACTTGGGCTAACGATTTTGGAACTGAAACATATTTTAATATATTACTTATTCAACTTTCTTAAAACCGAAGTATATTTTTATATATACTTTAAATCTTTTTATCAAAATATTGTTTTTCAAACAATATATTTTATACAAACTTATTCTACTTACTTATTTAATTTCCTATGTATTATTATTTTATATCATCTGATTTCTTATAATTGATTTATAAAAGAAAACCTTTTACAAGGATCATGACTACTTTTATTAAAACCTTTTCTTTAAACTCATAAGTCATGAATCCTAATTACAATAAAACCTATGTATCTCACAGACATTTTTATGCTGACGTACCTATTTTTACACATGTTTCAGGTGCTGTTATGTGATTATTGTTGATGCATGCTACACTTAGGATGGACTCATGCCTTAGCGACTTTAAAATTTGAAAGATAATAGTTGTACTTATTTGATTGTATTGAAACAATGAGTTCATTTATTCAATAAAACGAAATTATTTATTCCATGGTTGTGAAACAATGATTCTGTTACAACACTCCCCGACGTTTCCGCCACGTTTTGTTGTTTTACATGGTCGGGGTGTGACAATTATCCCATCATCGACTTTCTTTGTCTGCAATTCCTTCTCCTTTTCTTTTCTTTTCTTTTTCTTCACCTTCTTTTCCCCACCACAGTCTTTGTCTTTCTTCTTCCTCTTCTGCTAGTTGCTCAATGAGAGTTTCAACAGTGACTGATGAAGGTTCAACAACTATGTTTCCTTTGGGATCCAAATAACATTCCCAATCAGCATCCCATATTTTTGGGCTTTTGGCCTCTTTCCATGTTCGATAGATCTTATCTTTCATGTTTTGGGCTATCAACTTCCAGTAGGAATATTTTTCTTCTTCTGTTCGGGTATCTTTGAAAGGTACAATTTTTGCCATGAAGGCATAACCCACTGCATCTTCTTCTGGTAGCATGTCACTCCAATCGAATCCCTCATTATCATGGATAACAGCTAATGCTCTCGACTTTTCTTTGGGGGCATCTTCTATCTGCTTCATTCTGGGAGATTGTGCCTTGTTTTGATGATAGATAGCCCTTTTGTAATAATCTTCACGAAAAGGATTGGCCGTCTCATCAGCAGGTGCATTTCGACATTCTCGTTTAAAGTGCCCTTTTTGCTTGCACTTAAAACATGTGACTTTCGATTTATCAAAACCAAGTTTAGTTGAGGGTCCACCAACGGAGTGTCTGCATGTAATCTGCATGAATCTTTGAGCCATTTTAACTGCACTTGCCATACACCATCTGATGTCAATCAGCTCCATCTCCTTAGGGTCGATTTGATCATAGTCCTCCTTTGTGAGGTTGGTGTTTCCAAACTTTCCAGCAACAAGACTCTCATAAGATTCCAAGACGGATGCTAAAAACACCATTTGTTGCTTGGCTGCTTCTTCACTAAATTTTTGTGCATTTTTGAGATCTACAACAATATTGCACTGGAATAAGTTTTTAGGAACTGATTGCTGTTGTTGACTTGGAGCTTTTGAAGATGATCCTCCATAATAACCACTGCTTGGACTTTCTTGATTTAACATGTTTGAGTTTTCTGCTGAAAATGCAGTCTTCGGTGACACAGTTTTCAGAATCATACTTCCTCGATAATATAAATCAACATTTTGTTGATATGAGGAATTGTTGACTTTGTTCGTTTTCCTGGTCTCCAATTCATGACTTTCCAATCTTTCGATTAGCAAATCAACTGTTAAATCAGTCGAACTTACTGTGTTCTTCAACACTAAAGCAAAATACTACCAATCTTTCTCATCAGGCAGTGAGTCAAACAGTTTGTCAACCAACTCTTCCTGTGTAAACACAATTACATGTTGTTGGACCGTGTTCCGACCCTAAACAGTCAGTTGAGAACGTTCATCTTCACGTACGAAGGAGAAATCAACGTAAATGAAGTTACACAGCTTTTCCTATTCAATTCCTTCTCTTTTATTGCTTTTTGAATCAGATTTGACAAAGTTTCACACCAAAAGCACTCAGCAGTTCCGCTTCAACCTACACAGACTAATGACCTGGTTTCGCTCAAATGAACTATTTATAGTCCATGTGGTTTCGCTTATACGTACTGCCAAATAAGCGAAACCTTCTGAATCCACATAAGCGAAACCCTATGATGACTAAAAAGCGGAACCTCTAACAAACATGACACAAAAGCGAAACTACATCAAAATACATGTTTTTGACTTTCAAGCTCCTAATTTGACCTATCTTGACCTAAGACTTGATGTAGACGAAGTCAACAGACATTCTGTGCACCAACAGACTCCCCCTTGGATGTTGACGAAGTCTTCAGCTCCGAGTCTTCAGTCTTGGTCTTTTCTCCAACTCTGTCTTTTCATTATAAAGCATTCTGTCTTCACAGGTTCAGATCACATCCTGGCTCTAACTTTCATCTTCCCTTTGATCAATGATCCAGACTCCCCCTTTCACAGACTCCCCCTCTCTGTATGCTAGGATCTGGTTCAATCTTTGACATTTCAATTCCGTGGGAATGATAAAGCCTGCAACCTGCTACTCAACCAATAACATTACAAACTTATCTATTCAAAATAACAAACAAACTAACAGTTTAAAGATCCACTTAAGTACTCAGGTCCAAGTTAATGACCCTGATTACTCAATTAATCTACCAAGTTCAACTTAATGACCTCGGTTGATCATTTTGACAATCAAACCGATTTTGTTCAAAAACATTTACAAGTTTTTCTGAAAATTACAAGTATCAACTTAATGAACTTGCATTAACTTTCAAACAATCAATCTTATTCAGATAAGCTCTCCTCATCGTCCAGCTCAGAATCTTTTGCATCTGCTTCAATCTTGAGAATCCGACAATCAACTCTCCACTTTGGTTTGTCAAAAAATAAAGCAGAAATAAAATCTTTTTGGATTTTCTGTAAATATTTCTAAACTAGAAAATGAAATACTGAAATATAAATGCAGAATGTAATGAAATATAAAAGTATATACAAACATATTTTTGGCGAGTGTGTCAGGGAATCATATCAGTTATCAGACAAGTCACAAGTACCGTTAAGCTTAATTACATTTTCAGCTTTAAACAATTCACCTCGATTGTCGATATATTTGTCCACTTAAATTTTCAACACAATTTTCAATCTATTCAGGATACGATTTAGATGATTTAATGCACTTAAACACATTCATGTGTCCCACCTCTTGAATATACTCCCGTATCCAAATCCCAATATTCAGTCTTACAGGTGAGTATACCATAGATAATATATGTAAGGGGTTAATTGCGAGGGCCGTGAGAGCTCAGGTCGATACTTCCGTATACGCAGAGAGATGACGGCTTCGACTTTTCGGTGTGTCCCCTTTAGAAGATCTTTTAATTTCAACAACAGCGACTATCAATTTTATTGTTTCATCAGCTTGCTGAGGGCGATGCTATGTTTCAAGCATTTTGCAGAAAGTATTATTCGGGGACTAGGTCAGTACTTCCATACAGCAGAAGTCCCGGAATAATACCCCAGATATCACTGAGCATAAAGACCTAGTATCTCAGAATAAGGGACCTTTCAAACGAGATTTCAGGGGTTACCTATATATCCAAGTAGTGTTCCCCACAAAATATGCAAGTTTGAATTTTTAGGTTTATATCCCGAATAAATCTACTAAATGTGCGAAAATCTATCGACACATCATCAGTGAGACTGTTTAACGCTTTAATTCTTTCCAAATCTTTTGCGTACAGTAACTGTCAAACTGATGTACTATCATTTTCCCTTTATACACAAGCTCTTTTTAATTTTTATCATGTTTTTGTATTTTTGCATTCTTTTTACTGTTTTTGAATTTTCTAAAAGCATAACTATGTACAACTACTATACTCCCGCTAAATACCAAAACAAGTAAAAAAGCGACAAACCATTGCAGATTGTTTCTCGTCTTCATCCACAACAGTACCTTCATCAACGCGAAGTATGCCATCCATCACTGAGAAACGCTTCATACCATTTAGTTTTAAAAGAAATTTAAAGCGTGTTCTGTCAAAAGCTTTGGTATGCAAATCAGCTTTCTGATTGTCAGTGTGGATTTTTTCTATTCGAATCAACTTCTTCTTGAAGCAATCTCGGATGAAGTGATGTCGAATTTCTATATGTTTAGTTTTAGCGTGATGTACTGGATTTTTAGTAATATTAATCGCGGCCTCATTATCAACAAAAAGAGGTGTGTTAAGAAACTGCAAACCATAGTCGCGCATCTGTTGCTGTATCCACAGGATCTGAGAGCAGCAACTGCTAGAAGACACGTACTCCGCTTCACATGTAGATAACGCCACAGACGTTTGTTTCTTACACTGCCAAGTAACCAATCTCGGTCCAAAGAACTGGCATCCTGCAGTTGTTGATTTGGAATTGAGCTTGCTGCATCCGAAAACCGAATCGGAATATCCTTCGAGCGTGAAATCGCCTGTTCTAGGATACCATAACCCCAATGAAGGAGTACCCTTAAAGTAACGTAATATCCTCTTGACAATGATCATGTGCGATGCTCTTGGATTAGATTGAAATCTTGCTGCGAGGCACGTCGGATACATGATATCGGGTCTCGAAGCAGTCAAATACATCAACGAACCTATCATGGAACGATATAACGTTTCTTCAACCCTATCTCCGGTGAGATCTGGATGTATCCCATGATTCGTTGCGAGTGGGGTTGCAGCTGGAGTAGAACTTGACATCCCAAATTTCTCTAGAATATCATGAACGTACTTCGTCTGATGAATGAATATTCCTTCAGGTAGTTGTTCAACTTGTAGTCCCAGAAAGAATTTCATCTCCCCCATCGATGACATTTCGAACTTTTGCTTCATGACTGATTCGAAATCTTCACACAATTTCTCATTTGTAGACCCAAAAATGATATCATCCACATAAATCTGTACTATCAGAAGATGACCGTCGACCTCTTTAGTGAAGAGAGTGGCATCCACTTTTCCACGTATGAACTTGTTGGCATCCACTTTTCCACGTAAAAACTTTTCCACGTATGAACTTGTTAGCGCTTTGTCCAGTAAGTAGACCTTGCTTTTGTGGATTGGATCGGTAAAGCCCGGCGGCTGACCGACATATACCTCCTCTTTGACCTTCCTGTAGAGAAATGCCGATTTTACATCTAACTGATATCCTTTGAAATTTTTCCACAATGCAAATGCTAAGAAGATTCTGATCGCTTCCAGTCGCGCTACAGGAGCATACACTTCAGTAAAATCTATCCCCTCCTGTTAACTGAAACCCTGAACTACGAGTCGAGCCTTGTTTCTAACCACAACTCCACGATCATCCCTCTTGCATTTAAATACCCATTTTGTATTGATTTTTCGATGACCATCCGGCAAATCCACTAACTTCCACCCACCTAACTTCTCAAATTGCCCTAACTCTTCCTGCATCGCATTGACCCAAGAATATTCAGTAAGCGCCTCTTTGTAAGTTTGCGGTTCGATCTGCGAAATGAAACAACTTAATGAAAAATCAGTTTGTAAAGGTGCTACTGTAGAATAAAAACAAGTTAGCCCTTGGTCAATTTGACGTCTTGTGCGAACGCCTGCTTGTAGATCTCCAATGATCAACTCCTCTGGATGGTATGAAAGAGTTCACGGCATCACTTCGCTTGGAACATCTACATTGCCCTCCAGATTAGTAACATTCTGATCTACATCATGTACATCGACTGGTTCTGTTTGACTTGAAATCTGGATCTGCTCCCCCTCAGAATCTGAATCTCCGTGATCAAATACAGGCATGTTATCAGCTTCTTGAGTATCATTCTCTGCCGACTGATTTTCCTGAGCAACTCTATCATGTTGGACATCCTTCTGTTCACCAGCATTGCTTGGACCAGCTTCATCATCATTTGAAGTTTCCCGTGGTCGCCTTAAATACTCAGCTGGGAACCTTTGCTGTGACTCATATTCACGCAGAATATCCAACTCATCAAAGAAATCTTCTTCCTCCTCTGATTCTTCTTTCATGTCAAACGAATCCCACAATTTGTCATAATGATAATGCCATGAATCTCCAGGACTTTGTGGCGGCATCGTATAACCTTGACATTCAACATTCGCTGCTTCAATAATCCGCTTTTCACTTGGAACAAAGACACGTCGTGTAGGACTTGAATATCCAACAAATATACCCTCAATGCTCTTCGGACCAAACTTTCCATAAGCCTCTAGAACTGTACAGGGTGACCCGAACGGTTCAAGATACTTCAGATTCGATTTGCGATTATTGATTAGCTCAAAGCATGTTTTGTTGAACTTTTTGACAGTAAAAACCCTGTTGAGCGTATAGCATGCAGCAGAAACAGCTTCAGCCCAGAAATTTATTGGTAACTTTGAATCTGCGAGCATCGTTCTGGCTGTCTCGATTAGCGTCCGGTTTTTTGCGTTCTGCGACTCCATTCTGCTGCGGAGTGTACGGAGCACTAAACTCATGCAATATGCCTCTTTCATCACAAAATTCTTCCATCTTACTGTTCTTGAATTCAGTACCAT
This sequence comes from Helianthus tuberosus, assembly GCA_030545235.1. Lineage (NCBI taxonomy): Eukaryota > Viridiplantae > Streptophyta > Magnoliopsida > Asterales > Asteraceae > Helianthus > Helianthus tuberosus. The sequence goes on from JARYGA010036071.1 coordinate 879,627, forward strand.
TATCACTTCGAATTCTTTTAATACTCCGTTGGTACAAATTCTCAATCTTCTTGAATAATGCCATTAAACTATCAAACGTTTCATCTTTTGACTTCAAGAAAGATACCCACGAAAATCTAGAATAATCATCAGTAACCACAAAACAATACTTATCTCCTGTAATGCTCTTGACATTCACTAGACCAAACAAATCCATGTGAATTCTCTCCAGGGGTCTTGAGACTGAATTGACTTGCTTTGTAGGGTGTGACTTTTTCTTCTGCTTCCTTTAACACAACTTATGCACTCCCCTTCCAGATGAAAACCTTTTACGTGGACTCTAGTAACCAAATCATTGTGCACCAAGTGATTCATTTTTCTAAGATGTATATGTCCCATCTTCCGGTGCCACAACCTCGATTCTTTTTCTGTTGCTCTAGACACAAAACAATGAGCCTGACCCGTTGTTGTTGTTGCTACACTCATATCCAAAACATATGGGTCATTGACTCTCGGTGCCCTCATGATGATCCATTCCTCAGGAATCACAAACCCAGGCTTCAAAATCAAACATTCTTTGTCGGTGAAATGTGTAGTGTACTTTCTGTCACAGATCTGCGAGATGCTTAGCAGATTGTTCTTCAGCTTTGCAATGTAGTTCACTCTCTCAAACGTTACGATTCCGTTGGAAAGCGTTCCTTCACCGATAATACGACCTCCCTGTGTAGGATCGTTAGACGACCTGACGAGTCGATCAGAAGAGTACTCAGACTGAATCAGAGGCGGAATTCATTGATTCAGTCTTTGTTTAGCTTGATTTCACTATTTAATGTCTCTTTTATTGATCTTCTAACAAGTTACAAGAGCTGGAGACAAACTGGCAGGGCTTCGCCGTAACACACACACAACTGCTCTCTACTAGATCCGCTTATCAGTCACCTATTTATAGGCTGATGGGTTCGCTTATATGGACATGACCATAAAAGCGGACCTATCAAGTGACATATAAGCGGACCTATCAAGTGACACATAAGCGGACCTACAATATTGACATATAAGCGGACCTATCTAATCTTATGTGTTTCTTGATTTCCGTTCACTGAACAATCAGCCCTAACCTAAGACTCGAACTAAGATGTAGTCGACAGACAACTGCACCAACAGACTCCCCCTTGAATGTTGACGGAATCTTCAGTGAGAGTCTTCAAACATAACAGCTCTTCAATCTTGATCGGTCTTCTTCAGGAATTTCTCCTGGAATCATGTCTTTTTCAGGAACTTCTTCCTGGAATCATGTGCCTGGATCTTTCTCTGGCTCTAACTCTCGTCAGACTCCCCCTATCATCAAGCTGGGATCGCTGTCTGGAATTTGTTATCACCATTGAAATTATATCCTGGCTTTTTCACTGTTCAGCTCAAACACCTACACAAATCTCAAGCACTAATAAGAACAATTTCAGATTTAACATTTAAAAAAAACTATGAAGATCAAATTGTAGGTTAACATCCAACTTAAAATTCAAGTTAATGAACCATTAAGACATTTCAAAATCTTCACATTTTCATTCACTCTCTCCCAAACCACAAGTTCAACATGTTTACACTTGAAATGTTGAAAATCAGCTCTTCACACTCAGTTGTCGAAAATCTTTTTGGAGTTTTCAAAATTTCAAAACAAAAATACAATATTTTTTGAATATTTTTTAATTTGATGAAAAACTGAAACAAACAACAAACAAACACTATTTTTGAGAGATTGTGCAAGAGGACCATTTCGGATTTTGAGACATATCACTAACACCGTTGATCTTGATTAATCAGCATATGTTAAAACAAATTTACTTCTGGTTGTCAGTATTGTTGTCCACTTAAACTTCTACACAAATTTTCAATTGATTCAAGATACGTATTTAATGTTTTAGAACATAGACTTATTTGAGTGTCCCACATCTTGAATATACTCCCGTATCCAGATTCCAATATTCAGATTTACAGGTAAGTATACTACGAATGATATATGTATATAAATTAGGGGATGTGCGAGGACTGGGGGATCTCAGGTCGATACTTCCGTATGCGCAGAGAGATATCAGTTTCGACTTTGCGGTATGTCCCCTTTAGAGGATCTTTTTAGCTACAACAGCAATGATTATCAATTTTATTGTCTAATCAGCTGAGGGCTAATGCTATGTTTCAAGCATATGAAGAAAGTATTATCCAAGGACTAGGTCAGAACTTCCATTCAGCAGAAGTCCCGGAATAATACCCCAGACATCATTGAGTATAAAAACCTAGTATTTCAGAATAAGAAACCTTTCAAACGAGATTTCAGGGGTTACCTATATATCCAAGTAGTATTCCCCACAAAAAAAGTAAGTTTGAATTTAGGTTTATATCTCGAATACAATTTACTAACTGTGTGAAGTCTACTGACACATCATTAGTAAGAATTGATTAAAAACATTTTTTGACTCTACAAATCTCTAGCATGCTGTGATAGTCTACCGATGTACTATCATCTCCTCTTATAGCAACAAACTCATTTTTATTTTTCAATTTTTTTAAATTTTTCAAAATTTTACTACTCCCCCTAAAATCAAAATATGTTTCAATTTTGATTTTCTGGGAAAAAATTGAAAACAAACTATACAAGAAATTTGACAACATTATGTGAATAACTTCAATTCACCATTCTCATGCAACAACAATCAGAACTTCCCCTCACAACAAACTATTTTCCCATTGTGATTTCAAAACACTTAAGTTTGTTTCAATCAAAATGGTTTTTCCGGAAAAAATTAGTTTGTTTACCTACCATTTGTAGGTTCGGGGTTATCTTATCATATTTGATATCAATTGTAGAAAATCAAGTACAACTTAATGTCCCTGATTTACCACATGAAAGGCGAAAAATCACCAGAGTGAAATTTCTCAAGAAATATGTCGATTCATGTTCCACGCTTACCAACCTGGGAACTCCGGCAAGTCAGGTTTTTCATTTAAACAGATTCACCCAAGCCTGACGGTCCTTGGGTGATTTCGAATTCTGATTCAACAATGGTGGAAAATTTTCTTCATCCATTGTTAAATCTGAATTCTCCTTTTTTACCTCAACCAATGGCTCCTCTGGTTTTGACGAACCAGAATCATTGCCTGCAGGTGGCTTGTCTGACTTTGACCTGTCAGATTCATCGCCGACCATTTTCTTCTTCTTCTTTTCCTCTTTCGTCCTTAGATTTGTATCTGATGAATTCATCTTGCTTGACTTTGCAGCCGAGGGAGTTGATTCATCAGAACTCTTATTCAATCTGTCCGGTGAACCCGAGGACAAAATCTTCTCCAAATACTCTCTAGCCTTCTTTCTCTTCTTCCTCAGTCTGTCTTTTTTCCCCTGAGAAAGCTTAACTTTCTTTTCTTGAATTGTCTGTTCTTGAACTTTAGGTTTCAGAACCTTCTGTTCATGGGGCTTGACTTTGACTGGAATCTTTGCCAATTTCTGAGACTTAACCCTCAATCTTTCACTTGATTTCCTTGGGCAATCTCTGGCAATATGACCTCTGATGTTGCAGTTAAAGCATTTTCTCGATTCAAAATACTGACTCTGGCAGTTAACAGCAATGTGTCCTTGATAACCGCATCTGTAACACATCCTGTTATCGTACCAGTTACCACCTTTGTACCAAACATTCAAGTCATAACACTGTTTGGCCTCGTGGTAGTCCTTTCTTCTCTTCTTAGCTGGATTTGGCTTTTGAGCACTGTGGTCCGACCTGCACCACTTATTACCAATAGTTTTTGAGTTTTCATTTTTCATTTTTTGTAATTTTTGTTTTTGATTGGATGATCGATCTGATGAGCTGTTATTCTCTTTTTGAACATTTTTCTCATTTTTAATTTTTTGTTTCTGTTCCACTTTCTTCTTCAAAGGCTTTTGCTTAGAGCATTCTCCCTTTTCAGTTGATTGTAGAACAGTTTTCTGAAAATTTTCTTTTAATTTTGAAAACAATTTTTGTTTTTCTAATTTTTCATTTACATCATCAGATTTTTCATCGCAATCTTCAATTTTGACTTTGTCAAAATTTGTGACCTTGTCACTTATTGGAACAGAATTGATTGGTTTTGGACATTGAATTTTCACATACTCTGAAGAAGTCACAAAACTTTCAATTTTATTTCAAGCTCATTGATCTTCTTTCGAGCTTGCTCACCTTCTTTTTCAAGTCGAATAATCTTTTCAAGATGAGAATTGATCATTTTTTGCTTTTCGATGTTGTTTTTACTAAACACATCTCTCCCATCTTCAAGAATTTTTATTTGACTTTGAAATTCTTTTTCAATTCTTGATTTTTCAATTTCAAAACTTTTAATCTTTTCTTCAAAAACTTTTTCCTTTTCTTTCAAATTTTGTTTTCAAATGTCAAACTGTTCAAGTTACTTAACAGTTTGTCATTTTCAGCTTTCAGTTTCTCACAAATTCCATGCAAAACAAGAATCTGATTATCATCAGCTTGCTTCTTATCTTTCAGCTCTTTGACTTCCAATGTCAAACTTTCCGCATCTTTCACGAGTTTGTCATTTTCCGTCTTTAAGCTGTAACAATTTGAGCACACTAATTCAGAACTTGATGATCCAAACTCTACAGATTCCTCAGTATTTGAAGCTTCTTCTTCCTTTACCCTGAATGTACCTGCACAAAATATTTTAACGAAATCAAGAGGATTTCCATTATTATCAATATAACAACCTCTTTTGATGTCGTATTTCATCACATATTTTGCCCTGACACATTCAACAATCCTTTTGATCATCTCCTCAATCACATCTAAACCCAGATCCAACACATGATCTTCTAAAACCTTTATCATTTCTTTCCTTTTCTTTCTATTTTCAAATTCATGAGTTTTCAGTATGCTGATGAATCTGTTGAGATGTAATTTTGAAAAATTTGAATCCTTCCTTAAATTTTTCAAACATTCACTCCATTCAACAGGTAATGCATCTGCAAACTTTTCTATCTTTTCAACATCTGACAGAAATATCTCATGATTTTTCAAGTAACTAAGTAAGACTCCATATCGGTTTTCCAGATCTTCCAAAGTTTCATTTTTCAAACATACAAAATATTTAAACCTTTTTGCCCATCCATCCTTGCTCACTCTTTTATAACTATCATCTATAAACCCTTGATTCCAATCATTAAATCTTTCAAAATAATAGTTTTCTTGTTCATCAAAGACCATTTCCATTTTTCAAATAATCCTGACAAGTCTTTATTGACAGAAAAGCGGAACCCCAGTTGTCACTAAAAGCGGACCAGATTGTTCAACCAAGCGGATCACCTAATGTCCTTATGAGCAGATCAGTATGTTCACAAAAGCGAACCAGATGATGTTCACTGAAGCGAATCTGTTTGTTGTTCACTGAAGCGGACCTCACTTAATGTGACACAAAAGCGAATCTGACTGTTCAGATAAGTGAACCACAAGAGCGAACCTCTGATATGTCACAATAAGCGAACCTTATATTGTTCACTGAAGCGGACCAACTTATGTTTCAATAAGCGGACCACAAGAGCGAAGCTACAAAACTGACCCTTGAAGCGAACCTCTTGAACGAACCTAAGTGTAATTTGAAGCGGATCTACTGAAAAATGTGTCCGAATAAGCGAACTTGAATGGTCACAAAAGCGGATCTACTCAAATGTCCGAATAAGCGAATCTAAGTCCGAAGATGATTTCACCCATTTTTATTCCGTATTTCAGTCCAAAACTTTCAAGGATTTATCTATGTCCAGTAACACACAATCTGTGAGATTTTGATCCAATTTTGTCCGGTAAAACACCCTGAACTGATGAAAGAAGGTGTAGAAATCAGAATTTTTGAGCGAAAACGAGCTAAACGGTAAGAACTCTTCCTCCTGAGCTCTGATACCACATGTAGGATCGTTAGACGACCTGACGAGTCAATCAGAAGAGTACTCAGACTGAATCAGAGGCGGAATTCATTGATTCAGTCTTTGTTTAGCTTGATTTCACTATTTAATGTCTCTTTTATTGATCTTCTAACAAGTTACAAGAGCTGGAAACAAACTGGCAGGGCTTCGCCGTAACACACACACAACTGCTCTCTACTAGATCCGCTTATTAGTCACCTATTTATAGGCTGATGGGTTCGCTTATATGGACATGACCATAAAAGCGGACCTATCAAGTGACATATGAGCGGACCTATCAAGTGACACATAAGCGGACCTACAATATTGACATATAAGCGGACCTATCTAATCTTATGTGTTTCTTGATTTCCGTTCACCGAACAATCAGCCCTAACCTAAGACTCGAGCTAAGATGTAGTCGACAGACAACTGCACCAACACCCTGATTACCTGCAAAACCAACATATCCTCCATTTATATTCTTCACATCGTATAACAATGCAGTCTTCCCTGTCATATGTCGAGATGCTCCACTGTCCATAATCCAGCGTGAAACCAATTTCGGAAGATCCGCACATATAACAATCAAGATTTAAAAACTTCAATAAGGATGCCGATTCCTGCTTCACGATCAAAGAAGCTCTGGCAATTCAAACTGTTTAGTCAAACATGGTGTCCACCCAAGCCTCCTCAGACTTAGGTGAAACATTTACAGTTTTAACCCTGGCAATTTGAATTTTGAAATTTTCAGCTTTTAAAGGTGGAAAATTTGCATCATAATCAACAAGAACTGAATCCTCCACCCTTTTCTTTTCAGGATTTGAAATTTTTGATTCAATTTTGGTATTCCACACCTGTTGAGTTAATGCAACCCGTTTGTAAAATGTGTTATTTTTAGTTACCAACTTCTTTACGGGTTCATTTTTCACTTTGAAGTTGTTAGGTTTAACATTCTTCTTCTCAACAACCACTTTCTAATCTACCATCGGTGCTTTACCCTTCACATCAACCTTCTTCTGTTGAACCTTCAAAGCTTCAGTCTTTGGCTTCACGTTGGTACACTTTCGTGCAATGTGACCAACTTGATTACATCTAAAACAAGTTCGAGTATCAACTACCCGACTCGTGCCTTCAGACTGAGCCTGTGAAGCTCTCTTCTTAAAGAACTCTTCGTTAGATTTTGAAAAAATCTCTTTCTCTTCATCAGCCAGTGAACCTGAACTGCTCACAAACACCTTCTTCTTTACAAACTTCTGGTTCTGAACATTCTGTTTCTGATAAGGCTTACCCCCTGATAACTACCAGACCATCTGTTTCGATAATTGTTGTTAAAACGTGGTGGAACAGCAGATTTCTTGTAGTAAGCTTTATCTTTTTCAAAACTCATTTTTCTGTTTGTTTGACTCAGATTGTTCACTTCTGACAATTCAACTTCAATCAACTTGAAAACATTTGTTAATTTGTTCATGTTAACATTCTCAATTGGAAACTCTGAATCCGAAAACAACTTTTCAGATCCCAACATCTTGTACATGACAAGAGTAGGTTTATCACTTAAGTTGTTCTTGGACTTTTGTTTCGGAATGTACTTGTCCAAGAAACACCCATCTTCCTCAGAAGTGTCACTGTCCGTTTTTAACACCTTTTCAACAACACCTTTTACAATTTCATTTTGAACACTCTCGTCATTGGAAGATGTGAACGTAACATCAATGTTTTCCGGAAGTTTAACTTCACTTTCTACACCGATTTCAACCAACTCTGATGTCTTTTTCGTGTAATTATCCAAAATTGGCGGTGGAACTTTATGAAAACCCACCCCAGTTCCATCAGAATAAACATCTTCGCCAGCTTTATTTTTCCCGATGGGTTTGGGAAAGATATGTTGCAAAACAAAGCTTGCGGAGCTGTAACTGTTAAGCTTCAACTGGATTCGCTCGTTTTCAATTTCAGCCTCTTGAAATTTAAGTTTCAGTTTAGCGATCTCATCCAGTTGTTGGTTGATTGATTCTTCTTTTACTCTAAGCACCGCTTTTAATTGAACATTTTCTTTGTAAGTTTTACCATTTCGATCATCATTATCTTTCATGGTGCTTTTGAGTTTTTCAAACTTTTCAGAAATCTGACGGTTTTCAAGAATTAACTTTTCATTTTCTTGTTTAACTTTTTCATGTTCAATTTTATCAGTTTCAATTTGAGCAGTTAATTCTCTTCTCCGTTCAGTTGAAGCTTTAACTGTTTTGTCACGACCAAGAATTTGATTCTCAACGCTTCTGACTTTTGCTGTCAGATCCTCAATTTTCTTCCCGTTGAGATACGTGACAGTATTACAAAATTTGCACTCTTTGTTGCAATTTTTGCAATCAACATTTCCTTCAAATTTCTTACCTGACGCATTCGTTGACAAATTTGAACTGACCTGGCTTTTTGACTCAGACACGGAGTTAGAGTCTACCTCAAGTGCTTTAGCAGCCAGCACTTTGTCAGCCATTTTTCCCAGATTCTCAGCATTCAACTCCTGCGTTGTATCAATAATTCCAGTATCGATTTTCTTTGCCTGCTCTTCTTTCTCTTTTCTCTCTTTCTCGTCATTCTCCTTCTTCTCTTTCTCTTCTTTCTCTTTTTCGTCACCAGTTCCCCACCACTTATTCTGCCAGTACTCATCCTCTTCTTTTCCTTGATGATGGCTTCGATATCAAGTGTTTTGTCATCGATCGCAATGTTTTCATACGGATCAAGGTAGCATTCTCTATCCGGATCCCATCTTCTCGCTCTCTTCGCTTCAGATAGATACCAGAAAGTCTAATGATTTTGTTTTCAGCAATCATTTTTCTGTATCTATACTTCTCCTCTTCAGTACGATTATCTTTCCATGGAAGAGGTTAATTTTTCGCCATAAACGCGTAACCAACTGCGTCTTCCTCCGGTATAACCTCTTTGCTCCAATCATAACCCTCATCATCATAGATCACTGCAAGTGCTCTAGAGTTTTCTTTGGTGTCTTCAACCTGCTTCAATCTAGGCGGCTCAGATTTATTCTGGTGATAAATCGCCTTCTTGTAGTAATCCTCTTTGAAATGATTCTCCGACTCATCAGCATAAGCGTTTCTGCATTCTCGTTTGAAGTGACCTTTCTGCTTACACTTGAAGCATGTCACCTTGGACTTATCGAACCCCAACTTTGTAGACGGACCACCAATTGATTTTCTGCCCGTTATCTCCATGACCTCTGAGCACGACGAACAGCACTAGCCATAGCCCAACGAATATCGATTAACTCCATTTCTTCAGGATCTATTTGATCATAGTCCTCTTTCGTCAGGTTTGTGTTGCCGATCTTCCAAGCTACTAACCCTTCATATGATTCCAACACCGACGCCAAGAAGACCATCTGCTGCTTAGCCGACTCCTCGTCAAAATTCTGAGCATTCTTTAAATCTATTGCGATGTTGCAGATGATGAAGATCCACTGTGATAACCACTGTGATTTCCACTGCTTTGACTGCTTTGACTTTCTTTACTTGCTGAGGAAACATTCTCAGCAGAAAATGCAGTCTTGGGAGAAGTTTCTTTTGGCATCATGCTTTTCGGATAATAAAGATCCAGATTCTGTTGATAAGATGAATGATTGACTTTGAATGTCTTCTTCAGCTCCAACTCGTGACTCTCGAGTTTTTCAATCAGCAGATCTAACGTCAACTTTTCTGGTGCCTTGATAGTATTCTTCAGCATTAACGCATAATATCTCCAATCCATCTCGCCTGGCAACGAATCAAACAACTTGTCGATAAAATCTTCCTCAGAATAACTTATTTCATGTCTTGCCAATTCCAGCTTCAGATGACCAAATCGTTCTATCATTTTACAAACAGACTCGTTCTTTAGACATCCAAAAAGATAAAACTCTTTTCTAAGAAGTTTTCTTTTGTTTTTTACAATTTCAGAACTTCCTAAGCACTTCGTTTCTAGCTTCTTCCATAGATCTTTCGCATTCTTATAAACAATCAGTGATATTATATCCTCCCGAATCGACTGAAACAACAAAGCTATACACTTCTGTTCAGCTACAAATGAATCAATCTCATCAGCCGATGTCAACGTTTCACCAGATTTATTTCCATGTTCATAGCCATTCTTCAAACGCTTCCAACTGGCAAATGTAAATGCCATCAACCAGTCTTCAAACTTTCTCGACCATCTACTGTACTCTTCGATAGCCATTAGCTTTGGAGGTTTGTTGAATGTTCCAAAAGCACTTTCCGATTCCCAAGCTTCATTTTCCTTCACAACCGTTGGATTTTCATTCGCGTTGCTTGATGAAGTATCATCATTTCCGGAATTTCCAGCAAACGCGTACATATCACTGAACGGGTTCAAGAATATATCATCCATCTTGAATGTACCTGCAAAATCAACCAACACTTAGAAAATTTTCAAGATTTTGAAAAATGTGACACAAAAGCGAAATATGGTATGACTGAATAAGCGAAACCAGCTTGTGTGACAGATAAGCGAAAGTATGTTTTGACAGAAAAGCGAAACAGATAATGACAGATAAGCGAAACTAGCAAGTTGTCCTTATGCGCGAAACAACTAAGTCCAGATAAGCGAAACTACTAGTGTTTGTATGAGCGGAACTAGCAAACTGTCACTACGAGCGAAACTACTTGTTCTTTCAAGCGAAACCTACAAGCGAAACATCCAAATAAGCGGAACTACTTGTCTGAATAAGCGAAACTACTAGGTTATTTCAAGCGGAACCTCCAATTGTCCGTATAAGCGGAACCTAGTTCTAACCAATTTTCACCATGTTTTAGTCCGAATTTTAACCTGAAACTTTCTAGGGTTTGTTATTACTGTGTTTCACACGTTATAGTCAAAATTCAGGCCATTTCAACCGTAGGAACCAGTTCAAACTGAAAAAGTATGAGAGAAAGAGAGTAGAAATGAGAGAATTCTGCAGATTCAAGCTGTAGTAGTATGAACTCCTCGTCCTGAGCTCTGATACCACTTGTTGGACCGTGTTCCGACCCTAAACAGTCAGTTGAGAACGTTCATCTTCACGTACGACGGCGGAATCAACGTAAATGAAGTTACACAACTTTTCCTATTCAATTCCTTCTCTTTTATTGCTTTTTTAATCAGATTTGACAAAGTTTCACACCAAAAGCACTCAGCAGTTCCGCTTCAACCTACACAGACTAATGAGCTGGTTTCGCTCAAATGAACTATTTATAGTCCATGTGGTTTCGCTTATACGTACTGCCAAATAAGCGAAACCTTCTGAATCCACATAAGCGAAAGCCTATGATGACTAAAAAGCGGAACCTCTAACAAACATGACAAAAAAGCGAAACTACATCAAAATACATATTTTTGACTTTCAAGCTCCTAATTTGACCTATCTTGACCTAAGACTTGATGTAGACGAAGTCAACAGACATTCTGTGCACCAACACATGTCTTGCAAGTTCCATCTTTAAGTGACCGAATCTTTCTATCATCTTTGACACAGACTCATTTTTCAAACACCCAAACAGATCAAATTCTTTTTTCAACAACTTTTTCTTGTTTTTAACAATCTCTGCACCACCCACGCACTTTTTCTCTAATTTTGCCCATAAATCTCTGGCATCTTTGTACTCGATTAGAGATATGATATCATCCCTTACTGATTGATGAAGTAATGTGATACATTTTTGCTCATTAATGAAATTTTCTTTTTCATTTTCGACTAAGTTCACATAATCAGTTCTTCCAATGTCAAACCCGCTCTTCAAGCATTTCCAACTCTAACAAGCAAACGCCTTTAGCCAGTCCTCGAACCTAGGTGCCCACCTATTATACTCCTCAATAGCCATTAGCGTGGGGGGTTTGTTGTAGGTGCCATAGGCAGTATCAACACTCAAGGAATCAACAATGGTTTTCTTGTGGTTCGCGTTTGGTGCTGAGGTGTTCGTGTTATCTGACATGTTATCTCCTGTACTACCGGTGAAAGCAAATATATCACTAAACGGATTCAGAAAATCATCACCCATCTTTAAGTACCTGAAACAATTAACAAACACTATGACAAATTTTGTGATTAAAACTGAAATTGACTTTCCAAGCGAAATGGATCACACGAAATGGATTCCAAACAAAATGGATTCCAAGCGAAATGAACTTCAAGCGAAACAGCAGCTTTCAAACGAAATGATGATTTCGTGCGAAATGGTTAAACGAAATGACACTTTTGTTAGTGCACGATGTCTAAAGCCTATGTATTAAGTCTAGGGGTCTAAATATGTCAAGTATGTATAGTACAGGGGTCTAAAATGAAATTTTATGTTTAATTGTAGTGATTCCGCTTGAAAGGACATCTTGTCATTTTCAAGCGAAATCAGAAGTTAGTGATGCCGCTCGAAATGGCAAGAGTCATTTCAAGCGAAATCTGATGGCTATAAATAGTCAAGTATGTTTCTCATTTTGGCACGGAATCAGAATGTGTAAGCCGAACTGCTGCCGGATTTTCAAGTGATATTTTAATGAGAAACAAGTATTAAAGTGTTATTCTGTCTATTTCTACTCAATTCTCTCTTATTCAACACTGTTTGTTTGTTTCCGCCACTTAAACAGTGGTATATTGACTTTGATTGACTCACTAGATCGTCAAATCAATCCTACAACTTTCATGTGAAATGACAACTTTGGTGCGAAATGAAGTCCAAACCGTACGAAATGAAGTTCACTAGGTCTATTTCGTGCAAAATGACGTCCACGAAATCTATTCCATGCGAAATGATGTTCCTATTCCATGCGAAATGATGATGACATCATCCAATTGGCCTCAATTTTGTCAAATTGATCTGTTTTTAGGTCGATTTTAAGTCTGATTCTTTCAAGGATTGATTAATACTGTATTTCGTGTATAATATGTTAAATTTAAGAAATTTTAACCGTGAAAACTTAGTTAATTTTGAAAAAGAAGGTGTAGAAGTCAGAAAAATGATCAAATCAAGCTGAATTCGGTATGAACTCTTCCTCCTTAGCTCTGTTACCACTTTTAGGATCGTTGTACGAACTGAATGAGTCGATCAGAAGAGTTTTAGTCAGAATCAAAGGCGGAATCAATGATTCGGACTTGAATACAGCTTGATACACGTTTATAATCACTTGTTTATTGATTTCAAAGCTTTACAGATCAGTTGACAATTTGGCAGCACCTCGGCTCTGAAATCCGGATCGTTACAAATGAGAAACCAGCTCAGATATTTGTAGTGACGGCATTTCATATGAAATGAACTCTGTCCATTTCATGCGAAATGGATAACTCCCATTTCGTACAAAATAACTTTGTTCATTTCGTGCGAAATGGTCACCTTACACTTAATTCCTGATTTCTAACCTATCGAGCACTGGTTTAACCTATCTAGACACAAGACTCGATACAAGACGTTGTTGGTTGACATTTGCACCAACACATAGTATCCGTTACACTAGGAACCACTTCGACACTTGAACTTTTGATCCTTTAATCTTTGTTATATCATTTGAACAAGACCTACATGCAATCCCAGGCGAGTACATAGTTCCCCTCTTTTACCGTTTTCAAATGTTTTGGGGTGATTCATATGTGTAACTGATTTGTTTTCCAAATGTATGGCTTATATGTTTTTACTAAGTGCTTTTATGTGTATTATTCCAATTCTGCAAATACAATGTTTATCCAATTCCTTAAAAGAACTATCTATCTTCATAGTTAGAATCTTATAGGATATTTGAAGTATAGTCTTAGATCTTCCTATCTTCATAGCGAGATTTTTAAGAAATACTTTACAGACGACGGTTGGTTTATGTGTAGATTGGTGGTGATTTAGATAACCAAACTAGATAATACAATAAGCACATGGTGGATACGCCGCTGGTACTTCCTATATATAAGTGTGCTTATTGTATTACCCTTCATGGCGTTATCCCGGATCACCATTAGAATTTAGGATTGTTTTGATTCAATAATTCAATGTAACAGAACCCAGAATTCTTATAGCATCTATCTATCTTCATAGATTGATTCTTGTAGGATGTTTAATGTACCAATATTGGAGTCCTTGATTGGATTCAATGTGTGCTTTAATGCGTATGTGAGTAAACAATCTAACAGAACCCAGAATTCTTATAGCATTTATGTATCTTCACAGGTTGATTCTTGTAGGATGTTTAAAGTACCAATATTAGAGTCCTTGATTGGATTCATTGTGTGCTTTAATGCGTGTTTACAAGTTGATTGGCTGATTGACAATTTATGTGTTTATGTGGTAGTTGTCATTTAGATAACGAAATGGGTGTAATAAAATAAGAACATGGTGGTTACGCCGCTGGTACTTCCTATATATAAGTGTTCTTACTTTATTACACTTGTAGCGTTATCCAAATCACTTTAGGATTTTGTGTACAATTGATCCAATGTTTGTTTATCCCAATCTTTGAAGAATCTTGAGGCGTGTGAAGTGTGTTATATTTTAGGTGTATATTTTAAGCCCTTTTACACTTTTTAGCCAAGTTTTAAATTTAGAAAACACGATATTTACTAACACTAAACACACATATGGGCAAGTGCACCCATCGTGGACGTAGTATAGTGTTGGTAAGATACCGAGGTCATCCAAGGACACAAGAGCTTTTAGTACCGGTTTATCCTCAACGTCTAATGACGGGTGGTCCGTAGGACAACCCTTAAGTGCCTTAAAAAGATTAAAATCCCATGCTTTACATGTTTAATTGTTTGAACTTGGTAACTACTAGTTGTTTGGACGTGCAGGTACAAATGGAGCTTAAAAAGGGAAGGAATTTGGAGCATCAATAAAAAAATAAAAAAGAACTAAGAATACCACATGATAGAGGATGAAATTATGAGAACGTGGGCGAAAACGGCGAAAAAAACAGAGTTGAAATGAGAAAGTTAAAAAGAAAACAAGAAAAGAAGTTCAGTCAGTGGCGTAACCTACGGCTTCTGGCTTAGGTTACGGCCCTCCACCTTTTTGCCTATTTGTCCGCCGTAGGTCAGACTCAAGCCGCCGTAAAGGATTAATGAATGCCGTAAGCTACGGTACCTGGCGTAGCTTACGGCGCTGTTTTGACTTTGTAGACTTTGCTGACTGCCGTAAGCTACGGCAGGCGTCGTAGCTTACGGCGCTGACTGATCTCAAAATGTAACTTACACATTTATTGGCCATTTCATGAGGATTTATGGGGTCTTATCATGGGTATTCGGTTACGGAAGATGGGGGACGAGTTGGGGGAGTATATTTGAGGCACTTGGAAGTGAAAAACATACCTTATCATCTACTAACTATCTAGTATTGTTGCTTTTGATTGTATTAAACAATTTCCTTCTATTTTGCTACAATGTTTGTCCAAGCCATGAGTGGCTAGGTTCTTTATGGTCGTCTTTAGTTGAAGGTTGTTAAGACGGTTGTATTTTGATTCTCAATTTCTAGAATGGTAAACTTATTTATGTTTTGTTTACTATGGTGTTTTATTATTTGCTTGTAAATTGTTGAGTCTTGTTTTATCCTCTCTTGAAATCATACGTTCTTGGTGCCGTTGGCAATCGAGATATCATGGGTAAAGTTAGGATGGGGTAAGGGTTGATTGGTCATCTGGTAACAACCTCACGTTCTAGGAATCTGAGTACTTCGTTCCCTTTTATCACAACAAGTAATTTTACATGAATCATGTCTATGTGATTCTTTCTAGTGGATGATAGTACAACCGTTGAAACAAACTGGCAACTAAAGATGGTAATTTATCTCACAAATTGTTTACAACTAAACTTTCATTTTTGCAACTAGCTTAGCATTCCTAAGTTTTAAAATCAAACAATCCAAGTCTTGAATTTACTTTTATTACAATTAGTTAAATTTAGTTAATCTAGAAATAGCACATTTTCCACAAACTCCCTGTGTTCGATACCCACTTACCACTATCTATTTAGTTGTATTTGGACAAAATTTGATTGTGACCATGACATCACGTCAAATTTTGGCGCCGTTGCCGGAGAGTAGTGCGCAACGTGTGTTATTTTTGTTCTCTTTTTAAGTTTGTTATTTTTCTGGTTTACGCGGGGTGTGTTAGTGTGTAGGTATTTACAGGTGCATGCGTACTAGAAGCTCTCACAAGCTTTCACCATTAGCATTTGATCCGGAAATCGAACGAACTTTGCGAGCAAGCAGGATTTTGTTAAGGGAAAACACAATTAGCGGTTCACCAACAACACCAATTACACCACTTCGATACATGGATAGGGATCCACCACCACCACCCACTACGGGTGAACCTTTTCAACCCTTTGTACCATCAACCACTCAACCTTCACCAAATACCACCATTCCACCAAATACTACCGAACCCATCATAATTCAAAATGTTACACCAACCAACACCACACAACCCATTACTACTCAAGAAGAACCAACCATTACCTTTAATCCTTCCACTACTATACCACCATTATCCCATTTCTTCTCGGGTGCGGGTCCGTCATATTCAAGCCGTACCATAGCACCAAACTCGACCATTGTCCATGCTACATCATTTCGACCATCAAACCAGTCGGGTTTCCAATATTCGACTCTTCCATTTGGGCAATCTTCAGGAATTCAAGGAGATGGGTATTGTCACACCCCCAAAATCTACCCGCGGAGTACCACCGCTTGGAGGCGTGACATGACCAGGATCAAGCCACCAATCATATCGAACATAATAAGTAATAATAAATGTAAGTGTATATCAACCCACAATATGAAAGGTGTTCAAATAACATAGTTTAAGTAGCGGAAGCATAGCATAAAAAAAATCCATCGTAATTAATAAGTTTTCAACGGTCATAAATGTTTAGCAAAATATCCACGATCCATGTCCACAACGACTGCGCCTCCCATGCAAGCTCCATGAGTACCTAAGGTCCTGCAAGGCATGTAGCAGAGAGTCAACAACTAGTTGAGCGAGTTCACAGTGGTTTGTTCAGTTATAGTAGTCGTATTGTAATTCGTATGTTCATTTAGTAATCCTTGTATCGTATGCATTTGTATCGCAGCCCTCTAGGCATGTGTGTGAAGATTAGTGGGAGTTTCCCAAGTATTCTAGACAAGGTATATTTGTATCATATCCCACCCGGCATGTGTGCGAAGTTTAGTGTATGGTTCGCAGCCATTCCAGGCATGTGTGCGAAGATTGGTTCTATTATCGCAGCCATTCCCGGCGTGTGTGCGAAGAGAAGTATTTGTATCACTAGTCTAGCAGTATTTATCATTAACCTTCCTCTCCCGAGGCCTAAGGTACATAATCCCGATAATGTCTTAAGTATAAGAAATCTTCCAAACCCATTCCCGACCCTGGGAATCCCATGCCTTGGTAAGAGTGTGAACTCACCTTGGTTTGCTCCGCAGATACACAGAAAGGTCAAGTCTAGCTGCTAGTGGTCAACCACGTCCTAACATGGTTACCATACAAGTCAGGTTTTGGTTTTGAGTAGTGCACATAAGTATCACATAAGCGAGCAGATTAAGAACACGCATTGATCATGGCTAACACATAATGCACGTTACATCTTAGAAGACAATTACATAACATCTGATATTGTGCGATCCAAAGGTAAAGCCCAATAAACAGGCGGCCCAACATGTTGTGCGTTCAGCACAGCCTTGTGCGATCCACAACATGTTGCGCGATTCAATTAAACATCCGGCCCTATTAACAAGAAGCCCAAACAAATCTATAAGCATAAACACGGCCCAATCAATTAAGCCTAAGCCTTGTGCGATCCGGACAGCTTGTACGATCCGGTTGACTTGTGCGATCCGATTGGGTTGTGTGATCAGAACTAGCCCAGCCCAACATGAATATCCGGCCCAACAGTTAAACAAACATAACAACTTGTGCAATCCAACAGCCTTGTGCGACTGGGGACCTCTTGTGCGAGCAGATCATCTTGTGCGACTAGACTTCTTGTACGATTAGTTTAAATATTCTGGATATCATGCCATTCGGTTACAATCATTCAATAGTTTCCAATTTTACAATTATCAATCAACAGTTTCTATCCTAACTAATGTTCGATCAAACCAAGTAATCATCAGCAATTCATATGAACTCTAATCATAACAACAACCTACATATTAACTATTAAATCACGGAATTAAATCACACAACACACCATACTCGATTGTAGCTCTAATCCGATTAACATCGCCATACACATATGAGCCGATTTCATGACATTAACATTAACAGTTATATCACCATCAATCTGATATCATTCCCAAATCATCATGTAAAACATACATATATCACAACATCATGCAACCTTATTATAACGATTCCACAAACAGGAACCCTAAACGGATTTAATCAATCATATAACAATACACCTTCATCGATCAAGCATAAAATCAAATAACAACAAACACTTAAAACACTAACCGGATTAGAGATGAATCAGGGTTAATCCGAATCACAAGCTTCGAGGGAGAGGGTGTTGTTGCCGTCGAGTTCTAGAGAGAAGGAAGAGAGCACTAGGGTTTTGTGTGTGTGGGTGTTTTGCAACAAATGAGGAGTATACCCTCAACTCATGGGTTATGCGACACAAAGGGGGTGGGCCGAACCCTCCTAATGGGCTGCCCATTCGGTTCACTCACAAGAGAGGTGTGGGCCGAGAGTAATAAAGCCCAAAGGCTTGTGCGTTCGAGTTGCTATTGTGCGACTGGTTTATTTCGTGTGATTCCAATATATATACATACAAGTACACACATATTCATATAACATTCACTTATAACATTCATTGAATCAACATATCAGATTATCACACTGAGTTCTCATACATAACATAAGTTCAAAACATGCTACACTAAGCACAAAGATAGGTTCTGAAATACGAGTTGTCACATTATCCCCAACTTAAAAGAAATTTCGTCCCGAAATTTGGTACGTACTCACTGAGGAAGCTAGTTAAGTTGCATGGTTTTCCTGGGGTGTCACATCCTCTCCCCGTTGATCTGGAATTTCGTTCCGAAATTCCGTGGTAGCTTCAGCCTCAGTAGTGGTTGTACTGTTCGCGAACAACTGGGGATACTTTTCTTTCATTTGGTCTTCGCGTTCCCAGGTGAACTCTGGGCCACGACGGGAGTTCCAACGAACTCGAACAAGAGGTATTCTGGTGTGCTTGAGGACCTTAACATCCCGGTCCGTGATTTCAACAGGTTCCTCGACGAATCGCAACTGCTCGTCGATAGTGAGCTCCTTCAAAGGAACTATGAGGGTCTCATCTTACAGACACTTCTTCAGATTTGACACGTGGAAAACGTTGTGAACTGCACCGAGTTCTGCTGGTAGGTTCAGTTTGTAGGCCACCTTGCCTATTTTTTCTATGATCTCGAATGGTCCGACATACCATGGATTGAGTTTGCCTCGTTTACCAAAACGAACCACACCCTTCCAGGGTGAGACTTTGAGTAGCACTCGATCCCCAACTTGAAACTCCAGTGGTTTCCTGCGCTTATCAGCGTAACTTTTCTGACGGTCACGAGCCACCGCCATGCGTTGCCGTATCTGTGCAATCCGCTCAGTAGCATCAACTACCATTTCTGGACCTGTGATTTGACTATCCCCCACCTCTGCCCAACAGAGAGGTGACCGGCATTTACGTCCGTACAATGCCTCAAATGGAGCGGCTTGAATGCTGGTGTGGTAACTGTTATTGTACGAGAACTCCACTAACGGGAGATGCTTTCCCGGCTGTTACCGAAGTCAATAACGCATGCATGAAGCATGTCTTCTAGGGTTTGAATCGTGCGCTCAGACTGCCCATCCGTCTGAGGGTGGTAAGCTGTGCTCATGTCTAGCCGTGAGCCAAAAGATTTGTGCATTGCTTGCCACAATTCTGAAGTAAATCGTGCATCACGATCCGAAATAATAGAGGTTGGCACCCCGTGCCTTGAGACAACTTCCTTGAGATATACGTCTGCTAAAGTGGAGAACTTGTCCGTTTCCTTTATAGCTAGGAAATGTGCAGACTTTGTGAGTCGATCCACGATCACCCAAATAGTATCATTCCCACGCTGGGATCTAGGCAGGCCAGTAACGAAATCCATGGAAATTTCCTCCCATTTCCACTGTGGTATCTTGGGTTGCTGAAGTAGGCCTGATGGTTTCTGGTATTCCGACTTGACTCTCGCGCAAATCAAGCACTTGCTAACGTAAGTTGCAATATGGGCCTTCATGCTAGGCCACCAATACGTAGTTCTGAGATCGTGGTACATTTTATCCGAACCTGGATGCATCGAGTAGCGAGACTTATGTGCTTCATCCATCACAAGTTCTCGTAAACCACCATACAGTGGGACCCAAATACGCCCCGTTACATAATAGGCACCGTCTTCCTTCTGTTCTAATCATTGCCTTGAGCCACGTAAGGCTTCAGCCCTTACGTTTTCTGGTTTCAATGCTTCTACCTGAGCATCTTGTATCTGTGCAGGAAGACCAGACTGAATGGTAAGCTGTAGTGCTCACACGCGTCTAGGTAGAGTGTCTTTTCAACTGAGAGCGTCAGCCACGACGTTGGATTTGCCTGGATGATACTTGATGGCGCATTCGTAATCGTTAAGTAGCTCGACCCATCGACGTTGACGCATGTTCAATTCCTTCTGCTTGAAGATATGCTCGAGACTCATGTGATCGGTGTAGATAGTGCACTTGGTACCGTACAGGTAGTGTCGCAATATCTTGAGTGCGAAAACAACAGCTCCCAGCTCTAAATCGTGCGTCGTGTAGTTCCGTTCGTGAACCTTGAGTTGGCGCGAAGCGTAAGCAATAACCTTATCCCGTTGCATCAATACACAACCAAGCCCCTGTATCGATGCGTCACAATAGACCACAAAATCGTCCGTGCCCTCTGGCAATGAGAGGATAGGTGCACTGCAAAGTCTATCCTTTAAGTGTTGAAAAGTTGTTTCCTGAGCATTGCCCCAGTGATAAGTGACACCTTTCTGTGTCAGTAGTGTAAGCGGCTGTGCAATCTTTGAGAAGTCTTTGATAAACCGTCTGTAATAACCCGCCAAACCCAAGAACTGGCGTATTTCCGTTGGCGTACGCGGTGCAGGCCAGTTCCTTATCGAATATACCTTTGATGGATCAACATGGATCCCATCCTTGTTTACCACATGGCCTAGAAAGTGGACTTCACGAAGCCAGAAGTCGCATTTTGAAAACTTGGCGTACAGTTGTTCTGATCGAAGAAGTTCCAAAATAAGTCGCAAATGCTGCTCGTGTTCCTCCTGACTCTTGGAATAGATCAGGATGTCGTCGATGAATACAATCACAAACTTGTCTGAGTAGGGTTTGCACACCCTGTTCATAAGATCCATAAAGATTGCTAGTGCGTTTGTCAACCCGAATGGCATGACAAGAAACTCGTAGTGGCCGTAGCGAGTTCTGAATGCTGTTTTGGAGACGTCCTCATCCCGGACTCTCAGCTGATGGTAACTTGACCTCAGGTCTATCTTGGAGTAGTAGCCCGACCCTTGCAACTGGTCGAATAAGTCATCAATTCATGGAAGAGGATAGCGATTCTTCACTGTCACCTTGTTTAGTTCACGGTAGTCAATGCATATCCTGAAGGTACCGTCCTTCTTTTTCACCAATAATACTGGAGCTCCCCAAGGTGAAGAGCTAGGTCGGATAAATCCCTTATCCAAGAGTTCTTGTAGCTGCGTTGATAGTTCTTCCAATTCTGATGGAGCTAAGCGATACGGTGCACGTGCTATCGGTGCTGCTCCTGGTGCTAGCTCGATTTGAAACTCGACCTGGCGATGAGGTGGTAGACCAGGTAAATCTTCAGGGAACACCTGAGGAAAGTCGCGTACAACTGGAATATCTCCCAATTTCTTTTCTTTTGCTGATATATCGGTAACAAGTGCCAAAATGGCAGTGTGGCCCTTACGCAAACACTTCTGAGCCTTTAGAAAGGATATGATGCCTACCACATCACCACTCTTGTCGCCTTGAACTTTGAGAGGTTCCTGACCGGAACGAGGGATACGAACAATCTTCTCCTTACATAGGATCTCTGGGTGCTGTTGGGATAACCAGTCCATTCCAATGACGATGTCGAAACTACCCAGAGCTATGGGAATGAGATCAATAGAGAAGGTCTGACCAGCGAGGATAAGATTACAACCCTGAACTATGTGTGTGGCCTCTAGACTTTTACCATTAGCTAACTCTATGACATGTTTGGTGTTTAAGGGAGTTGGTGCACGTTTTAACATTTGGCTAACTTTTAGGGGCATATAGCTTGTATCCGCACCCGAATCAAACAAAACAGTAACATAAAAGTCGTCGAGAAGGAACTTACCCATTACCACGTTGGGATCATTCCTTGCTTCTCCCTGCCCCAGCACGAATGCACGTCCCCTAGCTTCATTGCCATTATTGTTTCCACCGTTGTTGTTACCATTTCCCTGATTGTTGTTGTTGTTGCGATTCTGGTTCAACTGAGGGCAATCCCGCTTGAAGTGGCGTTCAGCACCACACTAAAAGCATCCCCTGTTGCCTCGTTGTTGCTGCTGCTGCTGTTGGTTTTGAGAAGCTGGTGGTTGTTGTTGGTTCTGATTCGCAGGTCGTGAGCTCCTGCAATCTTTAGCTTCGTGCCCTATCTTGAGACATCTCTGACAGTGGCCCTTGCGGCACTGACCACTATGGTGTCTGTTGCACCTGTTACATAGTGGGTGAATTCCCCGATATCCACCCTACCCCTGACCACCAAAAGTTTGCTGGCCCGGGCTCTGGTAATCACTATTCTTGCGCTGCTGCTGTGCTTGAGACTGAACGGTAGCTGAGCCCTTGCTGGAATCCCCATCCCATTTCCGCTAGTTGTCACTAGGAGTAGCAGGAGTAGCAGAAGTGGTAGCGGTTGTAGTTGCACTGATACGTTTTGGCAGCCTGTTCTGTTCCACTGCCTGATCCGTGAGGCGATGAGCAAGACGCTGAATATCCTAAATATTATTAAGGTTAGCCGATGTCACATGGCTCTGAATTTCTGGTGCTAGCCCCTTGAGGTACAACTCAATGCGCTTGACTGGAGGGTCCACCATAGTTGGACATAAGATGGCCAGCTCGTTTGACCGTTTCGTATACGCTTCAATTTCCGACCCTGTCATTTTCAGATGATAGAGCTCCACCTCCAGCTTGTGGAAGTCATCACGTGTGCAGTATTCTCGCTTGATCAGTTCCTTGAAATCGTTCCAAGGGGTGGCGTTAGCAGCTGCTAGCCCTAGAATCTTAACTTGCGCGTTCCACCAAGTCAGCGCAATTCCTTCCAAAGTACCAGTGGCGTATTTCACCCTGTGAGCCTCAGGGCATTCACACATTTCAAACACCGACTCGAGCTTCTCAAACCAATGGAGAAGTCCCACTGCTCCTTCAGTACCACTAAATGTACTAGGACAACAGTCCATGAAGTTCTTGAAAGTGCAAACAGGTTGCTGTGCGTGGTGACCTCCTGCCTGTGCGGCTGCAAGTGCCGCATCAACTTGTTCGTTAATGAGAGCCGTCAACTGGGCTTGAGTCATGTTAATACGTCCAGACATGATCTTCATAGCAAAGGTAACATAAGAGAGAGAGGATCGCGAAAAGTGCGATGACAGAAGAGAGTAAGCACACAAGTATTCTTAAGCAATAATGGTTATGTGTATCTAAGCATACCCTGAGCAAAGTTCTATGTAATCTAGCAAGTAGGCAATAAAACGTATACCATATTACCTAGAATGTTGAGTCTTGCACGTTGAGCGAAGCGTCGTCGTGGATCGTTGAGAGCACTGTTCTGGTTATAGTCTGGTTTTAATAAAAATGTTTTCCCCTTATTAAAACCAAGTTCTCTATAACCAATGGCTCTGATACCAATCTGTCACACCCCCAAAATCCACCCGCGGAGTACCATCGCTTGGAGGCATGACATGACCAGGATCAAGCCACCAATCATATCGAACATAATAAGTAATAATAAATGTAAGTGTATATCAACCCACAATATGAAAGGTGTTCAAATAACATAGTTTAAGTAGCGGAAGCATAGTATAAAAAAAATCCATCGTAATTAATAAGTTTTCAACGGTCATAAATGTTTAGCAAAATATCAACGATCCATGTCCACAACGACTGCGCCTCCCGTGCAAGCTCCATGAGTACCTAAGGTCCTGCAAGGCATGTAACAGAGAGTCAACAACTAGTTGAGCGAGTTCACAGTGGTTTGTTCAGTTATAGTAGTCGTATTGTAATTCGTATGTTCATTTAGTAATCCTTGTATCGTATGCATTTGTATCGCAGCCCTCTAGGCATGTGTGCGAAGATTAGTGGGAGTTTCCCAAGTATTCTAGACTAGGTATATTTGTATCGCAGCCCACCCGGCATGTGTACGAAGTTTAGTGTATGGTTCGCAGCCATTCCAGGCATGTGTGCGAAGATTGGTTCTATTATCGCTGCCATTCCCGGCGTGTGTGCGAAGAGAAGTATTTGTATCACTAGTCTAGCAGTATTTATCATTAATCTTCCTCTCCCGAGGCCTAAGGTACGAAATCCCGATAATGTCTTAAGTATAAGAAATCTTCCAAACCCATTCCCGACCCTGGGAATCCCATGCCTTGGTAAGAGTGTGAACTCACCTTGCTTTGCTCGGCAGATACACAGAAAGGTCAAGTCTAGCTGCTAGTGATCAACCACGTCCTAACATGGTTACCATACAAGTCAGGTTTTGGTTTCGAGTAGTGCACATAAGTATCACATAAGCGAGCAGATTAAGAACACGCATTGATCATGGCTAACACATAATGCACGTTACATCTTAGCAGACAATTACATAACATCTGATACTTGTGTGATCCAAAGGTAAAGCCCAATAAACAGGCGGCCCAACATGTTGTGCGTTCAGCATAGCCTTGTGCGATCCACAACATGTTGCGCGATTCAATTAAACATCCGGCCCAATTAACAAGAAGCCCAAACAAATCTATAAGCATAAACACGGCCCAATTAATTAAGCCTAAGCCTTGTGCGATCCGGACAGCTTGTATGATTCGGTCGACTTGTGCGATCCAATTAGGTTGTGCGATCAGAACTAGCCCAGCCCAACATGAATATCTGGCCCAACAGTTAAACAAACATAACAACTTGTGCGATCCAACAGTCTTGTGCGACTGGGGACCTCTTGTGCGATCAGATCATCTTGTGCGACTAGACTTCTTGTGCGATTAGTTTAAATATTCCGGATATCATGCCATTCGGTTACAATCATTCAATAGTTTCTAATTTTACAATTATCAATCAACAGTTTCTATCCTAACTAATGTTCGATCAAACCAAGTAATCATCAGCAATTCATATGAACTCTAATCATAACAACAATCTACATATTAACTATTAAATCACTGAATTAAATCACACAACACACCATACTCGATTGTAGCTCTAATCCGATTAACATCGCCATACACATATGAGCCGATTTCATGACATTAACATTAATAGTTATATCACCATCAATCTGATATCATTCCCAAATCATCATGTAAAACATACATATATCACAACATCATGCAACCTTATTATAACGATTCCACAAATAGGAACCCTAAACGGATTTAATCAATCATATAACAATACACCTTCATCGATCAAGCATAAAATCAAATAACAACAAACACTTAAAACACTAACCGGATTAGAGATGAATCAGGGTTAATCCGAATCACAAGCATCGAGGGAGAGGGTGTTGTTGCCGTCGAGTTCTAGAGAGAAGGAAGAGAGCACTAGGGTTTTGTGTGTGTGGGTGTTTTGAAACAAATGAGGAGTATACCCTCTACTCATGGGTTATGCGACACAAAGGGGGTGGGCCGAACCCTCCTAATGGGCTGCCCATTCGGTTCACTCACAAGAGAGGTGTGGGCCAAGAGTAATAAAGCCCAAAGGCTTGTGCGTTCGAGTTGCTATTGTGCGACTGGTTTATTTCGTGTGATTCCAATACATATACATACAAGTACACACATATTCATATAACATTCACTTATAACATTCATTGAATCAACATATCAGATTATCACACTGAGTTCTCATACATAACATAAGTTCAAAACATGCTACACTAAGCACAAAGATCGGTTCTGAAATACGAGTTGTCATAGGTATGATGAAGGATTTGAGGAGTTCGAGGGTTTTGATGAAGACGGGTATGCTTACGGGGGTGATGGAGAGCAAGGGGAATATGGTTATATGCAAGGCCAAATGCAAGTGATTCCAAATGTTGGTGGAGTGCAACAACAACAACTCATACCTCAACATGTGAGGCCGAGGCCACAAGGGCTACAATTGCAACGTCCGGTACCATTACAACAAGTTCGCCCACAGAATGTCCAACAACAATTCCAAAGGCCACTTCAAAACCCACCCATGCCACAACAACAATTTCAACAACCAAATGTACCGCAAGGGCATATACCAAGACCAATGGGAGTTCGGCCAAGGGGAAGGTTTGGTGTACCAAGGAGACATCTTAGAGAGCATGCGAGGGGTATTGAAGCGCATTTTAGGCCGGTGATTTCTCACAATCCTTCATCGGTGGTTATTCCTCACAAGAACCAAGGAAGAACTTCTGAAGTGAGAACGAATTCTTTGCAAAGTTTGCCGAAATATAAGGGTCTAGCAACGGAGGAACCGTATTTCCATTTGGAAGCTTATGACTCAATTTGCAATACTCTTGGGAGTCAAGGTTTTTCGGCCTATGATGTCAAGTTAGTTTTGTTTCAATTTTCGTTGGAAGATAAGGCAAAGAAGTGGTTTTACACTTTGCCTTCGGCATCTATTTACACTTGGGGGGAAATGCAACAAATTTTCTTAGACGAATTCAATACCGCCCAAAAGACCAATGATGCTAGGAAGGGGTTGAGGAGTTTCCAACAACAACAAGGCGAAATGTTCCATGAAGCTTTCTAGCGCTTTAATATGATGATAAAAAATTATCCGCACCATGGAATTGAGCTTTGGGAGTTGATGAATGCCTTCCACGAGGGGTTGAGTGCCGAAGATGCTCGTGATTTGATGTCCATTACAAATGGGTCTTTTGGCACAAATTATGAGAATGAAGATTGGGAGTTCTTGGAACAAATGGCAATTACTTCAAAGAGGAAAGCTCAAGCATCAAGGAGAGCGCGACCGGCCGTTACCCGAACACAAGTGCATGCGGTTGATGATGGTAATGTACAAACTTCTAATCAAATTTATGATGTTTGTGCTATTTGCAATGAAATAGGTCATGCGGCTGAGAATTGCCAAGGAGGTGATGGGCAATACGAAGAGGTTCATGTTGTGCAAGGTCAAGGAGGGGGTGGTAGAAATTACAACAATATGAATTCTAACACTTACCACACCGGGTTGAGGAACCACCCAAACTTTCGGTATGGGAACCCTTCAAATCAAGCTAACCCGAATTTCCAAGGAAACCAAGGATTTCAAAGGCAATATCAAACGGGTCAAAGCTCTTCGGGTGGAAACGAAGTAATGGAGATGTTGAAGGCGATGCAAGTTAAAATGCAACGAATGAATCAACGTGATGAGGTTCGGATGCAAAAGGACGAGGCCTGTGATAAAGCGATTCAAACTTTGACCACCCAAATGGGTCAACTTGCAAGTGAAGTGGCGATATTGAAGAAAGCAAAAGGCCAGCTACCAAGTGACACGATGATAAATCCCAAAAACATTAAATGTGTTAATATCAATGTGGTAAGCACCGTTCCTAGTACTAAATTTAATGAAACATTGCTAACTTCTTCATATCAAGTGAATGCAGGTTTGGAAAAAGATGCCGAAATCGAGAATGATAAAGAGTATGGAGCGCCAATCGTGCCTATCCGAGTGGGGAAACTAAAAATTCCTCATGCATTGTTGGATTATGGGGTGAGCATGAGTGTGTTACCGGTTGAGCTATATGACATGTACAATTTCGGTCTGCTTGAAGATGTAGACACCATCGTGAGCTTGGAGGATGAGAGTTGGAGGCGTCCACGGGGAATAGTTAAGAATGTTATGATTCGATTAGGAGAATTTGAATACCCGGTGGATTTTCTAGTTCTAGATTATGCTTCTACCAAAATGGCAGCACAACAAAGGGTAATTTTAGGTCGACCGTTTCTATACACAGCAAATGCTCAAATCAATTGTAGAGACGGGATTATTACCATGACCGAAAAGAACCGTAAGTTGTCCTTTGATGTTCAAACTAGAGTGATTAGTTATGAGTCCATTGAGGGGAAGGGTGGTGAGTCTAGTGATTGTATAGAAAATGTGTGTCAAAGAATGAAAATGAATCACACACCGAATCGTGAAGGCACGCATACGGGATCAAGTAGGGGTGTATTTCATTACCCACCGACTCAAAGCGGGACGGATGCATTTTACGAAATGACACAAGGAAGTGATGGAGATGGCAGGAACCGCTTCTTTGAGCCACCTTAAATGGGGGAGGCACGGTCTGGCTGAATACCTGAAAACTTAGTGCTGCTTGGGAGGAAACCCAAGGTTTTTCACTGATCTTGTTATTTCTTTAGTTTTCTATGTTTCAGGGCCATGGCAACACTCAAGTGTGGGGAAGATGTGCGGAGATTGGTGTGAAGGTGATGATAGGAAATTGGATCATTTACAATATCTGTTGTGTCAAACTTCACAGGTCAATGTACTTTTTCCTTAGACTTGTCATGTTCTTTAGCTTTGAAATATCGTAGTTTATTAGTTTGTTTTTCTTTATTAAAAAAAACCAAAAAAAAAAAAAAACAAAGTTGATGTTTTTGGTGTTTAAGCGATCTTTCCCTCAAAACCATACATTGGGACAATGTATCCCAAGTGTGGGGATGGGGGAAATTTTTGAGAACTTTAAAATTTTTGTAAATCCAAGCGAAAATTGTCGAAATTTAAACACTTGATATTGTTTCACTTGATACACCGGCACCCCTTTCTAGTCATTTCTTGGTGAGTGTTTGAGCCACATATGATTATTAAAGATGTTTTCCTTGTTTTGAGTGGCGGTGTGTGTATTGTGTGAATAGAACTTGTGTACGAATTCTTGTTGAAGCCTAGGATTAGCATGCTTGTGAAAATGATAGGGGACTTTTAGGTAGCCTCGTCTAGATGTGTGAGAGTGTGGGAATTGGGGGTTGGACCTCATACGTTACATATATGAGCTTGGTATTGTGAGGGGTGGGGATTTGGTCTTTAGAAAGCCACGTTTGAGCCTTACACCATTCGGTTGTAACCCAAACCTACTTTTAAAAAAAAAAAACTTTACCTATTGAGACAACCCGGTTTAGGAATTTAGTTTGTGATTGTTGATGTTCTTGTATATATTGATGAGTTCTATGCTTGAAAAAAAAAAGAAGAAGAAGAAAAAAAAAGTGAAAAAAAAAAGAGAAAAATACAAAAAGAAGGATTTAGTTGCAATAGGAGTTGAAAATGTTGATGAAGTTGTGTATATACTTGATGTTTGCTTTGTTTAGTAGTAGAAATAAAAACCGGGTCGAATCAATGAGCTACTTTCATATTCCCACTATTTCCTACCTTTACACATAGCCCCGTTACAACCCGAATGTCCTTTTGATTCATAAGCATGCTAAATATTTGATAGGAGAAGATTTGATTTTTATACAAGCTTATTGTCGCACAAACACACACACGCATTGAGTGGTTTAGCATTATATGCTAATAAATATTGTTACCGAGATATTTTTGTGAGGGGTGTGTCTTGAGCTACGATTGAAAGTTAGTAGAATGACGGCACATTCTAGCTTGGTTTACACGATTGATCGCTTGTGGTTATGAATAGTTTTGCATGAGTTGCTTGGGACAAGCAACGGGTAAGTGTGGGGATGTGACGGGTGGTCCGTAGGACAACCCTTAAGTGCCTTAAAAACATTAAAATCACATGCTTTACACGTTTAATTGTTTGAACTTGGAAACTACTAGTTGTTTGGACATGCAGGTACAAATGAAGCTTAAAAGGGGAAGGAATTTGGAGCATCAATAAAAAAATAAAATATTGGAATGGAAGAACTAAGAATACCACATGATAGAGGATGAAATTACGAGAACGTGGGCGAAAACGGCGAAGAAAACGAAGTTGAAATGAGAAAGTTATAAAGAAAACAAGAAAAGAAGTTCAGTCAGTGGCGTAACCTACGGCTTCTGGCGTAGGTTACGGCCCTCCACCTTTTTGCCTATTTGTCCGCCGTAGGTCAGACTCAAGCCGCCGTAAAGGATTGATGAGTGCCGTAAGCTATGGTACCTGGCGTAGCTTACGGCGCTGTTTTGACTTTGTAGACTTTGCTGACTACCGTAAGCTACCTGCCATAGCTTACGGCGCTGACTGATCTCAAAATGTAACTTACACATTTATTGGCCATTTCATGAGGATTTATGGGGTCTTATCATGGGTATTCGGTTACGGAAGATGGGGGACGAGTTGGGGGAGTATAATTGAGGCACTTGGAAGTGAAAAACATACCTTATCATCTACTAACTATCTAGTATTGTTGCTTTTGATTGTATTAAACAATATCCTTCTATTTTGCTACAATGTTTGTCCAAGCCATGAGTGGCTAGGTTCTTTATGGTCGTCTTTAGTTGAAGGTTGTTAAGAAGGTTGTATTTTGATTCTCAATTTCTAGAATGGTAAACTTATTTATGTTTTGTTTACTATGGTGTTTTATTATTTGCTTGTAAATTGTTGAGTCTTGTTTTATCCTCTCTTGAAATCATACGTTCTTGGTGCCGTTGGCAATCGAGATATCATGGGTAAAGTTAGGATGGGGTAAGGGTTGATTGGTCATCGGGTAACAACCTCACGTTCTAGGAATCTGAGTACTTCGTTCCCTTTTATCACAACAAGTAATTTTACATGAATCATGTCTATGTGATTCTTTCTAGTGGATGATAGTACAATCGTTGAAACAAACTGGAAACTAAAGATGGTCATTTATCTCACAAATTGTTTACAACTAAACTTTCATTTTTGCAACTAGCTTAGCATTCCTAAGTTTTAAAATCAAACAATCCAAGTCTTGAATTTAATTTTATTACAATTAGTTAAATTTAGTTAATCTAGAAATAGCACATTTTTCCACAAACTCCCTGTGTTCGATACCCACTTACCACTCTCTAATTAGTTGTATTTGGATTAAATTTGATTGTGACCACAAACTCCCTGTGTTCGATCCCAATCTTTGAAGAATCTTGATGCGTGTAAAGTGTGTTATATTTTAGGTGTATATTTTAAGCCCTTTTACACTTTTTAGCCAAGTTTTAAATTTAGAAAACACCATATTTACTAACACTAAACACACATATGGGCAAGTGCACCCATCATGGACGTAGTATAGTGTTGGTAAGATACCGAGGTCATCCAAGGACACAAGAGCTTTTAGTACCGGTTTATCCTCAACGTCTAATCAAATCAAAAGTTAGAAAAAGGTTTTTTAAACTAGAAAATAATACTAACTAAAATGAAGAAAATAAAATTAAAAGTAAAAACAGATAGACAAGATGAATCACTTGAATCCGACTCGTGTATAGTGTAAGCTTTGATTATTTCCGCACTTTTGCACTTTGTTAAGAGATTATCTAAGTTATTGTAGTAGGCCCCTCTTTTGAAGGTGACGTTACCCTCAACCCAGTAGTTTGAGTCAGCAAGGATACAATCCTAAACGGTCGGATTATTGAAAGATAATTAATTAAGTTATTAATGCATAATGTGGTAGGCCCCTCTTTTGAAGGTGATGTTACCCTCGGCTAAGTAGTCTGAGTCAGCAAGGATACAGTCCTAAGTAGCCGGGTTAAAGTTTTAATAGTAGCTTAACTTATGAGGGGGTCAAAGAGTTTGGACCCCCGCCATCCAATACCGGTGGGTATTGAAGGAGGTCCTACTAAATTTGACCCAGGTCCTTTGCAGGATCTATACACTGAACAATGGCAATACTCTTACCAAACCGTTCCCTTAACCCCCGACCATGTAGCCAACATACCTCCATATAGATCGTGGAGATATGAATGGTGAAAATCTTTTATTTTATATAGACAGTAAAATAATGCCAAGACACCACGGACAAACGATAAGGAAGAATCACCTTCAACTTAAGAAACTAGTTATAAAAGTCATTAATACATAACCAATTAAAAAGTGCGAAAAGATTAAAAATAAAAAGTATTACACTAGACACTTGTCTTCACCAAGTGATGTAAGAGACTTAGGCAAACATGGACTTTGATTGTCAAGAACTCTTACGATCAATCTTGGATCCCGAGACGACTCACACACTCTACGATGGACAATGGATGATGGTGGTGGATGATGGTGGTGTGATGGTGGTGGGTGAAGTGTGAGAGAGGTGGTGTGCCAAGGGATGAGTTGCAAGAGCTCCAAGCACCCCTATTTATAGGCTGAACAGAAGCTCGGGCACGACCCCATGTCCGCTGGGCACGGCCCCGTGTCCATCCTCCTCTCTTTCTTTATTAAATGCAGTTTGTCTGTATTAGTTGACCACGCCCCCGTGTCCACTGAGCACGACCTCGTGTGTAGAAGCATATCTGTACTACCAAGATTTGCCTGGATTCTGCGAGTCTTATAGTTGACCACGGGCCCGTGTCCGCTGAGCACGGCCCCGTGGTGGGCGATGGAAGCTTCTACAACTTTGTCTTCTCTGCTGACACTTGGGCACGCCCTCGTGCTCACTGAGCACGGGGCATGTTCAGCCTTCTGTTCTCTTGCTTTGCTTGGGAAGATGCTGTCAGGAGGCCGGGCATTCCACGTTTGTTCCTTTTCTTGTATTTGTGTTGGTTTTTAGCTGCCTTTTTGCTTCTTTTGTTAATTTGAGGTCATTTAATCCTGAAAATACAAAAGGAAGACAAAACCATACTTTTTCCAACATTAGTACTAAAAAAAGGTTAGTTTTATGCCACAATTGATGTAATTTATATGTTGCATTTTGTGCACATCAAATACCCCCACACTTGAATCTTTGCTTGTCCTCAAGCAAAACTCTTTATAATGTGGCTTTACACTCCCAAATGGAATGGGTAGAAGAGAAGGTTTTTGGGCTTGTCATAGAGTGTCGGGATTTCCAAGAATCATTATTGAGTTTTATTTTTATTTATTTACAATCCTATCGTCATGATTTATTAAAAAACATTTCATAATATAAATTACTTATTAAGGTATAACATGCCTTTTTACAATTCCATTTATATACAAGTTCACATACCTCACGGGGGATCACTCAACACTCGGCCGAAGGTGTATTTTTTTAGTGAATCACTCGAGAGCGGCATGGAATTTACTTCTACCATATGCTTGACAAGTAATCAATCCTCCTCCTTTTTAACTATAGACCTTTGTAAATATCAAGAGGACTTTTTGGGTGAAGGGTTAGGCTTGGGCTAAAGGTGGGTGGTTGGGTTAGTGGTTAGTAAAAGGGAGAAAGGCGTAAAAAACTTCGGTTTTTCGTAAGACTTTATATTTTTCAAAAAAAAAAATTTATTTTTATGAAGTATTTCAAACCAAGTTATTTTTGATAAACTTGTTTGTTTATTTCTTTGGCTTCATATATATATATATATATATATATATATATATATATATATATATTTAAGTCATAAAAGAAACCGAGCTTTGTTACTAAAATAAAGGGTTTAAAAGAAAAAAAGGGTTTAGGTGGGAAAAAGGTGTTTGAATTGGGTTAAGAAATGAAAAGGTTTAGGCTCAAAGGGGTTAACTAGGGGGATTTTTGGGTAGGTGGTAAAAAAAATAAAAAATAATGGTGTAGAAATAAAAAGGGTTAGTCCTAATGCCTCCATCATTTACTTACTTGGGTTTAAGTTGGTAAGGACCGGGAATGCATTGTCGTGGCAAGTTCTAGAGTTGTAAGAACCAAGCGGCTATTCACACAAGAAACGAAAGATGAGCATTTAGTTAAAATATGTGTATTTGTATGCTCAATAAAGGCTCAAAAGACACTTTTGGGGGAATGGGTTTTTATGTGATCAAGTATATATAATCAAATTTTAATTAAGCTTGTCATGTGGTTTCATAATTTCTTATGTTGGTTCTTTTTATCACAACGCTATCGGTTGTACATTTTCAAAAATATAACCTGTTTAGAATTTTGAAATTCCCAACTTAAACTTAGACAAGTAAAAAAAATGAAAATTTTTGAAAAAATTTTGGGTGATTAGCGGTTCCAATAGAGTTTTGTGTAAGGCTTGTTAATTAGGACTTGTAAGATTCAAGGTTTTAGCATCCCCCCCCCCCCACACTTAAATTACACATTGTCCTTAATGTGTCCCAAAAATAAGTTTTTAGGTTGATTGAATGTGTAAAAGGGTGTGAAAAAGAAAAATTTTGTGTTACTGGGCGCCTGGACACGGCCCCGTGTTGTCCGGGCAAAGCCCCGTGTTCAGGTGCCAGTAAAAAAAGTTTATAAAAAGAAACAGATGCCTGGACATGGGGGCGTGTTCAGTGAGCACGCCACGTGTCCAGTTACCTGAACTTGGCATTTTCTACAGATTGTGCAGCACGGGGCCGTGTTAGGCGGGCACGGCCCGTTCTGAACTTGCTGTAACGAAGAAAATTTGTCGGATTGCTCTGTTTTCGTGCATGGGGTTGCTGTTTCTCATTTCCCTTGTCATCCTTTACCATCCAAGTGTGTTTTATTCCTGAAAATTAAAACTGAACTAGAAAACATAAAAAAAAATTAATCTAAACTAAATTAAGGATAGTTCCGCGAAATGCCTCTGTGGTGCGCCACGTTTATAAGGGTCATTGGCTAGACCCAAGGCCTGGTCATATGTTACCCAAGTGGGATGTTTTGCATCCCATGCTTCACCGTCGGAGAGCATCATCCAAACATGAGTCAATGACCTTCATGTAGTTGACCGGGTCTTCATCTTCTACTCTTTTTCCGACTCCAAACTTCACTTCCTCGCCCCCAAACCTCAATGTTAGTGTTCCATCATTCATGTCTACCACTGCTTGGGCTGTAGCTAGGAAGGGCCTCCCTAGGATGAGTGGTACTTCAGCATCTTCCTCCATATCTAATATGACAAAGTCGGCCGGGAAGACAAATTCACCGACTTTGACCAAAAGATTTGCAGCGATACCTTGTGGATATTTGACGGATCTATCGGCGAGTTGTATACTTATTTTTGTAGGACTTTTTTTCCTAAGCCAAGTCGATTGAACATTGCTGAGGGCATGGGGTTGATGCTTGCCCCGAGATCTGCTAGTGCATTGCAAATGGGAGATTTCCCAATTGAGCAAGGAATTGTGAAGCTTCCGGGGTCAAGCTTCTTTTGCGGAAGTTTATTGAGTAGTAAGGCGGAGCATTCTTCGCCTAAGTTAACTAATTGCAATGATTCAATTTTCCTTTTATGAGTGAGGAAATCCCTCATAAATTTTGAATATTTAGGCATTTGAGATAGGACCTCGATAAATGGAATATTAACATGCAATTGTTTTAATAAATTTTCGAACTTTGCGAATTGATCATCGGTCTTTTGACGAATTAACCGACCGGGGTACGAAACCGGAGGAGTTTTAACCGGCTCTCAAAGTGGTGGAGAATTCTTCTCTTGTTGGGGCACGGGTGGAGTTGGTTGTTTAGATTGGCTTTCTTCAGTTTGAAGTGGAGCATCTTCAGAACCCACGATACGGTTTCTCAATGTTATGAGATGTACTTGCGCCTTTGGGTTGTTTTCAGTATTACTTGGTAACGCGCCTTGTGCTTTCTCGGAGAAATTTTGAGCTAGATGATTTAATTGTTTTTCAATGTTTTGAATGCTAGCTTGTTGATTTCTAAAATTTGATTCCAATTGTTGAAATCGATCCGAGCTTTTCTTTTCAGTGTCGGAGATGAGGCGAGATACGGTATCTTCAAGCCTCTCTCGTCCACCTTGTTGTTGAGAGAAATTTTGTTTTTGAAAGTTAGTTCGTTGATTTTGTTGGTTACTACTATTTCCGGGATCTCTCCAACCAAGGTTTGGGTGGTTACGCCATCCTTGGTTGTAGGTACCCGTTGGAGGACCCGACGACATAGGTCTATTATCAACGTAGTTTACCGTTTCCGTTTGATCATCTAATTCTTTCATACAACTCCAGTTTTCAAGTGGCCCACCACACCCTTCACAAGCCATTACCGAGACCGTTTTTGTCATTTCTAATTTTTTTTTATTTTTGAAGAAATGGCCTCGATTTGTGCTTGCAAAGAAGTGCTTTCATCAACCTTATGGGCGCCCGAGGCAATAGATTTATTGCCTTGGGGAGTGTGCCACTGAAAATTTGTTTGAGCAATTTCCTCAATTTGATTATATATTTCATTTGGGCGACGATTACCTAAAAGTGCCCCGGAGCTAGAATCAAGTGTTTGTCTTGTGTGTGGTAACAACCCATTGTAGAAAGTGGATACTTGTTGCCATACCGCAAGACCGTGCTGAGGACACTTTCTTAGTAGATCTTTGAACCTTTCCCAAGTTTCATATAAGGATTCCCCATCCTCTTGTGAATATGTATTAATTTCAGTCATTAATTTAGCCGTTTTAGAAGGAGGGAAATATTTATAAAGAAACTTTTGGGCGAGTTCATCCCAGGTGTTTACCGAGCCAACTGGGAGGGTATTAAGCCAAGCTTTAGCTCGGTCTTTTAGTGAAAATGGAAACATACGAAGGCGGATGGCGTCGTTTGATGCCCCATTGATTCGAAAGGTATCACATATTTCTAAGAAGTTAGTAATATGTAGATGAGGATCCTCGTCCGCAAGCCCATGGAAGGTTGCAGAGTTTTGAAGCATTTGTATCAAATGTGGCCGAAGTTCGAAGTTGT
Source organism: Helianthus tuberosus (assembly GCA_030545235.1). Lineage (NCBI taxonomy): Eukaryota > Viridiplantae > Streptophyta > Magnoliopsida > Asterales > Asteraceae > Helianthus > Helianthus tuberosus. Next base: position 916,478 of record JARYGA010036071.1, read on the forward strand.
TGGCTTCGACATTCGGCGCATTGATTGCGGCGCCAAGATTACCTACGGTGGGGCATAGGTAATCCATGAGGGTACGTTGGTTCGCCATCGGAAGTGGGTCTCCTGAAGCTTTCTCTTGGTTTTTAGCTATAAGTCTTTTTCTGAGAAAATGATCGGGTTCTTCGAGAGGTTCTTTTATGTCTCTACTAGAACTGGAGCTCACACACTACGTGGAAATTCGTGGCGCCTGGGTTCCTAGACCTGCAATAAAAACAGAAAAGAATGTTGGTCAGATAGTTCACCACGGCCCCGTGCTCAGCTGAACACGGCCCATGGTCGGAGATACAGTGATTGTTTTTTTGGATCCCTGTTACTGGGAAGTTGGACACGGCCCCGTGTTGCACCGACACGGCCCCTTGCTCAACCGTCTGTAACTCGAAAAATAAAAACTGCCAGTGACAATGGAAGCTGAAAAATTAAGAAAAAAATCGTAGAAATAAAAGAAAAATTTAGAAAAAACGATTAGGCAGTTGATTCCTAACTTTCTTAAAATCCTTGTGTCCCCGGCAGCGGCGCCAAAAACTTGATGCGTGTGAAGTGTGTTATATTTTAGGTGTATATTTTAAGCCTTTTTACACTTTTTTTAGCCAAGTTTTAAATTTATAAAACACGATGTTTACTAACACTAAACACACATATGGGCAAGTGCATCCATCGTGGACGTAGTATAGTGTTGGTAAGATACCGAGGTCGTCCAAGGACACAAGAGCTTTTAGTACCGGTTTATCCTCAACGTCTAATCAAATCAAAAGTTAGAAAAAAGGTTTTTTAAACTAGAAAATAAAACTAACTAAAATGTTGAAATTAAAAAAAAAGTAAAAAGAGATAGACAAGATGAATCACTTGGATCCGACTCGTGTATAGTGTAACCTTTGATTATTTCCGCACTTTTGCACTTTGTTAAGAGATTATCTTAGTTATTATAGTAGGCCTCTCTTTTGAAGGTGACGTTACCCTCAACCCAGTAGTTTGAGTCAGCAAGGATACAATCCTAAAGGGTCGGATTATTGAAAGATAATTAATTAAGTTATTAATGCATAATGTGGTAGGCCCCTCTTTTGAAGGTGACGTTACCCTCGGCTAAGTAGTCTGAGTCAGCAAGGATACAGTCCTAAGTAGCCGGGTTAAAGTTTTAATAGTAGCTTAACTTATGAGGGGGTCAAAGAGTTTGGACCCCCGCCATCCAATACCGGTGGGTATTGAAGGAGGTCCTACTAAATTTGACCCAGGTCCTTTGCAGGATCTATACACTGAACAATGGCAAGACTCTTACCAAACCGTTCCCTTAACCCCCGACCAGGTAGCCAACATACCTCCATATAGACCGTGGAGATATGAATGGTGAAAATCTTTTATTTTATATAGACAGTAAAATAATGCCAAGACACCACGGAAAAACGATAAGGAAGAATCACCTTCAACATAAAAAACTAGTTATTAAAGTCATTAATACATAACCAATTAAAAAGTGAGAAAAGATTAAAAATAAAAAGTATTACACTAGACTCTTGTCTTCACCAAGTGATGTAAGAGACATAGGCAAACATGGCCTTTGATTGTCAAGAACTCTTACGATCAATCTTGGATCCCGAGACAACTCACACACTCTACGATGGACAATGGATGATGGTGGTGGATGATGGTGTTGTGATGGTGGTGGGTGGTGGGTGAAGTGTGAAAGAGGCGGTGTGCCAAGGGATGAGTTGCAAGAGCTCCAAGCACTGCTATTTATAAGCTGAATAGAAGCTCGGGCACGGCCCCGTGTCTGCTGGGCACGGCCCCGTGTCCATCCTCCTCTCTTTCTTCATTAAATGCAGTTTGTCTGCATTAGTTGACCACGCCCCCGTGTCCGCTGAGCACGACCCCGTGTGTAGAAGCATATCTGTACTACCAAGATTTGTCTGGATTCTGCGAATCTTGTAGTTGACCACGGCCCCGTGGTTGGCGATGGAAGCCTCTACAACTTTGTCTTTTCTACTGACACTTAGGCACGCCCCCGTGCTCACTGAGCACAGGGCGTGTTCAGCCTTCTGTTCTCTTGTTTTGCTTGGGAAGATGCTGTCGGGGGCCGGGCATTCCACGTTTGTTCCTTTTCTTGTATTTGTGTTGGTATTTAGCTACCTTTTTGCTTCTTTTGTTAATTTGAGCTCATTTAATCCTGAAAATACAAAAGGAAAACAAAAGCATATTTTTTCCAACATTAGTACTAAAAAGGGTTAGTTTTATGCCACAATTGATGTAATTTATATGTTGCATTTTGTGCACATCAAATATCCCATATCTTTATATGTTAGATTCTTTGAAGGATGTCTAAAGTACTATTTTAAATCATTGACTTGATTTATATGATACTCACACAAGTTTTGATAAATTTCAAAACTATTATTATTAATCCTTGATTGGTTTTCTAATAATACATTAACGAGTTTTACAATGTTTTTCAACGAGGTTACAATGTACAATTTCAAATGGCATAAAAATTACTTAGTAATAATCATATTGCCATATACAAAATTATTTGCCACAAGTTTTCACAATCAAGATTATGTATTGCAATACTAAATTTTTCCATCCTTTGGCTTCAAGATTTATTTTCAATCAACAACTCTCGCAGTTGTCAAAGTATTGTAGTATCAAATGTTTTTGCCATTTATTTGGCTAACAAAACATATGTATTCGCCGGCATTTTTATGCTGACTATTTTTCACATATGTTTCAGGTTTTTAACTATTCAAGCATGCAACGCATAGGACTGTATTCAGGCCTTAGACTTCTTAATCAAAAGAAAATTTCATGTATTCTTTGTTTGTAAAATGATGTTAATAATATTAAAACAATTTAGTACCTGTAGTTGTGAGCAATTTGTAACGTGATTCCCCGATATTTCTGCCGTGTGTTGTTGTATTACGCGATTGGGGTGTTACATCAAAGCTCCTTCGGATATACACGACTACCTACAACATACTATGATCTATTAGACAAGCGGGTCGTGTCTTGACTTAGTATTAGTTAGTGGCTTTGAGTTACGTTCTTTGTGTCTTCAATATTATTCCAAGTTATATAATTATTTGTTCAAATAATAAATATTTTAACTTAAATTATATTTATTAAATTTTGGAATAATTGTTAAAACAATATATTTTATCTTGATACTTTTCAAGTATTTATACATGTATATCCTTCCCAATGATGGGTGTATTTGTATTTGTATTTGTATTCTTATACTTGTATATTTTTGCCATGTATTGGGGTCGTATTCCGGAGTGTATTTATACGTACGAGAATACGTATTTTCTTGTAATTGTTAAGTATTCTTATACATAATTTTGTATTAACTTTTCCGGAATAATATAAAAATACATCAACATATATTTCCAAAATATATATTTTGAGAAATATTACTTAGAAAAATTATTCATAATTTTTCCCATGGCAAAAATATTTATAAATCTCAAAACTAATATATTTCCAAGTCTAACTTAGAAAATATATATAAATCCATTTTTCTTCCAAAAATAATATATTCCAAGTTTACCTAAGAAAATACATTTTCTCCCAAAAATAATGTATTTCATGTTTGTTTGAGAAAATATATATTTCTTTCAAAAATAATATATCTTCTAATAATTCCAAGAAAATATATATTTTTATTTGCCCAAAAATAATATATTTTCTCCTTGTCAAAAAATGATATATGTTGTAGTAACTGTAAAAATCATATTTTTGTTCTCTTGGTGTCCAAAATAATATTTACCAAAAATATACTTGTGAATCAATTTTCCGGAATATTTTTGAGAGTTATATTCCTTTGTTCTGTTTCACCAATATCTTGTGTATTCTTTGTATATTCATATTCTTGGAATTATGGTAATATTTTGGATTGTAATTTTTGGTATTTGATAAGTTATATTATTTCAAGCCCTAAAATAATATAACTAATACACATAATATACAAATAATCACACACATGGTGACATCTAAATATATATTTTCCTAAATACATATTTAGTCACTTTTATTTATAAAAACCAATCTCCAATATATATACCTTTTGAACAAAAATCTATGGCAAACTTTATGTGAAAATCCATGGTTTAAAATACACTTGTAAATATTTGTTTTGAAATATTTTTCTAAGTATTTAATTTTTAGAAAAGTTTTGCCATAGTTTCCCCTTAAAAATGGAGGTTTCCATGCTTTCAAAGCATATCATTTTCTTTTGTAAATCAACACAATCAATCAACAATAAACAATCTACACTTACCAATTTTGCCAAAAACAATCATAAACTACCACTTCATGAACTTGAAAATTTATAAAAAATTATAGTAACTTACTAGTGTATTTAGTAAGTCTTGTTACCCTTTAAAGTGTGGTTGATTCTTTAAAAACATCATTTTTAAAGAAGTTAGTTCTTCATAACTTATGATCACATTTTCTAAAAATGTTTCTTCATGGATTTTTCTTGTCACATATGTGCTTCTACACTTTATTAACCACCAAAAATGAGGTTTATTTATTTAAGAACCAAGATTAAGTAAAACTTGTATTTTTAACTTGGTTTCTTGAAAAATCATCCATGAAATTTTAGATCTACAAGACTTACAACTCATTTTAATCATCATTTTACAAGAAAACAATATATACTTTTAAGTTCATGTCTTTCATGAGGATGATTTATTAATCTCTAACATATTCATATTCTCATCTTGCTAGATTATGTTTTTAATCATGATCTAGCAAGATCATATGCTGATCTACATCATTTTCATAAGAAATCAACAATCAACAAGTAAATCAACACATAAACAACATGGTTTCTTCATGATTTAAGCTTATGTTCAAGTTTCATTCTCTTGATTCTTAGTGTTCTTCAAGTTTATTGTCACACCCCGACCACGTAAAACATCAAATCGTGGCGGAAACGTCGGGGAGTGTTGTAACAGAATTATTGTTCCACAACCATGGTAATTAAAATAATATTTTATTTATAACCAAAGGTGGAATTACATTGTCTCAAAACAAGAACCAAAGAGTTGCATTGTCTTAAAATAAAGGAAACAAGAGTACATAATTAAACTAAGTCTATCTTCATTTTATGTCACTAAGGCCCAAGTCCACCCTAGCGTGTCATGATCAACATCCTAAGCAACAGCTCCTGAAAACACATGTGAAAATAGGTACGTCAGCATAAAAATGCCTGTGAGTAACATAGGTTTTGTGAAAATAGGATTCATTACTTAGGTTTTAGAAAAATGTTTAATAAAATTCAGTCATGAACCTTGTAAATTGTTTTGTTTTGTAAATCATTTGAAAAGTGATAAAATCGGATGATATGTATAAGTAAAAGAATAATGTGTGGTTAAATGAATAACCAAGTAAAATAAGTTGTATAAATAAACTGGTTTGTAACATAGAGTCTTGTGAAAAATATGTTATTTGTATAAAAATGTATAAGTCCAAATTGAATGATTTAAATAACGATACGAAATGTAATACAATACAAGCACTTATATATAGGAAGTACCAGCGGCGTATCCACCATGCTTGTATCATACTACACACATATCGTTACTTAAGTCATTTAAACAAACCACCAATGTATAAAGTCGATGTTTAAACCAACCATCAAATGTTCTTGTATAAATCATTGTCATATGTTTAAAAGTCCAAAACGTAGTCAAATAGTCATGTATGTGTAACAAATGTTATGTATGTTAAGTAAAATGTGTTCACTTAAACCAAATGTATAAATGTACAAAACAAAGTATTTTAAGTATATCAAAAAGTTATGTTTTGCAAAGTAAAAGCATGTTTTAATGATACAAACATTTATGTGGTAAGTTAACGCATACATTCAAGCCTTGAGACAGACGGATAACCCTAAGTAAAGGTTATCAAAAGAAATGTTTTTGGATTCAGTCATTCCTTTCATCCAAACATACCTAGGATGTCAGGAACGGGATTTGTCAAGTCCTATGGTACCATTACTTACTACCGAGCGGCGTAGCTAATGTTAATGAATGTATATAAGTTCCGTTTGTGCAGACCAAATGTTATACCAAATGTAAACATGTTATATGAAAACAATGTACTAAGTATGCTAAGTTAACATACAAAGCAGAAAAGTCATGTAATCAATGTGCTAGCATGCTCAGTCAACATACATAGCAGAAAATGTTATGTAAAACAATGTGCTAGTATGCCAAGTAAACATATATAGCAAAGTAATGTAATGTAAATCAATGTGCTAGCATGCTAAGTTAACATACATAGCAAAACATAATGAAATCATGTACTATAAGTGTACTAATGAACATAGCAAGCATAAGATGTGAAAACATGGAAAACACGAAAGTAACAAGTAGGCACATGTGTTTCACCCCAAAATGTTTGGAAAACAGTAAAAGAGGGGTCTATGTACTCACTTGAGATTGCTCAATAGACTTTAGATATCCACCAAGCAAGCTAGAAGATCACGGATTCAAACGGCACCTAATATAGGTATCTATATTAATAAACGGACCTATCGGAGGATCGGGTAGTACGAGGGTTTGTAAACTAAATAAGCGTGTGAACTTATGTAATATGGTTTGACAAAGCCTACATACTAAAACGAAACTTATCCTAAGTGCTTTTGACCCGTTACGACCCGTTTAGGTAGCTTACGCCACTTTAACGCGCCGTTTGCGTAAAAACGCGTTCGGAATGCCTAACTAGTCCTATGAAAAGTAAAATATGCCTTAACATATTTAATATTGTTGCTAAATCAGTTTAGATGTCAAAAATTATGTTACATAGGTTTAAAATAAATTTTGGCGCGAAAAGGGTATTTTGGTAATTTACCTAAGGCACATACATTACCTACCATACAACTACTTAAACGACGTGACCATAAGGTATAACCTCGGAAGGTTATTCCCTATACAACTATGGTCACCTTAAGTGTTTGGTTGGATCCTAAAGATCGACCAAATGGGTCGTGTTCGAAAGCATAAGCGATTGTTTAGATCGCTTACCTTACGACCCTATATAAGCACAAAATCTAAAAGCGATGAGCTAAACATGCTAGAACATGTTTAGTAAAGTTAGAAAATAGGTTTGGTATTAAAACAAACGGTTTTAATACCCTAGAGTAGTTTGGTTACAAAATACGCGAGAAAACGCATTTTGGCCGAAACTACGACTCGTCACTGAGCCTAGATAACGTGGTAATCAGTAGGTATAGTTACTAGGGACTATAACCATCGTGATTACGCTCACGTTATGAAGTTCAAACGAAATTTGCATTGACCATAAACTGGTCAATGCAGAAAGTCAAACGCAGTTTGACTTTAACGCTAAAACGAACGAAAAACGCGAAAGAATACTTACAGAAGGTCCCCGCAAGATTTGATTCCGATTCTCTCTCAGGTAGGAAGCATATACTTCCACTTAGAGATCTTGAATCAGATCAAATGTGAGGATATGAGGGAAAATGGGTTGGGTATTTATAGGTGAAGCACTGCCGTTAGGATCGTTTCTTGGAGAAGGGGGCATGATCTAAGCTGTACACTTGTCGAATTCTGATTTGGCACCTTGATGGGCACACAAACCAGCCCATAGTAACCCAAAAACCATGTGCACAAGTGGGTAATAGCTGGAACAAGCTGGAAACCACTTTCTGCTGTTCTGGGCATGGCTTACAGACCGTAAGCATCCCCATACGGTCCGTAAGGACCCTGCAGACCAGCACAATTTCAGTTTTGGCAGCTTTGGTCCCTGTGCGCGTATGGTCGTGTTTTGGCACTTCTAACACCTGTCAAACCCATTTCTAAGCTTTATAAGGATGTTAAAGTATAGGGAACATGAAACATGCTAAAAAATATGCCAGATGTCGGTTCGTTTAGCCGTACGATTGCGTTGTTCGGTTAATTGCGACGGAAGTCGTAACGGACGCAAAAACGGTCCAAATTGCGCGAAAAATGGTTTTTTAAGAAGCCAATCACTAAAACATAATATTTTAATGATGACATAAATTTTTGGATGTCCGGATGTATTCAGAACGCAAGTTATGCTCGAAAATGCAAACTTATGCACTTTTTGAGGCTTTTAGTCCCTGAATGACCCAAAAGTTTATTTTAGCACACCGAACCCCTCAAGGACTATTTCTAAGCTATGTAAAGGATATTTAGGGTGTGTTTAACTTATGGGCATGTTCCGGAATGTTTGTTACAGTTCAAATTGGCATACTTTCGTAGTTTGTCAATTTTAGTTCCTGTAAGCGAATAAACTAGATTTTGCCATACCAAAGCCTTCAAAACTTATGTCTAAGTTATGTAAAGGTTATTTAAGGTATGTTAAGCATAAGTTGATGTTCTGGAGTATTTTTCACGTTTAACTGATTACGTTTACGCACAAGTTTGCGTATAATTCTCAAGAAAGCGATATAGAGTTTGGAATTGAATAAAAGTCAAAACATAAAAACATCAAACATAAACAAACAGACATTGGGAACAAATAACTTTATTTCATTGATAACTGAATTGTTTACAATGATTACAAGCACAAATATCACAGTCTCCCCTACTTGTGGAAATTTCATCCCGAAATTTGTTTAGTGGAAACTCGTGAGAACAGATGTGGATATTTCGCCTTCATTTGATCTTCACGTTCCCAAGTAAACTCATGTCCACGTTTAAATTCCCAGCGAACTTTAACCAAAGGAATGCGCTTGCGTTTAAGCCATTTGACTTCACGATCCATGATTTCCACAGGTTTCTCAACAAAATGAAGTGTTTTATCAACACGGATTTCGTCAAGCGGAATGTGGAGGTTCTCATCAGCTAAGCACTTTTTGAGATTGGATACGTGGAAGGTTGGATGAACATTACCAAGTTCTGGAGGTAATTCAAGTCTGTAGGCTACCTTACCGATTCTTTCGACGATCTTGAATGGTCCAACGTATCTAGGTGCAACTTTTCCTTTCTTTCCAAATCTGATCACACCTTTCCAAGGTGAGACCTTAAGTAATACACGATCACTGACTTGAAATTCCAAGGGCTTGCGTCGTCGGTCCGCGTAACTTTTTTGACGGTTCGAGCTGTCTGTAGGTTATCACGAACTTTCTTAACCTTGTCAGTCGTCTCTAGAATGAGGTCAGGTCCAGTAAGCTGAGCCTCACCGATCTCATTCCAGCAGACTTGCGAATGACATTTTCGACCATAGAGAGCCTCGAAAGGAGCCATGTTGATGCTGGAGTGATAACTGTTGTTGTAGGAGAATTCAATCAATGGAAGATGTGAATCCCAACTACCACCAAAGTCGATCACACAAGCTCTAGGAATATCCTCCAAAGTCTGGATTGTTCTTTCAGTTTGGCCATCTGTTTGTGGATGATAAGCTGTGCTCAGATTAAGTTGGGTCCCCATAGCAGATTGCATGGTTCTCTAAAATCGAGAAGAAAAGCGAGCATCTCTGTTAGAAATAATGTTCAAGGGAACACCATGTCGAGATACAATTTCATCCACATAGATTTCAGCCATTCTTTCATCAAAAAAATCCTCACGGATCAGCTGAGAGTCCGGGATGAGGACGTCTCCAAAACAACATTCAGAACTCGCTACGGCCACTACGAGTTTCTAGTCATGCCGTTCGGGCTAACGAACGCGCCTGCAGTTTTCATGGATCTTATGAACAGGGTGTGCAAGCCTTATTTAGACAAGTTTGTGATTGTTTTCATCGACGACATTCTGATCTACTCCAAGAGTTAGGAGGAACACGAGCAACATCTATGACTTATCTTGGAACTTCTTCGAAAGGAACAACTGTACGCCAAGTTTTCAAAATGCGACTTCTGGCTTCGTGAAGTTCACTTTCTAGGCCATGTGGTAAACAAGGATGGGATTCATGTTGATCCATCCAAGGTAGATTCGATCAGGAACTGGCCTGCACCGCGTACACCAACGGAAATACGCCAATTCTTGGGTTTGGCGGGTTATTACAGACGGTTCATCAAAGACTTCTCAAAGATCGCACAGCCGCTTACATTGCTGACATAGAAGGGTGTTACCTATCGTTGGGGTAATACACAAGAAACGGCTTTTCAACCCCTAAAGGATAGGTTATGCAGCGCACCTATTCTCTCATTGCCAGAGGGCACAGACGATTTTGTGGTCTACTGCGATGCGTCGATTCAGGGTCTTGGTTGTGTATTGATGCAAAGGGATAAAGTCATTGCCTACTCTTCGCGCCAACTTAAAGTTCACGAATGGAACTATACTACACACGATTTAGAGCTTGGAGCTGTGGTTTTCGCGCTTAAGATATGGCGACACTACCTGTACGGTACCAAGTGCACTATCTACACCGATCACAGGAGTCTCGAGCATATCTTCAAGCAGAAGGAATTGAACATGCGTCAACGACGATGGGTTGAATTACTGAATGATTACGAATGTGCCATCAAGTACCATCCATGCAAAGCTAACGTTGTGGCTGACGCTCTTAGTCGAAAGGATACGACACCTAGACGCGTACGAGCATTGCAGCTTACTATTCAGTCAGGTCTTCCAGCACAGATACGAGATGCTCAGGTAGAAGCACTGAAACCAAAAAACGTCAGGGCTGAAGCTTTACGCGGCTCAAGGCAACGGTTAGAACAAAGGGAAGACGACGCCTACTATGTAACAGGACGCATTTGGGTTCCACATTATGGCAACTTACGCGAGCTGGTAATGGATGAAGCACATAAGTCCCGCTACTCGGTACATCCAGGTTCGGATAAGATGTACCACGATCTCAGAACTACATACTGGGGGCCTAGCATGAAGGCCCACATAGCAACTTACGTCGGCAAGTGTTTGACCTGCGCGAGGGTCAAGACGGAATACCAGAAACCATCAGGCCTACTTCAGCAACCAAAGATACCACAATGGAAATGGGAGGAAATTTCCATGGATTTTGTTACCGGCCTGCCTAGATCCCAGCGTGGGAACGATACTATTTGGGTGATCGTGGATCGACTCACAAAGTCTGCTCACTTCTTGGCTATCAAGGAAACTGATAAGTTCTCTACATTAGCAGACATTTACTTGAAAAAAGTTGTTTCGAGACATGGAGTGCCAACCTCTATTATTTCAGATCGTGATGCACGATTCACTTCAGAACTATGGCAAGCAATGCACAAATCTTTTGGCTCCCGGTTAGACATGAGCACAGCTTACCACCCTCAGACGGATGGGCAGTCTGAGCACACTATCCAGACGCTAGAAGACATGCTTCGGGCGTGTGTTATCGATTTCGGCAGCAGCTGGGAAAAACATCTCCCGTTAGTGGAGTTTTCGTACAACAACAGTTACCACACCAGCATTCAAGCCGCTCCATTCGAGGCATTGTACGGACGTAAATGCCGATCACCTCTTTGTTGGGCAGAGGTGGGTGATAGTCATATCACAAGTCCAGAAATGGTAGTTGATGCTACTGAACGGATTGCACAAATACGACAACGCATGGCGGCAGCTCGTGACCGTCAGAAAAGCTACGCTGATAAACGCGGAAAACCGCTCGAGTTCCAAGTTGGGGATCGAGTGCTACTCAAAGTCTCACCCTGGAAGGGTGTGGTTCGTTTTGGTAAACGAGGCAAGCTCAATCCGCGGTATGTTGGACCGTTCGAAATCATTGAAAGAATAGGCAAGGTGGCCTACAAACTGAACCTACCAGCAGAACTCGGTGCAGTTCATAACGTTTTCCACGTGTCGAATCTAAAGAAGTGTCTGTCAGATGAGACCCTCATAGTTCCTTTGAAGGAACTCACTATCGACGAACAGTTACATTTCTTCGAGCAACCTATTGAAATCACGGACCGGGATGTTAAGGTCCTCAAGAACACTAGAATACCTCTTGTACGAGTTCTTTGGAACTCCCATCGTGGCCCAGAGTTCACCTGGGAACGAGAAGACCAAATGGAACTCAAATATCCCCAATTATTCCAGAATAATGCAACTACTATTGAGGCTGAAGCTACTACAGAATTTCAGGACGAAATTCCAAATCAACAGAATTTCAGGACGAAATTCCAAATCAACCAGTAAACGACGCAACTTAACTAGCTTCCTCAGTAACCGCATGCTAAATTTCGGGATGAAATTTCTTTCAAGTTGGGGATAATGTGACAACCCGTAACTTCAGGTTAATGCCTTAACCTAGCGTAGTTAATTTTGTCATGCAATCATTTAGCATTGTTGGAATTATGTGTTATTTTACGAATGATTTGACAAATACATGAACTTGGTGATGAAACTGTAAATTATATGTGGTGGGTGTGTTTTATGTAAAAGATGATACTTAGGGGTGAGTAGAGTAGTTAGTGAAACCTAAATAACCCCTAACCCTAATCTCTCTCACAAATCATTATACGTATTTCAATATTCCTCTACAATCATCTCCTGCAATCATCTTTTCATCATTCTTGGTGGCACAAGCTCTCAATCATCACTTTGATCTCTCTCTTCATCTAGAATCAATCTAAGGTAAACGTTTAATGATTATTTGTTGTTAATCATTGGTTATTTGATTCATGCAAACCCTAGTTCTCCAAACAATGATTTTGTGATTAGTCGATCTTTTAGATTGTTTGTAAGATGAATTGTAATTGTCTGATGATTTGCCTGTGATTAGGATCAATCCACATGCTAGAATAGTTAAACTTTTGGTTGATTCGTATGGAAGAATAGGGTTTTGATCGTACTGATTTATTGTAACTGTCGCATCAGAAACTATAATTTGGCTTTGTTGATTCGATGTGTTGTTGTTTGGAGTTAACAGTCCGGGCATTGTGAAGTCACAAGGTCCGATGAATGTGTTATATGGAGTCTGAGTTTTGCCATGCTAGATCCGAGTTTTGTATTGAACACATGGTCCGAATTTTGTAATGCATGTATGGTCCGAACTTTGTAATGCATGTATGGTCCGAGTTTTTGTAATGCACATAAGGTCCGAGTTTTGTAGAAAAACATGAGGTCCGAGTTTTGTAAAGGGGTGTTTGGTCCGAGCTTTTGTGGGGGTGTTTGGTCCGAGCTTTTGTGGGGGGTGTATGGTCTGACTTTTTGATTGAATACGTGGTCCGACTTTTATGATGGTTGAAGGGTCCGAGTTTTGTAAACAAAACACATGGTCTGAGTTTTCAAACAATAAAGGGGTCCGAGTTTGTTGTTTGGTTCATAAGTGTTACTGTATATTACTGTATGCCACTGCATGTTACTGCATGTTACTGTGTTACCGTATGTTACTGTATGCTACTATATGTATGTGCAATCTATGTCATGCTAATCTGTAAAGAATTGTTTGGACACCAAGGAATTGTAAACCTTATTTGAACGTAAACACTTACATTGAGTTTATGTGCAATGTACCTTAGGTCGTGTGTAACGGACTGAACCATTAATTAACAATAGAAGCACAATGACAAACCGAGCAAACCAAGGTAAGTTCACACTCTTACCAAGGCATGGGATTCCCGGGGTAGTGAATGGGATTGATTGATTGATTGATTGATTGTACTTACAGGGTTATGGGAATTATGTACTACTGACCTCATTTGGGAAAGGTCACTTATGGATACCGCTACTATTACTAAACAACCCACTGTGAACTCGCTCAACTAGTTGTTGACTCTCTGTTACATGCCTTGCAGGTCGTTAGGTAGACATGGAGCTTGCACTGGGAGGCGCGGTCGTTGTGGGCAAGGATCGTGAATGCTTTGATTAAACAATTTTGATATTACATATTCATACTTATGTTGGGTTTTTACTTATATGCTTCCGCTAAACATTGATATTACACTTATGTTTTGATCACCTTTCATATTGGTTTGGTTGAATTACATTTACTTTTACTTATTACTTACATGTTCAATATGATTGGTGGCTTGATCCTGGTCAGTCACACCTCTAAGCGGTGGTACTCCGAGAGTGGATTTTGGGGTGTGACAGATTGGTATCAGAGCCATTGGTTATAGAGAACTTGGTTTTAATATGGGGAAAACGTTTTTATTAAAACCAGACTATTACCAGTACAGTGCTCAACGATCCACAACGACGCTTCGCTCCACGTGCAAGGCTCAACATCATAGGTACTACTATTCATGTTTACTTTACCTACTTGCTAGAATTACATAGAACTTTGCTCGTGGTATGCTTAGAATACATTGCCTCCTATTCATTATTGCTTGAGAACACTTGTGTGCTTACTCTCTTCTGTCATCGCACTATTCGCGAATGCTCTCTCACTTATGTTACCTTTGCTATGAAGATCATGGCTGGACGCATTAACTTGACACAAGCCCAGTTAACGGCTCTCATTAACGAACAAGTTGCTGCGCCACTTGCAGCCACACAAGCAGGAGGTATACCCTTCAGTCGTAACTCACACTAGGATCTTTAGATCCTACACTCCTAAACCAACTCTTGTGTTTAACCTTGTCCGGTTCTTATATACACAACAGGTCAACACGCTCAGCCACCAGTTTGCACTTTCAAGAATTTCATGGACTGTCGTCCTACCACGTTCAGTGGCACGGAGGGAGCAGTGGGACTCCTCCATTGGTTTGGAAAGCTTGAGTCTGCGTTTGAGATGTGTGAATGCCCTGAGGCGCGCAGGGTGAAGTACGCCACTGGCACACTGGAAGGAATCGCGTTGACTTGGTGGAATGCGCAAGTTCAACTTTTAGGATTGGCAGCTGCTAACGCCACCCCTGGGAATGATTTCAAGGAACTGATTAAACGGGAATACTGAACACGTGACGACATCCACAAGTTAGAAGTGGAGTTCTTTCATTTGAAGATGACTGGGTCGGAAATTGAGGCATATACTAAACGGTCAAACGAGCTGGCCGTTCTGTGTCCAACTATGGTGGACCCTCCTATCAGACGTATCGAGTTGTATCTCAAAGGGTTGGCACCAGAAATTCAAAGCCACGTAACATCGGCCAACCTTGCTAACATCCAGGATATTCAGCGTCTTGCTCATCGCCTCACAGATCAGGCAGTGGAACAGAACAGGCTGCCTGAACGTATCAGTGCTACTACTTCCGCTACACCCAGTGATAACAAGCGGAAATGGGATGGGGATTCCAGCAAAGGTTCAGCTACAGCTCAGTCTCAGGTTCAGTAGCGCAAGACTGATAACTACCAGAGCCCTGGTCAGCAATCTTCGGGCAATCAAAGACAGGGTGGATATCGAGGAAATCTCCCAAGGTGCAATACTTGCAACAAGCACCACAACGGCCAGTGCAACAAGGGTCGTTGTCAACGGTGCCTCAAGTTTGGTCATGAGGCTAAAGATCGCAGGAGCTCATGACCTGCGAACCAGAATCAGCAATAACAACCACCTGCTCCACGAAACCAGCAGCAACAACAGCAGCGAGGCAACAGAGGATGCTATCAATGTGGTGCTGAAGGCCACTTCAAAAATGACTGCCCCCAGTTAAACCAGAACCAGAATAACAACAATAACAACAATCAGGGCAATGGCAACAACAACAACGGGGGAAACAATAATGGTAACGATGCCAGGGGTCGTGTGTTCGTGCTGGGGCCGGGTGACGCAAGGAATGATCCTAACGTGGTTATGGGTAAGTTTCTTCTCGACGACTTTTATGTTTCTGTATTGTTTGATTCGGGTGCGGATACCAGTTATGTGTCTCTAAAAGTTAGTCAAACGTTAAAACGTACACCAACACCCTTAGACACCAAACATGTCGTAGAGTTAGCCAACGGTAAAAGTTTACAGGCCACACACGTAGTCAAGGGTTGTAACATTGTCTTAGCCGGTCAGACCTTCTCCATCGACCTCATTCCCATAGTTCTGGGTAGTTTCGACATCGTCATT
Source organism: Helianthus tuberosus (assembly GCA_030545235.1). Lineage (NCBI taxonomy): Eukaryota > Viridiplantae > Streptophyta > Magnoliopsida > Asterales > Asteraceae > Helianthus > Helianthus tuberosus. The sequence goes on from JARYGA010036071.1 coordinate 932,384, forward strand.
GGTATGGATTAGTTATCCCAGCAACAAGCAAAGATCTTATGCAAGGAGAAGATCGTTCGTATTCCCCGTCCTGGTAAAGAACCTCTCGAAGTTCAAGGCGATAAGAGTGGTGCCGTGGTCGGCATCATCTCCTTCCTAAAGGCTCAGAAATGTTTACGAAAGGGTCACACTGCCATTCTAGCACTTGTTGCAGATGCATCAACGAAAGAGAAGAGATTAGAGGATATCCCAGTTGTACGCGATTTTCCTCAAGTGTTTCCTGAAGACTTACCTGGTCTACCGCCTCACCGCCAGGTCGAATTTCAAATCGAATTAGCTCCTGGAGCAGCACCAATAGCTCACGCACCGTATCGTTTAGCTCCAACTGAACTGGAAGAACTGTCAAAGCAACTACAAGAGCTCTTGGATAAGGGTTTTATTTGTCCTAGCTCTTCGCCCTGGGGAGCTCCAGTACTATTTGTGAAGAAGAAAGATGGAACTTTCAGGTTGTGCATAGATTATCGCGAACTAAACAAGGTGACAGTGAAGAACCGCTACCCTCTGCCACGTATTGATGACTTATTCGACCAGTTGCAAGGGTCGAGCTACTACTCCAAGATTGACCTGAGGTCAGGCTACCATCAGCTGAGAGTCCAGGATGAGGACGTCTCCAAAACAGCATTCAGAACTCGCTATGGCCACTACGAGTTTCTAGTCATGCCGTTTGGGCTAACGAACGCGCCTGCAGTTTTCATGGATCTTATGAACAGGGTGTGCAAGCCTTATTTAGACAAGTTTGTGACTGTTTTCATCGACGACATTCTGATCTACTCCAAGATTCAGGAGGAACACGAGCAGCATCTACGACTTATCTTGGAACTTCTTCGAAAGGAACAACTGTACGCCAAGTTTTCAAAGTGCGACTTCTGGCTTCGTGAAGTTCACTTTCTAGGCCATGTGGTAAACAAGGATGGGATTCATGTTGATCCATCCAAGGTAGATTCGATCAGGAATTGGCCTGCACCGCGTACACCAATGGAAATACGCCAATTCTTGGGTTTGGCGGGTTATTACAGACGGTTCATCAAAGACTTCTCAAAGATCGCACAGCCGCTTACATTGCTGACACAGAAGGGTGTTACCTATCGTTGGGGTAATACACAAGAAATGGCTTTTCAACACCTAAAGGATAGGTTATGCAGCGCACCTATTCTCTCATTGCCAGAGGGCACAGACGATTTTGTGGTCTACTGCGATGCGTCGATTTAGGGTCTTGGTTGTGTATTGATGCAAAGGGATAAAGTCATTGCCTACGCTTCACGCCAACTTAAAGTTCACGAACAGAACTATACTACACATGATTTAGAGCTTGGAGCTGTTGTTTTCGCGCTTAAGATATGGCGACACTACCTGTACGGTACCAAGTGCACTATCTACACCGATCACAGGAGTCTCGAGCATATCTTCAAGCAGAAGGAATTGAACATGCGTCAACGACGATGGGTCGAATTACTGAATGATTACGAATGTGCCATCAAGTACCATCCAGGCAAAGCTAACGTTGTGGCTGACGCTCTTAGTCGAAAGGATACGACACCTAGACGCGTAGGAGCATTGCAGCTTACTATTCAGTCAGGTCTTCCTGCACAGATACGAGATGCTCTGGTAGAAGCACTAAAACCAAAAAACGTCAGGGCTGAAGCTTTACGCGGCTCAAGGCAATGGTTAGAACAAAGGGAAGACGGCGCCTACTATGTAACAAGACGCATTTGGGTTCCACATTATGGCAACTTACGCGAGCTGGTAATGGATGAAGCTCATAAGTCCCGCTACTCGGTACATCCAGGTTCGGATAAGATGTTCCACGATCTCAGAACTACATACTGGTGGCCTAGCATGAAGGCCCACATAGCAACTTACGTGGCAAGTGTTTGACCTGTGCGAGGGTCAAGACGGAATACCAGAAACCATCAGGCCTACTTCAGCAACCAAAGATACCACAATGGAAATGGGAGGAAATTTCCATGGATTTTGTTACCGGCCTGCCTAGATCCCAGCGTGGGAACGATACTATTTGGGTGATCATGGATCGACTCACAAAGTCTGCTCACTTCTTGGCTATCAAGGAAACTGATACTTCTCTACATTAGCAGACATTTACTTGAAAGAATTTGTTTCGAGACATGGAGTGCCAACCTCTATTATTTCAGATCGTGATGCACGATTCACTTCAGAACTATGGCAAGCAATGCACAAATCTTTTGGCACCCGGTTAGACATGAGCACAGCTTACCACCCTCAGACGGATGGGCAGTCTGAGCGCACTATCCAGACGCTAGAAGACATGCTTCGGGACTGTGTTATCGATTTCAGCAGTAGCTGGGAAAAACATCTCCCGTTAGTGGAGTTTTCGTACAACAACAGTTACCACACCAGCATTCAAGCCGCCCTATTCGAGGCATTGTACGGACGTAAATGCCGATCACCTCTTTGTTGGGCAGAGGTGGGTGATAGTCAGATCACAGGTCCAGAAATGGTAGTTGATGCTACTGAACGGATTGCACAGATACGACAACGCATGGCGGCAGCTCGTAACCGTCAGAAAAGCTACGCTGCTAAACGCAGAAAACCGCTCGAGTTCCAAATTGGGGATCGAGTGCTACTCAAAGTCTCACCCTGGAAGGGTGTGGTTCGTTTTGGTAAACGAGGCAAGCTCAATCCGCAGTATGTTGGACCGTTCGAAATCATTGAAAGAATAGGCAAGGTGGCCTACAAACTGAACCTACCAGCAGAACTCGGTGCAGTTCATAACGTTTTCCACGTGTCGAATCTGAAGAAGTGTCTGTCAGATGAGACCCTCATAGTTCCTTTGAAGGAACTCACTATCGACGAACAGTTACATTTCGTCGAGGAACCTGTTGAAATCACGGACCGGGATGTTAAGGTCCTCAAGAACACTAGAATACCTCTTGTACGAGTTCGTTGGAACTCCCGTCGTGGCCCAGAGTTCACCTGGGAACGAGAAGACCAAATGGAACTCAAATATCCCCAGTTATTTCAGAACAATGCAACTACTACTAAGGCTGAAGCTACTACAGAATTTCGGGATGAAATTCCAAATCAACGGGGGGATGATGTGACACCCCAAGAAAACCAGTAAACGACGCAACTTAACTAGCTTCCTCAGTAACCGCATGCTAAATTTCGGGACAAAATTTCTTTTAAGTAGGGGATAATGTGACAGCCCGTAACTTCAGGTTAATGCCTTAACCTAGCGTAGTTAATTTTGTCATTCAATCATTTAGCATTGTTGGAATTATGTGTTATTTTACGAATGATTTGACAAATACATGAACTTGGTGATGAAACTGTAAATTATATGTGGTGGGTGTGTTTTATGTAAAAGATGATACTTAGGGGTGAGTAGAGTAGTTAGTGAAACCTAAATAACCCCTAACCCTAATCTCTCTCACAAATCATTATACGTATTTCAATATTCCTCTACAATCATCTCCTGCAATCATATTTTCATCATTCTTGGTGGCACAAGCTCTCAATCATCACTTTTGATCTCTCTCTTCATCTAGAATCAATCTAAGGTAAACGTTTAATGATTATTTGTTGTTAATCATTGGTTATTTGATTCATGCAAACCCTAGTTCTCCAAACAATGATTTTGTGATTAGTCGATCTTTTAGATTGTTTGTAAGATGAATTGTAATTGTCTGATGATTTGCCTGTGATTAGGATCAATCCACATGCTAGAAAAGTTAAACTTTTGGTTGATTCGTATGGAAGAATAGGGTTTTGATCGTACTGATTTATTGTAACTGTCGCATCAGAAACTATAATTTGGCTTTGTTGATTCGATGTGTTGTTGTTTGGAGTTAACAGTCCGGGCATTGTGAAGTCACAAGGTCCGATGAATGTGTTATATGGAGTCTGAGTTTTTCCATGCTAGATCCGAGTTTTGTATTGAACACATGGTCCGAATTTTGTAATGCATGTATGGTCCGAACTTTGTAATGCATGTATGGTCCGAGTTTTTGTAATGCACCTAAGGTCCGAGTTTTGTAGAAAAACATGAGGTCCGAGTTTTGTAAAGGGGTGTTTGGTCCGAGCATTTGTGGGGGTGTTTGGTCCGAGCTTTTGTGGGGGGTGTATGGTCCGACTTTTTGATTGAATACGTGGTCTGACTTTTATGATGCTTGAAGGGTCCGAGTTTTGTCAACAAAACACATGGTCTGAGTTTTCAAACATTAAAGGGGTCCAAGTTTGTTGTTTGGTTCGTAGGTGTTACTGTATATTACTGTATGCCACTGTATGCCACTGCATGTTACTGCATGTTACTGTATGTTACCATATGTTACTGTATGCTACTGTATGTATGTGCAATCTATGTCATGCTAATCTGTAAACAATTATCACACGGAACACAGTTGTTTGGACACCAAGGAATTGTAAACCTTATTTGAACATAAACACTTACATTGAGTTTATGTGCAATGTACCTTAGGTCGTGTGTAACGGACTTAACCATTAATTAACACTAGAAGCACAATAACAAACCGAGCAAACCAAGGTGAGTTCACACTCTTACCAAGGCATGGGATTCCCGGGGTAGGGAATGGGATTGATTGATTGTACTTACAGGGTTATGGGAATTACGTACTACTGACCTCGTTTGGGAAAGGTCACTTATAGATACTGCTAGACTAGTGATACATGGGGAAGCCCCCACTACTCTTCGCACACATGCCTGTAATGGCCGCGATACTGATACTGATCTTCGCACACATGCCTGTAATGGCCGTGATACTGATACTAAACTTTGCATACATGCATGGAGGGCCGCGATACAAATAAAACTAGTCTACAATACATGGGAAACCCCCACTAATCTTCACAAACATGCCTGGAGGGCCGCGATGTAATTATAACAATACATGGGTTACTATACGAACAAACGTTTTACGATAAGAACACTATTACAAAACAACCCACTGTAAACTCGCTCAACTAGTTGTTGACTCTCTGTTACATGCCTTACAGGTCGTTAGGTAGACATGGAGCTTGCACTGGGAGGCGCGGTCGTTGTGGACAAGGTTCGTGAATGCTTTGATTAAACAATTTTGATATTACATATTCATACTTATGTTGGGTTTTTACTTATATGCTTCCGCTAAACATTGATATTACACTTATGTTTTTGATCACCTTTCATATTGGTTTGGTTGAATTACATTTACTTTTACTTATTACTTACATGTTCAATATGATTGGTGGCTTGATCCTGGTCAGTCACACCTCCAAGCGGTGGTACTCCGCGAGTGGATTTTAGGGGTGTGACACAGAGTAAGACGAAGATGTTGCTCGTGATCAGCTTGCGTCTTAGAATATATCAAGATGTCGTCAATAAAAACGATGATGAACTTATCCAAATAAGGCTTACAAACCCTATTCATTAAGTCCATGAAAACCGCAGGAGCATTGGTCAAACCGAATGGCATGACTGTGAACTCATAATGCCCATATCGAGTGCGGAATGTTGTCTTGGGAATATCCTCTTCATGCACACGAAGTTGATGATACCCAGAACGAAGATCGATCTTCGAAAAGCAAGTAGCACCCTGTAACTGGTCAAAGAGATCATCAATGCGAGGTAGAGGATATGGATTCTTGATGGTAAGCTTGTTCAGCTCACGATAATCGATACACATTCTGAAGGATCCATCCTTCTTCTTGACAAGGAGAACGGGAGCACCCCAATGTGAAAAACTAGGATGAATAAAACCTTTGTCAGAAAGCTCTTGAAGCTGCTTAGACAGTTCTTGCATCTCAGACGGTGCAAGACGATACGGAGTTCTGGCAATGGGATTTGCACAAGGTACAAGATCAATACAGAATTCGACTTGGCGTGCTGGGGGTAGACCAGGTAACTCTTCAGAAAATAGCTCCGGATAATCCTGAACGACAGGGATATCTCGAATAGACTTACCTTCATCTTTATCTGCTGTAACATGTGCCAAGAAGGCCACATAGTTCTTTCGCAGATACTTCTGAGCTTGAAAACAAGACATAAGCTTGAGGCTACTAGCAGGTTTCTCACCACGAACCTGTAGTATCTTACCCGACGAAAGCGGCACACGAACGATCTTCTCAAAACAAACTACCTTTGTGCGATGCTTGGCTAACCAATCCATACCATACCTACAATAATGTCGAAGCTTCCAAGTTGCATAGGCGTGAGGTCAATAGGAAAAATATGGTTGTCAAGGTTCAACTGGCAGTTGCGAAGAACAGAATCAAGAACAACGGGTTCACCACTCGCAACTTCGACTGTTAAAGGCTTACTTAGTTTCGTTCTAGACACACGAAGCAAGGGCTCAAAAGACAAGAACACAAAACTCTTATCGGCCCCTGAATCAAAAAGGACAGACGCAGGTTGATTGTTAACAAAGAATGTACCGTTCACCACATCATTGTCTGCTTGCGCCTCTTGTGTATTCATGTTGAAAGCTCGTCCACAAGCCTGAGCCTGAACTGGATTTGCATTCATCAATCTTGGACACTGGTTACGGTAGTTGGTCAGATCCCCACAGTTGTAACAAGTACCTGGTGGGTAGTGAGGTCGTGCTGCTTGACCTTGTTGCTGAGCAAGAGGCTGAGCAACCTGTTGAGCCGGGTTCTGAGCTGCCCGATTCAAATTTGCTGGAATACGGCAGGTGGCAGCAAGATGACCAGGTCTTCCACAGTTAGTGCATTGATGGCACTGGAGGTGCGGCTGATGATGGCCGTTACACCTGTTGCACAAAGGTGCATTGCCAAGATAAGGCCTCTTGGCAGGTTGTTGCGCAGGCTGATTTTGCGCAGCTTGAGCCTGTGCAGTAACGGCATAGTTTTGGGAAGCCTTCCGCTTCCTAGAATCCTTTGAGGAACCCGAATCATTTCCCTTCTTGTTTTTACCTTTCTTGCTATCCTTCTTATCAGACTCCTGCTTTTTACCCTTCTTGTCACCCTTTCTGTGCAACTTACCCTTTCGAATCTGCGACTCAGTCAATGTCGCAGATAACTCGATCGCCTGACGGACAGTGGTAGGATTACTACCAGAGACGATGTCTTGCACGGAGTCAGGTAGACCATCGATGTACCTTTCGATAGCCTTATCGAGTGGGGTAACCATTGTTGGGCATAGCAAGCTTAATTCCTCATACCTGTCAGTATACGCCCGGTGCTCGCCACTAACCTGCTTCAAATCATCAAACTCCCTCTCCAACGCACGCAGCTCATGACGAGGACAAAACTCCCTCATCATAAGAGTTCTCAGTTCAGCCCATGTTTGTGCTAGAGCAACTTAAGCACCACGGTCTCTCATAACCCCGTTCCACCATGTCAAAGCCCTCTTCTGAAATACACTAGAAGCAAACTCGACCTTCCGGTTCTCAGGACACAGAACATGACGGAATGTACTCTTAATGCTCTCGAACCATTGAAGGAGCCCAGTTTCCGCTTTGGTACCACTGAACTTCAGTGGTTTAGCTGAATTGAAGCTCTTGAAGTTACAAGGAGCATTCTGATTGTTATTGGCTTAGTTTACATGAGCTATAATGTTTTGGAGTGCGGCAGCCATGTGCTGTGCCAGAATATCTGCCATTTCGGCATTTGTTAACGGGTTTTCACGTCGAGGAGGCATGCTAAAAAGAGGAAACATGAGAGGAAACGAGTGAGATGATTAGATGAAAAGAACGAGATGAAACAAAATCAACAAAAGCAAGGATGGTGGTCATTCGTCCGTATCACAAAGCAAACAAATGACACACAGTGACTAATCAAAGTAAATGGGTCCCAAAATAATGCTTAGCGAAGACATGCTCGCCTATAAGTGAACACTCACCCCAAGAGTTCCCAGGTAAGAGTGACTGGTCCGATTATGTGGATTTGTATGAACACTCTAGCCTTAGACAGAAAACCCAGGGTACAGGCATTCACTCTTCCAGTTTGCACATGTTCACACTATTTAGAACCTGAAACTTTGATGAGATTTTTGAAAACTTGGAAGGCACAAAGCCGAAAGAATCATTCAAAAACAAATGATAAAATTTTAAAATCAATTTGAAAAATCAAAAAAGGGTTCAAAACCATATAATAAATCATTTAAAAACAGAATATTGCTTTTCAAAAATCGTTTTAGAAAACTGGGTTCTTGTTTTGGTGATCACCTAAGGATAGGTGAAGTGCATGTTTTAAGATCTAAACACAAGACAACTTGTGTTGGGATCCTAGAAAGGTTATAGTCTAGGTCAAAGCATTACTAATAACCTAATTCCCTATAACCATTGGCTCTGATACCAACTCTTCTGTCACACCCCGACCACGTAAAACATCAAATCGTGGTGGAAACGTCGGGGAGTGTTGTAACAGAATTATTGTTCCACAACCATGGTAATTACAATAATATTTTATTTATAACCAAAGGTGGAATTACATTGTCTCAAAACAAGAACCAAAGAGTTACATTGTCTTAAAATAAAGGAAACAAGAGTACATAATTAAACTAAGTCTATCTTCATTTTATGTCACTAAGGCCCAAGTCCACCCTAGCGTGTCACGATCAACATCCTAAGCAACAGCTCCTGAAAACACATGTGAAAATAGGTATGTCAGCATAAAAATGCCTGTGAGTAACATAGGTTTTGTGAAAATAGGATTCATGACTTAGGTTTTAGAAAAATGTTTAATAAAATTTAGTCATGAACCTTGTAATTTTTTTTGTTTTGTAAATCATTTGAAAAGCGATAAAATCAGATGATATGTATAAGTAAAAGAATAATGTGTGGTTAAATGAATAACCAAGTAAAATAAGTTGTATAAATAAACTGTTTTGTAACATAGAGTCTTGTGAAAAAATATGTTATTTGTATAAAAATGTATATGGCCAAATTGAATGATTTAAATAACGCTACGACATGTAATACAATACAAGCACTTATATATAGGAAGTACCAGCGGCGTTTCCACCATGCTTGTATCATACTACACACATATCGTTACTTAAGTCATTTAAACAAACCACCAAAGTATATAGTCCATGTTTAAACCAACCATCAAATGTTCTTGTATAAATCATTATCATATGTTTAAAAGTCCAAAACGTAGTCATGTAGTCATGTATGTGTAACAAATGTTATGTATGTTAAGTAAAATGTGTTCACTTAAACCAAATGTATAAATGTACAAAACAAAGTATTTTGAGTATATCAAAAAGTTATGTTTTGCAAAGTAAAAGCATGTTTTAATGATACAAACATTTATGTGGTAAGTTAACGCATACATTCAAGCCTTGAGACAGACGGATAACCCTAAGTAAAGGTTATCAAAAGAAATGTTTTCGGATTCAGTCATTCCTTTCATCCAAACAAACCTAGGATGTCAGGAACGGGATTTGTCAAGTCCTATGGTACCATTACTTACTACCGAGCGGCATAGCTAATGTTAATGAATGTATATAAGTTCCGTTTGTGCAGACCAAATGTTATACCAAATGTAAACATGTTATATGAAAACAATGTGCTAAGTATGGTAAGTTAACATACAAAGCAGAAAAGTTATGTAATCAATGTGCTAGCATGCTCAGTCAACATACATAGCAGAAAATGTAATGTAAAACAATGTGCTAATATGCCAAGTAAACATATATAGCAAAGTAATGTAATGTAAATCAATGTGCTAGCATGCTAAGTTAACATACATAGCAAACCATAATGAAATCATGTACTATAAGTGTACTAATGAACATAGCAAGCATAAGATGTGAAAACATGGAAAACACGAAAGTAACAAGTAGGCACATGTGTTTCACCCCAAAATGTTTGGAAAACAGTAAAAGAGGGGTCTATGTACTCACTTGAGATTGCTCAATAGACTTTAGATATCCACTAAGCAAGCTAGAAGATCACTGATTCAAACGGCACCTAATATAGGTATCTATATTAATAAACGGACCTATCGGAGGATCGCGTAGTACGAGGGTTTGTAAACCAAATAAGCATGGGAACTTATGTAATATGGTTTGAAAAATCCTACCTACTAAAACGAAACTTATCCTAAGTGCTTTTGACCCGTTACGACCCGTTTAGGTAGCTTAGGCCACTTTAACGCGTCGTTCGCGTAAAAACGTGTTCGGAATGCCTAACTAGTCCTATGACAAGTAAAATATGCCTTAACATGTTTAATATTGTTGCTAAATCAGTTTAGATGTCAAAAATTATGCTACATAGGTTTAAAATGAATTTTGGCGCGAAAAGGGTATTTTGGTAATTTACCTAAGGCACATACATTACCAACCATACAACTACTTAAACGACGTGACCATAAGGTATAACCTCGGAAGGTTATTCCCTATACAACTATGGTCACCTAAAGTGTTTGGTTGGATCATAAAGATCGACCAAATGGGTCGGGTTCGAAAGCATAAGCGATTGTTTAGATCGCTTACCTTACGACCCTATATAAGCACAAAATCTAAAAGCGACGAGCTAAACATGCTAGAACATGTTTAGTAAAGTTAGAAAACAGGTTTGGTATTAAAACAAACAGTTTTAATACCCTAGAGTAGTTTGGTTACAAAATACGCGAGAAAACACATTTTGGCCGAAACTACGACTCGTCACTGAGCCTAGATAACGTGGTAATCAGTAGGTATAGTTACTAGGGACTATAACCATCGTGATTACGCTCACGTTATGAAGTTCAAATGAACTTTGCATTGACCATAAACTGGTCAATGCAGAAAGTCAAACGCAGTTTGACTTTAACGCTAAAACGAACGAAAAACGCGAAAGAATACTTACAGAAGGTCCCCGCAAGATTTGATTCCGATTCTCTCTCAGGTAGGAAGCATATACTTCCACTTAGAGAGCTTGAATCAAATCAAATGTGAGGATATGAGGGAAAATGGGTTGGGTATTTATAGGTGAAGCACTACCATTAGGATCGTTTCTTGGAGAAGGGGGCATGATCTAAGCCGTACATTTGTCGAACTCTGACTTGGCACCTTGATGGGCACACAAACCAGCCCATAGTAACTCAAAAACCATGTGCACAAGTGGGTAATAGCTGGAACAAGCTAGAAACCACTTTCTGCTATTCTGGGCATGGCTTACGGACCGTAAGCATCCCCATATGGTCCGTAAGGACCCTGCAGACCAGCACAATTTCAGTTTTGGCAGCTTTGGTCCCTCTGCGCGTATGGTCGTGTTTTGGCACTTCTAACACCCGTCAAACCCATTTCTAAGCTTTATAAGGATGTTAAATTATAGGGAACATGAAACATGCTCAAAAATATGCCGGATGTCGGTTCGTTTAGCTGTACGACTGCGTTGTTCGGTTAATTACGACGGAAGTCGTAACGGACGTAAAAACGGTCCAAATTGCGCGACGAATGGATTTTTAACAAGCCAATCACTAAAACATAATATTTTAATGATTACATAAATTTTTGGATGTCCGGATGTATTCAGAACGCAAGTTATGCGCGAAAATGCAAACTTATGCACTTTTTGACGTTTTTAATCCCTGAATGACCCAAAAGTTTATTTTTGCACACCGAACCCCTCAAGACCTATTTCTAAGCTATGTAAAGGATATTTAGGGTGTGTTTAACTTATGGGCATATTCCAGAATGTTTGTTACAGTTCAAATTGGCATACTTTCGTAGTTTGTCAATTTTAGTCCCTGTAAGCGAATAAACTAGATTTTGCCATACCAAAGCCTTCAAAACTTATTTCTAAGTTATGTAAAGGTTATTTAAGGTATGTTAAGCATAAGTTTATGTTCTGGAGTATTTGTCGCATTTAACTGATTACGTTTACGCACCAGTTTGCGTATAATTCTCAAGAAAGCGATATAGAGTTTGGAATTGAATAAAAGTCAAAACATAAAAACATCAAACATAAACAAACAGACATTGGGATCAAATAACTTTATTTCATTGATAACTGAATTGTTTACAATGATTACAAGCACAAATGTCACATTTATCATCATGTATCATTCTTTAACCACTTATATGAGATGTAAAATGAAGAGATTAGTGTTCTTACCTCTAGCTCAAGGCTAGGGATGATCAAGAGAAGAAAAGGAGAGGATAAATGCAAATAGAGAAGGTCCTTGAACTTCTGAAAGCTCCTAGCTTCCTTATGCACCTTCTAACACCCTTGTGTATGCTTGGAATTAGATGGAGTTGATTGAATGATGGTGATGATGGTGGTGTTGGTTATGGCCGAAGGCAAGCAAGAGAGGAAGAGAGAAAGCGTGTGTGTTGGTGTGAATGATGAAATGAAGCTTATGACTTCAAGTTAATCTTATAACCTCCTAACTTCTCATTTTACATTGTGTACTATGTCATTAAGGTGGAAACAAGATCAAATATTAAATTGAAAGAAAATCTTACGGTGGGGGCCATGTTGGGCCGTCCCATAGGTGGGGGGGGGTAGTAGGCTTAGGGTTTAACCATAAGTTAGTTCATAGTTGAAAATCAAGTATATACTTAGGTGTTTAGTTACTAGATATTTATTTAGTGTGTTATGATGTTCGGGGACCATAACTAGCTTGGTAGTATCGAAACAGTGCTTCTAGTGAAAATTTGGTGTTTCGGGTAGTGTCCGGTTGTTCGGTTGGTTACCGGTTTGTTAAGGTGCTAAACTATGTAGTTTAGTGTGCTTTATGTACCCTTTTATGACAGTTTCTATTCCCGACACTTAGGAAAGCATTCAGGACCATTTAACCATATTTCTGCATGATATTAGAGTGTTCAAATGCTGATTTGGTGATTTTCTGCAGAATTTTGTAGTTTATTTGAGTTTTAGGCACATTCCGGCACTTAAACTATCACTAGGAAGGCAGTTTTATGATCCTTACTTTCCTACACAATATACTAGTGTAATACTTGGTTTCTGGCTCATTCTGTGTCTCAATACAATATCTGTGACAACTCGAGTTTCCGAGATTCCACTTTCGCATTTATTGCACGTTCACTGTTTATTTAGTTGCCTACTTACACAATTTGTTTGCTTGTAACTGTATACGTTTTGATTTGATAAAGTGTATTGTGATTGTTGCATGGTTATGAGTTATTTTGCGAATGATTTGACAAATACATGAACTTGGTGATAAAACTGTAAATTGTATTGTGATGGGTGTGTTTTATGTAAAATATGATACTTAGGGGTGAGTAGAGTAGTTAGTGAAACCTTAACAACTCTTAACCCTAACCTCCTTCACTAACCATCACACAAAATCAACATACGTACTTTCGCATCCTCCAATTCTCTCTATAATCATCTTCTTCATCATTGGCACAAGCTCTCAATCATCACTCTTGATTCCTCTCTTTATCTAGAATCAATCCAAGGTAATCGTTTTATGATTTCTTGTTGTTAATCTTTGATTATGTGATTCATGCAAAACCCAAGTTCTACATATAATGGCTCTGTCTTTTGGTCAATTCTGATTATTGTGAAATGGTTTATGATTAGTAGTGTAATCAAATGCTTGACAATGAGATGCTTGTAAGATAGAGATGTTTGATTTGCTGATTAGATTACTGCACTTTGAATGTATGAAAACTAGGGTTTCTTGATCGTGAAAACGTAACTGTTACAATGAAGTTGAATGTTCGCATGTTTGATAATTGGCCCGATTCTTGATTGCATGTAAAGTCCGAGCTTTGTTTACTTGATGCTATCCGAACATTATTAATTAAACAAGGGGTCCGAACTTTATTAAGGAAACAAGAGTCTGAGCTTTATGTAATGAAGGAGTCCGAGTTTCTTATGTATATGAAGGGGTCCGAATTTTATCACATATGTCCCTTAGAGTCCGAATTTCATTAAGAAGGAGGGGTCCGAATTTTCCAAGCATCCTACTGTCCGAATTCTTAATGTGTTATATTATGTGGTCCGAATTTTGATGATGGGGGGAGTATAGTCCGACTTTTATGTTAATGAATATGGTCCGACTCTTAATGATGATTTCTCATAGTCCGACTTTTAAAATCATGTAACAAGGTCCGAGTTTTAATGTTGATTATACATAGTCTGACTTTCAAGGTTGATATACATAGTCCGATTTTTATAAATGAGTAACAAGGTCCGAGTTTTTGATTGTGATGCCCTTGTCCGAATTTTAAGTGATGTATGCCTTGTCCGAATTCTTATGTGATATGCCATGTCCGAGTTTTGCTTATATATGTATGGTCCGACGTTGTTTAATATTGCTTGGTCCGAGTTTTATCATATGATACATGCTCCGAGTTCTGTTAATGCTTGAAAGGTCTGAGTTTACTTATGATGCTTATGATGCTAAGTCAAAACCCTGTATGAGGAACAGTTTGCATGTTACTGTATATTGCTGAATGTAACTGTATATTACTGTGTGTTATCATTCTGTACACAACTATCACACGAATCACAGTTGTTTGGACATCAAGGACGTGTAAACCCTAATTGAACATAAACACTTACATCGAGTTTATGTGCAATGTACCCTAGGTCGTGTGTAACGGACCTAATCCTAAATTAACACTAGAAGCAATAACATACCGAGCAAACCAAGGTGAGTTCACACTCTGACCAAGCCATGGGATTCCCGGGTTTTGGGAATGGGATTGAAGGAATAGATTTGTACTTACACTGTTGCTAGACTATCTACCATCGTCCTCGGATGCGCAGGATACATACGTAAAACCTACGTATACTTGTACACATCACTGTCCTCAGGTTGCGAAGGACACTTACGTAAAACCTACGTAAACTTATACTCACTACTGCCTCGGTTGTGTCAGGCACTTACGTAAAACCTACGTAAACCCCTGCGTACCCCTGTCCTCGGTTGTGAAGGACACTTACGTAAAACCTACGTAAACTTTGTACGTACTAATGTTCTCGTGTTAAGGAGAACACTTATGGTTACAAATAGTCTAGTGTATATACAACTATGGGAAACCCCCACCAATAGAACATACTATCGGCCCAGTAAAGCCACACGTTACAAACGAACTTACTATTACGAAATTACTTTCTGTGAACTCGCTCAACTAGTTGTTGACTCTCTGTTACATGCCTTGCAGGTCATTAGGTATACATGGAGCTTGCACTGGGAGGCGCGGTCGTTGTGGACAAGGATCGTGAATGCTTGATTTAAACATTATGACATTACATACTTTATTTATGATTGGGCTTTTGCTCATACGCTTCCGCTAAACGTTGAATTTATACTCATGTTTGAAACACCTTTCATATGGATTGGTTTGGTTTAATGACATTTACTTTTACTATATACATTGTTCTATATGATTGGTGGCTTGATCCGGGTCAGTCACGCTCCCAGGCGGTAGTACTCCGCGTGTGGATTTTGGGGGTGTGACAGATTGGTATCAGAGCCATTGGTTATAGAGAACTTGGTTTTAATATGGGGAAAACGTTTTTATTAAAACCAGACTATAACCGGTACAGTGCTCAACGATCCACAACGACGTCTCGCTCCACGTGCAAGACTCGACATCCTAGGTAATAAGGTTTATGTTTATTGCCTACATGCTAGAATTACATTGAATTTCGCTCGTGGTATGCTTAGATTACATTGCCTACTATTTGTTATCGCTTGAGAACACTTGTGTGCTTACACTCTTCTGTCATCGCACTATTCGCGAACCTTTCTCACTTATGTTGCCTTTGATGTGAAGATCAATGGCCGGACGTATTAACTTGACTCAAGCCCTGTTGATGGCTCTCATCAACGAACAAGTTGCTGCGGCACTTGCCGCTGCACACGCAGGAGGTATACCCTGCAGTCGTAACTCATACTAGGATCTTTAGATCCTACATTCCTAAACCAACTCTTGTGTTTAACCTTGTCCTATTCTTGCACATTAGGTCAACCCGCTCAGCAACTTGTTTGTACTTTCAAGAACTTCATGGACTATCGTCCTAGCACGTTTAGTGGCACTGAAGGAGCGGTGGGACTCCTCCATTGGTTCGAAAAGCTCGAGTCAGTATTTGAGATGTGTGAATGCCCTGAGGCTCGCAGGGTGAAATACGCCACCGGTACTTTAGAAGGGATTGTGCTAACTTGGTGGAACGCGCAAGTTCAGATACTAGGGCTGGCAGCTGCTAACGCCACCCCTTGGAATGATTTTAAAGAGCTGATTAAGCGAGAGTACTGCTCACGAGACGACATCCACAAGTTAGAGGTGGAGTTCTTCAATTTGAAAATGACAGGGTCGGAGATCGAGGCATATACCAAACGGTCAAACGAGCTGGCCGTCTTGTGTCCAACTATGGTGGACCCACCTGTCAGGCGTATCGAATTGTATCTTAAAGGGCTGGCACCAGAGATTCAAAGCCACCTGACATCGGCTAACCATAACAACATCCAGGATGTTCAACGTCTAGCTCATCGCCTCACGGATCAGGCAGTGGAACAGAACAGGCTGCCTAAACGTATCAGCGCTACTGCTACCGCTACCACTTCTGCTACTCCTGCTACCCCCAGTGACAACAAGAGAAAATGGGAGGGGGATTCCAGCAAAGGTTCAGCTTCAGTTCAGTCTCAGGTGCAGCAGCGAAAGACTGACAACTATCAGAGCCCTAGTCAGCAATCTTCGGGCAGTCACAGGCAGGGTGGATATCGAGGGAACCTCCCAAAGTGTAACAACTGTAACAGACACCACAGTGGCCAGTGCAACAAGGGTCGCTGTCAGAGATGCCTCAAGATGGGTCATGAGGCCAAGGATTGTATGAGCCCGCGACCTGCGAATCAGAATCAGCAGCAGCAGCAAACACCGCAGAACCAGCAACAGGGCAACAAAGGATGTTTTCATTGTGGCGCTGAAGGTCACTTCAAAAGACACTGCCCTCAGTTAAACCGAAACCAGAACGACAACAACAACAACCAGGGCAAAGGGAACAACAACGGGGGAACAACAACAACGGCAACGAGGCTCGGAGTCATATGTTCGTATTGGGGCAGGGCGATGACAGGAACGATCCCAACGTAGTTATGGGTAAGTTTCTTCTTGACGACTTTTATGTTACTGTATTGTTTGATTCGGGTGCGGATACCAGTTATGTGTCTTTGAAAGTTAGCCAAATGTTAAAACATGCACCAACTCCATTAAAAACCAAATATGTCGTAGAGTTAGCTAACGGTAAAAATCTAGAGGCCACACACATAGTTCAGGGTTGTAATCTTATCCTCGCTGGTCAGACTTTCTCTATCGACCTCATTCCTATAGTTCTGGGTAGTTTCGACATCGTCATTGGTATGGATTGGTTATCCCAGCAGCAAGCAGAGATCCTATGTAAGGAGAAGATCATTCGTATTCCCCGTTCTGGTCAAGAACCTCTCGAAGTTCAAGGCGACAAGAGTGGTGCTGTGGTTGGCATCATCTCCTTCCTGAAGGCCCAAAAGTGTTTGCGAAAGGGTCACACTGCCATTTTGGCACTAGTTACTGATGCATCAACAAAAGAGAAAAGAATAGAGGATATCCCAGTTGTACGCGAATTTCCTAAAGTGTTTCCTGAAGATTTACCTGGTCTACCTCCTCATCCCCAGGTCGAGTTTCAAATCGAGCTAGCTCCAGGAGCAGCACCAATAGCTCGCGCACCGTATCGTTTAGCTCCAACTGAACTGGAAGAACTGTCAAAGCAATTGCAAGAGCTCTTGGATAAGGGCTTTATCCGCCCTAGCTCTTCGCCTTGGGGAGCTCCAGTACTATTTGTGAAGAAGAAAGATGGAACTTTCAGGATGTGCATAGACTACCGTGAACTGAACAAGGTAACCGTGAAGAACCGCTACCCTCTTCCACGTATTGATGACTTATTCGACCAGTTGCAAGGGTCGAGCTACTACTTCAAGATTGATCTGAGGTCAGGGTATCATCAGCTGAGAGTCCGGGATGAGGACGTCTCCAAGACAGCATTCAGAACTCGCTACGGCCACTACGAGTTCCTAGTCATGCCATTCGGGCTAACGAACGCACCGGCAGTCTTCATGGATCTTATGAACAGAGTGTGCAAGCCTTATTTAGACAAGTTTTTTGTGATTGTTTTCATCGACGACATTCTGATCTACTCCAAGAGTCAGGAGGAACACGAGCAGCATCTGCGTCTTATCTTGGAACTTCTTCGAAAAGAACAACTGTACGCCAAGTTTTCAAAATGCGACTTCTGGCTTCGTGAAGTCCACTTTCTAGGCCATGTGGTAAACAAGGATGGGATTCATGTTGATCCATCTAAGGTAGATTCGATCAGGAACTGGCCTGCACCGCGTACACCAACGGAAATACGCCAATTCTTGGGTTTGGCGGGTTATTATAGGCGATTCATTAAAGACTTCTCAAAGATCGCGCAGCCGCTTACATTATTGACACAGAAGGGTGTCACCTATCGTTGGGGTAATCCCCAGGAAACCGCTTTTCAGCACTTAAAGGATAGACTATGCAGTGCACCTATTCTCTCATTACCAGAGGGCACGGACGATTTTGTGGTCTATTGTGACGCATCGATACAGGGGCTTGGTTGTGTATTGATGCAACGGGATAAAGTTATTGCTTATGCTTCGCGCCAACTTAAGGTTCATGAACGGAACTACACGACGCACGATTTAGAGCTGGGAGCTGTTGTTTTCGCGCTTAAGATATGGCGACACTACTTGTACGGTACCAAGTGCACTATCTACACCGATCACAAGAGTCTCGAGCATATCTTCAAGCAGAAGGAATTGAACATGCGTCAACGACGATGGGTCGAGCTGCTGAATGATTACGAATGTCCCATCAAGTACCATCCAGGCAAAGCCAATGTTGTGGCTGATGCCCTCAGTCGGAAAGATACTACACCTAGGCGTGTACGAGCCTTGCAGCTTACTATTCAGTCTAGTCTTCCTGCACAGATACGAGATGCTCAGGTGGAAGCATTGAAACCAGAAAATGTCAAGGCTGAAGCCTTACGCGGTTCAAGGCAGCGATTAGAACAAAAGGAAGACGGCGCCTACTATGTAACGAGGCGTATTTGGGTCCCACTATATGGCGGTTTACGAGAACTTGTGATGGATGAAGCGCACAAGTCTCGCTACTCAATACATCCAGGTTCGGATAAGATGTACCACGATCTTAAAACTACGTATTGGTGGCCAAGCATGAAAGCCCTCATCGCAACGTACGTCAGCAAATGTTTGACCTGTGCAAGGGTCAAAGTTGAGTATCAGAAACCATCAGGCCTACTTCAGCAACCAAAGATACCGCAATGGAAATGGGAGGAAATTTCCATGGATTTCGTTACCGGCCTGCCTAGATCCCAGCATGGGAATGATACTATATGGGTGATCGTAGATCGACTCACAAAGTCTGCTCATTTCTTGGCTATCAAAGAAACGGATAAGTTCTCTACTCTAGCAGACGTCTACTTGAAAATAGGCAAAGTGGCCTACAAACTGAACCTACCAGCTGAACTCGGTGCAGTTCACAATGTTTTCCATGTGTCGAATCTGAAGAAGTGTCTGTCAGATGAGACCCTCATAGTTCCTTTGAAGGAACTCACTATCGACGAGCGGTTGCAGTTCGTCGAGGAACCAGTTGAAATCACAGACCGGGATGTTAAGGTCCTCAAGCACACTAGAATACCTATTGTACGAGTTCGATGGAACTCCCGTCGTGGCCCAGAGTTCACCTGGGAACGAGAAGACCAAATGAAACTCAAGTATCCCTAGTTATTCGAAAACCGTGCAACCACTACTAAGGCTGAAGCTACTACAGAATTTCGGGACGAAATTCCAAATCAACGGGGGGATGATGTGACACCCCAGGAAAACCAGTAAACGATACAACTTAACTAGCTTCCTCAGTAACCGCAAGCTAAATTTCGGGACGAAATTTCTTTCAAGTTGGGGATAATGTGACAACTCGAGTTTCTGAGATTCCACTTTCGCATTTATTGCACGTTCACTGTTTGTTTAGTTGCCTACTTACACAATTTGTTTGCTTGTAACTGTATACATTTTGATTTGATAAAGTGTATTGTGATTGTTGCATGGTTATGAGTTATTTTGCGAATGATTTGACAAATACATGAACTTGGTGATAAAACTGTAAATTATATTGTGATGGGTGTGTTTTATGTAAAATATGATACTTAGGGGTGAGTAGAGTAGTTAGTGAAACCTTAACAACTCTTAACCCTAACCTCCTTCACTAACCATCACACAAAATCAACATACGTACTTTCACATCCTCCAATTCTCTCTACAATCATCTTCTTCATCATTGGCACAAGCTCTCAATCATCACTCTTGATTCCTCTCTTTATCTAGAATCAATCCAAGGTAATCGTTTTATGATTTCTTGTTGTTAATCTTTGATTATGTGATTCATGCAAAACCCTACTTCTGCATATAATGGCTCTGTGTTTTGGTCAATTCTGATTATTGTGAAATGGTTTATGATTAGTAGTGTAATCAAATGCTTGACAATGAGATGCTTGTAAGATAGAGATGTTTGATTTGCTGATTAGATTACTGCACTTTGAATGTATGAAAACTAGGGTTTCTTGATCGTGAAAACGTAACTGTTACAATGAAGTTGAATGTTCGCATGTTTGATAATTGGCCCGATTCTTGATTGCATGTAAAGTCCGAGCTTTGTTTACTTGATGCTATCCGATCATTATTAATTAAACAAGGGGTCCGAACTTTATTAAGGAAACAAGAGTCCGAGCGTTATGTATATGAAGGAGTCCGGGTTTCTTATGTATATGAAGGGGTCCGAATTTTATCACATATGTCCCTTAGAGTCCGAATTTCATTAAGAAGGAGGGGTCCGAATTTTCCAAGCATCCTACTGTCCGAATTCTTAATGTGTTATATTATGTGGTCCGAATTTTGATGATGGGGGGAGTATAGTCCGACTTTTATGTTAATGAATATGGTACGACTCTTAATGATGATTTCTCATAGTCCGACTTTTAAAATCATGTAACAAGGTCCGAGTTTTAATGTTGATTATACATAGTCTGACATTCAAGGTTGATATACATAGTCCGATTTTTATAAATGAGTAACAAGGTCCGAGTTTTTGATTGTGATGCCCTTGTCCGAATTTTAAGTGATGTATGCCTTGTCCGAATTCTTATGTGATATGCCATGTCCGAGTTTTGCTTATATATGTATGGTCCGACGTTGTTTAATATTGCTTGGTCCGAGTTTTATCATATGATACATGCTCCGAGTTCTGTTAATGCTTGAAAGGTCTAAGTTTACTTATGATGCTTATGATGCTAAGTCAAAACCCTGTATGAGGAACACTTTGCATGTTACTATATATTGCTGAATGTAACTGTATATTACTGTGTGTTATCATTCTGTACACAACTATCACACGAATCACAGTTGTTTGGACATCAAGGACGTGTAAACCCTAATTGAACGTAAACACTTACATCGAGTTTATGTGCAATGTACCCTAGGTCGTGTGTAACGGACCTAATCCTAAATTAACACTAGAAGCAATAACATACCGAGCAAACCAAGGTGAGTTCACACTCTTACCAAGGCATGGGATTCCCGGGTTTTGGGAATGGGATTGAAGGAATAGATTTGTACTTACACTGTTACTAGACTATCTACCATCGTCCTCGGATGCGCAGGATACATACGTAAAACCTACGTATACTTGTACACATCACTGTCCTCAGGTTGCGAAGGACACTTACGTAAAACCTACGTAAACTTATACTCACTACTGCCTCGATTGTGTCAGGCACTTACGTAAAACCTACGTAAACCCCCGCGTACCCCTGTCCTCGGTTGTGAAGGACACTTACGTAAAACCTACGTAAACTTTGTACGTACTACTGTTCTCGGGTTAAGGAGAACACTTATGGTTACAAATAGTCTAGTGTATATACAACTATGGGAAACCCCCACCAATAGAACATACTATCAGCCCAGTAGAGCCACACGTTACAAACGAACTTACTATTACGAAATTACTTTCTGTGAACTCGCTCAACTAGTTGTTGACTCTCTGTTACATGCCTTGCAAGTCGTTAGGTATACATGGAGCTTGCACTGGGAGGCGCAGTCGTTGTGGACAAGGATTGTGAATGCTTGATTTAAACATTATGACATTACATACTTTATTTATGATTGGGCTTTTACTTATACGCTTCCGCTAAACGTTGAATTTATACTCATGTTTGAAACACCTTTCATATGGATTGGTTTGGTTTAATGACATTTACTTTTACTATATACGTTGTTCTATATGATTGGTGGCTTGATCCTGGTCAGTCACGCTCCCAAGCGGTAGTACTCCGCGTGTGGATTTTGGGGGTGTGACAATATCTGTCTATATGCTGAACTCCATTAGCATATTTCTGATTTATCTGATAACTGTGCTAACTGTGTTTCGTGGATCAATTGAATCAACAAAGTTCCCATGCAATAATGATATATTATTTGCAATATATGATATATTATTTGCAATATATGATGCACATGTATGTATATGGCAATAATCAGAATGCAGTTCAAGTCATTAATTGTAATTCAGCACAGTCATTAAGCACTAATCATGGTTTAATAGTCGTACGGATACCTGGAATTTTGACAGTTGTCACATAACTAAATTAGAAAACAAGTTTGATATAAAAAAGTGTTTTGATACCCGAAATAGCTTCGTTGAAAAATGCACGTAAATACGCATTTTGACCGAAACTTTGACTCGTCACTTCGACTAATCGATGTGGTAATCAGTATGTATAGTCACAAGTGACTATAACCATCGTGATTACGCTCACGTTGCAGAGTTCAAACAAACTTTGTGTTGACCAATTCATGGTCAAAGCAGAAAGTCAAACACTATTTGTCTTTCATGCTTGAAAAGCATAAACAAGCATCAAAGAAGCTTACAAAGGGTCCAAGCTAGGAAGATTTGATCTAAAAATACTCAGGTATGAAGCCTTCAACAATGTGAGAGCTCCAACTTAGAGTAATTCGGATCAAATATGCAAATGAAAGTGGCAAACAAGGTGGGTATTTACAGAAAGGCATGATCCATCAAGATCTTTACAAGTGTTTTTGCAAGAATCAAAGTTTAATCTAAGCCATACGCTTGTGCCCTTAGATTAGAATACCATGGGAACTCAAAAACAAGCTCAAAGTATTCCAAAACCATGTTTAAAACCAATGAAATCAGGCTGCTGAACCAAATTCATTGAATCTGATCTGCAAGTCGGTCGCGCCTCGCATAGACATAGGCCACAGCCTTCGTGCCTCGCGACCATCTTTCCAGAAATGATAGAAATGGTCCCTGTAAGCATAAAACTTTGATTTTGATGTTTTTAAGCGCCGTTAACCCCATTTCAAGGCTCTACAATGAAGTTAAAGCATAGGGAACATGAAATATGCCTGAAAACATCTTGGATGTCGGTTCGTTTGGTCGTACGGTTGCGTTATTCTGTTAATTACGACGAAAACTCGAACGGACGCGAAAACGATCCAAATTACGCGACGAATGGTATTTTTGCTGTGACAACCCGCACTAAACCAGGTATCCGTACGACTTAATTAATGATTAATTACTGCTAAATTACTGTGCTTAACTGAAATTGCTGATAAACTGCTACCTGCATACTGATACATGCACTTACTTGCATCATACTTTATTTGCTGTCACTACATTATTTACATGCTGAACCTTGGTGAGAAACATGATGCACAAAAAGCACAGTAGCACTAAACGGATACACAGTGAACATGCTGATATAACCAGCATCAGGCAGACACTGCCTCTAAGGCCTGTTAAGAGCCTCAAATATCTGACTACACTGGTAGTGAGTGTAGGGTTATAAGGGTTGTGGAACTGCGTCTCTAGGAATAAGATACACTGATTGGATGTGCCAAAAACATACTTTAAGTACAAAACACAGCACTTTAATAAATAATTCAGCATTAAGCTACCTAATAAAGTGCCAAAACATGAGGAAAATATTACTAGACACTTTCCAAAGTGTCGGGGATAAACCGTGTCACTAAAAATATTATTATCGACACTTTAAATATTTATTTAGCACATTAACGGATTAATATCCGACCGTACAACCGGACTATACCCGGGACACAAAAAAAAATATTGTCATTGACATTGTTTCCTTTTTCTGAGCCAATTAGGGTCCCCGAGTACCCTAACACCCCTTATATTATTACACACACTAATACCCTAACTAAATATTTTTTTTTAGACCTAACTAAATCCTAACTATAACATTACACCCCAACCCATACCCCCCTCCTAAATTGCAACCGTCCCTTGAGGGGTCCCCCCTTCACGATTCGGACTAAATCTCTAAAGTCCTTTTCTAATCTTTCATTGGATTTTAGAGGGTGATTATGTATGCACTAAAGGGAACATAGTGCCCATTGGTCACTAGAATTAACTTTATAAATTAACATCACCACTTACATTATTTACCAACACAAAAGAAGAAAATCCCTTCTCTTTCCCTTCCATAGCTACGGCCGAACTCCCCTATACCATCCACCAATCTTTCAAGCTTTGATCCTCACATTCCAACATCATACAAGTCTTACGGGTCACGCATAAGGAGTCTTGGTGCACTCGGAGTTCGAAGGACCTCGTTATTTAGCTTTTATCCACGCGTTTTTCATCAAGAATCTTCCCTAGCCTTGAGCTAGAGGTATAACACTTAAAACTCATTTTTGAACTTATCTAAAGTGGTTAAAAGGATTTTTGTCGGTTAAAACTCGTTAACATACAATATGAAGCATTAAAGTCTACTAAAAGTATGAAAAATGGTGGTTAATAGCATTTGTGTTGTGTAAAAGTTGTAGTATTTGAAATATGTGGTTATTTAGACCCGATCTATGTTGTGGTAGCTCGGATCACCGTTTAACCCGGTTTGGTAAGATCATAGATCTTAACATAAAGCTATTTTAAAAGTAACAAGGGTTAAAGAGTGAAACTCTACCACACACAAACCATGAACTTGTGCAAAAATGTTTTAACTTGTACAAAAGTGTTTAAAACTAGTAGATCTACGTATCTACAACCGGTATTTTCAAAGGACCACGCGTCAAAGAAATCATGTTTTCTAAAAGACGGATCTTACACTAACAGACATGATTTTTATAAACCACAAGTGTGTAAACACTTGTGAAATGAAAAGATCCAACAAAGAACTAGTTTGGTCAAATGTTACTAGAAGTTGTAAAGACGGATTTCTCTAATCACAAGGTTTTTACTAGATCAAGGTTACTTTATATAAAGATCTGCAAATATAAAGGGGATTTACACTATAGTAGCGGAAAAACTACAAGTTCATGCGATTATGCGATTTACATACTTGTCGACTAGTTTGATGTGTCGGAAATTGTTTGATTGAATAAAGAAGTTGTTGAATTGATTTTGTAAAAGAAAATGATACGCTTGAAAGCGTGGCCACCTCCAGTTACAGAGGAAACTCTGGCGAAATTTTTCTAAAAACCTAACACTTAGAATTATTTACACAACAAGTGTTAGAACTATTTTTGACATAATTTCAAAATATAAATTTCGCCATGACTTTATTTACTAAATATTCGGAGGTGGGATTTTCACAAGATTTAACGTGATAAATATGTTTTGTCACAACACTGTTTATGATTATTTTGTGAAATTACATAAATATTATTTTAGAGTGAAAATAATATTTACAAGCGTTAATGATCCCAAAACTTTGCGAACGCTTTCACCATAACTATATAAGTTACACCGGTAATTACATTACCACACGATTGTTAAAACGTAACTTACGCACATGTATTGTATCCCCCATCCTTGGGAAGGAAATTAACTACCAAGTGTATACAAAATGTAAACACGGAATAGTTGCCTAACTATTTCCCAAAGAATTAAACTATAAAGCTAAGGCACGGCCGTCCGTCTAATAGAATTAGCACTTGTAGGTCGTCGCACAGCTTTCAGATTCGGAGACACTTGGTAGAGACGCACCGACTGTGAGTTCATGTCCCCCTTTTCTCTAACTGTTTTCAGTTTTCTTAACTGCGGGGGTGAAATACATGTTACTTTGTTTACAAGTACTTTATACATGGTATGATTAACGTAAGGAGGTTTTAGATCATGTGAATGGGTAGTTAGAACACCGAGGGACTTAAGCGGTAGATCTATCTGGGTGTAGCGAGCCCAGCTCTAGGCCCAACAGAACGGACCTCTCCGAGGACCAACAGAACGGACCTGGAGTGACTTGGTTGCCCAACGCAAAAATCGGCTAGGGTTGTGTCTTCCTACTTGCATTTCACAACATGCTAATGGCCTTGCAAACCATTGGTGATCACAAGTCCTCTTACACTGCTACATACCAGGAAACTTTTATACTTACAAGTGTTTTACTTACTCACTTGCACATGAACTCGCTCAACATTATTGTTGATTTTTCAACTTACATGTATTTCAGGAAATTAACGAGATCTGGCACGGTATGGCATGTTTTCCGCTGCACTAGTTTCCGAGGTCATCCGGGGTTTAGGGGATGTGTCTCTTTCCTGGACAAGACACAGTCCTTAAACCATGTTTATGTTGTGTTTCAGTTTGTAATGTTTGTTGAACAAGATTATGGTAGTCAGGGTATGTTAAAACAATGGTATTGTGTTTGATTTTCAAAACTTAATGGATGATCTTGCATGTTTTTAACTCATATAGCTTTGGTATGATTAAGCTATGGTATTAAGAAGTCACACCAAAATTAACCACGCTTCCGCAAAGCCAGGGTGTGACAGCTCAAAACTTAATGGATGATCTTGCATGTTTTTAACTCATATAGCTTTGGTATGATTAAGCTATGGTATTAAGAAGTCACACCAAAATTAACCACGCTTCCGCAAAGCCAGGGTGTGACATTTGCATTCCAATCACTAAAATAAAGTATTTTAGTGATTAAAATTTTTTTTGGATGCCTAGATATGTTCAGAACGTAAGATATGCGTGTAAATGCAAACTTATGCACTTTTTGACGCTTTTAGTCCCTATTGATCAAATAAGCATATTTATGCATACCGAACCCCTCAAAGCCTATTTCTAACCTATGTAAAGGATATTTAGGGTATGTTTAGCTTATGATCATGTTCCAGAATGTTCGTTACTATACGAATCGGCAGACTTTCGCAGTTTGTCGCAAATAGTCCATGCGATCGAATAAACTTGTTTTCCACACACCAAACCCTCCAAACCTTATTTCTAAGTTATGTAAAGGTTATTTAAGGTATTTTAAGCCTATTTCACTGCTCCGGATTGTTTGTCGCATTAAACTGATTACGTTTACACATCAGTTCGCGTTTAACTTTCAAGAAAGCGATTTAAAGCTCGAAATTGAACAAGAATTGATATGTGAAAATGATACATGTATTTATACAAATCCCAAGTATGAAACACAAGAGTTCATTGGTTTTGTATTTGTATGATGGTCGTAGAGGCACAGATGTCACAGTCTCCCCTACTTTAGGAAATTTAGTCCCGAAATTTATTCGTAAGAGTCTGTCTGTAACGTTGTGTTAACAATTGTCTTGCATGGAATCTAGAGTGTTATCTATTTGCATAGAGTAACCCATCAAATATTTCCATGTAAGTCATAACTTTGTCATTCCCCAGTGGATATACTTTGAAGCTAAAATGAATGGATGATTCATTCTCTCAAATGGATTCTTCGTCAGAGGTGGAAATGAAAGACGAATAGGTTATTCATTTCCAATGGATATTTCTTTAAAAGCGGAAATGAATGGGTGATTCATTTTCTCAAATGGATACTTTTATTAGAAACGGAAATGAAGGAATAAATAAGCTGTTCGTTTCTTAATGGTTACTTCTTCAGAAGCGAAAATGAATGGATGATTCATTTTCCGTAGTGGATTACTTCGTCAGAAGTAGAAATGAAGGATTGTCGCAAAGAATATTCATTTCCCCAATGGATTTTTCTTCAGAAGCGAAAATGAATGGATGATTCATTTTCCTCAGTGGGTACTTCGTCAGAAGTGGAAATGAAAAATTATTGAAAAGGGTATTCATTTCCCTGATGGATATTTCTTCAGAAGTGAAAATGAATGGGTAATTCATTTTTCTCAGTGGGTACTTCGTCAGAAGTGGAAATGAAGGAATCAATACAGGATTATTCATTCCCCAATGGATTTTTCTTTAGAAGTGAAATGGATTTATTTATTTTCCTCCGTAGATATCTCTTCAGAAGATAAAATGAACGAATAGTTCATGTTCCTCAGTGGGTATTTCATTAGAAACGAAAATGACAAAATTAATGCAGGATTATACATTCCCTCAGTGGGTATTTCTTTAGAAGTGAAAATGAATGATCAATTCATTTTCCTCAGTGGGTACTTCGTCAGAAGTGGAATGAATTTTATTCATCTTCCTCAGTGGGTATTTCTTCAAAAGCGAAAATGAATGGATGATTCATTTTCCTCAGTGGGTACTTTATCAGAAATGAAAATGAATTTGTTCATTTTCCTCAGTGGATATTTCTCCAGAAATGAATATGAATGGATAATTCATTTTCCTCTGTGGGTACTTCATAAGTAACGAAAATGAACACGATTCATGAATAGATTATTCATTTCCCTCAGCGGATATTTCTTTCAGAACCGAAAAATGAATAGCCAATTCATTTTTCCTCAATGGGTACTTCATCAAAAACGGAAATGAATAGAGTTAACTTTAGTTTCTTGTTTATGTTGATACATGACAAAACTTGTTGTGGTTTCTGTGCACTAAATTCCATAATTATGTATGCATCCATAATTACGTAATTCCTTGCACAGTCCGCACAGTTTGTTTTATAATGTGTAGGGGATAGAATTTGTCGAACAATCTTGAGATAACTTTGACAAGATTACCATAGAGTCTCTTTGATTAGGTCAACACATAAACACATAAGCATATAATAGTCACACCATTGTTCGCTTGGTTATTGATTTGTTATTAGTTTGTTGTTAACTTGTTATTAACTCGTTGTCGATTTGTACATGTGCATTTAAAGTATACCAGGAATCCAATCAATGGACTTCAACTGGCACATTAAACACCCTCAGGAATCTCTCTATAAAGGTTGGATGATCTTATAATGTCACACCCCGACCACGTAAAACAACAAATAGTGGCGAAAACGTCGGGGAGTGTTGTAACAGAATCGTTGTTTCATAACACATGGATTGGAATTCTGTTTTATTAAGTTAAATGTATTACATTACATTGAAATTAGAAATAAAACATGAACAAATATCACCAACTATGATACCTGAAACACACGTGAAAATACGTCAGCATAAAAATGTCGGCGAGTACATAGGTTTTATGTGAGTGTCAGATTCATGGCTCGTTTACATTTCAAAAATAACTTGAACACCATTGTTAATTAATAATTAGAAATCCAAGTTTTGTAAAATGTTTGTAATGTAAATTTGAAATAACTAAGTCAAAACAAATTTGTTTTATAAAACCCCGATACCATTAATCTTACTCAAAACATTTGTTTAAGTAAACCCAAATTGTAAATCGTTTTTGAATAAAACTCGAATGTTTTATATTGTTAGAAAAACCTTGTAATATAACTTTCTTTTGATAACCTTGCCCAAGTGATCTAGATAACGCAACGTTATATAGTGTATTAAAAACAATTATATATAGGAAGTACCAGCGGCGTATCCACCATGCTTTTAACACATTACACCCGCACCGTTACCTAATCACTTCCCTAACCCAACGGTTCAAACAGTTTCAAACAGTTCACATAAATCAAACAGTTATAAATGGTTCACACAAATCAAACGATTACAAACGGTTCACACAAATTAAACAGTTACAAACGGTTCAAAATGTAAAACAATGTATCCATATGCTGGATGAATATATGCAACAAAATGTAATTATGAAAATCAATGTGTTAGCATGCTAAGAGAACATACATAGCAAAACATAATGAAATCATGTACTATAAGTGTACTAATGAATATAACAAGCATATGATGTAAAAACATGAAAAGCACGAAAGTAACAAGTAGGCACATGTGTTTCACCCCAAAACAGTTGAAAACAGTAAAAGATGGGATTATGTACTCACTTGAGGATGCTTAGAAGTCTTTACTAACAACCAAGCAAAGCTAGAGGGATCTAACTCAGAGGATCGGATAGTATGCGGTTTCATAAACCAAATGAGTATGGGAACTCATATGATTCGGACCGCCTAACTAGTCCTATGACAAGTATTATATGCTTTAACATGCCTAATATTGTTGCCTAATCACTTCAGATGTAAAAATTTAGGTTGCATATGCTTAAAATGAATTTATGCGTAAAAGGGCATTTTGGTCATTTACCTAAGGGATATAAACTACCTATCATACAACTACTTAAACGAAGTGACCATAAGGTATAACCTCGGAAGGTTATTCCCTATACAACTATGGTCACAAAACATGTTTGGTCGAATCCTAATGATTGACCAAATGGGTCGGGTTTGAAAGTCTAAGCGGTTGTTTAGACCACTTATCTTATGACTCTATGTAAGCACTAATCTAAAAGTGACGAGCTAAACATGTTAAAACATGTTTAACGAAGTTGGAAAACAGGTTTGATATCACAACAAAGGGTTTTGATACCCAAGAATAGTTTGGTTGCAAAATACGCATGAATACGCATTTTGACCGAAACTATGACTCGTCACTACACCTAATCAACGTGGTAATCTGTAGATATAGTCATAAGGGACTATAACCATCGTGATTATGCTCACGTTGCGAAGTTCAAACGAACTTCGTGTTAACCAAAGACTGGTCAAAGTAGAAAGTCAAACACTGTTTGACTTTTACGCTTAAAAACGCATAAAAGCATGAAAGAATACTTTCAAAGGGTCCAAGCAAGGAAATCTTGATTCAAATTGCTAAGGTATGAAGTGCTAAACCCCCAACTTAGAGCATTTGAACCAGTTTTGTGAGGAACAAGAAATGAAAGCTTGGATATTTATAGAAAACCCATAACCATTAGGATCGTTCCTCGTAATAGTGCTTCGATCATGACCTTACACTTGGGCCCAAGGTTTTGAAATACAATGGGAGCATGAAAACCATCAAATGGTATTGAAAAACAAGCAACAAAACCATCAAATTCAGCTGTTTGGACCAGATTCAATGTTTCTGTCTGATGGGCTCTCGCGGGCCGCGTAAGAATTGATCAAGGCTTATGCCCCAGGCCTAGCAAACTTTGGCAGATTGTCAATTTTAGCCCCTGCATGTCCAAAACTTGGTTTTCGATGCATTTTTGACACGTTTAAGCCCTGTTAACCCCATTTCAAGGCTCTAAAATGAAGTTAAAGTTTAGGGAACTTAAAATATGCTAAAAAAAATCTCGGATGTCGGTTCATTTGGTCGTACGGTTGCGTTATTCGGGTAATTACGACGGAAGTCGTAACGGACACAAAACCGATCCAAATTGCACGACGAATGGAATTTTATCATGCCAATAACTAAAATAAAGTATTTTAATGATTACATAAATTTTTGGATGCCCAGATATATTCAGAATGTAAGGTATGCGCGAAAATGCAAACTTGTGCACTTTTTGATGCTTTTAGTCCCTATTGATCAAAAAGTTTATTTTTGCGCCCCAAACACCTCAAAGCCTATTTCT
Organism: Helianthus tuberosus; assembly: GCA_030545235.1. Taxonomy (NCBI): domain Eukaryota; kingdom Viridiplantae; phylum Streptophyta; class Magnoliopsida; order Asterales; family Asteraceae; genus Helianthus; species Helianthus tuberosus. The sequence continues at coordinate 964,122 of JARYGA010036071.1, forward strand.
GTCACACCCCGACCATGATAAAACAACAAATCGTGGTGGAAACATCGGGGAGTGTTGTAACAGAACCATTGTTTCAAAACACACGGAAATTTGAAGTTTTGTTTTATTAAACGTTAAACATTTACATCGTCTTAAAATCTAACAAACAAGTTAAACATAGTCTATCATTGTTATTAAGTCACTAAGGCCTCGTCCCGTCCTATGTGAGTATGCATCCTAGCTATCAACATCATTCGATAATACCTGAAACATATGTGAAAACAAAGTCAGCAAAGAAATGCTGGCGAATATATAGGTTTTATGAGAGTGTCGGATTCATGGCTAGTTTATATGTTGTAGTACCTCGTTAGACTCCAAGAGTCAAAATGCATACCTTGTTTTGAAAAGTGTATTACAACATAAATAACCAACTCAAATCAAATTGGTTATTGTTTGTTATAAAATCTCGTAGCCATGATTCTTAACCCAAAACATTTAGTTAAATCGATTTGTTAAAAACTCGTTAACAAAACTCGTATGGTTTATATCATTTCAAAAACCTCGTTGTGTGATATCGTTTTAAAATCGTTTCCTCAGTGAACTAAATAATGACACAAAGTGTAATATGATAAGAGCATTTATATATAAGATGTACCAGCGGCGTATCTTCCATGATTTTACCATGCTACACCTGTCCCATTATCTAATCACATTCGAAAACCAATCATTTAACCAAATCGTTTAAGTCGTTTCGAATCGTGTAACTTATCCCAAAATCGTTTAACTCGTTTTAATAGTGAAACTACTTTTGGTCGTCTCGCTAATAGCATTCTAACCTTCGTGACTCGATTGCCTCGCCTTTCGCATTAATAAACCACCAAAGGGTAAATTAACAATCACAGATTCGGTCGTTACCCACCTAACCCACACATAACAATGGGTGCAGTCTGATAACAGGATTTGTCAGATCCTATGGTACCATAACCTAATACTGGTCGGCTTGATCAGAGCTAATGAATGTCATTCATTATGTAATTATAACCAACAAGTCTTTGTTCACATTATCAAAATCGTTATTAATTTAATATAAACCATTTCAATCGTTTTCAAAAACCATCGTTAAAACATTGAAATCATTTAACACATATGGATCACCCCAAAACAATCGAAAACAGCAAAATAGGGGAACTATGTACTCGCCTGAGAATGCTTAGCGGTCTTTGAACAACAACCAAGCAAAGCTAGAGGGAGCACGGAATCAATCGGCAACCTAATAACTATATAAATAAACCGGACCTAAGTCGAAGGATCGGATAGGATGAGGTCTTGTAAACCAAATGAGTTATTGAAACTCATATGACATGGTTTAACAATGCCTTCATACTAAATTGAAACCTAACCTAAGTGCTTTCGACCCGTTACGACCCATTAAGGTAGCTTACGCTACTTTAACGCGTCGTTCGCGCAAACGCGCGTTCGAGACGTCTAACTAGTCCTATGACAAGTATTATATGCCTAAACATGTTTAAATATGTTGTATAATCAGTTAAGTGACAAAATTTTAGGTTACATATGCTTAAAATCCGATTATGCATGAAAAGGGCATTTTGGTAATTTACCTAAGGCATATAATCTACCTATCATACAACTACTTAAACTCGGTGACCATAAGGTATAACCTAGAAAGGTTATTCCCTATACAACTATGGTCACTAAACATGCTTGGTCGGATCCTAAAGATCGACCAAACGGGTCGAGTTCGAAAGTCTAAGCGGTGGTTTAGACCGCTTGACTTACGACTCTAAACAAGCACTAAACTAAAAGTGACGAGCTAAGCATGTTAAAACATGCTTAACTAAGTTAGAAAACAGGCTTTTGATATCAAAACAAAGTGTTTTGATACCTAGAGTAGTTTGGTTGCAAAATACGCTTAAATGCGCATTTTGACCGAAACTACGACTCGTCACTACACCTAGTCAACGTGGTAATCAATTGGTATAGTCACTAAGGACTATAACCAACGTGATTACGCTCACGTTGCGAAGTTCAAACGAACTTCTCGTTGACCAACTCATGGTCAAAGCTGAAAGTCAAACACAGTTTGACTTTCGAGCTAGGAAAGCAATAAAAGAATGAAAGAGGACTTACAAAGGGTCCAAATAGATTTGGTTCCAAGTATTCTCAGGTAGGTAGTGAATATTCACAACCACTTAGAGAAATCTCAGACCAAATGTAAGGAAAATGGAATGGGAGCATGGCCTATATATAGTTTTTCGCAAACCGTTAAGATCATTTCTTGGAGAGGAGGTTATGATCTAGGCCATACAAGTGTTAAGGACTGATTGGGGGACTTGTTCCCCACACAAACCAGCCCCTAGCATTGAAAACTAGAGATCAAAACCAGCAAAAACGAGCTGAATAACCAGATTCATTGTTTCTGTCTGATGGGCTCTCGCGGGCCGCGTAAGAAATGGGCTTAGGCTTACGCGGGCCGCCTAAGAAGTTTGACAGAATTACAGTTTTAGTCCCTGCAGCTTTGAAACATGCATTTCGGCCCATTTTTGACACGTTTAAGCCCCTTTAACCTCATTTCAAGGCTCTAAAATGAAGTCAAAGTATTGGGAACTCAAAACATGCTCAAAAATATCTCGGATGTCGGTTCGTTTGGTCGTACGGTTGCGTTGTTCGGTTAATTACGACGGAAGTCGTAACGAACGCAAAAACAATCCAAATTAAGCGACGAATGGAATTTTATCATGCCAATCACTAAAATATAATATTTTAATGATTACATAAATTTTTGGAAGTCCGAATATATTCAGAACATAAGATATGCGCGAAAATGCAAACTTGTGCACTTTTTGACGCTTTTAGTCCCTGAATGACCAATAAGTTTATTTTTGCACACCAAACACCTCAAAGCCTATTTCTAAGCTATGTAAAGGATATTTAGGGCATGTTTAACTTTTGATCAAGTTCCAGAATGTTCGTTACTGTACGAATCGGCATACTTTCGTAGTTTGTCGAAATTAGTCCATGTAAGCGAATAAACTTGATTTCGACACACCAAACCTTCCAAAACTTATTTCTAAGTTATGTAAAGGTTATTTAAGGTATGTTAAGCCTATGTCACTATTCCAGAGTGTTTGTCGTGTTAAACTGATTACGTTTACGCATCAGTTCGCGTATAACTTTCCAAAAAGCAATTTAGAGCTCGAAATCGAACGAGAATTGATATGTGCAAATGATACACATATTTATACAAATCCCAAGTATGAAATACGATATTTCATTGATTTGGTATTTGTTCGATTGCCGTGGAGGCACAGATGTCACAGTCTCCCCTTCTTCAGGAAATTTCGTCCCGAAATTTTAACTAGAGGAAACTTTGTGAGAACAATTGCGGATGTTTCGCCTTCAATTGGTCCTCACGTTCCCATGTAAATTATGTGCCACGCTTAGATTCCTAGCAAATCTTGACCAAACGAATCTGTTTGTTCTTCTATTGATTGAATGTACGGTCCACTATCTCCACAGGTTTCTCGACAAAGTGCATCGTTTCATCAATTCGGATTTCGTCGAGAGGAATGTGAAGATCAATGTCAGCTAAACACTTTCGCAAATTGGACACGTGAAAAGTCGGATGAATATTTCCAAGCTCTGGAGGTAGCTCTAGTCGATAGGCAACCTTTCCAACTCTTTCAACAACCTTAAAAGGTCCAACATATCGGGGTGCAAGTTTATCAGTAGATAGATCTTCGCGAGTCGGAATAAAATGAGCTGTCTTCGTTAATCGATCGATAACAACCCATATAGCATCGTGACCTTTAGATGTACGCGGTAATTTAGTGATGAGATCCATAGCAACGTTCTCCCACTTCCAAACTGGTATCTCTGGTTGTACAAGCAAACCAGAAGGTCGTTGATGTTCAGCCTTGACTTTGAGACAAGTTAGGCATTTCGAAACATAAAGTCGAAAAGATAAGACAGCACTGGTTAGGGTTCTGAACTTCTAGTAACTTTAATAACATTATGCTTACAATATAAGAGGGACACTTGTATACAAGTATATGAAGTGTCATTGGTGCGTCCACCGTACCTCCATTACATTGTTCACGTTCCGTTATTGTTGCCACTATCGGTTCTTACACATGATAAATCTTATTGTGGTTTCTGTGCACTGAATTTCATAATTATGTATGCATCCATAATTACGCAATTCCTTGCATAGTCCACACAGTGCACCTTATAATGTGCAGGGGAAGACCCAATAACAAACCTGTGATGAGTGTGACTAGACCACCATAGAGTCCTTTAGATCAATAAATGATCTTTTAAAACAGACCACCAAGGAGTCTTTCCAGCTATATCATCACATGGCATTCCTAACCAGATTTGAATCAATCTTTTTACTAGACCATCCAAATGGTCTTTTTCAAATTATGAAATGGTACTATAAAATCCAAGGGTCTTAACTACCACGTAGAAGCCCATCAAGGATTTAAGGTAGTACCTTTGGATATCCTACTATGAATCCATCATATGAAAATATGGAAGGTTCTACGGGGATTTGGATGACGAATAACTCGGATTACACAAAAACATAAAAGAAACACATAATCACATAATCATTTAACTTTACCTTTAATTTGTTATCTTTGGACACGGGTATTTAAAGCATACCAGGAATCCAATCCGTGGATTTCATTTGGCACTTTAAACACCTTCAAAAATCTAACTATGAAGATAGAGAGATCTTAATAAGAATTTCGGCTTCTCCTTATTGAATTGTAATGTACGTATTAAGGCGTACAAAGAATCCAATCAAGGGTTCCGATTTGAGCCATAATCATCCACATGGATCTAATTGCAAAGATAATAAGATCCTATATGGATTTCGGAATTCGAATAGCAGGAGATGCTTCGAAATCTTGCAGTAGACGTGCTTAAGTCAACACACGAGGTAGAATCCTCAAGAAGTTGAGGTGCTAGCTATGCCAAGGCGACATATGAAGCAGAATTTGGAGGTTGGGTAGAAGATTGAAAAATACTCTTAGTTATCTAACCAAGGATTTAAAGTGATTACTCAAAATGTCACTTATATTCGGTACTTCGTTTTCTTGAAACGAGTACTTAGAATTTTTCGAGGAAATCATGAGCGATCAAATGGATGGGAGAACTACCAGAGTAGTTTGTAAAGAACATAGTTCTTTGGTGTAGGTATTATAGGGGTATGCCATACACACATGTAACTACACTTGTACATCAGAATTGTAAATAACGATTTATTTATAAACCAAACAGGTTGTTTCAGAGTTCAACAAAAGAAACAAAAGCATAAGTTTCTAATTATTTCAAGCATCAGCTTCTTCTAATCAGCCCAATGCTCATCCGTGGGTCAGATTTGCATTGACAAACTTTGGGTATTTGTCCCTGAAATGACTCATCTCGTCATAGAAGTAGCAAGTTCCAAGAGGAAAACGAGCTTGTGCTGGATTTGTTTGAAGTTGAACAGGGTTCTGAATAGTTTGGTTTAACATAGCGACTGAATGACAGTCTCTTGCCAAATGACCAACAAGTCCACACTTGAAGCATATTTGGCATTTGACACTAGCATGGTGATGGAGGTTACACTGATGACACAAAGGGGCTGTTCCTTCGTATGGTGCTCGAGCAACAGTAGGACCTGCAACAGCTTTGTTTTGGATGACAAAGCGGCACATGTTAACCAAATGTCCCCATCGTCCGCAGTGGGTACATTTGAAACAAGGTGATTGATTCGGATGATGGCCATTGCATCGATTGCAGAAAGGAGCAGTTCCCAAGTACCGCTTCTTGGCTGGTGGTGTTGCCACCTGACCAGGTCCTGCTTGATTTGGTGCAATGGCTGGAGGATTCTTTGAGGTCTTACGCTTCTTTGGCCTTTTTGAAGGCTTGACTCTTGCTTCCTTTGATGCTTCTCGGGTGGTTTCATCCTGGAGATGGGACATGGCAACAGCTAATTCAGCAGTCCTTAGGATTACTTTGCCTATTCGTTGGGCAACTTTAGTAGCCTGTTCGGACATCTGAGCGTCGTTGCGATGAAGTGACATTCTAGAGGAAATGGAAGACATAGGAAGAAATGAACGAAATGCTATCGGGTAATCAAAACAGAATGACAACGCATAAAATTTTTGATCATTTGTTTGTTACCTAAGGTAAACAAATGAGACGGTGACTAATCAAAGTAAGCGGGTCATATTAATGTATCACTGAAGACATGCTCGCCTATAAGTGAACACTCACCCCAAGAGTTCCCAGGTAAGAGTGACTGGTCCGATACTGCGGATTTGTACGAACACTCTAGCCTTAGACATAAAACTCAGGGTACAGGCATTCACTCTTCCAGTTTGCACATGTTCACATTATTTAGACCCAAACTTTGACGAGATTTTGAAAACTCAGAAGGCACAAAGCCAAAGATGAATCAAATTAGAAGGGTTCAAAACCATATAACAGAGGGTTCAAAACCAAGTAATCAATCATCCTAGAACAGATGATTAATTTTCGAAGCGGATTTATTATTGTGTTCTCGTTATGGTTATCACCTAAGGATAGGTGACGGTATCGTTTTAAGATCTAAACACAAGAATCTTGTGTTAGGGTCCTAGGAAGGTTATAGACTAGGTCAAAGCATTACTAATAAGCTAATTCCCTATAACCATGAGCTCTGATACCAACGTTTCTGTCACACCCCGACCACGATAAAACAACAAATCATGGCGGAAACATCGGGGAGTGTTGTAACAGAATCATTGTTTCAAAACACACGGAAATTTAAAGTTTCGTTTTATTAAACATTAAACATTTACATCGTCTTGAAATCTAACAAACAAGTTAAACATAGTCTATCATTGTTATTAAGTCACTAATGCCTCGTCCCGTCCTATGTAAGTATGCATCCTAGCAATCAACATCATTCGACAATACCTGAATCATATGTGAAAACAAAGTCAGCAAAGAAATGCTGGCGAGTATATAGGTTTTATGAGAGTGTCGGATTCATGGCTAGTTTATATGTTGTAGTACCTCGTTAGACTCCAAGAGTCAAAATGCATACCTTGTTTTGAAAAGTGTATTACAACATAAATAACCAACTCAAATCAAATTGGTTATTGTTTGTTATAAAATCTCGTAGCCATGATTCTTAACCCAAAACATTTAGTTAAATAGATTTGTTAAAAATCTCGTAAAAACTCGTTAACAAAACTCGTATGGTTTATATCATTTCAAAAACCTCGTTGTGTGACATCGTTTTAAAATCGTTTCCTCAGTGAACTAAATAATGACACAAAATGTAATATGATAAGAGCATTTATATATAAGATGTACCAGCGGCGTATCTACCATGCTTTTATCATGCTACACCTGTCCCATTATCTAATCACATTCCAAAACCAATCGTTTAACCAAATCGTTTATCTCGTTTAAGTCGTTTCAAATCGTGTAACTTATCCCAAAATCGTTTAACTCGTTTTAATAGTGAAACTACTTTTGGTCATCTCGCTAATAACATTCAAACCTTCGTGACTCGATTACCTCGCCTTTCGCATTAATAAACCACCAAAGGGTAAATTAACAATCATAGGTTCGGTCGTTACCCACCTAACCCACACATAACAATGGGTGCAGTCTGATAACGGGATTTGTCAGATCCTATGGTACCATAACCTAATACTGGTCAGCTTGATCAGAGCTAATGAATGTCATTTGTTATGTAATTACAACCAACAAGTCTTTGTTCACATTATCAAAATCGTTATTAATTTAGTATAAACCATTTCAATAGTTTTCAAAAACCATCGTTAAAACATTGAAATCATTTAACACATATGGATCACCCCAAAGAAAAATTGAAAACAGTAAAATAGGGGAACTATGTACTCGCCTGAGAATGCTTAGCGGTCTTTGAACAACAACCAAGCAAAGCTAGAGGGAGCACAGAATCAATCGGCAACCTAATAACTATATAAATAAACCGGACCTAAGTCGAAGGATCGGATAGGATGAGGTCTTGTAAACCAAATGAGTTATTGAAACTCATATGACATGGTTTAACAATGCCTTCATACTAAATTGAAAAATAACCTAAGTGCTTTCGACCCGTTACGACCCATTAAGGTAGCTTACGCTACTTTAACGCGTCGTTCGCGCAAAAGCGCGTTCGAGACGTCTAACTAGTCCTATGACAAGTATTATATGCCTAAACATGTTAAAATATGTTGTATAATCAGTTAAGTGACAAAATTTTAGGTTACATATGCTTAAAATCCGATTATGCATGAAAAGGGCATTTTGGTAATTTACCTAAGGCATATAATCTACCTATCATACAACTACTTAAACTCGGTGACCATAAGGTATAACCTCGGAAGGTTATTCCCTATACAACTATGGTCACTAAACATGCTTGGTCGGATCCTAAAGATCGACCAAACGGGTCGAGTTCGAAAGTCTAAGCGGTGGTTTAGACCGCTTGACTTACGACTCTAAACAAGCACTAAACTAAAAGTGACGAGCTAAGCATGTTAAAACATGCTTAACTAAGTTAGAAAACAGGTTTTTGATATCAAAACAAAGTGTTTTGATACCTAGAGTAGTTTGGTTGCAAAATACGCTTAAATGCGCATTTTGACCGAAACTACGACTCGTCACTACACCTAGTCAACGTGGTAATCAATTGGTATAGTCACTAAGGACTATAACCAACGTGATTACGCTCACGTTGCGAAGTTCAAACAAACTTCTCGTTGACCAACTCGTGGTCAAAGCTGAAAGTCAAACAAAGTTTGACTTTCGAGCTAGGAAACAATAAAAGAATGAAAGAGGACTTACAAAGGGTCTAAATAGATTTGGTTCCAAGTATTCTCAGGTAGGTAGTGAATATTCACAACCACTTAGAGAAATCTCAGACCAAATGTAAGGAAAATGGAACGGGAGCATGGCCTATATATAGTTTTTCACAAACCGTTAAGATCATTTCTTGCAGAGGCGGGCATGATCTAGGCCATACAAGTGTTAAGGACTTATTGGGGGACTTGTTCCCCACACAAACCAGCCCCTAGCATTGAAAACTAGAGATCAAAACCAGCAAAAATGAGCTGAATGACCAGATTCATTGTTTCTGTCTGATGGGCTCTCACGGGCCGCGTAAGAAATGGGCTTAGGCTTACGCGGGTCGCCTAAGAAGTTTGACAGAATTACAGTTTTAGTCCCTGCAGCTTAGAAACATGCATTTCGGCCCATTTTTGACACGTTTAATCCCGGTTAACCTCATTTCAAGGCTCTAAAATGAAGTTAAAGTATTGGGAACTCAAAACATGCTCAAAAATATCTCGGATGTCGGTTCGTTTGGTCGTACGGTTGCGTTGTTCGGTTAATTACGACGGAAGTCGTAACGAACGCAAAAACGATCCAAATTAAGCGACGAATGGAATTTTATCATGCCAATCACTAAAATATAATATTTTAATGATTACATAAATTTTTGGGAGTCCGGATATATTCAAAACGTAAGATATGCGCGAAAATGCAAACTTGTGCACTTTTTGACGCTTTTAGTCCATGAATGACCAATAAGTTTATTTTTGCACACCAAACACCTCAAAGCCTATTTCTAAGCTATGTATAGGATATTTAGGGAATGTTTAACTTTTGATCAAGTTCCAGAATGTTCGTTACAGTACGAATCGGCATACTTTCGTAGTTTGTCGAAATTAGTCCCTCTAAGCGAATAAACTTGATTTCGACACACCAAACCTTCCAAAACTTATTTCTAAGTTATGTGAAGGTTATTTAAGGTATGTTAAGCCTATGTCACTATTCCAAAGTGTTTATCGTGTTAAACTGATTACGTTTACGCATCAGTTCTCGTATAACTTTCCAAAAAGCGATTTAGAGCTCGAAATCGAACGAGAATTGATATGTGCAAATGATACACATATTTATACAAATCCCAAGTATGAAATACGATATTTCATTGATTTGGTATTTTTTCGATGGTCGTGGAGGCACAGATGTCACAATTTCTAAGCTACGTGAAGGATATTTAGGGCATATTTAACTTCTGATCAAGTTCCAGAATGTTCATTATCATTCGATTCGGTATACTTTTGCAATTTGACGCAAAATAGTCCCTGCGATCGAATAAAGTTGATTTCGCCATACCAAACCCTCCAAAACTCATTAAAAGTAATGTAAAGGTTATTTAAGGTATGTTAAGCCTATGTAACTGTTAAGGAGTGTTGGTTGCATTAAAATGGTTATATTTACGCATCAGTTCGCGTATAACCTTCCAGAAAGCGCTTTAAAGCCCGAAATCGAACAAGAATTGATATGTGCAAACGATACACATATTTTTACAAATCCCAAGTATGAAACGCAATATTTCATTAATTTGGTATTTATTTGATGGTCGAAGTGACACAGGTGTCACAATCTCTCCTACTTTAGGAAATTTCATCTCGAAATTTATTCGTAGGAGTCTATCTGTGACGCTGTGCTAAATAATTGTCTTGCATGGAATCGAGGATGTTTATCTATTTGCGTAGAATAACCCATCAAATATATGAAAGGCATAATCTTGTCATTTCCCTCAACGGACATTCTTCAGAAACGAAATGAACAGACGGAATCATTTATTAACAGGTATTCTTCAGAAAAGGAAAATGAAGGAATAAACAAAAGGATATCCATTTTCCTAAACAGACATTCTTTAGAATCGAAAATGAATAGACGGAGTCATTTTCAACAAGTATTCTTCAGAAATGGGAAATGAAGGAATAAACAAATGGATATTCATTTTCCTCAATGGACATTCTTTAGAAATGAAAATGAACAGACGGAGTCATTTTCAACAGGTATTCTTTAGAAATGGAAAATGAAGGAATAGACAAAAGGATATTCATTCTCCTCAACGGACATTCTTTAGAAACAAAAATGAACAGGCAGAGTCATTTTTAACAGATGTTCTTCAAAAATGGAAAATGAAGGAATAGACAAAAGGATATTCATTTTCCTCAACGGACATTCTTCATAAACGAAAATGAACAGACGCAGTCATTTTCAACAGGTATTTTTCAAAAATGAAAAATGAAGGAGTAGACAAAAGTATATTCATTTTCCTCAACGGACATTCTCCATAAATGAAAATGAACAGACGAAGTCATTTTCAACAGGTATTCTTCATTTTCAACGGACATTCTTCAGAAACGAAAATGAACAGACGGAGTCATTTTCAACAGGTATTCTTCAGAAATGGAAAATGAAGGAATAGACAAAAGGATATTCATTTTCCTCAACGGACATTCTTCAGAAACGAAAATGAACAGACAGAGTCATTTTCAACAGGTATTCTTCAGAAATGGAAAATGAAGGAATACACAAAATGATATTTATTTTCCTCAACGAACATTCTTCAGAAACGAAAATGAACAGACGGAGTCATTTTCAAAAGGTATTCTTCAGAAATGTAAAATGAAGGAATAGACAAAAGGATATTCATTTTCCTTAATGGACATTCTTCAGAAACAAAAATGAACAGACGGAGTCATTTTCAACAAGTATTCTTCAGAAATGGAAAATAAATAGAGTTAACTCAAGACACATGACAAAACTTGTTGTGGTTTCTGTGCACTAGATTCCATAATTATGTATGCATCCATAATTACGTAATTCTTTGCATAGAAATCACAGTTTGTTTTATAAGGTGAAGGGGATAGAATTTGAGTAAGCTTGAGACAACATTGATTGGGTCAACACATAAACACATAAGAACATAATTGTTTTCTTGGTTATTAATTTGTTATCAGTTTGTTATTAAGTGTTATTATCTTGTTATCGATTTGAACATGGGTATTCAAGGTATACCAGGAACCCAGTCAATGGACTTCAACGTCCTCAAGAATCTATCTGAAAAAATCGATTTTTGATTACAAGGAATCATAACATTCGAATTAAGGTGCACAACAATTAAGGTGCTCTCTAGACTCTCGGACCATTGCAGAAGTGCAGTCGCTCCTTGGGATCAAGAAAACTTTGATGGCTGGACAGAGTTGAATGTCTTGAAGTTGCATGGGGCATTATTGTTGTTACTAAGGGCTTGGTTACATTGAGCAATGATGTTTGGGATTGCAGCAGCCATTTGCTGCATAATGATAGATGCCAGTTCTTCATTAGGTACCTGGTTGTCGCGTCGAGGAGGCATTCTAAAAGAGGAAGCATGAGAGAAAACAAGTGAAATGGCATTGGGTAGGAATGCGATGTTACAATTTCCGACCAAAAGGCATGGGTGATGGTCATTTGTTCGAACCACGAAGCAAACAAACGACACACAAAAGCGGAATCAAAGTAAATAGGTCCTCATAATGTATCGTGAAGACATGCTCTCCTATAAGTGGACACTCACCCCAAGAGTTCCCAGGTAAGAGTGACTGGTCCGATACTGCAGATTTATACGAACACTCTAGCCTAAGACAGAAGACTCAGGGTACAGGCACCCACCCTTCCAGTTTGCACGTGTTCACATTATTTAGACTCAAACTTTGACGAGATTTTGAAAACTTTGAAGGTTCAAAACCTTATAGTAAATCATCCTAAAACAGATGACTAGTTTTCAAAGCGGATTCGAAATTTGTGTTCTTATTGTGGTTGTCACCTAAAGATAGGTGACGGTATTGTTTTATGACTAAACGCAAGTAAACTCGCGTTGGGGTCCTAGGAAGGTTATAGTCTAGGTCAAAGCATTACTAATAACCTAATTCCCTATAACCATGGGCTCTGATACCAACTTTTTTGTCACCCCCCGTCCACGTAAAACAACAAATAATGGTGGAACCATCGGAGTGTGTTGTAACAGAATCATTGTTTCATAACACATGGATTGAAGTTCTGTTTTATTGAGTTAAATGTATTACATTACATTGAAATTAGAAACAAAACATGAACAAATAAACTTTCATTGTCATTAAGTCACTAAGGCCTCGTCCATTCCTATGTGAGCATGCATCAATATCATCATCAAATATCACCAACTATGGTACCTGAAACACACATGAAAATACATCAGCCTAAAAATGCCGGCGAGTACATAGGTTTTATGTGAGTGTTAGATTCATGGCTCATTTACATTTTGAAAATAACTTGAACACCTTTGTTAATTAATAATTAGAAAACCAAGTTTTGTAAAATGTTTGTAATGTAAATTGGAACTAACTAAGTCAAAACAGATTTGTTTTATAAAACCTCGTTACCATGAATCTTACTCAAAACATTTGTTTAAGTAAACCCAAATTGTAAATCGTTTTTGAATAAAATTCGAATGTTTTATATTGTTAGAAAAACATTGTAATATAACTTTGTTTTGATAACCTTGCCTAAGTGATCTAGATAACACAACGATATATAGTGTATTAAAAACACTTATATGTAGGAAGTACCAGTGGCGTATCCACCATGCTTTTAACACATTACACCCGCCTCGTTACCTAATCACTTCCCTAACCCAACGGTTCAAACAGTTTCAAACGGTTCACATAAATCAAATAATTACAAACGGTTCACACAAATCAAACGGTTACAAACGGTTCACACAAATCAAACAGTTACAAACGGTTCAAAATGTAAAACAATGTGTCCATATATGCTGGATGAACATATGCAACAAAATATAATTATGAAAATCAATGTGCTAGCATGCTAAGAGAACATACATAGCAAACCATAATGAAATCATGTACTATAAGTGTACTAATGAACATAACAAGCATATGATGTAAATACATGAAAAGCACGAAAGTAACAAGTAGGCACATGTGTTTCACCCCAAAACAATTGAAAACATTAAAAGAGGGGATTATGTACTCACTTGAGGATGCTTAGCAGTCTTGACTAACAACCAAGCAAAGCTAGAGGGATCACAGAAATCAAACGACACCTAATATAGGTAACTATGTTAATAAACGGACCTAACTCAGTGGATCGGATAGTATGCGGTTTCGTAAACCAAATGAGTATGGGAACTCATATGACATGGTTTAACAAAGCCTACACACTAAAACGAAACCTAACCTAAGTGCTTACGACCCATTACGACTCGTTTAGGTAGCTTACGCTACTATAACGCGTCGTTCGCAAAAACGCGTTCGGACCGCCTAACTGTGACAACTGTGTTCTGTAATCGATGTACAATATAAAACAATGATGATTATCAATAAAACAATGTTCTTTGGTGTTATTATATGTGTTTTTGTGTTATTATGTGTATATTTGTGTTTGGTGATTTTTCAATTTGATTCAACTCCGATTTCAAGCTTTAAATCGTTTTCTGGAGGATTATACGGGCACTAATGTGTAAATATAACCAGTTTAACGCAACAAACACTCCGGAATAGTGACATAGCCTTAACATACCCTAAATAGTGACATAGGCTCTACATAAAATTAGAAATAAGTTCTGGATGGTTTGGTGTGTTGAAATCAAGTTTGTTCGATCGTAGGGACTATTTATGTCAAACTGCAAAACTATATCGATTTGTATAGAAACAAACGTTCCGGAACTTGATCATAAGTTAAATATGCCCTAAATATCCTTCACATAGCTTAGAAATAGGCTTTGAGGTGTTTGGTGTGTTGGTGCATATTCTGTGACAACAGCTTAGATTTGGTCTTTGGATATCTTGTAATTAGTTTAACGATAAACAGTTAGCGGGTTTAGCTCTGTATTAGTGAGATAATTGAGTTTGGGCTAAACTAAACCCAGATTGGGAGATGGGGGGCGAATTGGGGCTGTCCAATTCGCAGCCCAAGAGTATTTGACCTAGCCCAGTTGTAACCCTTGTGTTATATAAACAAGGTTAGACATTAGGGTTTAGGTTAATCAGCCAAAACAATTGTTAGAGAGAATTTCGTGAGAGCTTACTAGCTTAGACGAATTTGTGAGAGAATTAGGGTTTTAATTGATTGTAATACTTTGGTTTGATAATCAATAGAAAATCCGGTTAGAAAGTGAATTGCTGTTTCTGTTCGTACACGTTTCTGATTGTTCTGATCAAGAGGATTCCGCACTCTTGATTGGAAAGACAATTCTGTGAAGATCCATACACATCAAGGGGACTTACAATTGGTATCAGAGCATTAGGCTCTTGAAGGCTCGGTTCAGAATTGTGTTCTGCAGAAACAGGAAAAATTTCGAAATTTTTGAAACCTGAATTAGGGTTTCGAAATTTCTTGAGTTTTTGATAATTTTCAGCGATTTTGTTTGTGTTTGATCAGTTTGTGTGTGTGATTTTTCTGTTTTGCAGGTTTTCTGGAAAAACTTTGTTGATTCTGGAAAAATCTTTGCCTGAATTTCTTGAAGATTCGAAGACTGTCTTCGTCTTCTTCATTAGGTTCATCAAATTTGTGTCAAAAGTCTGCTGATTTGCTTGTTTGATTTTGCAGGAAAGTGATACGAAATCTGCTGAATTTTGTGAAGATTGAATTTCCAAATTTGCAGCCCAGCGAATTTAACTAGTTCAGCGAATTTAACTGACCTGCGTACTTGTCAGCGAACTTAAAATCCAAAGGCGACTTTGGTAACCGTAAATTTTCCACAGCGAAAATATTACGGTTTTTTGGGACTTTACCAGTCGGCGACTTTACCAGCGAATTTGACCAGCGAAATTAACTGATCGGTGAACTATAGTGTCTATCGTCGAACCGCCACTCGATCGGCTCACTATCCGATCCACGCACATTAAAATTCAGTTTGTTTAATAAGTGATAGTCATCGACTGGCCAGTCGATCCATTCAATATTGTTTCTTTAAAGCTAATCCGATTCATGTGCATTAACTTCAGCTTTGTTAAGTGTTAAGTACCGAGTGGCGATTCGATCGAATCACCATCCGATCCTTTTCACACTTTCATATTTCACTTGTTTTGCAAATCGTCGAACGACAATCCGTACGGATTGCCATCCGATCCTAATCACTCTATGTGTTTGTCTCACTGGTTCAAGTGTCGGATAGCAAATCGTCGGATCACCATCCGATACTCTTTTGGTGTTAGTCGTCGGATTGTCACATCATCCCCAACTTGAAAGAAATTTCACCACGAAATTTGACAAGTACGCACAGAGAAGTGAGGTGATGGATCGAGATTGCTGTAGGTTTTCCTCAGGTGCCACATCATCCCCAACTTGAAAGGGAATTTCGTCCTCGAAATTCACCAGTTGCATCGGAATTGATTCAGTAGATTCGTATAATTGCGGATACTTAGTCTCGAGTTCCAACAGACTCTCATATTTGGAATTTGACAGTGCTCGCAAACCTTAACCTCCTGGGGCATGATTTCAAGAGGCACCTTGACAACCGCAACTTGACGTTAGACTCAGACTCTAATAAGGTATCACAAGCGTTTCATCGGACAACCACTGCTTTAGACTCGCGACATAATGACATCGTGAACGTTACCCAATTCATCGGGTAACTCGAGTTTTAGACGATGTGACCGATTCTTTCCAGAATTCCGAATAACCCAACGTAACGTAAATTAAGCTTTTCACGCTTCCCAAGCGTACCACACCCTCCCAGGGTGAGACTTTCAACACAATACGATCGCCTCCAGCGTTTCCCAAGTTTATGAGCTTTCCTGAGGGTCCCGCGTTGCCGCCCATCGACTTCTGATCCACACAACCTTCCCAAGAGTTTCGAGTACCAGTCCTGAACCAGTAATTAAGTTGTCAACCATCTCAGTCTAACAAGAAGGTTGGCATTATTGTCTATGTAATGCCTCAACAGAGCTGTCTGGTTACCAAAATGATAACTGCCACCGTAGTACTCAACCAAAGGTAAGGGTCCTTCAAATTGCACCAAAGCCAGTCACACACATGCTCGCAGCATGTCTTTGAATGCCAGGAGGGTTTGTTTTCTCCGATCGTTTGCCCAATGACGATAAACAATGCCCTGGTCCTGACGTGAGCCAAGGGTGTTGTGTATTGCCTGATATAAATCATGCATAGGTGAAATTCAGTGGTAACAGGAGTTAACACCTCGTGCCTAAAAGCCGCCTCTCTCAGAGGAACATTCACAACTGTGAAGACTAATCAGTTTTCTAGATTGCAAGAAAGTGTGCTAGTAACGTGTGCCCTTCAACGATCATCCAGGTGATAATGTTTCTGTTTCGAGTTGTAAGTAGACCAGTGATAAAATCCATGGCAGTCCGTTCTCATTTCTTGCGTTTCTGGTTGCCAATATCCCACCTTGACTTTCCCACAAGTCAAACATCGTTCCCATGCGTTGCTACGTGGGCCTTCAGGCCCGGTCACCCATACATGGTCTTCAGGTTTTAATTCATCCTATCTAAACTCTGATGAATATGATATCGAGGCCCGTGTGCTTCGCCTGCACCGGTTCCCTAAGGTTACTGTATAGTGAGGTCCATATTCGTTCCATGAAGTAGCAAATATCGTTCGACCTGCCAAAGGTTGCTTCCCCCGTGCCCCGCATGGGTTAATCTTGAGAACTCTCTACCTTCAGTTCTTCAGTTCGAGCAAGGGGAGTCTGATTAGGTATGTTAGAGTCAATAGCAAGCTACAAGGCTCGTGCACGTCCAGATTTCACGGTCGTATTCCTTCAAAAGTTTCATCAAGCCATACCATCACATGTTTAGCTTTCTTGAAACAAGGGTACACGTGAGGCTCTTGTGATCGATTTAAGTGGTGCATTCGGTACCGTCGAAGTAATTCCTCTAATTTAAATCCAAAGACTACGGCTTCCACCGCAGGTCGTGACTCATGCAGTTCTTCCTGTAAGTCCACCATGTAAGTCATAGCCCTTTCATGTTGCATCGACGTGCAATTGTGACCCTGATTCGAACCATCATGGTATACCGTCAAATCATCAGCACCCTCGGGTTGAAGTGATGCTCAGTGCACTGCAGGGTTGGGTTGGCTTTCAGAAGCTGAAAAGATGTCCTTCTACTTTTTCTTCCATGAACACAACATCTCGCTGTGTTAAAGAGATTTAAGCTGCGCGATCTTCGAGAATCCTGTGATGAATCTGCGATAGCATCTAGTGATACCAAGAAATTACTGCATCCTTGAAGGGATCTCTGGTTTCGATCAGTTTCTAACCAAAACGGGTCTTAGCGAGATCCATGTGTATTCCCACTTTGTTGATTATATGATCAAAAAGGTATCCCTCGCATCCAGAAGTTACATTTATCAAGACTTCGTGCGGTGTGACTCTTCCGTTAGGAGCTTTCAAATAAAATACAAAGCTGCCCATGATGTTCCTCTCTCCTGGAAATGATTCAACATGCCGGCAATAAGCATGATCGATTCATGTGATCCATACAGCTGCTGGTGTGACGATTAGCTCAAAAGTCTTGGAACACAACGTCGAAATGGCCACGCTGCGCTTGGTATGCCATTGCAGGCACATTCTCCCCTTAAATTACCTTCTAACAATAGCTCATTTGTTATTCAATCCTCGAATGGAAGCTCGACCCCCGCAACTGGTCATCTGGTTGTCAATATATGGTTGTGGCAAACGGTTCTCTACTGTCACCTTATTGAGTTCTTGAAAATCAGTACACATACCAAAAGGCTTATCCTCATGGATATAACCGGGGCTCCCCAAAGCAAAAAGCTAGGTCCGACAAAACTCTTGTCCAACCGTTCCTGCAGTTGATTAGACAGATCTTGCAACCATCCTGGTGCAAGACGGTAAGAGTGCGTGTAGTCAGGGTTGCCTCTGGCGCGAGATCAGACTGAGATTTTGCCTAACAATTATGGAAGTAAGCCCAAAAGTTCCTTGGATAGCACACTGAAAGGAATCACGAATGGTTTGTGGATCCTCGATCCTCTGTCTCCTTAGCCCTAACATCAGTAACGGTTGCTAGCATAGCGGAGTAATCCCTCCGTAGACACTTCAGGCTTTCATAGCTGAAATGGCGCTAACCTTTGCACCACTCTGACGTTTTAGAACAAATAACGATTCTCCACATAAGATTTTCACCTCACTGGTGCATCTGCGCGATCTCTGGGTAACCAATCCACACTAACTACTGTATTGCAACCATCAAGGGTAGTAGAAGGAAGGTCGATGTCGAACACCTATCCCCCAAGGTCGAGTCTGCATCCCAGCGAACATATAAGGCTTCAATTGACTTGCATCAGCCGACTCCACAACAGGTTCGGTTTCAAGAAACATCGGGGTTAAACATAACAGAAACGAAGCGAATAGCTACCCATCCAAGCTATCGTGTTGCTATTACGCCTGGTATAGCCTATGCCAATACTAAATGTCCTCCCATGAGCTTCATTTCCAGTGTTGTTTTCGTCACGAGAATTTCCAGTACTGTCGTCTTTCCTTTGGTTGTCGTCACCTTGACTTAACACAGTCAATCCTTGTCGAGATCACCTTCGTTTCCATACTGTAAGCTATGATCACGAGTACCTTGATGTTGCCGCGACTGTTGCCTCTAATATTGTTGCATGTAACGGTGTCCTGCATCCTTTCACCAATAAGGTCCATCTTTTCACATTCCGTGCCACGTCCTAAGGCACTACTCATAGTGAGGGCGGTTACACAATCCGCTCTACAGTCAATCGTCATCGATTTTGTCCTGATTGGTATGTAAGAGTCGACTCCCATGAGTCGTTGGCTGGGGTTAAGGAATCGATTGGAGTCAAATCGCTGTTGTTGTTGCCGGTAACTAGGGTCGTTCAAATGCTGAAGTTGTCACACCCCCAAAATCCACGCGCGGAGTATCACCGCATGGAGGCGTGACTGACCAGGATCCAACCACCAATCATATTGAATATATCAAGTAATAAGTAAAGAAATTCAACCACACAATATGAAAGGTGTTTCAAATCAAAAACATAGTTAAGTGTTCAGCGGAAGCATAATTGTAAAACCCAATGTAACTATTAAGTACGAAATAAAGTAATGTTTTCAGCATGGCCCACACTTCCATGTCCCACAACGACCGCGCCTCCCTGTGCAAGCTCCATGGGTACCTAACGATCTGCAAGGAATCTAACAACGAGTCAACAACAAAGTTGAGCGAGTTCACAGGTGGTTGTTTAGTTACAGTATTTGTTTTCGTAAATCGTATGTTCGTTTTGTAAACCATGTATTGTTTTAATTCGTATCGCAGTCTCCCAGACATGTGTGCGAAGATTAGTGGGGGCTTCCCATGTGTTACTAGACCGAGTGTATTGACTGCTACGAAAATATAAGAGGTGCCCTAAGTCAATGTCTATCAGCATTGACCCTTTGCCCGTAGTCCATTAGTACACGCCCGTTCGAACGACATGGTGTGAGGTTTGTTAAACCTAATAGCGCTATTAACTAATGACCCGCTCGCCATAGGCCTCGGCGATTAAGTCGATATAAATGAGGGACTTAATGATAGAGTTTTGGTCCAGTGTGTATACTTGGCATCCTACTCCTAGAGGATGGTTGTAATTACCGTTTAGTTCATTTACCCATTCCCAACCCTTGGGAATCCCATGCCTTGGAAAGAGTGTGAACTCACCTTGGTTTGCTCGGCAGATACACGAAAAGGTTACTTGAGTTATATGAGGTCAACCACGTCCTAACATGGTTACCATACGAGTCAGGTTTTGGTTTTAAGTAATGCACATAAGTTTTACACATAACCTAACAGGTTACAACACGCAATGATCATGGAAAACACGTATTGTCACGTTAACAGTCCTAACATGACATTTTCATACTTGTGCGACCCGAAAGATAAGCCCAATGAATAGGCGGCCCAACCTATTATGCGATCAGCATAACTTGTGCGATCCACAATGGGTTGTGCGATTCAATCATACCCGGCCCAATAACGTAAGCAGTCCAACAGCATACTCGGCCCAAATAATGAAAAACAGTGATCTTGTGCGATCCGGGAGACTTGTGCGATCCAGTTGGGTTGTGTGAGTGGATATTGGGCTTTAAGGCACAACAGTCCAAATGTTTGTGTCTGGCCCAAGCCTTGTGCGATCGACACGGTCTTGTGCGATCCACAAGGTCTTGTGCGATCATGCAATCCTAGCAGTACATAGTGTTTTAACAGTTGTACCCTATCTTGTGTGACTGAAAACTTGTGCAATTGGTTAAATGATTCCCTAAAATCATGCAAGTCAGTTACTAGTTCCAATCAATTCGTTTGACCAAATTTATCAATCAACACAATCAACAGTTTCCATATTTGCAATTTATCAATCAACACAATCAACAGTTTCCATCAAACCAATAATCGATCAAATCAAGCAATCATCATGTGATTCGTATAAACCCTAATTAATCATAGTCATGAACGATAATCAAACATACAATCCAGATCATTAGGTTAGTGAACTTTTATATCAATATACAAATCCTAACCATCATGCAACCACTTCGATGATCAAATCACAACAGCCGAATATATATATATTTAGTTCTAAATCTAGATCGTGCAATCCGAATCATATGAATATCATCAAGTACACATGTGAGCCGATTATTATGAACACCAAACCCTAACAGTTTACATCATAATCAAACACCCAACATCCTAAATCATCATGTAAAACATGTAAGCCAACATATCAACAATCATATAATCAAAGTAATACACTAACCGATTAGAGAGTAGAACAAGGATGATCCAAACCAAAAGCTTAGAGAGAGATGGGGGTGTTGTCGTCAACTTTGAGAGGAGAGAAAGAGAGTAGGGTTTTGATGTGTAAAGTGTTTAGTAAAACAATAAAGAGTATACCCCCTCCTCATGAGGTTATACGACATAAGGGAGCAGGCCGAACCCATCATGGGCTGACCATTGGTTTCGAATACGAAGAGTGTGGCCCGAATGGGCTTGTGCGATCGGCCAAGTGTTGTGCGTTTGGGCTCATTTAAATACATACATTCGTTACACATAAACATATAACATAACATTCAATTAATCAATCAAGTTCATATAATCACATAACGTTCTCGCTGGTTACATCAAAGTACGAAAGAGAGGTTTGAAATACGAGTTGTCACATTATCCTCAACTTGAAAGAAATTTCGTCCTGAAATTTAGCATGCGGTTACTGAGGAAGCTAGTTGTGTTGAGTAGTTTACTGGTTTTCATGGGGTGTCACATCATCCCCCCGTTGATTTGGAATTTCGTCCCGAAATTCCACAGTAGCTTCAGCCTCAGTAGTAGTTACATTGTTGCGGAACAACTGGGGATACTTGAGTTTCATTTGGTCTTCTCATTCCCAGGTGAACTCTGGGCTACGACGGGAGTTCTAACGAACTCGAACAAGAGGTATTCTGGTGTGCTTGAGGACCTTAACGTCTCTGTCCATGATTTCGACTGGTTCCTTGACGAATCGCAACGGATCGTCTATAGTGAGCTCCTTCAAAGGAGCTATGAGGGTCTCATCTGACAGACATTTCTTCAGATTTAACACGTGAAATATGTTGTGAACTCTACCGAGTTCTGCTGGTAGGTTCAGTTTGTAGGCCACCTTGCCTATTTTCTCTATGATTTCGAATGGTCTGACATACCGTGGATCGAGCTTGCCTCGTTTACCAAAACGAACTACACCTTTCCAAGGTGAGACTTTGAGTAGCACTCGATCCCCAACCTTGAACTCGAGCGGTTTCCTGCGCTTATCAGCGTAGCTTTTCTGCCGGTCACGAGCTGCCGCCATTCGTTATCATATCTGTGCAATCCTTTCAGTAGCATCAACTACAAGTTCTGGACCCGTGATATGACTATCACCCACCTCTGCCCAACAAATAGGTGATCGGCATTTACGCCCGTACAATGCCTCAAATGGAGTTGGGTAAATACGATCAATGAGATAATCAGAACTAGAATAACTTTGCAATAAACGTCTAATTCTCCCATTCTCGATCTTCTCTGTCTCCAACTCTTGCTTCCACTTAGCACTTTCTTCAATGTAGAAGTTTATCGCCTTCTGCTTTGACATCATAACCGCATTCATCATCGTCAGTGCTTGTTCTCTTTCAGTGTTTGTCTTTTGGAGACCAGTTACTGTTTTGTTCAAAATATCATAATATTCTTTCACATAATTGAGGTTGAACAGTAACTGCTCCTTCTTCTTCTCATATTCAGCAATTTTATCGTCTTTCGCTGCACATTCCTTGCATGCTTCCAAACACTTCTCGCAAGGCTTTATGACTTCAACAATCTTCTCTACTTCGATTGTTTTTATCACTTCAACCACCTTTTCTGTCTCTATCACCTTCTCAACTTCAGACATATTTTCTTCAACCACCTGCTCAGTTTTAACATTCTCCTCATCAACACTTTCAGTCTTCATTTCCATTTGTTCTTTTTCAGCTCTTTTTGCCTTCAGCTTTTTCATGCGATCTGCAAAATAGAAATGAAAACTTTCAGGAGATAAATGAGATTTAGCAACTTTAATATGTTTCTCCTCCTCATCATCACTACTGCTGTCAATAGGTGAATGATCAAACTTTGCAGATTTTTCAGAATTAGCATCTGACACATCAGATACAGATGGTGTTTGATAAAAAACAACTTCTTTTTCAGAATTCACATCATTTTGTACACTTTCATCTGAAATCTGTGAACTATCATCAGTACTTTCTGAGCTTTCATCAGATACAATAGACTGTTCCTCCACATTTTTCACCGTCTCTTCAATAGACTTCATCCAGGTGGCAAACATGTCTGGTTCTCTCACAATCTTGGCAATGAAAGCTTTGTAATCACCATTTTCATCAACAAACATATCCCAGCTAAAGCCTTCAGGTAGTCTTTCATCATCTTGATCGACTATACATGCTTTGCTGTCAGATGATATGTAGTTGCTCCAACTGAAGTCAACCAAACATGCTCTCTTTGAATCCTCAATCTTCCTCCCATGAGCCGTCTGTGAATCTTGTGATTGACCAACCTGCTGATAAATAGCTTTCCGGTAGTAGTCATCTCTTCCGAATGGATTTTGAGCACCACTAGCTTCTCTTCCCTTGCACTCCCGCTTGAAATGGCCTTTCTCCCTGCATCAAACACAAGTAAGTTTAGATTTATGAAAACCTAAAGTAGATACATGAGCATCAAGAAAGTCATTTCTCCCGGTAATTGTCTTGAATTTTTCAGCACGTCGAAGAACACTAGCAAGACACCATTTGATATCCATTAATTCCATCTCTTTAGCGTCTATCTGATCGTAATCCTCTTTGGTGAGCATAGGATTCCCGATCCGACCAGCAACAAGACCTTCATAAGATAACAATACAGAACCAAGTAGAGCCATGTGGTCTTTTGCAGTCTCCTCAGAAAAACATTGACTTTCTGGAAGATTTAGAGCAATATTGCACTGAATCACGTAACCATTTCCTGTCATTGTGCCTTGAGACTGAAAGCTTGTATTTGACTATTTAGGATTGACACTCGGAAATGACGAGAATCCACTGCTGCTCTTTATTGAACTCTGATCAACCTTTTCTGTAGTATCCCCAGCACTAAATGCAGTCTGGATTTTCGGACTTCTCTCAGCTTCAGGAACTGGAACACTGCCTTTATAGTACATCTTCACATCTTGTTGACCACTCGGACTGTTCATCCTAGCGATCTTCTGTTGTTCCAAATCCTGACTCTCAATCTTTTCGATAAACTGTGAGATCGTCAAATCATCGTAAACACCCGTATTTTTCAAAATCATCAAATACGTTCCCCACTCTTTCTGTGGTAACGCATCAGCAAGCTTATCTACCCATTCTTCACGATCTTTGGTAATACTGAGCATTGACATTGATCGCACTAAGTGACAGTAACGCTCGATCAGCTTCTTTGTATCCTCTCCAGGTAAGCTGCTGAACAAATCAAACTCTTTCTTTAGCAACGCCTTCTTGCTCTTTATCATATTTTCACTACCCTCGAATTTGACTTTAAGTGCATCCCAGATTGATTTTGCTGTTTTGTCATGTTGTAGCAGTATGAAAATATCTTCTTTGATCGCTTGCTGTAATAAACTGATCATCATTTTCTCTGCTTTGTACATTACCCGTTCTTGATCCGTAAACTCAGATAACTCTTTCAGAACTTGCAACTCTGTTCTCGGCAACACGTATTTCTTTAAGATACATTCCCACGATCTAAGATGGTTTGCCTGAACCCAATTCTCGAATCTATCTTTCCACCCATAGTATTCTTCGATACTCATCAATTTCGGGGGCTTTTGGGTGGTTCCCGTCTCATTTTCAAGATTCATGGCTTGAGCAATAGCAGCCGAAGAAGACGGTGTTGCGAACACGTTGTAAAACTCGGTATCCATGATGACTTAGCACGTTTTTCAAGTTCAGTGACAAATAAGCGAAACTAGATGATCTGTGCACTAAAAGCGAAACCCAGATGTCCTTAAAAGCGAAATAGTGTTCTGAATGACCTTATAAGCGAAACCTGATAGATCTTATCAGCGAAACCTCAAACAAGGTGTCTTAGGAGTGAAACCTCTAGTTACTCTGGAGCGGAACCTCTCAAGTTTGTGACACAAGAGCGAAATCTTAATGTTCCAACGAGCGAAACCCCTCAACTTTGTGACACAAAAGCGAAACCTCGATGTTCCAAAGAGCGAAACTCTTCAACTTTGTGACACAAAAGAGAAACTAAGTGTACAGATCAGCGAAACCCCCTCCTAATGTCCGAATAAGCGAAACCTAGTTCGAAGGTAGTTTGATCCATTTTAAGTCCGTATTTTGGTCCGAAACTCTCCAGGGTTTATTAATGTCCAGTAACTCACAATCTGTGAAATTTTGATCCAATTTCGACCGGTAAAACTTTCTGAAATGATGAAAGAAGGTGTAGAAGTAAGAAATGATGATGAAATCCAGCTATTTTCTGTAGAATTCCTCCTCCCAAGCTCTGATACCATTTGTAGGATCGTGAATTGACCTGAACGAGTCATTCAGAGGCGTTCTTCTCTGTTTCAGGTGCGGAATTACAAGAAACGGAGATAGAAATAGCTGATTCTTCAATAAAACTGCTAATTGTATTGATTAACACTGGATTACAAGCAGTTCTTCACACCGGCAGCACTTCGGTATGGAATCGTATCCGTTACAACTGATTTCGCTCATTGGCCTATTTGAGGTTTCGCTCCAAATGACATGTTCACATGAGCGAAACCTCATGTGTACAAATAAGCGGAACTAGCATGTTCACAAAAGCGAAACTTCTAGACTAAGACCCTATGAGCGAAACCTCAACCTTACTCACATACATTCTTTAGTTTTCTCGTAAAACGTGCCTTAATCTATACAATACAATGTAAGACTCGATACAAGACGTAGTCTATAGATGTAGTGCACCAACATATTCTAGCAAGTAGGCAATGTAAACATAAATCATATCACCTAGAATGTTGAGTCTTGCACGTGGAGCGAAGCGTCGTTGTGGATCATTGAGCACTGTACAGGTTATAGTCTGGTTTTAACAAAAACTTTTTCCCCTTATTAAAACCAAGTTCACTATAACCAATGGCTCTGATACCAATCTGTCACACCCCCAAAATCCACATGCGGAGTATCACCGCCTGGAGGCGTGACTGACCAGGATCCAGCCACCAATCATATTGAACATATTAAGTAATAAGTAAAGAAATTCAACCACACAATATGAAAGGTGTTTCAAATCAAAAACATGGCCCACACTACGGAAGCATAATTGTAAAACCCAATGTAAGTATAATTGTAAAACCCAATGTAAGTATTAAGTATGAAATAAAGTAATGTTTTCAGCATGGCCCACACTGCCATGTCCCACAACGACCGCGCCTCCCTGTGCAAGCTCCATGGGTACCTAACGACCTTCAAGGCATGTAACAACGAGTCAACAACAAAGTTGAGCGAGTTCACAGGTGGTTGTTTAGTTACAGTATTCGTTTTCATAAATCGTATGTTCGTTTTGTAAACCATGTATTGTTTTAATTCGTATCGCGGTCTCCCAGACATGTGTGCGAAGATTAGTGGGGGCTTCCCATGTGTTACTAGACCGAGTGTATCGACTGCTACGAAAATGTAAGAGGTGCCCTAAGTCAATGTCTATCAGCATTGACCCTTTGCCCGTAGTCCATTAGTACATGCCCGTTCGAACGACACGGTGTGAGGTTTGTTAAACCTAATAGCGCTATTAACTAATGACCCGCTCGCCATAGGCCTCGGCGATTAAGTCAGTATAAATGAGGGAATTAATGATAGAGTTTTAGTCCAGTGTGTATACTTGGCATCCTACTCCCAGAGGATGGTTGTAATTACCGTTTAGTTCATTTACCCATTCCCAACCCTTGGGAATCCCATGCCTTGGAAAGAGTGTGAACTCACCTTGGTTTGCTCGGCAGATACACGAAAAGGTTACTTGAGTTATATGAGGTCAACCACGTCCTAACATGGTTACCATATGAGTCAGGTTTTGGTTTTAAGTAATGCACATAAGTTTTAAACATATCCTAACAGGTTACAACACGTAATGATCATGGCAAACACGTATTGTCACGTTAACAGTCCTAACATGACATTTTCATACTTGTGCGACCCGAAAGATAAGCCCAATGAATAGGCAGCCCAACCTGTTGTGTGATTAGCATAACTTGTGCGATCCACAATGGGTTGTGCGATTCAATCATACCCGTCCCAATAACATAAGCAGTCCAACAGCATACTCGGCCCAAATAATGACAAACAGTGACCTTGTGCGATCCGGGCGACTTGTGCGATCCAGTTGGGTTGTGCGAGTGGATATTGGGCTTTAAGGCCTAACAGTCCAAATATTTGTGTGTGGCCCAAGCCTTGTGCGATCGACACGGTCATGTGCGATCCACAAGGTCTTGTTCAATCATGCAATCCTAGATGTACATAGTGTTTTAACAGTTGTACCCTATCTTGTGCGACTGTCTTGTGCGATCAGATCAGGTCTTATGTGACCTAATCTTGTGCGACCGACAAACTTGTGCGATTGGTTAAGTGATTCCCTAAAATCATGCAAGTCAGTTACTAGTTCCAATCAATTCGTTTGACCAAATTAACAGTTTCCATATTTGCTATTTATCAATCAACACAATCAACAGTTTCCATCAAACCAATAATCGATCAAATCAAGCAATCATCATGTGATTCTGTTGGTGCACTACATCTGTCGACTTCGTCTTGTATCGAGTCTTGGTCTTAGAATGTTAGATTAGGGCACATTGTACGAGATTTCCCAAGAAAGTTGATTTCACATATGTGTACGATGTCCGTATGTGGGAAACCTAGTGGGTGGTTTCGCTTATATGTACATGTCCGTATGTGGGAAACCTAGTGGATGGTTTCGCTTATGTGTACAATAGGGGGTTTCGCTTTTGTGGACATGTCGATATGAGCGAAACCTAGTCCCTATATATACCCTTGGGGCAAAATCATTTGTAACACTTCTTAGATTCCATACCGAGGTGCTGCCGGTGTGAGATTTGGTTGTGAACACTGTAATATCAATCAAAAGTGTGATTTAAGTGAAGATCTAGCTGTTTCTACATTAGTTACTTGTTTTCCGCACCTGTAACTGATCGAGACTCCTCTGATAGACTCATTCGGGTCAAAACACGATCCTACAAGTGGTATCAGAGCTTCAGGAGGAGGAGTTCTACAGAGATTTGCTGGATTTCATCATAAATTCTTACTTCTACACCTTCTTTCTTCATCAGAACGAGATTTTACTGTCGGAATCCGCTCAAAATTTCACAGATTGTAGATAATTGATCATAGATAAACCCCTGAAAGTTTCACACTGAAATTCGATCTAAAAATGGTCTAAAATAACTCCCGAGTTGGTTTCGCTCATACGGAAAAGTCCTGATTTCGCTTATTCATACATCAGGTTTCGCTCATAAGACATAGGTTTCGCTCATGTGGACCACCTAGTTTCGCTCTTGTGTACAATATAACTCTGGTTTCGCTCATAAGGACTCCAATATGACCTATTTCGCTTTTGTGACCATCAACAAGACATGGTTTCGCTTTTGTGACCACCAACAAGACATGGTTTCGCTTTTGTGACCTCCCAAGTGACCTATTCCGCTCTTATGAACATCAGGGTTCCGCTCTTATGAACATCAGGGTTCCGCTCTTATGAACATCAGGGTTCCACTCTTGTGAACATCAGGGTTCCACTCTTGTGAACATCAGGGTTTCACTCTTGTGAACATCTGGGATTTCGCTCTTCGTGCACAAACACTTGATTTCGCTCATAAGTACCTATTTTTGAACAACGTGAATTGAAAAATGGATACTGAATTTTACAATGCGTTTGCTACAACCCCGGCTAGTCCATCCGACATTACTAAGGCCATGACAATGGAAAATGAAACTGGAACAATGCAAAAACCTCCGAAACTTATGGGAATTGAGGATTATCACGGATGGAAGAAACGGTTCAAGAATTGGGTTCAGGCGAATCATCTAAAAGCTTGGGAGAGCATCGAAACTGAATATGAGAGGCCAAAGAATTCAGTGGGAGTCGATAAAATCATTTCGGAATTCACGGAGCAAGAAAGAGAGAGTTATAAAGCAGAAAAGATGATGATAAATTTGTTACAACAAGCAGTTAAAGAGGATATATTTGTGTTGCTTCAACATGATGAAAATGCTTATTCTGTCTTGGAAGCTCTTAAAAAGAAATTTGAGGGAAGTACTGAAATGCTACAAAGTAAAGCAGCTTTGTTGAAGAAGGAGTTTGAATTGTTTACGTGCATGCCTGGTGAAACAACAAAGACTCTTATTGAGAAATACTGCCATCTTGTACGCACTATGTCACAGTTGAAGATTACAAAAACTCCAGCAGAATGGGTTGAAAAGCTTGCTGATGCGTTACCGCAAAAGGAATGGGATACATATCTGATGATATTGAAGAATTCCGGACAGTTTAGCAGGCTATCAACTGCACAGTTTATCGAGAAGCTGGAGGCACAGGATCTGGAGCAGCAGAAAATTGCTAGAATGAACAGTTCAACTCATCAGCAAGATATCAAACTGTACTATAAAGAAAATGTTCAAACTGCTGAAGCCAGTCCAAAGATACAAACTGCATTTAGTGCTGGGAATCAATCTGAACCAAGCAGTCAAGGATTAGTCAACACTAGTGGGTTCTCAACGGTAAATCCTCCAAGTGTTCAAAGTGCATCTGCTGGAAATGGTCATCTAATTCAGTGCAATGTGGCTTTACATCTTCAAAATGGACAAAATTATTCTAGAGAGGTTGTAAAGAATCATATGGGATTGTTGGTCACTGCATTAGAGTCTTATGAAGGGTTGATTGCCGGAAAAATTGGTAATCTGATGCTCACAAAGGAAGATTATGACCAAATCGATGCAGAGGAGATGGAACTGATGGATATTAAATGGGCTTTAGCGAGTGTTTTGAGGAGAGCAGAAAAGTTTAGAATGATTACAGGAATAAATGACTTCTTAGATGCAAACATTTCTATTCTTGGATTTGATAAATCTAAAGTTGTCTGTTTTCGTTGTAGAGAGAAAGGTCACTTTAAAAGGGAGTGCAAGAACCAGGAACCGAGAGGAGCAAAGGAGTCTTCTGGGAAAGATGATTATTATAGGAAAACCATTTATCAGCAAATCACTCATCAACCGCATCAACAAAAGGAAGCTCAAACGGCACATGGAAGAATGATCGAGGATGCAAACAGGAAAGCTTATTATGGCATCATTGATCAAGATGATGAGAAAATGGCTGGAGGATTTAGCTGGGACAAATACATCCCAGCTGATTCAAATGTTCAAGCGTTTATTGCACATATTGTTCGAAAGCCAGAAATGCTGAAGGAATGGATGGAAGTGTTATCTGATGAAGAGAAGAGTGAAGATGAAGGATCTGTTTCATCTGAAAACAGTTCATCAGAAACAAGTGATGATGAAGAAATGGAACAGATAAATTTGGGAAAAACTCATTTATCTTCTGACACTTTTGAATTTTATTTTGCAGAAAAATTAAAGAAATTGAAAGAGAGGAAAGTTGCAAAAGAATTGAAATAAGTCAAAGTAATTGAGAAGATTGTGGAAATTGAAAAGATAGTTGAAGTCGAGAAGATCGTTGAAGTCACAAAACCCTGTCTTACATGTTTAGAGTCTTGTAAACAATGTATAGAAAAAGATAAGAGGTTTAGTAAGTTAGAAAAATTGATAGAACAGTTGTTGTTTGATGTAAAGAACTTGAAAAAGTCGTATGATGTATTGAACAGACATGTGAATAGTCTGGAGAAGACTAACTCTAAAAGGGAGAAAGCTTTGAAGATGATGAATGCTACCATGATGACAAAGCAGAAAGAGATCAACTTGTACATAGATGAATGTGCAAAGTGGAAGAAAGAGTTGGATAGTGAAGCAGCTGAAAATGAAAGAATCAGAAGATTGCTGCAAAGTTACAAAGGTTGTGACTACATAATCGATAGAATTTATCCAACAGTTGAAGGATTTGAGGCGTTTAAAGGTGAAGAAACAAAGCCAAAGAAGAAAAAGGATACTGGTAAGAAACAGGGTGTCTGTTATAATAAGTGTCCGCCTCCGATTTGGGAAGGGTACTCGCCTAGAAAACCTAATGAGGAAGAACTAAAACAGGCGGTCAATATTAAGTTAGAATCTGAGATAACCGATGTTTTACTGGACAATATTGACGTCACGTTCACAGCGTCCGACACAGATCATGAGTCCGAATTGATAAAAAGAGTGGTTGATTAGGTGTTAGATAAGGATGAGGGGTTAGTGTCAAAGTCCGAGTCCGAAAGTTCATGTCAGTCAGTTGGGAGTTCGAGTTCGTCCGAAAAGAGTTCAAAATCATCGGGAAAACGGGTTTACAGTAAAGAGTTTTTGTTGTCAAAATCTAATTTGAATGATGGAACATTAGAAGTTGTGTATACTTTGAATGATTTTGACAAATTATATTTTGATAGAGAGTTTCCAATAAGAGGTGTTAAAATGAATTGATTAAAAAGGTTTTCAAACTGACAAAAATTAATTTTTCTGAAATAAAAGATTTAAATCTTACTGGAAAACCTAAAAATTACACCTCAAGAGTACAACAAAGATTAAACAAGAAAAAACGTTACAATTCTGGTTCTGGTTTTCAAAAGAAACCTCGTAGCTACAAAAAGAAAGGCTTAGGTTTTATTCTACCTAAAAACTATAAAAATGAAAAATTTTCTAAAAATACAAAATTTGTTTCAGGAACAAGCTCGGAAGAGGAAGCAAAAAGCTCATTCTGGAAACAATCTAACCAAGAATTTCTTGCCGAGAAAAGAAAGAATGGAGCTTATGTGAAGAAAGAGACAAGAACCTGTTTCCGATGCAATGAAGCTGGTCACATTGCATGGAACTGTCCGAAAGCGAAAAACACAAAACAGGGAGTTTATGGAAAATTGAAAGAAGTTGTTGTTGATAAAACCGAACCACCAACTGAACAATTTAAAGTTTTCAAAAATTCAACATTTGAAGTTGGTGAATGTTCGAAGAGATTTTACAGGCGTAGTGTGAAACTTGACAACCATAAATGGGTTGTTAAGAAATCTAAAGTAAAATCTGGCAATGAATCTGATTCCACAAAATCAGAAGAGCCACTGTTTGATGAGAATGATGAAAACTCAGTTCCTTCAATGGATGATGAGAACTTTCCACCATTGAGGACTAGAACTTTTAAAAGGAATGTTGGAAAGTCTGAAATCTCAAATCAGAGTTTTTCTGAAAAAAGATAACTTTGATGTTGAGAAAGCATTTAATGTCAAAGTGAAGAAAATTTTTGGAAAAATGGTTGATGGAAAGGTGAAAGGGGTAAAGGATTTCTACGCTAAAAAGAAAGCAACTTACACCCCAACTAAATCCGAATTGAAATCACCCAAGGCTGGTCAGGCTTGGGTGGACATTTTCTTTGAGTAAATACCTGACTTGCCGGAGATCCCAAGTTTATATCGTGGATCAGGAATCGGCATCATTCATGTTTATTGAGTTTGTATGAAAAGTTATTAAAATTGTTAAAACTTTACAGATTGTGGACTTGCCAGAGCTTCCAGGTTGGTAAGTGCGAAGCAGGAATCGGCATTCTGATTGGTAAAATGGTTTGTGTAGATGTGACATTCCTACAAGTGGTATTGTTTGATTATTTTTACAAGTGGAACAGGTTGCTTAATTGCAAAACGGTAAATCAGGGACATTAATTTGTACTTGATTTACTATTCATGATAACACAAAGAACAAGATGATGAACCATATCCCCGATTCTAACAAAGTGATAAACCTACAAGTGGTTTTTATCTTAACAAACTCATTTTCTGGAAAAATCATATTGATTAAAACAAACTTAAGTGTTTTGAAATCATAATGAGAAAATGGTTTGTGAAAGGGGGAGTTCAGATTGTTTATGCCTAGTGAATGGCGAATTGAGGCATATCGGTTGTCATGTTTCTGTACAGTTTGTTTTGAATTTGTTTCAAGTGAGTCAAGAGTTTAGTTTGTTTTCAAATTTCTTTAATGTGTTTGCATTTTAGGGGGAGTAGAAATTTCAGAAAATCCAAAAACATTAGAAAATTTGAAAAAGCTAAAAACATGATAAAATTTAAAAATGAGTTTCGTTGTGAAAAGAGGAAATGATAGTACATCAGTGG
Source organism: Helianthus tuberosus (assembly GCA_030545235.1). Taxonomy (NCBI): domain Eukaryota; kingdom Viridiplantae; phylum Streptophyta; class Magnoliopsida; order Asterales; family Asteraceae; genus Helianthus; species Helianthus tuberosus. The sequence goes on from JARYGA010036071.1 coordinate 997,800, forward strand.
ACTTTCACAACATGCTAAAGAATTGGAAAGTTAAAATGTGATAAACAATCTCACTGCGGATATGCCAGTAGGTTTTTGCACATTTAGTAGATTGTGACGAGTTATAAACCTAAAACTTCAAACTGGCTTATTCTGTGGGTTAACAAAACTGCTTGGATATATAGGTAACCCTTGAAATCTTGTTTGAAAGGTCCCTTATTCTGAGATACTAGGTCTTTATGCTCAGTGATATCTGGGGTATTATCCCGGGACTTCGGCTGTGTGGAAGTACTGACCTAGTCCCCGGATAATGCTTTCTGCTATGCTTTGAAACATAAGCGCCGCCCTCAGCATGCTGATGAAACAATAAAATTGATAGTTGCTGCTGTTGAAATCAAAAGATCCTCTAAAGGGGACACACCGAAAAGTCGAAGCCGTCATCTCTCTGTGTATACGGAAATATCGACCTGAGCTCTCACAGCCCTCGCATTTATCCCCTGAACAGATATCATCTGTGGTATACTCACCTGTAAGACTGAATATTGGGATCTGGATACGGGAGTATATACAAGTAGTGGGACACACAGATAAGTTTAAGTTCTTAAAACATTAATATCGTATCTCGGAACAGTTGAACTTTGTGTGAAAATTTAAGTGGACAAATATACTTACAATCTAGGTGAATTGTTTAGAATTTAAAATGAAATGAAGCTTAACGGTGTTGGTGACTTGTCTCAAAAACTGATATGATCTTCTTACACGAACTCACAAAAATATTGTTTGTAAACATTTCTTTACTGCATTACATTTTTCTTTATTTCAAAATCCAAAAAGATTTTCAGTGCGTTTTAGCATAAACTTTTGAAAACTCAAAAAGATTTTCGACAACTGATATTGAAAAGCTGATTTTCAAAATTCTGAGTTCTAAACATGATGAGTATCATTTGAGGGGGAGTTTGTTTTTAAAACTGGTTATTCTTAATCAAATCTTCAAGTGGTTCATCAATATTGTCACTGATAAAGTTTCAGTTTGGTTTGAGGGAGAGTTTGTTTTAGTGCATACATTTTTATTCTAAATTGTAAAACTTATGTTTTAGGTAGAGAATTTGCAGGTGATCCAGGTTGAGTTGCTTAAATTTGTAATAAGCCAGACAACGATCCTAAAGCTGATGATGCTGATGATCTGAAGAAATGCCAGCATATCGCAAGGGGGAGTCTGAAGACCTGCGAGAAAAGATTGAGAGTGAAGCCCAGAGACAGATCAAGATTGAAGATGTGAAGACTCGACACTTAAGACTCGTCAACATCTGAGGGGGAGTCTGTTGGTGCACTACATCTGTCGACTTCGTCTTGTATCGAGTCTTAGTCTTAGAATGTTAGATTAGGGCACATTGTACGAGATTACCCAAGAAAGTTGATTTCACATATGTGTACGATGTCCGTATGTGGGAAACCTAGTGGATGGTTTCACTTATGTGTACATGTCCGTATGTGGGAAACCTAGTGGATGGTTTCGCTTATGTGTACATGTCCGTATGTGGGAAACCTAGTGGATGGTTTCGCTTATGTGTACAATAGGGGGTTTCGCTTTTGTGGACATGTCCATATGAGCGAAGCCTAGTCCCTATATATACCCTTTGAGGCGAAATCATTTGTAACACTTCTTAGATTCCATACCGAGGTGCTGCCGGTGTGAGATTTGGTTGTGAACACTGTAATATCAATCAAAAGTGTGATTTAAGTGAAGATCTAGCTGTTTCTACATTAGTTACTTGTTTTCCGCACCTGTAACTGATCGAGACTCCTCTGATAGACTCATTCGGGTCAAAACACGATCCTACAGATTCGTATAAACCCTAATTAATCATAGTCATGAACGATAATCAAACATACAATCCGGATCATTAGGTTAGTGAACTTTTATATCAATATGCAAATCCTATAAATCATGCAACCACTTCGATTATCAAATCACAACAGCCGAATATATATATTCGGTTCTAAATTTAGATCATGAAATCCGATCATATGAATATCATCAAGTACACATGTGTGCCGATTATTATGAGCACCAAACCCTTACAGTTTACATCATAATCAAACACCCAACATCCAAAATCATCATGTAAAACAATGAAGAGTATACCCCCTCCTCATGAGGTTATACGACATAAGGGAGCGGGCCGAACCCATCATGGGCTGCCCATTGGTTTCGGATACGAAGAGTGTGGCCCGAATGGGCTTGTGCAATCGGCCAAGTGTTGTGCGTTTGGGCTCGTTTAAATACATACATTCGTTACACATAAACATATAACATAACATTCAATTAATCAATCAAGTTCATATAATCACATAACATTCTCGCTGGTTACATCAAAGTACGAAAGAGTGGTTTGAAATACGAGTTGTCACAGAAGTCAGTAAGGTACTACGTTTACCCTCTTGTCCATCGTTCTTGCAAGCTGACTAGGTAATACACGGTATGTCACGAGAGTGTTACAGAAGGGATCGCACTTCGGGGTCTAAGGCGTCAACACGCTAAGTTCCAGCAAAGAAAGATAAGTGAGGAGAGTATTGTCCAATCATTTGACGCTGAGCCATCCAACTCAGGGAAATTCGTACAAGCACCTAACATTCTACATAGTTCGCTAGGCGTTCAGATGTGTGATCGGGTGATACTCGATAGCATCGATATTCGTAAGGATTCAGAAAGGGGTGAAAAGATCATGTTCGAGTAGGAGACAATCACTACTATGACTCCTATAAACTGCTGAGTTCTAACATAACATCAATTAACAGAGCGGAACCCCTCTCACACTCGTTAAGCCCCACTGGGACTCACATGCACCCCACATTATTATTATGTGTGCACCCATAATAATAAGGCAATTTGCATGCTTATCTCAGTGCCTCTTAACTCGTGCTAAAAGGTTCCCCGAATTCGAGCAATAAGAGAGATGACGCCACAACATTAGTGGCTCTGATACCAAACTATCACACCCCCAAAATACCACATAGGGAGTGTCCCTGATAGGCGTGTGACGTACTGACAATGAGCCACTAATTACATTGAACCCACAAGTTTCAAAATAAAGTTCTCAAATTATTTAAATAAATCCCATGAAAAGTTTATTCGAAAACCAATATGTTCAGCGGAAGCAAATAACAAACCATAACTATGTTGTTCAAAAACCAATGTAACATAATAAACAAGTAATCACATGAGTCCCTTCAGTCGACCCACGACCACTCCTGCACCTCCAGACAGCAAGTTCCCAATCCAAGATACCTAATGACCTACGAGCATGCAACAAGTGTATCAGACAACGCTGGCGAGTTCACAGTTTATGAAAACGTTTGTTACCAAGTGTTTATTCCATTTTATTAACAAATGCAAAGGTAATATTGATAATATCTCGATGCTGAACAAGACGGCTCCTGATGTATGTTTTGCCCTTTCCCCAGTGCTCCTATCAAAGAACTGGGCCCGACTGGGTAATTAGTTCACAACTGTCCTCCCCGGTACGGCGTGAGGGTGCCAAACCTAAGTAGCGCTACCAACTAATACCCCGTTACCTCCCCGGTAACAAAAGATGGGACTTAAGAGTGATAGAATGAGAATATTATTCAATATACCAGTTTTACCCAAAAGACTTATCCCTCCCCGGGATACCGACAGACTGTCCCAACCACCGGGACGGATGTCCTAAAGGAGTTACCGATAACAGTCAGTTCCACTCGCGTAAAAACCACAATTTTCATATCCATATAGCTCACATATTCATCGATCACATACAACATATCTACTATACATATGACACACACATGTAATTGATATCATGGCAATCATTCCATTCACATTGAGTTATCGAGTATTCACGTAACACGTAAGGGTTCCATTCTACATTACTCAATCCACCTCATATGTTACAAATTCAATACTTTTACAATTGAGGGTGTAACATCATACCCGGCCCATGGCTAATCACGTAAATATCCATATATATCCCGGCCCAATATTCGTATTTAACCCTTCATAACGAACTGCATAAACTCGATAAGCTATGCAGCCCACTATTTCTAAATTTGGCCCAAACATCCTACTCGGTAACACACGTATCCAGGCCCAAACGTGGTTGTACTGCTGGCCCATACAGTGCCGGTCCAGCTTGTATGTTGCTGGGCTCAACTGTTCGGTCCCATAATAGTCAATTTAAAGTTAACTGTGTGTGTAGCCCAACCCCTAACCGATTCAGTCTAACAATTTAACCATAACACCAAGCAATTATCGGTTACCCAAACATGTGTCTAGCCTGTAAAGGCATTCGGCCCACTTACACAAACGATTACAACCCACTAATTCAGCTCACATATAGTATTCAGCTCACTTACACAAACGATTACAACCCAAAACTGTTTCACATATCAAAGTTGTTACATGTTGATTATTTGCTTGACAACCATAGGTATCCTAACTCACAATTAATCATCACACAACAGAATAAGTAGCATATGATATTCTTTTCATTATTAAAATAGCTAACATTGTTAATCATCACATAGTTACCCAATCGAAACATGATCATATAAATCTAACACTAACATAACCCAAACATCATCATAACACACTCTTAAAAGGCCTCTGTAGATCATATCACCACATAACAAATTCAATTGCACGCTTAACATACCAATATCATATAATTATCACGTTTTAACATTAATAACCCATATTAATACTAACGGATCATCGAGAGTTTTAATCCTAGTGACCGACTTGCAACAAGCATACACCCATACATATGATCAGCATAATCAGTATATAACCAACATCATCTAAATACTCACTATCACACAAACATGAAATTTAATAGTGAGAATTACTAACCGGGAGCCTGATTAACCAGGACGTAAACTCGAACAGGGGGGGGGTATCTATGCCGTCGCACAACAGATGCAAAGGTAGGGTTTTGTTCTCATTTTTATTCTTATTTACGTAACATGCATATATATGAACAAAGGGGTTTGGGCCGGTTACAATAGCTAGTCACAACTTCATTAATATACTCGGCCCAATCACATTTATATTACAACAGACCCACTAATTAATTTGGTCCAATCAGAGTTATACTATCACAATTAATTGACAGCCCTGTGATTCTATAATTGTTCAAAGTTGTCAGTTGCATGTGAAGCACTTATCAGAGTTGTCGGCCCATATATACAGTAGGAAATTCATGCATTTTCCATTTAGTTGTACTTCCGGAATATGCAAACGCTACAAGGTGACCCCATTTAAACGTGTGACCTTAATTTCTCGATTGCTAGACGCTTAACAATCATGTATGTACTATGAAGATATATCATATAGTGTCTCTCATCGAACCGCCACTCGATCGGATCACTATCCGATCCACGTGCATTAAAATTCAGTTTGTTTGATAAGTGACAGTCATCGAGTGGCCAGTCGATCCATTCAATATTGTTTCTTTAAAGCTTATCCGATTCATGTGCATTAACTTCAGCTTTGTTAAGTGTTAAGTACCGAGTGGCGATTCGATCGAATCACCATCCGATCCTTTTCACACTTTCATATTTCACTTGTTTTGCAAATCGTCGAACGGCAATCCGTACGGATTGCCATCCGATCCTAATCACTCTATTTGTTTGTCTCACAGGTTCAAGTGTCGAATAGCAAATCGTCGGATCACCATCCGATACTTTGTTGGTGTCAGTCGTTGGATTGTCACATCATCCCCAACTTGAAAGAAATTTCGCCCCGAAATTTGACAAGTACGCACAGAGAAGTGAGGTGATGGATCGAGATTGCTGTAGGTTTTCCTCAGGTGCCACAAAAATGGCTATTTTTAAACTATTGGAGCAAAACCGTTAAAATGACCAAACCACAGGTAGCAAAACAGAAGTTTACTCATATATATATATATATATATAGGAGAAGGATCCGTTAAGAACCACTCTTTATTGCCAGAACCGCGAGAACCAGTGTGAACACAAACAGTAATACCAAAAAAAAAACCTAAAAAACACCTAAAATTTTTTTTTACTATTTTTTCAGAAAAATCGATATATTTCATTTATAATAAAAAAATTTCAAAATTTTTTTTTTCGAGTAACAGTTATCCATGCACATGTGCATTTGTATCATGTTTTGACAAATTCCGTAATTCATTACAAATATTAGACAATTGCACTTTTATTTACACTAGCACGTGTAATACACTACTTTTTACGTTAACAATATTAGAAATGCACATGTGCATCTATATGTATCAACATGAAATAAGGTGTGTTGGTACACTAGTTTCTCTTTCATCTATCATTCCATCCATAATACTCAAACAAGCACATGTACATTTTTGTCATTTCTTTGACAAATTTCGTAATTCATTACAAATATTAGACAATTGCACTTTCATTTACACTACCATATGTAATACACTACTTTTTACATGACCAATATTAGAAATGCACACGTGCATCTATATGTATCAACATGAAATAAGGTGTTTTGGTACACTACTTTGAATACACTTTCCCTTTCATCTATCATACCATCCATAATACACTACCATTACCTTCTTCCATCCATAATACGATGCCATTACCTCCTACCATCCATAATACAATACCATTACCAATATTTTCACTTTATTACATGTATATCAACACCATTTATACGATCCAATCAACATATTACATCATAAATTGACAACTATAACCAAACCATCAACCACTAGATATAACTAACCAAAAAAACATGTATATGGGCCTACTTCTCCATTCAAAATCACAAACTTTTTTACCAAAACACGTTATATCATGGTTATACATAATGATGCACATGTGCATTTTGAATATCGGTAATGTAAAAAGTAGTGTATTACGGATGGTATGGTAATTAAAGTGCAATTGTCTATTACTGGTAACGTATTACGAAATTTGTCGAAGTAATCATACATATGCACATGTGCATGGATAACTGTTACTTGAAAAAAAAGTTTTTTTTTCCTAACTAAATATAGCAATTTTTTTTTTAAATATTAAAAAAATTTGAGTGCTTTTTGATTTTTCTTTTTTAGATTTTATTTTGTGTTCACATTGGTTCTTGCAATAAGGGTGGTTCTCAAATGAACCTTACCCTATATATATATATATATATATATATATATATATATATATATATATATATATATATCCAGAAGCAACAATAAGAATCATGTTCTTGAAAATGTCTTAGATTAACAAATTGTTGTCCCAAGTAAATAATATTGATATTTTGATCCTATAATCATACTATCATAAGGTAAATAATGTATACTTAATCAACATATAGCTATTTGACATATCCTACATATAGATATTTGACATATCCTGTTGTTGTAAATGATATTATTTTATAGAAAGTGTAGAAAGATTTAACATTCAACAAGGATAAATACATTGTGATATAATTTTTGTTGAAAACATTTTTGGTTGTTTTTTTTATAAAGATACAACATATTGTTACGGTACCATACCATACCGAACAACATCAGTAGCCGTATTTGTATTAATTTTATGCAACATTGTGATATATTTTTTATTGAAAATGTTAGTTTATTGTTTTTTAAAGGAAACATACATCATATTACTACGGTACCATACCGAACTTCATGTGGTATTTGTATTCATTTTCATGATAACCGCTTTCCATAATTATTCATATACACAACTTTGTCGGTGAATGTAACATCCGACCTTCGCACTACCAATATTGTCTGCTTTGCCCCCCATCGGTTGCCCATCCAGGAACTCACGGATTTGTTTTTGGTCGGCCCTGGTGGAAACTTCCTAGCAGGTCACCCATCCTAGTGGGATTTGCCCGCGGTAAGATACAACCCAAAGCACGAGCATTTGTTGATTCTATATATATCCAGAAGCAACAATAAGAATTAATCAAATTAAAAGCATCAACACAAACATAATGACATATTTTGAAGTTTATGAGAAAACTAAATTAGCCATTAAAAATCTTAAATTTATGCCAACTTGACATCCATAAGAGGGTTCATTTTATCAAGGTACGTATAATGAAGTTGTAAAATGCAGGAAAGTAAACTATGAACTTGAACATTCTAGACAAAAAAATAAAGAAAAAAATTATAATGTTACTAGAGATGTTAAAATAAAACAACCACGTTTTGATTATTACAAATCATAAACCTAACTTGCAACAACCATATTAACCTCCATATGTTATTAAATAGCTACAAAACTAATATAATACACAATGATTAAAAATATATTGTTATAATTTGGTTTTATGTATATTTAAAATAGCTCATTAATAGTAAATAAAGTTTACCATCGTAAGAGTTCCAACTTTATATTTAAAATAGCTAACTAATCGTAAATAAAGTTTACCCATCGTAATAGTTGCAACTTTAAGTTACTAAATGATATCAATGCATTTAAAACTAAAGAATCGAACTATAGATGATATCAATCTAGTTTCTTGTAAAGGCATTCATAATGCTTCTAGATAAAAACTAATTTGTTTAACATTAAAATTTGAGGCTTGTCTTTTAGACGGATGTCACATAATTAACTAAACATATGTTAGTTCAAAATCAAAATACACATACTGAGATAATACACGATAAGCTCTTAATTACTACTATTTATAGGACAATCTATATTAAAGGCAAGTAATGCATGTTTTAACAATATATGTTATCAAAATTCAAACCCAGCGATAATATTTGAAATTAATCACTCAAATAGTAGGATAATAAAATAATTATATACCAGGGGCTAGTTGCTAATTAAAATAAATAATATAAGTAACAGAAAATAGTTTTGAAAAAATCGTGTTCACCAGAATCAAACCCTTTTAAAAAAAACTATTATTTGCCGTAATTTCGCCGAAATTACACATCGGCTATACAATTGAGTTAATTCATTATAACAATCATTACTATAGTAAAATACTAATAATCCATTTAGCGATTGAGTTTATTTAGTGAGTTGGTTAATTAGAAATTACAAGATAATATATTAATATTAACTATATAAAAAATAAAACACAAAAGTTTCTTTTTTCTTTAATACTAACCCGCTAAACTAATTCGTGATATCTGATTACTTCTGTTATTTTCAAAACGTTATTTACCTTTCAAATTAATTACTTTGATTCAAATCGGAAAAAAACAAAAATAAATTGGGTTGTTAAATAAATAAAATCAAACTCATATATCACTTACTTAACCAGATGCATACCTAACCCTTTCATATTCCCCATCTAGATTCTAGTTCCCTCGCATCTAACAAAATCCAATTTCCATATTACGATTAAAGTTCATAAATAAAATTAGGATTACCTTTCAAATTGAGTGATTGTCGCATCCGTATATTCTATGGATGAGGCAGCTACCGATCAAATTTAATCATCGAGTAATGAGAGAAGGGATATGTGGTTCTCTGCAGATGGACAGATTGTGGTGGGGGGGGGGGGTCAATTAGAAAAAGTGTTGGATTTACGGTGACGAAGATGGCTTGGAAACTAGTGTTTATGAGAAAAACGCTTTGGTGCTGATAACGTGTTGTGAAACTGACCTAATAACACAATAAAAGAGAAGAACAATAGAGAGAAAGATATATAATATTTCCTTGATAAGTGTGTCTAATACAAGAGATACAATGTAATATATATAGGAGAAAAACTTAGAGAATAAGTCATTCTATTTTATGAGTTGATAACCATAATAATATAGTATATTTATAACAATAACTTTTTTTAATGGCACTTTTTTAATCTCTTTCATCTATGGAACTTAAACCCTACATCTTGTCCTCCCAAACACAAATATTTAAAGGTTTCCATTGATTAAAAAGCGATTACTTTTTTTGAACGGCTAATTTTCCCCTTTAATACTTACACCTTCAAGGATTGAACACTAACCTCCTCATAAGAAATGATTCCTCTTACCAATTAGGATATAGCCTAAGTGGCTGTGGCGGTTACTAATCCACACTAAATATATGAAAATTTAAATAAACAAAAAAAATTAAAAGCTTGGAGACCTGCGTCTTACATATTTAGTTCTAAATTGATTTATTATGAAAATTAAATAAAAAAATGACAAGAAAAAAAATACACTAAAAACTTGGAGATCCGTGTTTTACACATTTACTTCTAAATTGATTATTATAAATGTTTTCGGTTGTAAATCAACTTCGGCTACCAAACTTTACCAAACTTCGCCAATCAAGTACCTAAAATCGTTGGTTGTATCTTTTCAATTGAAATTAATTGTTTTTAGAAGCCAAGTCACTCGTAAGAGGCTCAAGAATTAATTTTTAAAAAATTCGATCTACTTGGATATTGGTTAGGGAAAATGTTTAAATCTGAATAAACCCAAAGGAACAAATAGAATAAATCGTTAATCGAATCGAAAAACACACCTAGCCTCCATGCTAAATATCGTGGAGCTAAACGGCTTTAGCATACAGTATAAACGTACATGGGGTTATCATTAGTCATCATATTTCATCACACACCATACTTAATCACCGGTTCACACCCCACTCCATTAGATTTCATTCACCCTATCACATTTGTAATGGTCATCACTTATTACATTTCATCACTCACTTTTTCATAAGTTAAAATAAAATATTTTAGACAAATAATGAAAAATTGCATTAAACTTATAAAAGTATATTAAAAATAAAAACATAAACTAGCGAATTTGAATAAAAATCAAACGTTGAAAAGAATTTATAATACTTAAATTAAATAAAAACAACCTAAAAGGTACTTGGCCAGTTTCACTTGGCCCAAATTTTTCGTTCGTGTTCTATGGGAATCAACCGATACGGTTCTTCGGTGTTTTCATGCGGTTGGCTCAAAACATTCAAATATTTACTCTTCTCGACCTCAACGAAGTATTTCATATGTTGTACTTCTCTTGTTAACTTTATATCCGCCAATAACTTGTGTTGTTCTCTATTCTCCACTATATCCAACATTTTTGCCAACATGAATTCGTGCATGGAACTCACCCAACCTTCTTTCCCTTGCTTGACTACTCGAAACTTTTCCTCCGTTGCAGGGTTCTTGGTGTTGTGTCGTCATTTAAATTGATATCCGGAATGTTGTTTGATAACTATCCGTTGAGGTTGTGTAATTTTCCAACTCAGCGTTTTAATATCTTTTTTGAGAACCCCGCTGGGCCATCAAGATCAACTAATAGATTAGGTTCCCATTTATCATGAGTCATCACAATTTCCCAAGCTTTTAAATGAATAAATCTAGTTTTCTTTGAGTAGTGAATGTTTAGTACTCGTTTCAGGTTGCTTGGATTACATCCACGTCATTTGTTCCACTTGGTTGATTGCCAAGCTAAAATTTATTTAAAAAATATACGAATATTAATAAGTAAAAAATAAAGTTATTTATTTTATATTTTATAAATAAAAAAGTATCGAAGCTACAGTACCGATTCAATCGATCTAACACAAACATAATGACACATTTTGAAGTTTATGAGAAAACTAAATTAGCCATTATGATTCTTAAATTTAAGCTAACTTGACATCATTAAGAGGGTTTATTTCATCATGGTACGTATAATGAAGTTGTAAAATGCAAGAAAGTAAATTATGAACTTAAACATTCTAGACAAAAATTAAAGAAAAAATCTATATTGTAATAAACTATGTTGTGACCGGAGATGTTAAAATAAAACAACCACGTTTTGATTCTTACAAATCATTAACGTAATTTGCAACAAGCATATTTACCTCCAACCATTATTATATAGCTACATAACTAATATAATTCACAATGATTAAAAATATATTTTTATTGTACACTATTTTTCTTGTAACTTATAAAAAGTTTGTTTATTCTAAAACAGCATAACATATATGTGGGTATAAATACATAAATGATGTGCAATGTTTAAACAGGTAAATTAAACTATCATGCATGATGCACGTTATATGCATGATCTAACGGGTAAATTAAAACATCATGCAAGATGCATGGTTAAACTGGTAAATTAAACCATCACCATTCTATTGATGTGCCTATAAATACGTTTATTTTGTCCATTAAAACTCTACTTATCTTAAATATTCATAGAATAATACAAACATAAAGTTATACCGCACAATGATGCAGCATGTGAAATCACATACGATGGTAGTTCTCCTGTTACTATTGATTTGTTACACCGGTAAGCTCTAGTTATCATAATATTTTTGTATGTCACATTTTTTAAATAAACATCCTAATCAACATCTTGGCTTTTGGATTTTAAGGTGGGAAAAGGGATCTCAATGACGTCAAAACCCTTGAGGGTCTACTACAACAAAAATGTGATTTTCAATGTGATGGAAATGGACTGGTTAAAAAAAAATTTTGTTGTACATCGGTGAAAAATCAATTTTGTTGCTTCATAACAGTAGAAATGTGTTCAGAAATGTGTCCTAGAACCAACAACAATTGTTGTCCAAAGTAAATAATATTGATATTTTGATGCTATAATCATACTGTAATAAAGAAAATAATGTATACTTAATCAACATATAGCTATTTGAAAAATCATGTTGTTGCAAATGATATTATTTTATAGAAAGTGTAGAAAGATATAACATTCAACAAGGATAAATGCATTGTGATATAATTTTTATTAAAAACATTTGTTGTTGTTTTTGTATAAAGATTCATCATATTGCTACCATTCTGTAACATACCGAACAACATCAATAGCAGTATTTGTATTATTTTTATGCAACACTGTGATATATTTTTTTATTCAATTATATGTATATATATATATATATATATATATATATAGGGGACCGCTAAAATGAAAACCACCTCCAGTTGTAAGAACCACGAGAACTTTTTGATCCGGGGCGAGTTGGACCTAAATTTTTTTTTTCATAAACGTAGATGCGTGTATTATAAACACATTTGTAAAAAAAATTCAAAAAAAATGTCGTGTGCGTAGTTTTGAGCACCACAAGTTTGTGTTTACGGGTACCGTAAATTTTATTTAAATTTTAAGGTACCGATAAACACAAACTTGTGGTGCTCAAAACTACACACACGACAATTTTTTTTTATTTTTTTACAATGAATAGTACTTTTAATATTATAATAATACACGTATTTTATATTAAGTGTTTTGACCAAATGTCAGAACTCCCATACATATCATTATGGTATTGCTTATATAGGTTTTGGATTGTTACATAAATTTCCAAATTGAATATTTATACCATCAATTTGAACAAATGATACAAAAAGACTTGACTATATTATACAGAGGAAAAGTACGTGGTCACAAAGTTAGATTACATCTGGTTTCCCATATAAAGATCAGTAGTGGCAATTATTAATTTTAACCACTTTTGTAGTGGCTGATGTATTATGCCATATTCAAAGTTATTGCAAACTCAAACGTAGATTCAACCTATGAGATTTGATTGTAGTTTTTTTTTAATAAACAATCGTCATATTACCACCGTACCATACCATACGGAACATCAGTACCGGTATTTGTGTTATTTTTTTGCAACATTGTGATTTATTTTTTATTGAAAATGTTTTTATTGTTTTTTTAAACATACATCATATTGCTATGGTACCATACCGAACTACACCTGGTATTTGTATTTATTTTTATGGTACCTCTTTCCATAATTATACATACATACAACTTTGTCGGTGAAGATAGATGAATATTGGTTCTACTACCGTGACGATCTGAACCAATCAAAAATGTTGAACAACATTGGTGGCAGCAGAAGTGATCGTTCTTTTGGACCTTGGTCTTCGATTGATGTAAAACACGTGTTGATTTCTATATCGAGTGCATGTATTATACTAGAATTGTTACAATCCAAATATCGAATGCCTGCGGTAACATACCACCGCAACGCACGAGCATTTATTGATTCTATATATATATATATATATATTTATATATATATATATCCAGAAGCAACAATAAGAATCATGTTCTCGAAAATGTCTTAGATTAACAAATTGTTGTCCCAAGTAAATAATATTGATATTTTGATCCTATAATCATACTATAATAAAGAAAATAATGTATACTTAATCAACATATAGCTATTTGACATATCCTGTTGTTTTAAATGATATTATTTTATAGAAAGTGTAGAAAGATTTAACATTCAACAAGGATAAATGCATTGTGATATAATTTTTGTTGAAAACATTTTTCGATGTTTTTTTTATAAAGATACATCATATTGTTACCGTACTGTACCATACCGAACAACATCAGTAGCCATATTTGTATTATTTTATGTAACATTGTGATATATTTTTTATTGAAAATGTTTGTTTATTGTCTTTTAAAGGAAACATACATCATATTACTATGGTACCATACCGAACTTCATGTCGTATTTGTATTCATTTTCATGGTAATTGCTTTCCATAATTATTCATATATATAACGTTGTCGGTGAATGTAACATCCGGCCTTCGCACCACCAATATTGTCTGTTTTACCCCCCATGAGTTGCCCATCTAGGAACTCACGGATTTGTTTTTGGTCCCCCCGGTGGAGACTTCCTAGAAGGTCACCCATCCTAGTGGGATTTGCTTGCGGTAAGATACCACCGCAACGCACGAGCATTTGTTGAATCTATATATATCCAGAAGCAACAATAAGAATCAATCAAATTAAAAGCATCATAACACAAACATAATGACATATTTTGAAGTTTATGAGAAAACTAAATAAGCCATTAAAAATCTTAAATTTAAGCCAACTTGACATCCTTAAGAGGGTTCATTTTATCAAGGTACATATAATGAAGTTGTAAAATGCAGGAAAGTAAACTATGAACTTGAACATTCTAGACAAAAAACAAAGCAAAAAATTATAATATTATAGAGATGTTAAAATAAAACAACCACGTTTTGATTCTTACAAATCATAAACCTAACTTGCAAGAACCATATTTACCTCCATCTGTTATTAAATAGCTACAAAACTAATATAATCCACAATGATTAAAAATATATTGTTATAATTTGGCTTTATGTATATTTAAAATAGCTAATTAATAGTAAATAAAGTTTACCATCGTAAGAGTTCCAACTTTATATTTAAAATAGCTAACTAATAGTAAATAAAGTTTATCCATCGTAATAGTTCCAACTTTAAGTTAATAAATGATATCAACGCATTTTAAACTAAAAGACCGAACTATAGATGATATCAATCTAGTTTCTTGTAAAGGCATTCATAATGCTTCTAGATAAAAACTAATTTGTTTAACATTAAAATTTGAGGCTTGTCTTTTAGATGGATGTCACATAATTAACTAAACATAACTTAGTTCAAAATCAAAATACACATACTGACATAATACACGATAAGCTCTTAATTACTACTATTGCATATAGGACAGCCTATATTAAAGGCAAGTAATGCATATTTTAAAAATATATGTTATCAAAATTCAAACCCAACGATAATATTTGAAATTAACCACTAAAATAGTAGGATAATAAAAGAATTTATACCAGGGGCTAGTTACTAATTAAAATAAATAATATAAGTAACAGAAAATAGTTTTGAAAAACCATGTTCACTAGAATCCAACCTTTAAAAAAAACTATTATTTTCCCGTAATTTCTAGCGAAATTACACATCGGCTATACAATTGAGTTAATTCATTATAACAATCATTACTATAGTGAAATACTAATAATCCATTTACCGAGTGAGTTTATTCAGTGTTTTGATTAATTACAAATTACAAAATAACATTATATTAATATTTACTATATAAAAAATAAAACACAAAAGTTGCTTTTTTCTTTAATAATAACTCGCTAAAAAATACAAACTAAGTCGTGATATCTAATTACGTCTATTATTTTCAAAACGTTATTTACCTATCAAATTAATTATTTCGATTCAAATAGGAATAACCATAAATAAATTGGGTTGTTAAATAAATAAAATCAAACTGATATATCACTTACTTAACCAGATGCAAAACCTACACGCATACCTGACCGTCTCATATTCCCCATCTAGATTCTAGTTCTCTCACATCTAACAAAATCCAATGTCCATATTACGATTAAAGTTCATAAATAAAATTAGGATTACCTTTCAAATTGAGTAATTGTCGCATCGGTATATTCTTGGGATGCATCGGTATATTCTTGGGATAAGGCAGCTACTGATTAAATCTAATCATCGAGTAACGAGAGCAGGGATATGTGGTTCTCTGCAGATGTGTTGGATCGTTCCGGTGACCCTAAACAGTCAGTATGAGTAGTTCCTCATCATTTACAAAGGCGGAATCAATGCAAACAATGTCAAACAACTTGTTCCTTTTCAATTCTTTTCTATTACTGTAATCCCGAGCTTTTACACGTTCAAATGACAAACGGACAGCACCTCGACTCAGAACACAAGATCAGATTTTGCTCCAAATGACACACACTACTCCTATATATAGATGTAGTGATTCCGCTTGAAACAGCTTCAAGCGGACCCTGATTCCGCTCCAAACAGCTTCAAGCGAAACCACTCAGTTAGTTTCAAGCGGAACCTATTACATTTGATTTCGCTTGAAATGACCTAATGTCATTTGAAGTGGAATAACATCTAATTACACACTTTCTAGATTTCCGTGCACTGTTCTATTTGGTTCTAGACATAAGACTCGATTAAGACGAAGTTAACAGACACTAGATGCACCAACAGACTCCCCCTTTGATGTTGACGAAGTCTTCGACGTCGAGTCTTCAGTCTTTGTCTCTTTTCCGAATAGTCTTTCTTGTAAAAGCTTTTCTTCAATCTTTAAACTTTAATCTCCACTTTTAATGTTGATCCAGAATCTAGACTCCCCTTCTCAATTAGCTGGGATCTAGGGTCATGATCTGGCTCAAACATTGATATTTCCAATTCCATGGGGATTTTGATTCCTGTTACTCAAATATCTAACATTACAAACTTTTCACATTTAAACTTCTATAAACTGTTCATCAGTTTTAGAAATCCACTCAAGTATTCAGGTCCAAGTTAATGACCCTGATTACTCAATTTCATCTACCAAGGTCCAATTTAATGACCTTGGTTGATCTGTGACAACACAAACTGATTTTTGTTTAAGTATTTTCAAACATTTTCTGAAAATTTCAAGTTTCAAATTAATGAACTTGTTTTGACTTTCCAACAAACAAATTTCTTCAAGATTAGCTCTCCTCATCCTTCGGTCCAGAAACTTCCTGCATCCGTTTCAACTTTGAGAATCTAACGATCAACTCTCCACTTTGATTTGTCTGAAAATAAAGCAGAAATGAAAAATCTTTTTGGATTTTCAATAAAGTTTCTAAACTTAGAAAAAAAATACATAAATTAAAATGCAGAATGTAATGAAAGTAAACTATTTACAAACATATTTTTGGTGAGCGTGTTAGGGAATCATATCAGCTATCAGACAAGTCACACATACCGTTAAGCTTTAATTACATACTCAGAATTAAACAATTCTCTTAGATTGTCGATATGCTGATCCACTTATATTCTCACACACTTTTTAATCTGTTCAGGATACGAATTAGGTGAATTAAGAACTTAAACTCATTTATGTGTCCCACCTCTTGAATATACTCCAGATCCCAATATTCAGTCTTACAGGTGAGTATACCACAGATGATATCTGTAAGGGGTTAGATGCGAAACCGTGAGAGCTCAGGTCAAAACTTCCGTTTAGCAGAGAGATGACGGTTCGACTTTCGGTGTGTCCCCTTTAGAGGATATTTTGTTTCAACAGCACACGATTATCATTTTGCAATCTTTCATCGTTTTTTATGCTGAGGGCGGTGCTATATTTCAAGCAATGCGGAAAGTATTATTCAGGGACTAGGTCAGAACTTCCATTCAGCAGAAGTCCCGGAATCATACCCCATATATCATTGAGTATAAAGGCCTAGTATTTCAGAAAGAGGGACCTTTCAAATGAGATTTCAGGGGTTACCTATATATCCAAGTAGTGTTCCCCATGAAATAAGCGAATTTGAATTTTTATGTTTATATCCCAAACAAACCTACTAAATGTGCAAAAACCTATCCACACATCATCAACGAGACTGTTTAACCCTTTTAAACTTTACAAATCTTTAGCATACTTTAAATGTCAAGCCGATGTACTATCATTTTCCCTTTTTACACAAGCTCTTTTTCAGGTTTCTATTGTTTTTGGATTTGAAATTTTCTCATGTTTTTGGATTTTTGAATTTTTTACTGTTTTTGTATTTTCTGAAAATATACTAACTCCCCCTAAATACCAAAACAAGTAAAAAATCGACAAACCATTGCAGATTGTTTCTCATCGTCATCTACAACAGTACCTTCATCAACGCCAATAATTCCATTCGACACCGAGAAAAGCATCATACCATTCAGTTTTAAAAGATATTTAAAACGTGTTTTATCAAAAGCTTTGGTATGTAAATCAGCTTTCTGATTGTCAGTATGGATTTTCTCAATTCGTATCAACTTCTTCTCGAAGCAATCTCGGATGTAGTGATGTCGTATTTCTATGTGTTTAGTTTTAGCGTGATGTACTGGATTTTTCGTTATATTTATCGCAGCCTCATTATCAACAAAGATAGGGGTGTTAAGAAATTGTAACCGGTAGTCGCGCATCTGTTGCTAGATCCACAAGATCGGAGAGCAGCAACTGCTAGCAGATACATACACCGCTTCACATGTGGATAAAGCCACAGAAGTTTGCTTCTTACACTGCCAGGTGACCAGACGAGGTCCAAAGAACAGGCATCCCGCTGTTGTTGATTTTGCATTGACTTTGCAGCATCCGAAATCTGAGTCGGAATACCCTTCGAGTGTGAAATCGCCTTTTCTAGGATACCACAACCCCAATGATGGAGTTCCTTTCAGGTAGTGTAATATCCTCTTCACAATAACCATATGTGAAGCTCCTGGGTTAGATTGAAATCTTGTTGCGAGGCACGTTGGGGACATGATATCGGGTCTTGAAGCAGTCAAGTACATCAACGAATCGATCATGGAAAGATACATCGTCTCATCTACCTTCTCTCCGGTGAGATCAGGATTTATCCCATGATTCGTCGCTAATGGAGTTGAAGCTGGAGTTGAACCTGACATTCCAAATTTCTCTAGAATACCATGAACGTACTTCGTTTGGTGAATGAAAATTCCCTTAGGTAGTTGATCAACTTGTAGACCCAAAAAGAATTTCATCTCCCCCATCGATGACATCTCGAATTTTTGCTTCATAACTTGTTCAAAATCTTTGCACAAATTCTCATTTGTAAACCCAAATATGATGTCGTCCACGTATATCTGAACTATCAGAAGATGTCCGTCGACCTCTTTGGTGAAGAGAGTGGCATCCACTTTTCCACGGATGAAGTTGTTGGCTAGTAGGTGTTGAGACAATGTCTCATACCAAGCTCTCGGGGCCTGGTGTAAACCATACAGTGCTTTGTCCAGCAAATAAATTTTATCTTTGTGGATTGGATCGGTGAAGCCCGGTGGTTGTCCGACATATACCTCTTCTTTTACCTTCCCATAGAGAAACGCCGATTTCACATCTAGCTGATATACTTTGAAGTTTTTCCACGATGCAAATGCCAGGAAGATTCTGATTGCTACTAGTCGAGCTACAGGAGCATACACTTCGGTGAAATCTATACCCTCCTGTTGACTAAAACCCTTGACTACGAGTCGAGCTTTGTTTCTATTAATAACCCCTCGATCGTCTCTTTTACACTTAGACACCCATTTGGTGTTGATCTTCCTGTGACCATCAGGCAAATCTACTAACTTCCACACTCCCAACTTCTCGAATTGACTCAATTCTTCTTGCATAGCATTGACCCAAGAATCTTCATTAAGCGCCTCTTTGTATGTTCGCGGTTCGGTCTACGAAATAAAACAACTCAGTGAAAACTCAGTTTGTAAAGGTGCTACTGTAGAATAAAAACAAGTAAGGCCTTGGTCAATTTGACGTCTAGTGCGGACGCCTGATTGTAGTTCTCCAATGATCAGCTCTTCTGGATGGTATGAAAGAGTTCTTGGCAACACCTCGCCTGGAACATCTACCTCGCCTTCCAGATTAGTAACATTCTGATTTGCATCTTGTTCACTGACTGGGTTTGTTTGACTTGAAATCTGGATTTGCTCCCCCTCAGAATCTGAATCACCACGATCAAATATCGGCATATTCTCATATTCTTGATTATCATTCTGTTCCGTCTGATTATCAGGAGCAACTTCATTTTGTTGGACATCATCATGTTCACCAGCATTGCTTGGACCTGCTTCATTGTCATCTGAAGTTTGTCGTGATCGCCTTGAATACTCGCCTGGGAACCTTTCCTGCGATGACTCATACTCTCTCAGAATATCCAACTCATCAAAGAAATCTTCTTCTTCTACTGGTTCTCCATCATGTCAAACGAATCCCACAAAGTGTCATAATGATAACGCCATGAATCTCCAGGATTCTGTGGCGGCATTGTATTACCTTGACATTCAACATTGTGAGCTTCAATAATCCGCTTCAGACTTGGAACGAAGAATCGTCGTAAAGGACTTGCATAACCTATGAATATTCCCTCAATACTCTTCGGACCAAACTTTCCAAAAGGCTCTAGAACAGTATAGGGTGACACAAACGGTTCAAGATACTTCAGATTTGGTTTACGGTTATTGATCAACTCAAAGCACGTTTTGTTGATTTTCTTGACAGTGAGAACTCTATTGAGCGTATAGCATGCGGCTGCAACTGCTTCTGCCCAAAAATTTATTGGTAACTTTGAATCAGCAAGCATTGTTCTGGCCGTCTCGATTAGTGTCCTGTTTTTGCGTTCTGCGACTCCATTCTGTTGCGGAGTGTACGGAGCACTCAACTCATGCAATATACCTCTTTCTTCACAAAATTCTTCCATCTTGTTGTTCTTGAATTCAGTACCATTATCACTTCTGATCCTTTTTATACGCCTTTGGTACAAATTCTCAATTTTCTTGAACAATGCCATCAAACTGTCAAACGTCTCATCTTTCGTCTACAAAAATGATACCCACGAAAAATCTGGAGTAATCATCAGTAACCACAAGACAGTAGCGATCTCCTGTAATACTTTTGACATTCACTGGACCAAACAAATCCATGTGAAGTCTCTCCAGAGGTCTTGAGACTGAATTACTTGCTTTTTAGGGTGTGACTTTTTCTTTTGCTTGCCTTTGACACAGCTAATGCACTCCCCTTCCAGATGAGAACCTTTAACATGAACTCCAGTAACCAAATCATTGTGCACCAGGTGATTCATTTTTCGTAGGTGAATGTGGCCCATCTTTCGGTGCCACAATTGTGATTCTTTCTCCGTTGCTCTAGAGACAAAAGAATGAGCCTGACTGATGTATTGTAAAATACATCGGTATTCGCGTCTGTTTTAGTCGTTAGTTATTCGTTTTTAGTGTCGGTTTTAGATAGATTGTACATACTTTTGATTTAATTGTGTTTCCAGGTCTTTACAGCCAAAACGAGCAAAAACGAGTCAAAATCTGGAAAGGCGGAAGCCTGGAACGGAAATCGAGGAGTCAGGAGCTGAAACGAAGCGAAAATTCAATTCTGGAGCTTCCAGGCAGGCCGCGTAAACTTACAAGCATGTTTACGCGCCCCGCATTAACTTAGAAGAAAGTTCAGAATCATTTAAGTTCAGGCGGCCCGCATCAACTTAGCCCACACATTTACGCGGGCCGCGAGAGTTATTATTAGGGTTGCCGGTTTTAAGAAGTAATGCGGGCCGCGTAGACTTATCATTATAGGTTACGCGGGCCGCGTGAGACCCTATGTCGGCATAAAGTTGTGCCTTGCATGGAAATTTAGGGTTTTGAAGGTTATAAAGTTGGAAAAACGTGAACAGCCGGAGGGGAACGAACTTGGGACGAATTTTGGAGTTCTTGGAGCTTGTGGAAGGCTGATTGAAGATCTTGGAAGCTTTCGGTTGCTAGGAATCATCGTGGGAAGTTCAGGATCATTCAGATTGGAGGATTTTCGGGTTATCTCTACTTATTTATCATGAATCTTGGTGACGGTCTTTATCACATAATAGAATCGTGCTAGGTTTTAGATTTTGGTGACTGTCTATATCACGTAATAAATCTTGAATCTTTAGGGTTAAATCGGCAGATAAACCTTAGAAGTAATAATTGGTAATTTTATAAAATCAAGTGCTCTACTAATCGTCAATAGCTGTAAGGTGCGAGATTATTGCTAGGTCTAAGTAATTAAACCGCAAGGTGGGTCCTTCTTAGGAAGTTAACCTTTTAGCTGCTGTCTAGCAAGTCTAGCTGAGAAAACAAGCCTATCCTAGGATTAGATCTCGTAAGGGAGTGAGCCTTGTAGGATACTTTTATAAACCCATTAGATGTCTTGTAAAGGAGTCTAATAACCGGTAATTTAACAACCTTTAAGGGATCTTAGCGTGCTCTTGAGAAGGATTAGGGGTCCTTAGATTGCCTGAGAGGTGAGAATTTTAAGATCCCGGTTCCATAGCAGACAACTTCCAATTATAATCATAACTAAAAGCAATCAGGATTCCTGTCTAGGTAGTTCCTTCATCATCCTTGAGTTTAGTCTTCGTGAGAGTTCGTGTCTAGTATGTCTAGCTAATTTAGTTGAATCTTAATTACAATTTTAGGATATTTAGAAACCCCCCCCCCCCAAATTAATAAACAATTTAGTATGTCGTGTCAGTCTTAGTCTAGATAGAGTCGTAGCGTAATCAGTAGAGTCTCGTGGGTTCGATACTCGGACTTGCTTTAGCTTTACTACATTGATCGGTTCACTTGCCGGTTGTGTGGTTTAGGGTTTAGATCGAGTCTTAGTTTTATAAATTTAAAGCTTAGAGAGTCTAGAATTAGGGTAATTTTTGTTGTTTTAATTAACCCATTTTCAGCACATCAAGTTTTTGGCGCCGTTGCCGGGGACTCTTGGCGATTGCGTTAATTACTTTGTTTAGACTTACTTGACATATTACGTGCTAGTTGTTATTTCGTTTGAGTCATAGGTGTCTAAGTAATTTAGTGTCTTTTATAGTTAGTCGAGTCGGTTAGTAGAGTCTTCTTACTTGTTTGTTCTCGGTTTTTGCAGTGGATGCCCCATACGCGCTCGCAGGGACCGCCGCCGCTTCCGTTTACACTCAAGTCTTCCTTATCGTCTTCTACGTCCTAGGTACGTGCTTCTAGCTCTACTTCGTCTTCACATTCCACCCCAGCGTTCGATTTTACACCAAAGTCTTCACCCCACAATTCCCCGCCACCCACCCGTCCACCTAGTCCACCACCCGTAGCTCATATGGCCAGTTGGACAGTTTATGATCAGGCGACCACCGGCTTCACCGGTGGGAATTCCCCCATCACCCTTCCAGAAATCCCGAACGATCGGTCTTGGCAAATTCCATCCTACATTATGACCGCCATCACAAATTCTTGCCAGTTTAATGGTCGTGACGACGAGGATGCCCCCACTCATATGAATCGCATCACTCGTCTCTGCAGCACCTTCCCCATTGAGGGTGTCAATCTTGATGCTAGGTATCTTCAAGTTTTTCCGTTCTCACTCGCTGGACGCGCAGCCGTCTGGTTCGATTCCCAGCCAGCTGGCACTTTCACTACTTGGGCAATTCTTCGCGATGCATTCTTAGCCAAGTATTTTCCGCCAGCAAAGGCGTCTCGCCTTCATGACCAGATTCACTCATTTCGTATGGAGCCGGATGAGCCGTATAACTTAGCTTGGGAGCGTTTTCAGACCCCGATATCCCGTTGTTCTCAGCATGGTTTATCCGATTGGGCATTAGTAGAGAAATTCTACAATGGTCTTACTCCTGAGATTAGAGCTCGCTTCGATACTTTAGCAGGAGGTCAGCTTATGGGAAAGAAGACGGTGGCTGAGTGCAATGATTTGTTTGAGAGCTTTGCCCACTCCGATATGGACTACAGCACTACCAGCAGGACTTCCATTCATGTGCGTACCACCTCGGCCGGTCGAGGGTTAAACCAAGTTAGCTTGGATCCATCGGTAGCTGCTGTAGTCGAGAATTTGAGGCAGGAGATGAGGCAGGAGTTGAGCGAGATAAAGAAGAAAGTTGATAGGTTTGAGGTTTGTCGAGGAGGTCATGATACTATCGATTGTCCTACCCTTACCCTTGAGCATGTAGAGTACATAGCTGGTCAGTCTAGGGGTCCCATGAATCCGTTCAATAATTCCAACTCCAACTGGCGTGGTAGTGGTAATTCGAATGGTTATCGTTCGTCTGGAAATCCTCCTGGATTTCCATCTGGTCAGTATCAGAGTAGAGGGCCCGGTATTTACACGAGTTTTGGTTCAGGGCATTTTAGTGGGTCAGGTTCGAGTGGGCAGTTTGCGAGTGGAGGAGCGACTCAGGAGAGTCAGGGTAGTGGAAAGGCTCCTGAGGGTAGTGTGAGCAGGTTGGAGGAGATGTTCGCTCAGATGATGACGCAGAATCAGGCGTTCGTTAAAAGTCAGGAGCAGACTAATAAGAATCACGAACTCCAGCTCAAGAGTCAGCAGGCCGCCCTTCTTGATCTTCAGAGAACAGTGGGCGGACTTGCTAAGTACTTGCAGGAGCACCCGCCGGGTCAGTTTTCGGGAAACACCTTCACGAATCCCGCGAATCAGTCCACGAAGGCTATTACGACCCGTAGTGGGAAGAGTTTGGGAGAGGTAGTGAGAGAGAGATTTCAGGAAGAGAAAGAGGAAGAAGTCGATGAGGAGATCGAGATGGAGGCTCCAGGCAAGGTGCACACGAGGCTAGCCCCAGCAAGTACCGCACACACCGAGGAGTCGCCAGTAGAGAAGAAAGTGGAGAAGCAGCCGACGAAGGTTCGGCCGGCACCGGTGATTGATTATTCTCTCCTTCCATTCCCCGCCCGTGCCAGGCAGCAGAAATATGCTCAGGAATACGGGAAATTCCTCGAGATGTTTACACAGTTGAAAATCAATCTTCCGTTTATCAAGGCGCTTCAGTCTATGCCTAAGTATGCGAAATTTCTCAAAGATCTTTTGAAGCGTAAGGAGAGAATCGGTGAGCTTTCGGATATTCCGTTGACAGGAGGTTGTTCCGAGGTAGTCTTGAATAAGCTACCAGAGAAATTGACCGACCCTGGGACTTTCACGATTCCATGTTTCTTTGGGGGAGTCGTCACCCCTGCTCACGCCTTAGCCGATTTAGGGGCCAACATCAATCTGATGCCATTTTCGTTGTATGAGCGACTTGGTCTAGGAGAGCTTACACCCACATGCATTTCATTGTCCTTGGCTGACCGATCAGTCAAGTATCCTCGTGGGATAGTAGAGAATTTGTTGGTGAAGGTTGATAGGTTGTGTTCCCAGTGGATTTCGTTGTGCTCGACATGGAGGCCGATGAGAGAGTTCCTATTATTCTAGGCCGTCCATTCCTTCGAACCGCAAAGGCGATCATCGACGTCTTTGACGGTAAGATTTCTCTTCGTGCGAGTGACGATATTGTCACATTCGAGATTGATAGAGCGATGCAGCATCCTAGCGGTCGTGATGATGATAGTGGGCCTTGTCATTCCGTTTACTTTCTCAATTCATTCATATCTTGCGTCGACACGTGTCTTGAGTACATCAGTGGAGCTGATTTAGTAGGCGAGGGAGTTGTTGACGAGAATGATGAGGAGGAGATTGAAGAAGTAGAGGAGGAGCAGTCGGATGCGAGTGATGAGTTGAGTGTTCCTGAGCCGTTAGAGCTTGATGCGATTAGTGATGAGAGTACTCCTGTAGAGATTCCACCACCTTTAGAACTTAAGGTTCTTCCATCACACCTTCAGTACACATTTCTAGGAGAGAAGCCGAATATGCCTGTCATCATTTCTTCGAAATTGACAGAGGAGTAGAAAGGGAGGTTGATTGAGGTGCTTAGAGAGCACAGTGATGCGATTGCCTGGAGGCTATCTGATATCAAGGGCATCAACCCTACTTTTTGCACGCATCGTATTCTGATGGAGGATGTTTACAAGCCTGTAGTGCAGCCGCAACGTCGCTTGAATCCGAATATGTAGGAGGTAGTAAAGAAGGAGGTGATGAAGCTGTTAGAGTCTGGTTTGATCTATCCTATTTCTGATTCAGCTTGGGTGAGTCCTACACAGGTCGTCCCGAAGAAAGGGGGGATGACGGTTGTTCTGAATTCGAAGAATGAGCTTATTCCATCTCGTACTGTTACGGGTTGGCGTGTATGCATTGACTATCGAAAGTTAAATGACGCCACTCGTAAGGATCATTTTCCGCTCCCATTCATTGATCAGATGCTTGAGCGTCTCGCGGGTCAGCAGTTCTATTGCTTTCTCGACGGGTTTTTGGGTTATTTCCACATTCCTATTGCACCAGAGCATCAGGAGAAAACCAGTTTTCCATGTCCATACGGCACATACGCGTACCGACGCATGCCATTTGGGCTATGTAACGCTCCTGCTACATTCCAGCGTTGTATGATCGCGATCTTTCAGGATATGGTCGAGAGTTCGATGGAGGTTTTTATGGACGATTTCTCAGTGTACGGTAGTTCTTTCGATCAGTGTTTGATGAATCTTGAGAGGATGTTGAAGCGATGCGTAGAGACGAAGCTGATGTTGAATTGGGAGAAGTGTCACTTCATGGTGACTGAGGGGATTGTGCTAGGGCACAAGATTTCGAGAGCTGGTATCGAGGTTGATAGGGCGAAGATAGATACGATCAGCCGGCTTCCCCCACCGACTAGTGTCAAGTCGGTTCGTAGTTTTCTCGGTCATGCGGGGTTTTATAGGCGCTTTATTAGGGATTTTTCCAAAATCACACGCCCCATGACGCGATTGTTGGAGAAGGACGTTCCTTTCGTCTTTGACGAGGAGTGCCTTCGATCGTTTGAGTTTCTGAAGGAGAAGTTAGTGAGTGCACCGATCCTTGTGTCACCTGATTGGAGCTTACCATTCGAGCTGATATGCGACGCGAGTGACTACGCAGTTGGTGCGGTGTTAGGGCAGAGGCGGGAGAAGCATTTTCACCCGATTTACTATGCGAGTAAAACTTTGAATGATGCCCAGGAGAACTACACCACCACATAGAAGGAGTTATTAGCAGTGGTGTTCGCGTTCGATAAATTCTGATCATATCTTGTTCTTTCGAAAACCGTCGTGTTTACTGATTATTCTGCTCTGCGTTACCTGTTTCAGAAGAAGGACGCGAAGCCGCGCCTTATACGATGGATTCTACTTCTTTCCGAGTTCGACATTGAAATTAAGGATAAGAAAGGGGCAGAGAATGTGGCGGCAGACCACTTGTCCCGCTTAGAGGATCCGAAGAGAGAGGAGATTCGTGAGGAGGCGATAGGGGACAGATTCCCTCACGAGTCTATTGACGCTGTCACGGCAGGAGCCGTGGATCTACCGTGGTATAGCGATATAGCCAATTATTTGGCTGACAGGTTTGTGATGGAGAATATGAGTGCGCAGCAAAAGTGGAAGTTGTTGAGGGACGCTAGGAAGTACATATGGGATGGCCCTTACCTTTTTAGGATTGGAGGCGACCGTATACTTAGGAGGTGTGTTAGTAGGAAAGAAGGTATTGAGATCCTGAGGCACGTACATGAGGGTTTGACGGGAGGTCATCATGGAGCACACACGACCGCACAAAAAGTCTTCGACTGCGGTTTCTTTTGGCCTACGGTGTTCGAGGATGCTCAGGATTTTGTTAGGGCTTGTGATGCATGCCAGCGTACCGGAAATATCTCATTCTGGAATGAGATGCCCCAGAATCCTATTCAAGTGTTGGAAATCTTTGACGTCTAGGGTATTGATTTCATGGGACCTTTCCCTCCTTCGAGTGGGAATAGGTACATCCTCGTTGCGATAGACTATGTTTCGAAGTGGGTGGAAGCTCAAGCTTTGCCTACAAACGACGCACGAGTGGTGGTGAGGTTCTTGAAGAAGTTGTTTACGCGATTTGGTACTCCTAGGGCAATTATTAGTGATCGCGGCACGCATTTTTGCAATGCGGTTATGGAGAAGGCGTTGGAGAGATATGGGGTTACGCACCGTTTATCTACCGCGTACCATCCGCAAACGAGCGGTCAAGTGGAGAACGCGAATCGAGGAGTGAAGAGGATTTTAGAGAGAACGGTACGTAAGAGTCGGAAGGATTGGTCTGACAAGTTAGATGATGCGTTATGGGCATTCCGCACCGCATACAAGACGCCATTAGGTACGACGCCGTTTATGATTGTTTATGGGAAAGCGTGCCATTTACCGGTCGAGTTAGAGCATCGGGCTCTTTGGGCACTCAAAACGGTGAATTTAGATTTGACCGAGGCCGCTAGGAGAAGGTACTTCCAAATTCATGAATTGGAAGCCCTTAGGGATGCGGCGTATGAGCGTTCGTGGAGTATTAAAGAGAAAACAAAGGCGTTGCATGATCGGAAGCTTAAGGGGTTGAAGGAATTCAAGGTTGGTGATAAGGTGCTTCTTTACAATTCGAGGTTAAAGTTGTTTCCCGGGAAGTTGAAGTCGAAGTGGACGGGACCGTATGTCGTGAGGGAAGTGTTTCCGCATGGTGCAATCGAGCTTTACAATAAGGAGAGTGACGAGTCGTGGAAAGTGAATAGCCACCGGTTGAAGCATTATTTAGGAGGGCCTATTGACGACGTCGAGAAGGAGGAAACTCCTCTCGAAGATCTTCCGGATACCACCGCATAGGTTCTTGAGTGAAAACTCAAGTGTAGAGTTTGTACATTGAGTCATTGTCCGTGTCGTGTCTTTAGTTTAGTAAAGTTGTGTGCTTTTGTGTCATTTGTCGTCGTGTCGTATTTGAGTCTGTTTCATGTTTTGTCAAGTGTTTTGCAGGTTCATCATCCTTCACGTGGCTGAAGTTGACCAACGACCAGCCTTGCAGGTACGTTTAACCGTAAAAACGAGGATATAATTGCAGGGGGTAAATTGGGAATAAATAAAAATGACTTTTGCTGTCAACTGTTGCTACTGTCAAACATTTTCATGAAATTTGCTGTCCAAGCGGCCTGCGTGAACTATTTGTTCACTCTTACGCGACCCGCTTGGACTTAAAAGATTCTTTTGAAAAAACAGTAGCTCGCGGCCCGCATCAACTTGTCTTAACCATTTACGCGGGCCGCATGAACCTTTTATGTCGACAACAGTGCATAAAGCCCCAAATCGTTCAAATTTGAAACCCTAACTTCATTTCTTCACTTCGTCCGGCGATTACAACTCCCCACCACCGTTATTCTTCCGGCAACTACACCTCCCCCACCGCCATATTACCACACCACTCACCACCACCGTCTTTTTGGTTTCTGTCCGGTCCCCACCACCATTTTTTCCGGCGGCTGTAACACCCACCACCACCTACTCCGCCGCTGACCCACGTTCCCACAAGTCACCATCCTCTTCACCACAGTCACCAGTTCACCCCACTGTCTCGGTCGCTTCTGAGGTATGTTTCTGCATTTTACTTATTTGCTTTGTAGTTATTGAGTCAAGTCAGTGTCGAGTTGAGTCAGGTCTGTGGTAAATTTGTTGCGTCCGTTTTTTATTTATTTATGGTCAGGTTTTGTGTAAGTGTCGAGTCGTCAGTTTCGTGAGTCAGTCGCATCTACGTGTATAATTCGAGTCAGTCGGTCAGTTTGTGTCAGTGAGTCAGTTTAGTCCGTAGTTAGTAATTGAAAGGGTGCGGGTGGCTTGGGTTGGTTTAATTAGCTACTGGTTGATTGTTTTGAGCGATGTCAGAACCGGGTAGTGATAGGTATACGGGGGGGGGGGGGGGGCTGATTTTGTCCGAATTATCAAAGTTATACACAGAGGGCGGATAGGGTGTTTTTGGTATGATTAAATGAATTTTGGCGGACGATTGTTTTGGGGCGTTATAAACTTCAAGTGTGGGGAGGCGTTTGCGCGGTTTTGACATAAAGGCCCCATTTTTCACAAAAATCACGCGCATCGCTTCCATTGCTTCCACGCTTCGGGTTGTTTTGATATCTCGGCACTTGGGATTGCTCGAGGGCGAGCAAAGTGCCGAGAGGGGGTAAAAGTGTAACATTTTGTGTAATTTGCGTCTAATTAGTCGTGGTATCGTTTCTGCGTCAAAAGTCTAGTCGTTGTGTCAATTAGGGTTGTTTAGGGTTTTTCGAGTCGTATTTGAGTCGTGTTAGTGTCTTTGTGCATTCTATCGCATCGCTTGTTTACTAAACCGCTTCGCTCGTACTCAATCTCCATTCGGGCGAAGTTCGGTTTGTTTTCAAGTCGATTTGCGATTAGTCACTTGTTTCGAACAACGGCCGCGAACGAAATGCTATACGGCCGTCGTTCGAATGTATATTATTATATTATTATTATTATAAAAAAAATCAGAAATATTCTTAAAAATTCCAAAAAACTCAAAAACACCAAAAATAGCTTGTGTTTATTAACTGTTCACATGTTTTGCATGTTTATTGATTTGTTTTGAATAGGATGTCAGGTGAGGGATCATCATCAGGAGTGAAGCGCAAGAGGCGCAGTACTAGGGCCCAGGCGGCTGCTCAGGAGCAGCCGGTTGCTCCATTACTTAGGGAGATCACATATAGGGATGTCGGGGTTCCACATGGTCAGAGTGATAGGTTGGTGGATAGCCCGTTGTTGCGCTTTACTTATGGGTCGGCTGAGTACATGAAGTTCGATGCTATTAAAAAGCTGAGGTTGTTAGAGTTTAGGAAGATTGATTGGGATTTGGTTAGTCAGTTGGGGCAGGTTGAGAGGATGCAGGAGCTTTTAGGGTCAAAATTCAGAATGGCGTTGGATTGTGACATGCCTCAGTATTACGAGCTCACCATGGAGTTTCACTCCACATTTTACTATAGGCATCCAGGGGGATTTGATGAGCTAGATGTAGTGACGTTTGCGTTGGGTAAACAGATCTTCAATATGAGTTTACCACAGTTTGCGGAGGCGACTGGGTTTTATACGGTTCAGGAGGTTGAGTCTGATGAGTTTAGGGGTTTGTTGAGGCAGGTAGTGAAGGAGGAGAAGGAGTCGTGTGTGTTGAAGGAGGAGCTAGCGAGGTTCTGGCGCACCATTGCTATTTCACCATTTTCGAACAATATGGTGGCGTCCGATATCAGAGATCCTCTTTACCGGTTTGTGCATAAGATATTGGTAGCTACTTTGATAGGTAAGCATGAGGGGGATAAGATGAATCAGCACAGTTTGTTTTGTTTGATGTGCATGATAGAGCGTCGGCCAGCCAACTTAGCGAGCATTCTGGCATGGTCATTGGCGAGGCCGAAGAAGGGAGGATGAACGGTGAGATTGTATGGTGGGCCGTATATTACGATGCTGGCGGCGAATTTGGGTGTGTTTGCGGATTTCCCCCCTGAGGGGATGAGTGTAGGACCAGCTCCATCTCTTATGGAGCTGAGGAGCTTTCAGCTGGCGAGGATAGTCACATACACTGATCCACCAGCATGGTTAGAGGTTTTGCCAGCACCACCATCACCAGATCCAGCTGCCGAGGAGGCAGCACACACCACGATTCCCGAGCGTTATCAGGTGCCACTCCAGAGGCATCAGCTGCCGGCATGAGAGTACCCTGTTAGACAGCCACGGCCAGAGCCGCTGACATTAGAGGCAGTCTATGACAGGATGGACAGGTTGTTTGATTTAGTGGAGCAGACGCGGGATGGTGTGAGAGTGATTATGGATCACTTCCACTTGCAGCCACCACCATCTTGGCAGCCACAGCAGGAGGGTCCAGCTGGTGGACAGGAGGATCCTGCAGGTGGGCAGCAGGGTGGAGCAGGAGGAGCATGAGGATATGCAGCAGTGCTTACGGAGCTTATATATCTTTTGTTTTATTTTATGCTGTTTTGATCCTCATATCTTGGTCTGTACGGATATTATATACTGGTTGGTAGGGTTTTGGGTTGGTTGATACTTGGATGATTTGTGATATTTTGATTGTATATATTATGTTGGTTTGGTATGCTTTGAGTGTTAGGTTGTTGTTGGTGCCGCTTCGGTTCGCTTGTCCGAGTTAGTACAGTTTGCTGAGCGCGTTTTGGATTGGAGGGCATGTGTGGTATCGACTGGCATACTGACAGTCTCACATATTTATTCAGCTAAGTCGTTCCACTTGTACACTTGTATATTTATTTATTTATTTTGTTTTTAGGTTTTAGGAGTCATGTTTTCATCCTTGCATTAGGGACAATGCAATATTTAAGTGTGGGGATGGGAACTAGTGTTTAGTGTGTCTAGTTAGTAGTGTCTTGAAAACCGAAAAATACAAAAAAATTGAAAAATTGAAAAATCAAAAAAAAAAATTGAAAATGTCCTTTGAAATAGAAGTTTGCAAAATAAAAACGAAAAGTGATAGAAAAGTCGAGTTTTTGTTCGGGTGCAAATAATAATAATATGAGATAATTTAATCGTGCTTGTGTCTAGTTTGGGATATGCGTGTAGGCCTGGTTCGGTTTTGAGTTCCTTTGATCTTAATATACCTAGTGTCGGTTTACTAGTGGGTTCTCATCTAGGAAAAGTGGGAAATTGAAACCGCCAAAAATAACATAAGGGGCACCGTTATAAGTTAAAACCGTTAGAGTTTGTGATCATGTGAAAAAAAAAATAGAATGAAAAGTGAGCTAGAAACTGAATGAAAGTAGCCACTTCTATGTAATCTGAGCTGGGGATAGCGACTCTACAGCAAGATTACCGCTAGGGTGTGTGAAATCGACCGTGCAAAGCATTGAAAAGAAAAAAAAATAAAAAGTACCGAAACTAAGTAGTCTGTGGTTGGGGATAGTGACTCTACAGCCGGATTGCCTCTTTGTTTGGGAAAGCACCGTCTAGACTCACGAGAGAAAAAAAAGGAAAGAGAAAAAGAAAAAAATTGTTTGATTGTAAACTCTCTTGTTTTTGATATAAAACGGTTGGGAATTGGTCCATGATCGTTCTCTTTGTCCTATAAGTTTGAGGTAGGATTAGATGGGCATGCGATTTCTAGTGTGAGACCCTAGGTGGATTGACCCATATTTGAACCTAAATTGCATGATAAGGGCTCGGAACCGGGTTTGGGTTTAGAAGGATTGAAATATTTGCAATCGCAACTAACACATGTCTCGATTTTAATTAATTAACATAAGCTTTTGGCCCGATCGACTATCTTGACTATGATTCCGTTTGCATAATTCTTTTTCGAGGACGAAAAAAAGAGTAAGTGTGGGGATATTTAATGTATTGTAAAATACATCGGTATTCGCGTCTGTTTTAGTCGTTAGTTATTCGTTTTTAGTGTCGGTTTTAGATAGATTGTACATACTTTTAATTTAATTGTGTTTCCAGGTCTTTACAGCCAAAAGGAGCAAAAACGAGTCAAAATCTAGAAAGGCGGAAGGCTGGAATGGAAATCGAGGAGTCGGGAGCTGAAACGAAGCGAAAATTCAATTCTGGAGCTTCCAGGCGGGCCGCGTAAACTTACAAGCATGTTTACGCGCCCCACATTAACTTAAAAGAAAGTTCAGAATCATTTAAGTTCAGGCGGCCCGCATCAACTTAGCCCACACATTTACGCGGGCCGCGAGAGTTATTATTAGGGTTGCCGGTTTTAAGAAGTAATGCGGGCCGCGTAGACTTATCATTATAGGTTACGCGGGCCGCGTGAGGCCCTATGTCGGCAGAAAGTTGTGCCTTGCATGGAAATTTAGGGTTTTGAAGGTTATAAAGTTGGAAAAACGTGAACAGCCGGAGGGGAATGAACTTGGGACGAATTTTGGAGTTCTTGGAGCTTGTGGAAGGCTGATTGAAGATCTTGGAAGCTTTCGGTTGCTAGGAATCATCGTGGGAAGTTCATGATCATTCGGATTGGAAGATTTTTGGGTTATCTCTACTTGTTTATCATTCGGTTTGTTTGTTCTTGCTTTGTAACGATGAATTCAGATTTGAACAAGTTTATTATCATATTCGTGAACATGTTTAGCGGCTAAGTTTTCATTACTACCTAGACATGGATGAATGATTTCTATGTTTTGATTATTCTTGGATTTTTGAATGCTATGGATTAGTTTATAAATTGTAAACGGTTTGTTCTATCAGTTAGATGTGTTTGCGTGCTTGATGTTGTTTAATTATTAATTATTGCTTCGCATGAATCTTGGTGACGGTCTTTATCACATAATAGAATCGTGCTAGGTTTTAGATTTTGGTGACTGTCTATATCACGTAATAAATCTTGAATCTTTAGGGTTAAATCGGCCGATAAACCTTAGAAGTAATAATTGGTAATTTTATAAAATCAAGTGTTCTACTAATCGTCAATAGGTGTAAGGTGCGAGATTATTGCTAGGTCTATGTAATTAAACCGCAAGGTGGGTCCTTCTTAGGAAGTTAACGTTTTAGCTGCTGTCTAGCAAGTCTAGCTGAGAAAACAAGCCTATCCTAGGATTAGATCTCGTAAGGGAGTGAGCCTTGTAGGATACTTTTATAAACCCATTAGATGTCTTGTAAAGGAGTCTAATAACCGGTAATTTAACAACCTTTAGGGGATCTTAGCGTGCTCTTGAGAAGGATTAGGGGTCCTTAGATTTCCCGAGAGGTGAGAATTTTAAGATCCCGGTTCCATAGCAGACAACTTCCAATTATAATCATAACTAAAAGCAATCAGGATTCCTGTCTAGGTAGTTCCTTCATCATCCTTGAGTTCAGTCTTCGTGAGAGTTCGTGTCTAGTACGTCTAGCTAATTTAGTTGAATTTTAATTACAATTTTAGGATATTTAGAAACCCCCCCCCCCCCCAAATTAATAAACAATTTAGTATGCCGTGTCAGTCTTAGTCTAGATAGAGTCGTAGCGTAATCAGTAGAGTCTCGTGGGTTCGATACTCGGACTTGCTTTAGCTATACTACATTGATCGGTTCACTTGCCGGTTGTGTGGTTTAGGGTTTAGATCGAGTCTTAGTTTTATAAATTTAAAGCTTAGAGAGTCTAGAATTAGGGTAATTTTAGTTGTTTTAATTAACCCATTTTCAGCACATCACTGACCCATGGTTGTAGTTGCTATACTCATATCCAACATGTACAGATCATTGACTCTTGGTGCTCTCATGATAATCCATTCTTCTGGGATAACAAATCCTGGCTTCAAGATCAAACATTCTTTGTCTGTGAAGTGAGTGGTATACATCCTGTCACAAATCTGCGAGATACTCAGCAGATTATTCTCCAGCTCAGCAATGTAGTTAACTCTTTCAAACGTAAGAATCCCAATGGACAACGTTCCTTCACCAATAATCCTACCACCTTGATTTCCTGCGAATCCTACATAACCTCCATTGAAATTCCTAACATCGTACAACAGGGTTGTTTTCCCTGTCATGTGCCGAGAAGCTCCACTATCCATAATCTATCGTGAAACGGATCTCGGAAGCTCCTGCACATACCACAAACACTTAGTTAGATTTGGATGCTACCCAAGCCTCTTTTGACTCAGGTAACTCAATTTTGATGTGAGATTTTGTAGTGTACAGTGGCGGAAAATTTTTGTCATTCATTTTCAAACTCTCTTCAGACCCAACCTCAACCTTTTTGTATAAGAAAAACTCATCTTTTTTAGGTTGACCAGATGGTTAGTCTTTCTTTGAAACTCCTTTCTTTTCAGAAACCATGGATTTTGATTTTTCAAGTTTTTCATAATAATCCAAAGGTACATCCATCTTTACCGGTGTGGTAGAAGATGATTGTTTTTCAGTCTCAGAAACCTTTGGTTTTGAAACACTTTCTTTCTTTTAAACTACTTTTGGCTTCCATGTTTGTTGAGGTGATGCAACCCGTTTGTAAAATTTGTCATTTTTAGTTACCACATTCTTAACAGGTTCAGTTTTGACTTTGATGTTTTCATTTTTCAAAATATTTTTCTCAACAATCAATGTAGCTTTTCCTTTCCCATCAACTTTCTTCTTTTGAATCTCAACAACTTCAGTCTTAGGCTTCAAGTTGGTACACTTTCGTGCAATATGTCCAACTTGATTACATTTGAAGCATGTTCGAGTGTTAACTACCCGACTTGTGCCTTCGGACTGAGGCTGTGAAGCCTTCTTCTCAAAGAACTCTTTGTTTGATTTCGAAAAAATCTCAGATTCTTCATCAGAAAGTGAACTTGAACTGTTCACAAACACTTTCTTCTCAACGAACTTTTTGTTTTGAACATTTTTCCTTTGATAATTCTTACCACCCGACCATCTGTTTCGATTGTTGTTATAAAAATGTGGTGGAACAATAGGTTTCTTGTAGTAAGCTTTATCTTTTTCAAAATTCATTTGTCTTTTTGTTTGATTTAAGCTTTTTACTTTAGACAGATCAATTTCAATCAATTTAAACACATTTGTCAATTTAGCAACATTTACATTCACCAGGGGAAAATCAGAATCCGAATACAACTTATCCCATCCCAACATCTTATACATGACAAGATTAGGTTCTTCATTTAAGTTGTTTTTGGACTTTGATTTCGGAATGTATTTGTCCAAGAAACATTCATCTTCCTCAGTAGTGTCACTTTCAGATTTTAAAACATTCTCAACCACACTTTTCACAACGTCAGTTTGGACACTATCCTCATCGGAAGATGAAGTGAATGTCACATCAATCGTGTCTGGAAGTTTCACTTCATTATCATCTTCAATATCAACCAACCCAGATTGCTTTTTCGAATAATTGTTTAGAACTTGTGGTGGAACTTGATGAAAACCCACCCCGGTTCCATCCGAAAAGACATCTTCGCCTGCTTTGTTTTTCCCGATGGGTTTCGGAACAATGTGTTGCAAAACAAAGCTTGCGGAGTTGTAACTTTTTAATTTCAACTGGATTCGTTCATTTTCAATTTCAGCTTCTTGAAACCTAAGCTTCAATTTAGCAATTTCATCCAGTTGCTGGTTGATTAACTCTTCTTTTACACGAAGAACTCCCGACAGATGATTATTTTCCTTAGTTGTCTTACCATTTCTTTCATCAGCATCTTTAACCGTTTGTTTAAGCTTCGAAAATTTTTCTGAAATCTGTCGATTTTCAAGAACTAACTTCTCATTTTCTTTTCTAACTTTTTCTTTGTCAGTTTTATCATTTTCAATTTTGTCAGTTAATTCTTTTAATCTGTCGTTTGAAGCTTTCAACATTTTATCACGGCTAAGGATCTAATCTTCACCACTTCTGACTCTACTAGTCAGAACTTCAACTTTCTTACCATTGAGGTAAGTGATTGTACTACAAACATTGCACTTTTGATGCAATTTTTGCAGTCACTGTCACCTTTGACTTTCTTACCTGACTCACTTGTTGACGCATTTGAACTTACCTGGCTTTTAGACTCAGATACAGACTTAGAGTCTACCTCAAGTTCCTTAGCAGCCAGCACCTTGTCAGCAATCTTTCCCAAATTTTCAGCGTTCAACTCTTGAGACATGTCAATGATCCCATCATCTATCTTCTTTGGCTTTTCCTCTTTTTCTTTTTCTTTCTCATCGTCGCTTCCCGACCATTTTCTTTGCCAACCCTCTTCTTCTTCTTCTTCATCAATTTGTTGAATTATGGTTTCAAGATCGAGGGTACTTGAATCAATAGCAATGTTTCCCATGGGGTCAAGATAACATTCTCTGTCTGGATCCCATCTGTTTTCCCTTTTCGCTTCAGTGTATATACCAGATATTCTGATCATCCTGGTTTGAGCTTTCATCTTCCTATTGACATACTTTTCTTCTTCATTTCTGTTGTCTTTAAAAGGAACAGGCTCAATAGTCTTTGCCATAAAAGCATATCCAACCGCATCCTCTTCTAGTAATAACTCGCTCCAGTCAAAACCTTCATCATCATGAATCACAACGAGAGCTCTGGATTTCTCTTTGGATGTATCCTCAAGCTGCTTCATTCTTGGCTGTTCTGATTTGTTCTGATGATAAATCGCTCTTTTGTAATAATATTCTTTGAATGGATTTTCAGAATCATTAGCATAAGCATTTCGGCACTCTCTTTTAAAATGACCTTTCTGTTTACACTTGAAACAGGTCACTTTTGATTTGTCCAAGCCTAACTTGGTAGATGGTCCACCAATAGACTTTCTTCCTGTAATCTCCATGAAACGTTGTGCCCTTTTCACTGCACTGGCCATACACCACCTTATGTCAATCAATTCCATCTCTTCCAGATCTATTTGATCGTAGTCTTCCTTTGTTAGGTTG
Organism: Helianthus tuberosus; assembly: GCA_030545235.1. Classification (NCBI taxonomy): domain Eukaryota; kingdom Viridiplantae; phylum Streptophyta; class Magnoliopsida; order Asterales; family Asteraceae; genus Helianthus; species Helianthus tuberosus. The sequence goes on from JARYGA010036071.1 coordinate 1,036,135, forward strand.
GTGTTGCCTATCTTGATTGCCACAAGGCTCTCATACGACTCTAGCACAGAAGCTAAGAACACCATCTGCTGCTTTGCAGATTTCTCGCTGAAGTTTTGAGCGTTCTTTAAATCCACAGTGATGTTGCATTGAAATAAGTTCTTTGCAGCTGATTGGTTTGAAGTTGACGAAGAACCACTGTGAAATCCACTGCTAGAACTCTCTTTGCTAGATGTGTTGGAATTTTCAGCAGAGAAAGCTGTCTTGGTAGACGTATTCTTGGGAATCATACTTTTTGGATAATACAAATCCAAATTCTACTGATATGAAGAATGATTGACTTTAAATGATTTCTTTATCTCTAGCTCGTGACTGTCCAGTATTTCAATCAACAAATCAACAGTCAACACTTCTGGCGGCTTGATAGTATTCTTCAACATTAATGCAAAGTATTGCCAATCCATCTCATCTGGCAATGAGTCAAACAATTTGTCGACTAAATCTTCTTGAGAGTATACAATCCCGTGTCTCGCCAGCTCCAACTTCAAGTGCCCGAATCTCTCAATCATCTTCAAAACAGATTCATTTTTTAAACAACTGAATAAATCAAACTCTTTTCTCAACAGTTTCTTTTTATTTTTCACTATTTCAGCACTTCCTAAACATTTCACTTCTAACTTTTTCCAAAGATCTTTAGCATTTTTGTACTTGATCAGAGATATTATGTCTTCCCTGACAGACTGAAACAGCAATGCGATGCACTTTTGCTCGGCAACAAAATTCTCTATATCTTCAGTTGTTGTCAAATTTTCACCATTTTGCCCTCCATCACTATAGCCATTCTTTAGACTTTTCCAGCTGGGATACGCAAATACCTTTAACCATTCTTCAAATTTCTTGGACCACCGACTGTATTCTTCGATTGCCATCAACTTTGGAGGTTTGTTATATGTTCCGTATGCACTCTCCACGCCTAAAGCATCCGACAAAGTTTTCTTCGTATTCGGAGTGTTCTCATTGGTGTTGCTAGAAGTATCATCTCCAGAGTTTCCAGCAAAGGCATACATATCACTAAAAGGATTCATGAATTCGTCCATCTTTCACGTACCTGAAACAATCAACAAACACTTAGAATTTTTTTTTTAATTTTGAAAAACAACAAATCCAAGTAGAATCACTTTGAAGCGAAATAGCTTTCAAGCGGAATAAGCTTTTTCAGGAGAAATCTCTTATTTCGCTTGAAATTCCAAGCGGAATCTGTTTTCAAGCGAAATCACACAAAATTTTCAAGTGGAATATGATTTTAATATGATTTCGCTTGAAAATACACCAAATTCAAGCGGAATAAGATGATGACTTCAGCAAACTCGAATGAATTTCAAGCAGAATCTATCAATTTTGTCTGAATTTATTTGAATTAAGGTCCAAAACTCTCAGGGATTAGTTAACACTATGTTTCGCTTAATATATGTCAAAATCAGGCCATTTTAACCGTAAAATATCATTCAAATCAGAAAAGAAGGTGTAGAAGTGTGAGAATCCGGTAAAATCAAGCTGAATTGGTATGAACTCCTCGTCCAGTGCTCTGATACCACTTGTTGGATCGTTCCGGTGACCCAAAACAGTCAGTATGAGTAGTTCATCATCATTTACTAAGGCGGAATCAATGAAAACAATGTTAAACAGCTTGTTCCTTTTCAATTCTTTTCTATTACTGAAATCCTGAGCTTTTACACGTTCAAATGACAAACGGATAGCACCTCGACTCAGAATACAAGATCAGATTCCGCTCCAAATGACACACACTACTCCTATATATAGATGTAGTGATTCCGCTTCAAACAGCTTCAAGCGGATCCTGATTCCGCTCCAAACAGCTTCAAGCGAAACCACTCAGTTAGTTTCAAGCGGAACCTATTACATTTGATTTCACTTGAAATAACCTAATGTCATTTCAAGCGGAATAACATCTAATTACACACTTTCTAGATTTCCGTGCACTGTTATATATACGAGACACTAGATTAAGACGAAGTTAACAGACACTAGATGCACCAACAAGATGGACGGATTGTCGTGGGGCCCAATGAGAAACAAAATCTAGAGTGTTGGATTTACGGTGACGACGATGGCTTGGAAACTAGGGTTTATGAGAAAAACGCTTTCGTGCTGATAACGTGTTGTGAAACTGGCCTAATAACACAATAAAAGAGAAGAACAATAGAGAGAAAGATATATAATATTTTATTGATAAGTGTGTCTAATACAAGAGATACAATGTAATACATATACGAGAAAAACTTAGAAAAGAAGTCATTCTATTTTAGTAGTTGATAACAATAATAATATAGTATATTTATAACAATAAGTTTTTTTATTGGCAATTTTTTAATCTCTTTCATGGAACTAGAACCCAACATCTTGTCCTCCCAAACACAATATTTAAAGGTTTCCATTGATTAAAAAGCGATTACTTTTTTTGAACGACTAATTTTCCCTTTAAATACATACACCTTCAAGGATTGAACACTAATCTCCTCATAAGAAATGATTCCTCTTAACCACTTGGCTGTAGCCTAAGTGGCTGTGGCGGTTACTAATCAACACTAAATATATGAAAATTTAAATAAACAAAAAAATATTAAAAGCTTGCAGATCTGTGTCTTACATATTTAGTTCTTAATTGATTTATTATGAAAATTAAACAGACAAAATGACAAGAAAAAAAATAAACTAAAAACTTGGAGATCTGTGTTTTACACATTTACTTCTATATTGATTATTATAAATGTTTTCCATTGTAAATCAACTTTAGCTACCAAACTTGACCAATCAAATACCTAAAATCGTTTGTTGTATCTATTCAATTGAAATTAATTATTTCTATAAGCCAAGTCACACGTAACCAGCTCCAGAATTAATTTTTAAAAAATTAGATCTACTTGGATATTGGTTAGGGAAAATGTTACCCAAAGGAACAAATAGAAAAATCGTTAATCGAACCGACAAACACACCTAACCTCCATGCTAAATTTCGTGGAGCTAAACGGCTTTAGCATATGGTATAAACGTACATGGCATTATCATTAGTCATCATATTTCATCACACACCATACTTAATCACGATTTCACACCCCACTCCATCAGAATTCATTTCACCCTATTACATTTGTAATGGTCATCACTTATTACATTTCATCACTCACTTTTTTATAAGTCAAAATAAAATATTTTAGACAAATAATGAAAAATTGCATTTAACTTAAAAAAGTAGATTAAAAATAAAAACATAAACTTGCGAATTTGAATAAAAAACAAACGTTGAAAAGAAATTAAACTACTGAAATTAAATAAAAACAACCTAAAAGTTACTTGGCCAGTTTCACTTGGCACAAATTTTCCGTTTGTGTTCAATGAGAATCAACCAATACGGTTCTTTGGTGTTTTCAGGCGCTTGTCTCAAAACATTCAAATATTTACTCTTCTCGATCTCAAGGAAGTGTTTCATATGTTGTACTTATCTTTTTAACTTTGTATCCGCCAATAACTTATGTTGTTCTCTATTCTCCCGCATATCCAACATTTTTGTCAACTTGAATTCGTGCATGGAATTCACTCAACCTTCTTTCCATTGCTTGACTACTTGAAACTTTTCCTCTGTTGCAGCCTTCTTGGTGTTGTGTCGTCATTTAAATTGAGAACCCCGTTGGGCCATCAAGATCAACTAATAGATTGGGTACTCATTTATCATGAGTCATCACAATTTCCCAAGGTTTTAAATGAATAAATCTAGTTTTCTTTGAGCAGAGAGTGTTTGGTACTCGTCACAGGCTGCTTGGATTACATTCACGTCATTTGTTCCACTTGGTTGATTTCGAAGCTAATATTTATTAAAAAATATATAAATAGTAATATTTAAAAAATAAAGTTATACATTTTAGATTTTATGAATAAAAAAGTAACAAAATAATATACCTTCTCCATGTAGCACATATTGAATCGACTCATTTTTATTCATACCCCTCCATTTGCCCGTCATTTAATCCATGTTCAGAGTGGCAGCACTGTGTAGTCTTCTTAAATATGTGATAATTCGTCTCCCAAAATAGTTTTTTTTGTTGTTGATTTCCCACATTTCTATCCTCATAAATGTGTAAGAAAGCCTTCACCAAGGCAACCTCTTCATTTTCCGTCCAAGGTACCCTTTTGTTGGTCATTAATTTCCCTTTATCCCGTTCTCCACGACTAGCCTTTACTTGTACTTCTTCATCCTCTTGTTCTTCAAGTTGATCGGCTAGTGGCTCTTCTTCTTCTTCTTCTTCTTTGTAGTTTTCATCCGAATCGGGGTCATGAACCGGGTTGCAATACAACTTGTTTTAGTAGTGAATGGTAGGCTCGCCATACGTAAAACGGTCGACCATTTGATTGGAAACGGGTTGGTCGTCGGGTGATAAAATAAAATGGGCATTTGTGAATTGGGTTGGCAATTTTAGGTAGGATAAGTGTTATGGATAAATTGGATACGGTTGGGTTAGAAACAATTGTGTGGGTGTCGGTTTGTCTTGTAAACGAAACTTACCCGGTTCGCCTAGATTTGCACGACCATGCGACCTAATTTTTTTCTTTGTAACAGACTTTTTAATTGAGGTTTCCATACAGTTTTTGTGGGTTCGTTTCCTGATCGATTCCGTATAACCGTTGATCACGAAAATCACGTATCACGTGCGGAATGCGTGTACATGAGTGGATCGCACACAAGAACTGTAACACCCCAATCGCGTAATATAACAACACGCGACGGAAATATCGGGGAGTCACGTTACAAGTTGCTCACAACTACTGGTACTAAATTGTTTCAATATCATTAACATCGTTTTACAAACAAAGAATACATGTAATTGTTCTTTTGTTTTAGAAGTCTAAGGCCCGTATGCAGTCCTATGCGTTGCATACTTGAACAGTAGAAAACCTGAAACATATGCGAAAACAGTCAGCATAAAAATGCCGGCGAATACATAGGTTTTATTAGCCAAATAAATGGCAAAACATTTGGTATAGCATTACAAAAATCTTAATTGTGAAAACTTGTGACAAAATAGGTTTGTATATGGCAATATGATATTTACCAAGTCATTTTATGCCTTACATTTGAAATCTCGATTAACCCATTGTAAAAAAAAAAACAATAGAGAGAAAGATATATAATATTTTATTGATAAGTGTGTCTAATACAAGAGATACAATGTAATATATATACGAGAAAAACTTAGAAAAGAAGTCATTCTATTTTAGTAGTTGATAACAATAATAATATAGTATATTTATAACAATAACTTTTTTATTGGCAATTTTTTATCTCTTTCATCTATGGAACTAGAACCCAACATCTTGTCCTCCCAAACACAATATTTAAAGGTTTCCATTGATTAAAAAGCGATTACTTTTTTTTGAACGACTAATTTTCCCTTTAAATACATACACCTTCAAGGATTGAACACTAATCTCCTCATAAGAAATGATTCCTCTTAACCACTTGGCTGTAGCCTAAGTGACTGTGGCGGTTACTAATCAACACTAAATATATGAAAATTTAAATAAACAAAAAAAAATATTAAAAGCTTGGAGATCTGTGTCTTACATATTTAGTTCTAAATTGCTTTATTATGAAAATTAAACAGAGAAAATGACAAGAAAAAAAATAAACTAAAAACTTGGAGATCCGTGTTTTACACATTTACTTCTATATTAGTTATTATAAATGTTTTCCATTGTAAATCAACTTTAGCTACCAAACTTGACCAATCAAATACCTAAAATCGTTGGTTGTATCTATTCAATTGAAATTAATTGTTTCTATAAGCCAAGTCACACGTAACCAGCTCAAGAATTAATTTTTTAAAAATTAGATCTACTTGGATATTGGTTAGGGAAAATGTTTAAATCCGAATAAACCCAAAGGAACAAATACAAAAAATCGTTAATCCAACCGACAAACACACCTAGCCTCCATACTAAATTTCGTGGAGCTAAACGGCTTTAGCATATGGTATAAACGTACATGGCGTTATCATTAGTCATCATATTTCATCACACACCATACTTAATCACGAGTTCACACCCACCCCCATCAGAATTCATTTCACCCTATTACATTTGTAATGGTCATCACTTATTACATTTCATCACTCACTTTTTTATAAGTCAAAATAAAATATTTTAGACAAATAATGAAAAATTGCATTAAACTTAAAAAAGTATATTAAAAATAAAAACATAAACTAGCGAATTTGAATAAAACACAAACGTTGAAAAGAAATTAAACTACGGAAATTAAATAAAAACAACCTAAAAGTTACTTGGCCAATTTCACTTGGCACAAATTTTCCGTTCGTGTTCAATGAGAATCAGCCAATACGGTTCTTTGGTGTTTTCATGCGGTTGGCTCAAAACATTCAAATATTTACTCTTCTCGATCTCAAGGAAGTGTTTCATATGTTGTACTTATCTTTTTAACTTTGTATCCGCCAATAACTTGTGTTGTTCTCTATTCTCCCCCATATCCAACATTTTTGTCAACTTGAATTCGTGCATGGAATTCACTCAACCTTCTTTCCATTGCTTGACTTCTTGAAACTTTTCCTCTGTTGCAACCTTCTTGGTGTTGTGTCATCATTTAAATTGATGTCGGGAATGTTGTTTGAAAACCATCCGTTGTGGTTGTGTAATTTTCCAACTCAGACGTTTTAATATCTTTTTTGAGAACCCCGCTGGGCCATCAAGATCAACTAATAGATTGGGTACCCATTTATCATGAGACATCACAATTTCCCAAGATTTTTTAAATGAATAAATCTAGTTTTCATTGAGCAGAGAGTGTTTGGTACTCGTCTCAGGTTGCTTGGATTACATTCACGTCATTTGTTCCACTTGGTTGATTGCCAAGCTAATATTTATTAAAAAATATATAAATAGTAATATTTAAAAAATAAAGTTATACATTTTAGATTATATGAATAAAAAAGTAACAAAATAATATACCTTCTCCATGTAGCACACATTGAATCGACTCATTTTTATTCATACCCCTCCATTTGCCCGTCATTTAATCCATGTTCCGAGTGGTAGCACTCTATAGTCTTCTTAAATATATGATAATTCGTCTCCCAAAACAGTTTTTTTTGTTGTTGATTTCCCACATTTCTATCCTCATAAATATGTAAGAAAGCCTTCACCAAGGCAACCTCTTCATTTTCCGTCCAAGGTACCCTTTTGTTGGTCATGAATTTCCCTTTATCCCGTTCTCCACGACTAGCCTTAACTTGCACTTCTTCATCCTCTTGTTCTTCATGTTGATCTGCTAGTGGCTCTTCTTCTTCTTCTTCTTTGTAGTTTTCATCCGAATCGGGGTCATGAACCGGGTTGCAATACAACTTGTTTTGGTAGTGAATGGTAGGCTCGACATACGTAAAACGGTCGACCATTTGGTTGGAAACGGGTTGGTCGTCGGGTGATAAAGTAAAATGGGCATTTGTGGGGTTGGCAATTTTGGGTAAGATAAGTGTTATTGATAAATTGGATACGGTTGGGTGAGAAACAATTGTTTGGGTGTCGGTTTGTCTTGTAAACGAAACTTACCCGGTTCGCCTAGATTAGCACGACCATGCGACCAAATTTTTTTCTTTGCAACGACTTTTTTAATTGAGGTTTCCATTGAGTTTTTGTGGGTTCGTTTCCTGATCGATTCCGTATAACCGTCGATCGCGAAAATCACGTATCACGTGCGGAATGCGTGTACATGAGTGGATCGCACACAAGAACTGTAACACCCCAATCGCGTAATATAACAACACGCGACGGAAATATCGGGGAGTTACGTTACAAATTGCTCACAACTACTGGTACTAAATTGTTACGATATCATTAACATCGTTTTACAAACAAAGAATACATGTAATTGTTCTTTTGTTTTAGAAGTCTAAGGCCCGTATGCAGTCCTATGCGTTGCATACTTGAAAAGTCGAAAACCTGAAACATATGCGAAAACAGTCAGCATAAAATGCCGGCGAATACATAAGTTTTATTAGCCAAATAAATGGCAAAACATTTGGTATTGCATTACAAAAAATCTTAATTGTGAAAACTTGTGACAAAATAGGTTTGTATATGGCAATATGATATTTACTAAGTCATTTTATGCCTTACATTTGAAATCTCGATTAACCCATTGTAAAAAAAAAAAAAAAAACTTGTTAATATGTTATTAGGAATCCAATCAAGGATTAATAATAACTGTTTTGAAACAACTCAAAACTTATATAAGTATTATATAAATCAATTCAATGAGTTATGATAATAATTCAGATATCTTTCTAAGAATCTAACATATAAAAATAAAAATATCGGAGATTCTACGAAGATTTTGATAATCAAACATTGAAACAATTGTACACAAAATCCTAAAGTAATCCAGATAACGCTACAAGAATAATAAAATAAGAACACTTATATATATGAATTACCAGCGGCGTATCCACCATGTTCTTATTTTATTATACCCGTTTCGTTATTTAAATCACAACTACCATATAACACATAAATCGTCAACTTGTACCAACTCGTAAACACACATTAAAGCACACAATGAATCCAATCAAGGACTCCAATATCGGTACTTTAAACATCCTACAAAAATCAACCTATGAAGATAGATAGATGCTATAAGGATTCGGGTTCTTGTCACATTGTCTAATCTAACATGCGTTAAAGTACACAATGAATCCAAACATGGACTCCAATATTAGTACTCTAAACATCCCATATAAGTCTAACTATGAAGATAGATAGATACTACAGGGATCATGGGTTCTTGTCATATTGAATTATTGAATCAAAACAATCCTAAATCCTAATGGTGATTCGGGATAATGCCACGAAAGGTAATACAATAAGCACACTTATATATAGGAAGTATCCACCATGTGCTTATTGTATTATCTAGTTTCATTATCTAAATCACCAACAAACTACACAAAAACCAACCATCGAGTTGTAAAGTACTTCTTAAAAACCTTACTATGAAGATAGAAAGATCTAAGACTGTACTTCAAATATCCTATATTAATCTAACTATGAAGAAAGGTAGATCACTTAAGGATAAAACATTTCATTTGCATAATTGGAATAATACACATAAAAGCACTTAGTGAACACACATATACCGTACATTTTGAAAACAGATCGATTTCTGTTGGTGCATATGTCTGTCGACTTCGTCTTGTATCGAGTCTTGTAATAGAATTATTAGATCGAGTCACGTAGTATGAAAGAATAGGGAAACGGAGCTGAACCAGCAAGTTCATGCAAAGTGACCAGTTCGTACGAACCGGCGCATGTGCTGTTTCATGCGAAGTGGCCACTTCCCACGAACTGGTCATTGGCAGTTTCGTGGGGACTGGATCTCCTATAAATAGGTGACTTGAGATTTCATTTGTAACTTTGGATTCCGGTAGCGCAGCTATGCCGAAGTGTCTCCAGCCCGTGTATCTTTGTCAAATCAATACAAGAGATAATTAAAGTGATTCTAAGTGCATATCAAGCTGAATGAAGATCAAATCGATGAATTCCGCCTCTGATTTGGTCAAGAACTCTTCTGATTGTCTCGTTTAGATCGATTCAACAATCCTACAAGTTGTATCAGAGCTCAGGATGAAGAGTTCTTACCGATTCAGCTTGTTTTCATCTGAAAATCTCACTTCTACTCACTTTCTTCAAATTTTTCATAAAATTAACTGAGTTTTCACAGATAAAATGGATTTATTTTGTGATATAACACGCAAAACACTATTTTAAACAATTCTTGAAAGACTCAGACCTTAATTCATCCTAAAACGAGATCAATTTTGACAAAAATCAACCGAAATCATGCCATTTCGTTCGGAGATGTCTCAGTTCGTGTGAATTACAGTACCAGTTCGCACAAATTGATTATATTTGACCTCAGTTTGCACGTATTAAACCCAGGTCGTGTGAAACGTCAAACGAGGTGATCAGGTCATTTGGACTTATCATCAACTCGCACGAACTTGTCATTCAAGTCCACTTCGCACGGTTTGGAAACTTGTCAGGTCGTTTGAAGTTGTTCAAGTCATTTGAAGCCAGCTTCTTGTCAGTCAAAAATCATTAATTGCAATCGGTGGAATTATATGTCGAGATCCATGTGAATTGTCAGATCCTTTATAGTCATCGGCCCAATGTTAATTGAGTAACATTGAGATTGTCGGCCAGCTTTAGTCGGAAATATTAGATTCCACATGATACAATCAATTGCACCGACCCAATAACTGTTCAAGAGTCTCGACCCTATCATTTTATTAAAGTCCATAATAGCAGCCCAATAGAATTGAAATTGATTGTTGTGTGTCTGTTAAGTGGTCATTAAGGTCCAATTAAAATCAGTTGGTATCATAAAAGTGTCGGCCATTTTGAACTTTGACATTAATGTGATTTGAATTAAAGACCCAATTAAGACTTTGTGTGAATTACTCTTGTCGGCCATAAATCTTTTGTATTGCAGAAGTGATCCACAACCCATGTGATTTGTCACCGGTCCATGTGAAACAAATCACTGGCCCATGTGATATCATTTGATATGTGAGATCATATTCTATTTGAAGGCCCAATCATTAAGTAGGGTTGTCAGTTTTGTCACATGTTATATGTATTTAGTACAAAGTAACGACCCAATACATGTGTTGTGAATTATAGATTATCATTACAACAGACACACATATTATCGGCCCAATCATGTGAGAACATTTAATAGGTTTAGTCAAAGATTGTCAGCAGTTCATGTGATTCATGATCCATTTGCATGTGATAATTGATATTTTATCAGAACAGACGTTATGTCAATTGCATGTTAAAAAGTTTGTCGGCCATTTGAAGTTTTGCATGTGATATTGTTTTGATTTTCAAAATAGTGGTAGTTCATTTAAAGTTGTTAAGCCCAAGATACTTACTCACAGTTGGGTGGCCGAATAGAATTTGTTACAATTAAAAGTTTTCGGCCAATAAATCAAATTGTATGAGAAATTTTTTGATTACATCGATATTGTGATATAGTTTTGAGGTCCAATGAAAATCAAATAAAAATAAATCAAAAGGTGTTTGTTTGAATTGTGTCACTAGTCATTACGTGATATTGTTTTTGCATGTGAGATTGTATTGCTTGTCAAATGTCTTCGTGTGGTCATTCGATCGGGCCACAAAGTCACCCGTTCGGATAACAAGTAAATTGTTTGGGTCACAATCCGATTCAAGGGATTTTATTTGTTCAAAGGTTTAAAGTGCAACGAATCGAGTAGCAATCCGAACGGATTACCACCCGATCCTAATCCGTTCTATTTGTTGTTGTGATTCAGGTCAGAGCATCAGATACCCGCCCGAGCGGAGCCCCACCCGATTCAAGACACATTGCCGCCCGAGTGAATCCCTACCTGATCCATTGTCACCTGATTTTTGTCACTCAATTGGATATTCATCTGATTCAGTTGTTTGATAAAGTTATTGAACTGATCTCAGATCGTGTGAATTACCAGATAGTTTGAAAACCCAGCTTGTTTGGAGTGATTTCAGTTTGTACGGTTTAAGGATTTCCAGCTCGCGTGACATTTCAGACTGTTTGAAATCTGTTTTGGTGAACTCTCGATATCGAAAAATGGATAACCAAGAATTTTATAACGCGTTTTTTGGAGGGGGAATGACAGGAGCTCAAACTCCAGCGAGTATTGCACAGAACGTAAACATGGAAAACGTGCTTGGTACAATGCAAAAACCACCAAAGCTTCTCAATATCGATGAGTATTCGGGACGGCAAGAAAGGTTTAAAACATGGGTACAGGCAAATCATCTTGAGTGTTGGATGAAAATTGAATCGAAGTATGTACCTCTGACGAATGTAGCGGGTATTGAGAAAACAATTGGCAGCTTAGCTCTGGCTGAACAGGATAGCTTTAAAGCCGAGAAGAAAATGATGAGTATCTTGCAGTAAGCAATCAAGGAAGATATTTTGGTTTTTCTACAACATCAGAATGACTCGCATTCTATCTGGAATGCACTAAAACTCAAGTTTCTTGGAAGTGTTTCGATGATAAAGAGCAAAACGGCATTGCTGAAAAAGGAATTTCATATTTTTACGGGTATCAGGGGTGAGTCAACAAAAGAGTTGATCGAGAGGTATTGTCATCTGGTTGTAGAAATGAAGCGTTTGAAAATCACCAAAACAGATGAAGAGTGGGTTGACAAGCTGGCAGATGCTTTACCGCATGATGAGTGGGGCACATATTTGTTCGTTTGGAAGAATAACTTGGAATATGTTGGCTTCAATTTAAGCACGTTCATCGAGAAGATAGAAGCTCAAGAACTTGAACTCCGAAAGATTAGAAAAATGAAGTCCGATAACGTACAACAAGATGTTCAGTTGTACTACAAAGGAAGCTCATCTGCTACATCTACTCCAAGTCTAAAAATTCAGACAACTTTTAGTGCTGATTCTACATCTGGAGTTTCTCAAAGCACACCAAGCAACAACCATTCACCGTTTACAAGCTACGAACCAAATCCTATGGTTCAAAATTCACAAGAACAAGCTTATACTCAAAGTTCTTCAGGGTCAAACAATCAAAGTTACGGTCAAGGGATTCAGTGCAATATAGCTGTGAACATCAAGAATGGTCAAGATTTTACAGAATCAGCAGCAAAACAGCATATAGCACTACTTGCTTCAGTACTTGAGTCCTATGAAAGTCTTGTTGCCGGGAGAATTGGTAATCCTGATATGATGAAAGAAGACTACGATCTGATTGATCCAGAGGAGCTAGAACTCATGGATATCAAATGGGGTCTGGCAAGTCTTGTGAGGAGGGCACAAAGGTTCATGGAAATAATCGGATGAAACAGTCTCGTAGGACCTAATTGTAAGCTTGGATTTGACAAAGCTAAGGTTACTTGTTTCAAATGCAAAGAAAAAGGGCATTTCAAACGCGAGTGTCCAAACAGGGAAGTAACTAATCATCAGAATCCATTCACAAATGACTATTACCGACAAGCAATCTATCACAAAAATAGTCAGCAACCATTCAATCCAAGACCTCAAATTGAGAACAAACCAGAAAAGGCTCTTTTGGTTAATCAGGATGATGAAAAGATCCCGGAAGGTTTTAGTTGGGATAAATATATTCCTGGTGAGGGTCTTGCTATGATGGCAGAGATTATTGAAGAGCCAGAATGTGTTGTTGAAGCTGAGGAAGTCGGTGAAGTGATGAGTGAAGAGACTCTGGCAGAACTTGAAGAGGCAGCAGGAGAAGTTTATTATTATCAATCAGAACAGGAGGTTATTGCTAATTATTTTAAATCTATAATGCCTCCTAACATGTTTGATTCTTTTGCAGGTTTCTTCAGCGAACCAACTACAGGTTTCTGTCCACAATATGAAGTTGAAAAAGCTCCTATTCAAGAGATAATCAATGTTTCTAATGAAATGAATGAAGAAACTCTGAAGGAGATAGCTGACAAGGCACTGATGGTCAAGTTGAACGAGGTAGACAAAACTAAAGAGTCAGTGTCTGTCGAAACGGAGTCTGTCGAAACAGAGTTAGTTGAAAAGGTGTCTGTTGAAAATGTGTCAATTGAAAAGAAGTCAGTCGAAAAGAAGTCCGATGAAGAATCAGAAAATGTGGAGATCAAACCAGGAGAAAAATCAGTGTCTGAGTCTGAAGGGTTTGGTAAACCAGAAATTAAAACTAATAAAGAAGAAAAGGTTTTTGAAATAGTTGATCAAATTCCTGAAACACCATGCGAAATTTTTTTAAAACCCTGCATGGATTGTCTTGAAAAAGACAAACAGTTTCAAGAATTGAAAAAATATACCAACGAAGTAAAATTCGATCTTTATGAAGTGAAAGAAGCTTATGACACTTTATGACGTTCAATTAAAATGATTCAAAATGAAAGTATAGAAAATGATAAAGTTGTTAATTTGCTCAAAGGAACGGTCATGGAAAAGCAGATGGAAATTAACATTCATCTGGACACAATCGTATCTTTAAAAAAGGAACTTTGAATCTTAAGTTGAGTACTATAGAGAATGAGTTACCGGAAAACATTGATATTACATTCTCTCCATCTAACACAGACAACGAGTCACATGTGATTAAAACTGTTGTTGATCAAGTGTTGGATGAAGAAACTGATAACTCTGATTTCAGAATGGTTAAAACTCATTTGGAGAATTCCAATTCTGATTCTGAAGATGTCGGAAATTTTCTGGACAAATTCATCCCAAAATTAGATAAAGTTGTGAATGACGATTCGATCATTGTGGTTTACACAATGACCGGAACTGACAAACTCTATACTGATTTTGAGTATCCAATTTTCAGAATGCAAATTTGGGAAATGTTGAAAAGGTGTTCAAACTTGTGGAAATTGATATTTCAGAAGTTAACAACAATGCATTTCTATCAAAACCAAAAACAATCTTTTGCGAAACATGTAGGATCGTTTTTACGACCAAACGAGTCAATCATAAGAGTTTTTGCTCAATACGAGAGGCGGGAACAAACGTATTAAGGTAATTCAGCTTGTAATTCACTTTAAACTAACTTTTGATTGATATAACAACGTTTTACAGCGAGTAAACACTTCGACAGCAGTTCGGCACTGAAACCGGGAAGTTACAAATGAAATCGCAAAGCACCTATTTATAGGCCAAGCTATTTCGCACGAAACCATTTCATACGAAACAACATTTCGTACGGAATGACCAATAGTCATTTCGTGCGAAACCACATGTCCTATTTCATACGAAATAATTAAGTCATTTCATGCGAAATCACCTGTATACCTGTTTACTCGAATTTTGTGCCTTGATCTTTCAAATCTAAAACAAGACTCGATATAAGACGAAGTCGACAGATATATGGACCAACAGACTCCCCCTTGGATGTTGACGGAGTCTTCAGTGTCGAGTCTTCAAACTTCATTCTTTATCAGTCTTCTCGTTCTCTTCCGAAGTATCTGACAATGTAAGCATCTTCAATTTGCATGATCTTCAGGATCTGAATCTGGCTCTACTATCTTCAGACTCCCCTTTTCTAGCAGACACCCCCTTAAGTTGTGCTGGGATCGTAGTCTGGCTTTCACAAGATCAGAATCATAATCTGGCTCTCTATGACACCAGAATCAGGAACCTGGCTATTCGGCACAATCTCTACCACTCAATAACTTTCATAAATTTAAAATTTGACAAATTTATATACCACTTGCAGGTATCAATCAATCAATAAATGATTTTACAATGTTAATCTCTGATGAACCGCTTAAAGAAATAACATTTTTCTTTTCAAACAATTTTTCATCTCAAACAAACTCTCCCAAACCATTTGTTCATCATGTTTAGCACTTGGAGTTTTGAAAAACAGTTTTTCAACATCAGTTGTCGAAAATAAGATGAAATAAAATCTTTTTTTTTTAATTTTTTTTTTCAAATTTAAGCTACTAAAACACAATCTTTTTGGATTTTTGTTTTTAATGAAAAGCAGTAAAGAAATATTTACATACAGTATTTTTGTGAGTTTGTGTAAGAGGATCATATCAGTTTCTGAGACAAATCACTAACACCGTTAAGCTTTAAACATTTTAAGTTTTAAACGATTGATCCACTTAAGTTTTCACACAAAGTTCAACTGTTCGAGATACGAGATTAGTGTTTTAAGCACTTAAACTTATTCGCGTGTCCCACCTCAGAATATACTCCCGTATTCAGACTTCTATATTCAGTCTTACAGGTGAGTGTACACTAATGATATCAGTAAACGGGTAATGCGAGACCATGAGAGCTTAGGTTAGAACTTTCGTTCAGACAAAGAGATGATGGCTCGTCTTTTGGTGTGTCCCGTTTGGGGATCTTTTCTTCAACAGCATATGATTAGCATTTTGCAATGTTTCATCATTTTTTTATGCTGAGGGTAGACTCTATGATTAAAGCTATGCAAAGTATTATACGAGGACTAGGGTATTGCTCACGCAAAATAAGAAGTCCAGGTATAATACCCCAGATATCATCACGCACAAAGACCTAGTATGTCAGAAATAGAAAATCTTTCAAACAAGATTTCAGGGGTTACCTATATATCCGAGAGATGTTCCCCACGAGATAAGTAAGCATTTGATATTTATATTTATATCTTGAAAACAATCTACTGAATGTGTAAAAACCTACTGGCATATCCTCAATGAGATCGTTTATTACTTTTGACTTTCCAATTCTTTAGCATGCTGTGATAGTCAACTGATGTACTATCATTTCCTCTTTTCACAACAAAACACTTTTTCATTTTACGATGTTTTTAGCTTTTTCAAATTTTCTAATATTTTTGGATTTTCTGAAATTTCTTACTCCCCCTAAAATTCAAAACCATTTAAAAAATATAAAAACAAACTGTACAAATAAAGTGACAACTGTTGTGAGTTGCTTCAATTCGCCATCCACTTGGCATAAACAATAAGAACTCCCCCTTTCAACAAACTATTTTCCCATTATGATTTCAAAACACTTAAGTTTGTTTTAATCAAAATGGTTTTTCCAGAAAATAAGTTTTGTGGAATTTCACAAACCATTTGTAGGTTAGAGGTTTAATTCATCACATTGTTTTCAACCACCTGTAAGATAGTTAAATCAAGTTCAATTTAATGACCTTGATTAACCACTTGATGGAACACAAACCAAACATACCACTTGTAAAGATAAGATATGACAATTTCAAGAAAAACTACCACTTGTAAATCGAAATTTCACAGATGTGAATTTCTCTAGAAAGATGTCGATTCCTGCTACACGATTACCAACTTGGGAGCTCCGGCAAGTCAGGTTTTTCAGTTAAAGAGATTCTCCCAAGCCTGACAGTCCTTGGGAGATTTCGAGTTATCAACACTCGGTTTCTTTCCTTTCATTTTCTTCTCATAAAATTCCTTAACCCCTTTTGCATTCCCATCAATCATTTTTCCAAAAATATGTTTCACTTTGGGGTTAAAGGCATTTTCAACATCAAATTCTTTCTTTTTAGAAAAGAATTGATTTGAAATCTCAACTTTTCCAACTTTTTGTTTAAAATTTTCAGCCCTTAATGGTGGAAAATTTGCTTCATCCATTGAAGGAACTAAATTTTCACCTTTTGGTTCAACTTGTGGCTCCTTTGACTTTGCGGAATCAGATTCATCGCCAGAAAATAGCTCCTCTGTTTTTGACGAATCAGAATCATTGCTAGAACTATCATCAGATTTCTTAACGACCCACTTTTGGTTGTGAAGATTTTCTTTTATTTTGTAAAAACCTTTTGAACATTCACCAACCTCAAATTTTGAGTTTTTGAAAACTATAAAAGGTTTGGTTGGTGGTTCATTTTCAACCATCTTTTCTTTCATTTTAAGAGACACTCCCTGTTTTGTTTGAATTTCTTTAGGACAATTCCTAGCAATGTGACCAATTGTGTTGCATTGAAAACAGGTTCTCGTTTCTTTCCTTTGAACAACTTCTATCATCATTTCCTCTTGCTTCCTCGCAAGGAATTCTTTGTTTGTCTGCTTTCTGAACAAGTGCTCTTTTTCTTCTTCGGTTGATATTCCTTAAACAAAAAACAGTTTTTGGTTATAAGGTTTCTCATTTTTATGATTTTCTGGTGGAATAAAACCAAGACCTTTCTTTTTGAAATTACCGTTATGGTTTGGTTTCTTTTGAAAACTAGAACCAGAACTGTGACCCTTTTTCTTGTTTTCTCTTTGTTGAACTCTTGAGGTGTATTTTTTAGGTTTTTCCGAAAGATTTACATCTTTTATTTCAGAAATATTAATTTCTGTTAGTTTGAAAACCTTTTTGATCATTTCAGTTTTGACACTTCTTTTTGGAAATTTATCATCAGAATATAATTTGTCAGAATCATTCAAAGTATATGCAACTTTGAATATTTCTTCATCCAAATTAGATTTTGATAACATAAATTCTTTATTGCAAACCCGTTTGTCGTTTTTGACTATTGAACTTGAAGTGTTGAAATCAGACTTTGACTCTGACTTAGACTCCTCCATTTCGTCTATATCTAACACATGATTCATCGCCAGGAATTCTTTGATCAGTTTCAGACGAGGTGAAAATAACATCAATGTTTTCTGGCAAATTATTTGGTGGTTCAGATTCCCATAGTAAGTTGGTTGCCTTTTCAACTCTTTCTGAATTTGGATTTCATGGAGAATATCCATTTTCAAGTGGGGGCGGACACTTGTTGTAACTGACACTTTGTTTCTTACCAGAATCTTTCACTTCAGTTTCTTCTTTTGTTTCAGAAGTCTTTACTTCAGATGTGACTTCTTCTAACGCCTTCATGCCTTCTACTGTTGGATAAATCCTGTCAATAACATAAGAAGTACATGAGTAACTTTTTAACAACCTGTTTACCCTTTCTGTTTCAATCCACTGAGTTTCCAGTTTTTGCTCCAGAACAGCACATTTCTCAATGTAATTGTTGACGACTTTCTGCTTTGTCATGAAAGCTCCCTGAAGTGTTTTCATAGTTGTTGCTTGTTCACTGCTTGATTGATTGTACTGATTCATTGCTTTGTTTAGAACATCATAGGATTCTTTCAATCTGTTCATGTTATGAATCAAAGTACTTTTTTGCTTCTTCACTGTTTCACAGTTTTCACATTTCACATAAATCTTTCGTGCATCAGCTTCTGCTTCAATTGTGAAAGCTGGAACTTCTTTTACCTTTTTCTTTATCACCAGAACTTCTTCATCATCACAGCTGACTTGTTTTTTATCTTTCTACTTTTTCTTTCGAACTTTTCCATCATCACTATCACTCTCCTCCATCATTCTTAAATGCTCTTTCATTCTGTTTGCATAATAATCATCATTATCACTGTCTTTAGTAACTCGAGCAACAAATGCTTTAGCCAAGAACTCTTTATCTGGACAGTAATTGTCCTAGCTAAAACCTTCTGGTAATCTTTCATCATCTTGATCTATCAATTTGGTCATCAAATATGCTTTCTTTGATTCTTCAATCTCCTTCCTAGCATGAGCAGTTTGTGGTTGCTGTTGATTTGATTGTTGACCAACTTGATGATATATTGCTTTCCGATAATAATCATTGTTGTTGAATGGATTTTGAGGTCCACTTGCTTCACGGTTTCTGCATTCTCTCTTGAAATGTCCCTTTTCCCTGCAATGAAAATGAGTAACTTTAGATTTATCAAAACCTAAAGTAGAAACATTAGCATCACGGAAATCATCTCTTCCTGTGATCTGTTTGAATTTCTCAGCTATTCTCAACACACTAGCCATACACCACTTTGTGTCCATTAATTCCATTTCTTCAGCATCAATCTGATCGTAATCCTCTTTTGTCAACATTGGATTTCCGATCCTTCCTGCTACTAAACTCCCATACGTTTCTAACACAGTCACCAACAAAGACATATGACTTTTTGCAACTTCTTCCGAGTAGTTTTGGTTATTCTCAAGATTTAGAGCAATGTTGCATTGAAGTACTTTTCCACTCTTCATTGCTGAAACATTTGGATCAAATGATGGATATGAAGAAAAACTCATTTTGCTGTTTGATCCTTTAGATGACCCTCCAGAAGAATTTTTAGCATTGAATGCAGTTTCGATCTTTTGTGACATGTTGGTCTTATCACTGATACCTCCTTTGTAATATAAACCAATAACTTGTTCACCATCAAAATCCTTCATTCTTGAAATCTTCCTTTGTTCCATCTCTTGAGCTTCAAGTTTTTCAATGAACTTTCCCAGTGTTAGATTCCCAAAATCCTTCTTATTTCTCAACATCATAAGATACGTGCCCCAAGTTTCATGTGGCAATGCATCAGCCAGCTTTTCAACCAATTCCTCATTATCTTTTGTGATGCTCAACCTCTTCATGTTGACTAATAGATTGCAATATCTTTCGATGATCTGCTTAGTGCTTTCAGTTCTCAAACCACGAAACACATCAAATTCCTTTTTTAAAATGACTTTTTATTCTTGATCATTTCTTTACTTCCAACAAACTTTGATTTTAGTGCTTTCCAGATTGAATATGCAGTTCCATTGTGTTGCAATAAAACCAAGATTTCTTCTTTCACAGCTTGATGCAATAAACTTGTCATCATTTTTTCATCTTTGTATTTCTTCTTCTCCTCAACACTTAAATCTTTGATAGCAATAACCTCTTCGTCATCATTTACCGGTCTAACATATTTTGTTTCAACACATTCCCAAGCATCCAAGTAATTTGCTTGAACCCAATTTTCGAATCGCTCCTCCCATCTGTTAGTACACGATGTCCAAAGCCTACGTCTTAGTCTTAGTCATGCTTGTATAAGGTCTAGGGGTCAAATATGTCAAGTATGGATAGTATAGGGGTCTAAAATGAAAATTTATGCTTTTATGTTGTGATTCCGCTTGAAATGACATGTTGTCATTTCAAGCGAAATTAGAGTCTTGTGATTCCGCTCAAAATGACATCATGTCATTTCAAGCGGAATTAGGTCCCCTATATATATGTATGTTTGTTTCTCATTTTGCACGCAACCTGAAAAGTTGTACCAAACAGCTGCCGGATTTTTCTGTGATTAATTAATGAGAAACAATGTTTAAAGTGATATTCTGTCTATTTCTACTCATTTCTCTCTGATTCAAGCTGTTTTTGTGATTCCGCCATGCAAACAGTGGTATTTTGACTCTGATTGATGTCACACCCCGACCGCGTAAAACAACAAATCGCGGCGGAAACATCGGGGAGTGTTGCGACAGAATTTAATTGTTTCATAACCATGGCACACAAAGTGTATTTTATTTATTTAACAAAGGTGTTACATTGTCTTGAACGGTAAACAAAAGAGTTTATAACATAATTAAACATAGTCTATCATCTTTTAAAGTCTCTAAGGCACAGGTCCGCCCTAGTATCATGATCAACATCCTATGGAAAAGCACCTGAAAACACATGTGAAAATAGGTACGTCAGCATAAAAATGCCTGTGAGATACATAGGTTTTTGAAAATAGGATTCATGACTTATGTTTAAGAAAAATGTTTAGTCACGAACCTTGTAATTTGCTTTGTCATGTAAATCATTTGAAAACAATAAGATCAGATGATATGTATAAGTAAATGTCAGGTTAAATAAATAACCATGTAAAAATGTGTTTGTATAAGATAAGTTGTTTGTAAATCAATGTCTTGTGAAAAGTATGTTATTTGTATAAAATGTTCTATGTCTCAAACTGAAATGATTCAAATAACGTTACGACATGTAATACCATACAAACACTTATATATAGGAAGTACCAGCGGCGTATCCACCATGCTTGTATCATATTACACACGCATCGTTACTTAATCAATTAATCAAACCAAACCAACCAATGTAAGAAGTCTATGTTTAAATCAATTGTCAAATGTAAATCATGTCAAACTGTCTGTGTCAAATATCCATGTCAAATGTCTATGTCAAATATCCATGTCAAATGTCTAGGTCAAATATCCATGTCAAATGTCTATGTCAAATATCCATGTCAAATGTCTATGTCAAAATGTCATGTATGGCAAGTGAAATGTCTCAAACTAAACCATATGCACAAAAACAAAGTATTGAAGTAAAACTTGGTTTAAATCAAAGCTATGTTTTGTGTAAATGCATGCAACTATTTAATATGAACATCTATGCGGTATTGTAAAAATGCATACATCCAAGCCTTGCGACTGTGGTGATAAACCCTTTAAACAAATTAAAGGTCTATCTGTCTTATATCATCGAATTCGGTCATTCCTTTCTGTCCCCTTTCCCTGGGATGTCCGGAACGGGAGTTGTCAATTCCTATGGTACCACTACCTACTAACGAACGGCGTAGCTAATGTTAATGAATGTATTGTCCCATGTAAACAAACCAAATGTCATACCAAAATGTAAACATGTGAAAACAATGCACTAAGTATGTAATCAAATGAACATACATAGCGTGAAATGTCATGTAAAACGATGTACTAAGTAATGCACACAATGGGCACACCTAGCAGGAAATGTCATGTAAAACGATGTACTAAGTAATGCACACAATGGGCACACCTAGCAGGAAATGTCATGTAAAACAATGTACTAAGTAATGCACACAATGGGCACACCTAGCAGGAAATGTCATGTAAAACAATGTACTAAGTAATGCACACAATGGGCACACCTAGCATAAGATGTAATGAAATCATGTACTATAATGTACTAACGAACATAGCATGTATATGATGTGAAAACAGGAAAGCATGAAAGTAACAAGTAGGCACATGTGTTCCACCCCAAAACAGTTTGGAAAACAGTAAAATAGGGGTCTATATACTCACTTGAGATTGCTCAGATGTCTAAAGAAAATCACCAAGCAACGCTAGAGATCTCGGAATCAAACGGCACCTAATATAGGTAACTATGTTAATAACCGGACCTTAATCGGATGATTGGATAGCATGAGGTTTCGTAAACCAAACGAGTGTAGAGACTCGTGTCATTTGGTTTAACAAAGCCTACATACTAAATGAAACCTAACCTAATTGATTACGACCCATTACGACTTGTTTAGGTAGCTTATGCTACTTTAACGCATCGTGCGCGTGAAACGCGTTTGGACCGCCTAACTAGTCCTATGACAGGTATTATATGCCTAAACATGTTACATAATCAGTTATGTGACAAAAGTTTAGGTTACATATGCTAAATTACCAATTATGTATGAAAAGGGTATTCTGGTAATTTACCTAAGGCATATAAACTACCTATCATACAACTACTTAAACGTCGTGACCATAAGGTATAACCTCGGAAGGTTATTCCCTACACTATGGTCACCTAATGTATTTGGTCGGATCCTAATGATCGACCAAACTGGGTCGGGTTCGAAGGTATAGGCGATTTATTAGATCGCCTACCCTACGACCCTAGACAACGTGGTAATCAGTAGGCATAGTCCCAAGGGACTATGACCATCGTGATTACAATCACGTTGCGAAGTTCTAACGAACTTCGCATTGACCATTACTGGTCAACGCTGAAAGTCAAACAAAGTTTGACTTTCTGACTCGAAAAGCAGTAAAAATAAGGAAAAGAACGAAAGAATACTTACGAAGGGTCCCCGAATGCTAATCTAGATCAGTATAGTTCAGGTATGAAACAAGGTTTCAACTTAGAACACAACTAATAAGATTCTAGTGCTTTAAAACAATGAAAGGCATGGGGTATTTATAGTATTCGGGTAACCGTTAGGATCGTTTCTTGAATAACGTGATTCGATCCCATCCGTACACTTGTTGAAAGGTTGTGGAAGCCACATATGCTCCTTATCTTAGTGATTAAGCAACTTAAAACATGTGGTTAAGGATCAATTGGCTGCAACTTGTGTTTAGAAACATTGAATCTGCCCAGATAGTCAGTCGCGTAGCGCGACAGGTAGCCCTATAGGCGTCGCGCTACGCGAGCACCTCCCCTGAATCAGAATGTTTGAAAATTGGCAGCAATGGTCCCTGCCGTGTTTAAGCCATTTTTCGATGCGTTTGAACCCCGTTAACCTCATTTCAAGGCTCTAAAATGTAGTTAAAGTATAGGGAACTCAAAACATACTCAAAAATATGCCGGAGGTTGGTCCGTTTGGCCGTACGAACGCGATGTTCGCTTAATTACGACGGAATGCGCACAAGCGCGAAAAACGAACCAAATGACGCAACGAATGGATTTTTCTTAAGGCGAACATTAAAATATAATGTAGTCATGCTTACATAAATTTTTGGATGTCCGGATGTATTCAGAACGTAAGTTATGCGCGAAAATGCAAACCTGTGCACTTTTTGACACTTTTAGTCCCTGAATGTCCCAAAAGTTTATTTTAGCACACCAAACCCCTCAAAGCCTATTTCTAAGCTATGTAAAGGATATTTAAGGTGTGTTTAACTTATGGTTATGTTCTGGAATGTTCGTTACAGTTCAAATTGACATACTTTCGCAGTTTGTCATATTTAGTCCCTGTAAGCGAATTAACTTGTTTTTGCCATACCAAAGCCTTCAAAACTTATTTCTAAGTTTATGTAAAGGTTATTTAAGGTATGTTGAGTATATGTTGATGTTCCGGAGTATTTCTCGCATTAAACTGAGTATGTTTACGCACTAGTTTGCGTATAACTCTCCAGAAAGTGATATAGAGTTTGAAATTACATAAAAGTCAAAACATGAAAAATGTATAACATAACAAAACAAACATTGGGATCAAATAACATTGTTTTATTGATAACAGAACTGTTCATAGTGATTACAAGCACAGTTGTTACAGTCTCCCCTACTTGTGGAAATTTCGTCCCGAAATTTATTTAGAGGAAACTCGTGGAAAAAGATGTGGATATTTCGCCTTCATTTGATCCTCGCGTTCCCAAGTAAACTCGGGTCCACGTTTAGCTTCCCAGCGAACTTTGACCAAAGGAATGCGCTTGCGTTTAAGCCACTTGACTTCACGTTCCATGATTTCCACTGGTTTCTCAACAAATTTCAGTGTTTTGCCAACACGAATTTCGTCAAGCGGTATGGAGTAGTTCTCATCAGCTGTACACTTCTTGAGATTTGATATGTGAAAAGTTGGATGAACATTTCCAAGTTCAGGAGGTAACTCAAGTCTGTAGGCTACCTTTCCGATTCTTTCGACGATCTTGAATGGTCCAACGTATCTAGGTGCAAGTTTTCCTTTCTTTCCAAATCTGATCACACCTTTCCAAGGTGAGACCTTAAGTAATACTCGATCACCGACTTGAAATTCCAAGGCTTTGCGTTTTGGGTCCGCGTAAATCTTCTGACGGCTTCTAGCTGCCTGAAGGTTATCACGAACTCTCTTGACCTTGTCAGTTGTCTCTAAAATGAGGGCAGGTCCAGTAAGTTGGGCCTCGCCAATCTCATTCCAGCAGACTGGTGAACGACATTTTCGACCATAGAGAGCTTCGAAAGGAGCCATTTTGATACTAGTGTGATAACTGTTGTTGTAGGAGAATTCAATCAATTTAAGATGTGAATCCCAACTACCACCAAAATCGATCACACAAGCTCTAAGCATATCCTCCAGAGTCTAGATTGTTCTCTCAGATTGACCATCCGTTTGCGGATGATAAGCTGTGCTCAGATTAAGTTGGGTCCCTATGGCAGATTGCATGGTTCTCCAAAAATGAGAAGTGAAACGAGCATCTCTGTCAGAAATGATGTTCAAAGGAACACCATGTCGAGCCACAATTTCATCTACATAGATTTGAGCAAGTCTGTCAGTAGGAAAATCCTCGCGGATTGGCAAGAAATGTGCTGACTTTGTAAGACGATCAACGACTACCCAGATGGCATCATGACCTTTCTTAGTGCGTGGAAGTTTGGTAACAAGATCCATAGTAATGTTTTCCCATTTCCAAACTGGGATCTCTGGTTGCTCCAATAAACCAGAAGGACGCTGATGTTCAGCCTTAACCTTAAGACAAGTAAGGCATTTGGATACGTATAAGGCAATGTCTTTCTTCATACCTGGCCACCAATAGTGAATACGAAGATCCTTATACATTTTATCTGAGCCCGGATGAATAGAATAACGAGACTTATGGGCTTCATCCATAAGCAAGGCACGAAGATCATCCTGGCTTGGGACCCACAAACGGTCCATGAAGTAATATGACCCATTGTCCTTCAGTTCAAGAGCAGGTGTTATGTGATAGGGAAATTCCTTATCCATCACACCTTGTGAAACACAAGATTGTTGAGCTTGAGCAATGCGTGCTTGAATATCGGATCGAGCTTGAATAACAGATTGAACACGTACACAATGAAGCTTAGTACGTCCCTTACGACTCAATGCATCAGCTACGACATTCGCCTTACCAGGATGGTAGCGAATTTCACAGTCATAGTCGTTTAAAAGCTCTACCCAACGTCGCTGTCTCATGTTGAGTTCTTTCTGGTTGAAGATATGCTGAAGACTTTTGTGGTCAGTGAAAACCACACATTTTGTACCATACAAATAGTGTCTCCAGATCTTGAGAGCGAAAACAACTGCACCCAACTCAAGATCATGAGTGGTGTAGTTCTTCTCATGTATCTTCAATTGTCTTGATGCATAGGCTATGACTTTGTTCCTTTGCATTAGAACACAGCCAAGACCCAATTTAGATGCATCACAATACACGACAAAATCATCATCACCCTCAGGCAATAATAGGACAGGCGCATCGCAAAGCTTCTGCTTCAGGTGTTGAAAAGCTTCCTCTTGTCTGAATCCCCAATAAAAGGGCATTTTCTTCTGAGTTAGAGCAGTTAGAGGAACTGCAATCTTCGAGAAGTTTTCTATGAAGCGGCGATAATAACCCGCTAGACCAAGAAAAGAACGAACTTCAGTAGGAGTAGTAGGCGTATCCCAATCCTTAATCGCACTGATCTTAGAGGGATCTACATGAATACCTCGTTCGTTGATAATGTGTCCCAAAAATTGAACTTCTTTAAGCCAAAATTCGCACTTGGAGAATTTGGCGAAAAGTTGCTCTTTCTTCAGGAGTTCCAGAGTAAGACGAAGATGCTGCTCGTGATCAGCTCGCGTCTTAGAGTAAATCAAGATGTCATCGATAAAAACAATGACGAACTGATCCAAATAAGGTTTGCAGACCCTATTCATTAAGTCCATGAAAACAGCAGGAGCATTAGTCAAACCAAATGGCATGACTGTGAATTCATAATGCCCATAACGAGTACGGAACGCTGTCTTCGGAATGTCTTCTTCTTGCACCCGAAGTTGATGATATCCAGATCGCAGATCAATCTTCGAAAAATAAGAAGCGCCTTGTAACTGATCAAAGAGATCATCGATGCGAGGTAGGGGATATCGATTTTTGATGGTAAGCTTGTTAAGCTCCCGATAATCGATACACATTCTAAAGGATCCATCCTTCTTCTTGACAAAAAGAACGGGAGCACCCCAAGGTGAAAAACTGGGACGGATAAAACCTTTGTCAGAGAGCTCCTGAAGCTGCTTAGACAACTCTTGCATCTCAGACGGTGCAAGACGATATGGAGCTCTGGCAATGGGATTTGCACCAGGTACGAGATCAATGCGGAACTCGACTTGGCGTGCTGGAGGTAGACCAGGTAAATCTTCAGGGAACACTTCAGAATAATCCCGAACGACAGGAATATCTGAAATAGCCTTACCCTTGCCTTTATCTTCTGTAACATGTACTAAGAAAGCCACATAGTTCTTCTGCAGATACTTCCGAGCTTTAAAACAAGACATGAGTTTGAGACCACCGGTAGGCTTCTCACCTTGAACCTGCAGGATCTCGCCTGTCGAAAGCGGTACACGAACAATCTTCTTAGAACAAACTATCTCTGCATGATGCTTGGATAACCAATCCATTCCCACAATAACGTCGAAGCTTCCAAGTTGCATAGGCGCGAGGTCGATAGGAAAAAGATGGTCGTTAAGATTCAACTGGCAGTTGTGAAGAATAGAATCAAGAATGATGGGTTCACCACTAGCAACCTCTACTGTCAAAGATTTGCCTAGTTTCGTTCTAGACACGCGAAGCATTTGCTCAAAAGACAAAGACACGAAACTCTTATCGGCACCAGAATCGAAAAGAACAGATGCAGGCTGATTATTAATAAAGAACGTACCGTTCACCACATTATCGTCAGCCTGTGCCTCTTGGGCATTCATGTTAAAAACTCGGCCTCGAGCCGGAGCCTGATTCTGGTTCTGGTTCTGGTTCGCCAGTCTTGGGCACCGATTTCTATAGTGGGTCAGATCCCCACAATTGTAACAAGCACCTGGTGGGTATTGTGGTCGTGCAGCTTGACCCTGTTGCGGAGCAGGAGGCTGAGCAACTTGTTGAGCCGGGTTCTGAACCGCGGGATTCTGAGCAGATCGACAAACATTGGCGAGATGGCCTGATTTCCCACAGTTAGTACAGAAACGGCATGGAAGTTGTGGCTGGTGGTGACTGTTGCATCTATTGCACAAAGGTGCATTCCCTGAGTAGGGTTTCTTCGTTGGAGGCTGTGCAGGTTGGTTGGGAGCTACCTGGTTAGCTTGAGCAGTGATAGCAAAATTTTGGGAAGCCTTACGCTTCTTTGCCCTCTTTGAAGAACCAGAGTTCTGTCCATTCAAGTTTTGACCTTTCTTGCTATCTTCCTTGTCAGCCGACTGCTTCTTGCCCTTGTCACCCTTCCTGTGTAGCTTTCCCTTTCTAATCTGCGACTCAGTCAATGTCGCTGATAACTCGATCGCCTGACGGAGTGTGGCAGGTTCACTACCAGTAAGAATGTCTTGTACCGAGTCAGGTAGGCCATCGATGTATCTCTCGATAGCCTTGTCGAGTGGGGTGACCATTGTTGGGCAAAGCAGACTCAATTCTTCAAACCGATCAGTATAAGCCCTGTGCTCACCACTATCTTGCTTCAAAACATCAAACTCTTTCTCCAACGCTCGCTGTTCATGGCGAGGACATAATTCCCTCATCATAAGGGCTTTAAGTTCAGCCCATGTCTGTGCGAGAGCAACTTCTGCACCTTGGTCCCTCATAACCCCGTTCCACCATGTCAAAGCCCTCTTCTGAAATACGCTCGAAGCAAACTCGACTTTGCGATTTTCGAGACACTGCACGTGGCGAAAAGTATTCTCTATGCTCTCAAACCACTGAAGAAGCCCAGTCGCTCCTTCAGAACCACTAAACTTGAGTGGTTTAGCCTGATTAAAATCCTTGTATTTGCACGGACCATTGTTGTTGTTGTTGGCTTGTTGCCATTGAGCAAAGAGATTTGGGAATTGAGCAGCCATCTGCTGCGCAATAATTTCTGCCAGTTCGGCAGTAGCTATCTGGTTCTCGCGTCGAGGAGGCATTCTAAAAGAGGAAAACATGAAAGGAAACGAGTGAGATGATTGGATGAAAAGGATGAGATGAAACAAAATCAACAAGAGCAAAGAGGGTGGTCATTCGTCCGTATCACAAAGCAAACAAATGACACACAGTGACTTAATCAAAGTAAATGGGTCAAAATAATGTATTAGCGAAGACATGCTCGCCTATAAGTGAACACTCACTCCAAGAATTCCCAGGTAAGCACAACTGGTCTCGCGTCTGGTTGAGATGTATACGAAGTGCTTGCCTAGACAGAAAACCCAGAATACAGGCATTCACCCTTCCAGTTTGCACATGTTCACATTATTTAAAACCCAAAACGTTTGACGGGATTTTGAAAATTTGAAGGCACAAGGCCAAAAACCAATACTGAAAAGGGTTCAAAACCATATAACAGAGGGTTCAAAACCTTACAATTGAGGGTTCAAAACCTTGTAAAAATTTATTCAAAAACAGATGATTGTTTTTCAAAAATCGTTTCGGAAAAATTTTGGTTCCTTGTTTTGTTAATCACCTAAGGATAGGTGATGTACATGTTTTAAGATCTAAACACAAGATAACTCGTGTTAGGGTCCTAGAAAAGTTATAGTCTAGGTCAAAGCATTACTAATAACCTAATTCCCTATAACCATTGGCTCTGATACCAACTCTTCTGTCACACCCCGACCGCGTAAAACAACAAATCGCGGCGGAAACATCGGGGAGTGTTGCGACAGAATTTAATTGTTTCATAACCATGGCACACAAAGTGTATTTTATTTATTTAACAAAGGTGTTACATTGTCTTGAACGGTAAAAAAAAGAGTTTATAACATAATTAAACATAGTCTATCATCTTTTAAAGTCTCTAAGGCACAGGTCCGCCCTAGTATCATGATCAACATCCTATGGAAAAGCACCTGAAAACACATGTGAAAATAGGTACGTCAGCATAAAAATGCCTGTGAGATACATATGTTTTTGAAAATAGGATTCATGACTTATGTTTAAGAAAAATGTTTAGTCATGAACCTTGTAATTTGCTTTGTCATGTAAATCATTTGAAAACAATAAGATCAGATGATATGTATAAGTAAATGTCAGGTTAAATAAATAACCATGTAAAAATGTGTTTGTATAAGATAAGTTGTTTGTAAATCAATGTCTTGTGAAAAGTATGTTATTGTATAAAATGTTCTATGTCTCAAACTGAAATGATTCAAATAACGTTACGACATGTAATACCATACAAACACTTATATATAGGAAGTACCAGCGGCGTATCCACCATGCTTGTATCATATTACACACGCATCGTTACTTAATCATTTAATCAAACCAAACCAACCAATGTAAGAAGTCTATGTTTAAATCAATTGTCAAATGTAAATCATGTCAAACTGTCTGTGTCAAATATCCATGTCAAATGTCTATGTCAAATATCCATGTCAAATGTCTAGGTCAAATATCCATGTCAAATGTCTATGTCAAATATCCATGTCAAATGTCTATGTCAAAATGTCATGTATGGCAAGTGAAATGTCTCAAACTAAACCATATGCACAAAAACAAAGTATTGAAGTAAAACTTGGTTTAAATCAAAGCTATGTTTTGTGTAAATGCATGCAACTATTTAATATGAACATCTATGCGGTATTGTAAAAATGCATACATCCAAGCCTTGCGACTGTGGTGATAAACCCTTTAAACAAATTAAAGGTCTATCTGTCTTATATCATCGAATTCGGTCATTCCTTTCTGTCCCCTTTCCCTGGGATGTCCGGAACGGGAGTTGTCAATTCCTATGGTACCACTACCTACTAACGAACGGCGTAGCTAATGTTAATGAATGTATTGTCCCATGTAAACAAACCAAATGTCATACCAAAATGTAAACATGTGAAAACAATGCACTAAGTATGTAATTAAATGAACATACATAGCGTGAAATGTCATGTAAAACGATGTACTAAGTAATGCACACAATGGGCACACCTAGCAGGAAATGTCATGTAAAACGATGTACTAAGTAATGCACACAATGGGCACACCTAGCAGGAAATGTCATGTAAAACAATGTACTAAGTAATGCACACAATGGGCACACCTAGCAGGAAATGTCATGTAAAACAATGTACTAAGTAATGCACACAATGGGCACACCTAGCATAAGATGTAATGAAATCATGTACTATAATGTACTAACGAACATAGCATGTATATGATGTGAAAACAGGAAAGCATGAAAGTAACAAATAGGCACATGTGTTCCACCCCAAAACAGTTTGGAAAACAGTAAAAGAGGGGTCTATGTACTCACTTGAGATTGCTCAGATGTCTAAAGAAAATCACCAAGCAACGCTAGAGATCTCGGAATCAAACGGCACCTAATATAGGTAACTATGTTAATAACCGGACCTTAATCGGATGATTGGATAGCATGAGGTTTCGTAAACCAAACGAGTGTAGAGACTCGTGTCATTTGGTTTAACAAAGCCTACATACTAAATGAAACCTAACCTAATTGATTACGACCCATTACGACTTGTTTAGGTAGCTTATGCTACTTTAACGCATCGTGCGCGTGAAACGCGTTTGGACTGCCTAACTAGTCCTATGACAGGTATTATATGCCTAAACATGTTACATAATCAGTTATGTGACAAAAGTTTAGGTTACATATGCTAAATTACCAATTATGTATGAAAAGGGTATTCTGGTAATTTACCTAAGGCATATAAACTACCTATCATACAACTACTTAAACGTCGTGACCATAAGGTATAACCTCGGAAGGTTATTCCCTACACTATGGTCACCTAATGTATTTGGTCGGATCCTAATGATCGACCAAACTGGGTCGGGTTCGAAGGTATAGGCGATTTATTAGATCGCCTACCCTACGACCCTAGACAACGTGGTAATCAGTAGGCATAGTCCCAAGGGACTATGACCATCGTGATTACAATCACGTTGCGAAGTTCTAACGAACTTCGCATTGACCATTACTGGTCAACGCTGAAAGTCAAACAAAGTTTGACTTTCTGACTCGAAAAGCAGTAAAAATAAGGAAAAGAACGAAAGAATACTTACGAAGGGTCCCCGAATGCTAATCTAGATCAGTATAGTTCAGGTATGAAACAAGGTTTCAACTTAGAACACAACTAATAAGATTCTAGTGCTTTAAAACAATGAAAGGCATGGGGTATTTATAGTATTCGGGTAACCGTTAGGATCGCTTCTTGAATAACGTGATTCGATCCCATCCGTACACTTGTTGAAAGGTTGTGGAAGCCACATATGCTCCTTATCTTAGTGATTAAGCAACTTAAAACATGTGGTTAAGGATCAATTGGCTGCAACTTGTGTTTAGAAACATTGAATCTGCCCAGATAGTCAGTCGCGTAGCGCGACAGGTAGCCCTATAGGCGTCGCGCTACGCGAGCACCTCCCCTGAATCAGAATGTTTGAAAATTGGCACCAATGGTCCCTGCACGTGTTTAAGCCATTTTTCGATGCGTTTGAACCCCGTTAACCTCATTTCAAGGCTCTAAAATGTAGTTAAAGTATAGGGAACTCAAAACATACTCAAAAATATGCCGGAGGTTGGTCCGTTTGGCCGTACGAACGCGATGTTCGCTTAATTACGACGGAATGCGCACAAGCGCGAAAAACGAACCAAATGACGCAACGAATGGATTTTTCTTAAGGCGAACATTAAAATATAATGTAGTCATGCTTACATAAATTTTTGGATGTCCGGATGTATTCAGAACGTAAGTTATGCGCGAAAATGCAAACTTGTGCACTTTTTGACACTTTTAGTCCCTGAATGTCCCAAAAGTTTATTTTAGCACACCAAACCCCTCAAAGCCTATTTCTAAGCTATGTAAAGGATATTTAAGGTGTGTTTAACTTATGGTTATGTTCCGGAATGTTCGTTACAGTTCAAATTGACATACTTTCGCAGTTTGTCATATTTAGTCCCTGTAAGCGAATTAACTTGTTTTTGCCATACCAAAGCCTTCAAAACTTATTTCTAAGTTTATGTAAAGGTTATTTAAGGTATGTTGAGTATATGTTGATGTTCCGGAGTATTTCTCGCATTAAACTGAGTATGTTTACGCACTAGTTTGCGCATAACTCTCCAGAAAGTGATATAGAGTTTGAAATTACATAAAAGTCAAAACATGAAAAATGTATAACATAACAAAACAAACATTGGGATCAAATAACATTGTTTTATTGATAACAGAACTGTTCATAGTGATTACAAGCACAGTTGTTACAGTCTCCCCTAC
The DNA here is from genome assembly GCA_030545235.1 of Helianthus tuberosus. Classification (NCBI taxonomy): domain Eukaryota; kingdom Viridiplantae; phylum Streptophyta; class Magnoliopsida; order Asterales; family Asteraceae; genus Helianthus; species Helianthus tuberosus. Next base: position 1,069,420 of record JARYGA010036071.1, read on the forward strand.
TTGTGGAAATTTCGTCCCGAAATTTATTTAGAGGAAACTCGTGGAAAAAGATGTGGATATTTCGCCTTCATTTGATCCTCGCGTTCCCAAGTAAACTCGGGTCCACGTTTAGCTTCCCAGCGAACTTTGAGCAAAGGAATGCGCTTGTGTTTAAGCCACTTGACTTCACGTTCCATGATTTCCACTGGTTTCTCAACAAATTTCAGTGTTTTGCCAACACGAATTTCGTCAAGCGGTATGGAGTAGTTCTCATCAGCTGTACACTTCTTGAGATTTGATATGTGAAAAGTTGGATGAACATTTCCAAGTTCAGGAGGTAACTCAAGTCTGTAGGCTACCTTTCCGATTCTTTCGACGATCTTGAATGCTCCAACGTATCTAGGTGCAAGTTTTCCTTTCTTTCCAAATCTGATCACACCTTTCCAAGGTGAGACCTTAAGTATCAGAGCCAGTTATGAGATAAAATACCTGAATCAGAGCATTTTTCTTACACATTTTGAGTTTCTGGATGTTTGGACGGACAAAATGGACTGAGTTTTGAGTATTGTGTGTAAAAGTGACTTTTAACAAACCCTAGAAAGAATCAGCTTAAAATTCGGCTTAAAAGTGGTAAAAAATGGCCTAAAACCTGATTCCGCTTGAACGGGGAAGTTGTGATTCCGCTTGGCATTTCGAGCAAAATCAGGTATATCACTTAAAAAGTTCTTATTCCGCTCGAGCATTTGGAGCGAAATCCGAGTTTTAGCTTGTTTCGGTGATTCCGCTTGTGGAAGTTAACTGATTCCGCTTAAATCAGTTTGGATTTTGATTCCGCTCGAGTGAATCATCTTGATACCGCTCGAGACTTACCATTCCGCTTGAAACTTACAAGTTTGATTCTGCATGAATTTTAAAACTGAGATTCCGCTTGTAAAACCTGTTTTAGCTTGAAAATCATGGTTTGAGTGTGAAAGTCCATTTCGTTCGTGATATTTCGTCCGAAGTTCAGTCTGTGTAGTAAGTGTTTTCAGTAAAGTCACATGTTTTTCAAAAAGTTGAAAAGTTTTTAGTAAATTGTCACCTAAAATGGATAACCAAGATTTCTATAACATGTTTGCCGGCAGTGGTATGACATCCTCACAAACCCCGGCTAGTATTGTTCAGAACGTCAAAAATGGAAAACGAATTGGGAACGATGCAAAAGCCTCCCAAGCTGATGAACATAGATGAATATGCAGGATGGTCAAGCAGATTTAAGAACTGGGTTCAGGCTAATCACTTCGAATGCTGGATGAAGATCGAGAAGAAGTATGAATCACCGGTTGATGGTTTAGGTATGGTGAAGGGTATTGGAAGTCTGACAGAGAGGATATTTTGGTATTGCTGCAATATGATGACAATGACCAATCTATATGGCAGTCGTTGCAGTTGAAGTTTCAAGGAAGCGTTTCCATGATCAAGAGCAAGAAGGCTTTGATCAAGAAAGAGTTTGATATTTTTACTGGCATGAAGGGTGAAACTACAAGGCAACTGATCGAAAGATATTGCCATTTAGTACTTGAGATGAAGAGATTGGAAATTAAAAAGACCAATGAAGAATGGATTGATAAGTTGTCTGATGCATTGCCATATCACGAGTGGGGCACTTACCTGATGATGTTGAAGAACAATTATGATTTTGTGAATTTGAACCTCAGCTCATTCATAGAAAAGATTGAAGCTCATGAGTTGGAGTTATTAAAGATCAGAAAGATGAACTCAGCGAATGTACAACAGGATGTATCTCTGTACTACAAAGGTGGCACTCAAGCAACTACAAAATATGAGTCCAAAGATACAAACTGGTTTCATTGCTGACCCAGCATCAAGTGCTTCATCAAATACTCCACAAACAAACAAGCCATCACCATTTGCTAGTTTTGATCCAAACTTTAAAGGTTCTGAACAAACATCACCTCAAAGCTCGACCAGCTCAAACAATCAGGCGTATGTTTCTGGAATCCAATGCAACATCGCAGTCACTATTAAGAATGGAAATGAGTTTACTGAGTCAGCTGCGAAACAACATATTGCATTGTTGGCTTCTGTGTTAGAGTCGTATGAGTCTCTGGTAGCGGGTAAGATCGGGAATCCGGACATGACCAAAGAGGATTACGATCAGATAGATCCGGAGGAGCTTGAGCTGATAGATATTAAGTGGGGTATGGCTAGCCTGGTGAGGAGAGCTCAGTGCTTTATGGAAATTACAGGCAGAAACAGTCTTTCTGGACCTCATCAGAAGCTAGGCTTTGACAAGGCTAAAGTAACATGCTTCAAGTGCAAAGAAAGAGGCCACTTCAAAAGAGAATGCCCGAACCGAGAAGTGAATAATCATCATAATTCGTTCACGAATGATTATTATAGGCAGGCAATCTACCACAGGCCGAATCAACAACCCGTTGTTCAAGGACCACAAATCGAGAACAAACAAGAGAAAGCTCTCATTGTGAACCAGGTTGACGAGAAGTTGGATGAGGGATTCAGCTGGGATAAATACATCACTGGAAGTGATGGACAGGCTATGATGGCTGAGATAGTTGAAGAGCCTGAGAGTGTTGTTGAGCCTGAAGTGGTTGTTGAAGATGTTACTATGGATAGTGTGGTTGATGTTGTAGAGTTAGCTGCAGAAGTTTATTACTATCAGTCTGAGTAGGTGGTATTAGCAAGTTCTTTGAAATCTATCATGCCTCCTAAAATTTTTGAATATTTTGCAGGTTTCTTTGAAGAACCGACAATTGGATTATGTCCAAGATATGAAGAGAAGAAAGAGTCTGTCGAACAAATGATCGATGTGACTAAAGAAATGACCGAAGACACTTTGAAGGAAATTGCTGACAGGGCTCTCATGGCGAAACTGAAAGAGGTAGACACAGAACTTGTGAAAACCGAGTGTGTCGGTACCGTGTCAGTTCAAAAGGAGTCGGATCAGGAGTCAGGAGTTGAGGAGGTCAAATATGAGAAAATGACTAAGTCAGAGTCAAAAGATGTCGGTAAACAGGAAGTGAAAACTGCTCATGAAGCAGAGGTTGTTGAGAAATTGGATTCAATCCCTGAAACCCAATGCCTAACTTGTTTAGAACCTTGCATGGAGTGTCTTGAAAAAGATGCTAAGTTTCAGGAATTGAAACCTAACACTGACATGTTAAAATTTGATCTAGGACAAGTTAAAGAGGCATATGATACACTAGCCAGATCAATTAAAATGATTCAAAAAGAAAGTGTCAAAAATGATAAAGCCACGAAATTAGCAAAAGCAACACTGTTTGATAAACAAGTGGAAGTTAATTTTCATCTTGACACAATCGCATCATTGAAGAAAGAGTTAGAATTAACTAAAATTGAGAATGAGCAAATTGATAAGAAATCGATGAGCTATGTTGCATCGTCCTATGTCCTTGAACAAATTGTTCCACAACAGCCTAATGCAACACCGGTCTTTAAAAGCGTTCCACCCCCAATGTGGAGTCACTATACTCAAAAGTATCCAGATGGGGTGGACGCTGGATTGAACCTCAAGTTAAGGACAATTGAGGATGAGTTGCCAGAAAGCATCGACGTTACATTCTCTCCGTCCGACACGGACAACGAGTCACATATTATCAAGACTGTTGTCGACAAGGTGTTAGATGAAGAGAGTGTTAACTCTGAGGCTGAGACCATGAAATTTCATTCTGAGAAGTCTGTTACTGATTCTGAAGACGAGGTAACTTTTAAACCGTTTCATACCAAAATCAGACAAAGGTGCGAATGATGATCCGATCATGGGGGTCTACACTATGATTGGAACTAACAAGCTCTACTCTGATTTCGAGTATCCGCTTTAGAACGTTAAGATTGAAAATGTTGAGAAGGTTTTCAAATTGGTTGAAGTTGATATTGATGTGGTCAACAACAATGAATTCTTTTTAAAACCGAAAAAATCGTTTGTTACGTCACGTTCCAACAACTCGGGTAAAAAAGAATGGGAAGGGAATAGTAATAACAAGAAAAATGGTAACAACTTTAAAAACAAAGGAATTGGTTTTGAGAAAAAGATGGCTAAGAAGGTTGTCAAGCCAAAGGATAACATAAAAGATGTTTTTGTCACTGGACCAAGTGCTGATGAGGAAAAGGAATACATTTTTAGCCAGAAAGCCGTTGACGATTTCAATGCGGCGAAGAAACTAAAAGAAGAGACATTCAAGTCAACTTTTGTCGAATATGACAAAAGAGTTTGCTATCGCTGCAATGAGATCGGACACATGGCAACACAATGCAAGAAAGTTTTTGAAAAACCTGTCGTTGTAAAACCTGTTGTTCAAAAACCTCGACCTAAGTCACCAATTGACAAAAAGGGTAAAAAACCAATGGTTTCACCAACCCGCATCTTGAAAAGGGGTGAATCGTTGAAGTCTGAGGATAAGCCAAAATCGACATTCGAGGTTGGCGAATCTTCAAAACCCAACAAGACTTCAAAGATTTATCCGAAAATAAAGGTTTTTGAAAATCAATCATGGGTTGTGAAAGCAAAACCATCGATCGAGGTGAAAAGATGGAAAAAGTTTTGCAAAATGAAACAAGAGTTTTCAAAGATGATGTTGAGCAACTTGATTTCGAACTTGATAAAATTCTTGCAGAGTTTCCACCAATCAAGAATGAAGCTAAACCTAAAGTAAAAACTGAAGTTCCAAATGTCACGTTTAATTTTCAAAAGATTGATATACCGTGTGATTTAGTGTTTGGGAATGTTTCAACAGTTCAAAAGTCTTGGGCATCATTGTTTGAATGATTTGATGTAATGTTTGCAGGGGCAGCCCAGGTCTATAATTTCAAAATGGATCATGGATAGTGGAGCCTCTAGACATATGACGGGGATGCTGGCACTGCTCTACGATGTAAAATCAATCAACGGAGGTTACGTAGGATTTGCAGCAAACCAGGGTGGCAAGATTGTGGGCCAAGGAACCCTGACGAACCGAGTGATTTCTTTTGAGAAAGTGAATTACATCATAGAATTGGAAAATAACTTGCTTAGTATTTCTCAAATCTGTGATAAATCGTTTACTGTACATTTCACGAAAAACAAGTGTCTGGTTTTAAAACCTGGGTTTAAAATCCCTGATGAAATGGTGTTGTTGCGAGCTCCGTGCGAAAACGATTTATACATTCTTGACATGAGCGTCGCAGCACCCACCAATCATCAAAAACAATGCTTTATGTCTAAAACCAAAGCAACAGAAAAGGAATCAATTATGTGGCATCGTAAGATGGGTCACATACATGTTAGAAAAATGAATTTTTTGGTGCATAATGATTTAGTAGAAGGTGTGAATTTAAAGAATTTTCATTTGTCTGATGATTGTGTAGCTTGTAAAAAGGGAAAGCAGACTCGGAAGACACACCCACAAAAGCTGCTGAATTCGATAAGAGTACTGCTTGAGAGACTCCACATGGATCTCTTCGGGCCGGTCAATGTGAAGAGTATTAGTGGTGATCTATACTGCTTGGTTGTAACTGATGATTATACAAGGTTTTCGTGGGTAGTGTGCAAGGAAAGAAAGGATCAGACGTTTGAGTCGCTGATGGTTCTGTTCAAAAAGATGGATATGCTGTATAAGCTGCCAATCCGAAGAATACGAGGTGATAACGGAACGGAGTTCAAGATGCTAGAGTTCTACAATGAAAAGGAAATTCTTCATGAATTCAGCGCGCCATACACTCCACAACAGAATGGCGTTGCTGAAAGAAAGAATCGAACCCTAATAAAAACTGCTCGAACGATGTTAGCCAATTCCAAGCAACCGATCTTCTTCTGGAGCGAAGCAGTGGCTGCAGCTTGTTACACTTTGAACCGCGTACTCACCGTCAAGAAGTACAAAAAGACAAGTTTTGAGTTGCTACACCGATATAAGCCCAATCTGAAGTTTCTGGAGCCTTTTGGGTCTCCATGTACTTTTATTGATGAAAATGGTAAATTCAGGGCTAAGTTAAATGATGGTTTCTTTGTAGGTTACGCGAGCCCATTCAAGAGGGTGTTTGTGCCGTGCCTGGGGAAAGTGATACAAGTTCAGCATGTGGATTGTCAGAAGCACACTATTCCTCCACAACTTCCCGGATAAAGATTCCTGTTCGACTATGAAAAAATCTGGGAGTCCTTCCAACTACCGGATCAGCCGAGCGATGAGGAACTAGCAATTCTATATCAATATCAGCAGCCAATGATGCAAGAACAAATGCCTAGACCACTTGTGGTTTCTCAACCCACCAGGGGTACAAACGATCACGAAGCAGGCCTGAGTGGAACGACACACGAACCACCAGAGGAACCAGATCTAGTATTTGACAACTCTGACGACTCAGAAGCGGAACCCACTCCGACTTTTGACGAGGAACCAAATGATACTACGACGGAAGCTGAGGGTCAAACCGGTGATCTAGACATATCGAGCTTGCAATCGGAAGTTGATGTATCTGACACCATTATGCCTCGAACATTGTCTTACCATCCTTCAGAGCAAATCATCAGTGACCTACAAATGGTGTTAAAACGAGAGAGCAGATCAATAGAGCTCTTACATGTTTTTACTCATCTGTTGCACATTTACAGGAAGAATTTTCACAGATCGAACCCAGAACATATAAAGAAGCTTTGACTGAAGAAAGCTGGGTGAATGCGATGCAGGAAGAGCTACAACAATTTGAGAAAATGGGTGTGTGGAGATTAGTAGATCTGCCGGAGAATCAAAAGTTGATCAAAACAAAGTGGGTGTTCAAGTGTAAGAAAGACGATAGAGGAGTCGTGGTTCAGAACAAAGCACGATTAGTGGTACAAGGGTTCAGTCAGCAAGAAGGCATCAACTATGATGAAGTTTACGTGCCTGTTTCAAGACTTGAAGCTATTCGGATCTTCCTGGCATTCGCGTCATGGAAAGACTTCAAAGTGTACCAGTTTGATGTTAAATCTGCCTTCCTGTATGGAAAGATTAAATAAGAGGTGTATGTGGGACAGTCACCGGGCTTTACTGATCCACAACACAAGAACAAGGTCTATCTGCTGGATAAAGCACTCTATGGACTTCACTAGGCCCCGAGAGCCTGGTATGAGACGCTCTCCCAACATCTGGTGGCCAACAGGTTAACAAGAGGGGCAGTAGATAGCACATTGTTCACAAAGGAAGTTGCAGGCCATCTCCTAATTGTGCAAATTTACATAGACGACATCATTTGTGGTTCGACCAATGACGAGTTGTTTAAAGAGTTCGAGAAGGTTATGAAGAAGAAGTTTGAAATGAGTTCGATGGGGGAGATGAAGTTCTTCCTCGGCCTGTAGGTGGAGCAGATGCCCGATGGAATCTTCATTCACCAAAAAAAATATGTGAACGACGTGTTGTAGAAGTTTGATATGGTTCAATGCAGTTCAGCAGCAACCCCCGTTGCACAGAACCATGGTAGATGTCCGGACGAGAGTGGAGTGAAGGTGGAAGAGACATTGTACCGGTCTATCATCGGATCCTTAATGTATCTCACTGCTTCCAGACCGGACATCATGTACCCAACATGTCTTTGCGCCAGATATCATTCGAGCCCGAAGCAGTCACACCTGACCATTGTCAAAAGGATATTACGGTATTTGAAAGGCTGCCCAAGCATCGGCTTGTGGAATCCTCGTGCAGGTGACTTCTCTCTAACAGGTTTTGCTGATTCTAACTTTGGAAGCTGCAAGCAGAACGCTAAGTCCACCACTGCTGGGTGTCAGTTTTTTGGAACTCGACTCGTTACCTGGCAGTGCAAGAAACAAACCTCTGTGGCGCTTTCTACTTGTGAGGCTGAATACGTTTCAGCCTCCAGCTGTTGCTCACAGATCCTTTGGATCCAACAGTAAATGCGCGACTTTGGTTTGCAATTCTTGGATACTCCAATCTTCGTGGACAATGAAGTAGCTATAAATATAACTAAAAACCCGGTTCATCATTCTAAAACGAAACATATAGAGATCCGTCATCACTTCATCCATGATTGTCACGAGAAGAAGTTGATACGTATCGAACATATACACACCGATGATCAGAAAGCTGATTTCTATACAAAACCATTTGACAAAAGGAGATTTTATTATCTTTTAAAATTGAATGGGATGAAAAATCAGCGTTCTAGGAGGGTTGAGGAATGTGAAGCCGAGGAGGGCGGCGATCTGATGTGAACTACGTCGTGTTGTCAACTTTGTTTGTACAGTTTGTTTTTCTGCTTTTCGATAAAAACAAAAACACAAAAATATGTTTTTATTTTTAGGGGGAGAAAGTTTGCAGAAAATACAAAAACATGATAAAATTTGAAAAATCCAAAAACATTAACAAATCTGAAAAAGAGTTTGTGTATAATAGGGGAAATGATAGTACATCAGCTAGACAGACACTATACGCTAAAGAAATGTAACGTTTAATATGCGTTAAGCAGTCTCGCTGATGATGTGCCGATAGGTTTTTACAAAATTAGTAGATTTGTTTGGGATATAAACATAAAAATTACTTGCTTTTACGTGGGGAACACCTCCAGGATATATGGGTAACCCCCGAAATCTTGTTTGAAAGGTCCCTCTTTCTGAGATACTAGGTCTTTATACTTAGTGATATCTGGGGTATTATCCCGGGACTTCTGCTGAATGGAAATTCTGACCTAGTCCCTGTATAATACTTTGCGCATATGCTTTACTTATAAAGCCTCCCCTCAGCATAAAAATGATCAAACATTGCAAAATGCTAAACCATGAGCTGTTGTAAAAAAATATTCTCTAAAGGGAACCCACCAAAGTTGAGCCGTCATCTCTCTGCTGAATGGAAGTTCTGACCTGAGCTCTCACGGCCTCGCAATTCACCCCATTACAGATATCATCTAGGTATACTCGCATGTAAGACTGAATATTGGGATCTGGATACGGGAGTATATACTGAGGTGGGACACATGTGAAAGTTTAAGTCTTAAAACACTAAATTCGTATCCCGAACAGGTTGAAATTTCTATGAAAATTTAAAATGGATCAGTATATCGACAATCTAGGCGAACTATTTAAGGTTGAGTATGAAACTAAGCTTAATGGTACTTGTGTCTTGTCGGAAGCTGATATGATCCCCTAACACGCTCACAAAAGATTGTGTGTACATATTTCTGTTTATCTCATTCTAAAAATCAAAAAGATTTTTTTTCTATCTTATTTTTTACAACAGATGTTAGGGATCAGATGATCAAAGTCTTGTGCAGAATATGTCTGATTCATGAGGTTTGGGTAAGCAGGAGATTCTGGAAAGTGACTGGTACTTGTTTGAAAGATTGAAAAAGTGTTTGAAAAGTTCAAAAAGTTCATTAATTTGAACAGATTTCAAATCAGAAAGTCAGCATACTTCAGAATCTGGTCAACCAAGGTCATTAAGTTGGACTTGGTAGCCTGAACAGTTGACCAAGGTCATTAACTTGGACTTGGTTAACTGGGTGTGTCAGTAAAAATCAGAAAAATGTTAAAAAGTTAATATTTTGAAAGTTGGTTTTTAATTCCACTTGAAAAGGTTTTGAGCTAATTCCTCTTGACCTGCTCCTATGTGATTCCGCTTGAATAGCTTCGAGGGTCATTTCAAGCGAAATCAGACTCGCTATAAATAGACCAGTTGATTCCGCTTGAAGTTCATTTCTCTGTTTTCGCTTCAAGTGTGTGTTCTCGGCGATTCATGCGATACCCCAAAATCATTGTTTTCTAGTCAAATTGCTGCCCATTTGTGATCAGATTTTGTGTTTTTAGTTGGTGTACACAACTAGGAACATGGGAAAGGTGAGTAGTGGAACCAATTTCACCCAGATCTGATGTTGTTTGACCTGTCGGTGATGTTCATGGACCGAAACATAGATTTAGGGTTATAAAATGATAAAACTGAACAATAGAACATGTGTATGTTGCCGGATTGTTGTGTAAATCGTGTAATTGAGTGTTGATTGTAACAGATCTGAGCTAATTGTGTGTTTGTTGATGAACTGATTTTACAGACTTAGATCTAGGGCAAATATGATGGTGAAAATGAAATTTAATCACAACCCCATGATCGGAATTTACAGATTAGCAAACCTACATGTTCAATTTCATCATTAGTAGGGTTCTGAATGTATCATTATAATTTTGCATGAAGTTCTGTAATTCCGTTTGAAACTATTGTTTCATGATTCCGCTTCAAGTTAAACTTTTATGATTCCGCTTCAAATTTGTACTTAGGTGATTTCGCTTCAAACCTACTTATGTGATTCCGCTTCTGAGTGTATTATCAGATTCCGCTTCAAACTGCTTTGTGATTTCGCTCCAAACTCTTTATTGAGATTTCGCTTGAAATATTTTGATAATTCAATTGATTTCGCTTGAAATTGTTTGTTGCTAAAATTTTTTCAAAGTGTTGATTATTGTGCACTATATTGTGTTGCAGGGTTCAAATGTTATCTTTGATCCGTTGCACAACAGCTGTTGTGATTTTGATGTGGATAAGAATACAGAGCTGTCGAAATTCAGCAGCATTCTAGAGTTTATGAGAAGGGTACCAATTCAGAAAGTTTTGACAGATCAACGTCCTGTGTACAAATCACACGTGAAACGTTTCTGGAAGCATGCAACTTACGATGAAGCAAACAAAGTAATTCATTCAGTTGTGAAGCAGCATAATGTGAAGAAGACAATTGTTGTTACAGAGGCACTTGTTCGTGAAGTTTTGAATTTTCCGGATGATGCAAACTCGCCAACAAAGTTCCCTGAAAGAATGGTAAAGGGCAGTATGCTGAGGATGGGATACGATGGTGCACTAAACGCTGCAAATTACTTGAAGTCGAAGTTTAGAAAGCCGTACAAGTTTTTTGTTCATTCAGTACTGCAGGCGTTAAGTCATTGCAAAGAAGGTTATGACGCCAAGCGAGATTATCAGATGAATATGGTTACAACATTGGTTCTGAACAAGAAGTACAATTTCTCGCATATCGTTTTTCATTACATGGCTGAAAATATTACAACAAAGAGTTTGACTTGGATTTATCCAAGATTTGTGCAAATGTTGATTGATCATGCTTATCCAGATATTGTAAGGGATGTAAACAATGATTTACTGGTTTTATCTCATATGAGTAACGATTCTCTGAAGCAGCTAGCAAGACATCATCCTAACCATCCTGAACCGAAGAAAGTAGCTGAATTTTTCAGATTCATCAAGGATGCGAATTATGTTGATCCTAGTCCAGTCAATCACCAAAACTGGAGGAATGAAGAAGAGATGAAAGAAGCTGCGTATGCTGATGAGTTAGAGGCACTTGAAAGTTTTAAGGCAACTCGCAATGATTGGTTTGTGAAAGTGCAAAGGAGGAGAGGTAAGAAAGCAACTCCCAAAGTACAAAAGGGAGAGGGTTCATCTTCACAGCCAAAGAAACATCAAAAGAAAATGGCAAAGACTTTACTTATAGTTGAGCCGGATGTGGAAGAACCGGTACCAGAAGCTGAGATTGAAGTAGAACATAATGTTGAAGCTGAAGCTGAGACTGAAGCTGAAGCAAATATTGAAATGGATGTTCGTCTATCATCAAATTCTCAAAGCTTGTTGGAAAAGCTTAATGTATTCAATGCTCAGAAAGAAAAAGTTGTTGATGATGTAGAGGGTAACGATGTGAATAAAAGTACAACAAGTTCTTCGAGCTCTTCTGATGATGAAATTGATGAAGTAGAGCGTGAAAAGAGAATTTAAGAAGAGATTGCAAAAGAGAAGTTGTTAAGAAAGAGAAAAAGACAGGAGAAGAATGATGATGTATATATTCCATCTCCTGAGCGTGTATCTGATTCACAAACACCTCCTTCAGGTGGCAAGAAGAAAGCTAGTGTTAGTAAGAGGATTGTTTCTCCAAAGATCAAGAAGGTTACTCAAAAGATCAAGAAGCCATTGAAAATCAAAATAAAGAAACCTTCCCAAGAACCAAGTAAACCACCATTACTACCACCTGAACCTACACCACATCAATCACCAATACATTCACCAATTCACTAAACTCCTCAAAGACAACCATCACCATTACATCTTTCACCACCTCATCAATCACCACCACCACAAATTCATTCCATTACACCTCCACAACAACAAACTTTACTTACAACTGAACAAATATTCCAAACACCACCACCAATTACACAACCAACTGTTCAAACAACACCTGGTTCTTCGGGGTATAAAGTTTTTCCAACCATTCCTCCGAACTTGAGTATGGGTCTTGAAGATATTGGATATTTTGATTTTGCGAGTAATGTTCAATTGAAGAGTGTGGAAAGTAAAGTTGATGCTGTGATAGCTGAAAACAAAAGATTGGGAGCTGAAAGCAAAAGAGTGAGTGATCGTGAAAAGATTCTAGAGATGCGTGTAAAGAAGTTAGATTCTGAAAACAAAACTTTACTAAAGAAGATAGATAGAGATCAGACAGAGATTGATTTCTTGAAGGTAAGAGTAGCAGAGTTAGAAGAAGAAAAGGCTCGCCGAGATGAACAGAGCAAGTACTTTGAACTAAAGAACAAAGAACTTGAAGCTGCGAAGGCATTGAGAGAACATGAATTTTATATGATGAACAAAGTGATAGAGAGTATGCTCGGAAAGTCGATAGAGAAAAAATTTGAGGAAATTCAAGTTGAAGAGGTCAGGGCTAAACGCCAGGCTGAAATTGAAGCTCAAATGAAAGATAAAGGCAAGAGTGCTGCAGGCAGTGTTGCAGTAGCTGAAAGATCGATTGTTCCATCATTAGTTGTTGAAAATCATGTTCCTTTATCGGCTGTATCAGCTATATTTGATGAAGACGTCTTAATTGATGACGTAATCACTGCTGAGGGTGAGATTGAAGATGATAGTGATGAAGATGAAGATGAAGAGAAAGTTGATGATCCCGATGATGTTTTCTCTGCAAGTAGTCACAGTTCTGACAATGACGATGATGATCATCAGGGTGGTGCAGGTATTACTACCACTGAAGTGTTGAATGAAAAGAATGTCGATGATTACATGAATGATGGTGCAAATGAAGAAGCAGAGGGAGCTGATGGAAAGGTGAAAAATTGATTCTTCGAATTGAACCTCATGTTGAAGAAGGTGAGATAAGATATACTTACATGTTGGATGAAGTATTGAAGATGTTCAATGTGAATGAAACTGAGTTTAAGTTCGATTTTGAGGAAGAACTGAATGCATTCGACATTAACCATTAACCTGAATATGAATACAAGTATGTGGAAGACGCTGATGTGTATGACAGGGTTGAGGTTGAAGACTGTACTGATGAAGAGAATGTTGCTGAAGACACTTCAGAATTTCCAACTCTGATGGAATTCTTTAGCGAAGAAAATAGAGATGAACTCAGAAGGAAAGTTGCAGAGATCCTTAAAGATAAAAACTTTGATGGCACCACGAAGACCCACTAAAAGAAGAATGCAAGAAATGGTTTAAGGAAAGCAATGAACGTAAATTCAAGCGTCCTTTAAAGTATTATCAAAGAGATAGAAGTATTTCTCTGGGAGATATCATAAGCTGGGGTTTTCTACCTCAAGTTGATGCTTATGCAAACAGAAGAGAATGTGGCGTTCAATACTTTGAAAAGTTACATGATGTTATGTCGTTGCCATGGTGGGATGTGGATGAGCAATCTAAAGTAAGAACTTTGGGATATCCTGTAAGGAAGAATGATATTGCCATGTGGGGCTTAATAAAGTTTGAGGCGTTGAAAGACTTCAAGCATTGGAAGCCTCATTATCCGAAAAGAGTTAGAAGAATCAATCCTAAAACAGGAAATGAAGAGATTATCCTGAACGTGAAAAAGCCGAAGTCGATGAAAAACATTCCAATGCCAAAGATGGAGCAGGAATTTTATAAAGGCTTCATGGGATGGGTATACAGTTGTATCTCTACAGAAGCTGTGATCACGTACAGAGCAGGGAACGGAATTCGAGAGATTTTTGTCTATGACCCGATGTGGTTAGTGAACTGCTCAGCGAAGGATATTGAATGTTTATTCATCTACAAAATCCACTTCCAGGCTGAAGATAGAGAGCAAGCCATGCAGTTCCAGAACGTCGTAACTATTTTCTTTCAGAAAGGCATAAATTCTGAAAGTAAATGGAATTCGAAATGGTGGTCGCTTGAAGAGAAAGAAAAGAAGAAGGCTGAACATGAACGAAAGAAGCTTGAGGAAAACAGAGGAAAGTGGATGAAGTTACAAGCTGAAGAAGCTCAGAAAGCGAAGAAAGAGAATGAAAGGTTGAGGAACTTGCTTAGGAAGAAGCCTAAGTCAAGAGAGGAATCTTTCAAGTCACTCTGAAGACCCGAACACCAAGACTGAAGATTCCGGCTGTATCCAAGGGGGAGTTTGTCAGTACACGATGTCTAAAGCCTACGTCTTAGTCTTAGTCATGCTTGTATAGGGTCTATGGGTCAAATATGTCAAGTATGGATAGTATAGGGGTATGAAATGTAAATTTATGCTTTTATGTTGTGATTCCGCTTGAAATGACATGTTGTCATTTCAAGCGAAATCAGAGTCTTGTGATTCCGCTCGAAATGACATCATGTCATTTCAAGTGGAATTAGGTCCCCTATATATATGTATGTTTGTTTCTCATTTGGCACGTGACCTGAAAAGTTGTACCAAACTGCTGCCGGATTTTTCTGTGATCAATTAATGAGAAACAGTGTTTAAAGTGATATTCTGTATATTTCTACTCATTTCTCTCTGATTCAAGCTGTTTGTGTGATTCCACCATGCAAACAGTGGTATTTTGACTCTGATTGACTCATTAGATCGTCAATATCGATCCTACACCATCCTTTATACTCCTCAACATTCATTAGTTTTGGCGGTTTTTACATGGTGTCCGTTTCATTTTCTAACATTGTGTGCTGTACAATAGTAATCGGAGTAGCAAATGCGTTGCAAAATTCCTCTTCCATAATTCGGTAACAATAATCTCACAAACTTAATCTTTCAAATGAAATAGCACAATTCAAACGAAATGAAATTTGGTGCGGAATGAACTTCTTCACACGAAATAACCCTTTTCAAACGAAATGACCAACTTGATGTGAAATGAGCTGATTTCGTATGAAAGGACAGAGCTTTCAAGAGAAATGAGAATGTTGTTTCGTACGAAATGAACTTTTGATTCAGTTTCAAACAAAATAGTGTTTTCGTGCGAAATGAACGTGTTATTTCGTACGAAATGAATGATTCTGAATGATTTCACGCGAAATAGAAGAAACTAAGTGATTTCGTGTGAAATGAAATCCTTATTTCGTGCAAAATGTTGCTGATGTCATCATCTCGGCTATGTTTTTGTCAGATTGATCAGCTTTTAGTCCGATTTTAGATCCAATTCTTTCAAGGCTTTGTTAAAACACAGTTTCGCTTATAATGCGAGAAAATTAAGCCATTTTATCCGTGAAAACTAGTTAATATTGAAAAAGAAGGTGTAGAAATCAGAATTTTGAGCTTAATCGATAAGAACTCTTCCTCCTGAGCTCTGATACCACTTGTAGGATCGTTTTTATGACCAAACGAGTCGATCGGAAGAGTTTTTACTCAATACGAGAGGTGGAAACAAACGTATTAAGGTAATTCAGCTTGCAATTCACTTTAAGCTGTCTTTTGATTGATATAACAACGTTTTACAATGAGTAAACACTTCGGAAGCAGTTCGGCAATTAAACCAGAAAGTTACAAACGAAATCACAAAGCACCTATTTATAGGCCAAGCTATTTCGCACGAAACCATTTCATACGAAACAGCATTTCGTACGGAATGACCAATAGTCATTTCGTGCGAAACCACATGTCCTATTTCGTACGAAATGATTAAGTCATTTCGTGCGAAATCACCTGTATACCTATGTACTCGAATTTTGTGCCCTGATCTTTCTAATCTAAAACAAGACTCGATATAAGACGAAGTCGACAGACATATGCACGAACAAAACAAAAACCAAACAACCCAGGAAAGAAAGAATGGGTGGGTAATAATGGTCATAACAAAAAACATGGTAACAATTTCAAAAAGAAAGGTGTCGGTTTTCAGAAGAAAATGGCTAAAAATGAGGTTAAGCCAAAAGAAAAGTTGAGTGAGGTATTTGTTGCGGGTAAGAACACAGTTGCTGAAAAAGATTATATCTTTAGTCAGAAAGCAGTTGACGATTTCAATGCAGCCAAAAAGTTGAAATATGAGACCAACAGATCCACTTTTGTTGAATATGACAAAAGAATCTATTATCGCTGCAATGAAATTGGTCACATGGCAAAGCAATGTGTTAAAAAGATCATAAAACCTGTTTTTCAGAAACCAAAACCAAAAGTTTCAAAAGATGATAAAGGAAAATCACCGATGGTATCCCCCATGCGTATTCTGAAACGCGGGCAAACTTTGAAGTCCGAGGACAAGCCAAAATCAACCTTTGAGATTGGTGAATATATAAAATATCCAAAGACTTCAAATGTTTATTCTAAAACGAAGATTTTTCAAAATCAATCATGGGTGGAGAAACCTAAACAATCGTTTGAAGAAAAGAAAATGGAAAAGGTTTTAAAATCTGAATCAAAAGTTTTTGCAACTGATTTTGAAGAACTTGAGTTTGAATTAGACAAATTGATTGAAGAATTCCCACCTATCAAGGAGGGAACTCTAAAATCAAAACCCAAACCTGATGTCCCAAATGTTATCTTTAATCTTCCAAAAGTTGATCAAGTAGCTCATGATATTGTATTTGGCAGTGTTCCAGATGTTAAAAAATATTGGGCATCTTTGTTTAACTAAAGATGTTAATTAATGTGTGCAGGGGCTTTCGAGGTCGATCGTCTCCAAGTGGATCATGGATAGCGGCACCTCGAGGCACATGACTGGGATGTTACCACTACTCTATGATGTCAAATCAATTAATGGAGGAAATGTTGGCTTTGCTGGAACTCGGGGAGGAAGAATCGTTGGTGAAGGAATTCTTAACAATGGAGTTGTAACTTTTGATAAAGTGAACTACATCGCCGAACTAGAAAACAATCTGTTGAGCATATCACAGATTTGTGACAAGTCGTTCACAGTTCATTTTACAAAAGATGAGTGTTTAATTATTAAACCAAGTTTTAAAATTCCAGAAGATATGGTGATGATGCGCGCTCCTCGTGAAAACGATTTGTATGTTCTAGACATGAGTGTCACAACAACATCAGGCAAAAAGGCACAATGTTTTGTAACTAAAACAAAAGCAACTAAAAAAGAATCAACAATGTGGCATCGTAAGATGGGTCACATTCATATGAGAAAAATGATTTTTTTTAGTTCACAATGATCTTGTTGAAGGTGTTAATTTGAAAAATTTCCATCTGAATGATGATTGTGTAGAATGCAAAAAGGGTAAGAAAACGAAGAAGTCACACCGAAAGAAGCTCTTGAACTCCATCAGACTACCGCTGGAAAGACTCCATATGGATCTTTTCAGACCGGTAAATGTGAAGAGCGTAAGTGGAGATCTGTATTGTCTAGTGGTCACTGACGACTATACAAGAGTTTCATGGGTGATGTGTCTCGAAAGAAAATATGAAACGTTTGATTCGTTGATGATTTTATTCAAAAAGATGGAGACGCTATACAAACTGCTGATCAGACGAATTAGAAGCGACAACGGAACAGAGTTCAAAAACAACTGTATGCTTGAATTTTGCAATGATAAAGGCATTCTTCATGAAATCAGCGCACCGTATACTCCACAACAAAATGGTGTCGCAGAATGAAAGAATCGCGCACTGATCGAAACAGCTCAAACTATGCTAGCTGATTCCAAATTGTCGATATTCTTTTGGAGTGAAGCAGTTGCTGCAGCATGTTATACGCTAAATCGTGTTCTTACAGTAAAGAAGTACAAGAAAACCTGCTTCGAATTACTTCATCGCTATAAACCAAATCTGAAATTCTTAGAACCTTTTGGATCACCATGCACATTTACTGATCCAGATGGTAAATTTGGTGCAAAAGTTAACGAAGGTTTTTTTGTAGGTTATGCAAGTCCATTGAAGAGAGTATTTGTTCCATGTTTGGGGAAGATTATACAAGTTCAACACGTTGACTGTCAGATTTATTACTCCGGATCAACTTCCCGGAAACAGGTTTCTATTTGATTATGATAAACTCTGGGAGTCATTCCATTTGCCGACAGAGCCGAGTGAGGAGGAACTAGCATTATTATACCAACAACAACAATCTATGTCACAAGAACAAGCGCAGAGACCGTTGGTAGTTTCTCCGCCCACCGAGGGTTCAAATGATCATGAGGCCGGTCCAAGTGAAACTGCATACGAACCCCCAGAAGAACCAGCTCCAATATTGACCAATCTGACGACTCAGAATCGGAATTCGATCCGATTTTTGAAGAGGAACCAAATATTGCGTCTTGAGAAGCTGTTGATCACACAGGTGATCAGGATATAACAAACTTGCAATCGGAAGTGAGCGTACCTAATACAGTCATGCCGAGAACTTTGTCTTATTATCCTTCAGAACAAATCATTGGTGACCTTCACAGTGGAGTGAAAACGCGTGATCAAATCAACAAAGCCCTTACATGTTTTTATTCTTCTGTAGCTCCTTTACAGGAAGAATTTTCATTGAAAGGTTTTATCTCGCAGGTTGAGCCGAGAACATATAAAGAAGCATTGACCGAGGAAAGCTGGGTAAATGCAATGCAGGAAGAGCTGCAACAGTTTGAAAAGCTTGGAGTATGGAGATTAGTTGATCTATCGGATGATCAGAAGTTGATAAAGACCAAGTGGGTCTTCAAGTGTAAAAGAGATGATAGAGGGGTTCTTGTATGAAACAAAGCATGTTTGGTAGTCCAAGGTTTTAGTCAGCAAGAAGGCATCGACTTTACAGAAGTGTATGCACCAGTTGCTCGACTCGAGGCAATTAGAATCTTCTTGGCATTCGCGTCTTGGAAAGGATTCAAGGTCTACCAATTAGATGTCAAATATGCATTCCTTTACGGAAAGATCAAAGAAGAAGTGTGCGTCGGACAACCACTGGGTTTTACCGATCCAGTGCATAAAGACAAGGTCTATCTGCTCAACAAAGCGCTTTACGGATTACACCAGGCCCCGAGAGCCTGGTACGAGACGCTTTCCCAACATCTGCTGGCCAACGGGTTCACCAGACGGACTGTCGATAGTACTTTGTTTACAAAAGAGGTTGTAGGACATCTACTCATCGTGCAGATTTACGTTGATGACATAATCTTCGGATCGACGAACGACGAATTGTGCAAAGAGTTCGAGAAGGTTATGAAAAAGATGTTTGAAATGAGTTCAATGGGGGAGATGAAGTTCTTCCTAGGGCTTCAGGTTGAGCAAATGCCCGATGGAATCTTCATACACCAAACCAAATATGTGATCGATGTGCTGGAAAAATTCAACATGTCTGAATCAACTCCAACATCAACCCCCGCGGCTCAAAATCATGGGATATGTCCGGATGAAAGCGGTGAAAAGGTGGATGAGACGCACTATCGGTCGATCATTGGATCATTAATGTATCTGACTGCGTCAAGACCGGACATTATGTATCCAACTTGCCTCTGCGCCCGATATTAGTCTAGTCCGAGATAGTCACACATGACGATTGTGAAATAATTTTACGGTATCTTAAAGGTTGCCCAAGCACCGGCTTGTGGTATCCTAAATCTGGTGACTTTTCTCTTACTGGTTATGATGATTCTGATTTTGGGAGCTGTAAGCTTAATGCAAAGTCCACAACTGCTGGGTGCCAGTTCTTTGGAACACGGCTAGTCACCTGGCAGTGCAAGAAACAAACCACAGTCGCTCTCTCAACCTGTGAGGCTGAATATGTTTCGGCTTCCAGCTGTTGCTCTCAGATCCTCTGGATCCAGCAGCAGATGAGGGACTATGGTTTGCAGTTCTTGGATACTCCAATCTTTGTGGACAATGAGGCAGCTATAAATATAACTAAAAATCCGGTGTATCACTCTAAAACGAAACATATTGAGATTCGACATCATTTTATTCGCGATTGTTACGAGAAAAAATTGATTCGAATTGATCATATACACATCGATGATCAGAGCGCTGATTTTTACACAAAACCCTTTGATAAAACAAGATTTAACTATCTTTTCAAATTGAACGGGTTGAAAATTTTGTTTTTTGGGAGGGTAATAGAGTGTGAAGCCGAGGAGGATGGCGATCAGAAGTGATCTGCGTCTTGTTGTCAAGTTTCTGTACAGTTTTATTTTCTGCTTTTGATAAAACCAAAAACATAAAAATATGTTTTTGATTTTAGGGGGAGAAATTTTACAGAAAATACAAAAACATGATAAAATTTCAAAATCCAAAAACAATAGAAAACTGAAAATAGAGTTTTAGAGTAAATTGTCCAGTTCTCACGAAATGGCAGAGCCAGTTCATAGGGAGTGGCCACTTCCCACGAACTGGACATGACATGTTCATGGGGAGTGGCCTGCCTATAAATAGGGAGCTCATGTCATTGATTTAGGGAGCTCATGTCATTCATTTGTAACTTTGCAATTCTAGTAGAGAAGCTCTGCTGAAGTGTCAGATCGATCTGTAACTTTGTCAAATCAATACAAACGACAATTAAACTACTTCTACATGCAAATCAAGCTGATTCAACATCAAAACGTTTGATTCTGCCTCTCGTTTTGATCAAGAACTCTTCTGATCGACTCATTTGATCGATTTAACAATCCTACAAATGGTGCAATTCTGATAACACTAAGACAAATGGTGCAATTCTAGAGTCAGTGTCTGTTGAAAAGGAGTCAATAAAGGAGTCCGAGTCCGACGTTAAATTAGAAAATGTGGAGTACGAATCAGAAGAGAAGTCCGAGTCCAAGTCTGGAGAGATTGGTAAAACAGGAAGTAAAATTGACAAACAAGAAAAGGTTTTTGAAAAGGTTGATCCAATTCCTGAAACGCCATGCAAAAACTGTTTAAAACCCTGCATGGATCGTCTTGAAAAAGACAAATAGTTTCAAGAATTGAAAAAGTTTCACGACAAATTAAAATTTAATTTTAATGATGTTAAAGAAGCTTATGACACACTGTTACGATCAATTAAAGCGATTCAAACTGAGAGTTTAGAAAATGATAAAATTGTTAATCTGCTTAAAGCTACAGTCATGGACAAGCAAATGTCGATTAACATTCATTTGGACACAATCGCATCTCTGAAGAAGGAACTTGAACTGATGCGAATTGAAACATAAAGAGTCGACAAAAAGTTGATCGGTTATATTTCATCGTCATATGTGATTGATCAGATTATTCCTCAACAAGATGATTTCAAAAACGTTCCACCCCTAATGTGGAATCATTACACTCAGAAGTATCCAGATGGGGTGGAAGAAGCGTTGAACCTCAAATTGAGGACATAGGAGAATGAATTACCGGAGAGCATAGATGTTACATTCTCTCCATCTGACACCGACAATGAGTCACAACTTGTGAAAACAGTTGTAGACCAAGTGTTGGATGAAGAAGGTGATAACTCTGATTTCAAAACGGTTAAAAAGGTTTACAATAATGAACTTCTGACATTTAAAAATAATTTGAATGACGATACATTCAAAGTGGCATATACTTTGAATGATTCTGACAAATAATTCGAATCGCATCAATTCGCCATTCACTTGGAATAAACAATCCGAACTCCCCCTATCACAAACCATTTTCTCATTTAGATTTCAAAACACTTAAGTTTGTTTTAATCAAAATAATTTTTCCGGAAAATTAGTTTGTCTTAACCAATTGTAGGTTTGATAGAAAACCATTTGTAGGTTTACCACTTGTTAAAATCAGGGATGTGGTTCATCAATCTGTCTTTCAAGCACTAGAATGTAATAAATCAAGTACAAGTTAATGTCCCTGATTTACCATTTGCAATTAAGCAACTTCTGGACTACTTGTAAAAATAACCACTTGTAGAATCACAAACTATACCAAACTGTAGGAATATTACGTCTACATTGACCATTTTACCAACTTGAAGATGCCGATTCCTGCTTCGCAATTACCAACCTGGAAGCTCCGGCGTAGTCCTTTAATCTGTAAAATGTAAAATCATTCAAAATCTTTCAAACAAACTTTTCAACCACAAGAATAATGCCGATTCCTGATCCACGATTTAAACTTGGGATCTCCGGCATAGTCCTAAGACTATCATGGGAAACAAACTTCCATCCAAGTCTTCTCAGACTTGATGGCTTTCAGTTCTTGTGCAGTAGGGTTGTAAGTTGCTTTTTTAGTAGCGTAAAAATCTTTAACCCCCTTTGCTTTCCCACTCAACATATTCCCAAATTTTTTTTTAACATTCCCGTTGAATGTTTTCTCGACATCAAATTCCTTTTTCTCTGTGTAAAACTGATTCGAGATCTCAGTTTTACCAACTTTCTTTTTAATCTATTCAAATTTCAGTGATGGAAAGTCATCATCATTCACTGAAATTTTCATCTCAACCTGTGGCTCTTCTGGCTTTGTGGAACCAGATTCATCGCCGACTTTTTCACTTACCTTTTTAACAACCAACACTTGGTTGTTTTCAGCTTTTTGTTTATAAACATTTTTTGAACATTCACCAACTTCATGAATTGAATTTTTAAACACTTTGAGGTTTTCCGTTGGTGGTTCAACAACTTTTTCTTTCAATTTCTGAGAAACTCCCTGTTTTTTCTTGATGTTCTTTGGGCAGTTCCATGCAATGTGACCAGCTTCATTGCATTTGTAACAGGTACGAGTCTTTCTTTGATGAAACACTTCAGTTCCATTCTTCCTCCTCTCAGCAAGAAACTCTTGGTTTGACTGTCTCCGGAACGGTTTCTTCTGCTCATCCTCAGAACTTCCACCTGAAACAAATTCTGTTTTTGTTTTAGAATTTTTTAAATTTTTATCATTTTCTGATGGAATAAAACCAAGACCTTTATTTTTGTAGCTGCGATTTTGGTTTGGCTTCTTTTGAGAACCCGAACCAGAATTGAAGCCTTTTTTCTTGTTTAAACGTTGTTGAAATCTTGAAGTGTATTTTTTTTTAGGTTTTTCAGTAAGATTAAAATCTTTTATTTCAGAAATATTAATTTCTGTCATTTTGAAAACCTTTTTGATCCTCTCAAAACGAACACTTCTTATTGGAAATTATTTGTCAGAATATAATTTGTCCGAATCATTTAAAGTGTTTGCAGCTTCAAATGTTTCATCATCCAAATTTGCTTTCGATAATAGAAATTCTTTAATATAAGACCGTTTAACCGACAACTTTGAACTGTTGACTGACGAATTTGACCCTCCAGACTCTGACTTTGACTCATACTCCTCATCAGTATCCAACACCTGATCGACCACCTTTTTGATTAACTCAGACTCATGATCAGTGTCAGACGGTGTAAATGTGACGTCAATGTTTTCTGGTAATTCGTCAGTTGGTGTCGGTTTTTAGCTTAATATTGACCACCTTTTCAAGTTGCTCCTCATTTGGTTTTCTAGGAGAATAACCTTCCCATATCGGAGGCGGACACTTGTTATATTTAACAGTCGGTTTCTTACCACAGTCTTTCTTCTTTGGCTTGTCCTCTTGAAAAGCTTCCATACCTGCAACCGTTGGGTAAATACTATCAATGAGATAATCAGAACTAGAATAACTTTGCAGTAAACGTCTAATTCTCTCATTCTCAATCTTTTCTGTCTCCAACTCTTGCTTCCATTTAGCACTCTCCTCGATGTAGAAATTTATTGCTTTCTGCTTTGACATCATAACCGCATTCATCATCGTAAGTGCTTGTTCTCTTTCTGAATTTGTCTTTTGGAGACCAGTTACTGTTTTGTTCAAGACATCATAAGATTCTTTCACATAGTTGAGGTTGAACAGTAACTGCTCCTTCTTCTTCTCATATTCAGCAATTATGTCATCTTTTGCTGCACATTCCTTGCAAGCTTCCAAACAGTTCTCGCAAGGCTTAACAACTTCAACAATCTTTTCTACTTCGATTGTTTTCACCACTTCAACCACTTTTTCTACTTCAATCACCTTCTCAGCTTCAGACATCTTTTCTTCAACCACCTGCTCAGTTTTAACTGTCTCCTCAGCACCACTTTCAATATTCATTTCCATTTGCTCTTTTGCAGCTCTTTTTGCCTTCAGCTTTTCCATGCGATCTGCAAAATAAAAATGAAAACTTTAAGCAGAGAGATGAGATTTAGCAACATTAATATGTTTCTCCTCCTCATCATCACTGCTACTATCAACTGGTGACTGATCAAACTTTGCAGATTTTTCAGAATCAACATCTGACACATCAGACACAGATGGTGTTTGATCAAAAATAGCTTCTTCTTCTAAATTAACATCATTTTGTTCACTTTCATTTGAACTCTGTGAACTATCATCACCACTAAGTGAACTTTCATCAGATGCAGCAGACTTCACAGTTTCACCAATAGACTTCATCCATGTGGCAAACATGTCTGGTTCTCTCACAATCTTGGCGATGAAAGCTTTGTAATCACCCTTTTCATCAACAAACATATCCCAGCTGAAGCCTTTAGGTAGTCTTTCATCATCTTGATCAACTACACATGCTTTGCTTTCAGATGATATGTAGTTGCTCCAGCTGAAATCTACTAAGCATGCTCTCTTTGAATCCTCAATCTTCCTACCATGAACCGTCTGTGAATCTTGTGATTGACCAACCTGTTGATAAATGGCTTTCCGGTAGTAGTCATCTTTTCCGAACGGATTCTGAGCACCACTAGCTTCTCTTCCCTTGCATTCCCGCTTGAAATGGCCTTTCTCCCTACATCGAAAACAAGTAACTTTAGATTTATCAAAACCTAAAGTAGAAACATGAGCATCAAGAAAGTCATTTCTCCCGGTAATTGTCTTGAACTTTTCAGCATGCCTAAGAACACTAGCAAGACACCATTTGATATCCATCAGTTCCATCTCTTCGGCGTCTATCTGATCGTAATCCTCTTTGGTGAGCATAGGATTCCCGATCCTACCCGCAACAAGACCTTCATATGAGAGCAACACTGAACCAAGTAAAGCCATGTGGTCTTTAGCAGTTTCTTCAGAAAAACTTTGACCTTCTGGAAGATTTAGAGCGATGTTGCATTGAATCACAAAACCATTTCCTGTCTTTGTGCCTTGAGACTAAAAACTTGTATTTGACTCTTTAGGATTGACACTTAGAAATGACGAAAATCCACTGTTGCTTTTGCTTGAACTCTGTTCAACCTTTTCTGTAGAATCCCCAGCGCTAAACGCAGTTTGGATTTTCGGACTTCTCTCAGCTCCAGGAACCAGAACACTACCTTTATAATACATTTTTACGTCCTGTTGACGACTCGGACTGTTCATCCTCGCGATCTTTTGCTGTTCCAAATCCTGATTCTCGATCTTTTCAATGAACTGTGAAATCGTTAGCCCGTCATAAACACCCGTATTCTTCAGAATCATCAAATACGTTCCCCACTCTTTCTGTGGTAATGCATCGGCTAGCTTATCTACCCACTCTTCACGATCTTTAGTAATACTTAACATTGACATCGATCGCACTAAGTGGCAGTATCTCTCAATCAGCTTCTTCGTTTCTTCACCCGGTAAGCTGCTAAAAAGATCAAATTCTTTCTTGAGCAATGCCTTCTTGCTTTTTATCATATTCTCACTACCCTCGAACTTAACACGAAGTGCATCCCAGATTGACTTTGCAGTTTTATCGTGCTGTAGCAGAATGAAGATGTCTTCCTTGATAGCTTGTTGAAGCAGACTGATCATAATCTTTTCTGCCTTATACATAACCCATTCTTGATCAGTGAACTCAGATAACTCTTTTAAAACCTGCAACTCTGTTCTAGGTAACACGTATTTCTTTAATATACATTCCCAAAATCTAAGATAGTTTACTTGAACCCAGTTCTCGAATCGATCATTCCACCCGTAGTATTCTTCGATACTCATCAATTTCGGCGGCTTTTGGGTGGTTCCCGTCTCGTTTTCAAGGTTCATAGCTTGAGCAATAACAGCTGGAGTAGACGGTGTTGCAAACGCGTTATAGAACTTGGTATCCATGACGACTTAGCACGTTTTTCAAAATCAGTGACAAATAAGCAAAATCAGGTGTTTGAACACAAAGAGAGAAATCTCAGAAGTCCTTAAAAGCGGAATTAAGGTTCTTGGTGGCCTTATGAGCGAAATAGCACACAAGAGCGAAACCCTAATGACCTTTTGTGCGAAATTGTCCTTGAAATATGTCACAAGAGCGAAATTAGGTATGACTTATGAGCGGAATCTCTTGAAATGATGTCTCTAGAGCGAAATCAATGGTTACCCAGGAGCGAAACCTCTGATATTATGACATAAAAGCAAAATAACTGAATGTCCATAAAAGCGAAACCTAATCGGATGATAATTTGATCCACTTTTAGTCCGAATTTCAGTCCGAAACTTTTCAGGGTTTGTCAATGTTCAATTTCCTATAGTCTGTGAAATTTTGATCCAATTTTGACCGTTAAAACTTTCTGAATTGAAGAAAGAAGGTGTAGAAGCAAGAAAACAAGATGAATTCCAGCTAATCTCTGCAGAACTCCTCATCCTGAGCTCTGATACCACTTGTAGGATTGTGATCTGACCCGAATGAGTCGTTCAGAGGCGTTCTTCTCTGTTTCAGGTGCGGAATAACAAGAAACGGAGGTAGAAATAGCTGATTATTCACTTAATCTACAGTTTGTATTGATTTGACAATGATTACAACTCGATCTTCACACCGGCAGCACTTCGGTATAGAATTGCACAATCTTCTCATGATTTCGCTTATGTGCTCCTATATATAGGGCTTGAGGTTTCGCTCCAAGGTACATGTCCTTATGAGCGAAACCCTAACATGTCCTAATAAGCGAAACCTCTATTTGTCCACATAAGCAAAACCCTCATCTAAGACACATATGCTATCCTATTTTCTCGTAAATTGTGCCCTAATCTATACAATACAATGTAAGACTCGATACAAGACGAAGTCGACAGATGTAGTGCACCAACATACGGGTAACCCCAGAAATCTTGTTTAAAAGATTTTCTATTTCTGACATACTAGGTCTTTGTGCATGATGATATCTGGGGTATTATACCTGGACTTCTGATTTTGCGGAAGCAATAGCCAAGTCGTCGTGTAATGCTCTGCACTGCTTTAATCATAAAGCTCACCCTCAGCATAAAAAATGATAAAACATTGAAAAATGCTAATCATGTGTTGTTGAAGAAAAGATCCCCAAACGGGACACATCGAAAGACGAGCCATCATCTCTTTGTGTGAACGGAAGTTCTAACCTGAGCTCTCATGGTCTCGCATTTAACCGTTTACAGATATCATTAGTGTACATTCACCTGTAAGACTGAATATAGGAGTCTGGATAAGGGAGTATATTCTGAGGTGGGACACGTGAATAAGTTTAAGTCAATTAAAACACTAATCTCGTATCTCGAAACAATTGAACTTTGTGTGAAAATTTAAGTGGATTAGTATACTGACAATCTAAGTGAATCGTTTAGAACTTAAAATGCTTTAAGCTTAACAGTGTTAGTGATTTGTCTCAGAAACTGATATGATCCTCTTACACAATCTCACAAAAATATTGTCTGTAAATATTTTTTACTACTTTCCATTAAAAAACAAAAACCCAAAAAGAATGTGTTTTAGCATAAATTTTGAAAAATCAAAAAGATTTTATTTCATCTTATTTTTGACAACTGATGTTGAAAAGCTGATTTTCAAAATTCCGAGTGCTAAACATGATGACAACAGGGTTGGGAGTGATTAAATGGTACATTAATTTGAAACCGAATTTGAAGGTTTCGCTTAAAAGTGGTTAGCAGTGATTAAAATTGTTATAATTGTGAAAATTATGTTTTAGGTAGAGGATGTGCAGGTTAGCCATGTTTCGACTCCTGAGGCTTGTGCAAGATACCAAGTTCCTGATTCTGTTGCTACAAAGAGACAGGACACGTTTTGAACCTGTGAAAGTGCTATGTCAAATTGCGATCCCGAAACAATTTAAGGGGGAGTCTGCTAGCAAAGGAGTTTGAAGACGTAAGAGCCAGTTTCTGATTCTGGAATTGTGTTCAAGATAGAAGCTACTGATGAGAGAGAGATAGAAGAGAAGATAGAGTTTGAAGGCTTACAATGTCCGATACTTTGGAAAGAGCGAGAAGACTGAAGACTTGTCATACTGAAGACTCGACACCGAAGACTTCGTCAACATCCAAGGGGGAGTCTGTTGGTGCATATGTCTCTCGACCTCGTCTTGTATCGAGTCTTCTAATAGAATTGTTAGATCGAGTCACGTAGTACGAAATAATAGGGAAACGGAGCTGAACCAGCAAGTTCATGCGAAGTGACCAGTTCATATGCACTGGACAGTTCGTACGAACTGGCATGTGTTGTTTCATGTGACGTGGCCACTTCCCACGAACTGGTCAATGGCAGTTTCGTGGGGACTGGATCTCCTATAAATAGGTGACTTGAGATTTCATTTGTAACTTTGGATTCCGGTAGCGAAGCTCTGCCGAAGTGTCTCCAGCCCGTGTATCTTTGTCAAATCAATACAAGAGACAATTAAAGTGATTCAAAGTGCATATCAAGCTGAATGAAGATCAAATCAATGAATTCCGCCTCTGATTTGGTCAAGAACTCTTCTGATTGTCTCGTTTAGATCGATTCAACGATCCTACAATTACACATATGAATCACCCTAAAACATTTGAAAACAGTAAAAGAGGGGAACTATCTACTCACCTGGGGTTGCGTATAGTCCCGGTTCAAAGGGTATAACAAAGCTCAAAAGACCAAGAGTTCAAGCGTTGAAGCGGCTCCTAGGTTAACAGATACTATGTTAAGGAATCGACACCTAAATCGGAAGATCGGGTAGAATGAGGTCTTGTAAACCAACTGAGTGTTGGAACTCATGTGATATGGTTTAACAAAGCCTACATCCTAAATCGAAACCTATCCTAAGGACTTACGACCCATCACGACCCATTAAGGTAGCTTACGCCACTTTAACGCGTCGTTCACGCGAAAGCACGTTTGAGACGCCTAACTAGTCCTATGACAAGGATTATATGCCTTAAAATATCTAATTATGTTATATAATTAGTTTAGATGTCAAAATATGTGTTACATATGCTTAAAATGAAATTATGCGAAAAACGGCATTTTGGTCATTTTCCTAAGGCATATAAACTACCTATCATACAGCTAACTAAATGAAGTGACCATAAGGTATAACCTCAGAAGGTTATTCCCTATAAAACTATGGTCACATTATATGTTTGGTCAGATCCTAATGATTGACCAAACGGGTCGGGTTCGAAAGCCTAAGCGGTTGTTTAGACCGCTTATCTTACCATCCTATAGAAGCACTATCCTAAAAGTGACGAGTTAAACATGTTAAAACATGTTTAACAAAGTTAGAAAACAAGTTTGATATCAAAACAAATGGTTTTGATACCCAAGAATAGTTTGGTTGCAAAATACGTATAGGCACGTATTTTGACCGAAACTATGGCTCGTCACTACACCTAATCAATGTGGTAATCAGTAGGTATAGTCACTAGGAACTATAACCATCGTGATTACACTCACGTTGCGAAGTTTAAATGAACTTCATGTTGACCAAAGGCTGGTCAAAGCAGAAAGTCAAACACTGTTTGACTTTTACGCTTAAAAACACATAAAAGCATGAAAGAAACTTACAACAGGTCCAAGCTAGGAAGAACTTGATCTAAATACTCTGGTATGAAGCATAAAGCTTCAACTTACAGCATAAAATTAGATCAAGGTGTGAGGAAAATGGAATGGGAGCTTGGGTATTTATAGATTTCGGAGAACCGTTAGGATCGTTTCTCGCATTTCGTGATTGATCTTGGCCCTCCACTGGGGCACATGGTTTTCAAAACCATGGGAATACTTAAAACCATCAAATTCCAGCCCATAGCGTGCAAAACCTTGGGTTAAAACCATCAAAACCTCAAAAATGGACCAAGTTCAATGTATCTGCAAGAAATTTCAAAAATGGTCCCTACACTTGTAAAACTTGATTTTTTGGCACTTTTAAGCCCCGTTAACCCCATTTAAAGGCTATAAAATGAAGTTAAAGTATAGGGAGCTTGAAATGTGCTCAAAAATATCTCGGTTGTCGGTTTGTTTGGTCGTACGGTTGCGTTGTTCGGTTAATTACGACGGAAATCGTAACGAACGCAAAAACGATCCAAATTACGCGACGAATGGAATTTTATCATGATAATTACTAAAATAAAATATTATAATGATTACATAATTTTTTGGTTGCCCGGATATATTCAGAACGTAAGATATGCGCGAAAATGCAAACTTATGCACTTTTTGACGCCTTTAGTCCCTGTTGATCAAATAAGTTTATTTTTGCGCACCAAACACCTCAAAGCCTATTTATAAGCTATGTAAAGGATATTTAGGGCATGTTTAACTTATGATCATGTTCCAGAATGTTCGTTACAATACGAATCGACACACCTTCGCAGTTTTGTCGAAATTAGTCCCTTTAAGCGAATAAACTCGAGTTCGACACACCAAACCTTCCAAAACATATTTCTAAGTTATATAAAAGTTATTTAAGTTATGTTAAGCCTATGTCATTGTTCCGGAGTGTTTGCCGCATTAAACTGATTACGTTTATGCATCATTTTGCGTTTAACTTTCTAGAAAGCGATTTTAAGCTTGAAAATGAACTAGAATGAAAATGTGAAATTGTAAAAACCAAAATAATCAAATTTTTGGGACCAAAACACATTTTTTCTTTGGTAAAAGATAGTGTCCTACATTGTGTGTGTGTTTACAGAGCACAAGTGTCACAAGAACGTAATTATAATGCGTTTTCTATTGAAGATTTGGCAATTTACAACCTTGAAAACACTTTGGAGATAGTTTCTCTCTGTAGATCTCCAAATGGGCAAAAGTCCCAAATGAAACGTAACAAGACCTATTTATAGGCAAAAGTCCCAAATGAAACACTTTGGAAGTCTCCTTAATTACATGTTTGCCATTCTCTTATATTTAACACTATAAACCTTGTCTTGATCAATTTTTTTGCTACGAAACGTGATTGACGGAAGTGATAGACATTATGCACTCACATACTCCCCCTTGGATATTACTACAAACAATCTTATAGCTTTCTGTCTTCTCTCTCCGAGTCTTTTAGAAGCTTTGATATCTTCAGAATCACAGACTCCCCTTTAGCTCTTCAAGCTCCTCTTGAATCTACGTTCTGAATTAGCTCCCGCTTTCTATTAACTCTATCTCCAGGCTTCCCCTTTCTTTAAACTTGTGGTAGCTTTTTAGGATCGACACTTGGCTCTTTGATTACAAGCTCCCCCTTCCTTTGAGCTCGTCTTCGGAATCCCCCTTAGTCTTAGCTATCGGGATCGTAATCTGGCTTAACAATTTCAAACAACTTGTAAAATATTTGACAATTTAGGTTCAAGATTGTAATCCTAACTCTAATCACAAATATATGACAGTGAAATCTTGTTATATCATCCAGAATCGGTAATCTGACTTTAAGCATCAAAATATGACATTTAAAGCTCAATATATCCTAGGATCGACAACCTGGCTCGATTGCACATTTTAAAATTGTTGCCTAGTTCTTTAAAATTTCAAAAATTTAACAATTTGAAATCTCCCAGAATTACCCGACTGTGACAACTCGGATTTCCAAGGTTCTTTATATACGTATTATTTCTATTCACGTTCTGTCATATGTTGTGAAATTTACGCTGTGAACTTGTGCTCGTTATGTGAATTAGTATACGTGTTGATATATTTGAATTAATGGAAGTTGTTAGACGTTAAGTGTTTGTTATTCATGATGTTTAACCACACACGAACTTCGAGTCACACACCCCACTCGTGACCGCACACCCCTTGTTTTTGTTCTCGACCCGAACTCGAATCAATCATGTCAGGATACCCGGCCCAGGTACCGCCCAGAGTTGGGTCTGGCTCTTGTTGTAATCGCATACACACACAAAAGATTGTGTGTGGTTTCCATAATCTAGCATTCACACAACTAGCAAACCCTAACTACCTCTCACCGCCCACTCAGATAATATCTCTCTCTTGTTCTCAAGTATTCTCATTTCATCTTGTAATTCCATTTAGTACTTTATCATTGTTCACTTTGGTTGATGCTCGATACATGATGTATGAGACTGGCTATGATTTAGTGTTTTGCTAGAAATCATGTACTGATATTGGGTTGACTGTAAATATTGATAAGAATGCATGATGAACAGATTTTTCGGTGACTTTCTTGTGTTGTCAAATGGTTAGAATTGTTCGGGTAGTATGCTAGCATAGATCGAGGAATTTAAGGTGCATGTTGTGAATATGTTAATGATTATGTGCATCTGGATGTTCACTGTTTTCGTCTCGATAGGTGATCACATAACTAGTGTTTGATTGCGTTTATGTAAATTGATGATGTTGTTATGATTATGTTAAGCTATGAGGAATGACGGCAATTAGGGTTCATCAGAACATGTATGATAATTGCAATATCTTGATGTTTGATCTAATTTGAAATTTGATAAGGTGTTGACTAATTTTTCAGAGTAGATGTTATTAAGGGATTTGACTAGTTAAATATTATGTGTTTCCGACTAAGGTTGCGAGTCGCAACCGCTTGGTTCTGACTCAGGACCCCCATGTTTCCGACTCGGAATGTAACATCACAAAACAATAGGACTCGAAACCAGATGATTGCGAGTCAAGACCAGCTCGTTTCTGACTCGAGACCTGACCCGAGACTAGGAGATTTCAACTAATGGAGTTATCACTCGAGAATGACGGTTTCGACTCGAGATCCCTATAATTGTGAGTGGAGACCTTGTGGTTTCGACTGGAATTCAAGTTGCAAGTTAATGGTTCACATACACTTTGAATGGGTTGTATGTTAAGGGGCCGCACAATAGAGTGTGCGATGGGAATGTTGTATGTTTATGTGAACTGTACAGGAAATGTGAAACATGTGTACTTGATTTAACTGCTAGAATATATGCATGGATGTGTAATTTAATTATACATGTAAAACTGATTACTATTAGTAATCACGTTAGGGTTTGGTTGACCAACTTGCAACACGTAACTTAAATTACTGAATAAACCTAAGGTGAGTTCACTACTCTTTTCACAAGCATGTGTCCCGAGGAGGGACAATGGGTAAGTATTCCGGGGAGGAATATTGGTCTTACTGGGTTTAAATTCAATGTTGGATGATACACTCATAACTATCACCTTAAGTCCCATCATACTACTGAACTACTTGCTGGGGACAGAACTAGGTTATTAGTTGATAGCACTATTAGGTTTGGCACCCTCACACCATACCGGGGAGGACGAGCATCAACTAATGACCTTAACCACTCGACCAATGTTGATAGGCATTGGGGAAGGGCTAACCAACTGATTCCATCTTGCGATACTCGGGTTATTATCAACATGCTTTTAAACTAAACACTTGGCAAGTAAACAATTTGTAAAACTGTGAACTCGCTAGCTTTATGTTGATACACTCTACTGCATGCTTGCAGGTCATTAGATACATGGTATGGGACTTGCAGTTTGGGAAGCTGGAGTGGTCATGGGTCGTGATGCTTGGAGAAACATTGAATGTTGACTTGCTTGAATATTATGGTTTTTGAAATGCTTGAACAATTAAATTTTGCTTTCGCTGAACGTAAACATGGTTTAAGTTAAATGTGTTGGATTGCATTATTTATATTAAATGGAAATTTTATTTGTTACTTTACTGTTAGTTCAATGTGATTGGTGGCTAGATCCTGGTACGTCACACGCCTCGCGGGGGTTTCCAAATGTGGCATTTCGGGGGTGTGACAATTTGGTATCAGAGCCACTGGTTATAGTTATCATTCCCCGATCGCGTTAAAACAACAAAACGACGACAGAAACGTCGGGGAGTGTCGTAACAGAATCATTGTTTCACAACATATGGATTAAACTTTCGTTTTATTATATTAAGTTATTTACAATGTCTTGAAATTTAAAAGCAAAACACGAACATATTGTCTATCATTGTTATTAAGTCACTAAGGTCTCGTCCGATCCTATGTGAGCATGCATCATAATCATCATCAACATCATCAAACAACAACACCTTCAACATATGTGATAATAAAGTCAACATAAAAATGTCGGCGAGCACATAGGTTTTGTGTTGGTGCATGCGTCTGTCGACTTCGTCTTGTATCGAGTCTTGTATAGAACTAGTTAGATCAGGGCACGAAAAACAAGAAAATGGAAATTTAGGGTGATTTCGCTTGAAATGACACCTTGTCATGTTGAAGCGAAATCATAATCATTCTGATTCTGCTCGAGTTAATTAGTCTGATTTCGCTCGAAACAATAGTGGTGATTCCGCTTGAAATGTGTTCAAGCGAAATCACAATGCCTATATATAGGTCAGTTGGAGCAGAATCACATAGAGATTCTTCCGGTTTTGCAACGAAGTGCTACCGAAGTGTCGTCACGCTGTATTTGTCATCAAAATTAATAGAACGACAGTTTTAAGTGTGTACATTGCTGAATTGACCTCAGTTTGTCTGTTTCCGCCGTTCAAACTGAGCAAAACTCTTCTGAGCAAAATGGATATTTGCCCAGAAATCCAAATTCTGAAAGAGTTCAAAAGGCTACAAACTTACAGTCGGAGTCGAAGTCCTCAGTCAATTTTCTAGAAAGTATTGATGTCACGTTTACATCGTCTGACACTGATCAACAATCTCAATTGATGAAGAAAGTGGTGGATCATGTGTTAGATAACGATGAAACTGAGGAGTCAAAGTCGGAGTCAATGTCAGAGTCGAAGTCTGAGTCCAGCACTCCGGGTCAAAATGAAAAACAGGGCAAAAGAGTTTATGATAAAGAATTCATGTTATCAAAATCTAATTTGAATGATGAAACATTTAAAGTGGCATAATTTTGAATGATTCAGACAAATTATATTCTGATGAGGAATTTCCAATAAGAGGTGTCAAAACTGAGATGATAAAAAAGGTTTTCAAACTAACAGAAATTAATATTTCTGAAATAAAAGATTTAAATCTTACTGATAAACCTAAAAAATACACCTTAAGAATTCAACAAAGAGAAAACAAGAAAAAAGGTTACGGTTCTGGTTCTGGTTTTCAAAAGAAACCAAACCATAACGGTAATTTCAAAAAAAAGGGTTAGGTTTTACTCCAACTGAAAAACAGAAAAATGAAAAATATGTTCGAGATTTTAAATCAAAAATGACATTTGTTTCAGGTACATCTTCCGAAGAAGAGAAAGAAAAGATATTCAGAAAGAAGTCAAACAGAGAGTGCCTTGCAATGAAGCAAGATGAGATGAAGACTGTTGATCAGAAAAAGAAAACTCGAACCTGTTTCAAATGTGGAAAAAGTGGTCATATTGCCATGAATTGTTCACAAGCAATCCAAACTAAATAGGGAGTTTCTAACCTAAAAGAGAAAGTGGTTGAGTTTGAACCACCACTTGATAGAACTAAACTATTCAAAAATACAACATTTGAAATTGGTGAATGTTCAAAAAGGTTTTACAAGAAGAGAGCTAAATCTGACAACCAGAAATGGATTGTTAAGAAATCAGTTGATAGTTCTAGCGATGATTCTGATAGGTCAAAATCAGAGGAGCTATCTTCTGGCGATGAATCTGATTCCACAAAATCAGAGGAGCCACATGTTGAGAAAAATGGTGAAGAATCATTTCCGACTGTGGATGATGAGAATTTTCCACCACTTCGGGCTGAAAATTTTAAAAAGAAAAATGGTAAAAGTGAGATTTCAAATCAATTTTATACTGACAAAAAGGTTTTTGATGTTGAAAAGGCCTTTAACCCCAAAGTGAAACACATCTTTGGAAAAATGATTGATCGAAAAGTCAAAGGGGTTAAAGAGTTCTATGAGAAGAAGATGGGAGGTAAGAAACCGAGCGTTGGTAACTCGGTAACACCCAAGGCTAGTCAGGCTTGGGTGGATATATTCTTTGAATAGAAAAACCTGACTTACCGGAGCTCCCAGTTTGGTAAGCGAGGAGCAGGAATCGGCATATTTCTTGAGAAATTCATGAAAAGTGATTTCGTCTTTCAAGTGATTACTCAGGGTCATTAATTTGAACTTGATGTAATTCTTATTCAAGTGGTTGATAAGAAAAATGATGATCCCCATCCCTACAAGTGGTAAAATCAACTAAACTTTTTTTTCGGAAAAATCATTTTTAATTAAAACAAACTTAAGTGTTTTGAAATCTAAATGGGAAAATAGTTTGTTGAAAGGGGGAGTTCTGATTGTTTATGCCTATTGGATAGCGAATTAAAGCAATTCACAATAGTTATCATAGTTCTGTACAGTTTGTTTTTCAAAATTTTCTTTTTATGTGTTTGCATTTTAGGGGGAGTAAAAAAATTTCAGAAAATCCAAAAACATTAGAAAATTTGAAAAAGACATAAACATGATAAAATCAAAAACGAGTTTTGTTGAGAAAAAGAGGAAATGATAGTACATCAGTGGACTATCACAACACGCTAAAGAAATGTAAAGTAAAAAATGTGATAAACAATCTCACTGCAGACGTGTCAGTAGGTTTTTGCACATTTAGTAAATTGTTTTCAAGATATAAACATAAAATTTCAAACTTGCTTATATCGTGGGGAACATTTCTTGGATATATGGGTAACCCCCGAAATCTTGTTTGAAAGGTCTCTCTTTCTGAGATACTAGGTTTTTATACTCAGTGATATCTGGGGTATTATCCCGGGACTTCTGCTGAATGGAAATTCTGACCTAGTCCCCGTATAATACTTTCTGCAAATGCTTGAGATATAGCGCCGCCCTCAGCATAAAAAATGATGAAACATTGAAAAATGCTAATCATGTGCTGTTGAAGAAAAGATCCTCTAAAGGGGACACACCAAAAGTCGAGCCATCATCTCTCTGCTGAACGGAAGTTCTGACCTGAGCTCTCACGGTTTTGCATCTAACCCCTTTACAGAAATCATCTGTGGTATACTCACCTGTAAGACTGAATATTGGGATCTGGATACGGGAGTATATTTAAGTGGTGGGACACGTGAATAAGTTTATGTTTTTAAGACATTAATATCGTATCTCGAAACAGTTGAACTTAGTGTGAGAATTTAAGTGGACCAGTATACTGACAATCTAAGTGAATTGTTTAGAACTTAAAATGAAATCAAGCTTAACGGTGTTGGTGATTTGTCTCAAAACTGATATGATCCTCTTACACAAACTCACAAAAATATTGTCTGTAAATATTTCTTTGCTGCATTTCATATTTTTCAAAAATCCAAAAAGATTTTATGTGTGTTTTAGTATAAATTTTGAAAAATTCAAAAAGATTTTTGACAACTAGTGTTGAAGAGCTAATGTTCAAAATCTCAAATGCTAAACATGACGAACAGGTTTGGGAAGATTGTGTTTATAAAGTTTTTACAATCTATCTTACAAGTGGTCATCAGAAGTTTTGAAACAGATATTCCTGCAAGTGATTCATCATAATGTGAAGTTGTTTTTACAAGTGATGATTAGAAAATTTATTTTTGGGTAGAGATTTGTGCAGGATAAGAGCTAGGTGATCTTGGGATAAAATATTGAGAGCTGGGTTAATCGATCCTGAGAAGCTCGTGGTTGAAAAGAGCCAGGTTTCGATTCTAAGCAAAGTATGAGCCAGGCAACGATCTTGAACATGTGAAAGCCAGACTACGATCCCATCTTACTGAGAGGAAGAGTCTGAATGACAAAGAGCTAGGTTCTAATCCTGAGATTGATGATACTGATGAACTTAAGGAATCAAGAGATTTGATCAAGTGTAGCAAGAACCAAGTTCAGATTCTGATAAAAATTCAACATTCAAAGGAGAGTATTTGTTCGAGAAGAGTTTGTTGGTGTTGATAGAGAAGAAAAGAGAGAGAATTGAAGGATACTTACAGCAGCAGACATTTCAAAAAAAGAAGCCCGAAGACTGATAAAGACTGAAGATGCAAAGACTCGACACTGAAGACTCGTCAACATTCGAGGGGGAGTTTGTTGGTGCATGCGTCTGTCGACTTCGTCTTGTATCGAGTCTTGTATAGAACTAGTTAGATCAGAGCACGAAAAACAAGAAAGT
This sequence comes from Helianthus tuberosus, assembly GCA_030545235.1. Taxonomy (NCBI): domain Eukaryota; kingdom Viridiplantae; phylum Streptophyta; class Magnoliopsida; order Asterales; family Asteraceae; genus Helianthus; species Helianthus tuberosus. Next base: position 1,107,747 of record JARYGA010036071.1, read on the forward strand.
GGAAATTTAGGGTGATTCCGCTTGAAATGACACCTTGTCATGTTCAAGCGAAATCATAGTCATTCTGATTCCGCTCGAGTTAATTAGTCTGATTTCGCTCGAAACAATAGTGGTGATTCCGCTTGAAACGTGTTCAAGAGAAATCACAATGCCTATATGTAGGTCAGTTGGAGCGGAATCACATAGAGATTCTTCCGGTTTTGCAACGAGGTGCTGCCGAAGTGTCGTCACGCTGTATTTGTCATCAAAATTAATAGAACGACAGTTTTAAGTGTGTACATTGCTGAATTGACCTAGGTTTGTCTGTTTCCGCAGTTCAAACTGAGCAAAGATCTTCTGATTGACTCGTTCGGGTCTGAAAACGATCCTACATTTTGCGTGTACGTCAAATTCATGGCTTGTATACAAATTACAATACCTCGTACGACTACTAGAGTGGATATTTGAAAACCTTGTATTGAAAAGTTTTTGGTATTGTAATATGATTAACCAACCCAAACAAGTTGGTTAAATTTTATAAAACCTTGTTGCCATGAACCTTGACCCAAAACATTTGCTTTTACAAACCAAAGTGTAAATCGTTCTTGTAATAAAACTCATATGGTTTATATCATTTAGTAAACATCGTTGCGTGCCATCATTTGAAATCAATCATTCAAGTGAATTAATGACGCGTTTAATATTTACGTAATTTTAAGTATTTCGTGAACGAGCTCGACCCGAACTGATTTGATAATAGTTTACTTTTGGTACATTTGGCGAAAAATTACATATATAGTGTTCATATTGTTAATGTTTTGTTGAATTTTGATATAATAACGACAAGTGGTGTTGTCGGGGGCGTCCAAAAACAGAGGAAACTCTGCCCGATTTTCGAGAAAATCCGTAAAACTAAAACAAGTTTTATTATAAAACAAAACGCGCCTATTTGAAAAACGACAATTACTGAATATAAAGCGAGTTTTACAAATATAAAATTATTTTCGACGACACTTCACACCTTACGAAAACGACGAGTCGGAAATTATTTACAACAAACGAATATAGTTATTATATCCTCGGATACCAAACAACACAACGATTCCTTTTATAAACAAATATAGTTTTTATATTTATTTCAAACATCGCGTAACACGAATCCGCTTTATAAAAATAAATATAGTTTTTATATTTATTTCAAATATAGCACAACATGAAGTTGTTTTACCAAAATAAATATGGTTTATATATTTATTTCAAACATTAAACGGCTCGTATACTTTTATAAAATAAATATAGATACATATTTATTTCAACGTCAACAACTCGAAAGCCTTATAAACTAAGCATGACGCTTAAATTTCATGTCAAACGTCAAAAGTTCGACGATTCCGTTATAAAAAAAATATAATTTATATATATTTATTTCAAATATCAAACACGAATTCGTTTTATAAAGACAAATATAGATATATATTTATTTACGATAACTAAAGAAACGAATCCTTTTATGAATAAATATAGTTATATATTTATTTTAAACGCCTAAACGGCGTACTATATATCAACATACGACTTCTCAAATTGAGTTAACAAGTATAAGTTCTTCGCTTCTTTTAAGTTAACAACGTACCAACGAATCGTTCGATTAATGATTCGGTAGAGCTCGGTGACACGTAGTTAGTTACTGCTTTTATTTAGAAACTTATCAGATATTCCGTGTTAGGAATATTTTAGAAGGCACACTAGCAAGTCAAGTCTTGGAAACGACATCACGAAGTCGTAATTAGCTAGCTTTGCATAGGAATATTCAGGTGAGTTCATAACCCCACCTTTTTACGGTTTTACATTTTCTAAATGTTTTCGGGGTGGAAAGACATGCATTTTTTGCAAAGCATACAAGAATTACATATTTCTAAACCAGTTTACAAGCAAGTTTTAACTGACACAAATGGTTTATGAAAAGCTTATGTTTTATACCGGTTTTTCAAACAATCGTATTTTTCAAAATATGCATACACACGAAATCTAGTTTCTAAACTACGGGAAAATACAAATACAAGATACAAATGTTACAATGTTTACAAATGGTATGATGAATACAAGAATTGAGAAATGATACGAGAAATGATACAAGAATTGATACGAGAAATGGTACAAGAAATCGTGTCACGAATAGGGTACCATAAGCACCATTAATCAATGTATACATTCAGACCGCGGAACAAAAGGTTAGATCTAATGGGTTTGAGGCAACCCCACTCTTAGCCTACTTCTACCAATGAGTGCTTCTGTGTCTCAATCAAAGTCGATAAAAATGCCTAGGTTTGGTGGCTTCCTATGTCGTGTCACATGTTGATGGCCTTGCAACCCATTAACAACAAGATACATACATAAATACTTGAGTTGAACAAGATACATACAGAAATACTTGAGTTATACAAGAGATGTACCATGTTTTCATACAAAGTTTCCACATAACTTGACAAGAAAATGATTTTAAATTCGTTTTCTCAACAATACAAGAAAAACCGGTCATTCAAAAAGATTTATTTAAAATCTTCTACAAACAAACTATGAACTCGCTCAACTTTATGTTGACTTTTTCGCATGTTTCTTTCTCAGGTTACTTTTCTAAGACAAGGCGCGGTTAGAATAGGAGAACCATGTGAAGTCGAGTACCAAGTGGCGTTCAATTTCTAGAAAGTCTTGCTTATTTGCTTCCGTTGTGCAATGAAGATACCGGTACAGTCACGCCAATGCTCTGATAATTTTGGGGTGTGACAAGAAAACTATAAATACCCCCCACCCCTTTGCTTCAAACTCACACTTGATTCTGAAATTTCTCTAAGTTGATGTGTTTATCACTTCATACCTGAGAATATTTGGAATCAAACCTCCATTCTTGTACATTTGTAAGTCCTCTTTCGTTCTTTTACGTGTTTTAGCGTGAAAGTCAAACTTTGTTTGACTTTCTACATTGACCAGTTTATGGTCAACACGAAGTTGGTTTGAACTTCATAACGTGAGCGTAATCACGATGATTATAGTCCCTTGTGACTATACCTACTGATTACCACGTTATCTAGGCATAGTGACGAGTCATAGTTTCGGCCAAAATGCGTATTCTTGCGTATTTTGTAACCAAACTACTTTTAGGTATCAAAACCGTTTGTTTTGATACCAAACCTATTTTCAAACTTTGTTAAACATGTTCTAACATGTTTAGCTCGTCACTTTAGGTTTAGTGCTTATGTAGGGTCGTAAGGTAAGCGGTCTAAACAACCGCTTATACTTTCGAACCCGACCCGTTTAGCCGATCATTAGGATCTGACCAAACACATTAGGTGACAATATGTCACACCCCGACTCGCAGCGGAAGCGCACGCGAGGTGCAACAGATACATGGTACAACGTGCTATTTAAAAGGATGTTGTAATACACAACACAAGCATCGTTTACAACATTTGACTACACACTAAGTTTTAATGTACATGCACTAGTATTTCAAAAGTTGTTTGTCCCTTGCTAAGCATGCTTCTATGTACAGTAATATCCGATCAACAAAACTTGAAACCCATTCCTACTCCCCTTTATTCTTCTTTAGTTTTACCTGAAAAGCATGTAAAGTTTGAACGATCAACTACAAATAGTCAGAAGAGGTCTCGTCCAATACGAAAGGCGGAAACAGACGTATCGGAGTAGAAACAGCTTGATATACACTTAAATTGTCTTGTTTATTGATTTGAAAGAAATTTACAACCTGTAGACACTTCGGCAGTACCTCGGCACCGGAATCACAAAGTTACAAATGAGAACAAAGGCCCTACTATTTATAGACATACCATTTCGCACGAAACAGTCCAAGCGAAATGGCTAGGACTATTTCGTACGAAATGAAAAAGTCATTTCGTGCGAAATGCCTTACCCATTTCGTGCGAAATGGGTTTCTAAAATGTTTTCTCGTATTTCGAGCACTGATCTATCTAATCACCTACAAGACTCGACACAAGATGAAGTCGCCAGACATATGCACCAACAGACTCCCCCTTGGATGTTGACGAAGTCTTCAGTGCCGAGTCTTCAATCTTCAGTCTTTATCAGTCTTCTTGCTCTCTCCGAAGTATCTGACAATGTAAAGCATTCTCAATCTCTTCTCTTCTCTTAATCAACTAATCTCCCCCTTGGATGTTGATCTGATATCTCAGAATCTCAATCTGGCTCTCAAGCTTTCTAATTTTCTTGATCAGATCTTTTGATTCCTTAAGTTCATCAGCATCAGCAGTTAGCATGATCATCTGGATTCAAATCTGGCTCTTCCTACTTCAGACTCCCCTCTGCTATCAGACTCCCCCTTAAGTTGTGTTTGGGATCGTAGTCTGGCTTTCATAGGTTCAGAATTGTAATCTGGCTCTTTGTAATACTCAGAATCAGAAACATGGCCAACCTGCACATCCTCTACCTCAAAATAAATTTCAAAAATTTAAACTTTGACAAATTTATAAACCATATAGTAAGAATCAATCAAACAAAACATGATTTTACAAATTCAAAGTCTGATGACCACATGTAGGAGTATCTTTTATCTTTTCAAAATCATTTCTCAACACATACAACCTCTCCCAACCCTCTGTTGTTCATCATGTTTAGCACTCGGAATTTTGAAAAACAGCTTTTCAACACCAGTTGTCGAAAATAAGATGAACTAAAATCTTTTTGGATTTTTCAAAATTTATGATAAAACACACTTAAAATCTTTTTGGATTTTTGATTTTAATAGAAAGCAGTAAAGAAATATATACAGACAATATTTTTGTGAGTTTCTGTAAGAGGATCATATCGGTTTATGAAACAAATCACTTAGCAACGTTAAGCATTAGACATTTTAAGTTCTAAACAATTAACTTAGATTGTCAGTATTCTGATCCTCTTAAATTTTCACACAAAGTTCAACTGATTCGAGATACGATAATAGTGTTTTAATTGCCTTAAACTTATCCGCGTGTTCCACCTCAGAATATACTCCCGTATCCAGACTTCTATATTCAGTCTTACAGGTGAGTGTACACTAATGATATCTGTGAACGGGTAAGTGCGAGACTATGAGAGCTCAGGTTAGAACTTTCGTTCAGACAAAGAGATGATGGCTCGTCTTTTGGTGTGTCCCGTTTGGGGATCTTTTCTTCAACAACACATGATTAGCGTTTTTCAATGTTTCATCATTTTTTATGCTGAGGGTGGGCTTAAAGAATTAAGCATTGCAAAGCATTATACGAGAACTAGGCTATTGCTTCCGCAAAATCAGAAGTCCAGGTATAATACCCCATATATCATCACGCACAAATACCTAGTATGTCAGAAATTGAAAGTCTTTCAAACAAGATTTCGGGGGTTACCCATATATCCGAGAGATGTTCCCCACGAGATAAGCAAGAAATTGATATTTATGTTTATATCTCGACAACACTCTATTGAATGTGTAAAATCCTACTGACATATCCAAAGTGAGATTGTTTATCACATTTGACTTTCCAAATCTTTAGCGTGTTGTGATATTCCACTGATGTACTATCATATCCTCTTTTCACAACAAAACTCATTTTTGAATTTTTCAATGTTTTTGACTTTTTCAAATTTTCTAATGATTTTGGATTTTCTGAAAATTTTTACTCCCCCTAAAATTCAAAATCATTAAAACAAAATTTGAAAGTAAACTGTACAAGTAAAGTGACAACTGTAGTTTCAAGCAATTCTCATCAATTCACTTAGCATAAACAATCAGAACTACCCCTTGGATGTTGACGAAGTCTTCACTGTCGAGTCTTCAATCTTCAGTATTTATCAGTCTTCTTGCTCTCTCCAAAGTATCTGACAATGTAAAGCATCCTCAATCTCTTCTCTTCTCTTAATCAACTAATCTCCCCCTTGGATGTTGATCTGATATCTCAGAGTCGCAATCTGGTTCTCAAGCTTTCTAATTTTCTTGATCAGATCTCTTGATTCCTTAAGTTCATCAGCATCAGCAGTTAGCATGATCATCTGGATTCAAATCTGGCTCTTCCTACTTCAGACTCCCCTTTGCTTTCAGACTCCCCCTTAAGTTGTGTTTGGGATCGTAGTCTGGCTTTCACAGGTTCAGAATTGTAATCTGGCTCTTTGTAATACTCAGAATCAGAAACATGGCTAACCTGCACATCGTCTAACTCAAAATAAATTTCACAAATTCAAACTTTGACAAATTTATAAACCATATAGTAAGAATCAATCAAACAAAATATGATTTTACAAATTCAAAGTCTGATGACCAAATGTAGGAGTATCTTTTATCTTTTCAAAATCATTTCTCAACACATACAACCTCTCCCAACCCTCTGTGGTTCATCATGTTTAGCACTCGGAATTTTGAAAAACAGCTTTTCAACACCAGTTGTCAAAAATAAGATGAACAAAAATCTTTTTGGATTTTTCAAAATTTATGATAAAACACACTTAAAATCTTTTTGGATTTTTAATTTTAATAGAAAGCAGTAAAGAAATATATACAGACAATATTTTTGTGAGTTTCTGTAAGTGGATCATATCAGTTTATGAAACAAATTACTTAGCACCGTTAAGCATTAGACATTTTAAGTTCTAAACAATTCACTTAGATTGTCAGTATACTGATCCTCTTAAATTTTCACACAAAGTTCAATAGATTCGAGATATGATAATAGTGTTTTAATGGACTTAAACTTATCCGCGTGTTCCACCTTAGAATACACTCCCGTATCCAGACTTCTATATTCAGTCTTACAGGTGAGTGTACACTAATGATATCAGTGAACGGGTAAGTGCAAGACCATGAGAGCTCAGGTTAGAACTTTCGTTCAGACAAAGAGATGATAGCTCATCTTTTGGTGTGTCCCGTTTGGGGATCTTTTCTTCAATAGCACATGATTAGCGTTTTTCAATGTCTCATCATTTTTTATGCTGAGGGTGGGCTTAAAGAATTAAGCAATGCAAAGCATTATACGAGAACTAGGCCATTGCTTCCGCAAAATCAGAAGTCCAGGTATAATACCGCAGATATCATCACGCACAAAGACCTAGTATGTCAGAAATTGAAAGTCTTTCAAAGAAGATTTCGGGGGTTACCCATATATCCGAGAGATGTTCCCCATGAGATAAGCAAGCAATTGATATTTATGTTTATATCTCGACAACACTCTACTGAATGTGTAAAAACCTACTGACATATCTGCAGTGAGATTGTTTATCACATTTGACTTTCCAAATCTTTATCGTGCTATGATAGTCCACTGATGTACTATCATATCCTCTTTTCACAACAAAACTCATTTTTGAATTTTTCAATGTTTTTGGCTTTTTCAAATTTTCTATTGTTTTTGGATTTTCTGAAAATTCTTACTCCCCCTAAAATTCAAAATCATTAAATCAAAATTTGCAAGTAAACTGTACAATTAAAGTGACAATTGTAGTTTCAAGCAATTCTCATCAATTCACTTAGCATAAACAATCAGAACTACCCCTTGGATGTTGACGAAGTCTTCACTGTCGAGTCTTCAATCTTCAGTCTTTATCAATCTTCTTGCTCTCTCCGAAGTATCTGACAATGTAAAGCATCCTCAATCTCTTCTCTTCTCTTAATCAACTAATCTCCCCCTTGGATGTTGATCTGATATCTCAGAATTGCAATCTGGCTCTCAAGCTTTCTAATTTTCTTGATCAGATCTCTTGATTCCTTAAGTTCATCAGCATCAGTAGTTAGCATGATCATCTGGATTCAAATCTGGCTCTTCCTATTTCAGACTCCCCTCTGCTTTCAGACTCCCCCTTAAGTTGTGTTTGGGATCGTAGTCTGGCTTTCACAGGTTCAGAATTGTAATCTGGCTCTTTGTAATGCTCAGAATCAGAAACATGGCTAACCTGAACATCCTCTACCTCAAAATAAATTTCACAAATTCAAACTTTGACAAATTTACAAACCATACAGTAAGAATCAATTAAACAAAATATGATTTTACAAATTCAAAGACTGATGAACAAATGTGGGAGTATCTTTTATATTTTGAAAATCATTTCTCAACACATACAACCTCTCCCAACCCTCTGTTGTTCATCATGTTTAGCACTCGGAATTTTGAAAAACAGCTTTTCAACACCAGTTGTCGAAAATAAGATGAACTAATTTTTTTTTACTTCAAATTAGCAACCTTTATTCAACACGAAAAAGGGCAATTACAAAGCAATGGCAGGTAGTCGGGCAACAAGTTTCACCGCCACCCCCTTTTGAATAGAAAAACCAATTCTACTAAATACAAAGTTTGAAACCTTTAGCGACGAAGAATTGCTATTAACGACTTTTTGAACCCGATTCATGAGTCGCACAGCGTCAGGAGCGAGACCACCAAAGGTATCAAACGCAAACGTGACAAACACATGTTGATTCTCCCGGCAGGCTTTATCATGTTTTGCCACTTTGCTCGCCTCTGCCTTGAGCACCGCTTACCCTACGACAAAGCCCTTGTCCTTGAGCCCGACAAGGGGGGAGACTCTAGTTAGATCTACACAAGCGTGTTTCCCCCCTTCCCATCCAAACACAAGGATGTCCGCCAAGCGTAAAGTGGACCTCCCCTCTAAGGGGTCAGTAAGGAAATTTACTAGAGCTTTTTGGATTTTTCAAAATTTATGATAAAACACACTTAAAATATTTTTGGATTTTTGATTTTATTAGAAAGCGGTAAAGAAATATATACAGACAATATTTTTGTGAGTTTCTGTAAGAGGATCATATCAGTTTATGAAACAAATTACTTAGCACCGTTAAGCATTAGACATTTTAAGTTCTAAACCATTCACATAGATTGTCAGTATACTGATCCTCTTAAATTTTCACACAAAGTTCAACTGATTCGAGATATGGTAATAGTGTTTTAATGGACTTAAACTTATCTGCGTGTTCCACCTTAGAATATACTCCCGTATCCAGACTTCTATATTCAGTCTTACAGGTGAGTGTACACTAATGATATCTGTGAACGGGTAAGTGCGAGACCATGGGAGCTCAGGTTAGAACTTTCGTTCAGACAAAGAGATGATGGCTCGTCTTTTGGTGTGTCCCGTTTGGGGATCTTTTCTTCAACATCACATGATTAGCTTTTTTCAATGTCTCATCATTTTTTATGCTGAGGGTGGGCTTAAAGAATTAAGCAATGCAAAACATTATACGAGAACTAGGCTATTGCTTCCGCAAAATCAAAAGTCCAGGTATAATACCCCAGATATCATCACGCACAAAGACCTAGTATGTCAGAAATTGAAAGTCTTTCAAATAAGATTTCGGGGGTTACCCATATATCCGAGAGATGTTCCCCACGAGATAAGCAAGCAATTGATATTTATGTTTATATCTCGACAACACTATACTGAATGTGTAAAAACCTACTGACATATCCGTAGTGAGATTGTTTATCACATTTGACTTTCCAAATCATTAGCGTGCTATGATAGTCCACTGATGTACTATCATATCCTCTTTTCACAACAAAACTCATTTTTGAATTTTTCAATGTTTTTGGCTTTTTCAAATTTTCTAATGTTTTTGGATTTTCTGAAAATTCTTACTCCCCCTAAAATTCAAAATCATTAAATCAAAATTTGCAAGTAAACTGTACATGTAAAGTGACAACTGTAGTTTCAAGCAATTCTCATCAATTCACTTAGGATAAACAATCAGAACTACCCCTTGGATGTTGACGAAGTCTTCACTGTCAAGTCTTCAATCTTCAGTCTTTATCAGTCTTCTTGCTCTCTCCTAAGTATCTGACAATGTAAAGCATCCTCAATCTCTTCTCTTAATCAAGTAATCCCCCCCCCCTGGATGTTGATCTGATATCTCAGAATCGCAATTCGGCTCTCAAGCTTTCTAATTTTCTTGATCAGATCTCTTGATTCCTTAAGTTCATCAGCATTAGCAGTTAGCATGATCATCTGGATTCAAATCTGGCTCTTCCTACTTCAGATTCCGCTCTCCTATCAGACTCCCCCCTAAGTTGTGTTTGGGATCGTAGTCTGGCTTTCACAGGTTCAGAATTGTAATCTGGCTCTCTGTAATACTCAGAATCAGAAACATGGCTAACCTGCACATCCTCTACCTCAAAATAAATTTCACAAATTTAAACTTTGACAAATTTATAAACCATATAGTTAGAATCAATCAAACAAAACATGATTTTACAAATTCAAAGTCTAATGACCACATGTAGGAGTATCTTTTATCTTTTCAAAATCATTTCTCAACACATACAACCTCTCCCAACCCTCTGTTGTTCATCATGTTTAGCACTCGGAATTTTGAAAAATAGCTTTTCAACACCAGTTGTCGAAAATAAAATGAACTAAAATCTTTTTGGATTTTTCAAAATTTATGATAAAACACACTTAAAATCTTTTTGGATTTTTGATTTTAATAGAAAGCAGTAAAGAAATATATACAGACAATATTTTTGTGAATTTCTTTAAGAGAATCATATTAGTTTATGAAACAAATTACTTAGCACCGTTAAGCATTAGACATTTTAAGTTCTAAACAATTCATTTAGATTGTCAGTATACTGATCCTCTTAAATTTTCACACAAAGTTCAACTGATTCGAGATACGATAATAGTGTTTTAATGGACTTAAACTTATCCGCGTGTTCCACCTCAGAATATACTCCCGTATCCAGACTTCTATATTCAGTCTTACAGGTGAGTGTACACTAATGATATCTGTGAACAGGTAAGTGCGAGACCATGAGAGCTCAGGTTAGAACTTCCGTTCAAACAAAGAGATGATGGCTCGTCTTTTGGTGTGTCCCGTTTGGGGATCTTTTCTTCAACAGCACATGATTAGCGTTTTTCAATGTCTCAACATTTTTTATGCTGAGGGTGGGCTTAAAGAATTAAGCAATGCAAAGCATTATACGAGAACTAGGCTATTGCTTCCGCAAAATCAGAAGTCCAGGTATAATACCCCAGATATCATCATGCACAAAGACCTAATATGTCAGAAATTGAAAGTCTTTCAAACAAGATTTCGGGGGTTACCCATATATCCGAGAGATGTTCCCCACGAGATAAGCAAGAAATTGATATTTATGTTTATATCTCGACAACACTCTATTGAATGTGTAAAATCCTACTGACATATCCAAAGTGAGATTGTTTATCACATTTGACTTTCCAAATCTTTAGCGTGCTGTGATAGTCCGCTGATGTACTATCATATCCTCTTTTCACAACAAAACTCATTTTTGAATTTTTCAATGTTGTTGGCTTTTTCAAATTTTCTAATGTTTTTGGATTTTCTGAAAATTCTTACTCCCCCTAAAATTCAAAATCATTAAAACAAAATTTGCAAGTAAACTGTACAAGTAAAGTGACAACTGTAGTTTCAAGCAATTCTCATCAATTCACTTAGCATAAACAATCAGAACTCCCCCTTGGATTGTTGACGAAGTCTTCACCGTCGAGTCTTCAATCTTCAGTCTTTATCAGTCTTTTGCTCTCTCCGATGTATCTGACAATGTAAAGCATCCTCAATCTCTTCTCTTCTCTTAATCAACTAATCTCCCCCTTGGATGTTGATCTGATATCTCAGAATCGCAATCTGGCTCTCAAGCTTTCTAATTTTCTTTATCAGATCTCTTAATTCCTTAAGTTCATCAGCATCAGCAGTTAGCATGATGATCTGGATTCAAATCTGGCTCTTCCTACTTCAGACTCCCCTCTGTTATCAGTGTTGGTGCACTACATCTATCGACTTTGTCTTGTATCGAGTCTTACATTGTATTGTATAGATTAGGGCACACTATACGAGAAAATAGGCGAGTGTATGTGTTTAATAGTTTCGCTTATAGGGACATTGCCTAGAGGTTCCGCTTTTATGTCAAGTGGGAGGTTTCGCTTTTACGGTAAGTGGAAGGTTTCGCTTATTCGTACATGACATTTGAAGCGAAACCTCACACCTATATAAACCCTAGAAGCGAAATCATTTGGAACCTAGACAAATTCCATACCGAGGTGCTGCCGGTGTGAAGAACTGCGTGTATTTGCTTATAATCAATACAATTAGCAGTTTTAGTGAAGATACAGCTATTTCTATCCGTGTTTCTTGTTATTCCACACCTGAAACATAGAAGAATGCCTTTGAACGACTCGTTCGGGTCAATTCACGATCCTACAAGTGGTATCAGAGCTTGGGAGGAGGTTTTCTACAGAAATTAGCTGGATTTCATCATCGTTTCTTACTTCTACACCTTCTTTCTTCACCAGATCAAGATTTACCAGTCGGAATTTGCTCAAAATTTCACAAACTGTGCGCAATTGAACATAGACAAACCCTGGAAAGTTTCGGACCAAAATATAGACTAAAAATGGGTGAAATCATCTTCGAACTTAGTTTCGCTTTTTTGGAAAGTGACTAGTTCCGCTTTTGTGTCACTAGTATTGTAAGGTTTCGCTCCAAAATTACTTGGTAGTTCCGCTCGTGTGTCACAGTAAGTAAGGTTCCGCTCCAAAATCATCAGGGTTCCGCTTGAAAGGTTCCGCTTCAAGGGACAGATTTGGAGTTTCACTCATTTGGTTTCGCTTATAGTGCACATCAAGGTTCCGCTTATAAGTTTCGCTCATTGGTTTTGCTCTAAATATACATTTGAGGTTCCGCTTATAAATACATCAGAAGGTTCTGCTCTTCTGAACATCCTGGTTTCATTTCAAAGGTCGATTAAGGCATAGTTTCACTTATCTGGTCATCTGAGTTTCGCTTTTAGCGCACAGTTCATCATATTTCGCTTATTCGTCACTGTTTTTGAAAAACATGTTAAGTCATCATGGATACCGAATTCTACAGCGCATTCGCAACACCGTCTGCTCCGGCTGCTATTGCTCAAGCTATGAACCTTGAAAACGAGACGGGAAACACCCAAAAGTGTCACACCCCGACCACGTAGAACATACAAAACGTGGCGGAAACGTCGGGGAGTGTTGTAACAGAATTAATGTTTCATATCCATGGCAATAGAAGTTTCGTTTTATTAATTAAAAGTGTTACAATGTCTTAACAAACAAAGAAATACAACATAATTAACTAGTCTTGCATCTTTTATTGTCACTAAAGCCCAAGTCTGCCTATGTGTATCTTGATCATCTTATGCAATAGCTCCTGAAAAACACATGTGAAAATAGGTACGTCAGCATAAAAATGCCGGTGAGATACATAGGTTTTGTGAAAATAGGTTTCATGACTTATGTTTGAGAAAATGTTTAGTCATGAACCTTGTTATTTGCTTTGTTTTGTAAATCATTTGAAAATCGATAAGATCTGATGATATGTATAAATAAGAGAATAATGTATGGTTAAATGAATAACCATTGTAAACTGAGTTTGTATTAGATAAATTGTTTGTAAATCAATGTCTTGTGAAAAATATGTTATTTGTATAAAATGTTCTATGTCTCAACTTGAAATGATTCAGATAACGCTACAATATGTAATACCATACAAACACTTGTATATAGGAAGTACCAGCGGCGTATCCACCATGCTTGTATCATATTACACACGCCTCGTTACTTAAATCACTTACATCAACCAAACCAAACAATGTAAGATGTCTATGTTTAAACCAATTGCCAAATGTATTGAATAATATGTCTAAATGTTTATGTCAAGATGTAAATCATGTAATGTGTAACCAAAATGATATGTATGGCTAGTGAAATGTATCAACTAAACCATATGCACAAGAACATAGTTTTGAAGTAAAACTTGGTTTAAATCAAAGTTATGTTTTGTGTAGTAACTGCATGATCAATGTAAATCATGTAATATGCGTCCAAAATGTAAGTATGTGATGAATAACAAATGTACTAAGTATGAAGAACAATGCAACGATTGAACATACATAGCATGTGAACTGTACTAAGTATGCAACAACAGACATACGTAGCATGCGACCTGTACAAAGTATGCAACCATAGACATACGTAGCATGTGATGTAATGTAAAACAATGTACTAAGTAATGCACACAATGGCACACCTAGTATAAAATGTAATGAAATCATGTACTATAATGTACTAATGAACATAACAAGTATATGATGTGAAAACAGGAAAGCATGAAAGTAACAAGTAGGCACATGTGTTTCACCCCAAAATAGTTTGGAAAACAGTAAAAGAGGGGTCTATGTACTCACTTGAGATTGCTCAGATGTCTTAGGATAATCACCAAGCAATGCTAGAGATCACGGAATCAAACGACACCTAATATAGGTATCTATGTTAATAAACCGGACCTATATCGGAAGACTGGATAGCATTAGGGTTTGTAAACCAAATGAGTGTAGGAACTCATGTGATATGGTTTAACAAAGCCTACATACTAAATGAAACTTAACCTAAGTGTCTACGACCCATCGCGACCCATTAAGGTAGCTTATGCTATTTTAACGCATCGTGCGCGTGAAACGCGTTCGGACCGTCTAACTAGTCCTATGACAAGTGTTATATGCCTAAACATGTTACATTATCAGTTATGTGACAAGAGTTTAGGTTACATATGCTTAATTACCAATTATACATGAAAAGGGTATTTTGGTAATTTACCTAAGGCATATAAACTACCTATCATACAACTACTTAAACGATGTGACCATAAGGTATAACCTCGGAAGGTTATTCCCTACCTACTATGGTCACCTAGTGTATTTGGTCGGATCCTAATGATCGACCAAATGGGTCGAGTTCGAAGGTATAGGCGATTTATCAGATCGCCTACCCTACGACTCTAGACAACGTGGTAATCAGTGGGCATAGTCCCAAGGGACTATAACCAACGTGATTACCCTCACGTTGCGAAGTTCAAACGAACTTCGCATTGACCATAACTGGTCAATGTAGAAAGTCAAACAAAGTTTGACTTTCAGACTCGAAAGACTCGAAAAGCAATAAAAGAACGAAAGAATACTTACCTAGGGTCCCCGAATGCTAATCCCGATTCAAGAATCTCAGGTATGAAACAATGGTTTCAACTTAGAGGTTCTCAAATCAGAATTCTAGTGATTTTAGCAACGGGGGGTATGGGGTATATATAGTTTTTGGTCCACCGTTAGGATCGTTTCATGGAAAACGTGCCTTAATCCCATCCGTACAAGTGTCGGGACCTTATGGTGACTAAAATTCCATCCTTATCAGCTGACTAGATAATTAGGAATGTGTGGTTGTGGATGTAACAGCTGCAATCTGCTATTAGATTCGATTAATCTGGTTAGAAGGGTCCTCGCGGGCCGCCTGAGGATGTAAGGAAACTGAGGCGGGCCGCCTAGCAGTCACAGATCAGAACAAAGTTTCAGAAATGACATTTTCAGCCCCTGCACGTGTTTAAGGCCATTTCCGACACTTCTAAGGCCCGTAAAGCCAACTTTAAGGCCCTAAAATGTTTCCTAAACATTGTGGACATGAAACATGCTCAAAAATATGCCGGATGATGGTTCGTTTGGTCGTACGAACGCGATGTTCGGTTAATTACGACGGAATGCGCACAAGCGCGAAAAACGATCCAAATGACGTGACGAATGGATTTTTGGCAATCCAAACACTAAAGCATAATATAGTCATGTTTGCATAAATTTTTGGATGTCCGGATGTGTTCAGAACGTAAGTTATGCGTAAAAATGCAAACTTGTGCACTTTTTGACACTTTTAGTCCCTGAATGTCCCAAAAGTTTATTTTAGCATACCGAACACCTCAAAGCCTATTTCTAAGCTATGTAAAGGATATTTATGGTATGTTTAACTTATGGTCATGTTCCGGAATGTCTGTTACAGTTCAAATTGGCATACTTTCACAGTTTGTCAAATTTTGTCCCTGTAAGCGAATATACTTTGATTTCACCACACCAAACCTTCCAAAACTTATATCTAAGTTATGTAAAGGTTATTTAAGGTATGTTAAGCCTATTTCACTATTCCGGAGTGTTCGTTGGATTAAACTGGTTATATCTACACATTAGAGCGCGTATAACCCTCCAGAAAGCGATTTAAAGCTTGAAATCGAACAAGAGTCGATATGTGCAAACGATAGACATATTTTTACAAATCCCTAGTATGAAATACAATATTTCATTGGTTTGGAATTTGATTGATGGTTGGAGTGACACAGGTGTCACAGTCTCCCCTACTTTAGGAAATTTCGTCCCGAAATTAATTCGTAGGAGTCTATTTGTGACTTTGTGTCAAATAACCACCAGAGATATGTAAGGTATAATCCTGTAATTTCTCTTTAAGGGACATTTTTCAGAAAGGAAAAATGAACGGAGTTATTTTCAACAGGCATTCTTTAGAAAATGGAACATGAAGGAATAACCAAGGATATTCATTTCCCTCGATGGATATTCTTCAGCAACGAAAATGAACGGAAACGAAAATGAACAGAATGTGTCATTTTCCACAACATCTTCAGAAACAAAAATGAACAGAAAAGTCATTTTTCACAACATCTTCAGAAATAAAAATGAACGGAAAAGTCATTTTCCATCTTCAGAGACAAAAATGAACGGAAAAGTCATTTTCCATCTTCAGAAACAAAAATGAACAAAATAGTCATTTTCCATCTTCAGAGACAAAAATGAACGGAAAAGTCATTTTCCATCTTCAGAAACAAAAATGAACAGAATAGTCATTTTCCATCTTCAGAGACAAAAATGAACGGAAACGTCATTTTCCATCTTCAGAAACAAAAATGAACAGAATAGTCATTTTCCATCTTCAGAGACAAAAATGAACGGAAAAGTCATTTTCCATCTTCAGAGACAAAAATGAACGGAAAAGTCATTTTCCATCTTCAGAAACAAAAATGAACAGAATAGTCATTTTCCATCTTCAGAGACAAAAATGAACGGAAAAGTCATTTTCCATCTTCAGAAACAAAAATGAACAGAATAGTCATTTTCCATCTTCAGAGACAAAAATGAACAGAATAGTCATTTTCCATCTCCAGAAACAAAAATGAACGGAAAAGTCATTTTCCATCTTCAAAGACAAAAATGAACGGAAAAGTCATTTTCCATCTTCAGAAACAAAAATGAACAGAATAGTCATTTTCCATCTTCAGAAACAAAAATGAACAGAATAGTCATTTTCCATCTTCAGAGACAAAAATGAACGGAAGAGTCATTTTCCATCTTCAGAAACAAAAATGAACAGAATAGTCATTTTCCATCTTCAGAGACAAAAATGAACGGAAAAGTCATTTTCCATCTTCAGAAACAAAAATGAACAGAACTAACTCTAGATACATGACAAAACTCGCTGTGGTTTCCGTGCACTGAATTTTATAATTATGTATGCATCCATAATTACGCAATTCCTTGCATAGTCCGCACAATTTGTTTGTAATGTGAAGGGGAGGAAAAATCAAACCTGTGATGAGTGTGACTAAACTACCATAGGGTCCTTTTAATTAGATCGAAAAAGGATCCTTTTAAATTAGGCCACCAAGGAGTCCTTTCAGCTATATCATCACATGATATTCCTAACCAGATTTTTGGATCAATCTGTTTACCTAGACCACTCAGGGGTCTAATTATGGAATAGTACTATATAATCCAAGGGTCTTTACTACAACGTAGAAGCCCATTGAGGATTTAATATAGTACCTTTGGATATCCTACTATGAATCCCTTATACGAAGATATGGAAGATTCTACGAGGATTTGGATAACAAGAATTTGGATCACACGAAAACATTAAAGAGAACACATAAGCACAAAATCACATAGTTGTTTAATTTGTTATTAATTTGTTATCTTTGGACGCGGATACTTAAAGCACACCAGGAATCCAATTCATGGATTTCATTTGGAACTTAAATCATTTCAAGAATCTATCTGTGAAGATAGGATAATCTTAAAAGGAATTCGGCTTTGTCCTTATTGAATTGTGATGTACGTATTGGATCATACAAAGAATTCAATTAAGGACTCCGATGAATGATACCCATCCACAAGGATCTAATTATGAGGATAGAAAGATCCTACATGGATTTTGGAGTTTGTGTAACGGGAGGTGTTCCGACACCTTGCACTAGGCGTGCTTACGTCGATACACAAGGTAGAAAGTTCATGAGGTTGAGGCGCCAGATATGTCAAGCGACATATGAAGCAGAGTTTGAAGATTGAGCAGCAGCAGGATTTGTAACAGCTTTGCTTTGGATTGCAAAGCGGCACATGTTAACCAAATGTCTCCATCGTCCACCGTGGGTACATTTGTAACAGGGTATTTGATTTGTATGATGATAGTGGCATTGGTTGCAACAAGGAGCAGTTCCCTTATACGGCTTCATCCCTGAGACAAGTCATGGTGATAGCTAAATCAACGGTCTTCTGGAGTACGACGCCTATTTGTTAGGAAATTGTAGCACCTGGTCCGGACACTCGAGTCTTGTTGCGATGAAGAGGCACAATGAAGAAAATGGAAGACATAGGAGGAAACAAGTAAAAGATAGTCAAAAGAAAATGACAACGCATGAAGATTGCGACCATTTGTTTGTTACCAAAGGCAAACAAATGAGACAGTGACTAATCAAAGTAAGCGGGTCAATATAATGTATCGCGAAGACATGCTTGCCTATAAGTGAACACTCATCCCAAGAATTCCCAGGTAAGCACAACTGGTCTCGCGTCTGATGAGATGTATACGAAGTGCTTGCCTAGACAGAAAACCCAGAATACAGGCATTCACCCTTCCAGTTTGCACGTGTTCACATTATTAGAAACCCAAAACCTTGACGAGAGTTTTGAAAATTCAAAGGGTTCAAAACCATGTAACAGAGGGTTCAAAACCTTACAATAGAGGGTTCAAAACCTAGAAATCAATCATCCTAGAACAGATGATTAGTTTTCAAAGCGGTTTTGAAATTTATGTTCTTGTTGTGGTCGTCGCCTAAGGATAGGTGACAGTATTGTTTTATGACTAAACGCAAGTAAACTCGCGTTAGGGTCCTAAGAAGGTTATAGACTAGGTCAAAGCATTACTAATAACCTAATTCCCTATAACCATTGGCTCTGATACCATCTTTTCTGTCACACCCCGACCACGTAGAACATACAAAACGTGGCGGAAACGTCGGGGAGTGTTGTAACAGAATTAATGTTTCATATCCATGGCAATTGAAGTTTCGGTTTATTAATTAAAACTGTTACAATGTCTTAACAAACAAAGAAATACAACATAATTAACTAGTCTTGCATCTTTTATTGTCACTAAAGCCCAAGTCTGCCTATGTGTATCTTGATCATCTTATGCAATAGCTCCTGAAAAACACATGTGAAAATAGGTACGTCAGCATAAAAATGCCGGTGAGATACATAGGTTTTGTGAAAATAGGTTTCATGACTTATGTTTGAGAAAATGTTTAGTCATGAACCTTGTTATTTGCTTTGTTTTGTAAATCATTTGAAAATCAATAAGATCTGATGATATGTATAAATAAGAGAATAATGTATGGTTAAATGAATAACCATTGTAAACTGAGTTTGTATTAGATAAATTGTTTGTAAATCAATGTCTTGTGAAAAATATGTTATTTGTATAAAATGTTCTATGTCTCAACTTGAAATGATTCAGATAACGCTACAATATGTAATACCATACAAACACTTATATATAGGAAGTACCAGCGGCGTATCCACCATGCTTGTATCATATTACACACGCCTCGTTACTTAAATCACTTACATCAACCAAACCAAACAATGTAAGATGTCTATGTTTAAACCAATTGCCAAATGTATTGAATAATATGTCTAAATGTTTATGTCAAGATGTAAATCATGTAATGTGTAACCAAAATGATATGTATGGCTAGTGAAATGTATCAACTAAACCATATGCACAAGAACATAGTATTGAAGTAAAACTTGGTTTAAATCAAAGTTATGTTTTGTGTAGTAACTGCATGATCAATGTAAATCATGTAATATGCGTCCAAAATGTAAGTATGTGATGAATAACAAATGTACTAAGTATGAAGAACAATGCAACGATTGAACATACATAGCATGTGAACTGTACTAAGTATGCAACAACAGACATACGTAGCATGCGACCTATACTAAGTATGCAACAATAGACATACGTAGCATGTGATGTAATGTAAAACAATGTACTAAGTAATGCACACAATGGCACACCTAGTATAAAATGTAATGAAATCATGTACTATAATGTACTAATGAACATAACAAGTATATGATGTGAAAACAGGAAAGCATGAAAGTAACAAGTAGGCACATGTGTTTCACCCCAAAACAGTTTGGAAAACAGTAAAAGAGGGGTCTATGTACTCACTTGAGATTGCTCAGATGTCTTAGGATAATCACCAAGCAATGCTAGAGATCACGGAATTAAACGGCACCTAATATAGGTATCTATGTTAATAAACCGGACCTATATCGGAAGACTGGGTAGCATTAGGGTTTGTAAACCAAATGAGTGTAGGAACTCATGTGATATGGTTTAACAAAGCCTACATACTAAATGAAACTTAACCTAAGTGTCTACGACCCATCGCGACCCATTAAGGTAGCTTATGCTATTTTAACGCATCGTGCGCGTGAAACGCGTTCGGACCGTCTAACTAGTCCTATGACAAGTGTTATATGCCTAAACATGTTACATTATCAGTTATGTGACAAGAGTTTAGGTTACATATGCTTAATTACCAATTATACATGAAAAGGGTATTTTGGTAATTTACCTAAGGCATATAAACTACCTATCATACAAGTACTTAAACGATGTGACCATAAGGTATAACCTCGGAAGGTTATTCCCTACCTACTATGGTCACCTAGTGTATTTGGTCGGATCCTAATGATCGACCAAATGGGTCGAGTTCGAAGGTATAGGCGATTTATCAGATCGCCTACCCTACGACTCTAGACAACGTGGTAATCAGTGGGCATAGTCCCAAGGGACTATAACCAACGTGATTACCCTCACGTTGCGAAGTTCAAACGAACTTCGCATTGACCATAACTGGTCAATGTAGAAAGTCAAACAAAGTTTGACTTTCAGACTCGAAAGACTCGAAAAGCAATAAAAGAACGAAAGAATACTTACCTAGGGTCCCCGAATGCTAATCCCGATTCAAGAATCTCAGGTATGAAACAATGGTTTCAACTTAGAGGTTCTCAAATCAGAATTCTAGTGATTTTAGCAATGGGGGGTATGGGGTATATATAGTTTTCGGTCCACCGTTAGGATCGTTTCGTGGAAAACGTGCCTTAATCCCATCCGTACAAGTGTCGGGACCTTATGGTGACTAAAATTCCATCCTTATCAGCTGACTAGATAATTAGGAATGTGTGGTTGTGGATGTAACAGCTGCAATCTGCTGTTAGATTCGATTAATCTGGTCAGAAGGGTCCTGCGGGCCGCCTGAGGATGTAAGGAAACTGAGGCGGGCCGCCTAGCAGTCACAGATCAGAACAAAGTTTCAGAAATGACAGTTTCAGCCCCTGCACGTGTTTAAGGCCATTTCCGACACTTCTAAGGCCCGTAAAGCCAACTTTAAGGCCCTAAAATGTTTCCTAAACATTGTGGACATGAAACATGCTCAAAAATATGCCGGATGATGGTTCGTTTGGTCGTACGAACGTGATGTTCGGTTAATTACGACGGAATGCGCACAAGCGCGAAAAACGATCCAAATGACGTGACGAATGGATTTTTGGCAATCCAAACACTAAAGCATAATATAGTCATGTTTGCATAAATTTTTGGATGTTCGGATGTATTCAGAACGTAAGTTATGCGTAAAAATGCAAACTTGTGCACTTTTTGACACTTTTAGTCCCTGAATGTCCCAAAAGTTTATTTTAGCATACCGAACACCTCAAAGCCTATTTCTAAGCTATGTAAAGGATATTTATGGTATGTTTAACTTATGGTCATGTTCCGGAATGTCTGTTACAGTTCAAATTGGCATACTTTCGCAGTTTGTCAAATTTAGTCCCTGTAAGCGAATATACTTTGATTTCACCACACCAAACCTTCCAAAACTTATATCTAAGTTATGTAAAGGTTATTTAGGGTATGTTAAGCCTATTTCACTATTCCGGAGTGTTCGTTGGATTAAACTGGTTATATCTACACATTAGAGCGCGTATAACCCTCCAGAAAGCGATTTAAAGCTTGAAATCGAACAAGAGTCGATAAGTGCAAACGATACACATATTTTTACAAATCCCTAGTATGAAATACAATATTTCATTGGTTTGGCATTTGATTGATGGTTGGAGTGACACAGGTGTCACAAAAAGCCCCCGAAATTAATGAGTATTGAAGAATACTATGGGTGGAAAGATCGATTCGAGAATTGGGTTCAAGCGAATCATCTCAGGTCTTGGGAATGCATACTGAAGAAATACGTGTTACCGAGAACAGAGTTGCATGTTCTGAAAGAATTATCGGAGTTTACAGATCAGGAACGGGTAATGTACAAATCATAAAAGATGATGATCAGTCTGCTTCAACAAGTGATCAAGGAAGATATCTTCATTCTGTTACAACACGATAAAACAGCAAAGTCAATCTGGGATGCACTTCGTATTAAATTTGAGGGTAGCGAGAATATGAAAACGAGCAAGAAGGCGCTGTTAAAGAAAGAGTTTGATTTGTTCAGTAGTCTACCGGGTGAAGACACGAAGAAGCTGATTGAGAGATATTGTCATTTAGTACGATCCATGTCTATGTTGAGTATTACAAAAGATCGTGAAGAATAGGTGGATAAGCTGGCTGATGCTTTACCACAGAAAGAGTGGGGAACGTATTTGATTATTCTGAAGAATACGGGTGTTTATGATGGGTTGACAATCTCACAGTTCATTGAAAAGATCGAGAGTCAAGATTTGGAACAGCAAAATATCGCTAGAATGAATAGTCCAAGTGGTCAACAGGATGTAAAAATGTATTACAAAGGCAGTGTTCCGGTTCCTGAATTTGAGAAAAGTCCAAAAATCCAGACTGCGTTTAGTGCTGGAGATTCTACAGAAAAGGTTGATCAGAGTTCAACAAAAAGCAGCAGTGGAATCTCAACATTTCCTAGTGTCAATCCAAGAGAGTCAAACACAAGCTTTCAGTCTCAAGGCACAAAAACAGGAAATGGTTACGTGATTCAGTGCAACATTGCTCTAAATCTTCCAGAAGGTCAAAGTTTTTCTGAAGACACTGCTAAAGACCACATGGCTCTACTTGGTTCTGTGTCGTTATCTTATGAAGGTCTTGTTGCTGGTCGGATTGGGAATCCAATGCTCACCAAAGAGGATTACGATCAGATAGACGCCGAAGAGATGGAATTGATGGATATAAAATGGTGTCTTGCTAGTGTTCTTCGCCGTGCTGAAAAGTTCAAAACAATTACCGGGATAAATGATTTTCTTGATGCTCATGTATCTACTTTAGGTTTTGATAAATCTAAAGTTACCTATTTTCGATGCAGGGAGAAGGGTCATTTCAAACAGGAGTGCAAGAACAGGGAATCTAGTGGTGCTCAGAATCCATTTGGAAAAGACGACTACTACCGGAAAGCCATTTATCAGTAGGTTGGTCAATCACAAGATTCACAGACGGCTCATGGTAGGAAGATTGAAGATTCAAAGAGAGCATGTTTACTAGATTTCAGCTGGAGCAACTACATATCATCTGACAGCAAAGCTTGTATAGTTGATCAAGATGATGAAAGGCTACCTGAGGGGTTCAGCTGGGATATGTTCATGGATGAGAATGGTGATTACAAAGCTTTCATCGCTAAGATTGTCAGAGAACCAGACATGTTTGCCACATGGATGAAGTCTATTGGAGAGACAGTGAAAACTGTGGAGGAGCAGTCTCTTACATCTGAAGAGAGCTCAGAAAGTGCTGATGAAGGTCTACAGAGTTCGGATGAGAGTGCACAGAATGATGTTACTTCAGAAAAGGAAGTTGTATTTGATCAAACACCGTCTGATTCTGGTGTATCAGATGTTGATTCTAAAAAATCTATACAATTTGATCAATCACCAGTTGATAGTAGCAGTGATGATGAGGAAGAAAAACATATAAATGTTGCTAAATCTCATCTATCTCCTGAAAGTTTTCATTTCTATTTTGCAGATCGTATGGAAAAGCTGAAGGCAAAAAGAGCTACAAAGGAGCAAATGGAAATGAAGACTGAAAGTGTGGCTGAGGAGACGGTTACAACTGAACGGGTGGTTGAAGAAGAAAAGTCTGAAGCTGAGAAGGTGAACGAAGAAGAAAAAGTGATTGAAGTGATAAAACAATCGAAGTTGAGAAGATTGTTGAAGTTGTAAAGCCTTGCAAGAAGTGTTTGGAAGCTTGCAAGGGATGTGCAGCAAAAGACGACATCATTGCTGAATATGAGAAGAAGAAGGAGCAGTTACTGTTTAACCTCAACTATGTAAAAGAATCTTATGACGTCTTAAACAAAACAGTAACTGGTCTCCAAAAGACAAACACAGAAAGAGAACAAGCACTGACGATGATGAATGCAGTTATGATGTCAAAGCAAAAAGCCATAAATTTCTACATCGAAGAGAGTGCTAAGTGGAAGCAAGAGTTGGAGACGGAAAAGATTGAGAATGAGAGAATTAGACGTTTGTTACAAAGTTATTCTAGTTCTGATTATCTCATTGGTCGTATTTACCCAACTGTTGCAGGAATGGAAGTTTTTCAAGACGAGAAGCCAAAGAAGAAGAAAGATTGTGGTAAGAAACCGACTGTTAGTTATAACAAGTGTCCGCCTCCGATTTGGGAAGGGTATTCTCCTAGAAAACCAAACGAGGAGCAACTTGCAAAAGCAGTCAATATAAAGCTAAAAATCGACACAACTGATGAGTTACCAGAAAACATAGATGTCACATTCACCTCGTCTGACACTGATCATGAGTCTGAGTTAATCAAAAAGGTGGTCGATCAGGTGTTGGATACTGATGAGGAGTCCGAGTCAAAGTCTGAGTCTGGAGGGTCAAATTCGTCGGTCAATGGTTCAAAATCTTCGATCAAAAGAGCGTATAGTAAAGAGTTTTTATTATTGAAAGAAAATTTAGATGATGAAACATTTGAAGTTTCATACACTTTAAATGATTCTGACAAATTATATTCTGACAAAGAATTTCCAATAAGAAGTGTTCGTTTTGATAGGATCAAAAAGGTTTTCAAAATGACAGAAATTAATATTTCTGAAATAAAAGATTTAAATCTTACTGGAAAACCTAAAAAGTACACTTCAAGAGTTCAGCAACGTTTAAACAAGAAAAAAGGCTTCAATTCTGGTTCGGGTTTTCAAAAGAAGCCAAACCAAAATCGTAGCTACAAAAAGAAAGGTCTTGGCTTTATTCCATCAGAAAATGATAAAAAATTTGAAAAATTTTAAAACAAAAACTGAATTTGTTTCAGGAGGAAGTTCTGAGGATGAGCAGAACAAACCATTTTGGTGACAGTCAAATCAAGAGTTTCTTGCTGAAAGGAAGAATGGAATTGAAAAGATTTGTTCAAAAGAAACTCATACCTGTTACAGATGCAATGAAGTTGGTCACATTGCATGGAACTGTTCAACGAACATCAAGAAAAAACACGGAGTTTCTCAGAAATTGAAAGAAAAAGTTGTTGATATTGAACTACCAACTGACAAACTTGAAATTTTTGAAAATTCAACTTATGAAGTTGGTGAGTGTTCTAAAAGGAATTTTTATAAAAAGAAAGAAAAAGACAACCAAGTGTGGGTTGTTAAAAGGAATGATGTGAATGTCGGCGATGAATCTGGTTCCACAAAGCCAGAGGAGCCACAAGGTGAGGTGAATATTTCAGTGAATGATGATGATTTTCCATCACTGAAATTTGAAGAAGTTAAAAAGAAAATTGGAAAAGTTGATATCTCGAAAGAGTTTTACACTGAGAAAAATGAATTTGATGTCGAGAAAACTTTCAATGGGAGTGTTAAAAAGATTTTTGGGAAAATGTTGAATGGGAAGGCTAAGGGGGTTAAAGATTTTTATGCTACCAAAAAGGCAACATACAACCCCACTGTGCAAGAGTTGAAAGCCATCAAGTCTGAGAAGACTTGGATGGAAGTCTGTTTCCCATGATAGTCTTAGGACTACGCCGGAGATCCCAATTTTATATCGTGGATCAGGAATCGGCATCATTCTTGTGTTTGAAAAGTTTGTTTGAAAGTTGTTAAAATTGTTTGAATAATTACAGGTGCAAGGACTACGCCGGAGCTTCCAGGTTGGTAAGTGTGAAGCAGGAATCGGCATCTTTGTGATAAATCCTTCAAGTGGTAAAATGGTGATGTAGACGTAACATTCCTACATCTGGTATTGCTTGGTGGTTTCTACAAGTGGTATTTTTACAAGCAGTATTGTGTTGAATGTTTTTACAAGTGGTACAAAGGTTTCGTGACTGCAAATGGTAAATCAAGGACATTAATTTGTACTTGATTTACTAACATTCAAGTGATTGAGAAACAAAATGATGAACCACATCCCCATACTTAACAAGTGATAAATTTACAAGTAGTAAAAACAAACTCATTTTCAGGAAAAATCATTTCGATTAAAACAAACTTCAGTGTTTTGAAATCTAAATGAGAAAATGGTTTGTGATAGGGGGAGTTCTGATTGTTTATGCACTAGTGGATGGCGAATTGATGTGATTCGATGTCGGTTGTCAAGTTTTTGTATAGTTTGTGTTATGTTTTATAATCAATACAATTAGCACTTTTAGTGAAGATACAGCTATTTCTATCCGTGTTTCTTGTTATTCCGCACCTGAAACATAGAAGAATGCCTCTGAACGCATCTGAGTGTATGTTGTGTTTTATGTTACAAGTGGGTCTAGAGTTAGTTGTTTTCAATTTTTCTTTAATGTGTTTGCATTTTAGGGGGAGTAGAAATTTTTTCAGAAAATCCAAAAACATTAGAAAATTTGAAAAAGACAAAAACATTGATAAAATCAAAAAATGAGTTTTGCTGTGCAAATAGAGGAGATGATAGTACATCAGTGGGATGTCACAACATGCTAAAGATTTGGAAGGTTAAAATGTGATAAACAATCTTACTGCGGATGTGTCAGTAGGTTTTTACACTTCTAGTAGATTGTGACGAGATATAAACATAAAAATTCAAACTTGCTTATTCTATAGGTTAATAAAACTGCTTGGATAAATAGGTAACCCCTGAAATCTTGTTTGAAAGGTCCCTTATTCTGAGATACTAGGTCTTTATGCTCAGTGATATCTGGGGTATTATCCCGGGACTTCTGCTGAATGGAAGTTCTGACCTAGTCCCCGGATAATACTTTCCGCAAAAGCTTGAAACATAGCTTCACCCTCAGCATGCTTATGAAACAATAAAATTGATAGTCGCTGCTGTTGTAATTAAAAGATCCTCTAAAGGGGACACACCAAAAGTCGAAGCCGTCATCTCTCTGCGTATACGGAAGTATCGACCTGAGCTCTCACGGCCCTCGCATTTAACCCCTATACAGATATCATCTGTCGTATACTCACCTGTAAGACTGAATATTGGGGTCTGGATACGAGAGTATATTCAAGTAGTGGGACACACGAATAAGTTAGTATCTAAGACATTAACATCGTATCTCAGATCAATTGAAATTTGTGTGAAAATTTAAGTGGATCGATATACTGACAATCTAGGTGAATTGTTTAGAACTGAAAATGAAATCAAGCTTAACGGCGTTAGTGACATGTCTCATAAACTGATATGATCCTCTTACGCAAACTCACAAAAATTTTATTTGTAAATATTTCATTTTCTGCATCTTGTTATTTTTTTATTGATGTTAGTCTTTATTTTCAAGTGGTGTCAATTACTTTTTGTTAAGAAAAATCCAAAAAGATTTTGTGTGTGTTTTAGCATAATTTTTTTGAAAAAGTCAAAAAGATTTTCGACAACCGATGTTGGAAAGCTGATTTTCAAAATTCTGAGTGCTAGACATGATGATCTTGTTGTGAGGGGGAGTGTGTTTAAAATGTCAAAATATGTTTTCTAAATTCACAAGTGGTTCATTATGTGTTGTGAGGGAGAGTAGTTGTTGACAGTCAGTTAGTTTTGAGGGAGAATCAGTGTTAGTACATACGTATTGTTGGTGCACATGTTATGAGAGGGTGTCATCTGATTATTTCAGACTGTTGGTGCATTAAAACTTTAAATTTCAAAAACTTATTGTGAGGAAGAGTCTATGCAGGTTAAGTTGTGCCAGGTCGATCCTGAGACCCAAGCTAGAAGATAGCCAAGTTTCGATCTTGAAGCTGAATGAAAGTCAGGTTACTATACCTGAGAACTTTCTTTGATGGAAGCCAAGTTTCTGACTCCTGATGAGCCAGGAAAATTGATCCTGGAAAGTAAGACAACGATCCTGAAGATGTTGCTGAAGAACAAAAGAATGCCAGCAAATCGAGAGGGGGAGTCTGAAGATAGAGAAAGATAAAGCCCAGAGACTGATCAAGACTGAAGATGTGAAGACACAGCATTGTCGTGACTCGATAGTCGACTCGTCAACATCTGAGGGGGAGTCTGTTGGTGCACTACATCTGTCGACTTTGTCTTGTATCGAGTCTTACGTTGTATTGTATAGATTAGGGCACAATATACAAGAAAATAGGCGAGTGTATGTGTTTAGAAAGATAGTTTCGCTTATCGGGACATTGCCTAGAGGTTCCGCTTTTATGTCAAGTGGGAGGTTTTGCTTATACGGTAAGTGGAAGGTTTTGCTTATTCGTACATGACATTTGAAGCGAAACCTCACACCAATATAAACCCTAGAAGCGAAATCATTTGGAACCTAGACAAATTCCATACCGAGGTGCTGCCGGTGTGAAGAACTGCGTGTATTTGCTTATAATCAATACAATTAGCAGTTTTACTGAAGATACAGCTATTTCTATCCGTGTTTCTTGTTATTCCGCACCTGAAACATACAAGAACGCCACTGAACGACTCGTTCGGGTCAATTCAGGATCCTACAATCAGACTCCCCCTTAAGTTGTGCTTGGGATCGTAGTCTGGCTTTCACAGGTTAAGAATTGTAATCTGGCTCTTTGTAATACTAAGAATCAGAAACATGGCTAACCTGCACATCCTCTACCTTAAAATAAATTTCACAAATTTAAACTTTGACAAATTTATAAACCATATAGTAAGAATCAATCAAACAAAACATGATTTTTTAAAAATTCAACGTCTGATGACCACATGTAGGAGTATCTTTTATCTTTTCAAAATCATTTCTCTTCACATACAACCTCTCCCACCCTTCTGTTGTTCATCATGTTTAGCACTCGGAATTTTGAAAAAAAAAAGCTTTTCAACACCAGTTGTCGAAAATAAGATGAACTAAAATCTTTTTGGATTTTTCAAAATTTTTGCTAAAACACGCTTAAAATCTTTTTGGATTTTTGATTTTAATAGAAAGCAGTAAAGAAATATATACAAAAAATATTTTTGTGAGTTTCTGGAAAAGGATCATATCAGTTTATGAAACAAATCACTTAGCACCGTTAAGCATTAGACATTTTAAGTTCTAAACAATTCACTTAGATTGTCAGTAAACTGATCCTCTTAAATTTTCACACAAAGTTCAACTGATTCGAGATACAATAATAGTGTTTTAATGGACTTAAACTTATCCGCGTGTTTCACCTCAGAATATACTCCCGTATCTAGACTTCTATATTCATTCTTACAGGTGAGTGTACACTAATGATATCTGTAAACGGGTAATTGTGAGACCATGAGAGCTCAAGTTAGAACTTCCATTCAGACAAAGAGATGATGGCTCGTCTTTTGGTGTGTCCCGTTTGGGGATCTTTTCTTCCACAGCACATGATTAGCGTTTTTCAATGTTTCATCATTTTTTATGATGAGGGTGGGCTTAAAGAATTAAGCAATGCAAAGCATTATACGAGAACTAGGCTATTGCTTACGCAAAATCAGAAGTCCAGGTATAATACCCCAGATATCATCACGCACAAAGATTTCGGGGGTTAACCATATATCCGAGAGATGTTCCCCACGAGATAAGCAAGCAATTGATATTTATGTTTATATCTCGACAACACTCTACTGAATGTGTAAAAACCTACTGACATATCCGTAGTGAGATTGTTTATCACATTTGACTTTCCAAATCTTTAGCGTGCTGTGATAGTCCACTGATGTACTATCATATCCTCTTTTCATAACAAAACTCATTTTTGAATTTTTCAATGTTTTTGGCTTTTTCAAATTTTCTAATGTTTTTGGATTTTCTAAAAGTTCTTACTCCCCCTAAAATTCAAAATCATTAAAACAAAATTTGAAAGTAAACTGTACAAGTAAAGTGACAACTGTAGTTTCAAGCAATTCTCATCAATTCACTTAGCATAAACAATTAGAACTCCCCATGTCAACAAACTATTTTCCCATTATGATTTCAAAACACTTGTTTTAATCAAAATGGTTTTTCCGGAAAATAAGTTTTGTTGATTTTACCACTAGTAGGGAACGGGGATAAATTCATCACATTATTTAATCAATCCTATTCTATGATAGTTAAATCAAGTCCAACTTAATGACCTTGATTAACCACTTGTAGGTTCACTTACAAACCATACCATTTGTAAAATGAGCATGGTTGTAAAAGTCCCGCCTAGGCTCCGAGTACTCCCCGAGTACTCGCTGCAAGGTAGGCTGCCGAGGCACGAGTACTGTTCTCCCAGCTCAATTACTCCCTGAGTAATCTCTGCCTAAGCCGAGTACTTCCCGAGTACTCCCGAATCCGACTAGGGAGCGCCTAGCGACTTTTGCAACCATGAAAATGAGATATGACAATATCAAGAAAAACTACCACTTGTAAGACGAAATTTCACAGATGTGAATTTCTCAAGAAAGATACCGATTCCTGCTCCACGATTACCAACTTGGAAGCTCCGGCAAGTCAGGATTTTACTTATGAAAAACAGACATCCAAGCCCGACCAAACTTGGTGTAACACCTGTGCCTCCACGGCCATCACACAAATACTGTAGCAATGAAATATTGTATTTCATACTTGGGATTTGTATAAATATGTGTATCTTTTGCACATATCAATTCTAGTTCTATTTCAAACTCTAAATCACTTTCTGGAAGGTTATACGCGCACCGATGCGTAAATATAACCAGTTTAATGCAACAAACACTCCGGAATAGTGGCATTGGCTTAACATACCTTAAATAACCTTTACATAACTTATAAATAAGTTTTGAAGGCTTTGGTATGGCAAAAACAAGTTAATTCGCTTACAGGGGCTAAACTTGACAAACTGCGAAAGTATGATGATTCGTACTGGAACAGACATTCTGGAACATGACCATAAGTTAAACACACCTTAAATATCCTATATATAGCTTAGAAATAGGCTTTGAGGGGTTTGGTGTGCTAAAATAAACTTTTGTGTCATTCAGGGACTAAAAGTGTCAAAAAGTGCACAAGTTTGCATTTTCGCGCATAACTTACATTCTGAATACATCCGGACATCCAAAAATTTATGTAAGCATGAATATATTATGCTTTAGTGTTTGGCTTGCCAAAAATCCATTCGTTGCGTCATTTGGATCGTTTTTCCCGCTTATGCGCATTCCGTCGTAATTAAGCGAACATCGCGTTCGTACGACCAAACGAACCATCATCCGACATATTTTTGAGCATGTTTCATGTCCACAATGTTTAGGCATCATTTTAGGGCCTTAAAGTTGGCTTTACGGGCCTTAGAAGTGCCGGAAATGGGCTTAAACACGTGCAGGGACTGAAACTGTCATTTCTGAAACTTATTGCTGATCTGTGACTGCTAGGCGGCCCGCCTCAGTTCCTGAGAATCCTCAGGCGGCCCGCGAGGCACCTTCTGACCA
Source organism: Helianthus tuberosus (assembly GCA_030545235.1). Classification (NCBI taxonomy): domain Eukaryota; kingdom Viridiplantae; phylum Streptophyta; class Magnoliopsida; order Asterales; family Asteraceae; genus Helianthus; species Helianthus tuberosus. Next base: position 1,139,726 of record JARYGA010036071.1, read on the forward strand.
GATTAAATGTTTCTAACAGCAAGTTGCAGCTGTTTGTTCCTCCACCACATGTTCTAACTTGCTTAGTCAGATGATAAGCATCAATTTTAGCTTCCATAACCTTCCAACAAGTGTACGGATGGGATCGAATCACGGTTTCCATGAAACGATCACAACGGTTCACCGAAAACTATATATACCCCATGCCTTTCATTGTTTTAAATCACAAGAATCTTGATTTGAGAGCTCTAAGTTGAAACCATTGTTTCATACCTGAGTTCTTGGATCGAGATTAGCATTCGGGGACCCTTCGTAAGTATTCTTTCATTTTTTTTTTTTTTTTGCTTTTCGAGTCTTTCGAGTCTGAAAGTCAAACTTTGTTTGACTTTCTACATTGACCAGTTATGGTCAATGCGAAGTTCGTTTGAACTTCGCAACGTGAGTGTAATCACGTTGGTTATAGTCCCTTGGGACTATGCCTACTGATTACCACGTTGTCTAGGGTCGTAGGGTAGGCGATCTGATAAATCGCCTATACCTTCGAACTCGACCCATTTGGTCGATCATTAGGATCCGACCAAATACATTAGGTGACCATAGTAGGTAGTGAATAACCTTCCGAGGTTATACCCTATGGTCACATCGTTTGAGTAGTTGTATGATAGGTAGTTTATATGCCTTAGGTAAATTACCAGAATACCCTTTTCCTGTATAATTGGTAATTAAGCATATGTAACCTAAACTTTTGTCACATAACTGATTATGTAACATGTTTAGGCATATAACACTTGTCATAGGGCTAGTTAGATGGTCCGAACGCGTTTCACGCGAACGACGCGTTAAAGTAGCATAAGCTACCTAAACGGGTCGTAATGGGTCGAAAGCACTTAGGTTAAGTTTCATTTAGTATGTAGGCTTTGTTAAACCATATCATATGAGTTCCTACACTCATTTGGTTTACAAACCCTCATGCTACCCAGTCTTCCGATTTAGGTCCGGTTTATTAACATAGTTACCTATATTAGGTGCCGTTTGATATCCGTGATCTCTAGCATTGTTTGGTTGTTACTCAAGGACTACTGAGCAATCTCAAGTGAGTACATAGACCCCTCTTTTACTGTTTTTCCAAACTGTTTTGGGGTGGAACACATGTGCCTACTTGTTACTTTCCTGCTTTCCTGTTTTCACATCATATACTTGCTATGTTGTTAGTACATTATAGTACATGATTTCATTGATTTTATGCTAGGTGTGCCCATTGTGTGCATTACTTAGTACGTCGTTTTACATGACATTTTATGCTAGGTGTGCCCATTGTGTGCATTACTTAGTACATCGTTTAACATCACATCACATCACATGCTATGTATGTTCATTTGTTGCATACTTAGTACATATTCATTTCATCACATGCTTACATTTTGGTATGACATTTGGTTTGTTTAAATGGGACAATACATTCATTAACATTAGCTACGCCGTTCGTTAGTAGGTAGTGGTACCATAGGAATTGACAACTCCCGTTCCGGACATCCCAGGGAAAGAGGACAGAAAGGAATGACCGAATTCGATGATATTTACACAGATAATCCTTTAAGTCGTTTAAGGGTTTATCACCACAGTCGCAAGGCTTGGATGTATGCATTATAACACACCGCATAAATGTTCATATTCAATATAGCATGCATTTACACAAGACATAATATTGATTTAAACCAAGTTTTACTTCAATACTTTGCTTTTGTGCATATGGTTTAGTTGAGACATTTCACTAGCCATACATGACATTTTGACATGGTTTACTCAAAGACATTTTGACATAGACATTTTGACATAGACATTTGACATAGACATTTCGACATAGACATTTTAACATGATTGACATTTGATCATGCATTTCCCACAAAACATAACTTTGATTTAAACCAAGTTTTACTTCAATACTTTGTTTTGTGCATTTCACCTATGGTTTAGTTGATGCATTTCACTAGCCATACATATCACATTTGTTTTACATTACATGATCTACATCTTGACATAAACACTTTGACATATTATTCAATACATTTGGCAATTGGTTAAACATAGACATCTTACATTGATTGGTTTGGTTTGATTAAGTGATTAAGTAACGATGCGTGTGTAATATGATACAAGCATGGTGGATACGCCGCTGGTACTTCCTATATATAAGTGTTTGTATGGTATTACATATCGTAGCGTTATTTGAATCATTTCAATTTGAGATATATAACATTTTATACAAATAACATACTTTTCACAAGACATTGTTTTACAAACAACTTATCTTATACAAACTCATTTTACATGGTTATTCATTTAACCTGCCATTTATTTATACATATCATCTGATCTTATCGTTTTTCAAATGATTTACAAGACAAAGCAAATAACAAGGTTCATGACTAAACATTTTCTCAAACATAAGTCATGAAACCTATTTTCACAAAACCTATGTATCTCACCGGCATTTTTATGCTGACGTACCATATTTTCACATGTGTTTTTCAGGAGCTGTTGCATAAGATGATCAAGATACACTTAGGCGGACATGGGCCTTAGTGACAATAAAAGATGCAGACTAGTTAATTATGTTGTATTTCCATGTTTGTTTAGACATTGTAACACTTCTAATGAATAAAACGAAACTTCAATTGCCATGGATTTGAAACATTAATTCTGTTACAACACTCCCCGACGTTTCCGCCACGTTTGGTATGTTCTACGTGGTCGGGGTGTGACAGAAAAGATGGTATCAGAGCCAATGGTTATAGTGAATTAGGTGATTAGTAATGCTTTGACCTAGTCTATAACCTTCTTAGGACCCTAACGCGAGTTTACTTGCGTTTAGTCATAAAACAATACCGTCACCTATCCTTAGGCGACGAACACAACAAGAACATAAATTTCAAAACCGCTTTGAAAACTAATCATCTGTTCTAGGATGATTGATTACAAGGTTTTGAACCCTCTATTGTAAGGTTTTTGAACCCTCTGTTATATGGTTTCGAACCCCTTTGAATTTTCAAAAATCTCGTCAAGGTTTTGGGTTTTAAATAATGTGAACACGTGCAAACTGGAAGGGTGAATGCCTGTATTCTGGGTTTTCTGTCAAGGCAAGCACTTCGTATACATCTCATCAGACGCGAGACCAGTTGTGCTTACCTGGGAATTCTTGGGATGAGTGTTCACTTATAGGCGAGCGTGTCTTCGCGATACATTATTTTGACCCATTTACTTTGATTTGTCACCATCTCATTTGTTTGCCTTAGGTAACAAACAAATGATCACAATTTTCATTCGTTACCATTCTGTATTGATTTTCCAATAACCTTTCACTTGCTTCTTCCTCTGTCTTTCATTTTCTTTTAGAATGTCTATTCCTCTCAGCATTGGTCAAATGCCTGAGCGAACAGCCAAATTTGTCCAGCAAATAGGCGAAGTGATTCAGAGGACTGTGGATTTAGGCATTGCCATGGCTCGTCTCAACAATGAAGCCTCTCGTCTCGACAATGAAGCCACTCAAGAGCCACTGAAGGAAGCAGAAGTCAAGACTGCACCAAAGTCAAGGAAGCGTAAGGCTTCAAGGAAACCCGCAACAATTACACCTAATCAAGCGGGACCTAGCCAAGTGACTGTACTACCAGTCAGGAAGCCATACAATGGAATTGAACCCTTGTGCAACCAATGTACCCTTCATCATCACCCTAGTGTGAAGTGCCGCAAATGCCAAATTTGTGGACGTAAAGGTCATACAGCAAAAGTTTGCGTTGCAGCAGTTGCACCAAGTCAAGCAGGACCCATCCGGGTGGCAACACCACTTGCTAAGAAACAATACAAGGGAACAGCCCCAATATGCGACAAATGTAATGCACACCACTTAGCTCACCTACAGTGTCGTTTGTGTGCATCATGTGGGCGACTCGGTCAGCTGGCAAATGCTTGTCGATTTACCCCAAACCAAAGTGGTCCAAATCAACTCCAAGTCAACCCTACTCAAGCTCGCTTTCCACCAGGTTCTTGCTACAAGTGTGGCGAGATGGGACATTTCTGAAGAAATTGCCCAAAGCTTGCTAATGCAAATCTGACCCACGGATGAGCGGTTGACTGAGTAGAAGATGTTGCTGTCTTATGCCTTTGTTTCTTTTGTTTTCGTGTATTGTGAAACAATATGTCTTGCTCATAAATAAAAGTTGTTGTTCACAATTCTGATATACAAGTATAATTTCATGTGTTTATGGCATTTCCCTGTAATACCTGTATTAAGGAACTATGTTCCTTACAAACTACTCTTGTGATTCTCTCTTACAATTGATCGCTCATAATTTCCTCAAAAGTTCTAAGTACTCGTTTCATTCTAAGAAACGAAGTACATGAAATAAAGTGAAATTTTGAGTAATCATGCTTTTCGCACATCTGTGCCTTTGAATCCTTGATTAGATAACTAAGGATATTTTCAAATCTCATACCCATTACGTTTTGATTTTTCAACATACACAGTACAGGTATTTCAAAAACAATCTTCATGATCTCAAAACATTTCATATAGTTTGAAAACAATTTTTCTAGATACATTGTCTATGTTATTTCAAAAACATTGGCCATGTTATCAAAATCAACCTTTCAAATTTCAAAATATTTCATATAGTCTGAAGACAATATTAACACAATACATTTTCTTATCAAGTGCATGATTTCGAAAAGCATCATTTAATTTTTTCAAAAACCTTATACATAATTTCAAAATTCATCTCGCATGATTTTAAAACATTTTTATAAATATACTTACCTAGTACACCTACTTTATGATTTCAAAATATTATATATAAGGTTTCAAAAACATTTTTTTTCCCATGCATAGTTTTCCAAATATATTTTCCTCACACATTTACTTAACCTTCAAATTCTGCTTCATATGTCGCCTAGACATATCTAGCATCTCAACCTCATAAGCATTTTACTTCATGTTTTGACTTAAGCACATCCCGTGCAAGAATTCAAAGCATCTTCAACTTCTAAAATCCATATGGGATCTTTTTATCTCCACAATTAGACCCTTGTGGATGATCATCATTCAAATCAGAGTCCTTAATTGGATTCCTTATGTACCTTAATTCGAACATTTCGATTCTTTATAATCGAAATCGAATTTTCTCTTAAAAAATCTTTCTATCTTTATAGTTAGATTCTTGATAACGTTTAAAGTACCAAATGAAATCCGCTGAATGGATTCCTAGTGTGCTTTAAATGCATGTACGCGAGTAACAAGACAAATTAACAAACAATTTTGTGGTTATGTGACTATGTGTTTACATATTTTGTGTTTTCATTTATACATTTTTGTGTTTTTGGTATACTCTGGGTATTCATTATCCAAATCCTCGTAGAATCTCTCATATCTTTATATGAGGGATTCGTAGTAGGATATTCAAAAAGGTACTACCTTAAATCCTTAATGGGCTTCTATGTAATAGTTAAGACCCTTGGATTATATAGTACCATTCCATGATTCATAAGAGACCCTTTTTAGTGGTCTAGTCAAAAGATTGATTCGCAATCTGGTTAAAGAATGACATCTAGTGATGTAGCTGGACAGACTCCTTGATACTCTATTTAAATCATTTATTGATTTAATTAAAAGGACTCTACAGCGGTCTAGTCACACTCATCACAGGATTGTTCATTTGGTTTTACCCTGCGCATTATAAAATAGACTGTGTGAACTGTGCAAGGAATTGTCTAATTATGGACGCGTAAATAATTAAGAAATTTAGTGCACAGAAACCCAGCAAGGTTTATTATGTGTAAGAACCGATAGTGACAACAGTAACAAAATGAGAACGATGTAATGGAGGTACGGTGGACGCACCAATGACGCTTCATATACTTGTATATAAGTATCCCTCTTACATTGCAAGCATAATGTTATTAAAGTTACTAGAAGTTCAGAACCCTAACCAATGTTGTTCGATCTTTTCAACTTCATGTTTTCAAGCTCTCACAAGTTTCCTCTAAATAAATTTCGGGACGAAATTTCCTAAAGTAGGGGAGACTGTAACACTTGTGCCTCCACGGCCATCACACAAATACTGTAGCAATGAAATATTGTATTTCATACTTGGGATTTGTATAAATATGTGTATCTTTTGCACATATCAATTCTAGTTCTATTTCAAACTCTAAATCACTTTCTGGAAGGTTATACGCGCACCGATGCGTAAATATAACCAGTTTAATGCAACAAACACTCCGGAATAGTGGCATTGGCTTAACATACCTTAAATAACCTTTACATAACTTAGAAATAAGTTGTGAAGGCTTTGGTATGGCAAAAACAAGTTAATTCGCTTACAGGGGCTAAACTTGACAAACTGCGAAAGTATGATGATTCGTACTGGAACAGACATTCCGGAACATGACCATAAGTTAAACACACCTTAAATATCCTTTATATAGCTTAGAAATAGGCTTTGAGGGGTTTGGTGTGCTAAAATAAACTTTTGTGTCATTCAGGGATTAAAAGTGTCAAAAAGTGCACAAGTTTGCATTTTCGCGCATAACTTACGTTCTGAATACATCCGGACATCCAAAAATTTATGTAAGCATGACTATATTATGCTTTAGTGTTTGGCTTGCCAAAAATCCATTCGTTGCGTCATTTGGATCGTTTTTCGCGCTTATGCGCATTTCGTCGTAATTAAGCGAACATCGCGTTCGTACGACCAAACGAACCATCATCCGACATATTTTTGAGCATGTTTCAAGCCCACAATGTTTAGGCATCATTTTAGGGCCTTAAAGTTGGCTTTACGGGCCTTAGAAGTGCCGGAAATGGGCTTAAACACGTGCAGGGACTGAAACTGTCATTTCTGAAACTTATTGCTGATCTGTGACTGCTAGGCGGCCCGCCTCAGTTCCTGAGAATCCTCAGGCGGCCCGCGAGGCACCTTCTGACCAGATTAAATGTTTCTAACAGCAAGTTGCAGCTGTTTGATCCTCCACCACATGTTCTAACTTGCTTAGTCAGATGATAAGCATCAATTTTAGCTTCCATAACCTTCCAACAAGTGTACGGATGGGATCGAATCACGGTTTCCATTAAACGATCTCAAAGGTTCACCGAAAACTATATATACCCCATGCCTTTCATTGTTTTAAATCACAAGAATCTTGATTTGAGAGCTCTAAGTTGAAACCATTGTTTCATACCTGAGTTCTTGGATCGAGATTAGCATTCGGGGACCCTTCGTAAGTATTCTTTCGTTTTTTTTTTTTTGCTTTTCGAGTCTTTCGAGTCTGAAAGTCAAACTTTGTTTGACTTTCTACATTGACCAGTTATGGTCAATGCGAAGTTCGTTTGAACTTCGCAACATGAGTGTAATCACGTTGGTTATAGTCCCTTGGGACTATGCCTACTGATTACCACGTTGTCTAGGGTCGTAGGGTAGGCGATCTGATAAATCGCCTATACCTTCGAACTCGACCCATTTGGTCGATTATTAGGATCCGACCAAATACATTAGGTGACCATAGTAGGTAGGGAATAACCTTCCGAGGTTATACCCTATGGTCACATCGTTTGAGTAGTTGTATGATAGGTAGTTTATATGCCTTAGGTAAATTACCAGAATACCCTTTTCCTGTATAATTGGTAATTAAGCATATGTAACCTAAACTTTTGTCACATAACTGATTATGTAACATGTTTAGGCATATAACACTTGTCATAGGGCTAGTTAGATGGTCCGAACGCGTTTCACGCGAACGACGCGTTAAAGTAGCATAAGCTACCTAAACGGGTCGTAATGGGTCGAAAGCACTTAGGTTAAGTTTCATTTAGTATGTAGGCTTTGTTAAACCATATCATATGAGTTCCTACACTCATTTGGTTTACAAACCCTCATGCTACCCAGTCTTCCGATTTAGGTCCGGTTTATTAACATAGTTACCTATATTAGGTGCCGTTTGATATCCGTGATCTCTAGCATTGTTTGGTTGTTACTCAAGGACTACTGAGCAATCTCAAGTGAGTACATAGACCCCTCTTTTACTGTTTTTCCAAACTGTTTTGGGGTGGAACACATGTGCCTACTTGTTACTTTCCTGCTTTCCTGTTTTCACATCATATACTTGCTATGTTGTTAGTACATTATAGTACATGATTTCATTGATTTTATGCTAGGTGTGCCCATTGTGTGCATTACTTAGTACATCGTTTAACATCACATCACATCACATGCTATGTATGTTCATTTGTTGCATACTTAGTACATATTCATTTCATCACATGCTTACATTTTGGTATGACATTTGGTTTGTTTAAATGGGACAATACATTCATTAACATTAGCTACGCCGTTCGTTAGTAGGTAGTGGTACCATAGGAATTGACAACTCCCGTTCCGGACATCCTAGGGAAAGGGGACAGAAAGGAATGACCGAATTCGATGATATTTACACAGATAATCCTTTAAGTCGTTTAAGGGTTTATCACCACAGTCGCAAGGCTTGGATGTATGCATTATAACACACCGCATAAATGTTCATATTCAGTATAGCATGCATTTACACAAGACATAATATTGATTTAAACCAAGTTTTACTTCAATACTTTGCTTTTGTGCATATGGTTTAGTTGAGACATTTCACTAGCCATACATGACATTTTGACATGGTTTACTCAAAGACATTTTGACATAGACATTTTGACATAGACATTTTGACATAGACATTTGACATAGACATTTCGACATAGACATTTTAACATGATTGACATTTGATCATGCATTTCCCACAAAACATAACTTTGATTTAAACCAAGTTTTACTTCAATACTTTGTTTTGTGCATTTCACCTATGGTTTAGTTGATGCATTTCACTAGCCATACATATCACATTTGTTTTACATTACATGATCTACATCTTGACATAAACACTTTGACATATTATTCAATACATTTGGCAATTGGTTAAACATAGACATCTTACATTGATTGGTTTGGTTTGATTAAGTGATTAAGTAACGATGCGTGTGTAATATGATACAAGCATGGTGGATATGCCGCTGGTACTTCCTATATATAAGTGTTTGTATGGTATTACATATCGTAGCGTTATTTGAATCATTTCAATTTGAGATATATAACATTTTATACAAATAACATACTTTTCACAAGACATTGTTTTACAAACAACTTATCTTATACAAACTCATTTTACATGGTTATTCATTTAACCTGACATTTATTTATACATATCATCTGATCTTATCGTTTTTCAAATGATTTACAAGACAAAGCAAATAACAAGGTTCATGACTAAACATTTTCTCAAACATAAGTCATGAAACCTATTTTCACAAAACCTATGTATCTCACCGGCATTTTTATGCTGACGTACCATATTTTCACATGTGTTTTTCAGGAGCTGTTGCATAAGATGATCAAGATACACTTAGGCGGACATGGGCCTTAGTGACAATAAAAGATGCAGACTAGTTAATTATGTTGTATTTCCATGTTTGTTTAGACATTGTAACACTTCTAATGAATAAAACGAAACTTCAATTGCCATGGATTTGAAACATTAATTCTGTTACAACACTCCCCGACGTTTCCGCCACGTTTGGTATGTTCTACGTGGTCGGGGTGTGACACTTGGATGTGACCTTCTCATCTTCACTCGAGGTTTGAATGCTCCTTTTTTTCTTCATAAAAATCTTTTACCCCTTTGGCCTTTCCCTCGACCATTTTTCCAAAAATCTTTTTATCTTTCCCATTGAACGCTTTCTCGACATCAAATTCTTTTTTTCAGAATAGAATTGATTCGAGATTTCAATTTTTCCAACTTTTTGTTTAAAATTTTTAGCCCGCAATGATAGAAAGTTGACATCATCCATTGGAGGTACTGAATTTTCTTCTTTTGATTCAACTTGTGGCTCCTCTGACTTTGACGAGTCAGATTCATCGCCAGATTTCACATCTGATTTCTTAACAACCCATGTTTGGTTGTCAAGATTTCCCCTTCATTTGTAAAACCTTTTTAAACATTCACCAACTTCATATTTTGAATTTTTAAACACTTTGAGTTTTTCAGTTGGTGGTTCAGTTTTATCAACAACTTTTTCTTTTAGTTTAGAAACACCTTCCTGTTTTGTTTTGGTAGCCATCGGACAATTCCAGGCGATATGACCAACTTCTTGACATCGGTAACAGGTTCTTGTTTCCCTTTTCTGATTAACACCATTCTTTTCAAAATTTTTCTTTTCTGCAAAGAACTCTTTGTTTGATTGTTTCCAAAACGAGCTATTTGCTTCTTCTTCTGAACTTGATCCTGCAACAAATATAGTTTTGTTTTATTAATTTTCTCATTTTTATAATTTTCTGGTGGAATAAAACCCAATCCTTTCTTTTTGAAGTTACTGCTATGGTTTGGTTTCTTTTGAACACCAGAACCAGAACTGTTACCTTTTTCTTGTTCAATCTTTGTTGAACTCTTGAAGTGTATTTCTTAGGTTTTACAGTAAGATTTACATCTTTTATTTCAGACATATTAATTTCTGTTAGTTTGAAAACCTTTTTGATCTTTTCAATTTGAACACTTCTTATTGGAAATTCTTTATCAGAATATAATTTATCTGAATCATTCAAAGTATATGCAACTTCAAATGTTTCATTATTCAAATTAGATTTTGATATAAGAAATTCTTTATTGTAAACCCTTTTAACCGACGACTTTGGACTGTCAACTGATGAATTTGAACTCTTGGTTTCAGACTTTGACTCTGACTCCTCATCTTTATCCAACACTTGATCGACCACTTTCTTTATTAACACAGATTCATGATCAGTGTCAGACGATGTGAATGTGATGTCAATGTTATCTGGTAAATCATCAGTTGTTTGAGACTTTAACTTTATATTGACAGCCTTTTTGACCTGTTCATCATTTGGTTTTCTGGGAGAATAACCTTCCCAGATAGGAGGCGGACACTTTTTATAATTTGCACTTTGTTTCTTACCAGTATCCTTCTTTTCCGGCTTCTCGCCTTGAAAAGCTTCAAAACCTGCAACAGTTGGATAAATTCGATCAATCAAATAATCAGAACTAGAATAACTTTGCAGTAATCGTCTGATTCTTTTATTCTCTATTTTTTCAGTTTCCAACTCTTGTTTTGTCACACCCTGGCTTTGCGAAAGCGTGGTTTAATTTGGTGTGACTTCTTAATACCATACCTAATCATAACAAAGCTATATGGAAGTAAAACCATGCAGAATCATCCATTAATTAATGTCTTAAAAACAAAAGTAACAATATTGTCTCAAAGTGTTGACACATGCAACGGAAATTACAACCTACCAAATAAAAACATTGTTCTTAAGACGCAACCACAAAATAAAATAAAACACCATTTAAGACTTGCGACTCGTCCAGGTAAAAGTCGCAATCCCTAAACGAGGATGATCCCGTAACTCTAACGCAGCGTAGCATACCGTGCCAGATCTTTAGTTCCCTGAAATACATGTAGGTTGGAAAAATCAACAATAATGTTGAGCGAGTTCATGTGTAGTGAGTAATAAAACCTTTGTAAGTATAAAATCCTGGTATGTAGCAAATAAGGAAAAAGGGATCACCAATGGTTTGCAAGGCCATTGATATGTGTGATGTGCAGTAGGAAGACTCAAACTGTCACACCCCGACCACGTAAAACAACAAAACGTGGCGGAAACGTCGGGGAGTGTTGTAACAGAATCATTGTTTCACAACCATGGAATAAATTGTTTCATTTTATTAAATCAAATGAGTTGCAATGTCTTAACAATAAAGAAACATAACATAATTAACTAGTCTTGCATCTTTTAATGTCACTAAGGCCTCGTCCATTCCTATGTGAGCATACACCAACATCATCATCATATAACACCAACTACTGTACCTGAAACACATGTGAAAATGCGTCAGCATAAAAATGCCGGTGAGTACATTGGTTTTATGAAAAACAGGATTCATGACTTAGGTTTAAGAAAATGTTTAACCAAAAACTTGTCATGAATCCAGTTTAAGTGTTTGCTTTTATAAAACGTTTGAAAATCGATAATAGATATGTATAGTTAAAAAGAATGATGTAAGGTTAAATGAATAACAAAGTAAAAATGAGTTTGTATAAAACAAACTGTTTTGTATAACAATGTCTTGTGAAAAATATGTTATTTGTGTAAAAATGTATAAATCCAAATGAATGATTTAAATAACGCTACGCCATGTAATATAATACAAGCACTTATATATAGGAAGTACCAGCGGCATATCCACCATGCTTGTATCACATTACACACGTCTCGTTACTCAAATCACTTACCCACATAAACCACCAATGTAAATTACTCACGTCTAAACCGTTGTCAAATGTCAATCAAGTAATGTGTAAACAAAATGTCATGTATGGCAAGTGAAATATGTAATAACCAAACCATAGGTAAGAATGCACAAACAATGTACTAAGTATGCGACGGATGGACATACATAGCATGATACAAAGCATAAAATGTCCTGTAAAACGATGTCCTAAGTATGCACACAATGGGCATACATAGCATGTGATGTAAAATGTACTAAGTATGATGAACATACATAGCATGAAATGTTATGTAAAACGATGTACTAAGTATGCACACAATGGTCATACATAGGAAAAACATAATAAAATCATGTACTAATAGTGTACTAGTGAACATAGCAAGTATATGATATAAAAGCATGAAATCATGAAAGTAACAAGTAGGCACATGTGTTTCACCCCAAAATGTTTGAAAAACAGTAAAAGAGGGGTCTATATACTCACTTGAGATTGCTTAGAAGTCCAAGATAACCACCAAGCAAAGCTAGAAGATCACGGAATCAAACGGCACCTATATAGGTATCTACATTAATAAATGGACCTATCGGAGGATCGGGTAGTACGAGGGTTCGTAAACCAAATAAGTATGGGGACTTATGTAATATGGTTTAACAAAGCCTACGTACTAAAACGAAACCTATCCTAAGTGCTTTTGACCCATTACGACCCGTTTAGGTAGCTTATGCCACTTTAACGCGTCGTTTGCGTAAAACGAATTCGGAACGCCTAACTAGTCCTATGACAATCAAGATATGCCTTAACATGTTTAATATTGTTGTTAAATCAGTTTAGATGTCAAAAATTACATTACATAGGCTTAAAATGAATTTTGGCGCAAAAAGGGTATTTTGGTAATTTTCCTAAGGCATAAGAACTACTTATCATACAACTACTTAAACGATGTGACCATAAGGTATAACCTCGGAAGGTTATTCCCTATACAACTATGGTCACCTAAAGTGTTTGGTTGGATCCTAAAGATCAACCAATTGGGCCGGGTTCGTAAGCATAAGCGATTGATTAGATCACTTACCTTTACGACTCTAAACAAGCACAAATCTAAAAGCGACGAGCTAAACATGCTAGAACATGTTTAGTAAAGTTAGAAAACAGGTTTGGTATTAAAACAAATGGTTTTAATACCCTAGATTAGTTTGGTTACAAAATACGCGAGAAAACGCATTTTGGCCAAAACTACGACTCGTCACTGAGCCTAGATAACGTGGAAATCCATAGGTATAGTCACTAGGGACTATAACCATCGTGATTACGCTCACGTTATGAAGTTCAAACGAACTTCGCGTTGACCGTAAACTGGTCCCCACAATTTGACTTTAACGCTAAAACGAACGAAAAACGCGAAAGAATACTTACAGAAGGTCCCCACAAGATTTGACCCGATTCGCTTTCAGGTAGGAAGCATATACTTCCACTTAGAAAGCTTTGAATCAGATCAAATGTGAGGGATGAATGAAATGGGGTTGGGTTTATATAGGCATGGCACAACCGTTAGGATCGTTCGTCGAGAAACGTGCTTCAATCTAAGCCGTCCAAGTGGGCACATGGTATTTGGATACCATGGGCTCTTAAAAACCATCAAATTTGACCCCTAGAATGCTTAAAAACGAGGTTCAAGGGTGTGGAACAGCTGGTAACAGCTGGAACAGATTTTTTTGCTGATCTGGGACTCTCACGCGGCCCGTGTAAGAGTTTAAGGTAGGCTTACACGGGCTGCCTGGCTAACTATTACAGAATAGCAGTTTTGGTCCCTGAACTTCAGAAACATGTGTTTTGATGCATTTTTGGCACGTTTAAGCCCCGTTAACCTCATTTCAAGGCTCTCAAATGATGTTAAAGTATCTCGGATGTCGGTTCGTTTGGTCGTACGGTTGCGTTGTTCGGTTAATTACGACGGAAGTCGTTACGAACGCAAAAACGATCCAAATTAAGCGACGAATGGGTTTTTATCATGCCAATCACTAAAACATAATATTTTAATGATTACATAAATTTTTGGATGTCCGGAGTATTCAGAACATAAGTTATGCGCGAAAATGCAAACTTATGCGCTTATTGACGCTTTTAGTCCCTGAATGACCAAAAAGTTTATTTTAGCACTCCGAACACCTCAAAGCCTATTTCTACGCTATGTAAAGGACATTTAGGGTGTGTTTAACTTATGGCCATGTTCTGGAATGTTTGTTACAGTACAAATCGGCATACTTTCACAGTTTGTCGAATTTAGTCCCTGTAAGCGAATAAACTTGATTTCGGCATACCAAACCATCCAAAACTTATATTGTCACACCCCCAAAATCCACACACGGAGTACTACCGCTTGGGAGCGTGACTGACCAGGATCAAGCCACCAATCATATAGAACAATGTAAATAGTAAAAGTAAATGTAGTTTAACCAAACCAATCCATATAAAAGGTGTTCAAAATATAAGTATAAATTCAACGTTTAGCGGAAGCATATGAGTAAAAGCCCAACACAAATAAAGTATGTAATGTCATAATGTTTAATTAAAGCATTCACGATCCCTGTCCACAATGACTGCGCCTCCCCATGCAAGCTCCATGTATACCTAACGACCTGCAAGGCATGTAACAGAGAGTCAACAACTAGTTGAGCGAGTTCACAGTAAGTAAGTTCGTAATAGTAAGTTTGTTCGTAACGTGTGGCTCTACTGGGCCGATAGTATGTTCTATTGGTGGGGGCTTCCCATGTTTGCATATACACTAGACTATTCGTAACCATAAGTGTTCTTCTTAACCCGAGAACAGGAGTACGAACGAGCTTTACGTAGGTTTTACGTAAGTGTCCTTCTTTACCCGAGGACAGTGGTACGCGTGGGGTTTACGTAGGTTTTACGTAAGTGTCCTTCCTGACTCCGGAAGACAGTAGCATGTGTGAGTTTACGTAGGTTTTACGTAAGTGTCCTTCCTGACTCCAGAAGACAGTAGTATGTACTTGTTTACGTAGGTTTTACGTAAGTGTCCTGCTTAACCCGAGGACCATGGTAGATAGTCTAGTAGCCGTGTAAGTACGAGTAATTTTTCAATTCCATCATTCAACCCATTCCCTATCCCCGGGAATCCCATGCCTTAGTAAGAGTGTGAACTCACCTTGGTTTGCTCGGTATGTTATTGCTTCTAGTGCTATTTAACGGTTAGGTCCGTTACACACGACCTAAGGTACATTGCACATAAACTCAATGTGAGTGTCTACATTCAATTAGGGTTTTCAATTCCTTGATGTCAAAACAGATCAGCATGGCATAGATTGCATATACATACAATAGCATGCAGTGACATGCATACTGTGGCATACAGTAATATACAGTTGAAGCTCGGAATATTATTAAACTTGGGCCTTACATGCATCAACAAACTCGGGCTATATAAGCATTAACAAAACTCAGAAATCATGCACCACTTATAACAATTCGGACCAGGTTTCATTTACGAAACTCAGACTATGAAGCATTCAATCAAAACTTGGACCATACAAGGTATTTGAAGCTCGGACTATGCTTCAATTAAAAAGTCGGACCTAACATTATCAATAAAGGTCGGACTACACATTATAAAATCAGAAGTCGGACTATGTTAAATCAATAAAAGTCGGACTATGTTTAATATATAAAAGTCGGACTATGTTATATATATAAAAGTCGGACTATGTTTAATATATAGAAGTCGGACCACTTGTGCTTTTGACAAACTCGGACCAACACCCCCTCTTTAAAACTCGGACCATGTTAATATTCATACGAGAATTCGGACCAATTGTCATCTCAAAGTTCGGACCTTTATACCCACTACAAAAGTCGGACCCTTACTATCATTTTAAAAAAATTCGGACCTCTTATATTAAATCAAAAGTTCGGACTATATCTTTCAAGAATAACCCGGACAAACTTATACAATCAAAACTCGGACAAGGCTTACAAAAGAGAAAAATGCCCGGATAGTCCCTGTGGTTTCGTCTTTTTTCACCTATAGTCCCCAACTTTCTAAAATTACCTGAATAG
Source organism: Helianthus tuberosus (assembly GCA_030545235.1). Taxonomy (NCBI): domain Eukaryota; kingdom Viridiplantae; phylum Streptophyta; class Magnoliopsida; order Asterales; family Asteraceae; genus Helianthus; species Helianthus tuberosus. The sequence continues at coordinate 1,156,161 of JARYGA010036071.1, forward strand.
TCCCCAAGTTTTCATTTTTTGTTCCCGGATAGTCCCTGGGTCTAACTTCAGTTTGTTTTCTCTGTTAAGAGGGTGTGAAATGACAAAAATACCCTTTCCTTAAAAGGCCAAACCATAGGGACTATCCGGGAATCTTCCACCACACTTCATCTTCAACCTCCACCCACCATCGCCCTCCTCCACCCTCCACCATCACCCTCCACGCAAGAAACCAATTCAGTTAAACAAACAGGATTGTCGATACGCAATATTATGCTGAGCGAGTTGGAACTGAAATCAATTACGGCATAATTGTAAATACCTGCTTGCTATAACATTTGAGACTTCAACTATTGCCTATCAACAACAAAATATTGAATTCACTGTAAAGGAATACTTAATAGAATGTGAAAGGTTGACATATTAAGAGGAAATGGGGAATACCTGAGAAGAAAGGAGACTACAGTCAATGCCACAACAGCCATTGATGACTGAAAAGTCGGTGGAAATTGAGGGTTGGGTTGCCGCTGAAAGGGAGGCAACTTTCTAGAGAATAAGAGGTCCGATTGGCTGCCTGCTTGCCTTCACCTGGCTACCATAACTTTGTGAATGGAGTAAAGTATAAACCGGTGATGATGGCGGCGGTGGTTACGGTGAGATGGTGGTGGTGTGGAGTGAGGAAGATGAAGATGAAGTGTGGTGGAGGTTGAAGATGAAGTGTGGTGGAAGATGCCCGGATAGTCCCTATGGTTTGGCCTTTTAAGGAAACGGTATTTTTGTCATTTCACACCCTCTTAACAGAGAAAAAAAACTGAAGTTAGACCCAGGGACTATCCGGGAACAAAAAATGAAAACTTGGGGACTATTCAGGTAATTTTAGAAAGTTGGGGACAATAGGAGAAAAAAGGCGAAACCACAGGGACTATCCGGGCAATTTTCTCCTTACAAAATCAAAACTCGGACAGACATGCCTTTATAACTCGGATCATACTCTCTTGTATAAAGTTCGGACCACATGTATTCATTCAAAAATCGGACCCTATATATATATAAAGTTCGGACCATTCAATTACATAAACTTCGGACCTTGTGGTGTTTAATCAAAACTCGGATCAAACAAGTATAACAAAACTCAGACGCTTAACTCCGAGTTACAACCTACGTGACTTCCAAAACCAATTCACAGAATCAATGGAACAGTTACACTTACGATCAAGAAACCCTAATTTCATACATTTGCATTGCAGTAATCTAATAAAAAATCAACCATCTCTATCATATCAGTCATCTTAGCATCAGAAAAATGATTACACAACCAATCATATCCATATCACAATAATCAGAATCAATCAATAAACACAGAACTATCATATGAAGAACTAGGGTTTTTGCATGAATCAAACAATCAATTATTAACAACAAATAACCATTAAACAATTACCTTGGATTGATTCTAGATAAAGAGAAGGATCAAGAGTGATGATTGAGAGCTTGTGCCAATGATGAAGAAGATGATTGTAGGAGAGGATAGGAGGATGTGAAAGTACGTATCTTGATTTTGTGTGATGATTAGTGAAGGAGATTAGGGTTAAGAGTTACTAAACATTTCACTAACTACTCTACTCACCCCCTAAGTATCACCTTTTACATAAAGCACACCCATCACAACATAATTTACAGTTTCATCACCAAGTTCATGTATTTGTCAAATCTTTAACACATATCCATGCACAATCATAATACACTTTATTGGACCAAAACGTATACAGTTACAGAGCAAACCAATTGTGCAAGTAAACAACTAAACAAACAGTGAACGCGTAATAAATGCGAAAGTGGAATCTTGGAAACTCGAGTTGTCACATTATCCCCAACTTGAAAGAAATTTCGTCCCGAAATATAGCATGCGGTTACTGAGGAAGCTAGGTAAGTTGTATCGTTTACTGGTTTTCCTGGGGTGTCACATCATCCCCCCGTTGATTTGGAATTTCGTCCCGAAATTCTGTAGTAGCTTCAGCCTCAGTGGTGGTTGCACGGTTTTCGAATAACTAGGGATACTTGAGTTTCATTTGGTCTTCTCGTTCTGAGGTGAACTCTGGGCCACGACGGGAGTTCCAACGAACTCGTACAAGAGGTATTCTAGTGTGCTTGAGGGCCTTAACATCCCGGTCCGTGATTTCAACTGGTTCCTCGACGAACTGCAACCGCTCATCGATAGTGAGTTCCTCAAAAGGAACTATGAGGGTCTCATCTGACAGACACTTCTTCAGATTCGACACGTGGAAAACATTGTGAACTGCACCGAGTTCAGCTGGTAGTTTCAGTTTGTAGGCTACTTTGCCTATTTTCTCGATGATTTCGAATGGTCCAACATACCGTGGATTGAGCTTGCCTCGTTTACCAAAACGAACCACACCCTTCCAGGGTGAGACTTTGAGTAGCACTCGATCCCCAACTTGGAACTCGAGCAGTTTCCTGCGCTTATCAGCGTAACTTTTCTGACGGTCGCGAGCTGCCGCCATGCGTTGTCGTATTTGTGCAATTCGTTCAGTAGCATCAACTACAAGTTCTGGACCTGTGATTTGACTATCCCCCCACCTCTGCCCAACAGAGAGGTGACCGGCATTTACGTCCGTACAATGCCTCGAATGGAGCAGCTTGAATGCTGGTGTGGTAACTGTTATTGTACGAAAACTCCACTAACGGGAGATGCTTTTCCTAGCTGTTGCCAAAATCGATAACACATGCCCGAAGCATGTCTTCTAAGGTTTGAATCGTGCGCTCTGACTGCCCATCCGTCTGAGGGTGATATGCTGTGCTCATGTCTAACCGAGAGCCAAAAGATTTGTGCATTGCTTGCCATAGTTCTGAAGTGAATCGTGCATCACGATCCGAAATAATGGAGGTTGGCACTCCGTGCCTTGAGACAACTTCCTTAAGATATACGTCTGCGAGAGTGGAGAACTTATCCGTTTCCTTAATAGCTAGGAAGTGAGCAGACTTTGTGAATCGATCCACGATCACCCAAATAGTATCATTCCCACGCTGGGATCTAGGCAGGCCAGTAACAAAATCCATGGAAATTTCCTCCCATTTCCACTGCGGTATCTTGGGTTGCTGAAGTAGGCCTGATGGCTTCTGATATTCAACTTTGATGTCACACCCCGACCACGTAAAAACAACAAGACGTGGCGGAAACGTCGGGGAGTGTTGTAACAGAATTAATGTTTCAAATCCATGGCAATTGAAGTTTTGTTTTATAATTAAACATGAGAGTTTACATTGCTTTAAATAAGAAACAAAGAGTACATAACATAAATTAACTAGTTCTTGTCTCGTTTTAAGTCACTAAGGCACAGGTCCGCCTAAGTAAGTCTTGATAAGTCCTACGCATCATCTCCTGAAAACACATGTGAAAATAGGTACGTCAGCATAAAAATGCCTGTGAGATACATAGGTTTTGTGAAAATAGGTTTCATGACTTATGTTTGAGAAAATGTTTAGTCATGAACCTTGTAGTTTGCTTTGTTTTGTAAATCATTTGAAAAACGATAAGATCAGATGATATGTATAAATAAGAGAATAATGTATGGTTAAATGAATAACTATTGTAAATTGAGTTTGTATAAGATAAGTTGTTTGTAAAATAATGTATTGTGAAAAGTATGTTATTTGTATAAAATGTTATATGTATCAAACTGAAATGATTCAAATAACACTACGATACGTAATACCATACAAACATTTATATATAGGAAGTACCAGCGGCGTATCCACCATGCTTGTATCATATTACACACGCATCGTTACTTAATCACTTAATCAAACCAAACCAACAATGTATGATGTCTATGTCTAGACCAATTGTCAAATGTATTGGATAATATGTCAAAGTGTTTATGTCAAGATGTAAATCATGTAGTGTAAAACAAATGTCAAACATGTTTATGTGTCAAATGTAAATCATGTCAAAATGTCTATGTCAAATGTCCATGTCAAATGTCTTTGTCAATTGTCTTTGTCAAATGTCATGTATGGCAAGTGGAATGTATCAGCTAAACTATATGTAAAATGCACAAAAACAAGGTATTGAAGTAAAACATGGTTTAAATCAAGGTTATGTTTTGTGTAATAAATGCATGTTATACTGATATAAACATCTATGCGGTATTGTGAAAAATTCATTTAAACAAACCCAACGTCATATCAAAATGTAAGCATGTGAAAACAATGCACTAAGTATGTAATCAAATGAACATACATAGCGTGAAATGTCATGTAAAACGATGTACTAAGTAATGCACACAATGGGCACACCTAGCATGAAGTGTAATGAAATCATGTACTATAATGTACTAACGAACATAGCAGTATATGATGTGAAAACAGGAAAGCATGAAACTAACAAGTAGGCACATGTGTTTCACCGCAAAACAGTTTGGAAAACAGTAAAAGAGGGGTCTATGTACTCACTTGAGATTGCTCAGAAGTCCTAAGATAACCACCAAGAAAAGCTAGAGATCACGGAATCAAACGGCACCTAATATAGGTAACTATGTTAATAAACCGGACCTATATCGGAGAATCGGATAGAATGAGGGCTCATAAACCAAATGAGTATGGGAACTCATGTAGTATGGTTTAATAAGGCCTACATACTAAATGAAACCTAACCTAAGTGCTTACGACCCATTTCGACCCGTTTAGGTAGCTTATGCTACTTTAACGCGTCGTTCGCGTAAAACGCGTTCGGAACGCATAACTAGTCCTATGATAAGTAAAATATGCCTTAACATGTCTAATATTGTTGCCATATTAGTTTAGATACCAAAATTTATGTTACATATGCTTAAAATGAATTTTGGCGTAAAAAGGGCATTTTGGTAATTTACCTAAGGCATATAAACTACCTATCATACAACTACTTAAACGAAGCGACCATAAGGTATAACCTCGGAAGGTTATTCCCTATATACTATGGTCACCTAATATGTTTGGTCGGATCCTAATGATCGACCAAATGGGTCGGGTTCGAAAGCATAAGCGACTGATCAAGTCGCTTACCCTTACGACCCTAGACAACGTGGTAATCAGTAGGCATAGTCACAAGGACTATAACCATCGTGATTACAATCACGTTGCGAAGTTCTAACGAACTTCGCATTGACCATAAACTGGTCAATGCAGAAAGTCAAACAAGGTTTGGCTTTCGGACTCGAAAAGCAATAAAAGAACGAAGGAACACTTACAAAGGGTCCCCGAATGCTAATCTAGATCCAAATAACTCAGGTATGAAACAATGGTTCCAACTTAGAGTCTTTTGGATCAGATTCTTGTGAGGAAAAGTGAAGGGTGGAGGTGGGTATTTATAGTAAATGGTCCACCGTTAGGATCGTTTATCGAATATCGTGCCTTAATCACATCCGTACATGTGTCGGAACCTTATGGTACCCAAAATGGCCACTCACCATAAGAGATCAACATGTGGCAAGGGGTTAGGGAGTGGTTAACAGCTGTTAACAGCTGTAAAAAGACATTTTGCTGCATCTAGCCCCTACTTAGGGACCTAGTTTGGCAGATTTACAGTTTCAGTCCCTGCAACCTCAAAACTTGGTTTTCGATGCGTTTTTTTACACGTTTAAGCCCCGTTAACACCATTTCAAAGCTCTAAAATGAAGTTAAAGTATAGGGAACTTAAAATGTGTTCAAAAATATCTCGGGTGTCGGTTCGTTTAGCCGTACGGTTACGTTGTTCGGTTAATTACGACGGAATGCGCGTAAGCGCGAAAAATGATCCAAATGGCGTGACGAATGGATTTTTCTTATGCCAAACACTAAAATAAAATATTTTAGTGCTTACATAAATTTTTGGATGTCCGAATGTATTCAGAACGTAAGTTATGCGCGAAAATGCAAACTTGTGCACTTTTTGACGCTTTTTGTCCCTGAATGACCCCAAAAGTTTATTTTAGCACACCGAACCCCTCAAAGCCTATTTATAAGCTATGTAAAGGATATTTATGGTATGTTTAACTTATGGTCATGTTCCGGAATGTCTGTTCCAGTACGAATTGGCATACTTTCGCAGTTTGTCAAGTTTAGTCCCTGTAAGCGAATTAACTTGTTTTTGCCATACCAAAGCCTTCAAAACTTATTTCTAAGTTATGTAAAGGTTATTTAAGGTATGTTAAGTATATTTCACTATTCTGGAGTGTTCGTTGAATTAAACTGGTTATATTTACGCATCAGTGCGCGTATAACCTTCCAGAAAGCGATTTAAAGTTTGGAATCGAACAAGAGTTGATATGTGCAAAAGATACACATATTTATACAAGTCCAAAGTATGAAATACAATATTTCATTGGTTTGGAATTTTTTTGATGGTCGCAGTGACACAGGTGTCACATTTGACCCTTGCACAGGTCAAACATTTGCTGGCGTACGTTGCGATGAGGGCTTTCATGCTTAGCCACCAATACGTAGTTTTAAGATCGTGGTACATCTTATCCGAACCAGGATGTACCGAGTAGCGAGATTTGTGTGCTTCATCCATCACAAGTTCTCGTAAACCGCTATATAGTAGGACCGAAATACGCCCCGTTACATAGTAGGCGCCATTCTTCCTTTTGTTCTAATCGCTGCCTTGAACCGCGTAAGGCTTCAGCCTTGACATTTTCTGGTTTCAATGCTTCCACCTGAGCATCTCGTATCTGTGCAGGAAGACTAGACTGAATAGTGAGCTGCAAGGCTCGTACACGCCTAGGGGTAGTATCTTTTCGACTGAGGGCATCAGCCACAACATTGGCTTTGCCTGGATGGTACTTGATGGCGCATTCGTAATCGTTAAGTAGCTCGACCCATCGACGTTGTCGCATGTTCGATTCCTTCTGCTTGAAAATATGCTCGAGACTCCTGTGATCGGTGTAGATAATGCACTTGGTACCGTACAGGTAGTGTCGCCATATCTTAAGCGCGAAAACAACAGCTCCCAGATCTAAATCGTGCGTCGTATAGTTCCGCTCCTGAATCTTGAGTTGACGTGACGCATAAGCAATAACTTTATCCCGCTGCATCAATACACAACCAAGCCCCTGTATCGATGTGTCACAATAGACCACAAAATCGTCCGTGCCCTCTGGCAATGAGAGAATAGGTGCACTGCAGAGCCTATCCTTTAAGTGCTGAAAAGCGGTTTCCTGGGAATTACCCCAACGATAGGTGACACCCTTCTGTGTCAGTAGAGTAAGTGGCTGTGCAATCCTTGAGAAGTCTTTGATGAACCGTCTGTAATAACCCGCCAAACCCAAGAATTGGCGTATTTCCGTTGGTGTACGCGGTGTTGGCCAGTTCCTGATCGAATCCACCTTGGATGGATCAACATGGATCCCATCCTTGTTTACCACGTGGCCTAGAAAGTGGACTTCACAAAGCCAGAAGTCACATTTTGAAAACTTGGCGTACAGTTGTTCCTTTCGAAGAAGTTCCAAGATAAGTCGTAAGTGCTGCTCGTGTTCCTCCTGACTCTTGGGGTAGATCAGAATGTCGTCGATGACAACAATCACCAACTTGTCTAGATAAGGCTTGCACACCCTTATTCATAAGGTCCATGAAAACTGCAGGCGCGTTCGTTAGCCCGAATGGCTTGACTAGAAACTCGTAGTGGCCGTAGCGAGTTATGAATGCTGTCTTAGAGACGTCCTCATCCCGGACTCTCAGGAAACACTTGAGGAAACTCGTAGTGGCCGTAGCGAGTTCTGAATGCTGTCTTAGAGACGTCCTCATCCCGGACTCTCAGGAAACACTTGAGGAAACTCGTAGTGGCCGTAGACCAGGTAAATCTTCAGGTAACACTTGAGGAAATTCGCGTACAACTGGAATTTCCTCTATTCTTTTCTCTTTTGTTGATGCATCAGTAACTAGTGCCAAAATGGCAGTGTGCCCCTTTCGTAAACACTTTTGGGCCTTCTGGAAGGAGATGATGCCAACCACAGCACCACTCCTGTCGCCTTGAACTTTGAGAGGTTCTTTACCAGAACCGGGAATACGAATGATCTTCTCCTTACATAGAATCTCTGCTTGCTGCCTGGATAACCAGTCCATACCAACGACGATGTCGAAACTACCCAGAACTATAGGAATGAGGTCGATAGAGATCGTCTGACCAGCGAGGATAAGATTACAACCCTGAACTATGTGTGGCCTCTAGACTTTTACCATTAGCTAACACTACGACATGTTTGGTGTTCAAGGGAGTTGGTGCACGTTTTAACATTTGACTAACTTTCAAGGGCATATAACTGGTATCCACACCCAAATCAAACAAGACAGTAACATAAAAGTCATCGAGAAGAAACTTACCCATAACTATGTTGGGATCATTCCTTGCGTCACCCTGACCAATCACGTACATGCGGCCCCAACGTCATTGTTTCCATTGGTTCCCCCAATGCTATCTCCATTGCCATCCCTGCTTCCATGGTCGTGGTTCTGAGTCTGGTCCTGGTTTATTTGCGGACAATGTCTCTTGTAGTGATCTTTAGCATCGCACTGAAAACATCCTTTAAAACTCTATTGTTGCTGCTGATTCTGTGGAGACTGAGGCGGCCGTTGCTGTTCTTGAGTTACAGGACGTGAGCTTCGACAATCCTTAGCTTCATGACCTATCTTGAGACACCTCTGACAACGACCCTTGTTGCACTGACCGCTGTGGTGCCTATTACATCTGTTACACTTTGGATGATTTCCTCGATATCCACTCTTCCCACGACTACCAGAAAACTGTTGACTGGGACTCTGGTAGTCATCTATCTTTTTCTGCTGCGCCAGAGGCTGAACCGGAATTAATCCCTTGCTCAGGTTTCCATCCCACTTGCGTTTGTTGTCACTAGAAGCACATGTAGTAGCAGCTTTAACACGTTTCGGTAGTTTATTTTGTTCTACTGCCTGGTCTGTGAGTCGATGAGCAAGCCGAGTGACTTGCTGGATAGTGCCAAGATTGGCGGCGGCCACATGACCCTGAATTTCGGGCACCAGACCCTTGAGATACAGCTCGATGCGTTTGGCGGGAGGGTCTACCATAGTGGGACAAAATGTGGCTAATTCATTTGATCTCTTCTTATAAGCCTCAATTTCAGACCCCGCCATCTGTAGGTTGAGGAACTCCACCTCTAGTTTGTGGATGTCTTCTCGACTGCAAAACTCTTCCTTAATTATGTGACAACTCGAGTTTCCGACTTTCTTTTTTCGCATTTAGTGCACGTTGACTTTGACTGTGTAGTTGTTTGACTTGTTTAACTTGTAACTGTATACGTTATTTTATAATGAACGCATTGTGGTTGCATGATTTTGTGTTTGGCTGTATAACATGAAACACCTGTTGAAAACTTAAACTGTTTAAAACATGAAAGGACCCGACGAAACAGACTGTTTCGCCATATACATCCCGACGAAACTGGTGTGTTTCGCCATAGCACTTCACGACGAAACTGATGTGTTTCATCGGCCCATTGATTCGCAAAGCCCATTAAGGGCCCAGAACGGTAATTCGTGGATATTAAGTAAAACCGACTTCCTGTTTCACACTTTTAACAAAAAATAGAAACCCTAGAACTCTCCCTTTTGAAAAGGCGATAGCCATCTTCAACCATCATCTTTCTCTCTCGAATCCTCCCTTGTTCATCCCGAATATCTCGGTTAGTGCGTGCTCGTCTAAATCGGTTTCTTTGTCCCTTGATTTCTTTATACATATTGTGTTTATGCTTGATTTCTGGATTATAGGAGGGTATGTTGATGATACTCGGTTCTGAATGTTGTTTATATGGCTTAATTCTGATTACATTAGTATCTTGATAGGGATTGATGTGATGATGTTGTATGTTATTTGATATGCTATACACATAAACTAGGGTTTATGCTAGACAATGATTCTTGGATGGTTGATTTATGATGATTCGATATGCACATTGATCTTCATATGATTTCTGCTATTGATGACGGCTGCTAGAATGATTAGGGTTTATGTGTTATTCGCATTCTGCTGTAACTGATGTCTGCTAAGCTGATCTGTCCGACGAAACAGGACTCTCGGCGAAACAGAATGTGTTTCGCCAAGAGTCATCGACGAATTAGAATCCTGTTTCGCCAATTAAGACCACGACGAAACAGAACGTGTTTCGTCAACTGTGTGTTTCGCCAACTTATGTGTTTCGTCAATATCTGTGTTTCACCAACATGTGTGTTTCGCCGAATAGCTGATCTGTGCAGGAACTTGAGTTAATTCTGTTAAGTGTTAACTGGAATATGTAACTGCTGTTAAATGTTAAACATGACTGGTGTGATTGTGATTACGTGTTACCTGCTTACACATGAACAACTTAAACACAAACTGATTATGTATACGTGCGTACTTTAGGACGTGATTGATTAACTATGAGCACACTTAGCATACCGAGCAAACCAAGGTGAGTTCACACACTTTCTAAGGCATGGGATTCCCGGTGGTTGGGAATGGGTTAAAGAAATAAAAAGGAACCTACATATCCTCCTTGGGTAGGATATGTACCGCCATCCTCCATGGGTAGGATGCCAATATTAATCCTGCGTATTCTCCTTGGGTAGAATACGTACGTTCGTCCTCCTTGGGTAGGACAACAACCTTAACTATACTAGAACGATCTTCGCAAACATGCCTGGAATGGCCGCGAACTATACTTTAATCTTCGCAAACATGCCTGGAGGGCCGCGATACAAACATAACCAGTCTAGAAAACATGGGAAACCCCCACTAATCTTCGCAAACATGCCTTGAGGGCCGCGATGCTATTACATACGATACATGATTACTAATCAAACATATGATTTACGAAATGAACATTATGACTAAATAACCAACTGTGAACTCGCTCAACTAGTTGTTGACTCTCTGTTACATGCCTTGCAGGACCATAGGTACTTTTGGAGCTTGCACGGGAGGCACAGTCGTTGTGGACATGGATCGTGAATGTGTTGTTAAACATTATAACATTTTGTACTTAAACTCATGTTGGGTTTACATTAAATGCTTCCGGGACAGACTTGTGTATATTTGGTTTTGTAAACACCTATCGTATTGATGAATGACTTTTGATATACCTACTTATGTTCAATATGATTGGTGGCTTGATCCTGGTCGTGTCACGCCTCCAAGCGGTGGTACTCCGCGTGTGGATTTTGGGGGTGTGACAGATTGGTATCAGAGCCATTGGTTATAGAGAACTTGGTTTTAATAAAGGGAAAACGATTTTTGTTAAAACCAGACTATAACCAGAACAGTGCTCTCAACGATCCACAACGACGCTTCGCTCCACGTGCAAGGCTCAACATCATAGGTACTACTATTCATGTTACTTTACCTACATGCTAGAATTACATAGAACTTTGCTCGTGGTATGCTCAGATTACAGAACCTACTATACGTTATTGCTTGAGAATACTTGTGTGCTTACTTTCTTCGCACTATTCGCGAACCTCTTACCCACATGTTCTCCTTGATGGCAAGATCATGAGTGGACGCGTTAACCTAACTTAAGCCCAGTTGGCGGCTTCGATCACTGAACAAGTTACTGCAGCACTCGCAGCTGCCCAGGCAGGAGGTGTAACCTGCCATCACCACTTACTCTAGGATCTTTAGATCCTACTCTTGTAACTCAACACTAGTGCTTAATTTTGATTACTCTTACGTACACGACAAGTCAACACGCTCAGCCACCTGTATGCACATACAAGACTTTTATGGACTGTCGTCCTACTACTTTCAGCGACACTGAAGGAGCTGTTGGACCCCTCCATTAGTTCGAGGAACTCGAATCGGCCTTCGAATGTGCGAATGACCTGAGGCTCGTAAGGTGATATATGCCACTGATATTCTCGAAGGCACTGCGCAAACTTGGTGGAGCGCGCAAGTTACGATACTGGGGCTGGCGGCTGCTAATGCCACCCCATGGAATGATTTTAAGGAACCTATCAAACGTGAATACAATAGTTATGATGCCATCCACAAGTTGGAAGTGGAGTTCTTTAACATGACGATGACGGGATCAGAGATAGAAGCGTGCACGAAACGATCCAACAAACTGGCAATTTTGTGCCCAACTATGGTGGATCCTCCCATAAAGAGCTTTGAGCTGTACCTCAAAGGCTTAGTACCAGGAATTCAAAGCCATGTGATGACTGCTAATCTTGCTACTATTCAAGATGTTACTCATCTTGCTCATCGTCTCACAGACAAGGCAGTGGGACAGAACAAGCTGCCTCAACGTATCAGCGATACTACTACCACTACTACTTCAACTACTTCTGCTACCCTCCGTAACAATGGATGAAAGTGGGATGGAACCTCTAGCAAGGGTTCGACTACAATTCCGTCCCAGGCACAGCAGTGAAAGGTCGATGACAACTAAAGTCCTGATCAGCAACATTTAGTATTCAAGGGCAGGGTGGATACAAGGGAAACCACCCTAAGCGCAAACGATGTAACTTGCACCACAGCGGGCGACGCAACCGAATTCATTGTCATTGATGCGACAAGCTTGGCCATGGAGCCAAAGATGGTAGAAACTCACGTCCTGCAAACCAGAACCAACAACAACAGCCACAAGATCTATAGAATCGGCGACAACAGCATGGTAACAAGGGATGTTATCAGATGGTGCTGAAGGTCACTTCAAAAGACACTGCCCACGGTTGAACCAGAACCAGAATCAGAACCACAACCAAGGAAACGGGAACTAGGGAAGACAACGGGGGTAATAACGACGGCAATGGTGCCAGGGGTCGAGTGTTCGTGATTGGTCAGGGTGATACTAGTAATGACCTCAACGTTGCGATAGTTACGACATCGTCATTGGTATGGATTGGTTATCCCAACAACAAGCAGAGATCCTATGCAAGGAGAAGATCATTCGCATTTCCCGTACTGGCAAAGAACCTCTCGAAGTTCAAGGCGACAAGAGTGGTGTCGTGAGTGGCATCATCTCTTTCTAGAAGGCTCAGAAGTGTCTGCGAAAAGGCCACGTAGCTATTTTAGCACTCGTTACTGTTACATCGACGACAGAGAAAAAGATTTGGGATATTCCTGTAGTACGCGACTTTCCTCAAGTGTTTCCTGAAGAGTTACCTGGGTTACCGCCCCATCGCCAGGTCGAATTTCAGATTGAGCTAGCTCCAGGAGCAGCACCTATAGCTCGAGCGCCTTACCGCTTAGCTCCAACTGAACTGGAAGAACTGTCTAAGCAATTGCAAGAACTCTTGGAAAAGGGTTTCATACGTCCTAGCTCTTCGCCCTGGGGAGCTCCAGTATTATTTGTAAAGAAGAAAGACGGTACCTTTCGTATGTGCATAGATTACCGTGAACTGAACAAGGTGACGGTGAAGAACCGTTATCCACTTCCACGTATCGACGACTTATTCGACCAGTTGCAAGGGTCGAGCTATTACTCAAAGATTGATCTAAGGTCAGGTTACCATCAACTGAGAGTCCGGGATGAGGACGTCTCCAAAACAGCATTCAGAACTCGCTACGGCCATTACGAGTTTTTAGTCATGCCATTCGGGCTAACGAACGCGCCTGCGGTTTTCATGGATCTTATGAACAGGGTGTGCAAACCTTATCTTGACAAGTTTGTTATTGTTTTTATTGATGACATCCTAATTTATTCGAAGAATCGGGAGGAACACGAACAGCATTTACGACTTATTTTGGAACTCCTTCGAACGGAACAACTGTACGCTAAGTTTTCAAAATGCGACTTCTGGCTTCGTGAAGTCCACTTTCTAGGCCACGTGGTAAACAAGGATGTGATACATGTTGATCCATCCAAGGTAGATTCGATCAAGAACTGGCCTGCACCTCGCACACCGACAGAAATACGCCAATTCTTGGGATTGGCGGGTTATTACAGACGGTTCATCAAAGACTTCTCAAAGATCGCACAGCCGCTTACACTACTGACACAGAAAGGTGTTGTTTACCGTTGGGGTAATGCACAGGATACAGCGTTTCAGCACTTAAAGGATAGACTTTGTAGCGCACCTATCCTCTCATTGCCGGAAGGCACGGACGATTTTGTAGTCTACTGTGATGCATCTATCCAGGGTCTTGGATGTGTGTTGATGCAGCGGGATAAAGTCATTGCTTATGCTTCGCGCCAACTTAAGATTCACGAACGGAATTACACTACGCACGATTTAGAGCTGGGAGCTGTTGTTTTTGCGCTCAAGACATGGCGACATTACCTGTATGGCACCAAGTGCACCATCTACACCGATCACAGGAGTCTTGAGCATATTTTTCAAGCAGAAAGAATTGAACATGCGACAACGTCGGTGGGTCGAGTTACTGAACGATTACGAATGTGCTATAAAGTACCATCCAGGCAAGGCCAATGTGGTGGCCGACGCCCTCAGTCGAAAGGATACTATACCTAGGCGTGTACGAGCGTTGCAACTCACTATTCAGTCTAGTCTTCCTTCACAGATACGAGATGCTCAGGTAGAAGCATTGAAACCAGAAAACGTCAGGGCTGAAGCTCTACGCGGTTCAAGGCAACGGTTAGAACCAAGGACAGACGGCGCCTACTATGTAACCGGACGCATCTGGGTCCCACTCTATGGTAGTTTACGCGAACTCGTAATGGATGAAGCTCATAAGTCTCGCTACTCAGTACATCCTGGTTCGGATAAAATGTACCACGACCTCAGAACTACATATTGGTGGCCTAGCATGAAGGCCCACATAGCAACTTACGTTAGAAAGTGTTTGACTTGTGCGAGAGTCAAAGCAGAATATCAGAAACCATCAGGCCCACTCCAGCAACCTGAGATACCACAATGGAAATGGGAGCAAATTTCCATGGATTTTGTTACTGGTCTACCCAGATCTCAACGTGGGAATGATACTATTTGGGTGATCGTGGATCGACTCACAAAGTCTGCTCACTTCTTGGCTATCAAGGAAACGGATAAGTTCTCCACTCTAGTAGACATATACCTTAAGGAAGTTGTCTCGAGGCACGGGGTGCCCACATCTATTATCTCTGATCGTGATGCACGTTTTACTTCAGAACTGTGGCAGGCAATGCACAAATCTTTTGGCTCTCGTTTAGACATGAGCACAGCTTATCATCCTCAGACAGACGGGCAGTCTGAGCGAACTATTCAAACTCTAGAAGACATGCTTCGGGCGTGCGTAATTGACTTTGGCAAAGGCTGGGAAAAACATTTGCCACTTGTGGAATTTTCATACAACAACAGTTACCACACC
Organism: Helianthus tuberosus; assembly: GCA_030545235.1. NCBI lineage: Eukaryota > Viridiplantae > Streptophyta > Magnoliopsida > Asterales > Asteraceae > Helianthus > Helianthus tuberosus. Next base: position 1,171,438 of record JARYGA010036071.1, read on the forward strand.
AGCATTAAAGCTGCTCCATTTGAGGCATTGTACGGGCGTAAATGCCGATCACCTCTTTGTTGGGCAGAGGTGGGTGACAGTCAGATCACAGGTCCAGAAATGGTAGTTGATACTACTGAAAAGATTGCTCAAATACGACAACGCATGGCGGCAGCACGAGACCGTCAGAAAGTATACGCCGATAAAGACAGGAAAATACTCGAATTCCAAGTTGGGGATCGAGCACTACTCAAAGTTTCACCCTGGAAGGGTGTTGTTCGTTTTGGCAAACGAGGCAAACTCAATCCACGATATGTTGGACCATTTGAAGTCATAGAGAAAATAGGCAAAGTGGCCTACAGACTGAACTTACCAGCTGAACTCAGTGCAGTTCACAACGTCTTTCACGTGTCTAATCTGAAGAAGTTTCAGTCAGATGAGACCCACATAGTTCCTCTGAAGGAGCTCACTATCGACGAACAATTGCATTTCGTCGAGGAACCAGTTGAAATCACGGACCGGGATGTTAAGGTCCTCAAGAACACCAGAATACCACTTGTTCGAGTTCGTTGGAACTCCCGTCGTGGCCCAGAGTTTACCTGGGAACGCGAAGACCAAATGGAACTCAAATATCCCCAGTTGTTCGAAAACAATGCAACTACTACTGAGGCTGAAGCTACTACAGAAGTTCGGGATGAAATCCCAACTCAACGGGGGGATGATGTGACGCCCCAGGAAAACCAGTAAACGATAACTTACCTAGCTTCCTCAGTAACCGCATGCTAAATTTCGGGACGAAATTTCTTTCAAGTTGGGGATAATGTGACAACTCGAGTTTCCGACTTTCTTTTTTCGCATTTAGTGCACGTTGACTTTGACTGTGTAGTTGTTTGACTTGTTTAACTTGTAACTGTATACGTTATTTTATAATGAACGCATTGTGGTTGCATGATTTTGTGTTTGGCTGTATAACATGAAACACCTGTTGAAAACTTAAACTGTTTAAAACATGAAAGGACCCGACGAAACAGACTGTTTCGCCATATACATCCCGACGAAACTGGTGTGTTTCGCCATAGCACTTCACGACGAAACTGATGTGTTTTGTCGGCCCATTGATTCGCAAAGCCCATTAAGGGCCCAGAACGGTAATTCGTGGATATTAAGTAAAACCGACTTCCTGTTTCACACTTTTAACAAAAAATAGAAACCCTAGAACTCTCCCTTTTGAAAAGGCGATAGCCATCTTCAACCATCATCTTTCTCTCTCGAATCCTCCCTTGTTCATCCCGAATATCTCGGTTAGTGCGTGCTCGTCTAAATCGGTTTCTTTGTCCCTTGATTTCTTTATACATATTGTGTTTATGCTTGATTTCTGGATTATAGGAGGGTATGTTGATGATACTCGGTTCTGAATGTTGTTTATATGGCTTAATTCTGATTACATTAGTATCTTGATAGGGATTGATGTGATGATGTTGTATGTTATTTGATATGCTATACACATAAACTAGGGTTTATGCTAGACAATGATTCTTGGATGGTTGATTTATGATGATTCGATATGCACATTGATCTTCATATGATTTCTGCTATTGATGACGGCTGCTAGAATGATTAGGGTTTATGTGTTATTCGCATTCTGCTGTAACTGATGTCTGCTAAGCTGATCTGTCCGACGAAACAGGACTCTCGGCGAAACAGAATGTGTTTCGCCAAGAGTCATCGACGAATTAGAATCCTGTTTCGCCAATTAAGACCACGACGAAACAGAACGTGTTTCGTCAACTGTGTGTTTCGCCAACTTATGTGTTTCGTCAATATCTGTGTTTCGCCAACATGTGTGTTTCGCCGAATAGCTGATCTGTGCAGGAACTTGAGTTAATTCTGTTAAGTGTTAACTGGAATATGTAACTGCTATTAAATGTTAAACATGACTGGTGTGATTGTGATTACGTCTTACCTGCTTACACATGAACAACTTAAACACAAACTGATTATGTATACGTGCGTACTTTAGGACGTGATTGATTAACTATGAGCACACTTAGCATACCGAGCAAACCAAGGTGAGTTCACACACTTTCTAAGGCATGGGATTCCCGGTGGTTGGGAATGGGTTAAAGAAATAAAAAGGAACCTACATATCCTCCTTGGGTAGGATATGTACCGCCATCCTCCATGGGTAGGATGCCAATATTAATCCTGCGTATTCTCCTTGGGTAGAATACGTACGTTCGTCCTCCTTGGGTAGGACAACAACCTTAACTATACTAGAACGATCTTCGCAAACATGCCTGGAATGGCCGCGAACTATACTTTAATCTTCGCAAACATGCCTGGAGGGCCGCGATACAAACATAACCAGTCTAGAAAACATGGGAAACCCCCACTAATCTTCGCAAACATGCCTTGAGGGCCGCGATGCTATTACATACGATACATGATTACTAATCAAACATATGATTTACGAAATGAACATTATGACTAAATAACCAACTGTGAACTCGCTCAACTAGTTGTTGACTCTCTGTTACATGCCTTGCAGGACCATAGGTACTTTTGGAGCTTGCACGGGAGGCACAGTCGTTGTGGACATGGATCGTGAATGTGTTGTTAAACATTATAACATTTTGTACTTAAACTCATGTTGGGTTTACATTAAATGCTTCCGCGACACACTTGTGTATATTTGGTTTTGTAAACACCTATCGTATTGATGAATGACTTTTGATATACATACTTATGTTCAATATGATTGGTGGCTTGATCCTGGTCGTGTCACGCCTCCAAGCGGTGGTACTCCGCGTGTGGATTTTGGGGGTGTGACAAATTAGGTCCTTGAACTCGTTCCAAGGGGTGGCATTAGCAGCTGCCAGCCCTAACATCTAAACATGTGCTTCCCACTGGGTTAATGCAGCACCTTCGAGTGTTCCAGTAGCAAACTTTACTCTACGAGACTCAGGGCAATCACGTACCTCAAATTCGGTTTCGAACCTTTCGAACCAATGGAGGAGGCCTACAACTCCCTCAGTACCACTGAAGGTACTAGGTCGACAATCCTTGAGATTTTTGAAGGTGCAAACAAGTGGTTGAGCGTGTTGACCTATTGTGTATAAGAATATGACAAGGTTAAACACAAGAGTTGGTTTAGGAGTGTAGGATCTAAAGATCCTAGTTACGACTGCAGGGTATACCTCCTGCTTGTATGGCTGCAAGTGCCGATGCAACTCGTTCGTTAATGAGAGCCGTCAACTGGGCTTGAGTCAAGTTGATACGTCCAGCCATGATCTTCATAGCAAATGTAACGTGAGTGAGAGAAGTTCGCGTATAGTGCGATGACAGAAGGGAGTAAGCACACAAGTGTTCTCATGTAATAACGAATAGCAGGCAATGTAATCTAAGCATACCACGAGCAAAGTTCTATGTAATTCTAGCATGTAGGCAATAAACATAAACCTTATTAGGATGTTGAGTCTTGCACGTGGAGCGAGGCGTCGTTGTGGATCGTTGAGCACTATACTGGTTATAGTCTGGTTTAATTAAAAATGTTTTCCCCATATTAAAACCAAGTTCTCTATAACCAATGGCTCTGATACCAATCTGTCACACCCCCAAAATCCACACGCGGGGTACTACCGCTTGGGAGCGTGACTGACCAGGATCAAGCCACCAATCATATAGAACAATGTAAATAGTAAAAGTAAATGTAGTTTAACCAAACCAATCCATATAAAAGGTGTTCAAAATATAAGTATAAATTCAACGTTTAGCGGAAGCATATGAGTAAAAGCCCAACACAAATAAAGTATGTAATGTCCTAATGTTTAATTAAAGCATTCACAATCCCTGTCCACAACGACCGCGCCTCCCCATGTAAGCTCCATGTATACCTAACGACCTGCAAGGCATGTAACAGAGAGTCAACAACTAGTTGAGCGAGTTCACAGTAAGTAAATTCGTAATAGTAAGTTTGTTCGTAACGTGTGGCTCTACTGGGCCGATAGTATGTTCTATTGGTGGGGGCTTCCCATGTTTGCATATACACTAGACTATTCGTAACCATAAGTGTTCTTCTTAACCCGAGAACAGGAGTATGTACGAGCTTTACGTAGGTTTTACGTAAGTGTCCTTCTTTACCTGAGGACAGTGGTAAGCGTGGGGTTTACGTAGGTTTTACGTAAGTGTCCTTCCTGACTCCGGAAGACAGTAGCATGTGTGAGTTTACGTAGGTTTTACGTAAGTGTCCTTCCTGACTCCGGAAGACAGTAGTATGTACTTGTTTACGTAGGTTTTACGTAAGTGTCCTGCTTAACCCGAGGACCATGGTAGATAGTCTAGTAGCCGTGTAAGTACGAGTAATTGTTAATTCCATCATAAACCCATTCCCTATCCCCGGGAATCCCATGCCTTAGTAAGAGTGTGAACTCACCTTGGTTTGCTCGGTATGTTATTGCTTCTAGTGCTATTTAACGGTTAGGTCCGTTACACACGACCTAAGGTACATTGCACATAAACTCAATGTGAGTGTCTACATTCAATTAGGGTTTTCAATTCCTTGATGTCAAAACAGATCAGCATGGCATAGATTGCATATACATACAATAACATGCAGTGACATGCATACTGTGGCATACAGTAATATACAGTTCAAGCTCGGAATATTATTAAACTTGGGCCTTACATGCATCAACAAACTCGGGCTATATAAGCATTAACAAAACTCAGAAATCATGCACCACTTATAACAATTCGGACCAAGTTTCATTTACGAAACTCAGACTATGAAGCATTCAATCAAAACTTGGACTATACAAGGCATTTGAAGCTCGGACTATGCTTCAATTAAAAAGTCGGACCTAACATTATCAATAAAGGTCGGACTACACATTATAAAATCAGAAGTCGGACTATGTTAAATCAATAAAATTCGGACGATGTTTAATATATAAAAGTCGGACTATGTTATATATATAAAAGTCGGACAATGTTTAATAAATAGAAGTCGGACCACTTGTGCTTTTGACATACTCGGACCAACACCCCCCTTTAAAACTCGGACCATGTTAATATTCATACGAGAATTCGGACCAATTGTCATCTCAAAGTTTGGACCTTTATACCCACTACAAAAGTCGGACCCTTACTATCATTTTAAAAAAATTCGGACCTCTTATATTAAATCAAAAGTTCGGACTGTATCTTTCAAGCATAACTCGGACAAACTTATACAATCAAAACTCGGACAAGGCTCACACAATCAAAACTCGGACAGGCATGCCTTTATAACTCGGATCATACTCTCTTGTATAAAGTTCGGAGCACATGTATTCATTCAAAAATCGGACCCTATATATATATATAAAGTTCGGACCATTCAATTACATAAACTTCGGACCTTGTGGTGTTTAATCAAAACTCGGATCAAACAAGTATAACAAAACTCAGACGCTTAACTCCGAGTTACAACCTACGTGACTTCCAAAACCAATTCACAGAATCAATGGAACAGTTACACTTACGATCAAGAAACCCTAATTTCATACATTTGCATTGCAGTAATCTAATCAAAAATCAACCATCTCTATCATATCAGTCATCTTAGCATCAGACAAATGATTACACAACCAATCATATCCATATCACAATAATCAGAATCAATCAATAAACACAGAACTACCATATGAAGAACTAGGGTTTTTGCATGAATCAAACAATCAATGATTAACAACAAATAACCATTAAACAATTACCTTGGATTGATTCTAGATAAAGAGAAGGATCAAGAGTGATGATTGAGAGCTTGTGCCAATGATGAAGAAGATGATTGTAGGAGAGGAGAGGAGGATGTGAAAGTACGTATGTTGATTTTGTGTGATGATTAGTGAAGGAGATTAGGGTTAAGAGTTACTAAACATTTCACTAACTACTCTACTCACCCCCTAAGTATCACCTTTTACATAAAGCACACCCATCACAACATAATTTACAGTTTCATCACCAAGTTCATGCATTTGTCAAATCTTTAACATAATTTCACTCGAGTTGTCACATATATCTAAGTTATGTAAAGGTTATTTAAGGTATGTTAAGCCTATGTCACTGTTCTGGAGTGTTTGTTGCATTAAACTGGTTATATTTACGCACCAGATCGCGTATAACCTTCCAGAAAGCGATTTAAAGCCCGAAATCGAACAAGAATTGATATGTGCAAATGATACACATATTTTCAAAAATCCCAAGTATGAAACACAAAATTCCATTGGTTTGGCATTTGTTTGACAGTCACAGTGACACAGGTGTCACAGTCTCCCCTACTTTAGGAAATTTCGTCCCGAAATTTATTCGTAGGAGTGTGTCTGTGACTTTGTGTCAAATAACCACCAGAGATATGCAAGGCATAATCCTGTCATTTCCTTAACGGACATTCTTCAGAAATGAAAATGAATGGACGGAGTCATTTTCAACAAATGCTTCCTCAGAAACGGAAATGAAAAGGATAATCAAACGGATATTCATTTCCTTCAACGGATATTCTTCAGAAACGAAAATGAAAAAAACGGAGTCATTTTCAACAGATGCTTCCTCAGAAACGGAAATGAAAAAGGATAATCAAACGGATACTCGTTTCCTTCAACGGATATTCTTCAGAAACGAAAATGAACAAACGGAGTCATTTTCAACGGTTGTTTCATCAGAAACGGAAATGAAGGATTAAACAAACGGATATTCATTTCCATCAACGGATATTCTTCAGAAGCGAAAATGAATGGATGATCCATTTTCCTCAACGGATTCTTCATCAGAATGGAAATGAAGGATTAAACAAACGGATATTCATTTCCATCAACGGATATTCTTCAGAAGCGAAAATGAATGGATGATCCATTTTCTTCAACGGATTCTTCATCAGAACGAAAATGAAGGATTAAACAAACGGATATTCATTTCCATCAACGGATATTCTTTTAGAAGTGAAAAATGAGTAGCTAGTTCATTTTTCTTCAACGGGTGCTTCATCAGAATTGGAAATGAATGGGGTTCACTCTAGACACATGACAAAACTCGCTGTGGTTTCTGTGCACTAAATTCCATAATTATGTAGGCCTCCATAATTACGTAATTCCTTGCACAGTCCGCACAGTTCATTTCATAATGTGTAGGGGAAGAAAATCAAACCTGTGATGAGTGTGGCTAGACTACCATAGGGTCCTTTTAATTAGATCGACAAATGATCTCTTTAATTAGACCACCAAGGAGTCTTTTCAGCTATATCATCACATGATATTCCTAACCAGATTTTTGGATAAATCTGTTTAACTAGACCACTCAAGGGGTCTAATTATGGAATAGTACTTCATAACCCAAGGGACTCAACTCTAACGTAGAAGTCCATTAAGGATTTAAGATAGTATCTTTGGATATCCTACTATGAATCCCTTATACGAAGATATGGAAGATTCTACGAGGATTTGGATAACAAAAATTTGGATCACACAAAACATGAAAAGGAGCACATAAGCATATAATCACATAATTGTTTAATTTGACCTTTAAGTTGTTATCTTTGGACGCGGATACTTAAAGCACACCAGGAATCCAATCCGTGGATTTCATTTGGCACTTTAATCATTTTGAAGAATCTATCTATGAAGATAGAATGATCTTAATAGGAATTCGGCTTTGTCCTTATTGAATTGTAATGTACGTATTGAATCATACAAAGAATTCAATTAAGGACTCCGATGAATGTTACTCACCCACAAGGATCTAATTATGAGGATAGAAAGATCCTATTTTGGAATTTGGAATTTTGTGTAACGAGAGGTGTTCCGACACCTTGCACTAGGCGTGCTTAAGTCGATACACAAGGTAGAAAGTTCATGAGGTTGAGGCGCTAGATATGCCAAGGCGACATATGAAGCAGAATTTGAAGGTTGAGTAGCAGCAGGATTGGTAACAACTTTGCTTTGGATCGTAAAGCGACACATGTTAACCAAATGTCCCCATCGTCCACCGTGGGTACATTTGAAACAGGGTATTTGATTCGGATGATCATGGTGGCATTGATTGCACCAAGGAGCAGTTCCTTTATACGGCTTCATCCCTGAGGCGAGTCATGGTGATAGCTAAATCAACGGTCCTCTGGAGTACTACGCCTATCCGCTGGGTAATTGCAGCACCAGGTTTAGACATTTGATTGTTGTTGCGATGAAGAGGCATCTTGAAGACAATGGAAGGCATAGGAGGAAACAAGTGAAAGATAGTCAAAAGAGAATGACAACGCATGAAGATTGTGACCATTTGTTTGTTACCAAAGGCAAACAAATGAGACGGTGACTAATCAAAGTAAGCGGGTCAATATAATGTATCACGAAGACATGCTCGCCTATAAGTGGACACTCACCCCAAGAGTTCGCAGGTAAGAGTGACTGGTCCGATACTGCGGATTTGTACGAACACTCTAGCCTTAGACAGAAAACTCAGGGTACAGGCACCCACTCTTCCAGTTTGCACGTGTTCACATTATTTAGACCCAAACCTTGACGAGTTTGAAAACTCAAAAGGCACTAAGCAAAATATGAGTCAAACTGGAAGGGTTCAAAACCTTATAATAAATCATCCTAGAACAGATGATTAGTTTTCAAGGCAGACCAAATTTATGTTCTCATTGTGGTTGTCACTTAAGAATAAGTGACGGTATTGTTTTATGACTAAACGCAAGTAAACTCGCGTTAGGGTCATAGGAAGGTTATAGTCTAGGTCAAAGCATTACTAATAACCTAATTCCCTATAACCATTGGCTCTGATACCAACTTTTCTGTCACACCCCGACCACGTAAAACAACAAAACATGGCGGAAACGTCAGGGAGTGTTGTAACAGAATCATTGTTTCACAACCATGGAATAAATTGTTTCATTTTATTAAATCAAGTGAGTTGCAATGTCTTAACAATAAAGAAACATAACATAATTAACTAGTCTTGCATCTTTTAATGTCAATAAGGCCTCGACCATTCCTATGTGAGCATACACCAACATCATCATCATATAACACCAACTACTGTACCTGAAACACATGTGAAAATACGTCAGCATAAAAATGCCGGCGAGTACATAGGTTTTATGAAAAACAGGATTCATGACTTAGGTTTAAGAAAATGTTTAACCAAAAACTTGTCATGAATCCAGTTGAAGTGTTTGCTTTTATAAAACGTTTGAAAATCGATGATAGATATGTATAGTTAAAAAGAATGATGTAAGGTTAAATGAATAACCAAGTAAAAATGAGTTTGTATAAAACAAACTGTTTTGTAAAACAATGTCTTGTGAAAAATATGTTATTTGTGTAAAAATGTATAAATCCAAATGAATGATTTAAATAACGCTACGCCATGTAATATAATACAAGCACTTATATATAGGAAGTACCATCGGCGTATCCACCATGCTTGTATCACATTACACACGTCTCGTTACTCAAATCACTTACCCACATAAACCACCAATGTAAATTGCTCACGTCTAAACCGTTGTCAAATGTCAATCAACTAATCTGTAAACAAAATGTCATGTATGGCAAGTGAAATATGTAATAACCAAACCATAGGTAAGAATGCACAAACAATGTACTAAGTATGCGACGGATGGACATACATAGCATGATACAAAGCATAAAATGTCTTGTAAAACGATGTACTAAGTATGCACACAATGGGCATACATAGCATGTGATGTAAAATGTACTAAGTATGATGAACATACATAGCATGAAATGTTATGTAAAACGGTGTACTAAGTATGCACACAATGGGCATACATAGCAAAAACATAATAAAATCATGTACTAATAGTGTACTAGTGAACATAGCAAGTATATGATATAAAAGCATGAAATCATGAAAGTAACAAGTAGGCACATGTGTTTCACCCCAAAATTTTTGAAAAAGAGTAAAAGAGGGGTCTATGTACTCACTTGAGATTGCTTAGAAGTCCTAGGATAACCACCAAGCAAAGCTAGAAGACCACGGAATCAAACGGCACCTATATAAGTATCTACATTAATAAACGGACCTATCGGAGGATCAGGTAGTACGAGGTTTTGTAAACCAAATAAGTATGGGAACTTATGTAATATGGTTTAACAAAGCCTACGTACTAAAACGAAACCTATCCTAAGTGCTTTTGACACATTACGACCCGTTTAGGTAGCTTATGCCACTTTAACGCGTCGTTTGCGTAAAACGCATTCGGAACGCCTAACTAGTCCTATGACAAGCAAGATATGCCTTAACATGTTTAATATTGTTGTTAAATCAGTTTAGATGTCAAAAACTACGTTACATAGGCGTAAAATAAATTTTGGCGCAAAAAGGGTATTTTGGTAATTTTCCTAAGGAATAAGAACTACTTATCATACAACTACTTAAACGATGTGACCATAAGGTATAACCTCGGAAGGTTATTCCCTATATAACTATGGTCACCTAAAGTGTTTGGTTGGATCCTAAAGATCAACCAATTGGGTTGGGTTCGTAAGCATAAGCGATTGATTAGATCGCTTACCTTTACGACCCTAAACAAGCACAAATCTAAAAGCGACGAGCTAAACATGTTTAGTAAAGTTAGAAAACAGGTTTGGTATTAAAACAAACGGTTTTAATACCATAGAGTAGTTTGGTTACAAAATACGTGAGAAAACGCATTTTGGCCGAAACTACGACTTGTCACTGAGCCTATATAACGTGGAAATCAGTAGGTATAGTCACTAGGGACTATAACCATCGTGATTACGCTCATGTTATGAAGTTCAAACGAACTTCGCGTTGACCATAAACTGGTCAATGCAGAAAGTCAAACACAGTTTGACTTTAACGCTAAAACGAACGAAAAACGCGAAAGAATACTTATAGAAGGTCCCCGCAAGATTTGACCCGATTCGCTTTCAGGTAGGAAGCATATACTTCCACTTAGAAAGCTTTGAATCAGATCAAATGTGAGGGATGAATGAAATGGGGTTGGGTTTATATAGGCATGACACAACCGTTAGGATCGTTCGTCGAGAAACGTGATTCGATCTAAGCTTTACATTAAACGTAAACAATTTGACATTGATATACACATTTGGGGGTTTACATTAGACATGGGAATTTTGATATGGTTTGCACAATAACAGTTGACAATTGATTTATATATGAACAATTTACATTGGTGGTTGGTTTGGGTAAATGATTTGAGTAACGAGGCGTATGTAATATGATACAAACATGGTGGATACGCCGCTGGTACTTCCTATATATAAGTGTTTGTATAATATTACATATCGTAGCGTTATCTAAATCATTTCAGTATAGACATATTACATTTTACACAAATAACATATTCTTCACAAGACATTGTTTTTACAAACAACTTATCTTATAGAAACTCATTTTACGTGGTTATTTATTTAACCTTACGTTTATTTATGCATATCATCTGATCTTATTGTTTTTCAAATGATTTACAAGACAAAGCAAATTACAAGGTTCATGACTAAACATTTTCTCAAACATAAGTCATGAATTTTATTTTCACGAAACCTATGTATCTCACAGGCATTTTTATGCTGACGTACCTACTTTCACATGTGTTTTCAGGAGCTGTCGTGTAGGATGACGATGGTGACACTAGGGCGGACCTGTGCCTTAGAGACATAAAAAGAAAATAGACGTAGTTTAATTATGTTATAAACTCTTTATTTCCTGTTTAAAGACAATGTAACACGTTTGTTTGATAAATAAAATATAACTTTGTATGCCATGGTTGTGAAACAAATAATTCTGTCTCAACACACCCCGACGTTTCTGCCGCGGTTGCATGTTATACGTGGTCGGGGTGTGACAGTTTAAGAAAGCCTACATACTAAAACGAAACTTATCCTAAGTGCTTTTGACCCGTTATGACCCGCTTAGGTAGCTTATGCTACTTTAACGCGTCGTTTGCGTAAAACGCGTTTGGAAAGCTTAACTAGTCCTATGACAAGTATATGCCTTAACATGTTTAATATTGTTGTTAAATCAGTTTAGATACCAAAAATTATGTTACATAGGCTTAAAATGAATTTTAGTATAAAAAAGGCATTTTGGTAATTTTCTTAAGGCATAGGAACTACTTATCATACAACTACTTAACGACATGACCATAAGGTATAACCTCGGAAGGTTATTCCTTATACAACTATGGTCACCTAAAGTGTTTGGTCGGATCCCAAAGATCGACCAAATGGGTCGGGTTCGAAAGTATAAGCGATTGATTAGATCGCTTACCTTTACGACCCTAAACAAGCACAAATCTAAAAGCGACGAGCTAAACATGCTAGAACATGTTTAGTAAAGTTAGAAAACAGGTTTGGTATTAAAATGTCACACCCCCAAAATCCACCCGCGGAGTACCACCGCATGGAGGCGTGACATGACCAGCATCAAGTCACCAATCATATTGAACATAGCATATAAGTAAAAGTAGTTAATAAAATCCAACATAATACAATTGGTGTCCAATCAAAAATATAGTTTACGTAGCGGAAGCATAGTATGAAAATCCAACATAAGTTTTTAGTTCAAATTGTCTTAATGTTTTCAACAAAACATCCACATTCCATGTCCACAATGACCGTGCCTCCCAGTGCAAGCTCCATGTGTACCTAACGACCTCCAAGGCATGTAACAGAGAGTCAACAACTAGTTGAGCGAGTTCACAGTTGGTTGTTCAACCAAACTGTGACACCTGTGTCACTGTGACCGTTAAACAAATTCCAAACCAGTGAAATTTTGTGTTTCATACTTGGGATTTGTGAAAATATGTGTATCATTTGCACATGTCAATTCTTGTTCGATTTCGGGCTTTAAATCGCTTTCTGGAAGGTTATACGCGATCTGATGCGTAAATATAACCAGTTTAATGAAACAAACACTCCGGAATAGTGACATAGGCTTAACATACCTTAGATAACCATTACATAACTTAGAAATAAGTTTTGGATGGTTGGGTATGCCAAAATCAAGTTTGTTCGCTCGCAGGGACTATTTGGGTCAACTTGCAAAACTCTGCTGTTTCGTAAGGCAACGTATAGTCTGGAACTTGATCATAAGTTAAAAATACCATATATAACCTAAACATGGCTTAGAAATAAGCTTTGATAGGTTCGGTGTGCAAAAATATGCTTACATGATCTTATAGGGACTAAAAGTGTCAAAACGGCGTAAATTTTGCATTTTCGCGCATATCTTACGTTCTGGCCACATCTGGACATCCAAAATTTTTGTACACACTAAAATATTTTTATTTTAGTGATCGGCATGCAAAAATTCCACTCGTCACTTAATTTGGTTCGTTTTCGCGTCCGTTTGAGTTTCGTCGTAGTTTAACAAACAACGCGACCATACGACCAAACGAGCCGACACCTGAGAGTTTTCCGAGCATATTTTGAGTCCTCTAAACCTTATTGACCTTGTAGAGCCTCGAAAATGGCTTAACGGGTGTCAAAAGTGCCACAAATGGACTCAAAACACATGCAGGGACCTAATCTGCCAATTTGTGAAACTATTGCTGAACTGGGAAGGCGCAGACCCCTCCCCATCTCTTACGTGGGCCGTGTGACAGTGCCAGCGACCAGAAAGTTGATTTTCAGCATTCTGTTGCAAATTCGGGGGCTGTTTATGCAAATTCTTTGTGTGGTAACCAAGTTATCTCTTCCCCAAGGCTTCTAACCTGCTTGCAACAAGTGTATGGCCATGATTTTATGCTTGGGGAATACACAAACACATGGAATGATCTCATGATCTTGTAACAACAATAAATAGCCCATCCATTTCATTCATTCCTTGCTCATTCTTCTCATTCTCCTCTCTACATCTGCTTTGGGAGCACTCTCAAGCATTTGGGACTTTGTCTTCTTTGTCGAAAAGATAGCAAGGACCCTTAGTGAGTATTCTCTCATTCTTTTATTGCTTACTAGTTTAAAAAGTCAAACAGTGTTTGACTTTCAGTTTGACCAGCCTTTGGTCAACGCAAAGTTCGGTTGAACTTTGCAACGTAATTGTAATCACATTGGTTATAATCCTTAGTGATTATACCCGCTGATTACCACGTTAACTAGTTGTAGTGTCGAGTCAAAGTTTCGGTCAAAATGCGTTTTAGCACGCATTTTGCAACGGAACTACTCTAGGGTATCAAAACACTTTGCTTTGATACCAAATCAGTAGGTTAAACATATTTTGACATGTTTAACTCGACACTATTAGTTTAGTGCTTGTTTAGGGTCGTAAGGTAAGCGGTCTAAACAACCGCTTAGACTTTCGAACATGACCCGTTTGGTCGATCTTTAGGATCCGACCAAGCTTAATTAGTGGTCATAGTTGCATAGGGAATAACCACTGAGGTTATACCTTATGATCACATAGGATTGGTTAGTCATTTGCTAGTTAGCTTGTATGCCCATAGGAAATGACCAAAATGCCCTTTTGAAGCTAAAATCCGTATTTTGCCTATGTGAACATATTTTTGACATATAATCTGATTTAGTAACATGTTTAGGGATAATTGGGCATGTAAGACTTGGCATAGCACATAGTTAACCATCCGAACATAGTTTTACGCTAACGACGCCTTATAGTAGCTTATGTTACCATAATGTGTCGAAACGGGTCAAAAGCACTTAGGTAGACTTTCCAAACAGAATGTAAGGTCTATTAAATCATACCATATGAGTTTAATTACTCGTTTGATTTATAGAACCTCATTCTATCCCATCTCCCGATTTAGGTCCGGTTATTTACATAGTTACCTATATAGGGTGCCGTTTGATTCCCTGATCACTCTAGCTTTGCTTGGTTGTTGTTCAAGACTTCTAAGCACCCTCAGGTGAGTACATAGTCCCCTCTTTTACTGTTTTCAAACTGTTTTGGGGTGGAACACATGTGCCTACTTGATACTTTCATGTTTCCCATGTTTTTATATCATATACTTACTATGTTCAATAGTACAGTATTAGTACATGATTTCATTATGTTTTGCTATGTATGTTCACTTAACATGCTAGCACATTGATTTCCGTATATTACATTTTTGTCGCATATGCTCAGCCAGCATATGGACACATTGTTTTACATTTTGAACTGTTGAAACCGTATGACCCTGTGAACCGTTGTAACCGTTTAATCCTATGAACCGTTTGTGATCACTTGACTATGTGAACTGTTTGTAACCGTTTGATTATGTGAACCTTTTGTGATTACTTGACTATGTGAACCGTTTGTAACCGTTGATTGACATGAACCGTTTGAAATCTGTTTGAACCGTTGGGTTAGGGAAGTGATTAGGTAACGGGGCGGGTGTAATGTGTTAAAAGCATGGTGGATACGCCGCTGGTACTTCCTATATATAAGTGCTTTTAATACATTATATGTCGTTGCGTTAACTAGATCACTTGGGCAAGGTTATTGAAACAAAGATATATGACCAGGTTTTTCCAACGATATATATATATATATATACTAATCGAGTTTTTAGTCCAAAAACGATTTACAATTTGGGTTTAATTAAACAAATGTTTTGGAGTTAAGAATCATGGCTACGAGATTTTATAAACTGTAACCAATTTGATTTGAGTTGGTCAATTATGTCGCAATACTATACTTTTCAAAACAAGGTTTTTAAATAAGTATTGCAACATGTAAAACGAGCCATGAATTTGAAACTCATACAAAACCTATGTACTCGCCGGCATTTTTATGCTGACGTACCTATTTTCACATGTGTTTCAGGTACAATAGTTGATGATGCTTGATGATAATATTGGTGTACTCTCACATAGGAATGGACAAGGCCTTAGCGACTTTAAAACTTGGAGGATAATAGTTGTATTTATCTAATTTGTATCAAAACATTTAGTTCAATAATTTAATAAAACAAAACTGTTTGATCCATGGTTGTGAAACAATGATTCTGTTACAACGCTCCTCGACGTTTCCGCCACGTTTTGTTGTTTTACGTGGTCGGGGTGTGACAGAAAAGTTGGTATCAGAGCCAATGGTTATACGGAATTAGGTTATTAGTAATGCTTTGACCTAGACTATAACCATCCTAGGACCCCAACGCGAGTTTACTTGCGTTTAGTCATAAAACAATACCGTCACCTATCCTTAGGTGATAACCACAACGAGAACACAATAACGAATCCACTTCGAAAATTAATCATCTGTTCTTGGATGATTGATTACTTGGTTTTGAACCTTCTGTTATATGGTTTTGAACCCTTCCAGTTTGATTCATCTTTGGCTTTGTGCCTTTTGAGTTTTCAAAATCTCGTCAAAGTTTGGGTCTAAATAATGTGAACACGTGCAAACTGGAAGAGTGAATGCCTGTACCCTGAGTTTTCTGTCTAAGGCTAGAGTGTTCGTACAAATCCACAGTATCGAACCAGTCACTCTTACCTGGGAACTCTTGGGGTGAGTGTTCACTTATAGGCGAGCATGTCTTCAGTGATACATTATATTGACCTATTTACTTTGATTTGTCTCAGTGTCTTTTGTTTGTTTTAAGTAACGAACAAATGATCACAATCCTTATGCCTTGTTGATATTCTTAACATCCAGTTTTGAATATCCAATAACATCTCACTCGTTTTTCCTCATGTTTCTTTGCTCTTTTAGAATATGCCTCCTCGACGTGATCAAGCTCAGGATGCCGCTTTGGCAGCCTTAATCACTCAGCAAATTGCTTCTGTACTCCCAAACCATATCACCCAGATAAATCAGCCAAACAATCACAATAACAATTTTCAGTGCACCTTTAAGACGTTCAACTCAGCTAAGCCATCAAAGTTTTCTGGGTCCCAAGGAGCGACTGCACTTCTGCAATGGTTCGAGAGTTTAGAGAGCACCTTCGGACATGTTCAATGTCCAAACGAGCGAAAGGTAGATTTCGAATCTAGTGTCTTTGAGAAACGAGCTTTGACATGGTGGAACGGTGTGGTGAGAGATAGGGGTGCCGATGTGGCACTGGCTCAAACGTGGGAGTTTGTCACACCCCCAAAAATCCACATGCGGAGTATCGCCGCTTGGAGGCGTGACTGACCAGGATCAAGCCACCAATCATATTGAACAATGTATTTAAAATAAATAAAATCCAACCACGCAATATAATTGGTGTTCAAAAACAAGTTAACCAAGTTCAAGTTAAACAGCGGAAGCAATAAAGGTAAAACCAAAACATAAGTTCAATAAGTTTAAATGTTAACATGGCACACAACGGTCCATGTCCCACAACGACTCCTCTTGCTCGTGCAAGCTCCATAGATACCTAACGACCTGCAAGGCATGTAACAACAAATCAACAACAAAGTTGAGCGAGTTCACAGTTGGTGTTCATTGTTAAGTTGTTTTAAAAACAAGGAATTCATTTGTAAGTTGTAAGTTAATCAGTTTACCCTGTTTCCCAAACATATCCATAGTTGGTGGGGGCTTCCCCATGTTAACCACTAGACCCGTTTACCATATCGACCACTGACTAAAGTAAGTTAGTGCCCTGACGTCAATGTCTATCATCATTGACTAGTGCCCAGATCCATTAGTTCACGCCCGTCCTCTGCGGCATGGTGTGAGGCTTGTCAAACCTAAATAGCGCTATCTAACTAATGACCCGCTCGCCATTGGCCCGGCGATTAAGTCGATATAAAAAGGAGGGACTTCATGATAGAGATTTTGGTCTAGTATCCGTGTTGTCACCCTTCAATACAGAGGGTGTGTACGTAATCCCCAAACCAGGAGATTACGCAGGTTCCAAATCAATTCCTTATCACATGTTGTGACCCTTCAATAAAGAGGGTGTGTACGTGCCCCAAACTAGGAGATCACGCAGTTTCAGTTTAAATCCTTTACCCATTCCCAATCCCTGGGAATCCTATGCCTTGTGGAAAGTGTGAACTCACCTCAGTTTGCTCGGCAGATAATTTACTTGCTAAAATGACTTTTGATCAATCGCGTCCTATAATAGTTATTACATCTAGTCAGGTTCGCATACAAGTACTTCACACAATTGTTCACATTTATAATCAAGTAGCACAGAAGGCGTCACATACAACCCAAATATACTACCCGGCCCACTGATGTTCTTTTATTAGAAGTTGCAGCCCCATTATCAGTAATTTAACCAACATTGTATGGCCCTTTAATTGCTGTTACGCGGCCCATCATTCCCAGGCCCGACTGGGATTTGTGACTAGGCCCACTACCATGTATGAATCAGCTAAAAGTCCTGTACCGTTATAAAGGATGCGGCCCAAGTCTTACGGCCTGTTACATGTGCAGCCCGCTGCACAGTTCCTGAGCCAATGGACTTTGCATATTATAAGTTTCTCTTAACAACCCAATATCAATCTAGGTTACCACACCCTACCAAACAATTATCATTTAGAACAAGTAACATAATCACCCACATGCTCATCAGCCTATTCCCAGAACATTAAATCCCTATCTAGTGCACATTAATTAGTCATGACAACTCCCTATAATCGATCACATGCCCACTAACACTTTCTCATACAAACATGAACACAATGGCCCATAATATGAAGTGATCAATATCAATTTGGCTGCACTTTCAACACACATCACATGCACTAATATTATATATTATTGGGCCAAGAGAAACAAAGAATTACTAATATTACTAACCTCATACAATTCAGTTCACTCCTCCCTAAGTCATCATGCAATATTTTAACATCATTATTCGGGTTTCTATTGCTCTCCATTTATTCAACATACATATGACATGCAATATGTATTGTGGATGGTATATTATAAGTTTCCAGGTACTAGCATAATCAGTCCAAGAATCAGCAATTAAATCACACGTTGCAACCACTATATATGTACACTAATAGCACATATCATGCAAACAGTAACTATGTATACACTTCATGAGAGTTCACATGAGCATCACAGTTCATAACATCACATATGGTTTCGACCAGAAATCACCACATAAGGGTTCGCTTACTCATCAACACAATCAACGAGGGGTTTACCTTTAAACAAATATGATCAACCATAAATGAAAGCAAGTATTATCATACTAACCAAGAACTCGATTGCAACAGATGATGTCTTGATGATGATGGGGGGGGGGGGGTTCTCCTGTCGCACGAACTTTCGGAAGCAGTAGGGTTTGTTTTAGTTTTAAACTAATCAATTTATAAAGAAGTATATTACGTATACTTGATGGCTAAGGAAATATAATATCCAAGGTTTGGGGCGGTTCCCTTATTAACCGAGATGGGCTCCAGCCCATTCCATTAGGTCATTGCACAAAATAGGAAGGGGGTGTAAAGTTGTTACGTGCAATGCAAGTGTAATATATTCAAAGAGGGTTCACATAATTCTAATATCTAAACAAGTGGGTCGGTGGTTAAGGAATTTCTTTGGGCTACATGTCTGGGCCGAGACCAAGGAGTACAAAGAGTATGCATAGGGCTCGAGTGATCAAGGTTGTGGGCCGAGGTAGTGCAGGATATTAAAATGCGAACACACGGCCCAAAGACGTTAATTAATAAGTTATCGTGTTTAGTTTAATGGAGTTATACATGAACAGACCGTTTAGCACAAACGTTACTAACCTTGAGAGTTCGAGTTGTCACATTATCCCCAACTTGAAAGAAATTTCGTCCCGAAATTTAGCACGTAGTTACTGAGGAAGCTAGTTAGGTTGCATGGTTTCCTGGGGTGTCACATCATTCCCCCGTTGGTTTGGAATTTCGTCCCGAAATTCCGCAGTAGCTTCAGCCTCAGTAGTGGTTTCATTGTTTTCGCCATCAGCCGATTCCACAACAGGTTGGGTTTCAAGAAGCATCAGGGTTAAGCAGAACAGTGGCGAAGTGATTAGTCACCAAGAACACGTAGGCTACCATGTTGTTATAATCCCGGCGTCGCCCACGCCAATCCCTAATGTCCCTCTATGAGCATCATTTCCCTTGTTGTTGTACTCGTTGCGAGGATTTCCAGTACGGCCGTCGTTCCCTTGGTTGTTGTCGTTGAATTTAACGTTGGCCACTCCATGCCGTAAGCACCTTCACTTTCCATACTGTTGGTTACCATTACAAATACCTTGTTGTTGTCGTGACCATTGCCTCTAATGCTGTTGTTTGAAACGAAGCTCTACGACTCTTCACCATCAAGGTCCATCTTTTCACATTCTGAGCCACGTCCTAACGCGTTACTCACTGTGCTGGCAGTCACACCTTCCATACTACCATCAGCTGTCCTCACTTATGCCCCGATTGATTCATAAGAGTTGACTCCCATGAGTTGCTGACGAGGGTTAAGGATTCGTTTGAAGCCAATTCGCTGGTGCTCGTTGCCGGTAATTAGGGTCGACAAGTACCGAGGTCGGTAAAGTACTACGCTCATCCTCCTGTCCATCAATGTTGCAAGTTGCTTGAGTAATACTCAGTCTGTTACGAGGGTATCGCAGAAGTGATCACACTTCGGGATCTAAGATGTCAAAACATGAGTTCCAGCAAACGAAGAGGAGCAAGAAAGGTATCGATCAATCATTTGACGCTGCGACATCCTACTCAGGGACGTTCGTATAAGCACCTAACATTCTACATGGTTCGCTAGGTGTTCAGATGGGTGTTCAGGTAATACTCGATAGCATCGAGATTCGAAAGGATCCAGAGATGAATGAAAAGTTCACATTCGAGTAGGGGACAATCACTGCTATGACCCCTATAGTTTTGTTATGTTTCACATCGGTCAAATAACGAAACGGAACCCCTTTTCCACTTGTCAAGGCTCACTGGGACTCGTATGCACCCCACATTATTATTATGTGTGCACCCACAATAATATTGCGATTTGCATGCTCATCTCAGTTCCTTCTAACTCATGTCAAATGATTCCTCAAACTCAGATGTCAAACGGAGGTCGTCAATGTAATAAGATCACAAAAACCTAAGGACTATGGCATACTATCAACGCATCATAAGGTGAGCAAGCAATCCATGCCATCTTGCTATAGTGACGAGTGTGTGTTCGTGTGTTTCATCATAAACAAATGGGTACTGTCACATTAAAGGAAACATGGGTGAGAGAGGTTCGCGAAAGTGCGATGACAGAAGAGAGTAAGCACACAAGTGTTTTCAAACAATAGTTGTTACGTTTATCTAAGCATATCACGAGCAAAGTTCTATGTAACTAGCAAGTAGGCAATATAAACATAAATCATATCACCTATAGTGTGGAGTCTTGCAAGTGGAGCGAAACGTCATTGTGGATCGTTGAGCACTGTACAGGTTATAGTCTGTTTTTATCAAAAAGCTTTTCCCCTTTTTAAAACCAAGTTCACTATAACCAATGGCTCTGATACCAATCTGTCACACCCCCAAAAATCCACATGCGGAGTATCGCCGCTTGGAGGCGTGACTGACCAGGATAAAGCCACCAATCATATTGAACAATGTATTTAAAATAAATAAAATCCAACCACGCAATATAATTGGTGTTCAAAAACAAGTTAACCAAGTTCAAGTTAAACAGCGGAAGCAATAAAGGTAAAACCAAAACATAAGTTCAATAAGTTTAAATGTTAACATGGCACACAACGGTCCATGTCCAACAACGACTCCTCTTGCTCGTGCAAGCTCCATAGATACCTAACGACCTGTAAGGCATGTAACAACAAATCAACAACAAAGTTGAGCGAGTTCACAGTAGGTGTTCATTGTAAAGTTGTTTCAAAAACCAGGAATTCATTTGTAAGTTGTAAGTTAATCAGTTTACCCTGTTTCCCAAACATATCCATAGTTGGTGGGGGCTTCCCCATGTTAACCACTAGACCCGTTTACCATATCGACCACTGACTAAAGTAAGTTGGTGCCCTGACGTCAATGTCTATCATCATTGACTAGTGCCCAGATCCATTAGTTCACGCCCGTCCTCTGCGGCACGGTGTGAGGCTTGTCAAACCTAAATAGCGCTATCTAACTAATGACCCGCTCGCCATTGGCCCGGCGATTAAGTCGATATAAAAAGGAGGGACTTCATGATAGAGATTTTGGTCTAGTATCCGTGTTGTCACCCTTCAATACAGAGGGTGTGTACGTAATCCCCAAACCAGGAGATTACGCAGGTTCCAAATCAATTCCTTATCACATGTTGTAACCCTTCAATAAAGAGGGTGTGTACGTGCCCCAAACTAGGAGATCACGCAGTTTCAGTTTAAATCCTTTACCCATTCCCAATCCCTGGGAATCCCATGCCTTGTGGAAAGTGTGAACTCACCTCAGTTTGCTCGGCAGATAATTTACTTGCTAAAATGACTTTTGATCAATCGCGTCCTATAATAGTTATTACATCTAGTCAGGTTCGCATACAAGTACTTCACACAATTGTTCACATTTATAATCAAGTAGCATAGAAGGCGTCACATATAACCCAAATATACTACCTGGCCCACTGATGTTCTTTTATTAGAAGTTGCAGCCCCATTATCAGTAATTTAACCAACATTGTATGGCCCTTTAATTGCTGTTACGCGGCCCATCATTCCCAGGCCCGACTGGGATTTGTGACTAGGCCCACTACCATGTATGAATCAGCTAAAAGTCCTGTACCGTTATAAAGGATGCGGCCCAAGTCTTACGGCCTGTTACATGTGCAGCCCGCTGCACAGTTCCTGACCCAATGGACTTTGCATATTATAAGTTTCTCTTAACAACCCAATATCAATCTAGGTTACCACACCCTACCAAACAATTATCATTTAGAACAAGTAACATAATCACCCACATGCTCATCAGCCTATTCCCAGAACATTAAATCCCTATCTAGTGCACATTAATTAGTCATGACAACTCCCTATAATCGATCACATGCCCACTGACACTTTCTCATGCAAACATGAACACAATGGCCCACAATATGAAGTGATCAATATCAATTTGGCTGCACTTTCAATACACATCACATGCACTAATATTATATATTATTGGGCCAAGAGAAACAAAGAATTACTGATATTACTAACCTCATACAATTCAGTTCACTCCTCCCTAAATCATCATGCAATATTTTAACATCATTATTCGGGTTTCTATTGCTCTCCATTTATTCAACATACATATGACATGCAATATGTATTGTGGATGGTATATTATAAGTTACCAGGTACTAGCATAATCAGTCCAAGAATCAGCAATTAAATCACACGTTGCAACCACTATATATGTACACTAATAGCACATATCATGCAAACAGTAACTATGTATACACTTCATGAGAGTTCACATGAGCATCACAGTTCATAACATCACATATGGTTTCGACCAGAAATCACCACATAAGGGTTCGCTTACTCATCAACACAATCAACGAGGGGTTTACATTTAAACAAATATGATCAACCATAAATTAAAGCAAGTATTATCATACTAACCAAGAACTCGATTGCAACAGATGATGTCTTGATGATGATGGGGGGGTGGTTCTCCTGTCGCACGAACTTTCGGAAGCAGTAGGGTTTGTTTTAGTTTTAAACTAATCAATTTATAAAGAAGTATATTACGTATACTTGATGGCCAAGGAAATATAATATCCAAGGTTTGGGGCGGTTCCCTTATTAACCGAGATGGGCTCCGGCCCATTCCATTAGGTCATTGCACAAAATAGGAAGGGGGTGTAAAGTTGTTACGTGCAATGCAAGTGTAATATATTCAAAGAGGGTTCACATAATTCTAATATCTAAACAAGTGGGTCGGTGGTTAAGGAATTTCTTTGGGCTACATGTCTGGGCCGAGACCAAGGAGTACAAAGAGTATGCATAGGGCTCGAGTGATCAAGGTTGTGGGCCGAGGTAGTGCAGGATATTAAAATGCGAACACAGGGCCCAAAGACGTTAATTAATAAGTTATCGTGTTTAGTTTAATGGAGTTATACATGAACAGACCGTTTAGCACAAACGTTACTAACCTTGAGAGTTCGAGTTGTCACAGAATTTTGTCCTCGTCATGAGATCATGGTCTTGGAAAGGGAATTTGACGATCTTAAGCAAGACAGCGGTGAGCATCGAGCCTACACGGACCGTTATGAGGAATTAAGTCTGTTATGCCCAAACATGGTCACACCTTTGGATAAGGCAATCGAAAAGTACATTGATGGCCTCCCTGACGCAGTACAGGACATTGTGACTAGTAGTAATCCCACTACAGTTACACAGGCCATTGAGCTATCCGCTACCTTGACTGAATCTCAGATCAGGAAAGGTAAACTTTTCCAAAAAAGTGACAAGAAAACGGTTGAGGAACTGAAACCAAGGGATGAATAGACTGAATCCTCTAAGAAGTCAAAGAAGCAAAAGGCCTCTCAGAACTTTGCCGTGGTTGCTCACAATGATCAAGCCATTCCCAACCAACCAGCTCAGCCCCCTGCTAGGAAGCCCTACAACGGAACTGCACCCTTGTGCAACCAATGTAGCCTACATCATCATGCTGGTGTGAAGTGCCGCACATGCCAAGTTTGTGGACTCATAGGCCATACAGCAAGAGTTTGCCCAGCTGCAGCTGCACCAAATCAAGCTGGCAACAATCCTGCTCAGGGTCGTTTTCCACCAGGTTCTTGCTTCAATTGTGGCGAGATGGGCCATTTCCGAAGAAATTGCCCAAAGCTTGCTATTGCGAATCCAGCACAGGGATGAGCACCTGACCAATTGGAAGACAACACTGTTTAGAAATAATCAAGCCTTATGCATTATTTCTTTTGTTGTCATGGTCCATGAAACATTTATTGTTGTTTATAAATAAAACTTTTTATTTTACATCGCAATATATTGATATGGTTGCATGTATAAACAACACATCCTCTACAATACCAACAATCAAGGAACCATATTCCTTGAAGAACAGACTACCCCCAGATTTCTTCCACTTTTTGATCTCTTGCGTTTTCCACGAAAATTCTAAGTACCCGTTTCCTTCTAGGAAATGAAGTACTAGGCGCGAGTTACAACTCTGGACAAATACCCAATCCTTGATAGATACCTAAGGGTATTTCCGTAAGTCCTTAATTGTTGTATACCTTAATTCGAATGTGGTGATTCCTTGTAATAAAAAATCGAATTTTTGGAAGATCATTCTATCTTTTCAGATAGATGCTTTAGAACGTTGAAGTCCATCGACTGGGTTCCTGATATACCTTGAATGCCCATGTTCAAATCGACGTCAAGTTTATAGCATTCAATAACAAGACAATAACAAATTTATATAAAAAAAAAACATTTATGTGTTTATGTGTTGACCCAAACCATGTTGTCTCAAGCCTGTTCAAATTCAATCCCTTTCACATTACAAAACAAATTATGCGGACTGTGCAAGGAATTACGTAATTATGGAGGCCTACATAATTATGGAATTTAGTGCACAGAAACCACAGCGAGTTTTGTCATGTATCGGGGGTGAACCCTGTTCATTTCCAATTCTGATGAAGCACCCGTTGAAGAAAAATGAACTAGCTACTCATTTTTCACTTCTGAAGAATATCCGTTGATGGAAATGAATATCCATTTGTTTAATCCTTCATTTCCGTTCTGATGAAGAATCCGTTGAGGAAAATGGATCATCCATTCATTTTCGCTTCTGAAGAATATCCGTTGATGGAAATGAATATCCGTTTGTTTAATCCTTCGTTTCCGTTCTGATGAAGAATCTGTTGAGGAAAATGGATCATCCATTCATTTTCGCTTCTGAAGAATATCCGTTGATGGAAATGAATATTCGTTTGTTAAAAACCTTCATTTCCAATTCTGATGAAACAACCGTTGAAAATGACTCCATCTGTTCATTTTTGTTTCTGAAGAATATCCGTTGAAGGAAATGAGTATCCGTTTGATTATTCTTTTTCATTTCCATTTCTGATGAAACAACCATTCAAAATGACTCCGTCTGTTCATTTTCGTTTCTGAAGAATATCCGTTGAAGGAAATGAGTATCCATTTGATTATCCTTTTTCATTCCATTTCTGAGGAAGCATCTGTTGAAAATAACTCCGTTTGTTCATTTTCGTTTCTAAAGAATATCCGTTGAAGGAAATGAATATCCGTTTGATTATCCTGTTTCATTTCCATTTCTGAGGAAGCATCTGTTGAAAATGACTCCGTTTGTTCATTTTCGTTTCTAAAGAATATCCGTTGAAGGAAATGAATATCCGTTTGATTATCCTTTTCATTTCCATTTCTGAGGAAGCATCTGTTGAAAAAATGACTCCGTTTGTTCATTTTCTTTTCTGAAGAATGTCCGTTAAGGAAATGATAGGATTATTGCCCGATATATCTCTGGTGGTCATTCAACACAGCATCACAGACAGACTCCTACGAATAAATTTCGGGACGAAATTTCCTAAAGTAGGGGAGACTGTGACACCTGTGTCACTGTGACCGTCAAAAAAATGCCAAACCAATGAAATTTTGTGTTTCATACTTGGGATTTGTGAAAATATGTGTATCATTTGCACATGTCAATTCTTGTTCGATTTCGGGCTTTAAATCGCTTTCTGGAAGGTTATACGCGATCTGATGCGTAAATATAACCAGTTTAATGCAACAAACACTCTGGAATAGTGACATAGGCTTAACATACCTTAAATAACCATTACATAACTTAGAAATAAGTTTTGGATGGTTTGGTATGCCGAAATCAAGTTTATTCGCTTGCAGGGACTATTTGGGTCAACTTGCAAAAGTCTGCCGTTTCGTTAGGCAACGTATAGTCCGGAACTTGATCATAAGTTAAACATACCATATATAACCTAAACATGGCTTAGAAATAAGCTTTGATAGGTTCGGTGTTCAAAACTATGCTTACATGATCTTACAGGGACAAAAAGTGTCAAAACGGCGTAAGTTTTGCATTTTCGCGCATATCTTACGTTCTGGCCACATCTGGACATCCAAAATTTTTGTACACACTAAAATATTTTTATTTTAGTGATCGGCATGCAAAAATTCCACTCGTCACTTAATTTGGTTCGTTTTCGTGTTCGTTTGAGTTTCGTCGTAATTTAACAAATAACGCGACCATCCGATCAAACGAGCCGACATCCAAGAGTTTTCCGAGCATATTTTGAGTCCTCGAAACCTTATTGACCTTGTAGAGCCTTGAAAATGGCTTAACGGGTGTCAAAAGTGCCAAAAATGGACTCAAAACACATGCAGGGACCTAATTTGCCAATTTGTGAAACTATTGCTGAACTTGGAAGGCCAGGCGAGCCGCGTAGACCCCTCCCCATCTCTTACGCGGGCCGTGTGACAATGCCAGCGACCAGAAATTTGATTTTCAGCATTCTGTTGCAAATTCAGGGGCTGTTTATGCAAATTCTTTGTGTGGTAACCAAGTTATCTCTTCCCCAAGGCTTCTAACCTGCTTGCAACAAGTGTATGGCCATGATTTTATGCTTGGGGAATACACAAACACATGGAATGATCTCATGATCTTGTAACAACTATAAATAGCCCATCCATTTCATTCATTCCTTGCTCATTCTCCTCTCTACATCTGCTTTGGGAGCATTCTCAAGCATTTGGGACTTTGTCTTCTTTGTAGAAAAGATAGCAAGGACCCTTAGTGAGTATTCTTTCATTCTTTTATTGCTTACTAGTTTAAAAAGTTAAACAGTGTTTGACTTTCAGTTTGACCAGCCTTTGGTCAACGCAATGTTCGGTTGAACTTTGCAACGTAATTGTAATCACGTTGGTTATAATCCTTAGTGATTATACCCGCTGATTACCACGTTAACTAGTTGTAGTGTTGAGTCAAAGTTTCGGTCAAAATGCGTTTTAGCATGCATTTTGCAACGAAACTACTCTAGGGTATCAAAACACTTTGTTTTGATACCAAATCAGTAGGTTAAACATGTTTTGACATGTTTAACTAGACACTATTAGTTTAGTGCTTGTTTAGGGTCGTAAGGTAAGCGGTCTAAACAACCGCTTAGACTTTCGAACCCGACCCGTTTGGTCGATCTTTAGGATCCGACCAAGCTTAGTTAGTGATCATAGTTGCATAGGGAATAACCACTGAGGTTATACCTTATGATCACATAGGATTGGTTAGTCATTTGCTAGTTAGCTTGTATGCCCATAGGAAAAGACCAAAATGCCCTTTTGAAGCTAAATTCCGTATTTTGCCTATGTGAACATATTTTTGACATATAATCTGATTTAGTAACATGTTTAGGGATAATTGGGCATGTAAGACTTGGCATAGCACATACTTAACCATCCGAACATAGTTTTACGCTAAC
The DNA here is from genome assembly GCA_030545235.1 of Helianthus tuberosus. Lineage (NCBI taxonomy): Eukaryota > Viridiplantae > Streptophyta > Magnoliopsida > Asterales > Asteraceae > Helianthus > Helianthus tuberosus. The sequence continues at coordinate 1,199,752 of JARYGA010036071.1, forward strand.
GACGCCTTATAGTAGCTTATGTTACCATAATGTGTCGAAACGGGTCAAAAGCACTTAGGTAGACTTTCCAATCAGAATGTAAGGTCTATTAAATCATACCATATGAGTTTAATTACTCGTTTGATTTATAGAACCTCATTCTATCCCATTTCCGGATTTAGGTCCGGTTATTTACATAGTTACCTATATAGGGTGCCGTTTGATTCCCTGATCACTCTAGCTTTGCTTAGTTGTTGTTCAAGACTTCTAAGCACCCTCAGGTGAGTACATAGTCCACTCTTTTACTGTTTTCAAACTGTTTTGGGGTGGAACACATGTGCCTACTTGATACTTTCATGTTTCCCATGTTTTATATCATATACTTACTATGTTCAATAGTACAGTATTAGTACATGATTTCATTATGTTTTGCTATGTATGTTCACTTAACATGCTAGCACATTGATTTCCGTATATTACATTTTGTCGCATATGCTCAGCCAGCATATGGAAACATTGTTTTACATTTTCAACCGTAGAAACCGTATGACCCTGTGAATCGTTGTAACCGTTTGATCCTATGAACCGTTTGTGATCACTTGACTATGTGAACCGTTTGTAACCGTTTGATTATGTGAACCGTTTGTGATTACTTGACTATGTGAACCGTTTGTAACCGTTGATTGACATGAACCGTTTGAAATCTGTTTGAACCGTTGGGTTAGGGAAGTGATTAGGTAACGGGGCGGGTGTAATGTGTTAAAAGCATGGTGGATACGCCGCTGGTACTTCCTATATATAAGTGCTTTTAATACATTATATGTCGTTGCGTTAACTAGATCACTTGGGCAAGGTTATTGAAACAAAGATATATGACAAGGTTTTTCCAACGATATATATATATACTAATCGAGTTTTTATTCCAAAAACGATTTACAATTTGGGTTTAATTAAACAGATGTTTTGGAGTTAAGAATCATGGCTACGAGATTTTATAAACTGTAACCAATTTGATTTGAGTTGGTCAATTATGTCGCAATACTATACTTTTCAAAACAAGGTTTTTAAATAAGTATTGCAACATGTAAAACGAGCCATGAATTTGAAACTCATACAAAACCTATGTACTCGCCGGCATTTTTATGCTGACGTACCTATTTTCACATGTGTTTCAGGTACAATAGTTGATGATGCTTGATGATAATATTGGTGTACTCTCACATAGGAATGGACAAGGCCATAGCGACTTTAAAACTTGGAGGATAATAGTTGTATTTATCTAATTTGTATCAAAACATTTAATTCAATAATTTAATAAAACAAAACTGTTTGATCCATGGTTGTGAAACAATGATTCTGTTACAACACTACCCGACGTTTCCGCCACGTTTTGTTGTTTTACGTGGTCGAGGTGTGACACAAATGATTTCATTCCGTAATAGTAAGTTCGTTGCATAATTATGTGTTATTCACTAAGCCGATTGTATGTTCAATTAGTGGGGGGCTTCCCATGTTTGTATGAACTAGACTAGTTGTACCCATGAGTGTTCTTCTTAATCCGATAACAGGAGTACGTACGAGGTTTACATAGGTTTTACGTAAGTGCCCTTCTTAACCCGAGGACAGTGGTACGCGTGTGGTTTACGTAGGTTTTACGTAAGTGCCCTTCACAACCCGAGGCAGTAGTATGTATGAGTTTACGTAGGTTTTACGTAAGTGTCCTTCGCATCCTGAGGATAGTGGTAAGTACATATTTACGTAGGTTTTACGTAAGTATCCTTCGCTATCCGAGGACAATGGTAAATAGTCTAGTGGTGGCGAACGTACAAGTCTATCATATCATTCAATACCATTCCATCAATACCATTCCCAATCCACCGGGAATCCCATGCCTTGGAAGTGTGAACTCACCTTGGTTTACTCGGTATGCTAAAGTATGTGCTCGCAAACAATCAATCAAAACCTAGGGTATGCATGTATACACAGTCAGTGCATGTTGGTAAAGTTTCTCATGCAATCGAAGTCACTAAGTGTACGGGATAGTTAACATCAAGTAGCACGTAAACAGATAGTCACATTCATACCATTCATGCTTGACATAAGTGTCTTTCACAGTTTGCTATAACATGGTTATTTATTTTCATACTTGACAGGGTTAACTGGTTTACCAAGGTTAACATATTTAACCAAGTTAATAAACTAAACAGACTTAACATACATAACATAGTTGGTATACATAGCATAGTTAACATAACATACTAAACATAGTTGGCGTGTTTAACAACATTAACAAACCTAACAGAGTTAACATATTCAACATAACAAGGTTACTGTACCAGAATCTTGGCCAACAGTCACAACAGACGAAATTATATGCATAATGAAAACACTTGTGGGCGAAATCTCTTGGGACGAAATCGCTTTTGGCGAAATCACCCGGGCGACGAAATCCTAAGTGATTTCATCGAGCTTAAGTCTTGACAAAAACCCAAGTGTTTTCGTCTGATCCCTTTGATTTTGTCGGCCCCCTGTGTTTTTGTTGGTTGCAATATCATCATCAACACAGCAGTTACGCAAACAGCAATCTAATCATCATCATCGGCAACAGTTACACAATTTCCATTACACAAACCGTCAAAACTCTAGATTGATATTAAGGTTTACATAAGTCATGAAATCATTCCATTACTAGATCCATTACAGTTAAGAACATGATTGCAGCATAACTAGAAATCATCATTCATTATCATACAATATACATGTCAGATTAATCAACATACGACAATTCAAACGCATGATCACAACCGTTATGTGCTAACAGTTAATTCATAAAACCAACAAATAGAAATCTTGTTTTCAATCAAACAGTCATCAGTAGTTGATCACTAATCTTAACAGAAGAAACAATAAGTCGATCGATGTATGGGTTCGAATGCTCAAGGTTGTCACACCCCGACCACGTAAAACATCAAATCGTGGCGGAAACGTCGGGGAGTGTTGTAAAAGAATTATTGTTTCACAACCATGGCATACAAAGTTATATTTTATTGACCAAACAAACGAGTTACATTGTCTTAAAACAACCGAAACAAAGAGTACATAATATATTTTAACTAGTCTAGCTCCATTTTTATGTCACTAAGGCCCAAGTCCACCCTAGCGTGTCACGAACATCCTATGCATTTGCTCCTGAAACACATGTGAAAATAGGTACGTCAGCATAAAAATGCCTGTGAGATACATAGGTTTTGTGAAAATAGGATCCATGACTTAGGTTTTAGAAAAATCTTTAATGAAATGCAGTCATGAACCTTGTTGATTGTATTGTTTGTAAATCATTTGAAAAGCGATGGTAGATATGTATTTTTGAAAGAATAATGTATGGTTAAATGAATAACCATTAAAATGAGTTTGTATAAGATAATTTGTTTGTAAAACAATGTATTGTGAAAAATATGTTATATATCTGAAAAGATTTAAATAACGTTGCGTTATGTAATATCATACAAACACTTATATATAGGAAGTACCATCGGCGTATCCACCATGCTTGTATCATATTACACATGCCTCTTTACTTGAATCATTTACCCAAACAAATCACTAATGTAAACATGTTTATGTATAACCAAATGTTGAAATGTTTATGTGAAAAACCATGCCTAATGTCATGTGCAAATCATGAAATGTGTATAACAATGTCAAAATGTCTATGTCAAATGTCAATTATGTCATGTGTAAACAAAATGTCATGTATGGCAAGTGAAATATGTATCAACTAAACCATAGGTGAGAATGCACAAAACAATGTATTGAAGTAAAACATGGTTTAAATCAATATTATGTTTGTGGAAATGCATGTTATATTTAATACAAACATTTATGCGGTATTGTGAAAATGCATACATCCAAGCCTTGCGACTGTGGTGATAAACCTTTAAACAAATTAAAGGTCTATCTGTGTTATGTTTTATCGAATTCGGTCATTCCTTCCATCCAAACATACCTAGGATGTCAGGGACGGGAGTTGTCAATTCCTATGGTACCATTACCTACTAACGAGCGGCGTGATCAAAGTTAATGAATGTATATGGTCCCACTTAAACAAACCAAATGTCATACCCAAAATGTAAGCATGTGATGAAAAATGTACTAAGCATGATGAACATACATAGCATGTGATGTAAAACAAATGTACTAAGTATGATGAACATACATAGCATGAAAAGGTAATGTAAAACAATGCACTAGGTATGCACTAAATGGACATACATAGCGTGAAATGTCATGTAAAACGATGTACTAAGTATGCTACAAAGGACATACATAGCAAAAGCACAATGAAATCATGTACTATAAGTGTACTAGAGAACATAGCAAGCATATGATGTGAAAACATGAAAAGCATGAAAGTAATAAGTAGGCACATGTGTTTCACCCCAAAATGTTTGGAAAACAGTAAAAGAGGGGTCTATGTACTCACTTGAGATTGCTTAGAAGTCCTAGGATAACCACCAAGCAAGGCTAAAAGATCACGGAATCAAACGGCACCTAATATAGGTATCTATATTAATAAACGGACCTATTCGGACGATCGGGTAGTACGAGGGTTCGTAAACCAAATAAGTATGGGAACTTATGTAATATGGTTTAACAAAGCCTACATACTAAAACAAAACTTATCCTAAGTGCTTTTGACCCATTATGACCCGTTTAGGTAGCTTAAGCTACTTTAACGCGTCGTTCGCGTAAAACGCGTTTGGAACGCCTAACTAGCCCTATGACAAGAAAGATATGCCTTAACATTTTTAATATTGTTGCTAAATCAGTTTAGATGTCAAAAATTATGTTACATAGGCTTAAAATGAATTTTGGCGCAAAAAGGGTATTTTGGTAATTTTCCTAAGGCATAAGAACTACTTATCATACAACTACTTAAACGATGTGACCATAAGGTATAACCTCGGAAGGTTATTCCTTATACAACTATGGTCACCTAATATGTTTGGTCGGATCCTAATGATCGACCAAATGGGTCGAGTTCGAAAGTGTAAGCGATTGATTAGATCGCTTACCTTTACGACCCTAAACAAGCACAAATATAAAAGCGACGAGCTAAACATGCTAGAACATGTTTAGTAAAGTTAGAAAATAGGTTTAGTATTAAAACAAACGGTTTTAATACCCTAGAGTAGTTTGGTTACAAAATACGCAAGAAAACGCATTTTGGCCGAAACTACGACTCGTCACTGAGCCTCGATAACGTGGTAATCAGTAGGTATAGTCACTAGGGACTATAACCATCGTGATTACGCTCACGTTATGAAGTTCAAACGAACTTCATGTTGACCATAAACTGGTCAATGCAGAAAGTCAAACGCAGCTTGACTTTAACGCTAAAACGAATGAAAAACGCGAAAGAATACTTATAGAAGGTCCCCGCAAGATTGATTTCCAAGTATTTCTCAGGTATGAAGTGAATATCACTCCAACTTAGAGAAACTCTCAGAATCAAGTGGGTTTGGAATGATTTGGGTTGGGTTGGGGGTATTTATAGGGAAGGGACTACCGTTAGGATCGTTCGTCGAGAAACGTTCTTCGATCTAAGCCGTCCACATGGGCCCATTGTTTTGATAAACCATTTGAGCCCATAGATTCAAATCCCTGATTTGAAAATACCCTTTGCACATGGTTTTTAGGTGTATAACAGCTGTTAACAGCCATAAAAACTAGTTTCTGCATCTGGAGGGGCCTCACGTGACGCCAAGGGGGCTAGGTGTCACGCTAAGGTCCTTCTGATCAGCAACAATTTCCTAATTTTCCATTTCAGTCCCCGTTGTGTATTAAGGCCATTTCCGACATGTTTAAGGCTCGTTAAGTCAACTTTAAGACCCTAAAATGATGCCTAAACATTGTGGACATGAAACATGCTCAAAAATATACCGGATGTCGGTTCGTTTGGTCGTACAATCGCGATGTTCGCTTAATTACGACGGAATGCGCATAAGCGCGAAAGACGATCCAAATTGCGCGACGAATGGATTTTTCTCTTGCCAAACACTAAAACAAAATGTTTTAATGCTTTCTTAAATTTTTGGATGTCCGGATGTATTCAGAACGTAAGTTATGCGCAAAAATGCAAACTTATGCACTTTTTGACGCTTTTAGTCCCTGAATGAGCATAAAGTTTATTTTAGCACACCGAACCCCTCAAAGCCTATATCTAAGCTATGTAAAGGATGTTTAGGGTGTGTTTAACTTATGATCTTGTTCTGGAATGTTCATTACAGTTCAAATCGGCATACTTTTGCAGTTTCTCAATTTTAGTCCCTGTAAGCGAATAAACTTGATTTTGCCATACCAAAGCCTTCAAAACTTATTTCTAAGTTATGTAAAGGTTATTTAAGGTATGTTAAGCATAGATTGATGTTCCAGAGTATTTTTCGTGTTTAACTAATTACGTTTACGCACCAGTTTGCGTATAATTCTCCAGAAAGCGATATAGAGTTTGAAATCGAATAAAATCAAAACATGAAAAACATCAAACATAAATAAACAAACATTGGGATCAAATAACTTTATTTCATGGATAAATGAACTGTTTACAATGATTACGAGCACAGATGTCACAGTCTCCCCTACTTGCGGAAATTCCGTCCCGAAATTTGTTTAGAGGAAACTTGTGGGAAAAGATGTGGATACTTCGCCTTCATTTGATCTTCACATTCCCAAGTAAACTGTGACAACTCGAGTTTCCGACTTTCACTTTCACATTTATTACACGTTGACTTTGAATGTTTAGTTGTTTGACTTGTTGGACTTGTAATTGTACGCGTTGTGTTTTAATGAAACGTGTTGTCATTGTGCATACATGTGACTACTTGTTGTTGTAAAAGATAATATTAGAATTATTATAAAACACTTAGACTGGTTAAATCACGTAATGCCCAACGAATCGAGATGTGATTCATCATCAAACAAACTAGACGAAACAGAGTTTTATTCGCCATTCAACCCACTCGACAAAACATAGGTGTTTCGCCGAGCCCAGATTCGCCAAAGCCCGGCTACGGCCCAAACTTGTATGAGTAAAAATATATATTAGATTAGGGGAACGGTTATGGAAACTCTCAAAACCCTAAACTTCTCTCATCTTCTCTTGCAAACCGACGGCTGCTTCCTGTCCCTCGAAACTCTCTTTGTTTCATCATCCAATTCGGTTAGTATCTTATGAAGTGTAACGCATGTGATTATATGTAGCCTTGATCAATGTGACTTGTTGGGTTAATGATTATTGATATTATAGTGATCGGCCACCGTATCTTTTTGGTCCAATAACATGTCTGCGATACTTTTTCTTGATATTATGCTTGCACATGATTGTCAGTTTACATGCGATTATATGATGAGTAAATGTCGGTTGAATGGTTGTGAACCATTGGTTCAATTGTTGGCTAGAACAAGTATGGCCTAATAGAAAATAATGGCATATTACACACACTCAAATGCACCAAAAGTCAATTGCGCCATGTGATTTCTTTTAATTGTCGGTCACTATACACTTTTGGTCCAATAATATTGTTTACAAAGTTTATTCATAATAGGCCTCACGTGAAGTTGACAGCTAATATTTGTGATAAATATTGTGAGTTATGTTAGGTCAAATGTCATTAAGGTCGGTTCACTATAAATGATGATGGGTGAATTGATAGATGCACATGCCAAGAACAAGTCCTCGCATAGAGATCTGTGGTGTTCCTTGTTGATTGGTTGTAATGGGCGGCCCAAGGTAGGGGATTGGCCGTAGAATCGGCCCACTAATACACGTTATGCCAACCGAATTATATTAGGAATTTATATTGTTGCTGTGGTGTTGGGACTAAACGGAAACAAAAATTATACCGACGAATCACCGGTTGACGAAACCGAATTGGCGAAACAAAGGTGTTTCGCCAAGACCCATTGCGACTGAACAACTTTGGCGAAACAGAAGTGTTTCGTCGGAGAGGGGTCACGGCGAAACAGGGGGCGTTTCGCCGATTGGTTAATCTGCACAATAATTTGGTTAGTTTCTGTTAAAAATTTACTGGAATTATTAACAATAGTTAGCTGATACGTATGACTTATATGATTCAGAATACGTGCTATGTGCTACGTGGTAATTGTTTATGTGTTATTTTATACGATGGTGTGCATGCATGAACTTCGAGGACATAAACTGATTATGAATACGTGCGTACTTTAGGACGTGATTGATTAACTGTGAGCGCATACTTAGCATACCGAGCAAACCAAGGTGAGTTCACACTCTTTACCAAGGCATGGGGTTCCCGGGGATAGGGAGTGGGTTGAATGATGGAATTGAACAATTACGCGTACATACACGGTTACTAGACTATCTACCATGGTCCTCAGGTTAAGCAGGACACTTACGTAAAACCTACGTAAACAGGAATATGCTACTGTCTTTCGGAGTCAGGAAGGACACTTACGTAAAACCTACGTAAACAATAACATGCTACTGTCTTTCGGAGTCAGGAAGGACACTTACGTAAAACCTACGTAAACCCCACGCGTACCACTGTCCTCGGGTACAGAAGGACACTTACGTAAAACCTACGTAAAGCTTGTACGTACTACTGTTCTCGGTTGTGAAGAACACTTATGGTTACGAATAGTCTAGTGGATATACAACATGGGAAGCCCCCACCAATCGAACGTACTATCGGCCCAGTAGAGCCACATGTTACATACGAACTTACTATTACGCATTTACTTTCTGTGAACTCGCTCAACTAGTTGTTGATCCTCTGTTACATGCCTTGCAGGTCGTTAGATACATGGAGCTTGCACAGGGAGGAGCTGACCGTTGTGGGCTTGGATCGTGATTGTTTCATTAAACACTTATGACTTTTCATACTATATTATGTTGGGTTTTACTTATACGCTTCCGCTAAACAGTGATAACATATTTATGTTTTGGAACACCTTTCATATGGATTGGTTTGGTTGAATTGCAATTACTTTTACTTTTTACATTGTTCTATATGATTGGTGGCTTGATCCTGGTCAGTCACGCTCCCAAGCGGTGATACTCCGCAGGTGGATTTTGGGGGTGTGACAGATTGGTATCAGAGCCATTGGTTATAGAGAACTTGGTTTTAATATGGGAAAACGTTTTTATTAAAACCAGACTATAACCAGAACAGTGCTCTCAACGATCCACAACGACGCTTCGCTCCACCTGCAAGACTCAACATCCTAGGTAATAAGGTTTATGTTTATTGCCTACTTGCTAGAATTGCATAGAACTTTACTCGTGGTATGCTTAGATTACATTGCTCACTATTAGTTATTGCTTGAGAACACTTGTGTGCTTACACTCTTCTGTCATCGCACTATTCGCGAACCTCTCTCACTTACGTTACATTTGCTATGAAGATCATGGCCGGACGTATCAACATGACACAAGCCCAGTTGACGGCTCTCATTAACGAACGGATTGCTGCGGCACTTGCAGCCATACAAGCAGGAGGTCAACACGCTCAGCCACCTGTTGACACCTTCAAAAATCTCAAGGATTGCCAACCTAGTACCTTCAGTGGAACTGAGGGAGCTGAAGGCCTCCTCCACTGGTTCGAGAGGCTCAAAACTGACTTCGAGGTGTGTGATTGCCCTGAGTCTCGTAGAGTAAAGTTTGCTACTGGAACACTCGAAGGTGCTGCATTAACCTGGTGGGAAGCACAGGTTCAGATGTTAGGGCTGGCAGCTGCTAATGCCACTCCCTGGAACGAGTTCAAGGACCTAATTAAGGAAGAGTTTTGCAGTCGAGAAGACATCCACAAACTAGAGGTAGAGTTCCTCAACCTACAGATGGTGGGGTCTGAAATTGAAGTTTATACGAAGAGATCGAATGAATTAGCCACATTTTGTCCCACCATGGTAGACTCTCCTACCAAATGCATCGAACTGTATCTCAAGGGTCTGGTGCCCGAAATTCAGAGTCATGTGACCGCAGCTAACCTTGGCACTATCCAGCAAGTCACTCGACTTACTCATCGTCTCACAGACTAGGCTGTAGAACGAAACAAACTACCGAAACGTGTTAAAACTGATACGGCATGTGCTTCTAGTGATAACAAACGCAAGTGGGATGAAAACCTGAGCAAGGGATTAATTTTGGTCCAGCCTCTGGCGCAGCAGCAAAAGATAGATGACTACCAGAGCCCCAGGCAGCAGTTTTCTAGTAGTCGTGGGCAGAGTGGATATCGAGGTAATCATCCAAAGTGTAACAGATGCAATAGACACCACAACGGTCAGTGCAACAAGGGTCGTTGCCAGCGGTGTCTCAAGATTGGTCATGAAGCTAAGGATTGTCGAAACTCACGTGCTGTAACTCAAGAACAAAAACGACCGCCTCAATCTTCACAGAATCAGCACCAACAACAAAGATTTAAAGGATGTTTTCAGTGTGATGCTAAAGATCATTACAAGAGACATTGTCCGCATATGTTTGACCAGACTCAGAACCACTACCATGGAAACAGGGACGACAATGGGGATAGCGTTGGGGGAAACATTGGAAACAATGACGCCGAGGCCGCATGTACGTGATTGGTCAGGGTGACGCAAGGAACGATCCAAACGTAATAATGGGTAAGTTTCTTCTCGACGACTTTTATGTTACTGTCTTGTTTGATTTGGGTGTGGATACCAGTTATATGTTCTTGAAAGATAGTCAAATGTTACAACGTACACCAACTCCCTTGAACACCAAACCTGTCGTAGTGTTAGCTTATGGTACAAGTCTAGAGGCCACACATAGTTCAGGGTTGTAATCTTATCCTCGCTGGGCAGACGTTCCCTATCGACCTCATTCCTATAGTTCTGGACAGCACCTATAGCTCGCGCACCGTATCGTTTAGCTCCAACTGAACTGGAAGAACTGTCTAAGCAATTACAAGAGCTCTTGGATAAGGGCTTCATTCGTCCAAGCTCTTCGCCTTGGGGAGCTCTAGTACTATTCGTGAAAAAGAAGGATGGCACTTTCAGAATGTGCATTGATTACCGCGAACTGAACAAGGTCACAGTGAAGAACCGTTATCCTCTTCCTCGTATCGACGACTTATTCGACCAGTTGCAAGGGTTGAGTTACTACTCCAAGATTGATCTAAGGTCCGGGTATCATCAGCTGAGAGTCCGGGAGGAGGACGTCTCCAAGACAGCATTCAGAACTCGCTACAGTCACTACGAGTTTCTAGTCATGCCATTCGGGCTAACAAACGCACCTGCAGTTTTCATGGATCTTATGAACAGGGTGTGCAAACCCTATCTTGACAAGTTCGTCATCGTTTTCATCGACGACATTCTGATCTACTCCAAGAGTCAGGAGGAACACGAGCAGCACTTACGTCTTATCTTGGAACTTCTTCGAAAGGAGCAACTGTACGCCAAGTTTTCAAAATGCGACTTCTGGCTTCGTGAAGTCCACTTCTTAGGCCAGGTGGTAAACAGGGATGGGATTCATGTCGATCCATCCAAGGTAGATTCGATCAGGAACTGGCCTGCACCGCGTACACCAACGGAAATACGCCAATTCTTGGGTTTGGCGGGGTACTACAGACGATTCATTAAAGACTTTTCGAAGATCGCACAGCCGCTTACTATGTTGACACAGAAAGGTGTTACCTATCGTTGGGGTAATACGCAAGAAACGGCTTTTCAGTATCTGAAGGATAGACTATGCAGCGCACCTATTCCCTCATTGCCAGGGGGCACGGATGATTTTGTGGTCTATTGTAACGCATCGATACAGGGGCTTGGCTGTGTATTGATGCAGCGGGATAAAGTTATTGCCTATGCTTCGCGGCAACTCAAGGTTCATGAACGGAATTACACGATGCACGATTTAGAGCTGGGAGCTGTTGTTTTCGCGCTCAAGATATGGCGACACTACCTGTACGGTACCAAGTGCACTATTTACACCGATCATAGGAGTCTCGAGCATATCTTCAAGCAGAAGGAATTGAACATGCGTCAACGACGATGGGTCGAGTTACTTAACGATTACGAATGCGCCATCAAGTACCATCCAGGCAAAGCCAATGTTGTGGCTGACGCTCTCAGTCGAAAAGATACTCTACCTAGGCGTGTACGAGCTTTGCAGCTCACCATTCAGTCTAGTCTTCCTGCACAGATACGAGATGCTCAGGTGGAAGCATTGAAACCAGAAAACATCAGGGCTGAAGCCTTACGCGGCTCAAGGCAATGATTAGAACAGAAGGAAGACGGTGCCTACTATGTAACAGGGCGTATTTGGGTCCCACTTTATGGCGACTTGCGTGAGCTAGAGATGGATGAAGCTCACAAATCGCGCTACTCGGTACACCCAGGGTCGGACAAAATGTACCACGACATCAGAACTACGTATTGGTGGCCTAGCATGAAGGCCCACATCGCTACCTATGTCAGCAAGTGCTTGACCTGTGCGAGAGTCAAGGCAGAGTATCAGAAACCAGCAGGTTTACTCCAGCAGCCAAAGATACCACAGTGGAAATGGGAGGAAATTTCCATGGATTTTGTTACTAGCCTACCTAGATCCCAGCGTGGGAACGATACTATTTGGTTGATCGTGGATCGACTCACCAAGTCTGCTCATTTCCTGGCAATCAAAGAAACAGACAAGTTTTCCACACTAGCAGACATATATTTGAAAGAAGTAGTCTCAAGGCACGGGGTGCCCACCTCTATCATTTCGGATCGCGATGCACGATTCACATTTGAACTATGGCAAGCAATGCACAAGGCTTTTGGCTCTCGGCTAGACATGAGCACAGCATATCATCCTCAGACGGATGGGCAGTCTGAGCGCACGATTCAAACCTTAGAAGACATGCTTAGGGCATGTGTTATCGAATTCGGCAATGGCTGGGAAAAGAATCTCCCTTTGGTGGAGTTCTCGTACAATAACAGTTACCACACCAACATACAAGCCGCTCCATTTGAGGCATTGTACGGGCGTAAATGCCGGTCACCCCTCTGTTGGGCAGAGGTGGGGGATAGTCAGATCATGGGTCCAGAACTTATAGTGGACACCACGGAAAAGATTGCACAAATACGACAACGCATGGCGGCAGCTCGCGACCGTCAGAAAAGCTACGCGAATAAGCGTAGGAAGCCATTGGAATTTCAGGTCGGGGACCGGGTTTTACTCAAAGTCTCACCCTGGAAGGGTGTGGTTCGTTTTGGCAAACGGGGCAAACTCAATCCGCGGTACGTCGGACCGTTCGAAATCATTGAGAAAATAGGCAAAGTGGCCTACAAGCTAAACCTACCAGCAGAACTCGGGGCAGTTCATAATGTTTTCCACGTGTCGAATCTGAAGAAATGTCTATCAGATGAAACCCTCATAGTTCCTTTTTAAGGAACTCACTATCGACGAGCGGTTGCAGTTCGTCGAGGAACCAGTTGAAATCACGAACCGGGATGTCAAGTTCCTCAAGAACACTAGAATACCTCTTGTACGAGTTCGTTGGAACTCCCGTCGTGGCCCAGAGTATACCTGGGAACGAGAAGATCAAATGGAACTCAAGTATCCCCAGTTATTCGGAAACCGTGCAACCACTACTGAGGCTGAAGCTACTACTGCAGAATTTCGGGACGAAATTCCAAATCAACGGGGGGATGATGTGACACCCCAGGAAAACCAGTAAACGATACAACCCACCTAGCTTCCTCAGTAACCGCATGCTAAATTTCGGGACGAAATTTCTTTCAAGTTGGGGATAATGTGACAACTCGAGTTTCCGACTTTCACTTTCACATTTATTGCACGTTGACTTTGAATGTTTAGTTGTTTGACTTGTTGGACTTGTAATTGTACGCGTTGTGTTTTAATGAAACGTGTTGTCATTGTGCATACATGTGACTACTTGTTGTTGTAAAAGATAATATTAGAATTATTATAAAACACTTAGACTGGTTAAATCACGTAATGCCTGATGAATCGAGATGTGATTCATCATCAAACAAACTAGACGAAACAGAGTTTTATTCGCCATTCAACCCACTCGACAAAACATAGGTGTTTAGCCGAGCCCAGATTCGCCAAAGCCCGGTTACGGCCCAAACTTGTATGAGTAAAAATATATATTAGATTAGGGGAACGGTTATGGAAACTCTCAAAACCCTAAACTTCTCTCCTCTTCTCTTGCAAACCGACGGCTGCTTCCTGTCCCTCGAAACTCTCTTTGTTTCATCATCCAATTCGGTTAGTATCTTATGTTTCTTTTGAAGTGTAACGCATGTGATTATATGTAGCCTTGATCAATGTGACTTGTTGGGTTAATGATTATTGATATTATAGTGATCGGCCACCGCATCTTTTTGGTCCAATAACATGTCTGCGATACTTTTTCTTGATATTATGCTTGCACATGATTGTCAGTTTACATGCGATTATATGATGAGTAAATGTCGGTTGAATGGTTGTGAACCATTGGTTCAATTGTTGGCTAGAACAAGTATGGCCTAATAGAAAATAATGGCATATTACACACACTCAAATGCACCAAAAGTCAATTGCGCCATGTGATTTCTTTTAATTGTCGGTCATTGTACACTTTTGGTCCAATAATATTGTTTACAAAGTTTATTCATAATAGGCCTCACGTGAAGTTGACAGCTAATATTAGTGATAAATATTGTGAGTTATGTTAGGTCAAATGTCATTAAGGTCGGTTCACTATAAATGATGATGGGTGAATTGATAGATGCACATGCCAAGAACAAGTCCTAGCATAGAGATCTGTGGTGTTCCTTGTTGATTGGTTGTAATGGGCGGCCCAAGGTAGGGGATTGGCCGTAGAATCGGCCCACTAATACACGTTATGCCAACCGAATTATATTAGGAATTTATATTGTTGCTGTGGTGTTGGGACTAAACGGAAACAAAAATTATACCGACGAATCATCGGTTGACGAAACCGAATTGGCGAAACAAAGGTGTTTCGCCAAGACCCATTGCGACTGAACAACTTTGGCGAAACAGAAGTGTTTCGTCGGAGAGGGGTCACGGCGAAACAGGGGGCGTTTCGCCGATTGGTTAATCTGCACAATAATTTGGTTAGTTTCTGTTAAAAATTTACTGGAATTATTAACAATAGTTAGCTGATACGTATGACTTATATGATTCAGAATACGTGCTATGTGCTACGTGGTAATTGTTTATGTGTTATTTTATACGATGGTGTGCATGCATGAACTTCGAGGACATAAACTGATTATGAATACGTGCGTACTTTAGGACGTGATTGATTAACTGTGAGTGCATACTTAGCATACCGAGCAAACCAAGGTGAGTTCACACTCTTTACCAAGGCATGGGGTTCCCGGGGATAGGGAGTGGGTTGAATGATGGAATTGAACAATTACGCGTACATACACGGTTACTAGACTATCTACCATGGTCCTCGGGTTAAGCAGGACACTTACGTAAAACCTACGTAAACAGGAATATGCTACTGTCTTCCGGATTCAGGAAGGACACTTACGTAAAACCTACGTAAACAATAACATGCTACTGTCTTCCGGAGTCAGGAAGGACACTTACGTAAAACCTACGTAAACCCCACGCGTACCACTGTCCTCGGGTACAGAAGGACACTTACGTAAAACCTACGTAAAGCTTGTACGTACTACTGTTCTCGGTTGTGAAGAACACTTATGGTTACGAATAGTCTAGTGGATATACAACATGGGAAGCCCCCACCAATAGAACGTACTATCGGCCCAGTAGAGCCACATGTTACATACGAACTTACTATTACGCATTTACTTTCTGTGAACTCGCTCAACTAGTTGTTGATCCTCTGTTACATGCCTTGCAGGTCGTTAGATACATGGAGCTTGCACAGGGAGGAGCTGATCGTTGTGGGCTTGGATCGTGATTGTTTCATTAAACACTTATGACTTTTCATACTATATTATGTTGGGTTTTACTTATACGCTTCCGCTAAACAGTGATAACATATTTATGTTTTAGAACACCTTTCATATGGATTGGTTTGGTTGAATTGCAATTACTTTTACTTTTTACATTGTTCTATATGATTGGTGGCTTGATCCTGGTCAGTCACGCTCCCAAGCGGTGATACTCCGCAGGTGGATTTTGGGGGTGTGACATAAACTCAGGTCCACGTTTAGATTCCCAGCAAACTTTAACCAACGGAATGCGCTTGCGTTTAAGCCATTTATCGACACGGATTTCGTCAAGTGGTATGTGGAGGTTTTCATCAGCTAAGCACTTTTTGAGATTGGATACGTGGAAGGTTGGATGAACATTACCAAGTTCAGGAGGCAACTCAAGTCTGTAGGCTACCTTACCGATTCTTTCGATGATCTTGAATGGTCCAACGTATCTAGGTTCAAGTTTTCCTTTCTTTCCAAATCTGATCACACCTTTCCAAGGTGAGACCTTAAGTAATACACGATCACCGACTTGAAATTCCAAGGGCTAGCGTCGTCGGTCCGCGTAACTCTTTTGACGTCTTCGAGCTGTCTGTAGGTTATCACGAACTTTCTTAACCTTTTCAGTTGTCTTAAGAATGAGGTCAGGTCCAGTAAGCTGAGCCTCACCTATTTCATTCCAGCAGACTGGTGAACGACATTTTCAACCATAGAGAGCCTCGAAAGGAGCCATGTTGATGCTGGAGTGATAACTGTTGTTGTAGGAGAATTCAATCAATGGGAGATGTGAATCCCAACTACCACCAAAGTCGATCACACAAGCTCTAAGCATATCCTCCAAAGTCTGGATTGTTCTTTCAGTTTGGCCATCTGTCTGTGGATGATATGCTGTGCTCAGATTAAGTTGGGTCCCCATAGCAGATTGCATGGTTCTCCAAAAACGAGACGAGAAGCGAGCATCTCTGTCCGAAATAATGTTCAGGGGAACACCATGTCGAGATACGATTTCATCCACATAGATTTTAGCCAGATCTTCAGCAGATAGATCCTCACGGATCGGCAGGAAATGCGCTGACTTTGTAAGACGATCAACAACTACCCAGATGGCATCATGACCTTTCTTAGTGCGCGGGAGTTTGGTAATGAGATCCATAGCAATGTTTTCCCATTTCCGAACTGGGATCTCTGGTTGCTCCAGAAGACCATAAGGATGTTGGTGTTCAGCCTTAACCTTGAGACAAGTAAGGCATTTTGAGACGTATAAGGCAATGTCTTTCTTCATACCAGGCCACCAATACTGAGTACGAAGATCCTTATACATCTTGTCTGAGCCTGGATGAATAGAATAACGAGACTTATGGGCTTCATCCATAAGCAAAGTGCGAAGGTCATCAAGGCTTGGGACCTATAAACGGTCCATGAAATAATATGATCCATCTTTTTTTAGAACAAGATCAGGCTTAATGTGATAGGGTAATTCCTTACCCATCAAATCTTGTGAAACGCAAGCATGTTGAGCCTGAGTAATGCATGCTTGTATATCAGATCGAGCTTGAATAGCAGAATCATCATGAACACAATGAAGCATAGTATGTTCCTTATGACTCAATGCGTCAGCCACAACATTCGCTTTACCAGGATGGTAGCGAATTTCGCAATCATAGTCGTTCAGGAGTTCGACCCAACGTCTTTGCCTCATGTTGAGTTCTTTCTGATTGAAAATATGCTGGAGACTTTTGTGGTCAGTGAAAACCACGCATTTTCTGCCATACAAATAATGTCTCCAGATTTTGAGAGCGAAGACAACTGCACCTAATTCAAGATCATGAGTGGTGTAGTTTTTCTCATGCACCTTCAACTGCCTTGATGCGTAGGCTATGACTTTGTTCCTTTGCATCAGAACACAGCCAAGGCCCAATTTCGATGCATCACAGTAAACGACGAAGTCCTCATTGCCCTCAGGCAAAGTCAGAATAGGTGCATCACAAAGCTTCTGCTTTAAGGTCTGAAACGCTTCTTCTTGTTTATAACCCCATTCAAAGGGTTTGTTCTTCTGAGTTAGAGCGGTTAGAGGAACTGCGATCTTCGAGAAGTTCTTGATGAAGCGGCGGTAATAACCCGCAAGACCAACGAAAGAACGAACCTCGGTAGGAGTAGTAGGTGTACCCCAATCCCTAATTGCACTGATCTTGTTCGTTAACGATATTTCCTAAAAATTGAACTTCCTTAAGCCAAAATTCACACTTGGAGAATTTGGCAAAAAGTTGCTCTTTCTTCAGGAGTTCCAGAGTAAGACGAAGATGTTGCTCATGATCAGCTCGCGTCTTAGAATAAATCAAGATGTCATCAATGAAAATGATGATGAACTTATCCAGATAAGGCTTACAGACCCTATTCATTAAGTCCATAAACACAGCAGGAGCATTGGTCAAACCGAATGGCATGACTGTGAACTCATAATGCCCATATCGAGTGCGGAATGCTGTCTTGGGAATATCCTATTCATGCACACGAAGTTGATGATACCCAGAACGAAGATCGATCTTCGAAAAACAAGTAGCACCCTGTAACTGGTCAAAGAGATCATCAATGCGGGGTAGGGGATATCGATTCTTGATGGTAAGCTTATTCAGCTCACGATAATCGATACACATTCTGAAGGATCCATCCTTCTTTTTGACAAAAAGAACGGGACCACCCCAAGGTGAAAAACTAGGATGGATAAAACCTTTTTCAGAAAGCTCTTGAAGCTGCTTAGATAACTCTTGCATCTCAGATGGTGCAAGACGATACGGAGCTCTGGCAATAGGATTTGCACCACGTACAAGATCGATACGGAACTCGACTTGGCGTGCTGGGGGTAGACCAGGTAATTCTTCAGGAAACAGCTTCAGATATTCCCGAACGATAGGAATATCTTGAATAGACTTACGTTTATCTTTATCTGCTGTAACATGTGCCAAGAAGGCCACATAGTTCTTTCGCAGATACTTCCGAGCTTGAAAACAAGACATAAGCTCGAGGCTACTAACAGGTTTTTCACCACGAACCTGTAGTATCTCACCTGATGAAAGCGGCACACGAACGATCTTCTCAAAACAAACTTGTTGGGATTGAACCCTATCAGAGGAACAGATAATTAAAGCCAAAACTGGATCAGAGCAGTGGATCCAGAATAAGCAGACGATTACACTACTGACAAATGTCAAAGACTGATGGAAGACCAAAGCTCTGCTGACCCAATCTACTGCCTTGAGTCAAGTACTGTTGATCCGGACAGGCACTGCTGGGTTCACAACAGTGGAAGGATGCAGCAGCTGTTTAAGTGTCTTTTATGTAAAGAAATGTAATAGCAGTAGTTAGTACATCAGAGTTTGTATAGATCATAGGTTAGAGTTTGTTAGGAGGTTAGATGTCACTTTCATGGTGATGTCAGCTAAGATGCTCAGTGGTTTGCAAGTGCCTATAAATAGTTCAGTACTTTTTACTGTTCTATTAGCTCTTTTACAACATTGTCTTCTTTGCACGAACACACTACTGAGCTCTGGCTGAGGGGGAGTTTGCATTCATTCATCAATCATTGTAATCGTTGTTGAAACAAATTCAATATTTCGATTCATTGTGTAAAGATGTTTGATTAAAGTATTACTCTCGTTTGATTGTATGCAAAGTTTGTTTTCATCTTAATTCCGCTGCACAACACTTTCATTTTCATCTTAATTTCAAACGAAAATACAATCAAAAAGAAACTCAGATCCAACAATTGGTATCAGAGCTTGGACAGTCAAATTTGATTTAACAATCATTTTGACGTAAATAGTTCAGCTCATAACAGTTGATACTGATCGTTTGTTCGTCCATTGAAAAACAGAGCAAGGATTAATCACCATTAAAGTTGATTTCTCAGTGTCTGTAAAACAACAAGAATGACGTCACAATCTCAAGATGATAAAAACAACATCGGCTCGCTTTTTAAACCACCTATGCTAAAAAGAAATGAGTACAACATCTGGCAGAGGAGGATGGGTCACATCCTCGCTCAACAAAGCACAGGTTGTTCGAAGTCTGTCATTTATGGTCCCCATGTTCTTTCAGTGCCAAGTGCTGAAGATGCTAAAAAGTTCGTTCCAAAACCAGTTGAAAATTATACCGAAACCGACTTTCAAAAGATCGAACTAGATGCTAAAGCGTTTAGCATCGTAGCATCAGCGCTGCCCAATGAGATATATGCTGGACTGTTACACTGTAACAGTGCCAAAGAGTTATGGGACGCACTTAAGGAACAGTTTGGGGGAACTGAAGAAGTCATAGAAAACAATAGGGAAATCCTGAACCAATAGTATGAAACATTTTGCTACGTTAAAGGCGAATCACTAACGCAACAATTTGAGCATTTCAGTTGTCTCATCAGTGAACTGAGGCTTGTTAACACCACTTTTACAAACTCAACTCAAAATAGCAGGTTCCTCAGGTCACTGCCAGAAAAATGGGACACCATAGCTTTTGTCACCCGAAACTCACCTGAATTCAAGGATCTGACCTTGACCCAACTCCACGGTCGACTCCTGACCTACGAAAGGGAGTTGAACCAGAAAAGGAGGTTACAAGAGTCAGGAAAAGTTACCGATGACTACACTTTCGGTAATACTGCTCTTCTGGGTCAAGAGGAATCTGGGAGCAGTGGTAAGGATCAGGGTTATGATCACTTCATTGACATAACTGCTGGTACAAATTTTAACAACCCTGATCCTCACTCTGCTAGTTATGCATTCACTGCAAACGAAAACCAGATGTCAAACAATTTAAGTTTTGAATTAAATGATTTGCAACATTTTGATCCCACTGATTTAGAGGAAATGGACATCCTGCACCAACTGGCTTTGCTAAGTGTTAGAACTAGCAAGTTCTACAAAAGAACAGGGCGAAAATTCCCAGGTTTGCATGGGAATCTAAGGGTTGGGTTGGATAAATCGAAAATCAAGTGCTACAAGTGTAATAGGTTGGGACATTTCGCTAGGGAATGTAGGAGTCAAACTACTGGTCCCATAATTACTCATCCTAGCTCAAATCCTAGACCACAAAACCAAAGCACTGTGCACTATGCCCAATATGCCCCAGCAGCTCAAGTGAACACTGCTCACTATGCTGCTGCCCCTGTGCCAGTACATTATGTCCAAACTACTGTTCCACAAATCCAATATGTTCAAACCCCTGCTCCACAGGTACAAGTACAACCTGTTGCACCTCAAACCACTGCTCCAGCAGCAGCAGCACAACCAGATCAACAAAGTTTTTTCACTCAAGGGTTTGTTGACTGGAGCAGTATGCCTGAAGACCTTAATGATGAAAATTTTGCACTCTATGCTTCTAATGATTCTTCTCATGATGAGTTTTGTTTGATGGCATTAGAGTCAATACAGGAGGGGGTTGAAACTGAGGAGGAACAGCAGAGCTTTGAAACAGTGGAAGAGGTGACTGAAGCAATGGTTACTGCTGTGGCTGGTGAACTACTGTTGGGAGAAAGTTCAGGTTCCCTGATTGAACCACTGACAGATCCATGGTCCGAAGAGGACAAACAAGAAGAGAAGGAAGAAAAGGCTGGTGAAAAGAAGGTGAAAGCTGATGATGAGGAAGATCATCAATGTGATTGTGCAATGATGGCAGCTGCCAAGGGAGCTTCTGCATGCTTTGATAGTCTTTGGTATGTAGATAGTGGAGGCTCCAGGCACATGACAGGATGTAAAGCCCTCCTCAAAGACTTTAAAATCCATGGAGGGGGTGATATATCCTTTGGGAATAATAGTAAAGGGAAAGTTCTGGGGTCTGGAACAGTGCAATCTGGAAATGTAAAATTTGAAAATGTCAATCTAATAGACAATCTAAAATTCAACCTTCTGAGTGTGTCCCAAATGAGTGACAAGGGATTTGGGTCATTCTTCACAAAAGACTGTTGTAGGATTGTTGGACCAGAAATGGTCAAAAAGATTGAAGCAATAATCAACTCTGGTCAAACTAAACTTGTTGCTCAAAGAAGTGGCAATGTTTATGTTGTTGACATGTCAAAAGAGTGTCCCAGGGCTGATGCCTGTCTGTTCTCAGCTGCCTCTAACAAAGAGACAGAACTTTGGCACAGAAGGCTGGGACACACAAATCTTAAGACAATCACAGAAATTTCAAAAAATGGTTTGGTGAGAGGCCTACCACAAAAATTGTTTTCATGTCCTGAACATTGCATTTCCTGTTTAAAAGGAAAACAGCATAAAAGTTCTTACAAGTCCATTGAAGAGTCCAAAACAACCCAGTGTTTGCAAATGCTACACATGGATTTGTTTGGCCCAGTTCAAGTCATGAGCCTCAAAAAGAAAAGATATTGTTTGGTTATTGTTGATGACTTTTCTAGGTTCACATGGACTTTCTTTTTGCACTCAAAAGATGAAACTGCAGGCATTTTGCAAGACTTTGTAATACAGGTTGAAAAGCAATTTGACCTTCCAGTGAAAAGCTTCAGGAGTGACAATGGCACAGAATTCAAAAATAGGGAGTTGGATGCCTTCTGTGTGAAGAAAGGGATTGTAAGGCAGTACAGCATCCCTAGAACACCAGAGCAGAATGGGGTAGTGGAAAGGAAGAACAGAACTCTGATTGAGGCTGCCAGAACCATGCTTGCAGATTCAGGTTTGCCATTAACTTTCTGGGCAGAGGCAGTAAACACTGCTTGCTATGTTCAGAACTGAGTTTTAATAAACCCCAGGCACAAAAAGACTGCCTATGAAATTCTGTATAAAATTAAACCACTGATCTCATATTTCAAAGTGTTTGGCTGCCCATGCTTTATTTTGAACTTAAAAGATTCCATTTCAAAATTTGCAGCCAAAATTGATTGTGGTTATCATTTGGGATACTCAACCACTGCCAAGGCCTACAAAGTGTTCAATACACGGACCAAGGCAGTGGAGGAGACTTTGAATGTAAAGTTCAATGAACTTTCATCAATGAAAATCCCAGCAAACCCTGCAGATCTGTTTGATCTTGAAAAATTCACTTTTGAAAATACTGCTGTCAAGACTAACAGTGCAGGTCCATCAGAGGTCTGCCACAAAGGGAAAAGCACCAGCTGTTCAAAACAGTTGTCAAAGCTCAACCACTGCTACCTCAACAGTTGTTGACCAAAGTAGCCCATCAACCACTGCTTCCACATCCTCAAACACTGCTGACAAAAGTCCTCAAACAGTGGATAAAAGTCAGCAGTTGTCCACTTCATTACCTCCTATTCCACCACCTTTTGAAGCCACTGCTGGATCATCAAAGTCCCCAGCAGTGGTTAGCTCAGATGATACACATTTGCAGCCTTCACCAACCAATGCCATCATACCATACCAAGGAGATTTAATCTTCTTGAGATCTCATCCACCTGATCAAATCATTGGCAACATAAATGAAGGGGTGCTCACAAGAAGTCAAACCCAAAACATTTGTCTTTTTGCTGGTTTTCTATCACTCCATCAGCCAGTCAAGTACCAAGAGGCACTGAAAGACAACAGCTGGGTGGAAGCCATGTAAGAGGAGCTCCAACAGTTTAAAAGACAACAAGTATGGGAGCTTGTACCACTGCCAGAAGAGGTTAGTCCCATTGGCACAAAGTGGGTCTTCAAGAAAAAAACTGATGAAAGGGGTATTGTTGTCAAGAATAAAGCCAGGCTTGTGGTTCAAGGTTACAGACAGGAAGAGGGGATTGATTATGATGAAACATTTGCCCCTGTTGCAAGATTGGAAGCCATTAGACTGTTCCTGGCCTTTGCTGTCAACCACAATATGAAGGTGTTCCAAATGGATATCAAAAGTGCTTTCCTCTATGGTACAATTCAAGAAGAGGTGTATGTTTGTCAACCTCCAGGTTTTGAGGATCCATTTTATCCAGATCATGTCTACAGGCTAAACAAAGCCTTGTATGGCTTGAAACAAGCACCAAGGGCCTGGTATGAAACTCTTTCCAACTTCCTACTCTCAAATGGTTTCAAAAGAGGTACCATTGATAAAACACTGTTTTTAAAATGGAGAGGGAAGGATTTAATGATTGTCCAGATTTATGTGGATGACATTATTTTTTGAAGCACATGTAACTCAATGTGTGAAGAGTTTAGAGAACTCATGACAGCTGAGTTTGAAATGAGTGCTATGGGTGAGCTGCAATGCTTTCTTGGTCTCCAAGTACAGCAATTGCAAAATGGAACTTTCATTCATCAAAGCAAATATGCTAAAGAACTTTTAACCAAATTTGATATGAATGATTGTAAACCATGCAGCACACCCATGGCAACAAATAAGCTGGTCATGTCTGATGAAAAGGATGAGCTGATTGACCAAACACTTTATAGAAGCATGATTGGGTCTTTATTGTACCTAACTGCATCTAGACCAGACATCATGTTTGCAACATGTGTCTGTGCAAGAAGTCAATCAGCTCCCAGAAAATCAAATCTCATTGCTGTAAAAAGGATCTTCAGATACATAAAAGGTGCTCCCACACTTGGTATCTGGTATCCAGCTAATGGGAACATCAAGCTTTCAGGTTTCTCAGACAGTGACTTTGCTGGATGTCACACCACAAGGAAGTCCACATCAGGAGGGTGCCAGTTTCTAGGTGATTGCTTAGTCTCATGGCAAAGCAAAAAGCAAGCAGCTGTTTCAACATCTACTGCTGAAGCTGAATACATTGCTGCTGCTAGTTGTATAGCCCAACTCCTGTGGCTTCAAAATCAGTTACTGGATTTTGGTATCACTGCCTTGAAGACACCACTCATGTTGGACAGTCAGGCAGTAGAAAATATCATCAAAAATCCAGTTTCCCATTCAACCACAAAACACATCGACATCAGACATCACTTTGTGAGAGATTGCTATGAAAAAGGTTTGATTTCTCTGCATCATGTCCCAACTAAAGACCAGCTGGCTGATGTGCTCACAAAAGCACTTGATATAGCCACTTTTGAAAGCTTGGTCTCTAGAATTGGGATGCTGAACATGGAATAACAAGCAACATCTTGTTTTTCTATGAATAAAAGCAACAAAATGATTTCAGAAAATCAAAACTCCATCCTTAAAAATAGCTAAAAATGAAATTTTTTTCATTAAAATCCTTAAAAGTCTGCCATTAACCACTGATTGTTCAAAAGTCTGCTTTCCTTCAAAAGACTGTCCACTGCTGAAAGTCAACCCCTGCTCTCTCATTACTTTGATAAACTCTGTTGTTCAAAAGCAGTGTCTTATCCACTGATAGTGAAAATCATCCACTACTTTCATACCACTGCCTTCATCAGTCCCTATCACACAAGTACTGTCCTTCACTTTCAACAGGGGTTGTCACGTGGGCAGTACATATTGGTCAGACCTTTTGTAACGGCTGCCACCTCAACATTCACTTTCTTCCCTATAAAATCCCCCACTCACCACCAAAACAGGGTTTTACTGTCGAATTGAATTCTTAAAAATTCTCTTCTCAAAGCAGTTTTTTCTTCTCATCTCTCACAAATTTCTTCGATCATTCATCTTCAAAATGACAAAATCGAAGTCATCTTCAAAACCCTCATCCAAATCATCTTCGAAAACAGCCTCTCAAAATGCAATCTCCACTGAAATTCCACATAAACCATCTCACAATCTCCTGGGTCTTCTCACAAAACCAGGAACCACCAAAGTTTTCGATTCCATCATTGATCTCATGGCAAAATCAAAGTACAAAACTTTGTTCACTGCCGATGCACCACTCTATTTGGCGACCCAAAGGGAGTTCTGGAAAAATACAACCCTTGAAAAACAAGGAGACACTGCAACCACCATAAACTCTTCCATAAAGGGAAAAACTGTCCAAATCACGCCACAATCCGTTTCAGAGGTCTTTCAACTTGGTGATCAGGAAGGTAAAATTTCTTTCACTAAAAACGAGTTACAAACTGACTTCATTGAGAGAGGGTATGAAGCAACAATGATGAAGAAAATTACCTTAGAAAAAGGTTATTTTCCGTCTGCAACCAGATTTTTATTTCATACCCTCCTACTATGTGTTTCAAACAAAACCACTTCTTTCAATGAAATCCCTTTAAAGATTCAAAATCTGGGATATGCAATTCTTCAAGGAGAAAATTTTAACTATTCTCGGGAAATTTTTAAAGATTTGGTTAATAATGTTGAAACAAAATCATTCTTACTGTTTCCAAGGTTTTTAAGTTACTATTTTGCAAAGACATTCAGTAAGGATGATTTAGCTGTAATAAACCAAGGTGATTCTACTCAAATAAACAGTTTAACAACTGCAACTTTTTCAAGAATGTTAGCACCTTGCAAAACACAAGCAGAGGTGCCTGAGCAGATTTTAGCAGTTACAACTGCTCCTCAGGTATCTGCTGCTGAGCCCACTGCTCAAGGTGATCAAAGCAGCAGCACAACTGTTTTGAAACCCACACCTAAAATCACCAAAAAGCCAACAAAAAGAAAAACACAAAAACCCTCCAAAACCATCAAAAAGGCATCTCTGGAGGATGAGATACCAGAGCTCCTGCCAGTGACAACACAAAAGTCACAAGAAACCACTGCTGCTACTTCCTCACAGCAGTTGGTACAAATATCTCAACCCATAACCGAAACTCCTCCTGTTTCTTCACAAAAAGAACAGGTTGTACAAATAGGGTTTCCACATCATGATGCTCTGGAAACACTCGTTTCTATCATCCACAGTCCAATGCCCGGGACACATCCTATTTCTACCCCAATCATCACATCCATAATTCCCTCACCAATAAAACCACTGTTGGATGCAATTGATTTGAACCAGGCATTAACCAGTCCTTCTCAATCACCTGATAATGAGAATATACCTCAACAACTGACTGGGTCTGATGTATCAATCTTTGCTAACCCACCAACACAACCTGAGGAGGTTACACCCCATGAGTTACAAGTAACTCTTGGTGGTAATCCAAGTGAAGCAGCCACTACAACTGTTGAACCTACAGGTCTACAGTTGGACAGTGGTTACATTAATAAGACTTCCTTGGAGGCAATTCCTTTTATAGCACCTCTGCCAACCATGTGACACCTGTGTCACTCCAACCATCAAACAAATGCCAAACCAATGAAATATTGTATTTCATACTTGGGATTTGTAAAAATATGTGTATCGTTTACACATATCAACTCTTGTTCGATTTCAAGCTTTAAATCGCTTTCTGGAGGGTTATACGCGCTCTAATGTGTAGATATAACCAGTTTAATCCAACGAACACTCCGGAATAGTGAAATAGGCTTAACATACCTTAAATAACCTTTACATAACTTAGATATAAGTTTTGGAAGGTTTGGTGTGGTGAAATCAAAGTATATTCGCTTACAGGGACTAAATTTGACAAACTGCGAAAGTATGCCAATTTGAACTGTAACAGACATTCCGGAACATGACCATAAGTTAAACATACCATAAATATCCTTTACATAGCTTAGAAATAGGCTTTGAGGTGTTCGGTATGCTAAAATAAACTTTTGGGACATTCAGGGACTAAAAGTGTCAAAAAGTGCACAAGTTTGCATTTTCGCGCATAACTTACGTTCTGAATACATCCGGACATCCAAAAATTTATGTAAGCACTAAAATATTTTATTTTAGTGTTCGGCATAAGAAAAATCCATTCGTCACGTCATTTGGATCGTTTTTCGCGCTTATGCGCATTCCGTCGTAATTAAGCGAACATCGCGTTCGTACGACCAAACGAACCAACACCCGGCATATTTTTGAGCATGTTTCATGTCCACAATGTTTAGGCAACATTTTAGGGCCTTAAATTTGGCTTTACGGGCCTTAGAAGTGTTGGAAATGGCCTTAAACACGTGCAGGGACTGAAACTGTCATTTCTGAAACTTTGTTCTGATCTGTGACTGCTAGGCGGCCCGCCTCAGGATCTTAACATCCTTAGGCGGCCCGCGTCAGACCTTCTGACCAGATTAATTGCATTTAACCACAAGTTGCAGCTGTTTGATCCTCCACCACATGTTCTAACTTGCTTAGTCAGATGATAAGCATCAATTTTAGCTTCCATAACCTTCCAACAAGTGTACGGCCTTGATCGTTTCCCCTTTTCCAAGAAACGATCTCAACGGTTACCCGAATCCTATATATACCCATCCACCCCATTGCATAAATCACTAGAATTCTGATTTGAGAACCTCTAAGTTGAAACCATTGTTTCATACCTGAGATTCTTGAATCGGGATTAGCATTCGGGGACCCTGGGTAAGTATTCTTTCGTTCTTTTCCTTATTTTATTGCTTTTCGAGTCAGAAAGTCAAACTTTGTTTGAATTTTAGCGTTGACCAGTAATGGTCAATGCGAAGTTCGTTTGAACTTCGCAACGTGAGTGTAATCACGTTGGTCATAGTCCCTTGGGACTATGCCCACTGATTACCACGTTGTCTAGAGTCGTAGGGTAGGCGATCTAATAAATCGCCTATACCTTCGAACTCGACCCATTTGGTCGATCATTAGGATCCGACCAAATACATTAGGTGACCATAGTAGGTAGGGAATAACCTTCCGAGGTTATACCCTATGGTCACATTGTTTGAGTAGTTGTATGATAGGTAGTTTATATGCCTTAGGTAAATTACCAGAATACCCTTTTCATGTATAATTGGTAATTAAGAAAATGTAACCTAAACTCTTGTCACATAACTGATAATGTAACATGTTTAGGCATATAACACTTGTCATAGGACTAGTTAGACGGTCCGAACGCGTTTCACGCGCACGATGCGTTAAAATAGCATAAGCTACCTTAATGGGTCGCGATGGGTCGTAGACACTTAGGTTAAGTTTCATTTAGTATGTAGGCTTTGTTAAACCATATCACATGAGTTCCTACACTCATTTGGGTTACAAACCCTCATGCTACCCAGTCTTCCGATATAGGTCCGGTTTATTAACATAGATACCTATATTAGGTGCCGTTTGATTCCGTGATCTCTAGCATTGCTTGGTGATTATCCTAAGACATCTGAGCAATCTCAAGTGAGTACATAGACCCCTCTTTTACTGTTTTCCAAACTATTTTGGGGTGAAACACATGTGCCTACTTGTTACTTTCATGCTTTCCTGTTTTCACATCATATACCTGCTATGTTCATTAGTACATTATAGTACATGATTTCATTGTGTTTATGCTAGGTGTGCCCATTTGTGTGCATTACTTAGTACAGTTCACATGCTATGTATGTCTGTTGTTGCATACTTAGTACCGATATTTCAGTTCACATGCTATGTATGTTCAATCGTTGCATTGTTCTGCATACTTAGTACCGATATTTCAGTTCACATGCTATGTATGTTCAATCGTTGCATTGTTCTGCATACTTAGTACAGATATTTCAGTTCACATACTATGTATGTCTGTTGTAGCATACTTAGTACATTTCATATTCATCATATGCTTACATTTTGGTAGGACAATTGGTTTAAACATAGACATCTTACATTGTTGGTTTGGTTTTTGTAAGTGATTTAAGTAACGAGGCGTGTGTAATATGATACAAGCATGGTGGATACGCCGCTGGTACTTCCTATATATAAGTGTTTGTATGGTATTACATATTGTAGTGTTATCTGAATCATTTCAAGTTGAGACATAGAACATTTTATACACATAACATATTTTTCACAAGACATTGATTTACAAACAATTTATCTAATACAAACTCAGTTTACAATGGTTATTCATTTAACCATACATTATTCTCTTATTTATACATATCATCTGATCTTATCATTTTTCAAATGATTTACAAGACAAAGCAAATTACAAGGTTCATGACTAAACATTTTCTCAAACATAAGTCATGAAACCTATTTTCACAAAACCTATGTATCTCACAGGCATTTTTATGCTGACGTACCATATTTTCACATGTGTTTTTCAGGAGCTGTTGCATAAGATGATCAAGATACACATAGGCAGACTTGGGCTTTAGTGACAATAAAAGATGCAAGACTAGTTAATTATGTTGTATTTCTTTGTTTGTTAAGACATTGTAACACTTTTAATCAATAAAACGAAACTTCAATTGCCATGGATTTGAAACATTAATTCTGTTACAACACTCCCCGATGTTTCCGCCACGTTTTGTATGTTCTACGTGGTCGGGGTGTGACAGAAAAGATGGTATCAGAGCCAATGGTTATAGGGAATTAGGTTATTAGTAATGCTTTGACCTAGTCTATAACCTTCTTAGGACCCTAACGCGAGTTTACTTGCGTTTAGTCATAAAACAATACTGTCACCTATCCTTAGGCGACGACCACAACAAGAACATAAATTTCTAAACCACTTTGAAAACTAATCATCTGTTCTAGGATGATTGATTACTAGGTTTTGAACCCTCTGTTATATGGTTTTGAACTGTCACACCCCGACCACGTGGAACATACTAAACGTGGCGGAAACATCGGGGAGTGTTGTAACAGAATTAATTGTTTCAAATCCATGGCAATTGAAGTTTCGTTTTATTAATTAAAAGTGTTACAATGTCTAAACAAACAAAGAAATACAACATAATTAACTAGTCTTGCATCTTTTATTGTCACTAAAGCCCAAGTCTGCCTATGTGTATCTTGATCATCTTATGCAACAGTTCCTGAAAAACACATGTGAAAATAGGTACGTCAGCATAAAAATGCCTGTGAGATACATAGGTTTTGTGAAAATAGGTTTCATGACTTATGTTTGAGAAAATGTTTAGTCATGAACCTTGTTATTTGCTTTGTTTTGTAAATCATTTGAAAAACAATGAGTTCAGATGATATGTATAAATAAGTGAATAATGTATGGTTAAATGAATAACCATGTAACTGAGTTTGTATAAGATAAGTTGTTATAAAACAATGTCTTGTGAAAAATAAGTTATTTGTATAAAATGTTATATGTATCAAACTGAAATGATTCAAATAACGCTACGATATGTAATACCATACAAACACTTATATATAGGAAGTACCAGCGGCGTATCCACCATGCTTGTATCATATTACACACACATCGTTACTTAATCACTTAATCAAACCAAACCAAACAATGTAAAATGTTCATGTCAAGATGTAAATCATGTCAAAATGTCTATGTCAAATATCCATGTCAAATGTCTATGTCAAATATCCATGTCAAATGTCTATGTCAAATATCCATGTCAAATGTCTATGTCAAATATGTCATGTATGGCAAGTGAAAGGTCTCAACTAAACCATATGCACAAAAACAAAGTATTGAAGTAAAACTTGGTTTAAATCAAAGTTATGTTTTGTGGGAAATGCATGATCAAATGTCAATCATGTTAAAATGTCTATGCCGAAATGTCTATGTCAAATCAATTGTCAAATGTATTGGGTAATATGTCAAAGTGTTCATATACTGGATGAGCATATGCAACAAAATGTAATGTAAAACAATGTACTAAGTATGCTAAGTTAACATACAAAGCAGAAAAGTCATGTAAATCAATGTACTAATAGTGTACTAATGAACATAACCAGTATATGATGTGAAAACAGGAAAGCACGAAAGTAACAAGTAGGCACATGTGTTCCACCCCAAAACAGTTTGGAAAACAGTAAAAGAGGGGTCTATGTACTCACTTGAGAATGCTCAGTAGTCCTTGAGTGACAACCAAACAATGCTAGAGATCACGGAATCAAACGGCACCTAATATAGGTAACTATGTTAATAAACCGGACCTATATCGGAAGACTGGGTAGCATTAGGGTTTGTAAACCAAATGAGTGTAGGAACTCATATGATATGGTTTAACAAAGCCTACATGCTAAATGAAACTTAACCTAAGTCTTATCGACCCATTACGACCCGTTTAGGAAGCTTATGCTACTTTAACGCGTCGTTCGCGTAAAACGCGTTCGGAACGCCTAACCAGCCCTATGACAAGTGTTATATGCCTAATCATGTTACATAATCAGTTATGTGACAAAGGTTTAGGTTACATATGCTTAATTACCAATTATACATGAAAAGGGTATTCTGGTAATTTACCTAAGGCATATAAACTACCTATCATACAACTACTTAAACGATGTGACCATAGGGTATAACCTCGGAAGGTTATTCCCTACCTACTATGGTCACCTAATGTATTTGGTCGGATCCTAATGATCGACCAAATGGGTCGAGTTCGAAGGTATAGGCGATTTATTAGATCGCCTACCCTACGACTCTAGACAACGTGGTAATCAGTGGGTATAGTCCCAAGGGACTATGACCAACGTGATTACACTCACGTTGCGAAGTTCAAACGAACTTCGCATTGACCATTACTGGTCAACGCTGAAAGTCAAACAAAGTTTGACTTTCTGACTCGAAAAGCAGTAAAATAAGGAAAAGAACGAAAGAATACTTACGAAGGGTCCCCGAATGCTAATCCCGATTCAAGAATCTCAGGTATGAAACAATGGTTTCAACTTAGAGATCCTCAAATCAGAATTCTAGTGCATAATGAGGTTGTGTGGGTTGGGTATTTATAGGAATACCCGAACCGTTAGGATCGTTTCATGGAAAACGTGCCATGAATCCAACCCGTACACTTGTCGGGACCTTATGGTGACTAGAATTCCATCCTAATCTGATGACTAAGCAAAAAGGAACATGTGGTGGTGGTTTAAACAGCTGAAAACAGGCTGTTTAAACATTGTATCTGGTCAGAAGACCCCCTGCGCATCGTAGCCAAAAAGTGGCTACGCATCGTAGGGGTGAAGTTTGGCAGAAAGTCAGTTTTGGTCCCTGAACTGTATTTAGGCCGTTTTTGACACGTTTAAGGCCCGTTAACCCCATTTCAAAGCTCTAAAATGAAGTTAAAGTATAGGGAACTTAAAACATGCTCAAAAATATCTCGGATGTCGGTTCGTTTGGCCGTACGAACGCGATGTTCGGTTAATTACGACGGAATGCGCATAAGCGCGAAAAACGAACCAAATGACGCGACGAATGGATTTTTCTTAAGGAGAACACTAAAATATAATGTATTCATGCTTACATAAATTTTTGGATGTCCGGATGTATTCAGAACGTAAGTTATGCGCGAAAATGCAAACTTGTGCACTTTTTGACACTTTTAGTCCCTGAATGGCCCAAAAGTTTATTTTAGCACACCGAACCCCTCAAAGCCTATTTCTAAGCTATATAAAGGATATTTAAGGTGTTTTTAACTTATGGTCATGTTCCGGAATGTCTGTTACAGTTCGAATTGGCATACTTTCGCAGTTTGTCAACTTTAGTCCCTGTAAGCGATTAAACTTTGATTTCACCACACCAAACCTTCCAAAACTTATATCTAAGTTATGTATAGGTTATTTGAGGTATGTTAAGCCTATTTCACTATTCCGGAGTGTTCGTTGGATTAAACTGGTTATATCTACACATCAGAGCGCGTATAACCCTCCAGAAAGCGATTTAAAGCTTGAAATTGAACAAGAATTGATATGTGTAAACGATACACATATTTTTACAAATCCCAAGTATGAAATACTATATTTCATTGGTTTGGCATTTGTCTGATGGTTGGAGTGACACGGGTGTTACAGTCTCCCCTACTTTAGGAAATTTCGTCCCGAAATTAATTCGTAGGAGTCTAACTGTGGCTTTGTGTCAAATAACCACCAGAGATATGAAAGGCATAATCCTGTTATTTCTCTTTAACGGACATTCTTCAGAATTGAAAAATGAACGGAGTTATTTTCAACAGGCATTCTTTAGAAACAAAAAAATGAACGGAATAGTCATTTTACATCTTCAGAAACAAAAATGAACCGAATGAGTCATTTTACATCTTCAGAAACAAAAATGAACCGAATGAGTCATTTTACATCTTCAGAAACAAAAATGAACCGAATGAGTCATTTTACATCTTCAGAAACAAAAATGAATGGAATAGTCATTTTACATCTTCAGAAACAAAAATGAACCGAATGAGTCATAAAATGAACCGAATGAGTCATTTTACATCTTCAGAAACAAAAATGAACCGAATGAGTCATTTTACATCTTCAGAAACAAAAATGAATGGAATAGTCATTTTACATCTTCAGAAACAAAAATGAACCGAATGAGTCATTTTACATCTTCAGAAACAAAAATGAACCGAATGAGTCATTTTACATCTTCAGAAACAAAAATGAACCGAATGAGTCATTTTACATCTTCAGAAACAAAAATGAATGGAATAGTCATTTTACATCTTCAGAAACAAAAATGAACCGAATAAGTCATTTTACATCTTCAGAAACAAAAATGAACCGAATGAGTCATTTTACATCTTCAGAAACAAAAATGAACCGAATGAGTCATTTTACATCTTCAGAAACAAAAATGAACCGAATGAGTCATTTTACATCTTCAGAAACAAAAATGAACCGAATGAGTCATTTTACATCTTCAGAAACAAAAATGAACCGAATGAGTCATTTTACATCTTCAGAAACAAAAATGAATGGAATAGTCATTTTACATCTTCAGAAACAAAAATGAACCGAATGAGTCATAAAATGAACCGAATGAGTCATTTTACATCTTCAGAAACAAAAATGAACCGAATGAGTCATTTTACATCTTCAGAAACAAAAATGAATGGAATAGTCATTTTACATCTTCAGAAACAAAAATGAACCGAATGAGTCATTTTACATCTTCAGAAACAAAAATGAACCGAATGAGTCATTTTACATCTTCAGAAACAAAAATGAATGGAATAGTCATTTTACATCTTCAGAAACAAAAATGAACCGAATAAGTCATTTTACATCTTCAGAAACAAAAATGAACCGAATGAGTCATTTTACATCTTCAGAAACAAAAATGAACCGAATGAGTCATTTTACATCTTCAGAAACAAAAATGAACCGAATGAGTCATTTTACATCTTCAGAAACAAAAATGAACCGAATAAGTCATTTTACATCTTCAGAAACAAAAATGAACCGAATGAGTCATTTTACATCTTCAGAAACAAAAATGAACGGAATAGTCATTTTACATCTTCAGAAACAAAAATGAACCGAATGAGTCATTTTACATCTTCAGAAACAAAAATGAACGGAATACATGACAAAATTCGCTGTGGTCTCTGTGCACTGAATTTCCATAATTATGTACGCGTCCATAATTACATAATTCCTTGCACAGTCCGCACAGTGCATTTCATGATGTGTAGGGGAAGAAAATATCAAACCTGTGATGAGTGTGACTAGACTACCATAGGGTCCTTTTAATCAGATCAACACATGATCTTTTTTAATTAGACCTCCAAGGAGTCCTTTCAGCTATATCATCATTTGATATACTTAACCAGATTTTTGGATCAATCTGTTTAACTAGACCACTCAAGGGGTCTAATTATAGAATGGTACAATATAATCCAAGGGACTTAACTACAACGTAGAAGTCCATTAAGGATTTAAGATAGTACCTTTGGATATCCTACTATGAATCCCTTATACAAAGATATGGAAGATTCTCCGAGGATTTGGATAACAAGAATTTGAATCACATGAAAACATTAAAGAGAACACATAAGCACATAATCACATAGTTGTTTGACTTGTTTATTAATTTGTTATCTTTGGACGCGGATACTTAAAGCACACCAGGAATCCAACTCGTGGATTTTATTTGGCACTTTAATCATATCAAGAATCCATCCATGAAAATAGGATGATCTACCAAAATTCGATTTTCGTTTTCAGGAAAACGCAATATTCGAATTAAGGTACACAATAATTTAGGACATACGGAAATACCCTTGGGTACCCTATTAAAATTTTATAGTGGTACTTGGGGTATTCATACAGAATTATAACTTGCACCTTGTACTTCGTCTCTTTGCAAGAGACGGGTATTTAGGATCTTTGTGTAAAACGCAAGAGATTGTAAGATGGAAGAATTTTGGGGGTAGTTTGTTCTTCAAGGAATGTGGTTCCTTGATTGTCGGTATTGTAGGGGATATGTTGTTTATGCATACAACTACATAATATACATTGTAATGTAAATAAAAAGATTTATTTATTAACAATGATAACAACTGTTTCATGGACCTTGACAACAAAAGAAAATGATACATAAGACATGATTATTTCTAAAGAGTGTTGTCTTCTAGTCGATCAGATGCTCATCTCTGTGCTGGATTAGCATTAGCAAGCTTTGGGCAATTTCTTCGGAAATGTCCCATCTCACCACACTTGTTGCAAGAACCTGGTGGAAAGCGAGCTCGAGCAGGTTTGTTGTTAGCTTGATTCGGTGCAACTGCTGCAACGCAAACTTTTGCCACATGACCTTTAAGTCCACAAATTTGGCATTCGTGGCACTTCACATTAGCATGATGATGTATACCACATCGGTTGCACAAGGGTGAAGTTCCGTTGTATGGCTTCCTAGCACGGGGTTTAGCTGGTTGGTTGGGGGCGGCTTGATCATTGTGAGCGACCATGGCGAAGTTCTGAGAAGCCTTTTGCTTCTTTGACCACTCAAGGGATCCAGTCTGTTCATCCATGGTCTTTGATTCCTCGAGCGGTTTATTGTCACCCTTTCGGAAAAGCTTACGTTTCCTGATCTGAGATTCAGTCAGGGTTGCAGATAGCTCAATGGCCTGCCTAACCGTAGTGGGGTTACTACCGGTAACAATGTCTTGAACCAAGTCAGGGAGACCATCAATGTATTTTTCGATCGCCTTATCCAAAGGTGTAACCATGGTAGGACACAACAGGCTCAGCTCCTCATATCTATCAGTGTATGCTCGATGTTCGCCACTGTCTTGCTTAAGATCGTCGAATTCTCTTTCCAACGCCCTGATCTCGTGACGAGGACAGAATTCCTTCATCATCAGTGCTCTAAGTTCTTCCCATGTCTGAGCCAGTGCCACATCGGCACCCCTATCTCTCACCACACCGTTCCACCACGTCAAAGCTCGTTTCTCAAAGACACTAGATGCAAAATCTACCTTTCGCTCGTTTGGACATTGTACATGCCTGAAGGTGCTCTCTAGACTCTCGAACCATTGCAGAAGTGCTGTCGCTCCTTGAGACCCAGAAAACTTTGATGGCTTGGCCGAGTTGAACGTCTTGAAGCTGCAGAGAGCATTATTGTTGTTGATAGCTTGGTAACATTGAGCAATGACGTTCGGGATTGCAGCAGTCATTTGCTGTGTAATGACAGCTGCCAGCTCGTCAACAGATACAGGATTTTCGCGTCGTGGAGGCATTCTAAAAGAGAAGAACATGAAAGGAAACGAGTGAGAGAATTAGACGAAAAGAATGAGATGAACAAATCTGATGAAAGCAAGGGTAGTGGTCATTTGTTTGTTACTACAAAGCAACAAACGACATACAGTGATTTATCAAAGTAAATAGGTCAAAAATAATGTATCGCGAAGACATGCTCGCCTATAAGTGAACACTCATCCCAAGAATTCCCAGGTAAGCACAACTGGTCTCGCGTCTGATGAGATGTATACGAAGTGCTTGCCTAGACAGAAAACCCAGAATACAGGCATTCACCATTCCAGTTTGCACGTGTTCACATTATTTAAAACCCAAAATCTTGACGAGATTTTGAAAATTTCAAAGGGGTTCAAAACCATATAACAGAGAGTTCAAAACCTTACAATAGAGGGTTCAAAACCTTGTAATCAATCATCCTAGAACAGATGATTAGTTTTCAAAGCGGTTTTGAAATTTATGTTCTTGTTGTGGTCGTCGCCTAAGGATAGGTGACGGTATTGTTTTATGACTAAACGCAAGTAAACTCGCGTTAGGGTCCTAAGAAAGTTATAGACTAGGTCAAAGCATTACTAATAACCTAATTCCCTATAACCATTGGCTCCGATACCATCGTTTCTGTCACACCCCGACCACGTGGAACATACTAAACGTGGCGGAAACATCGGGGAGTGTTGTAACAGAATTAATTGTTTCAAATCCATGGCAATTGAAGTTTCGTTTTATTAATTAAAAGTGTTACAATGTCTAAACAAACAAAGAAATACAACATAATTAACTAGTCTTGTATCTTTTATTGTCACTAAAGCCCAAGTCTGCCTATGTGTATCTTGATCATCTTATGCAACAGTTCCTGAAAAACACATGTGAAAATAGGTACGTCAGCATAAAAATGCCTGTGAGATACATAGGTTTTGTGAAAATAGGTTTCATGACTTATGTTTGAGAAAATGTTTAGTCATGAACCTTGTTATTTGCTTTGTTTTGTAAATCATTTGAAAAACAATGAGTTCAGATGATATGTATAAATAAGTGAATAATGTATGGTTAAATGAATAACCATGTAACTGAGTTTGTATAAGATAAGTTGTTATAAAACAATGTCTTGTGAAAAATAAGTTATTTGTATAAAATGTTATATGTATCAAACTGAAATGATTCAAATAACGCTACGATATGTAATACCATACAAACACTTATATATAGGAAGTACCAGCGGCGTATCCACCATGCTTGTATCATATTACACACACATCGTTACTTAATCACTTAATCAAACCAAACCAAACAATGTAAAATGTTCATGTCAAGATGTAAATCATGTCAAAATGTCTATGTCAAATATCCATGTCAAATGTCTATGTCAAATATCCATGTCAAATGTCTATGTCAAATATCCATGTCAAATGTCTATGTCAAATATGTCATGTATGGCAAGTGAAAGGTCTCAACTAAACCATATGCACAAAAACAAAGTATTGAAGTAAAACTTGGTTTAAATCAAAGTTATGTTTTGTGGGAAATGCATGATCAAATGTCAATCATGTTAAAATGTCTATGCCGAAATGTCTATGTCAAATCAATTGTCAAATGTATTGGGTAATATGTCAAAGTGTTCATATACTGGATGAGCATATGCAACAAAATGTAATGTAAAACAATGTACTAAGTATGCTAAGTTAACATACAAAGCAGAAAAGTCATGTAAATCAATGTACTAATAGTGTACTAATGAACATAACCAGTATATGATGTGAAAACAGGAAAGCACGAAAGTAACAAGTAGGCACATGTGTTCCACCCCAAAACAGTTTGGAAAACAGTAAAAGAGGGGTCTATGTACTCACTTGAGAATGCTCAGTAGTCCTTGAGTGACAACCAAACAATGCTAGAGATCACGGAATCAAACGGCACCTAATATAGGT
Source organism: Helianthus tuberosus (assembly GCA_030545235.1). Taxonomy (NCBI): domain Eukaryota; kingdom Viridiplantae; phylum Streptophyta; class Magnoliopsida; order Asterales; family Asteraceae; genus Helianthus; species Helianthus tuberosus. Next base: position 1,238,926 of record JARYGA010036071.1, read on the forward strand.
AACTATGTTAATAAACCGGACCTATATCGGAAGACTGGGTAGCATTAGGGTTTGTAAACCAAATGAGTGTAGGAACTCATATGATATGGTTTAACAAAGCCTACATGCTAAATGAAACTTAACCTAAGTCTTATCGACCCATTACGACCCGTTTAGGAAGCTTATGCTACTTTAACGCGTCGTTCGCGTAAAACGCGTTCGGAACGCCTAACCAGCCCTATGACAAGTGTTATATGCCTAATCATGTTACATAATCAGTTATGTGACAAAGGTTTAGGTTACATATGCTTAATTACCAATTATACATGAAAAGGGTATTCTGGTAATTTACCTAAGGCATATAAACTACCTATCATACAACTACTTAAACGATGTGACCATAGGGTATAACCTCGGAAGGTTATTCCCTACCTACTATGGTCACCTAATGTATTTGGTCGGATCCTAATGATCGACCAAATGGGTCGAGTTCGAAGGTATAGGCGATTTATTAGATCGCCTACCCTACGACTCTAGACAACGTGGTAATCAGTGGGTATAGTCCCAAGGGACTATGACCAACGTGATTACACTCACGTTGCGAAGTTCAAACGAACTTCGCATTGACCATTACTGGTCAACGCTGAAAGTCAAACAAAGTTTGACTTTCTGACTCGAAAAGCAGTAAAATAAGGAAAAGAACGAAAGAATACTTACGAAGGGTCCCCGAATGCTAATCCCGATTCAAGAATCTCAGGTATGAAACAATGGTTTCAACTTAGAGATCCTCAAATCAGAATTCTAGTGCATAATGAGGTTGTGTGGGTTGGGTATTTATAGGAATACCCGAACCGTTAGGATCGTTTCATGGAAAACGTGCCATGAATCCAACCCGTACACTTGTCGGGACCTTATGGTGACTAGAATTCCATCCTAATCTGATGACTAAGCAAAAAGGAACATGTGGTGGTGGTTTAAACAGCTGAAAACAGGCTGTTTAAACATTGTATCTGGTCAGAAGACCCCCTGCGCATCGTAGCCAAAAAGTGGCTACGCATCGTAGGGGTGAAGTTTGGCAGAAAGTCAGTTTTGGTCCCTGAACTGTATTTAGGCCGTTTTTGACACGTTTAAGGCCCGTTAACCCCATTTCAAAGCTCTAAAATGAAGTTAAAGTATAGGGAACTTAAAACATGCTCAAAAATATCTCGGATGTCGGTTCGTTTGGCCGTACGAACGCGATGTTCGGTTAATTACGACGGAATGCGCATAAGCGCGAAAAACGAACCAAATGACGCGACGAATGGATTTTTCTTAAGGAGAACACTAAAATATAATGTATTCATGCTTACATAAATTTTTGGATGTCCGGATGTATTCAGAACGTAAGTTATGCGCGAAAATGCAAACTTGTGCACTTTTTGACACTTTTAGTCCCTGAATGGCCCAAAAGTTTATTTTAGCACACCGAACCCCTCAAAGCCTATTTCTAAGCTATATAAAGGATATTTAAGGTGTTTTTAACTTATGGTCATGTTCCGGAATGTCTGTTACAGTTCGAATTGGCATACTTTCGCAGTTTGTCAACTTTAGTCCCTGTAAGCGATTAAACTTTGATTTCACCACACCAAACCTTCCAAAACTTATATCTAAGTTATGTATAGGTTATTTGAGGTATGTTAAGCCTATTTCACTATTACGGAGTGTTCGTTGGATTAAACTGGTTATATCTACACATCAGAGCGCGTATAACCCTCCAGAAAGCGATTTAAAGCTTGAAATTGAACAAGAATTGATATGTGTAAACGATACACATATTTTTACAAATCCCAAGTATGAAATACTATATTTCATTGGTTTGGAATTTGTCTGATGGTTGGAGTGACACGGGTGTTACATGAACCCCTTTGAGTTTTCAAAAATCTCGTCAAGGTTTTGGGTCCTAAATAGTGTGAACACGTGCAAACTGGAAGGGTGAATGCCTGTATTCTGGGTTTTCTGTCTAGGCAAGCACTTCGTATACATCTCATCAGACGCGAGACCAGTTGTGCTTACCTGGGAATTCTTGGGATGAGTGTTCACTTATAGGCGAGCATGTCTTCGCGATACATTATATTGACCCGCTTACTTTGATTAGTCATTGTCTCATTTGTTTGCCTTTGGTAACAAACAAATGGTCTCAATCTTCATGCGTTGTCATTTTCTTTTGACTATCTTCCGCTTGTTCCTCCCATGTGTTCCATTTTCTTCATAATGCCTCTTCATCGCAACAAGACTCGAGTGTCCGGACCAGGTGCTACAATTTCCCAACAAATAGGCGTTGTACTCCAGAAGACCGTTGATTTAGCTATCACCATGACTCGTCTCAGGGATGAAGCTGTATAAGGGAACCGCTCCTTGAAGAAATCAATGCAACCTTCATCATACAAATCAAATACCCTGTTACAAATGTACCCACGGTGGACGATGGAGACATTTGGTTAACATGTGCCGCTTTGCAATCCAAAGCAAAGCTGTTACAAATCCTGCTGCTGCTCAATCTTCAAACTCTGCTTCATATGTCGCTTGACATATCTGGCGCCTCAACCTCATGAACTTTCTACCTTGTGTATCGACGTAAGCACGCCTAGTGCAAGGTGTCGGAACACCTCCCGTTACACAAACTCCAAAATCCATGTAGGATCTTTCTATCCTCATAATTAGATCCTTGTGGATGGGTATCATTCATCGGAGTCCTTAATTGAATTCTTTGTATGATCCAATACGTACATCACAATTCAATAAGGACAAAGCCGAATTCCTTTTAAGATTATCCTATCTTCATAGATAGATTCTTGAAATGATTAAAGTGCCAAATGAAATCCACGAATTGGATTCCTGGTGTGCTTTAAGTATCCGCGTCCAAAGATAACAAATTAATAAACAAGTCAAACAACTATGTGATTTTGTGCTTATGTGTTCTCTTTTATGTTTTTGTGTAATCCAAGTTTTTGTTATTCAAATCCTCGTAGAATCTTCCATATCTTCGTATAAGGAATTCATAGTAGGATATCCAAAGGTACTATATTAAATCCTCAATGGGCTTGTACGTAATAGTAAAGACCCTTGGATTATATTGTACCATTCCATAATTAGACCCCTGAGTGGTCTAGGTAATCAGATTGATCCAAAAATCTGGTTAGGAATATCATGTGATGAGATAGCTGAAAGGACTCCTTGGTGGCCTAATTAAAAGGATCCTTTGTCGATCTAATTAAAAGGACCCTATGGTAGTCTAATCACACTCATCACAGGTTTGATTTTTCCTCCCCTTCACATTACAAACAAATTGTGCGGACTATGCAAGGAATTGCGTAATTATGGATGCATACATAATTATAAAATTCAGTGCACGGAAACCACAGCGAGTTTGTCATGTATCTAGAGTTAGTTCTGTTCATTTTTGTTTCTGAAGATGGAAAATGACTTTTCCGTTCATTTTTGTCTCTGAAGATGGAAAATGACTATTCTGTTCATTTTTGTTTCTGAAGATGGAAAATGACTCTTCCGATCATTTTTGTCTCTGAAGATGGAAAATGACTATTCTGTTCATTTTTGTTTCTGAAGATGGAAAATGACTATTCTGTTCATTTTTGTTTCTGAAGATGGAAAAATGACTTTTCCGTTCATTTTTGTCTCTGAAGATGGAAAATGACTATTCTGTTCATTTTTGTTTCTGAAGATGGAAAATGACTTTTCCGTTCATTTTTGTCTCTGAAGATGGAAAATGACTATTCTGTTCATTTTTGTTTCTGAAGATGGAAAATGACTTTTCCGTTCATTTTTGTCTCTGAAGATGGAAAATGACTATTCTGTTCATTTTTGTTTCTGAAGATGGAAAATGACTTTTCCGTTCATTTTTGTCTCTGAAGATGGAAAATGACTATTCTGTTCATTTTTGTTTCTGAAGATGGAAAATGACTATTCTGTTCATTTTTGTTTCTGAAGATGTTGTGAAAAATGACTTTTCCGTTCATTTTTGTTTCTGAAGATGTTGTGAAAAATGACTTTTCCGTTCATTTTTGTTTCTGAAGATATTGTGAAAAATGACTTTTCCGTTCATTTTTGTTTCTGAAGATGTTGTGAAAAATGACTTTTCCGTTCATTTTTGTTTCTGAAGATGTTGTGAAAAATGACTTTTCCGTTCATTTTTGTTTCTGAAGATGTTGTGAAAAATGACTTTTCTGTTCATTTTTGTTTCTGAAGATGTTGTGGAAAATGACACATTCTGTTCATTTTTGTTTCCGTTCATTTTCGTTGCTGAAGAATATCCATCGAGGGAAATGAATATCCTTGTTTATTCCTTCATGTGCCATTTTCTAAAGAATGCCTGTTGAAAATAACTCCGTTCATTTTTTATTTCTGAAAAATGTTCATTAAAGAGAAATTACAGGATTATGCCTTGCTTATCTTTGATGGTTAATTCACACAAAGTCACAAATAGACTCCTACGAATTAATTTCGGGACGAAATTTCCTAAAGTAGGGGAGACTGTGACACCTGTGTCACTCCAACCATCAAACAAATGCCAAACCAATGAAATATTGTATTTCATACTTGGGATTTGTAAAAATATGTGTATCGTTTACACATATCAACTCTTGTTCGATTTCAAGCTTTAAATCGCTTTCTGGAGGGTTATACGCGCTCTAATGTGTAGATATAACCAGTTTAATCCAACGAACACTCCAGAATAGTGAAATAGGCTTAAAATACCTTAAATAACCTTTACATAACTTAGATATAAGTTTTGGAAGGTTTGGTGTGGTGAAATCAAAGTATATTCGCTTACAGGGACTAAATTTGACAAATTGCGAAAGTATGCCAATTTGAACTGTAACAGACATTCTGGAACATGACCATAAGTTAAACATACCATAAATATCCTTTACATAGCTTAGAAATAGGCTTTGAGGTGTTCGGTATGCTAAAATAAACTTTTGGGACATTCAGGGACTAAAAGTGTCAAAAAGTGCACAAGTTTGCATTTTCGCGCATAACTAACGTTCTGAATACATCCGGACATCCAAAAATTTATGTAAGCACTAAAATATTTATTTTAGTGTTCGGCATAAGAAAAATCCATTCGTCACGTCATTTGGATCGTTTTTCGCGCTTATGCGCATTCCGTCGTAATTAAGCGAACATCGCGTTCGTACGACCAAACGAACCAACACCCGGCATATTTTTGAGCATGTTTCATGTCCACAATGTTTAGGCAACATTTTAGGGCCTTAAAGTTGGCTTTACGGGCCTTAGAAGTGTTGGAAATGGCCTTAAACACGTGCAGGGACTGAAACTGTCATTTCTGAAACTTTGTTCTGATCTGTGACAGCTAGGCGGCCCGCCTCAGGATCTTAACATCCTTAGGCGGCCCGCGTCAGACCTCCTGACCAGATTAAGTGCATTTAACCACAAGTTGCAGCTGGTTGATCCTCCACCACATGTTCTAACTTGCTTAGTCAGATGATAAGCATCAATTTTAGCTTCCATAACCTTCCAACAAGTGTACGGCCTTGATCGTTTCCCCTTTTCCAAGAAACGATCTCAACGGTTACCCGAATCCTATATATACCCATCCACCCCATTGCATAAATCACTAGAATTCTGATTTGAGAACCTCTAAGTTGAAACCATTGTTTCATACCTGAGATTCTTGAATCGGGATTAGCATTCGGGGACCCTGGGTAAGTATTCTTTCGTTCTTTTCCTTATTTTATTGCTTTTCGAGTCAGAAAGTCAAACTTTGTTTGACTTTCAGCGTTGACCAGTAATGGTCAATGCGAAGTTCGTTTGAACTTCGCAACGTGAGTGTAATCACGTTGGTCATAGTCCCTTGGGACTATGCCCACTGATTACCACGTTGTCTAGAGTCGTAGGGTAGGCGATCTAATAAATCGCCTATACCTTCGAACTCGACCCATTTGGTCGATCATTAGGATCCGACCAAATACATTAGGTGACCATAGTAGGTAGGGAATAACCTTCCGAGGTTACACCCTATGGTCACATCGTTTGAGTAGTTGTATGATAGGTAGTTTATATGCCTTAGGTAAATTACCAGAATACCCTTTTCATGTATAATTGGTAATTAAGCATATGTAACCTAAACTCTTGTTACATAACTGATAATGTAACATGTTTAGGCATATAACACTTGTCATAGGACTAGTTAGACGGTCCGAACGCGTTTCACGCGCACGATGCGTTAAAATAGCATAAGCTACCTTAATGGGTCGCGATGGGTCGTAGACACTTAGGTTAAGTTTCATTTAGTATGTAGGCTTTGTTAAACCATATCACATGAGTTCCTACACTCATTTGGGTTACAAACCCTCATGCTACCCAGTCTTCCGATATAGGTCCGGTTTATTAACATAGATACCTATATTAGGTGCCGTTTGATTCCGTGATCTCTAGCATTGCTTGGTGATTATCCAAAGACATCTGAGCAATCTCAAGTGAGTACATAGACCCCTCTTTTACTGTTTTCCAAACTGTTTTGGGGTGAAACACATGTGCCTACTTGTTACTTTCATGCTTTCCTGTTTTCACATCATATACCTGCTATGTTCATTAGTACATCATAGTACATGATTTCATTGTGTTTATGCTAGGTGTGCCCATTTGTGTGCATTACTTAGTACAGTTCACATGCTATGTATGTCTGTTGTTGCATACTTAGTACAGATATTTCAGTTCACATGCTATGTATGTCTGTTGTTGCATACTTAGTACCGATATTTCAGTTCACATGCTATGTATGTTCAATCGTTGCATTGTTCTGCATACTTAGTACAGATATTTCAGTTCACATACTATGTATGTCTGTTGTAGCATACTTAGTACATTTCATATTCATCATATGCTTACATTTTGGTAGGACAATTGGTTTAAACATAGACATCTTACATTGTTGGTTTGGTTTGTGTAAGTGATTTAAGTAACGAGGCGTGTGTAATATGATACAAGCATGGTGGATACGCCGCTGGTACTTCCTATATATAAGTGTTTGTATGGTATTACATATTGTAGCGTTATCTGAAACATTTCAAGTTGAGACATAGAACATTTTATACAAATAACATATTTTTCACAAGACATTGATTTACAAACAATTTATCTAATACAAACTCAGTTTACAATGGTTATTCATTTAACCATACATTATTCTCTTATTTATACATATCATCTGATCTTATCGTTTTTCAAATGATTTACAAGACAAAGCAAATTACAAGGTTCATGACTAAACATTTTCTCAAACATAAGTCATGAAACCTATTTTCACAAAACCTATGTATCTCACAGGCATTTTTATGCTGATGTACCATATTTTCACATGTGTTTTTCAGGAGCTGTTGCATAAGATGATCAAGATACACATATGTGACACCTGTGTCACTCCAACCATCAATCAAATGCCAAACCAATGAAATATTGTATTTCATACTTGGGATTTGTAATAATATGTGTATCGTTTACACATATCAACTGTTGTTCGATTTCAAGCTTTAAATCGCTTTCTGGAGGGTTATACGCGCTCTGATGTGTAGATATAACCATTATAATCCAACGAACACTCCGGAATAGTGAAATAGGCTTAACATACCTTAAATAACCTTTACATAACTTAGATATAAGTTTTGGAAGGTTTGGTGTGGTGAAATCAAAGTATATTCGCTTACAGGGACTAAATTTGACAAACTGCGAAAGTATGCCAATTTGAACTGTAACAGACATTCCGGAACATGACCATAAGTTAAACATACCATAAATATCCTTTACATAGCTTAGAAATAGGCTTTGAGGTGTTCGGTATGCTAAAATAAACTTTTGGGACATTCAGGGACTAAAAGTGTCAAAAAGTGCACAAGTTTGCATTTTTTTACGCATAACTTACGTTCTGAATACATCCGGACATCCAAAAATTTATGTAAGTACTAAAATATTTTATTTTAGTGTTCGGCATAAGAAAAATCCATTCGTCGCGTCTTTTGGATCGTTTTTCGCGCTTATGCGCATTCCGTCGTAATTAAGCGAACATCGCGTTCGTACGACCAAACGAACCAACACCCGGCATATTTTTGAGCATGTTTCATGTCCACAATGTTTAGGCAACATTTTAGGGCCTTAAAGTTGGCTTTACGGACCTTAGAAGTGTCGGAAATGGCCTTAAACACGTGCAGGGGCTGAAACTGTCATTCTACAAACTTGTTTTCTGATCTGAAGAGCTAGGCGGCCCGCGTGAGACCAAGCCTAAATCTTAGGCGGCCCGCGTCAGCCTCCCAGAACAGATAATATCGAACAGTCAGCAGATTCCAGCTGTTTGATCCTCACCCACACATTCTCAACTGCACATTCAGCTCATTTAGACCCATTTTTAGTCACCACAACTTTCCGACACATGTACGGCCTTGATCGTTTCCCCTTTTCCAAGAAACGATCTCAACGGTTACCCGAATCCTATATATACCCATCCACCCCATTGCATAAATCACTAGAATTCTGATTTGAGAACCTCTAAGTTGAAACCATTGTTTCATACCTGAGATTCTTGGATCGGGATTAGCATTCGGGGACCCTGGGTAAGTATTCTTTCGTTCTTTTATTGCTTTTCGAGTCTTTCGAGTCTAAAAGTCAAACTTTGTTTGACTTTCTACATTGACCAGTTATGGTCAATGCGAAGTTCGTTCGAACTTCGCAACGTGAGTGTAATCACGTTGGTTATAGTCCCTTGGGACTATGCCTACTGATTACCACGTTGTCTAGGATCGTAGGGTAAGCGATCTAATAAATCGCTTATACCTCGAACCCGACCCAGTTTGGTCGATCATTAGGATCCGACCAAATACATTAGGTGACCATAGTAGGTAGGGAATAACCTTCCGAGGTTACACCCTATGGTCACATCGTTTGAGTAGTTGTATGATAGGTAGTTTATATGCCTTAGGTAAATTACCAGAATACCCTTTTCATGTATAATTGGTAATTAAGCATATGTAACCTAAAATCTTGTCACATAACTGATAATGTAACATGTTTAGGCATATAACACTTGTCATAGGACTAGTTAGACGGTCCGAACGCGTTTCACGCGCACGATGCGTTAAAGTAGCATAAGCTACCTTAATGGGTCGCGATGGGTCGTAGACACTTAGGTTAAGTTTCATTTAGTATGTAGGCTTTGTTAAACCATATCACATGAGTTCCTACACTCATTTGGTTTACAAACCCTAATGCTACCCAGTCTTCCGATATAGGTCCGGTTTATTAACATAGATACCTATATTAGGTGCCGTTTGATTCCGTGATCTCTAGCATTGTTTGGTGATTATCTTAAGACATCTGAGCAATTTCAAGTGAGTACATAGACCCCTCTTTTACTGTTTTCCAAACATTTTGGGGTGGAACACATGTGCCTACTTGTTACTTTCAAGCTTTCCTGTTCTCACATCATATACATGCTATGTTCGTTAGTACATTATAGTACATGATTTCATTACATTTCATGCTAGGTGTGCCCATTGTGTGCATTACTTAGTACATCGTTTTACATTACATTACATGCTACGTATGTCTATTGTTGTATACGTAGTACAGGTCACATGCTACGTATGTCTATTGTTGCATACTTAGTACAGGTCACATGCTACGTATGTCTATTGTTGCATACTTAGTACAGGTCACATGCTATGTATGTCTATTGTTGCATACTTAGTACAGTTCACATGCTATGTATGTTCAATCATTGCATTGTTCTTCATACTTAGTACATTTGTTATTCATCACATACTTACATTTTGGACGCATATTACATGATTTACATTGATCATGCATTTACTACACAAAACATAACTTTGATTTAAACCAAGTTTTACTTCAATACTATGTTCTTGTGCATATGGTTTAGTTGATGCATTTCACTAGCCATACATATCATTTTGGTTACACATTACATGGTTTACATCTTGACATAAACACTCTGACATATTATTCAATACATTTGACAATTGGTTTAAACATAGACATCTTACATTGTTTGGTTTGGTTTGATTAAGTGATTAAGTAACGATGCGTGTGTAATATGATACAAGCATGGTGGATACGCCGCTGGTACTTCCTATATATAAGTGTTTGTATGGTATTACATATCGTAGCGTTATTTGAATCATTTCAGTTTGATACATATAACATTTTATACAAATAACATACTTTTCACAAGACATTGTTTTACAAACAACTTATCTTATACAAACTCATCTTACATGGTTATTCATTTAACCATACATTATTCTCTTATTTATACATATCATCTGATCTTATCGTTTTTCAAATGATTTACAAGACAAAACAAATAACAAGGTTCATGACTAAACATTTTCTCAAACATAAGTCATGAATTCTATTTTCACAAAACCTATGTATCTCACAGGCATTTTTATGCTGACGTACCTATTTTCACATGTGTTTTTCAGGAGCTATTGCATAAGATGATCAAGATACACATAGGCAGACTTGGGCTTTAGTGACAATAAAAGATGCAAGATTAGTTAATTATGTTGTATTTCTTCGTTTGTTAAGACATTGTAACACTTTTAATCAATAAAACGAAACTTCCATTGCCATGGATTTGAAACAATTAATTCTGTTACAACACTCCCCGATGTTTCCGCCACGTTTTGTATGTTCTACGTGGTCGGGGTGTGACAACATAGGCAGACTTGGGCTTTAGTGACAATAAAAGATGCAAGACTAGTTAATTATGTTGTATTTCTTTGTTTGTTAAGACATTGTAACACTTTTAATCAATAAAACGAAACTTCAATTGCCATGGATTTGAAACATTAATTCTGTTACAACACTCCCCGATGTTTCCGCCACGTTTTGTATGTTCTACGTGGTCGGGGTGTGACAAACCACCAGTGGATTTATTTATCCTACTGGCAACATCAAAAGGTTGTCAAGTGTTGAAGGAAGAAGACCCCAGTACCAAGAAAAAGGGGCATCAGTGGTTAATGTTTGGAGTATCCTCCCTACATCTACCACTGATAAAACCACTACTAGTGGGAAATCAGATGATCCCATTGACTTGGGTGATGGTTTAAAGTACCAGAAATTGACGGATCGTATTGCAAAGCTTGATAACTCTGTTGCAGAACTCAAAGATATGCTACAACAGGTGTTACAAGTTCAGAAGGTACAATCAACTGCTGTTCCACCTCAAGCACCTGCTCCACAAAGGGCACCTGCTACAAATGAGCTCTGGAATCTATTTCAATCTTTTCTCCAACAACAAGAACAATTGGCAGATCAGCAACATGAAAAACATGTACAACAGCTGAGAAATGCAATGGAGTCAAGGTTCAAGAACACTCAGGCTGATTTAAAGGCTCTCAAAACTCAGATCTTGCACACCACTGGCAATGCTCCTCCAAAAGTCCGCTACATTTATCAAATCCCAGAAGATAATGCCAAAAAGGGGGAGAAAATTAAGGAGTGGAAAAAGAAGGGTATAGAGGATGGTCTCTATCTTGAACTAGAAAATTCAAACATGACCAAAAAGATCCCTTTGCCAGATGGCAGCAAGAAAATTGATGTGACAACAAATGCACTAGCAGAAGCAGTTGCAAGTGTAAAAAGGGATAGAGAGGCCAAAAGGAAAGCCAGTGTGGACAGAATGGATCATCTAGATCAGGGTACTTCTGGGTCAAAGGATCATGAAAATCCTGTTGAGGAAAAGAAGAAGCCTACTAGAAAAGTAAGGCAACCCAAATCCATTCCAACCAGACATTCAAAGTCTGCTCAAAAACCACCATACAAAACAGCTGATGCAACAGGAGTTACAAAAACTACTGCTTGCCAAACAGTTGTTCCATCAACACACACCACTTCAACACACACAACATCCACTGCTTTACCATCATTTCCACCAAAAACAACACCTGCTGACATACAGCAGAAGACAGCAGATGTTATAACATCTGTTGTAATGACAACAGTGGTTGAAACACCAGTTGTTTCAACAGCTGTTAGTCAATCACAATCCACTGCCACTACATCTACCACCACTGTTCCATCCAAAACATCATCAGTCCCTCCTACAAAAAGGAGAAGACTAATTCTCAAAGATGATGACAATTCACCACCACAAACATCTTCAAAATCTTTAGCACTTGTCACAATTCCAAAACCTGTTCCTCTCTCTTCAGTTAAAATGTACAAGCCCTTACCTCCTGCAGGTGTTCAATTTCCTCTTGAATTAGCAGCTGTTAGAGAAGAAATAAAATCTTTTTACTTTGAGGATGACCCTGCCAAAAGGAGTTTGCCATCAATAAAAGGATATCCCTGGCCTAAAAATGTTGATGAATATTTGGAAATCAAGGCCAAGCAAGCAGAGGATATCTCAAAGAAAAACACACAAGGGAAATCTGATAAAGAAATTGCACAGAGAAGTCAATATTTGCTCACACAAGTCAGATCCCTAGAGCAATTTGCAAAAAATGTTAGTCAACAAATTTCTGAAAGAGCAGCTGAAGCTCTGAAGAAAGACTACATTGAAAGCATCATGGCTCACAAGAAGTACAAAGGAGAGAGATACATGTACAAAGAGTGGACTATTCCTGAACTTGAAAACGAAGCAGCAAGAATTCAAGACATGATAAAAAGGAAAGTCACTCACACTCCTCCTAACTGGGCAAAGTTTAGAAAGAATGTACCTGACAAACAGGAAGAGCTGAGGAGAATGAAAGAGGAACTGGTAGCAGCTGATTATGGAAACAAAAGACAAGTTGCTAGATGGAAAGAAGATGTGGTCAGGGCTACTTACAAAAAGTTGGAACAATTAAGAAAGAAAGATCCCACAGTTCCTCAAAAGCCTGACTATCCAGAAGCAGCGGTTTCAAAAAGACCATCAAAGCTGCAAATCAGGAGATCCACAGCTCCAGTTGGTGCTGCCATCTACAAAAGAAGGCCACAGAAACAGCTGATTGGTGAAACCATCAAAGAGTTAATGGAAGGTGAAGACCTTGGAAAAGAGGGTATAAAGAAAATGATCATGGAAACTCTTGGTTTGGATCAATCTGCAAGTACTGCTCAGCCAGTCATGAATAGGCCAGCCTCTCCAAATACTTCTGCAAATAAACATCTCCCAAGAAACCCACCAGGCTAAAAAATACAAAAGTGGGAAACTGACAAACAGACCTGCGTATTGACTTTGCTCAGGTCTGGTGGAGAAAATATCAAGGGAACAAGCTCTTGGCCTGAGTCTTGAAGATTTGCAGGATCTCCTTGATCTTCCACTTAGCAGGGATGATGAAGATACAGATGCCCTAGACTTTGAATTACAATTTAAAGGTCAGATAAGGGAGCTGTTGATGAGGCAATAAAGAATTCCACAAATAATGAAGAGTTTTGGCATTATCTGTTCCAGGGGGAGATTGTTGGGATTGAACCCTATCAGAGGAACAGATAATTAAAGCAAAAACTGGATCAGAGCAGTGGATCCAGAATAAGCAGACGATTACACTACTGACAAATGTCAAAGACTGATGGAAGACCAAAGCTCTGCTGACCCAATCTACTGCCTTGAGTCAAGTACTGCTGATCCGGACAGGCACTGCTGGGTTCACAGCAGTGGAAGGATGCAGCAGCTGTTTAAGTGTCTTTTATGTAAAGAAATGTAATAGCAGTAGTTAGTACATCAGAGTTTGTATAGATCAGAGGTTAGAGTTTGTTAGGAGGTTAGATGTCACTTTCATGGTGACGTCAGCTAAGATGCTCAGTGGTTTGCAAGTGCCTATAAATAGTTCAGTACTTTGTACTGTTCTATTAGCTCTTTTACAACATTGTCTTCTTTGCACGAACAAACTACTGAGCTCTGGCTGAGGGGGAGTTTGCATTCATTCATCAATCATTGTAATCGTTGTTGAAACAAATTCAATCTTTCGATTCATTGTGTAAAGATGTTTGATTAAAGTATTACTCTCGTTTGATTGTATGCAAAGTTTGTTTTCATCTTAATTCCGCTGCACAACACTTTCATTTTCATCTTAATTTCAAACGAAAATACAATAAAAAAGAAACTCAGATCCAACAAAACTACCTCTGCGCGATGCTTGGCTAACCAATCCATACCCACAATAATGTCGAAGCTTCCAAGTTGCATAGGTGTGAGGTCAATGGGAAAAAGATGGTCGTTAAGGTTCAATTGGCCGTTGTGAAGAACAGAATCAAGAACAACGGGTTCTCCGTTAGCAACTTCTATTGTCAAAGGCTTTCCTAGTTTCGTTCTAGACACGCGAAGCAAAGGCTCAAAAGATAATGACACGAAACTCTTATCGGCCCCTGAATCAAAAAGAACAGACGCAGGTTGATTATTAACAAAGAATGTACCGTTCACCACCTCATTGTCTGCTTGTGCCTCAACAGCATTCATATTAAATGCTCGACCTCGAGCTGGAGCCTGATTCTGATTTGCATTAACCGGCCTTGGACACTGGTTTCGATAATGGGTCAGGTCTCCACAATTAAAGCACGAACCAGGAGGATAGTGAGGTCGTGCAGCTTGCTGTTGAACAGGTGGTTGAGCTGCCTGTTGAGCTGGATTTCGAGCAGAACGACAAACCTCTACAAAATGACCTGATTTTCCACAGTTGGTACAGAAATGGCACGGGAGTTGCTGTAGATGATGAATATTTCACATATTGCACAAAGGTGCATTCCCTTCATATAGCTTCTTTGCTGGAGGCTGCGTTGGCTGATTGGGAGCTGCCTGGTTCTGTTGGGCAGTAATGTCAAAATTTTGGGAAGCCTTTCGCTTCCTAGAGCCCTTTGAGGAACCAGAATCCTTTCCCTTCTTGTTTTTACCTTTCTTGCTATCCCCTTTGTTGTCACACCCTGGCTTTGCGGAAGCGTGGTTAATTTTGGTGTGACTTCTTAATACCATAGCTTAATCATAACCAAGCTATATGAGTTAAAAACATGCAAGATCATCCATTAAGTTTTGAAAACCAAACACATTACCATTGTTTTAACATACCCTGACAACCATAATCTTGTTCAACAAACATTACAAACTGAAACATAACATAAACATGGTTTAAGGACTGTGTCTTGTCCAGGAAAGAGACACATCCCCTAAACCCCGGATGACCTCGGAAACTAGTGCAGCGGAAAACATGCCATACCGTGCCAGATCTCGTTAATTTCCTGAAATACATGTAAGTTGAAAAATCAACAATAATGTTGAGCGAGTTCATGTGCAAGTGAGTAAGTAAAACACTTGTAAGTATAAAAGTTTCCTGGTATGTAGCAGTGTAAGAGGACTTGTGATCACCAATGGTTTGCAAGGCCATTAGCATGTTGTGAAATGCAAGTAGGAAGACACACCCTAGCCGATTTTTGCGTTGGGCAACCAAGTCACTCCAGGTCCGTTCTGTTGGTCCTCAGAGAGGTCCGTTCTGTTGGGCCTAGAGCTGGGCTCGCTACACCCAGATAGATCTACCGCTTAAGTCCCTCGGTGTTCTAACTACCCATTCACATGATCTAAAACCTCCTTACGTTAATCATACCATGTATAAAGTACTTGTAAACAAAGTAACATGTATTTCACCCCCGCAGTTTAAGAAAACTGAAAACAGTTAGAGAAAAGGGGGACATGAACTCACAGTCGGTGCGTCTCTACCAAGTGTCTCCAAATCTGAAAGCTGTGCGACGACCTACAAGTGCTAATGCTATTAGACGGACGGCTGTGCCTTAGCTTTATTGTTTAAGTCTTTGGGAAATAGTTAGACAACTATTTCGTGTTTATGTTCTGTATACACTTGGTAGTTAAACTCCTTCCCAAGGATGGGGGATACAATACATGTGCGTAAGTTACGTTTTATCAATCTTGTGGTAATGTAATTACCGGTGTAACTTATATATTCATGGTGAAAGCGTTCGCAAAGTTTTGGGATCATTAACGCTTGTAAATATTATTTTCACTCTAAAATAATATTTATGTAACTTCACAAAATAATCATAAACAGTGTTGTGACAAAACATATTTATCACGTTAACTTAGTGAAAATCCCACCTCCGAATATTTAGTAAAATATAGTTCTGGCGAAATTTATGTTTTGAAAATATGTCAAAAATAGTTCTAACACTTGTTGCGTAAATAAGTCTAAGTGTTAGGTTTTTAGAAAATTTCGCCAGAGTTTCCTCTGTAACTGGAGGTGGCCACGCTTTCAAGCGTATCATTTTCTTTTAACAAATCAATTCAACAACTTCTTTATTCAATCAAACAATTTCCGACACATCAAACTAGTCGACAAGTATGTAAATCGCATAAACGCATGAACTTGTAGTTTTTCCGCAAATGTAAATCCCATTATATTTTGTAGATCTTTATATAAGGTAACTTTGATCTTGTAAAAACCTCGTGTTTAGAGAAATCCGTCTTTACAACTCCTAGTAACAAGTGACAAATCTAGTTCTTTGTCGGATCTTTTCATTTCACAAGTGTTTATACACTTGTGGTTTATTAAATCATGTTTGTTAGTGTAAGATCCATCCTTTAGAAAACATGATTTCTTTAATGTGTGGTTCTTTGAAAATACCACTTGCAGGTACGTAGATCCGCTAGTTTTAAACACTATTGTACAAGTTAAATCACTTTTACACAAGTAAAATATTTTTACACAAGTTCATGTCTCTAGTGTGGTAGAGTTTCACCTTTTAACCCTTGTACTAACCGAAACAAGCTTATGTTAAGATCAACGATCTTACCAAACCGGGTTAAATGGTGATCCGAGCTACCACAATCATAGATCGGGTCTAGATATTCACAACTTTCAAGTACTACAACTTTTACACAAGTTAGATGCTATTAACCACCATTTTCATACTTTTTACTAGACTTTTATACTTCAAAATGTATGTTATCGATATTTAACCGACAAAAATCCTTTTAACCACCTTAGATATGATCAAAAAAGAGTTTTAAACATTATACCTCTAGCTCGGGGCTAGGGAAGAATCGTGATGAAAAACGCGTGGATAAAAGCTAACGGAGGTGGTCCTTCGCGCTCCGAGTGCACCAAAGCTCCTATTACGCGACCCGTGAAGCTTGTATCTACTTGGAATGGAATGATCAAGGACCGAAAGTGGGTGTAAGGGGGCTGGGGTGTTCGGCCGAGAGTGGATAGGGAGGGAGAGAGTAGTTTTGAGTTATGGTGAGATGTGATAAAGATCATGTGGGTTTAGTGTGTATTTATAGGCAAAGATTAAGTGTTAATACCCAATGGGTATTGTGTCCCCAAGATATTAAACCATCAAGATTAGCCAAATCACAAGTACAAGGGGGGTGTCCCCTAGGTGACCGATTCGGTCAAGAGGGGGGGGGGTTGGTTCGAAATCAACTAGGTTAGTTGGTGTTTAGTTAGGTTAATTAGGTTAGTTAAGTAAGTTAAGTGTTAAACTTAGATACTTGTATGTTAAGCGTTATGGCGGGTGTTAGGGTAATCAGGGACCCTAATTGGCTCAGAAAAATATAAATAGTGAAAATAGTAATATTTTCATGTCCCGGGTAAAGTCCGGTTGTTCGGTTGGATAGTAATCCGTTAAAGCGTTACAAAAGCTTTAAAGTGTCGTTATTAACATTTTTAGTGACACATTTCATTCCTGACACTTTGGAAAGTGTCTAGTGTTATTTTCCCCATATTTTGGCACTTTACTAGTCAGCTAGAAGCTGGATTAATTATTAAAGTGCTGTGTTTGGTACTTAAAGTACGTTTTTGGCACATCCAATCAGTGTATCTTATTCCTAGAGACGCAGTACCACACCCTTATATCCCTACACTCACTACCAGTGTAGCCAAAATATTTGAGGCTCTTAACAGGCCTTAGAGGCAGTGTCTGCCTGATGCTGGTTATATCAGCATGTTCACTGTGTACCCGTTTAGTGCTACTGTGCTTTATGTGCATCATGTTTGTCACTAGGGTTCAGCATGTAAATAATGTAGTGACAGCAAGCAAGTATGATGCAAGTAAGTTCATGTATCAGTATCCAAGTAGCAGTTCATCAGCTAGTTCAAACAAGCACAGTAATTAAGCAGTAATTAATCATTAATTAAGTTGTACGGATACCTGGTTTAGTGCGGGTTGTCACATTCTCCCCCCGTTAAATAAATTTCGTCCCGAAATTTATGTTCTGCTTGTAGTAGCAGGGTTCTTAGGAAATAAGTGGGGGTATTTCTCTTTCATCCGGTCCTCACGTTCCCAGGTGAATTCAGGACCATGTCTGGCATTCCAACGAACTTTGACGAGTTTGACACTGCTCCGGCGGGTCTTGTTAACTTTCCAATCCGTGACCTCGACAGGTTCTTCAACGAAATTTAAGTTCTGCTTGTAGTAGCAGGGTTCTTAGGAAATAAGTGGGGGTATTTCTCTTTCATCCGGTCCTCACGTTCCCAGGTGAATTCAGGACCATGTCTGGCATTCCAACGAACTTTGACGAGTTTGACACTGCTCCGGCGGGTCTTGTTAACTTTCCAATCCGTGACCTCGACAGGTTCTTCAACGAAGTGGAGCGTGTCGTCAATATGAATCTCGTCGGTGGGAATGGCAACGTCAACTTGAGTTGGACTTTTCTTTCGATTGGATACATGAAATGTATCGTGAACACCATTCAGTTCAGCAGGTAGGTCCAACTTGTATGCTACTGTTCCAATTCTTTCCAGAATTCTGAAGGGACCAATGTAGCGCGGATTTAACTTCCCACGCTTCCCAAAGCGTGCCACCCCCTTCCAGGGTGAAACTTTCAATAACACCATTTCTCCAACTTGGAAATCCACATGCTTCCGGTTTAGATCCGCATAGGCCTTTTGTCTGTGGCGAGCTGCTTCGATGCGTTTAAGTATTTGCGCAATCTTGTCTGTCGTCTCTTGGACGATCTCGGGACCAGCAAGCTGCCTATCACCTGCGTCAGACCAACATAGGGGTGATCGGCACTTGCGTCCGTATAGGGCTTCAAATGGCGCGACACCAATACTGGTGTGGTAGCTGTTGTTGTATGAAAATTCGACCAAAGGTAAGTGTTTATCCCAGCTACCGCCCAAATCCATAACACATGCCCTTAGCATGTCTTCCAAAGTTTGTATCGTTCGCTCGCTCTGGCCGTCAGTTTGCGGATGGAATGCAGTGCTCAGATTCAACTGTGAGCCAAAGGCTTCTTGGAAGGATTGCCATATCCTTGACACAAACCTTCCGTCTCTATCAGAGATGATTGAGAGAGGTACTCCATGGCGTGCGACAATCTCTCTCATGTATATTTCAGCCAATTTGCTCGTGCCATCTTTCTCTTTGATTGGCAGAAAGTGTGCGGACTTTGTTAGGCGGTCAACTATCACCCAAATCATGTCATGGCCTCTTGGCGTTCTTGGCAATTTTGTAATAAAATCCATGGAGATTTGTTCCCATTTCCACCTGGGAATCTCAGGTTGTTGCAGTAGCCCTGAAGGCTTCTGGTATTCCGCTTTAACCTTAGCGCACGTTAAACATTTGCTCACGTAAACAGCAACATCGCCTTTCATCCTAGGCCACCAATAGTATTCCTTGAGGTCCTGGTACATCTTATCCGATCCAGGGTGGATAGAGTACCGTGACTTGTGCGCTTCGTCGAAAATAACTTCCCTTAATCCACCAAACAGAGGAACCCAAATCCTTTTCTCAAAACATAACGTTCCCTCCTCGTTTGGTACCAAGAGCTTTTCCATTCCACGGAGATATTCTTCCTCAAGGTTTCCCTCCTTGAGAGCTTCCTTTTGTGCAGCACGAATGCGCAAGGAAAGATCGGTTCGTATGATCATTTCCAAAGCCCTGACCCTTATGGGCTTGATTCTCTCTTTATGACTTAGAGCATCGGCGACTACATTCGCCTTCCCTGGATGATACTTTATCTCGCAGTCGTTTAGCAACTCAACCCATCGTCTTTGCCTCATATTCAACTCCTTCTGGTTGAATATATGCTGTAGGCTCTTGTGATCTGTAAAGATTGTGCACTTCGTACCATAAAGGTAGTGTCTCCAGATCTTTAGTGCAAAAACCACTGCGCCAAGCTCTAAATCGTGTGTGGTATAGTTCTTTTCGTGCACTTTCAACTGACGCGATGCGTAAGCAATAACCTTCTGGCATTGCATCAACACGCAACCCAATCCTTGACGCGATGCGTCGCAGTATACCACAAAATCGTCGGTACCTTCCGGTAGAGCTAAGATTGGCGCGTTACAAAGCTTATCCTTTAGTATCTGGAATGCTTCCTCCTGTTTGATTCCCCAATCAAACGTCTTATCCTTCTGCGTGAGGAACGTCAAAGGTTGAGCGATCTTTGAAAAGTCCTCAATGAACCTTCGATAGTAGCCAGCCAAACCCAAGAATTGTCGAATCTCGGTTGGCGTCGCAGGCGTTTCCCAATTCTTGATTGCCTCGATCTTTGTTGGATCCACGTGGATTCCATCTCCATTTACCACGTGCCCAAGGAATTGGACTTCGCGTAGCCAAAACTCGCACTTGGAGAATTTGGCGTACAGCTGTTCCTTCTTTAGCAGCTCCAATATGGTTCTAAGATGCTGCTCGTGTTCAGCCTTCGTCTTTGAGTAAATCAAGATGTCGTCGATGAATACAATCATGAACTTGTCCAAGTATGGCTTGCAAACCCTATTCATTAAGTCCATAAAGACTGCAGGTGCGTTTGTCAGACCAAACGGCATAACAAGGAACTCGTAGTGTCCATAACGAGTTCTGAAGGCTGTCTTCGGGATACTTTCCTCCTGTATCCTTAACTGATGGTATCCAGATCGAAGATCGATCTTAGAGTAAAAGCTAGAGCCTTGCAGTTGATCAAACAGATCGTCGATTCTTAGCAGAGGGTACCTATTCTTGATTGTTAGCTTGTTCAATTCTCGGTAGTCGATGCACATTCGAAAACTACCGTCCTTCTTCTTGACAAACAGGACCGGAGCTCCCCAAGGCGAGAAGCTTGGTCGGATAAAACCCTTGTCTAACAACTCTTGAAGTTGTGTCGACAATTCCTGCATCTCAGACGGCGCAAGTCTGTAAGGTGCCTTAGCTACAGGCGCGGCGCCTGGAACTAAGTCAATGTGGAACTCTACTTGCCTTAGAGGTGGCAGTCCAGGTAAGTCTTCTGGGAAGACTTCTGGGTATTCCCTCACGACAGGGATGTCTTCGATTCTTGGCTCAGCAGCCTTCTTGTCCACAATGTGTGCCAGGAAAGCAACACATCCTTTCTGTAAACACTTCCTTGCTTTCAAGCAGCTGATAAATCTTAGCGGTGTGTCACGCTTCTCTCCGTGAACCACAATCGTCTCACCATCATCAGTTGGGATACGAACAACCTTCTCGTGACATACTATCTCGGCCTTGTTTCCGGATAACCAATCCATTCCTACCACCACGTCGAAGCTTCCCAATTGGACTGGTAGTAGATCCAAAGTAAACTCACGTTCTCCCAATTCTATCACACAGCCTCTGATTACCTCGTTGGCTTCAACTAACTTTCCATTAGCTAATTCGATCGCATACGGAACATCTAACTTATTAGCGGCTAACCCAAGCATATTCTTAAATTCTAACGATACGAAGCTATAATCGGCACCAGTATCAAATAAAACGGATGCATAGCGTTGATTAATAGGGAACGTACCGGTAACAACATTGGGATCCTGGCGTGCTTCCCTAGCTTCGAGTTGGAACACTCTACCACGGGCTTGGTTCCACGTTGGGCAGTTCTTCTTAAAATGCCCGATTTCCCCGCAGTTATAGCATCCGAGTCTCTGCCCGTTTCCACCCCCATTTCCAGCTGGGGTGTTGTTCTGGTTGGCATTGCCAGCCTGATTCACATTGTTGCCTCGATTTCTGTTTCCTCCAAAATTTCCTTGTGGGCGATTCCCAATACCACGATTATTGTTTCTGTTTCCATATCCTCCCTGGCCTCCACGACCGGCAGGGACCCAACAAGTATCCTTCGAGTGACCACGTTTCCCACATGCTTCGCATACTTTTTGCCCACATTGACCAGAATGGTGACGCTGGCAGGCATTACACTTGGGCTGGGTGCCCATATATCCTCTTCCTTTCCTTCCACTACCAGCTGTAACCTGAGCTGGTGCGTTTGTTTCCCCTTTCTTACCAATACTGCCAATGCCCTGTTTAAAGTTCGAGAACTTTCTTTTGTTGCCTCCTGATGACTCAACGTGAGTCTCTGCCTTCTTCGTCTTGATCTCATCAAACTTGTTCAAACGAATCGCCTCCTCGGTGAGAGCCACGCTCAAATCGATGGCTTCAGTGATAGTCGCTGGTTTGGAGGAGGTTACCATGCTTATGATTTGGGGAGCCAAACCCCAAATGAAGCGCTCGATTCGCTTGTATTCTGGCGTAACCATGTAAGGAACCACTTGAGATAAGTCGTGAAACCTTTGGACGTATTCTGCAACCTTTGGACCGTCCATCTTTAGGTGCCAAAATTCAGTCTCCAACCTTTGAATTTCCGCGCGAGAACAGTACTTTTTGCGCATAAGTTCTTTCAATTCGGTCCAAGTCAGCGCGTAGGCGGCAGCTTCGCCTAGGGTTTGTACTTGTAGATTCCACCAGGATAGGGCTCCATCTAGAAACAGCCCTGAAATGTATGTGACTTGCTGATCCTCTGCGCATTTGCTCATGCGTAAAACAGAATCGGTTTTCTCAGCCCAGCGGACAAAGGCAACTGCACCTCCTGTGCCATCGAAGTTGACCGGTTTGCAGTCTAAAAACTGCTTGTAGGTGCATCCTGCACGCATGTTAAAACATGTGATTGGCATTAGCATCATCGCTAAAATCTCCAACTAGTTCATGGTAGGTCCAAGTGGCTTGGTATTACCGTGAGGTGGATTGTTGTTGCCCTGGTTAACACTTCCGCTCGCTCCTGGCTGAGATGCTGCGTACTGTGCTATGGCAGCTGCAATGACTTGCTGTAGCTCTGCCTCATTAGTAGGCATTGGCGTTGGGCGTTTTGGCGGCATCTTCTAAAAGATGTGTTCACATTGGTCAGGCCATAGTAAAAATCCCATGTTACAGTACGTACGTCTTACTATAATAGTAATAGTAATAACACATAATATCTCATGTTATCAATCACCCATATTGATAGCTTCTGCAATGGTTGGGGGCTTTGAGGTAGTCACCATACCCCTGATCTGGGGTGCAAGTGTCCAAATGAATCGTTCAATCCTTTTGAACTCCGGTTTGACTAAGTAGGGGGGCGACCCTAGATAAGTCGTGCGATCGCTGGACAAGTTCAGGAATTTCTGGTTCGTCCATTTTCAACTTTCTGAACTCTACCTCAAGCTTCTAAATTCCAGTCCTAAAACAACATTTCTTCTCAATCGTTTCCTTGAGCTCGTCCCAGCTCAGTGCATAAGTAGCGTCTGTGCCAAGGGTCTGAACCTGGAGGTTCCATTAAGAGAGTGTGCCATCTAGAAATATCCCCGAGATGTAGGTAACACTCTGTTGGGGCGAACAGTTACTCATTCTTAGAATGGAGTCGGTCTTTTCGGACCAACGAACAAATGCAACGGTGCCTCCTGTTCCGTCAAAGTTCAAAGGCTTGCAGTTCAGGAACTGTTTATAGGTGCAGCCGGTTGGAGGGTTATTTCCAGTAATACCATCGTTGTACTTAGAGCGGAGGGCTTCATGTCGTGCATTTATCAGTGAGATGCGTTCTTGCAGCTCGGCTTCTGTCCTTGGCAACGTACTGGTGTTTGTGTCACGTCTGGGTGACATTCCCTTTTTTCAAAGTGGTGTGAAGCGGGTTAGACAACGTTTCAATTGTCTATAAGGTGTATATAGCAACATAAGCCATCATGTAATCACCCAATTTCACACGCAAATATACTCACTGTATGAGTGGGGAAGTAAATTTCTGAGCCTTCACATAGGCTTGCCAATTTGGCTTGTTGCTTGTAATAGAATGAACCCGAGGCTACATCGCCTTGGTCATTCGTGGTTAAGTTATTTCCTGTTGCATTGGTTATCATTAGCTTGACCTGCAGAGTCCACCAGGATTCCTGTGCACTACAAATCGTTATTACGTGGGCCCCCGTAATAATAAATTGTCTTGCACAGTTACCCCAAATTTTCTCTCATCCAAGCAGATGATCAATCAAGGAGCAACAGCAGGTGCATCGGCATGAACAGGGTCATGCTCCAATGCGGGGTCAAGAGCAACGCCTGGCTCAGGGCCACGGCTAGCTCCGAATCAAAAACTCCATCTCAAAATCAGCTGGATCAACAACACAGGGGTCGACAGGGCTACAGGATCCCCCAAGGGCTGGTCTAGGTGCATGAACTCAATGTCATGGTCTGGATCAACACCAGGCGGAAAAACAGAATTGTCCTCATTATCGCGATCAAACTCAAATCTGGGTGCGGGATCCGGTGCATCTGATGATGCCATATCAGGGTCGGCGTCGTGTAAGTGGTGCTGCATTCCCTGTATGTGCGAAGATGCGGATGTCAGAGACTCAAATGAGTCTGGGATAGGGGAATGGACATGAGTTTCCCCTACGGGAGCATCCGCATGCAGTAGTCTAATACCAGCAGCAATAGGGCCTTGCCCTCAAGTGGGTCCTCCTCTTAATAGTTCGACATCGTCTTCAGAGACAATGTCGGGGGCATATCAACAACGAGATAAGTGGCAAGGGGCACAGGAGCAGGGATCACCGCGAGTGGCAAGTTCCCAACAAGATGGCCATCAGTAGGCTCTGCTACGACTTCAGGCAGCGCAAAAGGGCTGAAAGTCGTCATTGTCTGTGCCGGTAGTACCGGAAATGTACACCTCGTGCTTCGATGAAACTATGTCGTCTGATACTATGGCCATGGGTTTCGTAGTGTCCATCTTTCTAGCATAACGTTTGTAACACAAACACATATACGCATAATAATCAATCATATAATCAGTTAATCACATAGTCACCAAGTAAGCATTCAAATCATTCTACTAGTCTTACTAGCCAATTTCATCCAGTCTATAAGACTGCTTTATCCTCCACCTTGATCACTTAGATCGATCCTCGGTCTCCTTGACCGAGCATTCAGTCGTCATGACTGAGCCTACTCTTCCTAGCCTTGCTAGACCACTACCTTGGTCACCTAGACCAAACCTCGATCCTCCAGACCGAGCCTTATAACAAACCAACGTGCTTAACTACTTCGATCACCTCGATCCTCCAGACCGATCCTCAGCCCTCCAAGCTGAGCCTATAATTAATAAAATGTGCTCAACATTCGTTTGTAAAAAGTTTTGGATCTGGACTTAAGTGGTATGCAGAAAAATGTTTTCGTGAGAGCCCTAGTGATCATAGTCTAGACTCGAGAAAGAATCCTAGTTCGCTATGATCAGAGCTCTGATACCAAGCTGTCACACCCTGGCTTTGCGGAAGCGTGGTTAATTTTGGTGTGACTTCTTAATACCATAGCTTAATCATAACCAAGCTATATGAGTTAAAAACATGCAAGATCATCCATTAAGTTTTGAAAACCAAACACATTACCATTGTTTTAACATACCCTGACAACCATAATCTTGTTCAACAAACATTACAAACTGAAACATAACATAAACATGGTTTAAGGACTGTGTCTTGTCCAGGAAAGAGACACATCCCCTAAACCCCGGATGACCTCGGAAACTAGTGCAGCGGAAAACATGCCATACCGTGCCAGATCTCGTTAATTTCCTGAAATACATGTAAGTTGAAAAATCAACAATAATGTTGAGCGAGTTCATGTGCAAGTGAGTAAGTAAAACACTTGTAAGTATAAAAGTTTCCTGGTATGTAGCAGTGTAAGAGGACTTGTGATCACCAATGGTTTGCAAGGCCATTAGCATGTTGTGAAATGCAAGTAGGAAGACACACCCTAGCCGATTTTTGCGTTGGGCAACCAAGTCACTCCAGGTCCGTTCTGTTGGTCCTCAGAGAGGTCCGTTCTGTTGGGCCTAGAGCTGGGCTCGCTACACCCAGATAGATCTACCGCTTAAGTCCCTCGGTGTTCTAACTACCCATTCACATGATCTAAAACCTCCTTACGTTAATCATACCATGTATAAAGTACTTGTAAACAAAGTAACATGTATTTCACCCCCGCAGTTTAAGAAAACTGAAAACAGTTAGAGAAAAGGGGGACATGAACTCACAGTCGGTGCGTCTCTACCAAGTGTCTCCAAATCTGAAAGCTGTGCGACGACCTACAAGTGCTAATGCTATTAGACGGACGGCCGTGCCTTAGCTTTATTGTTTAAGTCTTTGGGAAATAGTTAGACAACTATTTCGTGTTTATGTTCTGTATACACTTGGTAGTTAAACTCCTTCCCAAGGATGGGGGATACAATACATGTGCGTAAGTTACGTTTTATCAATCTTGTGGTAATGTAATTACCGGTGTAACTTATATATTCATGGTGAAAGCGTTCGCAAAGTTTTGGGATCATTAACGCTTGTAAATATTATTTTCACTCTAAAATAATATTTATGTAACTTCACAAAATAATCATAAACAGTGTTGTGACAAAACATATTTATCACGTTAACTTAGTGAAAATCCCACCTCCGAATATTTAGTAAAATATAGTTCTGGCGAAATTTATGTTTTGAAAATATGTCAAAAATAGTTCTAACACTTGTTGCGTAAATAAGTCTAAGTGTTAGGTTTTTAGAAAATTTCGCCAGAGTTTCCTCTGTAACTGGAGGTGGCCACGCTTTCAAGCGTATCATTTTCTTTTAACAAATCAATTCAACAACTTCTTTATTCAATCAAACAATTTCCGACACATCAAACTAGTCGACAAGTATGTAAATCGCATAAACGCATGAACTTGTAGTTTTTCCGCAAATGTAAATCCCATTATATTTTGTAGATCTTTATATAAGGTAACTTTGATCTTGTAAAAACCTCGTGTTTAGAGAAATCCGTCTTTACAACTTCTAGTAACAAGTGACAAATCTAGTTCTTTGTCGGATCTTTTCATTTCACAAGTGTTTATACACTTGTGGTTTATTAAATCATGTTTGTTAGTGTAAGATCCATCCTTTAGAAAACATGATTTCTTTAATGTGTGGTTCTTTGAAAATACCACTTGCAGGTACGTAGATCCGCTAGTTTTAAACACTATTGTACAAGTTAAATCACTTTTACACAAGTAAAATATTTTTACACAAGTTCATGTCTCTAGTGTGGTAGAGTTTCACCTTTTAACCCTTGTACTAACCGAAACAAGCTTATGTTAAGATCAACGATCTTACCAAACCGGGTTAAATGGTGATCCGAGCTACCACAATCATAGATCGGGTCTAGATATTCACAACTTTCAAGTACTACAACTTTTACACAAGTTAGATGCTATTAACCACCATTTTCATACTTTTTACTAGACTTTTATACTTCAAAATGTATGTTATCGATATTTAACCGACAAAAATCCTTTTAACCACCTTAGATATGATCAAACAAGAGTTTTAAACATTATACCTCTAGCTCGGGGCTAGGGAAGAATCGTGATGAAAAACGCGTGGATAAAAGCTAACGGAGGTGGTCCTTCGCGCTCCGAGTGCACCAAAGCTCCTATTACGCGACCCGTGAAGCTTGTATCTACTTGGAATGGAATGATCAAGGACCGAAAGTGGGTGTAAGGGGGCTGGGGTGTTCGGCCGAGAGTGGATAGGGAGGGAGAGAGTAGTTTTGAGTTATGGTGAGATGTGATAAAGATCATGTGGGTTTAGTGTGTATTTATAGGCAAAGATTAAGTGTTAATACCCAATGGGTATTGTGTCCCCAAGATATTAAACCATCAAGATTAGCCAAATCACAAGTACAAGGGGGGTGTCCCCTAGGTGACCGATTCGGTCAAGAGGGGGGGGGGGTTGGTTCGAAATCAACTAGGTTAGTTGGTGTTTAGTTAGGTTAATTAGGTTAGTTAAGTAAGTTAAGTGTTAAACTTAGATACTTGTATGTTAAGCGTTATGGCGGGTGTTAGGGTAATCAGGGACCCTAACTGGCTCAGAAAAATATAAATAGTGAAAATAGTAATATTTTCATGTCCCGGGTAAAGTCCGGTTGTTCGGTTGGATAGTAATCCGTTAAAGCGTTACAAAAGCTTTAAAGTGTCGTTATTAACATTTTTAGTGACACATTTCATTCCTGACACTTTGGAAAGTGTCTAGTGTTATTTTCCCCATATTTTGGCACTTTACTAGTCAGCTAGAAGCTGGATTAATTATTAAAGTGCTGTGTTTGGTACTTAAAGTACATTTTTGGCACATCCAATCAGTGTATCTTATTCCTAGAGACGCAGTACCACACCCTTATATCCCTACACTCACTACCAGTGTAGCCAAAATATTTGAGGCTCTTAACAGGCCTTAGAGGCAGTGTCTGCCTGATGCTGGTTATATCAGCATGTTCACTGTGTACCCGTTTAGTGCTACTGTGCTTTATGTGCATCATGTTTGTCACTAGGGTTCAGCATGTAAATAATGTAGTGACAGCAAGCAAGTATGATGCAAGTAAGTTCATGTATCAGTATCCAAGTAGCAGTTCATCAGCTAGTTCAAACAAGCACAGTAATTAAGCAGTAATTAATCATTAATTAAGTTGTACGGATACCTGGTTTAGTGCGGGTTGTCACATTTGTCAGACGTCTGCTTCTTGCCCTTGTCACCCTTCCTATGCAATTTACCCTTTCGGATCTGCGATTCAGTCAACGTCGCAGCTAACTCGATTGCCTGACGGACATTGGTAGGATTACTACTAGTAACGATGTCTTGCACGGGGTCAGGTAGACCATCGATGTATCTCTCCATAGCCTTATCAAGTGGGGTAACCATAGTTGGGCATAACAAACTCAGCTCTTCGTACCTATCAGTATATGCCCGGTGCTCACCACTTACTTGTTTCAGATCATCAAACTCCCTTTCTAGAGCTCGCAGCTCATGACGTGGACAAAACTCCTTCATCATAAGAGTTCTCAGTTCAGCCCATGTCTGTACCAAAGCAACTTCAGCACCACGATCTCTCATAACCCCGTTCCACCATGTAAGCGCCCTCTTTTGAAAAACACTAGAAGCAAACTCGACTTTGCGATTATCAGGACATTGAACGTGATGGAAAGTATTCTCAATGCTCTCGAACCATTGAAGAAGCCCAGTTGCTCCCTCAGAACCACTAAACTTGAGTGGTTTAGCCGAATTAAAACGCTTGAAGTTACAAGGAGCATTGTTGTTGTTGTTCGCTTGGTTCAACTAAGCAATAAGATTTGGGAACGCAGCAGCCATTTGCTGCGCGATGATTTCTGCCAGTTCGGCATTTGGTAGCTGATTTTCGCGTCGAGGAGGCATGCTAAAAAGAGGAAAACATGAGAGGAAACGAGTGAGATGATTAGATGAAAAGAACGAGATGAAACAAAATCAACAAAGCAAGGATGGTGGTCATTTGTCCATATCACAAAGCAAACAAACGACACACAGTGACTAATCAAAGTAAATGGATCCATAAATAATGCTTAGCGAAGACAAGCTTGCCTATAAGTGAACACTCACCCCAAGAGTTCCCAGGTAAGAGTGACTGGTCCGATTATGTGGATTTGTACGAACACTCTAGCCTTAGACAGAAAACCTAGGGTACAGGCATTCACCCTTCCAGTTTGCACGTGTTCACATTATTTAGAACCCAAAACTTTGACGAGATTTTGAAAACTTGGAAGGCACAAGGCCAAAAGAATCATTAAAAAACAAATGATAAAGTTTCAAAATCAATTTGAAAAAAAATCAAAAGGGGTTCAAAACCATATAAGATATCATTTAAAAACAGGAGATTGTTTTTCAAAAATCGTTTTAGAAAACTGGGTTCTTGTTTTGGTGATCACCTAAGGATAGGTGAAGTGCATGTTTTAAAATCTAAACACAAGACAACTTCTGTTCGGGTCCTAGAAAGGTTATAGTCTAGGTCAAAGCATTACTAATAACCTAATTCCCTATAACCATTGGCTCTGATACCAACTCTTCTGTCACACCCCGACCACGTAAAACATCAAACCGTGGCGGAAACGTCGGGGAGTGTTTAACAGAATTATTGTTTCACAACCATGGCATACAAAGTTATATTTTATTGACCAAACAAACGAGTTACATTGTCTTAAAACAACCGAAACAAAGAGTACATAATATATTTTAACTAGTCTAGCTCCATTTTTATGTCACTAAGGCCTAAGTCCACCCTAGCGTGTCACGAACATCCTATGCATTTGCTCCTGAAACACATGTGAAAATTGGTATGTCAGCATAAAAATGCCTGTGAGATACATAGGTTTTGTGAAAATAGGATCCATGACTTAGGTTTTAGAAAAATCTTTAATGAAATGCAGTCATGAACCTTGTTGATTGTATTGTTTGTAAATCATTTGAAAAGCGATGGTAGATATGTATTTTTGAAAGAATAATGAATGGTTAAATGAATAACCATTAAAATGAGTTTGTATAAGATAAGTTTTTTGTAAAACAATGTATTGTGAAAAATATGTTATATATCTGAAATGATTTAAATAACGTTGCGCTATGTAATATCATACAAACACTTATATATAGGAAGTACCAGCAGCGTATCCACCATGCTTGTATCATATTACACACGCCTCGTTACTTGAATCATTTACCCAAACAAATCACCAATGAAAACATGTTTATGTATAACCAAATGTTGAAATGTTTATGCGAAAAACCATGCCTAATGTCATGTGCAAATCATGAAATGTGTATAACAATGTCAAAATGTCTATGTCAAATGTCAATTATGTCATGTGTAAACAAAATGTCATGTATGGCAAGTGAAATATGTATCAACTAAACCATAGGTGAGAATGCACAAAACAATGTATTGAAGTAAAACATGGTTTAAATCAATATTATGTTTTGTGGAAATGCATGCTATACTGAATACAAACATTTATGCGGTATTGTGAAAATGCATACATCCAAGCCTTGTGACTGTGGTGATAAACCTTTAAGCAAATTAAAGGTCTATCTGTGTTATGTTTTATCGAATTCGGTCATTCCTTCCATCCAAACATACCTAGGATGTCAGGAACGGGAGTTGTCAATTCCTATGGTACCATTACCTACTAACGAGCGGCGTGATCAAAGTTAATGAATGTATATGGTCCCACTTAAACAAACCAAATGTCATACCCAAAATGTAAGCATGTGATGAAAAATGTACTAAGCATGATGAACATACATAGCATGTGATGTAAAACAAATGCACTAAGTATGATGAACATACATAGCATGAAAAGGTAATGTAAAACAATGCACTAGGTATGCTACAAAGGACATACATAGCAAAAGCACAATGAAATCATGTACTATAGGTGTACTAGAGAACATAGCAAGCATATGATGTGAAAACATGAAAAGCATGAAAGTAACAAGTAGGCACATGTGTTTCACCCCAAAATGTTTGGAAAACAGTAAAAGAGGGGTCTATGTACTCACTTGAGATTGCTTAGAAGTCCTAGGATAACCACCAAGCAAGGCTAGAAGATCACGGAATCAAACGGCACCTAATATAGGTATCTATATTAATAAATGGACCTATTCGGAGGATCGGGTAGTACGAGGGTTCGTAAACCAAATAAGTATGGGAACTTATGTAATATGGTTTAACAAAGCCTACATACTAAAACAAAACTTATCCTAAGTGCTTTTGACCCATTATGACCCGTTTAGGTAGCTTAAGCTACTTTAACGCGTCGTTCACGTAAAACGCGTTTGGAACGCCTAACTAGCCCTATGACAAGCAAGATATTCCTTAACATGTTTAATATTGTTGCTAAGTCAGTTTAGATGTCAAAAATTATGTTACATAGGCTTAAAATAAATTTGGCGCAAAAAGGGTATTTTGGTAATTTTCCTAAGGCATAAGAACTACTTATCATACAACTACTTAAACGATGTGACCATAAGGTATAACCTCGGAAGGTTATTCCTTATACAACTATGGTCACCTAATATGTTTGGTCGGATCCTAATGATCGACCAAATGGGTCGAGTTCGAAAGTGTAAGCGATTGATTAGATCGCTTACCTTTACGACCCTAAACAAGCACAAATCTAAAAGCGACGAGCTAAACATGCTAGAACATGTTTAGTAAAGTTAGAAAACAGGTTTAGTATTAAAACAAACGGTTTTAATACCCTAGAGTATTTTGGTTAAAAATACGCATGAAAACGCATTTTGGCCGAAACTACGACTCGTCACTAAGCCTCGATAACGTGGTAATCAGTAGGTATAGTCACTAGGGACTATAACCATCGTGACTACGCTCACGTTATGAAGTTCAAACGAAATTCATGTTGACCATAAACTGGTCAATGCAGAAAGTCAAATGCAGCTTGACTTTAACGCTAAAACGAATGAAAAACGCGAAAGAATACTTACAGAAGGTCCCCGCAAGATTGATTTCCAAGTATTTCTCAGGTATGAAGTGAATATCACTCCAACTTAGAGAAAATCTCAGAATCAAGTGGGTTTGGAATGAATTGGGTTGGGGGTATTTATAGGGAAGGGACTACCGTTAGGATCGTTCGTCTAGAAACGTGCTTCGATCTAAGCCGTCCACATGGGCCCATTGTTTTGAAAAACCATTTGAGCCCATAGATTCAAATCCCTGATTTGAAAATACCCTTTGCACATGGTTTTTAGGTGTATAACAGCTGTTAATAGCCATAAAAACGAGTTTCTGCATCTGGAGGGGCCTCGCGTGGTCACCTAAAGTGTTTGGTCGGATCCTAAAGGTCGACCAAATGGGTCGGGTTTGAAAGTATAAGCGATTGATTAGATCGCTTACCTTTACGACCCTAAACAAGCACATATCTAAAAGCGACGAGCTAAACATGCTAGAACATGTTTAGTAAAGTTAGAAAACAGGTTTGGTATTAAAACAAACTGTTTTAATACCCTAGAGTAGTTTGGTTACAAAATACGCGAGAAAACGCATTTTGGCCGAAACTACCACTCGTCACTGAGCCTAGATAACGTGGTAATCAGTAGGTATAGTCACTAGGGACTATAACCATCGTGATTACGCTCAGGTTATGAAGTTCAAATGAACTTTGCGTTGACCATAAACTGGTCAATGCAGAAAGTCAAACGCAGTTTAACTTTAATGCTAAAACGAATGAAAAATGTGAAAGAATACTTAGAGAAGGTCCCCGCAAGATTTGACCCGATTCACTCTCAGGTAGGAAGCATATACCTCCACTTAGAGAGTTTTGAATCAGTTCAAATGTGGGTTTTGAGTGAAATTGGGTTGGGTATATATAGTGTTCGGAGAGCCGTTAAGATCGTTTATTGAAACCCAAGCTTTGATCTCAACCTTACACTTGTGCCCCCTGTTTTGAAATACCTTGGGCACTCAAAACAAACCCCTAGGAAGCCCCAAAACCATTTTCAAGTGTTGGAAACAGCTAGAACAAGCTGTTATACACTTATTACACATCTGGCAGTCTTGCACGGGCCGTGTAAGAGGACACACAGGGTTTACGCGGGCCGCCTGAGCCCCAGGTCTGCACAACAAGTTTCTATAATTGCAGTTTTAGTCCCTGCTTGTGTTTAAGGCCTTTTTCGACGTGTTTAGGGTTCGGTAAATCATTTCTAAGGCTCTACAATGATTCCTAAGTATGAGGGACATAAAACATGCTCAAAAATATGCCGGATGTCGGTTCATTTGGTCGTACGATCGCGATGTTTGCTTCATTACGACGGAATGTGCATAAGCGCGAAAAACGATCCAAATTGCGTGACGAATGGATTTTCTCATGCCAAACACTAAAATAAAATATTTTAATGCTTGCATCAATTTTTGGATGTCCGGATGTATTCAGAACGTAAGTTATGCGCGAAAATGCAAACTTATGCACTTTTTGACGCTTTTAGTCCCTGAATGAGCATAAAGTTTATTTTAGCACACCGAACCCCTCAAAGCCTATTTCTAAGCTATGTAAAGGATATTTAAGGTGTGTTTAACTCATGATCATGTTCTGGAATGTTCGTTACAGTTCAAATCGGCATACTTTCGTAGTTTGTCAATTTTAGTCCCTGTAAGCGAATAGACTTGATTTTGCAATACCAAAGCCTTCAAAACTTATTTCTAAGTTATGTAAAGGTTATTTAAGGTATGTTAAGCATAAATTGATGTTCCAGAGTATTTTTCGCGTTAAACTGATTACGTTTACGCACCAGTTTGCATATAATTCTTCAGAAAGCGATATAGAGTTTGAAATTGAATAAAAACCAAAACATGAAAAACATCAAACATAAACAAAAAACATAGTGATCAAATAACTTTATTTCATTGATAACTGAACTGTTTACAATGATTACAAGCACAGATGTCACAACATGTGTCCCACCTCAGTATATACTCTCGTATCCAGATCCCAATATTCAGTCTTACAGGTGAGTATACCTAGATGATATCTGTAATGGGGTGAATTGCGAGGGCCGTGAGAGCTCAGGTCGATACTTTCGTATACGCAGAGAGATGACGGCTTCGACTTTATGGTGGGTCCCCTTTAGAGGATCTTTTTTACAACAGCACATGATTAACATTTTTCAATGCTGAGGGGAGGCTTTACAAGTAAAGCATATGCGTAAAGTATTATCTAGGGACTAGGTCAGTATTTCCATACAGTAGAAGTCCCGGGATAATACCCCAGATATCACAAAGCATAAAGACCTAGTATCTCAGAATAAGGGACCTTTCAAACATGATTTCGGGGGTTACCCATATATCCTGGAGGTGTTCCCCATGTAAAAATAAGTAAATTTTAGGTTTATATCCCAAACAGACTTACTGATTTTGTAAAAACCTATCGGCACATCTTTAGCGAGACTGCTTAATTGCATTTTAGACGTTACATTTCTTTAGCGTACTGTGTCCGTCTAGCTGATGTACTATCATTTCCCCTAG
This sequence comes from Helianthus tuberosus, assembly GCA_030545235.1. NCBI lineage: Eukaryota > Viridiplantae > Streptophyta > Magnoliopsida > Asterales > Asteraceae > Helianthus > Helianthus tuberosus. The sequence goes on from JARYGA010036071.1 coordinate 1,273,999, forward strand.
TATACACAAGCTCTTTTTCAGGTTTTCTATTGTTTTCGGATTTTTGTAATTTTATCATGTTTTTGTATTTTTCTGCGAATTTCTCCCCCTAAAAAGAAAAACATATTTTTTGTGTTTTTGTTTCTATCGAAAAGGAGAAACCAAACTGTACAAACAAAGTTGACAACATGACGTGGTTCACGTCTGATCACCGCCCTCCTCGGCTTCACATTCTACTACCCTCCCAGATTGTAGATTTTTCATCCCATTCAATTTTAGAACATAGTAAAATCTCTTTTTGTCAAAGGGTTTTGTATAAAAATCAGCTTTCTGATCATCGGTGTGTATGTGCTCAATCCGGATTAACTTCTTCTCGTGACAATCACGGATGAAGTGGTGACGGATCTCAATATGTTTAGTTTTAGAATTGTGAACCGGGTGTTTAGTGATGTTTCTGGCTGCTTCGTTGTCTACATATATCGGAGTATCCAAGAATTGCAAACCGAAATCGCGCATTTGCTGCTGAATCTAAAGGATCTGCGGACAGCAGCTGGAGGCTGAAACGCATTTAGCCTCACACGTAGAAAGCGCCACTGGGGTTTGTTTCTTGCACTGCCAGGTAACGAGTCGAGTTCCGAAAAGCTGACACCCAGCAGTGGTGGACTTGGCATTCAGCTTGCAGCTTCCAAAGTCAGAGTCAGCGAAACCTGATAGGGAGAAGTCACCCGAGCGAGGATACCACAAGCCGATGCTTGGGCAGCCTTTCAAATACCGTATAATACGTTTTACATTCGTCAGGTGTGACTGCTTCGGATTCGACTAATATCTGGCACAGAGACATGTCGGATACATGATGTCAGGTCGGGAAGCCGTGAGATACATCAGAGATCCGATGATTGATCAGTACAGTGTCTCGTCCACTTTCACTCCACTTTCGTCTGGACAAATACCATGGTTCTGTGCAAGGGGGGTTGCTGCAGGACTGCAATCAGTCATGTCAATCTTTTCAACCACGTCCTTCACATATTTTGTTTGATGAATAAAGATTCCATCGGGCATCTGTTCCACCTGCAGCCCGAGGAAGAACTTCATCTCCCCCATCGAACTCATCTCAAACTTTTTCTTCATCACTTTCTCAAACTCTTTACATAGGTCGTCGTTGGTGGAACCAAAAATGATATCGTCAACATAGATTTGCACGATCAACAAATGTCCTGCCACTTCCTTTGTAAACAACGTACTATCAATTGTTCCCCTGATGAACCCGTTGGCCAACAGATATTGGGAGAGCGACTCGTACCAGGCTCTCGGGGCCTGGTGAAGTCCGTAGAGCGCCTTGTCCAGTAGATAGACCTTGTTTTTGTGTAGTGGATCTGTGAAGCCCGGTGGCTATCCCACATACACCTCTTCTTTAATCTTTCCGTATAGGAAGGCAGATTTAACATCCAGCTGGTACACTTTAAAGTCTTTCCATGACGCAAATGCCAGGAAGATCCGAATCGCCTCGAGTCGAGCAACAGGCGCGTAAACTTCGTCGTAGTCAATGCCTTCTTGCTGACTAAAGCCTTGTACCACTAGCCGTGCTTTGTTCCTCACCACGACTCCTCTGTCATCTATATTGGGTCATATGGGATTTCCCCGTTTTCTCCCCAATCAAGATATCCTCTGTTTCGCCCACGAAAGATTAATTGAATCATAAAAAATTTGGAGCGCGAAGTGCAATTAGATCCATTTGGGGGGGGGGGATTCGAATTACTATTATCAATTAGAAGAATTTATGGTTGGCTTAGTTGGACTGCTACATTGAAGTATCCAGACTCCGTTAAAAAAACCAAGTGGTAATAATTATACCCACTTAGTTTTGATTAACTTTTGGTTTTCTAGCAGATCAACAAGTCTCCAAACACCCAGCTTTTCAAATTGTTGCAACTCTTCTTGCATCGCGTTTACCCAGCTGTCTTCAGTTGAAGCTTCTTTATAAGTTCTGGGTTCGATCTGCGAAATAAAACACTTGAGTGAGAATTCTTCTTGAAAATGTGCAACAGAAGAATAGAAATATGTAAGCGCTCGGTTGATTTGGTCTCTGGTTCTAACACCACTTTGCAAGTCACCAATGATTTTCTCTGAAGGGTGGTAAGACACAGTTCGAGGCATTGCGGTGTCAGGCACATTCACTTCCGATTGCAAGTTCGATATGTCAAGATCAATGGTTTGATCCTCAGCTTCCGTTGGATCCTCGTCAAAAGTCGGAGCGGGTTCCGCTTCTGAGTCGTCAGAGTTGTCAAAAGATGGAGCTGGTTCCTCTGGTGGTTCGTGTGTCGTTCCACTCGGCCCTGCCTCATGATCGTTTGTACCCCCAGTGCGTTGAGAAACCTCAAGCGGTCTTGGCATTTATTCCTGCGCCACTGACTGCTGATATTGGTATAGAATTGCAAGTTCCACATCACTCGGCTGTTCAGGTAGTTGAAACGACTCCAAGAGCTTATCATAATCGAACAGGAATCTTTGTCCGGGAAGTTGTGGAGAATCTGTGTGCTTCTTGCAATCCACATGCTGAACTTGTATCACTTTCCCCAGGCACGGTACGAATACCCTCTTCAATGGGCTTGCGTAACCTACAAAGAAACCATCGTTTGATTTAGCACCAAATTTTTCATTTTCATCAATAAACGTACACGGAGACCCAAATGGCTCCAGAAACTCTAGATTCGGCTTGTATCTGTGAAGCAACTCAAAACATGTCTTCTTTTACTTCTTGACGGTGAGTAAGCGATTCAATGTGTAACAAGCTGCAGGCACTGCTTCACTCCAGAAGAAGATTGGTAGTTTGGAATCGGCTAACATTATTCGAGCTGTCTCTATGAGGGTCCGATTCTTTCATTCAGCAACGCCATTCTGTTATGGTGTATAGGGCGCACTGAATTCATGAAGAATTCCCTTTTCCTTGCAAAACTCGAGCATCTTGTTGTTTTTGAATTCCGTTCCGTTGTCACTACGTATTCTCTGGATTGGCAACTTTACAGTGTCTCCATCTTCTTGAATAGAACCATTAGCGACTCAAACGTCTGATCCTTTCTCTCCATACACACAACCCATGAGAATCTTGTATAATCATCAGTCACCACCAAGCAATAAAGATCACCACTAATACTCTTCACAATTACCGGCCCGAAGAGATCCATGTGGAGTCTCTCAAGCGGTAGTCTGATCGAATAAATATCTTCAGTGGGTGTGACTTCCGAGTCTGCTTTCCTTTTTTACAAGCTACACAATCATCAGACAAGTGAAAATTCTTTAAGTTTACACCTTCTACCAAATCATTGTGTACTAGAAAGTTCATTTTATGAACGTGAATGTGGCCCATCTTTCGATGCCACATGATTGTTTCTTTTTCTGTTGCTTTTGATTTTGACACAAAACATTGTTTTTGATGAGTTGTTGGTGTTGCGACACTCATATCAAGATAATACAAGTCGTTCTCTCGTGGAGCGCGCAACAACACCATCTCATCAGGGATTTTAAACCCCGGTTTTAAAACCACACACTCTGTCTTTGTGAAATGTACACTAAAAGATTTATCACATATTTGAGAAATGCTTAGTAAATTATTTTCCAACTCTACGATATAGTTCACTTTCTCGAATGAGATGACACCATTCGTCAACGTTCCCTGTCCAACAATTCTGCCGCCTTGATTCCCCGCAAAGCCCACATAACTTCCTTTTATTGATTTGACGTCGTAAAGTAGAGCTAGCGTCCCTGTCATATGTCTTGATGCACCACTGTCCATGATCCACTTCGATAGGAGAGACTTGGCCAGCTCCTGCAAATACCAAATCAGCTCATTCAAACAATGACGCCCATGACTTTTTGACCTCAGAAACAGTGCCAAACACTACATCACACTTCTCATCAACTTTTGGAAAGTTAAATGTGACATTAGGAACATCATCTTTTACAATTTGTTTTACTTTGTTGTTAATCGGGGGAAACTCTGCAAGAAATTTGTCAAGTTCAGATTCAAATTCCGCAACATCATCTTTTAAAACCTTTGTTTCAATTTTTAAAGCTTTTTCCATCTGTTTGACCTCAACTGATAGTTTCGACTTCGCAACCCATGACTGGTTTTCAAAAAATTTTGTTTTCGGATAAATTTTTGAAGTCTTGTGAAACTTGGAAGATTCGCCAACCTCGAAGGTCGATTTTGGCTTATCCTCGGACTTCAAAGATTCACCTCTCTTTAAAATGCGAATCGGAGAAACCATTGGTTTTTTACCTTTTGTATCAATCGGTGATTTTGGTCGAGGTTTTTGAACACTTGGTTTTTGAACAGTTGTTTTTTAACAGTTGTTTTTTAACAGTTGGTTTTTGAACAGTTGGTTTCACAAAAACTGGTTTTTCAAACACTTTCTTGCATTGTTTTGCCATGTGCCCGACTTCATTACAGCGATAACAAACTCTTTTGTTATATTCGACAAAAGTTGACTTAATTGTCTCCTCTTTCAACTTTTTCGTAGCATTGAAGTCGTCCACGGCTTTTTGACTAAAAATATAGTTCTTCTCCTCATCTACACTCGGTCCAGCAACAAAGACATCATTTATTTTCTGTTTTGGCTTAACCACCTGCTTAGCCATCTTTTTCTCAAAACCGATCCCTTTGTTTTTAAGGTTGTTTTTCTTGTTATTACCCTTACCATCCCACTCTTTCTTTCCCGAGCTAGTAGGACGTGATGTAACAAAATATTTTTTCGGTTTTGAAAAAAATTCTTTGTTGTTAACCTCATCAATGTTCATCTCAACCAACTTGAACACTTTCTCAACATTCTCAATCTTCACGTTCTGAAGAGGATACTCGAAATCGGAGTAAAGTTTGTCTGTTCCAATCATAGTGTATACCACTATAATCGGATCATCGTTCGCACTCTTGTCCGATTTCGGTATGAACCGATCCAAGATATTACCCTCATCTTCAGACTCAGTACCAGATTTCTCAGATTGAGACTTCTCAGAATTAACACTCTCTTCATCTAACACCTGATCGACAACGTTTTTGATGATCTGAGATTCGTTGTCGGTGCCGGATGCAGAGAATATAACATCAATGCTTTCAGGCAAATCATCCTCAATTGATCTCAACTTGAGGTTCAAAGCAGCTTCCACCCCTTCTGGATATTTCTGTGTATAATGATTCCACATTGGGGGTGGAACGCTGTTAAAGGCTGGTGCAACATGTGGCTGCTGTGGGACTATATGTTCAAGGACATAGGATGAAGCCACATAACTCATCAATTTTTTATCAATTCGTTCATTTTCAATTTTAGCTCATTCAAGATCTTTCTTTAACGAAGCGATCGTGTCAAGATGAAAGTTAATCTCAGCTTGTTTATCAAAAAGTGTTGCTTTTGCCAATTTTGTTGCTTTGTCATTTTCAACACTCTCTTTTTGGATCATTTATTAATTGACCTGGAAAGAGTATCATAAGCCTCTTTGACTTGTCCAAGGTCAAATTTCAACATATCTGCATGATGTTTCAATTCCTGAAACTTAGTGTCTTTCTCAAGAAACTCCATGCACGGTTGTAAACACTTTTGGCATGGTGTTTCGGGGATTGAAACAACTTTCTCAATAACCTGTTCATCATAATCAGCTGTCATATCTAGTTTACTGACATTGTTCAACTCAGACTCAGACACTTTGACCTCCTTAACTCCAGATTCCTGATCTGACTCCTGTTTGACTAACACGGTACTGACAGACCCTGACTTCTCGAGTTCTGGGTCTACCTCTTTCAACTTTCCCATGAGTGCTCTATCAGCAATGTCTTTCAACGTCTCTTCAGTCATCTCTTTCATCACATCTATCAGTTCTTCTACAGGTTTTTTCTTTTCTTCGTATCTTGGACACGATCCAGTCATTGGTTCTTCGAAAAAACCTGCAGAAGATTTAAATATTTTAGAAGGTATTATTGATTTTAAAGAACTTGCCAATACTTCCTGTTCTGACTGGTAATAGTAAACTTCTGCAGCGTTCTCTTCAATGTCAACCACATTCTCAACTGGAACATCTTCAACAACCACTGGAACATCCTCAACCACTAACTCAGGCTCAACCACCATTTCCGATACTTCAACAATCTCTACCGTTATGGCCTGCCCATCACTTCCAGGGATATATTTATCCCAACTGAAACCTTTGGCTAATTTTTCATCATCTTGATTCACGATAAGAGCCTTCTTCGGTTTATTTTCGATTTGCGGCCTCTGAACAGCAGGTTGTTGGTTAGGTCGATGATAGATTGCCTGCCTGTAATAATCGTTCGTGAAAGGGTTTTGATGGTTGTTTACTTCACGGTTCGGGCATTCTCTCTTGAAATGTCCACGTTCTTTACACTTGAAGCATGTAACTTTCGATTTGTCGAACCCTAACTTCTGATCAGGACCTGAAACACTGTTTCTGCCGGTGATCTCCAAAAAGCGTTGTGCCCTCCTAACTAGACTTGCCATGCACAATTTTATATCGATCAATTCAAGCACCTCGGGATCGATCTGATCGTAATCCTCTTTTGTCATATCCGGATTACCAATCCTACCCGCAACTAATCCTTCATAAGCCTCTAGAACGGAAGCAAGTAGAGCAATGTGTTGTTTCGCGGCTGTTTCAGTAATTTCATTCCCATTCTTAATATGCACCGCGATGTTGCATTGCACCCCAGAAACATAAGCCTGATTGTTGGAACTTGTAGAGCTTTGAGGTGATTGCTGCTCAGGAGCTTTGAAGTTTGGCTCATAATTCGTGAACAGTGAAGACTTGTTTGATTGTGTAGTGTTTGTAGAAGCACTTGAATTTGTATCAGCACTGAACCCCGTTTGTATTTTTGGACTCTGATTTGTTGTAACAGGTGTACCGCCTTTATAGTACAACGATACATCTTGTTGCACACTTGCTTGATTCATTTTTCTGATCTTCAACAATTCCAATTCATGAGCTTCTATCTTTTCAATGAATGCGCTCAGATTCAAATTCACGAAATCCAAGTTGTTTTTCAACATCATTAAGTATGTACCCCATTCATCATAAGGTAACGCGTCGGACAACTTGTCGATCCATTCTTCCTTCGTCTTTTCAATCTCCAAGCTTTTCATTTCTACCACAAGATGGCAATAACGTTCAATCAACTGCTTCATCGTTTCACCCTTCATTCCAGTAAAAATGTCAAACTCTTTCTTTATTAAGGCTTTCTTGCTCTTTATCATAGAAACGCTGCCTTTGAACTTCAACTTTAATGCTTGCCAAATTGATTGTGAATCATCATCATGTAGTACTAGTACAAGAATATCTTCTTTGATGGCCTTTTGGAGAATACTGACCATCTTTTTCTCAGCCTTAAAATCATTCTGTTCAGATTCAGTCAAACTTCCAATGCCTTTCTGTAAGCCCAAACCATCAACTGGAGGAACATATTTCTTTTCTATCTTCATCCAACACTCAAAATGGTTGGCTTGGACCCAATTCTTGAAACGACCCGACCATCCGGCATACTCATCCAAATTCATAAGCTTTGGCGGTTTCTGTATTGTTCCTAACTCATTCTCCATGTTGACATTTTGTACAATGCTTGCCGGACTTTGTGTTGCCGTCATGCCACTACCCGCGAAAAAGTTGTAAAAATATTGATTATCCATTTTAGGTGACAAATTTTTTTTTTTTAAATTTTAACTTTTTGAAAAACAGGTTACTTTTTACTGAAAACTTTTTACACAGACTGAATTCCCAACATGATATCACGAACGAAACGGACTTAAACCCTCAAACCATAATTTTTCACTAAAACAGAAACTAGGAGCGAAATCACAATTTTAACTTTTCAGGCGAAATCAAAATGTGAGTTTCGAGCGGAATCAAGCTTATTCCCTCGAGCGAAATCAGAATGTGACAAATTGGGGAGAAATCAAAAGGTAATTCCGAGCGGAATCACCTTAGGAGCGAAATCAGGGATAACACTTGGAGCGGAACCTCAAAACAAGAGCGAAATCACTGATTTCGCTTCTACTGCTCGAGCGGAATCAAGACTTTTGGAGCGAAATCAACCAAACACACCCTCGAGCAAAATCAGGTTTCAAGACATTTTTTATCAGTTTTAAGCCGTATTTTGTGCTGAAACTCTCAAGGGTTTGTTATGACAATCAATTTTACACAACATGTCAAAAGTTCAGTCCATTTTGTCCATAACAATGTCCAGAAACTCAAAAAGTGTAGTAAAAAAGCTTTGATTCTGGTATTCTAGCTCATAACTGGCTCTGATACCAATTGTAGGTCCGTTATTGACAGTCGAATGAGTCAATCCGAGCTAAACACCACTGTTTATGTAGCGGAAATACATAAACAGCTTGAATCAAAGTAGAAAGGAGTAGAAACAGATAGCAGATTACTTTAAACACGTTTTCTCATTAATCTTTCTCAGAAAATTTTGGCAGCAGTTCGGCTACACTTTCAACATTCAGGTGCAAAATGAGAAAACACTTAGACTATATATAGGGGGCAGATTCCGCTCCAAATGATATCATGTCATTTCGGTCGGAATCACTAATATGTAATTTCGCTCCAAATGACATGGTGTCATTTGGGGCAGAATCAGAACATTAAACTCCAAACATTACAAACAGCCCCCTACACTTTACATAATTAACATTACAGACCCCTAGACCCTATACAAGCTTGACTAAGACTAAGACGCAGGCTTTAGACATTCGTGCACCAACAAACTCCCCCTTGGATACAACCGCAGTCTTCAATCTTGTCTTCGGGTCTTCAAATAGCTCTGAACGTTTCTTCCCTTGACTTAGGCTTCCTCCTAAGCAAGTTCCTCACTCGGTCATTCTCTTTCTTTCTTTGCTTCTCTTCTTCAGCTTAAATGTTCATCCATTTACGTCTGTTTTCTTCAAGCTTTCTATGTTCGCGTTCAGCTTTCCTTTTCATTTTCTCCTCGAGCGACCACCAGGATGACTTCCATTTACTTTCAGAGTTAATACCTGTTTGAAAGCAAAGACTAGCAAAACATTGAAACTGCATGGCCTGCTCTTTATCTTCAGCCTGATAATGAATCTTGTTTATGAATAGACATTCAATATCCTTGACCGAGCAATTGACTAACCACATCGGGTCATACACATGTATCTCTCTTAACTCACTTCCTGCTCGATAAGTAATGACATCCTCAGTCGAAATATAACTATATACCCAGCCTAAAAATCCTTTGTAGAAATCCTGCTCCACTGGTGGCACTGGAATAGTCTTCATTGTCTTTGGCTTTTTAACATTAAGTGTCGTTTCTTCAACCCCTGTTACCGGATCTACCCTCGTAACTCTCTAAGGGTAATGCGGCTTCCAGTGTCGGAATTCTTTCAACGATTCAAACTTTATGTATCCCCACATCGGAATATCATTCTTGCGAACAGGATACCCTAAAGTTCTTACTTTCGACAGTTCCTCAACATCCCACCATGGTAATGACATTATATCATATAGACGTTCATAGTACGGCACCACGCACTCTCTCCTGATCGCGTAAGCATTAACATGAGGCAGGAAACCCCAGCTAATGATGTCACCAAGTGAAATGCTCCAATCCCTCTGATAGTACTTCAATGGGCTTTTAAACTTCCTTTCGTGACTTTCTTTAAACCACTTTTTCCGTTCTTCCTTTTCCATATCTTTGGGAGTACCATCAAAGTTTTTGTCTTTTAAAATCTCAGCAACCTTCCTTCTTAACTCATCTCTATTCTCTTCTGTAAAGAACTCCATCAGCGTAGGCAACTGAGAAGTATCTTCACTTACATCCTCATCATCTGTGCAATCCTCAACTTCAACCCTGTCGTACATGTCAGCATCCTCTACATACTTATACTTGTATTCTGGTTGATGATTGATATCGAATGCATTTAATTCTTCTTCAAAGTCAAACTTGAAGTCAGGATCCATCATACGTGTCATTTCTTTGATCTTTTCCAATGTGTACGTATGAAAATGTTTACCTTCTTCTCTATAAGTATCCAATCTCAACACTAACTTTTCAACATGTTCAGCATTTTGAGCATCACCAGACTCCCCCTTTCCTTCAGCTCCCCCTATCTCTTCATTTACAGAATCACTCATCAAATCATCAACAGTTCTTTGACTTGACTGTTCAGTGACTTGTATATAGGATTAACATAATTAACATTAAACTAAGACGCCTACACTTTACATAATTAACATTACAGACCCCTAGACCCTATACAAGCTTGACTAAGACTAAGACGCAGGCTTTAGACATTCGTGCACCAACAAATGTTATATTTATAAAAGTTATAAATATATAAACCAAGACTTAAATTCTTATAAAAGAAACTTGTTTTTTTATAAATGCCCAAGTGGGCCGCCCCCCTCTTCCCAAGAAGTTGTGGTCCAATCACAATTCATGCATTTGCATGTGTAAGATAGGTCTTGATTGTGTCACACCCCGACCACGTAAAACAACAAAACGTGGCGGAAACGTCGGGGAGTCTTGTAACAGAATCATTGTTTCACAACCATGGATTAAACAGTTTCGTTTTATTGAATTAAGTGTATTGTATTACATTGGAATTTGAAATAAAACATGTACAAATAGTCTTTCAATGTTATTAAGTCACTAAGGCATCGTCCAATCCTATGTGAGAGTACACAAATATCATCATCCAGCATCATCAACTATTGTACCTGAAACACATGTGAAAATAGGTACGTCAGCATAAAAATGCCGGCGAGTACATAGGTTTTGTTTGAGTGTCGGATTCATGGCTAGTTTGCATGTTGCAATACTTATTTAAAAACCTTATTTTGAAAAGTATAGTATTGCGACATAATTAACCAACTCAAATCAAATTGGTTACAGTTTATAAAATCTTGTAGCCATGATTCTTAACTCCAAAACATTTGTTTAATTAAATCCAGATCGTAAATCGTTTTTGGAATAAAAACTCGAATAGTATATATATATCGTTGGAAAAATCTTGTAATATATCTTTGTTTCAATAACCGTGCCCAAGTGATCTAGTTAACGCAACGACATATAATGTATTAAAAACACTTATATATAGGAAGTACCAGCGGCGTATCCACCATGCTTTTAACACATTACACCCACCCCGTTACCTATTCACTTCCCTAACCCAACGGTTCAAACAGATTTCAAATGGTTCATGTCAATCAACGGTTACAAACGGTTTACATAGTCAAGTAGTCACAAACGGTTCACATAATCAAACGGTTACAAACGGTTAACATAATCCAATGGTTACAAATGGTTCACATAGTCAAGTGTTCACAAACGGTTCACAGCATCAAACGGTTACAACGGTTCAGAGGATTAAACAGTTACAACGGTTCACAGGATCAAACGGTTACAACGGTTCAAAATGTAAAACAATGTGTCCATATGCTGGATGAGCATATGCGACAAAATGTAATATACGGAAATTAATATGCTAGATTGTTAAGTGAATATACATAGCAAAACATAATGAAACTATGTACTAATAGTGTACTTTTGAACATAGTAAGTATATGATATAAAAACATGGGAAACATGAAAGTATCAAGTAGGCACATGTGTTCCACCCCAAAACAGTTTGAAAACAGTAAAAGAGGTGACTATGTACTCACCTGAGGGTGCTTAGAAGTCTTGAACAACAACCAAGCAAAGCTAGAGGGATCAGGGAATCAAATGGCACCCTATATAGGTAACTATGTAAATAACCAGACCTAAATCAGGAGATTGGATGGAATGATTTCTTGTAAACCAAATGAGTGTTGGAACTCATATGATATGGTTTAACAAAGCCTACATTCTAAAAGGAAACCTAACCTAAGTGCTTTCGACCCGTTACGACCCGTTTAGGTAGCTTACGCTACTTTAGCGCGTCGTTCGCGTAAAACGGGTTCAAGACATCTAACTAGTCCTACGACAAGTATTATATTCCTAAACATGTTTATTTATGTTGCATAATCAGTTAAGTGACAAATTTTTAGGTTACATATGCTTAAAATCCAATTTTGCATGAAAAGGGCATTTTGGTAATTTACCTAAGGCATATAAACTACCTATCATACAACTACTTAAACTATATGACCATAAGGTATAACCTCGGAAGGTTATTCCCTATGCAACTATGGTCAATAAACATGCTTGGTCGGATCCTAATGATCGACCAAACGGGTCGAGTTCGAAAGTCTAAGCGGTGGTTTAAACCGCTTGACTTACGACTCTAAACAAGCACTAAACTAAAAGTGACGAGGTAAGCATGTTAAAACATGTTTAACTAATTTAGAAAACAGGTTTTGATATCAAAACAAAGTGTTTTGATAACAAGAGTAGTTTGGTTGCAAAATACGCTTAAATGCGCATTTTGATCGAAACTACGACTCGTCACTACGCCTAGTCAACATGGTAATCAGTAGGTATAGTCACTAAGGACTATAACCATCGTGATTACGCTCACGTTGCAAAGTTCTAACGAACATCTCGTTGACCATCTCGTGGTCAAAGCTGAAATTCAAACAAAGTTTGACTTTCAGACTCGAAAAGCGATAAAAGAACGAAGGAATACTTACAAAGGGTACCCGCAAGCAAATCTTGATCCAAATAGCTCAGGTATGAAGCAAAGGCTTCAACATAGAGCACATTAGATCAGGTTTGTGTGAGGAAGAATGAATGAGAGCATAGCCTTATATAGTTTTCGCAAACCATTAGGATCATTTCTTGGAGTAGAGGGAATGATCTAGGCCATACAAATGTCAAAGAATGATTGGGGGACTTGTTCTCCACACAAACCAGCCCATAGCATTGAAAACCATTGATCAAAACCATCAATATTGAGCTAAATGGCCAGATTCAATGTTTCGGTCTGGCATGCCCTCGCGCCCCGCGTAAGAAATTGCTTGGGCTTATGCGCCCCGCCCGAGCCATCTTTGGCAGATTGTCAAAACAGGTCCCTGAACTTGTTTTAAGCCCATTTCAGCCCCTTTTGACCCCCGTTAAGCCATTTTCAAGGCTCTATAAGGTCAATAAATTTTAGCGGACTCAAAATGTGCTCGGTAAACTCTTGGATGTCGGCTCGTTTGGTCGTACGGTCGCGTTATTTGTTGAATTACGATGGAACTCAAACGGACGCGAAAACGAACCAAATTAAGCGACGACTGGTATTTTTGCATGCCGGTCACTAAAATAAAAATGTTTTAGTGTATAAAAAAATTTTGGATGTCCAGATGTGGCCAGAACGTAAGATATGCACGAAAATGCAAAACTTACGCCGTTTTTGACACTTTTAGCCCCTGAAAGATCATATAAGCATGTTTTTGCACACCGAACCTATCAAAGCTTATTTATAAGCTATGTTTAGGTTATATATGGTATTTTTAACGTATGATCATGTTCTGGACTATTCGTTTCCTTATGAAACGACATACTTTTGCAAGTTGACGCAAATAGTCCATGTAAGCGAATAAACTTGATTTCGGCATACCAAACCATCCAAAACTTATTTATAAGTTATGTAAAGGTTATTTAAGGTATGTTAAGCTTATGTCACTATTCCGGAGTGTTTGTTGCATTAAACTGGTTATATTTACGCATCAGATCACGTATAACCTTCCAAAAAGCGATTTAAAGCCCGAAATCGAACAAGAATTGATATGTGCAAATGATACACATATTCTTCACAAATCCCAAGTATGAAACAAAAAATGTAACACCTCGAAATTTTTGCGTCCAATAAAGTATTGACACGTGTCATAAGTTTGCACGTTGTAATAAATACTACAGAGGGACTAAAGTTGACAAACATGGAAAGTATGGGAATTCAAGGGTTCAAAATATCAACGAGGGATAAATATACTTTACATTAACCCTAAATGATGTTCGTACCTTCAAATAAATGAATCATGGATCATACGGAATGAAATGTGGAAGAAAGTGAGAGATTACAAACTACATGGGTTAAATGTGTCAACATGTTTAAGTTATACCTCTGAGTGACCCTTTAACAAACCCGAGACTTTTTAATGGTAAATTACGCTCACTAGAATGTACGATATAAATTTCGTAAGGTTCCGTTTTAAAACGAGAAAGTTATGATCGAATTCGTATGCGAGGGGTTAAAAGCGTCAACATTGAAAGTTAGGACTTTTCGGGTAGTAATAAACTAACCGAGGACTTAACGGCGTGGGTAAAAGTCACGAGGCCCTTATACGTAAATAAAAGAGGCCCAAAGTGCAAAGTTACCCCTTCGAAATGCCAAAGGCCAGCTGCAATAATTAAAAAGATTTGAAAATCTTGCAAACAAGTCTCAGGCGGGCCGCATAAAAGTTGCAAAGGGGCTTACGCGGGCCGTGATAGCAGTAAAGATATGGGCTCTGTCAGAAGGATTCTGGCGGGACGCGTAAGAGTTGAAGGATCACTTACGCGGGCCGCGTCAGCCTCCCAGATGCAGATAATTCGGACAGAAGCACTGTTGAGTGTTTTAACCGACCTTGGAGCCATTATTATGAGCATGGGCACCCCCTAAACGTCCCCTAGCACCCAGGGACAGTTGTTGATCATCTAGAAACACTTGTAGGCATTGTTGTCAATGATCTAAAGGCTTGTGAACATTGTTCTTCACACTTTGATCTGCTTTCTTGATCACTTCTGGAGCTCAAGAACTCTCTCTTAGCATCTCTGGTCGTGTACCAAACTACTGTAAGTGTGCTTAACCCTTTGTGGTTTAGTTTTGCTTAGTTTTAGCTTAAAAGTCAATCCGTCATAATTAACGATTGACTTAACGGTTAATCACAAATGGTCCAGTGATTAATCGAAACAAAGGTAGTTATATGTTGGTAATCATGTGGGCATTAAACCCCTAAAAGGGCACCCTCTGATTCCCACTCTAACTAATCCAAATGTCGGGTCAAAGTTGCTTAGAAAAAGTCAACATAATGCTAACTTTCGATTTTATGCATAATCAGTAATGTAGATGGCGTGTAACCTGTTTTGACACTCATATAACATGATAAAAAGTATTATAACTGATCTAAGCTTGTTTGATCCGACCATTTACTGTTTTGACCCGGTTCGGAACCGAAAGTCGCAAAACTTTGACTTTTGCTTTGACTTCAGTTCTGACCCGTTATGGTATGTTTTAGATATGCCTTAGGACTCTCTTAGGACCAGGTTACATGATGGTATAACCCTCTGTGACCGGTTCATTGTTTGTCCGAGTCGTTTGCACATTTCCGTTATATGCTTAAATGTTGACCATAACGCCCTTTTTACTTTAAAACAAATATTTTGGACATGTGAAAGGACAATAACCTTAGTTACTGATTTTTAAACATGTCCCTAAAATTTCATGTCAATCCGAGGTCTAGAATAGGAGTTATGCTAAATAGCGCAATTACGGAAACTTTAGTAATTAAACGGCGCAATTAGCATAAAACCTATCTAAACCCAAATTTTGACACCAAAACTTTTACACAGTGATGTAAAATAATATTTTGAGATTTTTAAATATTTTTAATTATTTTTAACCTGCTCATAACCTGTGGTTATGGTATTGATTCGGTAAATACCGAATATACCCTTTTCGGACGTAAAATGAGTTCTACATGGTATTTTGACCCGAATGCAGTTGCTACTGATTTTAAATAATAAATAAAGTATTTTGAACTTTATAACCTATTCGGGAAACTTAGATTTCCTGTAGAACTCGGAAATCTCTTTTATAATCTTTAAAATGACCAAAATACCCCTACGGGGTGTATATTGTGATTAAATTCGTTATGGGCATAATGGAAGGTATCCTACTGATACCGCAACCTATTTAAAGCATATTAACTTAGGAAACCTGTGTAGGACTCTTACGGTTACCCGTTACGCCTTTTTTGCGTACGATTCGGTTTATGTAACTAGTTTACATAAACTGGCCCGAAACGGGTCAAACCTTATCGTTTTTACTTTAAAATCCAGAATGTGTTTATATTACCCATGTAAAACAAGTCTTCAAACTTGTTGGGTCCAAACCACATTCTATTCCCGGTTTTCGTCTTTCATGCGATTAAACCGTATTTATCCTTTGAAACTGACCGGTCTAAGCTAAGGCTAAATTAAAGACCCGTTAGGATTCTAATAGGTTGTTATAAACCTTCGTTCCAGAATAGGAGACCAGTAAAAGATACTTGCATTTGTTTGTTGAGGTTATTACTTGCTCAGGTAAATACTTTTAACTTATTTCCCCTTATACGGGCTTGTGGTACGGTATATAAAATACCGCTTGGTCGGGCAGTTGACCCTAACTCCTTAGTAGTTGGGTATTATCAATGTGACCCGTTTAAAAATTGGTTTTGTTGGCTTTACGCCTTTGGGAGTTTAATGACAATGTCCCGGATATCCTTGGCACCATTTTACGAAACGGCCATGACCTTGACACGCGGGTGTAGGCGTACACCCGACAATGTGTCCATGATTATAAAGGTATGACCGTTGGTTTTCCCGCCACGGTTTTATGCTATGTGGTTGTTAATTAACCTTAAACCCAGCACGACCCGGGCGACTGAACGCATTGTCAAAATGTAATTCTTTTACAAGATTTAATTGATTTATTTATCCCAAGTTATAAAGAGTTTGTGCCTTGTGCATTCAAATCAATTTTTAATAAACCTCTTACAAAAGTGACAGTCACTGACGTATTTTCCCCAAAAAGATTAAATGCAGGTTCTACACGAAATAGGCTGGCCACTCCTTAGCATCGTTAGAGTCTCGCAAGCTTGGGATGCCACTATCTGTTGAACATTATTTCCTATTTTTATTTTGATCCCCTGTGGATTATTTCGACTACTTGTGATACTTGGATATTACATTCGATGGTTGAAATATAATCTATCTTTATGCTTCCGCTGTGCATTTAAATATTGTGTGGTTTGACTATATTGTTGCCAACTACGTCACGGTAATCCCCCACCGGGCCCACCGGTGAAACGTGTGGAAATCGGGGTGTGACAGGTTGGTATCATAGCCAACGTTGAGTGAATTAAACACTATCCTTATGTGTTTAATCTCAATGACACAATTGCACATATTCGAGTCTAGACAAGAACATAGGACAAAATTCAAATTGTTGCTTTAATTTGTCCTTTACTGTTTATTGTTGATTTAAAATTATGAAAGCAGGAGATATGCCACCAGCAATCAGAAGAGGAGGAAGAGGCAAAGGGCCGATCACTACTCACAATGATCACGAGGCCGGACCTTCAAACATGCGAGCTCCTTCCAGTACAAGGAGTGAAGAACCTCAGAGGCGTAGGAGGAACCTCTTTGAGCCTGCTAGACGGTCTACCTCACACAGTTCGACACCGTCATACCGTCACTCTTTTGGACCAAATTCGGAAAACGAACCCAGTAACCCTCAACCTTCATTTATACCTGTCCAGCGTTCTTTTTCGCACCATTCCTATGGCGATCCCACTCCTTTCTTCCAAGGCCAGTTCAACCCGGCAGACTATGTCTAGGAACCAGTAGGTTTTAACCCTCTAGGACCAGAGGCCCATTTCTCCGAAGACAATGCGATGGATATGGACGAGGATACGGATCCCATCGAACCTGCAAGAGGTACACCCAACCATCCTATCGAGATCTCTGATGGGTCATCCTTCCATGGAACACCCAATCAGGGTCCAGACAGTTACCAGGCGAGGTTCAACCAGTGCGAGTGGTACTTTACACCCTCTCACCATTCTTCACCTCACTAGTAGCAGCAACAGGATCCTTCCGAGGATTCACGTTTTGTGGCAGTTACGCCACCGCCTCCTCAGCCACCAGTTCAACAAGCACCTCCAAATCCTCCAAGGCGTAGGAGATCAGGCGCGCGGATATCCGCACGAAGAGGGGATTTCCATTTCAGCACCCCTCGACATTCCAGTGGCAGTCATTTTCCGCAACTGCCAGAAGACCCACAAATGGGTGGACCTTCGGATCACCCTGCAGAGGTGAATTCTGCACCAGTTCCACCACCTCCGCCACCATTCGGCTATGATAACCCGATACCTGCGTATGCCGGTTCCACCGCGTACAACCCGTTTGAGCAGCCAACTCACACTCACTACAACTATATGGGTGGCGACCCATATGTAGAAGCGGCGGCAAATTACCACGCCCTTCATCCTGAGGTACCTTATGAAACACCTTGGGGAAGGGGATACTCAACTCATGGGTACCCAATACCCACTAGAACTCCGGTTCAGCAACCGTCGCAACAGCCACGTTTTTCTCCACCGGAGCAGGAAGAAATCCTCCACCGTTTAAATAGGGTAGAGCGAGATTTTGAGCAAGAATGAAAGAACAATCGTGGATTCCTCAAAGGCCTAGTAAACCTGCTAAAGGGGAAGAAGAAGCGAGATCATTAGTCTTTATATGTTCTATTGTATTTCCTATTTTAATCAAGTCCCTGCGTGGACATTTATTGTGTTTAGTCCCTACGTGGACTTGCCTTTCAGTCCCTGTGTGGACATCTATCCTTGTATTTGGTCCCTGCGTGGACTTGTTTTCTGATAAACCTCTGCCTAGGTATTTTGTCTATTTCAAAGTCCCGTTTAGGGCAGTATGTAATCTTTTACATGTATTGGAATGTTAAGTTTATAAATTTCATTTTGTCATTATATGCACTATTGTATGAAATAAATCATTCAAAAATCATTCCTTTTAAATTAATCTGCCTAAATAAAGGATCTTAATGGTGAAACCTAGCCTGGTGTCATTATAAGACCCGGCCAAGATGGTAAGACCTGATTAAAGGATTCAGATTCTGGTTAACCTCTGTAAACATGTTAACCTTCCTGGCAGACGTGATTCGTTAAAATCACACGTGTCATTTTACACAAGGATCCTTCTAAGGATTCCAAAGACCTAAATTAATGATTTATAAATCATGGGTCTAAATCATCAATTAAGATGATTACTTATCAAACATCCATTAGTGATGTAGTGCCTACGGGCCATACTTATTGTTAGATAAGACAAAAGACAGTTGTAGTCTATGACTCCCTGTTAGAAAAGGTAAAAGAACTATGGTTCAAACCTTCATGCCTTGATTCTCTAAAATCCTGGCTGATAATATAAAACGTCCTTGTGACTAGGCTTTTGTGCCACTAACAATATTGTTTATAAATAGGATAAGTTATATTCAAATCCTAAATAAAAGTGAGTAACAAGTTAACCAAATATGGTCTATGTTTACCATGGTTAATGAATTGCCATAAAAGACAATTCCACAATAAACTCCTAAATAAAATTCTATCATATTCTTTTGTAGCAGATCAAGATGGCTGACCCAAATGGAGTTAATAGTCATTCAAAAGAGGATGACAATGATAACGCCCAAATTAATATAACGGTTGCTGAATTAAAAGCTTTAGTAGATGACGTTGTTAAGAAGGCCTTAGAACGGCAGTATGAAGAGTATAGCGAGTCTCAAAGCAGGACCCGGTCTGCACCACACTCAAAACCAAGAACCCAATCTGCATCTCATAGCAAACCACCCTCGACCCAGTCTAAACCTAAGAAAGATGATGATCGACACTGTAACATCTGTGCCTCCACGGCCATCGAACAAATACCAAATCAATGAAATATTGTATTTCATACTTGGGATTTGTATAAATATGTGTATCATTTGCACATATCAATTCTCGTTCGATTTCGATCTCTAAATCGCTTTGTGGAAAGTTATACGCAAACTGATGCGTAAACGTAATCAGTTTAACACGACAAACACTCCGGAGTAGTGACATAGGCTTAACATACCTTAAATAACCTTTACATAACTTAGAAATAAGTTTTGGAAGGTTTTGTGTGTCGAAATCAAGTTTAGTCGCTTACAGGGACTGATTTCGACAAACTGTGAAAGTATGCCGATTCGTACTGTAACGAACATTCTGGAACTTGATCATAAGTTAAACATAGCTTAGAAATTGTCTTCGAGGTGTTCGGTGTGCAAAAATAAACTTATTGGTCATTCAGGGACTAAAAGCGTCAAAAAGTGCACAAGTTTGCATTTTCGCGCATATCTTACGTTCTGAATATATCCGAACTTCCAAAAATTTATGTAATCATTAAAATATTATATTTTAGTGATTGGCATGATAAAATTCCATTCGTCGCTCAATTTGGATCGTTTTTGCGTTCGTTACGACTTCCGTCGTAATTAACCGAACAACGCAACCGTACGACCAAACGAACCAACATCCGAGATATTAAACACTATCCTTATGTTTTTAATCTCAATGACACAATTGCACATATTCGAGTCTAGACAAGAACATAGGACAAAATTCAAATTGTTGCTTTAATTTGTCCTTTACTGTTTATTATTGATTTAAAATTATGAAAGCAGGAGATATGCCACCAGCAATCAGAAGAGGAGGAAGAGGCAAAGGGCCGATCACTACTCACAATGATCACGAGGCCGGACCTTCAAACATGCAAGCTCCTTCCAGTACAAGGAGTGAAGAACCTCAGAGGCGTAGGAGGAACCTCTTTGAGCCTGCTAGACGGTCTACCTCACACAGTTCGACACCGTCATACCGTCACTCTTTTGGACCAAATTCGGAAAGCGAACCCAGTAACCCTCAACCTTCATTTGTTCCTATCCAGCGTTCTTTTTCGCACCATTCCTATGGCGATCCCACTCCTTTCTTCCAAGGCCAGTTCAACCCGGCAGACTATGTCTAGGAACCAGTAGGTTTTAACCCTCTAGGACCAGAGGACCATTTCTCCGAAGACAATGCGATGGATATGGACGAGGATACGGATCCCATCGAACCTGCAAGAGGTACACCCAACCATCCTATCGAGATCTCTGATGGGTCATCCTTCCATGGAACACCCTATCAGGGTCCAGACAGTTACCAGGCGAGGTTCAACCAGTGCGAGTGGTACTTTACACCCTCTCACCATTCTTCACCTCACTAGTAGCAGCAACAGGATCCTTCCGAGGATTCACTTTTTGTGGAAGTTACGCCACCGCCTCCTCAGCCACCAGTTCAACAAGCACCTCCAGATCCTCCAAGGCGTAGGAGATCAGGCGCGCGGATATCCGCACGAAGAGGGGATTTCCATTTCAGCACCCCTCGACATTCCAGTGGCAGTCATTTTCCGCCACTGCCAGAAGACCCACAAATGGGTGGACCTTCGGATCACCCTGCAGAGGTGAATTCTGCACCAGTTCCACCACCTCCGCCACCATTCGGCTATGATAACCCGATACCTGCGTACGCCGGTTCCACCGCGTACAACCCGTTTGAGCAGCCAACTCACACTCACTACAACTATATGGGTGGCGACCCATACGTAGAAGCGGCGGCAAATTACCACGCCCTTCATCCTGAGGTACCTTATGAAACACCTTGGGGAAAGGGATACTCAACTCATGGGTACCCAATACCCACTAGAACTCTGGTTCAGCAACCGTCGCAACAGCCACGTTTTTCTCCACTGGAGCAAGAAGAAATCCTCCACCGTTTAAATAGGGTAGAGCGAGATTTTGAGCAAGAACGAAAGAACAATCGTGGATTCCTCAAAGGCCTAGCAAACCTGCTAAAGGGGAAGAAGAAGCGAGATCATTAGTCTTTATATGTTCTATTGTATTTCCTATTTTAATCAAGTCAATGCGTGGACATTTATTGTGTTTAGTCCCTACGTGGACTTGCCTTTCAGTCCCTGTGTGGACATCTATCCTTGTATTTGGTCCCTGCGTGGACTTGTTTTCTGATAAACCTCTGCCAAGGTATTTTTTCTATTTCAAAGTCCCGTTTAGGGCAGTATGTAATCTTTTACATGTTTTGGAATGTTAAGTTTATAAATTTCTTTTTGTCATTGTATGCACTATTGTATGAAATAAATAATTCAAAAATCATTCCTTTTAAATTAATCTGCCTAAATAAAGGATCCTAATGGTGAAACCTTGCCTGGTGTCATTATAAGACCCGGCCAAGATGGTAAGACCCGATTAAAGGATTCAGATTCTGGTTCACCTCTGTAAACATGTTAACCTTCCTGGCAGACGTGATTCGTTAAAATCACACGTGTCATTTTACACAAGGATCCTTCTAAGGATTCCAAAGACCTAAATTAATGATTTATAAATCATGGGTCTAAATCATCAATTAAGATGATTACTTATCAAACATCCATTAGTGATGTAGTGCCTACGTGCCATACTTATTGTCAGATAAGACAAAAGACAGTTGTAGTCTATGACTCCCTGTTAGAAAAGGTAAAAGAACTATGGTTCAAACCTTCATGCCTTGATTCTCTAAAATCCTGGCTGATAATATAAAACGTCCTTGTGACTAGGCTTTTGTGCCACTAACAATATTGTTTATAAATAGGATAAGTTATATTCAAATCCTAAATAAAAGTGAGTAACAAGTTAACCAAATATGGTATATGTTTACCATGGTTAATGAATTGCCATAAAAGACAATTCCACAATAAACTCCTAAATAAAATTCTGTCATATTCTTTTGTAGCAGATCAAGATGGCTGACCCAAATGGAGTTAATAGTCATTCAAAAGAGGATGACAATGATAACGCCCAAATTAATATAACGGTTGCTGAATTAAAAGCTTTAGTAGACGACGTTGTTAAGACGGCCTTAGAACGGCAGTATGAAGAGTATAGCGAGTCTCAAAGCAGGACCCGGTCTGCACCACACTCAAAACCAAGAACCCATTCTGCATCTCATAGCAAACCACCCACGACCCAGTCTAAACCTAAGAAAGATGATGATCGACAATGTAACATCTGTGCCTCCACGGCCATCGAACAAATACCAAATCAATGAAATATTGTATTTCATACTTGGGATTTGTATAAATATGTGTATCATTTGCACATATCAATTCTCGTTCGATTTCGAGCTCTAAATCGCTTTGTGGAAAGTTATACGCAAACTGATGCGTAAACGTAATCAGTTTAACACGAAAAACACTCCGGAATAGTAACATAGGATTAACATACCTTAAATAACCTTTACATAACTTAGAAATAAGTTTTGGAAGGTTTGGTGTGTCGAAATCAAGTTTAGTCGCTGACAGGGACTGATTTCGGCAAACTGCGAAAGTATGCCGATTCGTACAGTAACGAACATTCCGGAACTTGATCATAAGTTAAACATAGCTTAGAAATTGGCTTCGAGGTGTTCGGTGTGCAAAAATAAACTTATTGGTCATTCAGGGACTAAAAGCGTCAAAAAGTGCACAAGTTTGCATTTTCGCGCATATCTTACGTTCTGAATATATCCGAACTTCCAAAAATTTATGTAATCATTAAAATATTATATTTTAGTGATTGGCATGATAAAATTCCATTCTTCGCTCAATTTGGATCGTTTTTGCGTTCGTTACGACTTCCGTCGTAATTAACCGAACAACGCAACCGTACGACCAAACGAACCAACATCCGAGATATTTTTGAGCATGTTAGAGTCTTGAAATGAGGTTAACGGGGCTTAAACGTGTAAAAAATGGGCCGAAACGCAAGTTTCTAAGCTGCAGGGACTAAAACTGACAATCTGCCAAACATCCTCTGGCGGGGCGCGTAAGGATTGATGTGTATCTAACGCGGGCCGCGTGGCCATGCTAGACAGAAACATTGAATCTGGTCATTCAGCTCGATTTTGATGGTTTTGATCTCTAGTTTTTCATGCTGTGGGCTGGTTTGTGTGTTCTCCAAGTCCCCCAATCACTCTATAACAAGTGTATGGCCTAGATCATTCCCTCTTCTCCAAGAAATGATCTTAACGATTTTATGAAAACTATATATAGGCCATGCTTTCATTCCATTCTCCTTACATTTGGTCTGAGATTTCTCTAAGTGGTTGTGATTATTCACTTCCTACCTGAGAATACTTGGAACCAAATCTCTTTGGACCCTTTGTAAGTCCTCTTTCATTCTTTTATTGCTTTCCTAGCTCGAAAGTCAAACTTTGTTTGACTTTCAGCTTTGACCACGAGTTGGTCAACGAGAAGTTCGTTTGAACTTCGCAACGTGAGCGTAATCACGATGGTTATAGTCCTTAGTGACTATACCTACTGATTACCACGTTGACTAGGCGTAGTGACGAGTCGTAGTTTCGGTCAAAATGCGCATTTAAGCGTATTTTGCAACCAAACTACTTTAGGTATCAAAACACTTTGTTTTGATATCAAAACCTGTTTTCTAACTTAGGTAAGCATGTTTTAACATGCTTAGCTCGTCACTTTTAGTTTAGTGCTTGTTTAGAGTCGTAAGTCAAGCGGTCTAAACCACCGCTTAGACTTTCGAACTCGACCCGTTTGGTCGATCTTTAGGATCCGACCAAGCATGTTTAGTGACCATAGTTGTATAGGGAATAACCTTCCAAGGTTATACCTTATGGTCACCGAGTTTAAGTAGTTGTATGATAGGTAGATTATATGCCTTAGGTAAATTACCAAAATGCCCTTTTCATGCATAATTGGACTCTAAGCATATGTAACCTAAACTTTTGTCACTTAACTGATTATACAACATATTTAAACATGTTTAGGCATATAATACTTGTCATAGGACTAGTTAGACGTCTCGAACGCGCGTTTGCGCGAACGTTGCGTTAAAGTAGCGTAAGCTACCTTAATGGGTCGTAACGGGTCGAAATCACTTAGGTAGGTTTCAATCTAGTATGTAGGCATTGTTAAACCATGTCATGTGAGTTCCTATAACTCATTTTGGATTACAAGACCTCATCCTATCCGATCCTCCGACTTAGGTCTGGTTTAATTATAGTTATTAGGTTGCCGATTGATTCCGTGCTCCATCTAGCTTTGCTTGGTTGTTGTTCAAAGACCGCTAAGCATTCTCAGGCGAGTACATGCTTCCCCTATTTTACTGTTTTCGATTGTTTTGGGGTGATCCATATGTGTTAAATGATTTCTATGTTTAAACGATGGTTTTGAAAACGATTAAAATGGTTTATATTAAATTAATAACGATTTTGATAAAGTGAACAAACTTGTTGGTTGTAATTACATAACGAATAACATTCATTAATTTTGGCCAAACCGACTAGTATTAGGTTATGGTACCATAGGATCTGACAAATTCCATTATCAGACTGCACCCATGGTTATGTGTGGGTTAGGTGGGTAGCGACCGAATCTGTAATTGTTAACTTACCCTTTGGTGGTTAGTTAATGCGAGATTGTTAACTTACCCTTTGGTGGTTAGTTAATGCGAGTTTGGCGATAGGCGAGTCACGAAGGTTTGAATGTTATTAGCGCGGCGACCAAAAGTAGTTTCACTATTAAAACAAGTTAAACGATTTTGGGATGAGTTACACGATTTGAAACGAATTAAACAAGATAACGATTTGGTTAAACGATTGGTTTTGAGATGTGATTAAATCATGGGACAGGTGTAGCATGATAAAAGCATGGTAGACACGCCGCTGGTACATCTTATATATAAATGCTCTTATCATATTACATTTTGTGTCATTATTTAGTTCACAGGGGAAACGATTTTAAAACGATGCCATACAACGAGTTTTTGAAATAATATAAACCATACGAGTTTTATTAACGAGTTTTTACGAGATGTTTTACAATTTGATTTGATAAAACAAATGTTTTGGGTTAAGAATCATGGCTACGAGATTTTATAACAAACTATAAGCAATTTGATTGGAGTTGGTTATTTATGTTGTAATACACTTTTCAAAACAAGGTTTGTATTTTAACTCTTGTAGTCTAACGAGGTACTGCAACATATAAACTAGCCATGAATCTGACACTCTCATAAAACCTATATACTCGCCAGCATTTCTTTGCTGACTTTGTTTTCACATATGTTTCAGGTATTGTTGAATGATGTCGATTGCTAGGATGCACACTCATATAGGACTGGACGAGGCCTTAGTGACTTAATAACAATGATAGACTATGTTTAACTTGTTTGTTAGATTTCAAGACAATGTAAATGTTTAATAAAACGAAACTTCAAATTTTCATATGTTTTGAAACAATGATTCTGTTACAACACTCCCCGATTTTTCCGCCACGATTTGTTGTTTTATCGTGGTCGGGGTGTGACAGAAAAGTTGGTATCAGAGCTCATGGTTATAGGGAATTAGGTTATTAGTAATGCTTTGACCTATTCTATAACCTTCCTAGGACCCTAACACAAGATTCTTGTGTTTAGATCTTAAAACAATACCGTCACCTATCCTTAGGTGACAACCACAATAAGAACATAAATTTCGAATCCGCTTTGAAAATTAATCATCTGTTCTAGGATGATTGATTACTAGGTTTTGAACCCTCTGTTATATGGTTTTGAACCCTTCCGGTTTGATTCATCTTTGGCTTTATGCCTTTTGAGTTTTCAAAATCTCGTCAAAGTTCGGGCCTAAATAATGTGAACACGTGCAAACTAGAAGAGTGAATGCCTGTACCCTGAGTTTTCTGTCTAAGGCTAGAGTGTTCATACAAATCCGCAGTATCGGACCAGTCACTCTTACCTGGGAAATCTTGGGGTGAGTGTTCACTTATAGGCGAGCATGTCTTCGGTGATACATTAATATGACCCATTTACTTTGATTAGTCACTGTTTCATTTGTTTGCCTTAGGTAACAAACAAATGATCACAATTTTTATGCATTGCCATTCTATTTCGATTACCCGGTAGCCTTTCATTTATTTCCCCCTATGTCTTCCCTTTCCTCTGGAATGTCACTTCATCGCAACGACGCTCAGATGTCCGAACAGGCTACTAAAGTTGCCCAACGAATAGGCGAAGTAATCCTGAAGACTGCTGAATTAGCTGTTGCAATGTCCCGTCTCCAGGATGAAACCACCCGAGAAGCATCAAAGGAAGCAAAAGCCAAGCCTTCAAGAAGGTCAAAGAAGCGTAAGACCTTAAAGAATCCTCCAGCCGTTGCACCAAATCAAGCAGGACCTGGTCAGGTGGCAACACCACCAGCCAAGAAGCGGTACTTGAGAACTACTCCTTTCTGCAATCAATGCAATGGCCATCATCCGAATCAAGCACCTTGTTTCAAATGTACCCACTGCGGGCGATGGGGACATTTGGTTAACATGTGCCGCTTTGTCATCCAAAACAAAGCTGTTGCAGGTCCTACTGTTACTCGAGCACCATACGAAGGAACAACCCCTTTGTGCCATCAGTGTAACCTCCATCACCATGCTAGTGTCAAATGCCAAATATGCTTCAAGTGTGGACTTGTTGGTTATTTGGCAAGAGACTGTCGTTCAGTCGCTATGTTTAACCAAACTATTCAGAACCCTGTTCAACTTCAAGCAAATCCAGCACAAGCTAGTTTTCCTCCTGGAACTTGCTACTTCTATGACAAGACGAGTCATTTCAGGGACGAATACCCAAAGTTTGTCAATGAAAATCTGACCCACGGATGAGCATTGGGCTGATTAGAAGAAGCTGATGCTTGAAATAATTAGAAACTTATGCTTTTGTTTCTTTTGTTGAACTCTGAAACAACCTGTTTGGTTTATAAATAAGTCATTGTTCACAATTCTGATGTACAAGTGTAGTTACACGTGTGTATGGCATACCCCTATAATACCTACACCAAAGAATTATGTTCTTTACAAACTACTCTTGTAGTTCTTCCATTCATGTGATCGCTCATGATTTCCTCGAAAATTCTCAATACTCGTTTCAAGAAACGAAGTACCGAATACAAGTGACATTTGGAGTAATCACTTTAAATCCTTGGTTAGATAACTAAGGGTATTACTTTTTCGATCTTGTACCCAACCTCCAAATTCTGCTTCATATGTCACCTTGGCATATCTAACACCTCAACTTCATGAGGATTCTACCTCGTGCGTCGACTTAAGCACGTCTAGTGCAAGGTTTCGAAGCGTCTCCTGCTATTCGAATTCCAAAATCCATATAGGATCTTATTATCTTCACAATTAGATCCTTGTGGATGATTATCGCTCAAATCGGAACCCTTGATTGGATTCTTTGTACGCCTTAATACGTACATTAAAATTCAATAAGGACAAGCCGAATTCCTATCAAGATCTCTCTATCTTCATAGTTAGATTTTTGAAGATGTTTAAAGTGGCAAATGAAATCCATTGATTGGATTCCTGGTATGCTTTAAATACCCGCGTCCAAAGATAACAGATTAAAGGTCAAGTTAAACGATTATGTGATTATGTGTTTCTTTTATGTTTTTGTAATCCGAGTTATTTGTTATCCAAATCCTCGTAGAATCCTCCATATCTTCATATGAGGGATCCATAGTAGGATATCCAAAGGTACTACCTTAAATCCTTAATGGGTTTCTACGTGGTAGTTAAGACCCTTGGATTTTATAGTACCATTCCATAATTCGAAAAAGAGACCCTTTGGGTGGTCTAGTAAAAAGACTGATTCAAATCTGGTTAGGAATGACATGTGATGATATAGCTGAAAAGACTCCTTGGTGGTCTGTTTTAAAAGATCATTTACTGATCTAAAGGACTCTATGGTAGTCTAGTCACACTCATCACAGGTTTGTTTATTGGGTTTTCCCCTACACATTATAGAATGCACTGTGTGGACTATGCAAGGAATTGCGTAATTATGGATGCATACATAATTATGAAATTCAGTGCACAGAAACCACAGTAAGATTTATCATGTGTAAGAACCGATAGTGACAACAATAACGGAACGTGAACAATGTAATGGAGGTACGGTGGACGCACCAATGACGCTTCATATACTTATATATAAGTGTCCCTCTTACATTGCAAGCATAATGTTATTAAAGTTACTAGAAGTTCATAACCCTAACCGGTGCTGTCTTATCTTTCCGACTTCATGTTTCGAAATGCCTAACTTGTCTCAAAGTCAAGGCTGAACATCAACGACCTTCTGGTTTGCTTATACAACCAGAGATATCGGTTTGGAAGTGGGAGAAGGTTGCTATGGATCTCATCACTAAATTACCGCGTACATCTAAAGGTCACGATGCTATATGGGTTATTATCGATCGATTAACGAAGACAACTCATTTTTTATTCCGACTCACGAAGATCTATCTGCTGATAAACTTGCACCCCGATATGTTAGACCAATTAAGATTGTTAAAAAGTTGGAAAGGTTGCATATCGACTAGAGCTACCTCCAAAGCTTGGAAATATTCATCTGACTTTTCACGTGTCCAATTTGCGAAAGTGTTTAGTTGACGCTGACCTTCACAATCCTCTCAACGAAATCCGAATCGATGAAACGATGCACTTTGTCGAGAAACCTGTGGAGATAGTGGACCGTACAATAGAAGAACAAACGGATTCGTTTGGTCAAGATTCGCAGGGAATCTAAGCATGACCCAGAATTTACTTGGGAACGTGAGGACCAAATGAAAGCGAAACATCCGCAATTGTTCTCACAAGTTTCCTCTAGTTAAAATTTCGGGACGAAATTTCCTGAAGTAGGGGAGACTGTAACATTTGTGCCTCCACGGCCATCGAACAAGTACCAAATCAATGAAATATTGTATTTCATAGTTGGTATTTGTATAAATATGTGTATCATTTGCACATATCAATTCTCGTTCGATTTCGAGCTCTAAATCGCTTTCTGGAAAGTTATACGCAAACTGATGCGTAAACGTAATCAGTTTAACACGACAAACACTCCGTAATAGTGACATAGGCTTAACATACCTTAAATAACCTTTACATAACTTAGAAATAAGTTTTGGAAGGTTTGGTGTGTCGAAATCAAGTTTAGTCGCTTACAGGGACTGATTTGGACAAACTGCGAAAGTATGCTGATTCGTACTGTAAGGAACATTCCGGAACTTGATCATAAGTTAAACATAGCTTAGAAATAGGCCTCGAGGTGTTTGGTGTGCAAAAATAAACTTATTGGTCATTCAGGGACTAAAAGCGTCAAAAAGTGCACAAGTTTGCATTTTCGCGCATATCTTACGTTCTGAATATATCCGGACTTCCAAAAATTTATTTAATCATTAAAATATCATATTTTAGTGATTGGCATGATAAAATTCCATTCGTCGCTCAATTTGGATCGTTTTTGCGTTCGTTATGAGTTCCGTCGTAATTAACCGAACAACGCAACTGTACGACCAAACGAACCGACATCCGAGATATTTTTGAGCATGTTTTGAGTTCCCAATACTTTAACTTCATTTTATAGTCTTTAAATGAGGTTAACGAGGATTAAACATGTCAAAAATGGGCCGAAACGCAAGTTTCTAAGCTGCAAGGACTAAAACTGACAATCTGCCAAATATCCTCAGGCGGGGCGCGTAAGGATTGATGTGTATCTTACGCGGGCCGCGTGGCCATGCCAGACAGAAACATTGAATCTGGTCATTCAGCTCGATTATGATGGTTTTGATCTCTAGTTTTTCATGCTATGGGCTGGTTTGTGTGTTCTCCAAGTCCCCCAATCAGTCTATAACAAGTGTATGGCCTAGATCATTCCCTCTTCTCCAAGAAATGATCTTAACGGTTTTACGAAAACTATATATAGGCCATGCTTTCATTCCATTCTCCTTGCATTTGGTCTGAGATTTCTCTAAGTGATTGTGATTATTCACTTCCTACCTGAGAATACTTGGAACCAAATCTCTTTGGACCCTGTGTAAGTCCTCTTTCATTCTTTTATTGCTTTCCTAGCCCGAAAGTCAAACTTTGTTTGACTTTCAGCTTTGACCACGAGTTGTTCAATGAGAAGTTCGTTTGAACTTCGCAACGTGAGCGTAATCACGATGGTTAAAGTCCTTAGTGACTATACCTACTGATTACCACGTTGACTAGGCGTAGTGACGAGTCGTAGTTTCGGTCAAAATGCGCATTTAAGCGTATTTTGTAACCAAACTACTTTAGGTATCAAAACACTTTGTTTTGATATCAAAACCTGTTTTCTAACTTAGTTAAGCATGTTTTAACATGCTTAGCTCGTCACTTTTAGTTTAGTGCTTGTTTAGAGTCGTAAGTCAAGCGGTCTAAACCACCGCTTAGATTTTCGAACTTGACCCGTTTGGTCGATCTTTAGGATCCAACCAAGCATGTTTAGTGACCATAGTTGTATAGGGAATAACCTTCCGAGGTTATACCTTATGGTCACCGAGTTTAAGTAGTTGTATGATAGGTAGATTATATGCCTTAGGTAAATTACCAAAATGCCCTTTTCATGCATAATTGGACTCTAAGCATATGTAACCTAAACTTTTGTCACTTAACTGATTATACAACATATTTAAACATGTTTAGGCATATAATACTTGTCATAGGACTAGTTAGAAGTCTCGAACGCGTGTTTGCGCGAATGATGCGTTAAAGTAGCGTAAGCTACCTTAATGGGTCGTAATGGGTTGAAAGCACTTAGGTAGGTTTCAATCTAGTATGTAGGCATTGTTAAACCATGTCATGTGAGTTCCTATAACTCATTTTGGTTTACAAGACCTCATCCTATCCGATCCTCCGACTTAGGTCCGGTTTATTTATATAGTTATTAGGTTGCCGATTGATTCCGTGCTCCCTCTAGCTTTGCTTGGTTGTTGTTCAAAGACCGCTAAGCATTCTCAGGCGAGTACATAGTTCCCCTATTTTACTGTTTTCGATTGTTTTGGGGGTGATCCATATGTGTTAAATGATTTTGATGTTTAAACGATGGTTTATATTAAATTAATAACGATTTTGATAAAGTGAACAAACTTGTTGGTTGTAATTACATAACGAATAACATTCATTAATTTTGGCCAAACCGACCAGTATTAGGTTATGGTACCATAGGATCTGACAAATCCCGTTATCAGACTGCACCCATGGTTATGTGTGGGTTAGGTGGGTAGCGACCGAATATGTAATTGTTAACTTACACTTTGGTGGTTAGTTAATGGATTGTTAACTTACCCTTTGGTGGTTAGTTAATGCGAGATTGGCGATAGGCGAGTCACAAAGGTTTGAATGTTATTAGCGAGGCGACCAAAAGTAGTTTCACTATTAAAACAAGTTAAACGATTTTGGGATGAGTTACACGATTTGAAACGAATTAAACGAGATAAACGATTTGGTTAAACGATTGGTTTTGAGATGTGATTAAATCATGGGACAGGTGTAGCATGATAAAAGCATGGTAGATACGCCGCTGGTACATCTTATATATAAATGCTCTTATCATATTACATTTTGTGTCATTATTTAGTTCACTAGGGAAAGAATTTTAAAACGATGTCATACAACGAGTTTTTGAAATAATATAAACCATACGAGTTTTATTAACGAGTTTTTACGAGATGTTTTACAATTTGATTTGATAAAACAAATGTTTTGGGTTAAGAATCATGGCTACGAGATTTTATAACAAACTATAGCCAATTTGATTGGAGTTGGTTATTTATGTTGCAATACACTTTTCAAAACAAGGTTTGTATTTTGACTCTTGTAGTCTAATGAGGTACTGCAACATATAAACTAGCCATGAATCCGACACTCTCATAAAACCTATATACTCGCCAGCATTTGTTTGCTGACTTTGTTTTCACATATGTTTCAGGTATTGTTGAATGATGTCGATTGCTAGGATGCACACTCATATAGGACTGGACGAGGCCTTAGTGACTTAATAACAATGATAGACTATGTTTAACTTGTTTGTTAGATTTCAAGATGATGTAAACGTTTAATGTTTAATAAAACGAAACTTCAAATTTCCGTGTGTTTTGAAACAATGATTCTGTTACAACACTCCCCGATGTTTCCGCCACGATTTGTTGTTTTATTGTGGTCGGGGTGTGACAGGCACTCATCAAATGAGAATAGTGTCCGTCCCAAGAAAATGGTGGTTAATGATGCACCTCGCGCCAAGGGTTGCACGTATAAGTATTTTGTTTCCTGCAAGCCCCGAGATTTTACTGGGGAAAAAGGCGTTGTGGATTGCATGACCTGGCTGGACGAAATGGACACAGTTGTTGACATTAGTGGTTGTGCTGAAAGGGATGTGGTGAAGTTTGTATCCCAGTCATTTAAGGGAGAAGCCCTAGCGTGGTGGAGGTCATTGGTTCAAGCCTCTGGGAAGGTTGCTTTGTACAGCATGACATGGGAGCAATTTATTTCTCTCATCAAAGAAAACTATCGCCCTCAACACGAGGTCGAGAAGATAGAATCTGATTTCCTATCCCTGGTCATGAAGAACCTGGATTGCCAGGCGTACCTCACAAGTTTCAATACCCTGTCCAGAATGGTTCCGTACCTTGTGACCCTGGAACCCAAACGGATCACACGTTTCATTGGGGGCTTGGCACTAGAGATAAAAGCTAGCGTGAAGGCCTCTCAGCCCGCTACATTTCGATCCGTAGCAGATATATCTCTGTCTCTCACACTGGTTGCAGTGAGACAGAGATCTATGAGAAATGTTGACACCGAGAAGAGGAAACGTGAAGATGATGATTCACGTCGGTCAAGCAAGAAGCATCGGGGGAATCGTGACCACAAGAAGGGATCAGAGACCAAGAAGAATGACCGACAGTCGGGCAATAGGCCCAAGTGCAATGTTTACAAGAAGCACCATTTCGGAAGGTGCAGGTATGAACAGAAATCCCAGCCGAAGGCATGTGGGATTTGCAAGTCCTCTGAGCATAGGACTCTTGAATGTAAGAAACTGAAGGATGCAACTTGTTATAGTTGCAATGAAAAAGGGCACATCAAGACTAACTGCCCAAAGCTAGTGAAGAAGGCTGAAGAAGGGAAAAAGACCAATGCCAGGGTCTTTCAGATGAATGTTCAAGAGGCTATCCAGAACGACTACGTCATTACCGGTACGTTTCTCATTAATGATGTATTCGCAAGAATATTATTTGATTATGGAGAAAATAAATCCTTTGTGGATAATAAGTTTTGTGAGTTGTTAAAATTGCCTGTTAAAGCCTTGAAAGTGAATTTTGAGGTAGAGTTAGCTGATGGAACTATGGAAAAAGTCATAACCGTGCTAGATGGACGTGTCATATCCATTAGGAACCATTC
Source organism: Helianthus tuberosus (assembly GCA_030545235.1). NCBI lineage: Eukaryota > Viridiplantae > Streptophyta > Magnoliopsida > Asterales > Asteraceae > Helianthus > Helianthus tuberosus. Next base: position 1,308,071 of record JARYGA010036071.1, read on the forward strand.
ATTTCCTTTATCCATGTTACCCTTTAAACAAGCTGGTTTCGACATAGTGTTGGGTATGGATTGGTTATCGCATAACCAAGCCCATATTGTGTGCAACAAGAAACAAGTGGTGATCAAGACTCCGTCTGGAGAACCACTTACCATCCAGGGAGATACTCGACATGGATTGCCTGCGCAAGTGTCTATACTAAAGGCATCCAGATGTTTGAAGAAGGGATGTGTCATTTATATGGCACAGGTGACTATTGGTGAGGAGAAACCCATGATTGGAGACATCCCAGTCATCTCTGACTATCCTGAAGTTTTCCCGGAAGAACTGCCAGGTTTGCCACCAAATAGGCAAGTGGAATTTAGTATCGACATCATTCCAGGAGCAGCACCTATTGCAAGAGCACCTTATAGAATGGCACCAACAGAAATGAAAGAACTGAGAAAGCAGCTAGATGATCTGCTAGCCAAAGGTTTTGTTAGACCTAGTTCGTCTCCATGGGGAGCACCAATCTTGTTCGTTAAGAAGAAAGATGGTTCGATGCGTCTATGCATCGATTACCGTGAGCTTAATAAGGTTACAATCAAGAATAGGTATCCTTTGCCCAGGATCGAGCAAGCTACTTTTCCAAGATTGATCTAAGGTCAGGCTACCATCAATTAAAGGTCAAGGACGAAGACGTGCACAAGACTGCATTCAGGACTCGTTATGGTCATTTCGAGTTCCTAGTGATGCCTTTTGGGCTCACTAATGCACCTGCAGCATTCATGGATCTCATGAATCGCGTTTGTAAACCTTATTTGGATAAATTTGTCATTGTCTTCATCGATGACATCCTCATATACTCAAAAAGTCAAGCTAACCACGAGAAGCATCTTCGATGTATACTTAAACTACTTCATCAAGGAAAGCTTTATGCCAAATTTTCTAAATGTGAATTTTGGCTACGAGAAGTCCAATTCCTTGGACATGTAGTCAGCGAGCGTGGTATCCAAGTGGATCCCGCCAAGGTTGAAGCCGTCATGAATTGGAAGGAGCCGAAGACGCCTACAGAGATTCGCAGTTTCCTAGGTCTAGCAGGATACTACAGACGCTTATTTGAAAACTTCTCAAGAATTGCTGCACCCCTGACTTCTTTAACTAGAAAGAATATAAAGTTTAATTGGGGCCCTAAGCAGCAAGAAGCTTTTTGTCACACCCCCAAAATCCACACGCGGAGTACTACCGCTTGGAGGCGTGACATGACCAGGATCAAGCCACCAATCATATTGAACATGTAGGTAATAAGTAAAAGTAAATGTCATTCAACCCAACCAATATGAAAGGTGTTCAAGTCATAAGTATAATATCACTGTTTAGCGGAAGCGCATAAATAACAACCCAACATAAGTAAAGTATGAAATGTCATAAAAGTGTTTATCGAAACTTCCACAATCCATGCCCACAACGACCGCGCCTCCCGTGCAAGCTCCTGTAGTACCTAAGGTCCTGCACGGCATGTAACAGAGAGTCAACAACTAGTTGAGCGAGTTCACAGTTGGTAGTTCAGTAATCACAATAGTATAGTAAGCCTTATGTTCGTTTAGTAAACCATGTATCGTATTAATTCGTATCGCGGCCCTCTAGGCATGTATGCGAAGATTAGGGGAAGTTTTCCCAAGTGTTCTAGACTAGGTATATTTGTATCGCAGCCCACCCGGCATGTGTGCGAAGTTTAGTGTAAAGTTCGCAGCCATTCCAGGCATGTGTGCGAAGATTAGTTCTATTATCGCAGCCAATCCTGGCGTGTGTGCGAAGAAAAGTGTATGTATCACTAGTCTAGCAGTATCTATCAATAACCTTCCTCTCCCGAGGACAATATCACTAGGTTCCATTAACTAGGTAAGTACAAGTAAATCATCCAATCCCATTCCCAACCCCGGGAATCCCATGCCTTGGTAAGAGTGTGAACTCACCTTGGTTTGCTCGGTATGCTAAGTTATGTGTTCACAAGTAACCAGCCAAGTCCTATAGTATGCGCGTATATTCAATCAGTTCCAGTTCGTAAAGTTTCACATGAAATCAATATCACAGGTGTGTTTGGCAGTTAACATCATGCATCACACAACAGTTAATCACACTCATAAAGTTCATGCATACATACAAGTTATTCAAATCGAATCAAACACTGTTCAATAACTCCTTATGTACATATCATCATCCTATTCGGAATTACGGTTCGAACATGCTATTACTCGATCATAACATTAGTCAAGCAAGAAAGAAATTTTCGATAATTAATTATCCCAATTACTGACAATTCAATACCCACTCAAACAAATTATTTATTATCATTGTTGACAGTTCATGGGTTCACATCTTCACTACCATCATGCATGATTAATATAAAGCTTCTACATGGTGATCACATCATCACGTCACCCTATCAAACATCACTAAACAAAGTCAACATCTAGCATTCATGCAACTACCATTATTGATATTAGTCTAACATTTATCACCCCCAATAAATACATCATGCAGCGATCATTACTAAATAATTCAAAGTGAAACACTAACCAAGTATGATGATGAGACATGCTTGAACATCTAATCCCCAAGTTCTTAATTATATGATCATAATCGGTCGTTCCGAGGTTTCATATTAATCACGTGATCAGTGGTTAAAAATCAACATTCAAAACACATATAACAAGCACAGACTAGTGACACAATTCTGCAATGATCCTTATCACTTGGTTGCATTATCAAGACTTCGCATTCAACCTGACAACACAAATGTAACTGACCACTAGAAAGCATATCACTGGACCGATTTTTAGATGCAATTAATAGATGCACATGCAAATATTTTTAAGAGTTAGTTGATGATATAAGGGTTGTGGAGATCAACTGTACACGCAACCCTTCCCCATTCCATTTGCCCGAACGACGAAACATTTATCCCACCCGAGACCAGTATGCGACGAAACAAATCTGTTTCGCCAAGCCCATCATGCGACGAAACACTATGTTTCGTCGAGGCCATTTTCGTCGTGGGTAACATAATCTGTAACCCTAACCGTTTCATCGTTTCATCGTTTCATCATTACTAGACAACCTTCTGTTAAGCCCGATTACCAATTCATCCCATAACAACATTAGATTTCTATGTAATTATTCACACTATGACACCCTAGTTTATTAACAACATTCTAGTGCAAACATCAATATCAATCAGAGCATGAGTTCATATCAACCAAGCAAAAACATATCAAGTGCCACCTCATGTATCGATACTACCAAGTTTATCAATTAACAGGGAAGTGATTTATTTACCCGAATATAGGAGAGACAAGGAGAGGAAGAAGGGCTTCGATCCTGGGGCTGCCGTCGAGTCGTTCAAGAGAGAGAGAGAGAGAGAGACAACTAGAGAATTATGGTTCAAAATCTTGTGTTTAAGAAAATTGTCAGGTGCACCGTTTGTAATGCGTATAACATAAGGGGTGCATATGGGCTTCGAGGGATGTGGGCCGAGAAGAAGGAAATATGAGTGAAGTGTGGCCTCCGGCCCAAGCGGGTGCATGATGGCGTTAAGAGAGTTTGCGACCCAATTACTTTAGTTTTCTAAATTAGTTAAATGACACATGAAAGCGTTTAACGGTCTATCATGCTAATCAGTCAAACATACGTAACAAGCACAATACGTCTTTTCATATCACAACATGAGCATTTACAAGGCAAACAGTCATATAAGTACACAATTAAACAGTTAACGTGCAATAAATGCGAAAATGGAAGTCAGAAACTCGAGTTGTCACATTATCCCCAACTTGAAAGAAATTTCGTCCAGAAATTTAGCATGCGGTTACTGAGGAAGCTAGGTAAGTTGTATCGTTTACTGGTTTTCCTGGGGTGTCACATCATCCCCTCGTTGAGTTGGAATTTCGTCCCGAAATTTTGTAGTAGCTTCAGCCTCAGTAGTAGTTGTTTGGTTTTCGAACAACTGGGGATACTTGAGTTTCATTTAGTCTTCTCGTTCCCAGGTATACTCTGGGCCACGACGGGAGTTCCAACGAACTCGAACAAGAGGTATTCTGGTGTGCTTGAGGACCTTAACATCCCGGTCCGTGATTTCAACAGGTTCCTCGACGAAGTGTAACTGTTCGTCGATAGTGAGCTCCTTCAAAGGAACTATGAGGGTCTCATCTGACAGGCACTTCTTCAGATTTGACACGTGAAAAACGTTGTGAACTGCCCCGAGTTCTGCTGGTAGGTTCAGTTTGTAGGCCACTTTGCCTATTCTTTCTGTGATTTCAAACGGTCCGACATACCGCGGATTGAGTTTGCCCCGCTTGCCAAAACGAACCACACCCTTCCAGGGTGAGACTTTGAGTAAAACCCGGTCCCCGACCTGAAATTCCAAAGGTTTCCTACGCTTATCGGCGTAACTTTTCTGACGGTCGCGAGCTGCCGACATGCGTTGTCGTATTTGTGCAATTCGTTCTGTAGCATCAACTACAAGTTCTGGACCTGTGATTTGACTATCACCCACCTCTGCCCAACAAAGAGGTGACCGGCATTTACGTCTGTACAATGCCTCGAATGGAGCGGCTTGTATGCTGGTGTGATAACTGTTATTGTACGAGAACTCCACCAAAGGAAGATGCTTTTCCCAGCTGTTGCCGAAATCAATAACACATGCCCGAAGCATGTCTTCTAGGGTTTGAATCGTGCGCTCAGACTGCCCATCCGTCTGAGGGTGATATGCTGTGCTCATGTCTAGCCGCGAGCCAAAAGCTTTGTGTGTTGCTTGCCATAGTTCTGAAGTGAATCGTGCATCACGATCCGAAATGATAGAGGTGGGCACCCCGTGCCTCGAGACCACTTCCTTCAAGTAGATGTCTGCTAATGTGGAGAACTTGTCCGTTTCTTTGATTGCCAAGAAGTGTGCAGACTTTGTGAGTCGATCCACGATCACCCAAATAGTATCGTTCCCGCGCTGGGATCTAGGTAGGCCTGTAACAAAATCCATGGAAATTTCCTCCCATTTCCTTTGCGGTATCTTTGGTTGCTGAAGTAGGCCTGATGGTTTCTGATATTCAACTTTGACTCTCGCACAAGTCAAACACTTGCCGACGTAAGTTGCGATAAGAGATTTCATGCTTGGCCACCAATACGTTGTTCTGAGATCGTGGTACATTTTATCCGACCCTGGATGTACCGAGTAGCGAGACTTATGTGCTTCATCCATCACCAGTTCTCGTAAACCACCGTAAAGTGGGACCCAAATACGCCCCGTTACATAGTGGGCACCGTCTTCCTTTTGTTCCAATCATTGCCTTGAATGGCGTAAGGCTTCAGCCTTGACATTTTCTGGTTTCAATGCTTCTACCTGAGCATCTCGTATCTGTGCAGGAAGACTGGACTGGATAGTGAGCTGCAATGCTCGTACACGCCTAGGTGTAGTATCTTTCCGACTGAGGGCGTCAGCCACAACATTGTCTTTGCCTGGATGGTACTTAATGGCACATTCATAATCGTTCAGTAGTTCGACCCATCGACGTTGTCGCATGTTCAATTCCTTCTGCTTGAAGATATGCTCGAGACTCCTGTGATCGGTGTAAATAGTGCACTTGGTACTGTACAGGTAGTGTCGCCATATCTTAAGCGCGAAAACAACAGCTCCCAGCTCTAAATCGTGCGTCATGTAGTTCCGTTCGTGAACCTTAAGTTGGCGCGAAGCGTAAGCAATGACTTTATCTCGTTGCATCAATACACAACCAAGACCCTGTATTGATGCGTCACAGTAGACCACAAAATCGTCCGTGCCCTCTGGCAATGAAAGTATAGGTGTGCTGCATAGTCTATCCTTTAAGTGCTGAAAAGCGGTTTACTGGGGATTACTCCAACGATAGGTGACACCCTTCTGTGTCAGTAGTGTAAGCGGCTGTGCAATCTTTGAGAAATCTTTAATGAATCGCCTGTAATAACCCGCCAAACCCAAGAATTGGCGTATTTCCGTTGGTGTATGCGGTGCAGGCCAGTTCCTGATTGAATCTACCTTGGATGGATCAACATGGATCCCATCCTTGTTCACCACATGGCCTAGGAAGTGGACTTCACGAAGCCAGAAGTTGCATTTTGAAAACTTGGCGTACAGCTGTTCCGATCGAAGAAGTTCCAATATAATTCGTAAATGCTGCTTGTGTTCCTCCTGATTCTTGGAATAGATCAGGATGTCGTCGATGAATACAATCACAAATTTGTCTAGGTAGGGCTTGCACACCCTGTTCATAAGATCCATGAAGACTGCAGGCGCGTTCGTTAACCCGAATGGCATGACTAGAAACTCGTAGTGGCAGTAGTGAGTTCTGAATGCTGTTTTTTTTGGAGAGGTCCTCATCCCGGACTCTCAGTTGATGGTAACCTGACCTCAGATTAATATTCGAGTAGTAGCTTGACCCTTGCAGCTGGTCGAACAAGTCATCAAAACGTGGAAGAGGATAACGATTCTTCACAGTCACTTTGTTGAGTTCACGGTAATCAATACGCATTCTGAAGGTACCGTCTTTCTTCTTCACAAATATTACTGGAGCTCCCCAGGGTGAAGAGCTAGGACGAATGGAATCCTTATCCAAGAGTTCGTGCAATTGCGTTGATAGTTTACCAAATTCAAAGATCAGTACTTGTGGCATCATCACCTGTATAGCCCAATGCTCATCGAGTGATATTCGTAGAGTGTAACATGTTCAAGCGAGTGCCCACGGGGATTGTTGTTGGGATCCCTGTATCCCAAAGGTACATCATGCATGGGTGCGGCAACATAAAAAGGAGTAGTCTCATTCGGTGGGTAAGCGTTTAAGAATTCCCAGCAGGGGTCTACTCGATATCGAATGTACTGCTGGCTATACGCCAGTTGGGTTTAGTTAGGACAAGGTATTTCGTAGACTGCATAATGTTATCACGGGGTTAAATCAATCAGAACAAGAACTTAATCATAGTAGCATGGTTATCGTGCAATCGTGTAGTGTTAAGTTTCACTGTGACTCCCACCAGGAGCCGTTGTATTCTCCCCCATGTGAAGCAGGGAAAATTTACCTAATTCCATGAACTTTGGTGGGTGTGTGTTTCATCAAGTAAGTAACCAAGTCCGGGGGTTTCCTTAAGTCGTGCGGTGGAGCCAAAGTACGTCTGCGTATTCATGAGGTTCCAAGGGAAGGCGTGTAAGCACATTCAAGAGAGTATAATCGTATCAATGTTACACCACCATTCTCAAGGTTTCGTAGAGCGATCACCAGTGATCAGGAATCTAGCCTTCTAGCCATCACTAATCATGCGTCGGTGCGAGAGTTAGTGCAAAGATTTTGTATAGGCAAGAAAACTATCATAAAATAGGGTACGCCTTTTGTTGTTTAAGGTGGGTCATGAAAACATATAATTTATCGTGCTTGCTGGTAGGTTGACTGATCCATAACTCTGTCCTTTTATGTCTTGAAGGCTGTTTCACCAATAATGGCATCCATTCGCTAATTTGGGCATACGATAGAGTTAATCCAATAGAATAAGAAGAATGAATCATTCATCATGGTTGTACGGTAGTCTCGTGTTTGGTGAAAGTTGTGGTATGGTTGTTGGCGTTCAAGCCGGTTGTACGGAGGGTCAGGTGGCGACGTCGTGTCGAGATATACGTACGAATGAATAGAATGCATAAGCAGTCGTGGCAGGGTGATGAGAAATTTGAAGGGGATTTGACCACCTCTTGTCAAGTAGTTAAACGATTATGTGCCACATGGGACGTAGTAAGGATACCAGGCAACATAAGTGAGAGGGGTTCGTGAACAGTGCGATGACAGAAGAGAGTAAGAACACAAGTGTTCTCAAGCAATAATGAATAGTAGGCAATGTAATCTAAGCATACCACGAGCAAAGTTCTTTGTAATTCTAGCAAGTAGGCAATGTAAACATGAATAGCAGTACCTATAGTGTTGAGTCTTGCACGCGGAACGAAGCGTCGTTGTGGATCGTTGAGCACTGTACCGGTTATAGTCTGGTTTTAATAAAAACATTTTTCCCTTATTAAAACCGAGTTCTCTATAACCAATGGCTCTGATACCAATCTGTCACACCCCTAAAATCCACACGCGGAGTACTACCGCTTGGAGGCGTGACATGACCAGGATCAAGCCACCAATCATATTGAACATGTAAGTAATAAGTAAAAGTAAATGTCATTCAACCCAACCAATATGAAAGGTGTTCAAGTCATAAGTATAATATCACTGTTTAGCGGAAGCGCATAAATAACAACCCAACATAAGTAAAGTATGAAATGTCATAAAAGTGTTTATCGAAACATCCACAATCCGTGCCCACAACGACCGCGCCTCCCGTGCAAGCTCCTGTAGTACCTAAGGTCCTGCAAGGCATGTAACAGAGAGTCAACAACTAGTTGAGAGAGTTCACAGTTGGTAGTTCAGTAATCGCAATAGTATAGTAAGCCTTATGTTCGTTTAGTAAACCATGTATCATATTAATTCGTATCGCGGCCCTCTAGGCATGTATGCGAAGATTAGGGGAAGTTTTCCCAAGTGTTCTAGACTAGGTATATTTGTATCGCAGCCCACCCGGCATGTGTGCGAAGTTTAGTGTACAGTTCGCAGCCATTCCAGGCATGTGTGCGAAGATTAGTTCTATTATCGCAGCCAATCCTGGCGTGTGTGCGAAGAAAAGTGTATGTATCACTAGTCTAGCAGTATCTATCAATAACCTTCCTCTCCCGAGGACAATATCACTAGGTTCCATTAACTAGGTAAGTACAAGTAAATCATCCAATCCCATTCCCAAACCCGGGAATCCCATGCCTTGGTAAGAGTGTGAACTCACCTTGGTTTGCTCGGTATGCTAAGTTATGTGTTCACAAGTAACCAGCCAAGTCCTATAGTATGCGCGTATATTCAATCAGTTCCAGTTCATAAAGTTTCACATGAAATCAATATCACAGGTGTGTTTGGCAGTTAACATCATGCATCACACAATAGTTAATCACACTCATACAGTTCATGCATACATACATACATACAAGTTATTCAAATCGAATCAAACACTGTTCAATAACTCGTTATGTACATATCATCATCCTATTCAGAATTACCGTTCGAACATGCTATTACTCGATCATAACATTAGTCAAGCAAGAAAGAAATTTTCAATAATTAATTATCACAATTGCTGACAATTCAATACCCACTCAAACCAATTATTTATTATCATTGTTGACAGTTCAGGGGTTCACATCTTCACTACCATCATGCATGATTAATATAAAGCTTCTACATGGTGATCACATCATCACGTCACCCCATCAAACATCACTAAACAAAGTCAACATCTAGCATTCATGCAACTACCATTATTGATATTAGTCTAACATTTATCACCCCCAACAAATACATCATGCAGCGATCATTACTAAATAATTCAAAGTGAAACACTAACCAAGTATGATGATGAGACATGGTTGAAACTCTAATCCCCATGTTCTGAATTATATGATCATAATCGGTCGTTCCGAGGTTTCATATTAATCACGTGATCAGTGGTTAAAAATCAACATTCAAAACACATATAACAAGCACAGACTAGTGACACAATTCTGCAATGATCCTTATCACTTGGTTGCATTATCAAGACTTCACATGCAACCTGACAACACAAATGTGACTGACCACTAGAAAGCATATCACTGGACCGATTTTTAGATGCAATTAATAGATGCACATGCAAATATTTTTAAGAGTTAGTTGATGATATAAGGGTTGTGGAGATCAACTGTACACGCAACCCTTCCCCATTCCATTTGCCCGAACGACGAAACATTTATCCCACCCGAGACCAGTATAAGACGAAACAAATCTGTTTCGCCAAGCCCATCATGTGACGAAACACTATGTTTCGTCGAGGCCATTTTCGTCGTGGGTAACATAATCTGTAACCCTAACTGTTTCATCGTTTCATCATTTCATCATTACTAGACAACCTTCTGTTAAGCCCGATTACCAATTCATCCCATAACAACATTAGATTTCTACGTAATTATTCACACTATGACACCCTAGTTTATTAACAACATTCTAGTGCAAACATCAATATCAATCAGAGCATGAGTTCGTATCAACCAAGCAAAAACATATCAAGTGCCACCTCATGTATCGATACTACCTAGTTTATCAATTAACAGGGAAGTGATTTATTTACCCGAATATAGGAGAGACAAGGAGAGGAAGAAGGGCTTCGATCCTGGGGCTGCCGTCGAGTCGTTCAAGAGAGAGAGAGAGACAACTAGAGAATTAGGGTTCGAAATCTTGTGTTTAAGAAAATTGTCAGGTGCACCGTATGTAATGCGTATAACATAAGGGTTGCATATGGGCTTCGAGGGATGTGGGCCGAGAAGAAGGAAATATGAGTGAAGTATGGCCTCTGGCCCAAGCGGGTGCATGATGGCGTTAAGAGAGTTTGCGACCCAATTACTTTAGTTTTCTAAATTAGTTAAATGACACATGAAAGCGTTTAACGGTCTATCATGCTAATCACTCAAACATACGTAACAAGCACAATACGTCTTTCCATATCACAACATGAGCAGTTATAAGGTAAACAGTCATATAAGTACACAATTAAACAGTTAACGTGCAATAAATGCGAAAGTGGAAGTCGGAAACTCGAGTTGTCATACTTTTGATATCCTTAAGCAGAAGCTGGGCAACGTTCATGTATTGACATTGCCGGACGAAATGGAAGAGTTTGTAGTATATTGTGACGCATCACACACCGGGATGGGTTGTGTGCTTATGCAGAGAGGCAAGGTGATTGCCTATGCTTCACGATAATTAAAAGTGCATGAAAAGAATTACACCACCCATGACTTGGTGTTGGGTACCAATGTATTTGCACTAAAGCTATGGAGGCATTATTTTTATGGCATTAAATACTTGATCTATTCTGATCACAAGAGCCTCCAGCACCTGTTCAATTAGAAAGATTTGAATATGAGGTAGCGACGTTGGATGGAAAGTCTGAATGATTATGACTGTGAAATAAGATACCATCCAGGGAAGGCCAACGTAGTTGCAGATTCCTTGAGCAGAAAAGAAAGAGTGAAACCAATAAGGATCAATGCCAAGAGCATTGAAATCAAGAACAGTCTGAATGAAAGGTTGTTAGCTGCGCAGAAGGAAGCTGTGTTAGAAGCTAACTATCCTAACGAAAAGCTAGGAGTAACAGAAGAACAGTTATCCTGTGGCAAAAACGGAATTCTGAGATTAAATGGAAGGATATGGGTTCCTGTTTATGGAGGTCTTCGGGACATTATCCTTCAGGAAGCCCACAGTTCCCGATATTCCGTTCATCCTGGACCTGACGAGATGTACCAGGATTTGAAGGCAAACTTTTGGTGGATAGGCTTGAAGAAGTCTATAGCCACCTACGTAGCAAAATGTTTGACTTGTGCTCAAGTAAAAGCTGAACATCAAAAGCCGTCAGGCTTGCTACAACAGCCTGAACTTCCCGAGTGGAAATGGGAAATGGTGACGATGGATTTCATCACCAAGTTACCAAAAACAAGGAAGGGAAACCATACCATATGGGTAATAGTTGATAGACTGACTAAGTCAGCACATTTCCTACCCATTAAGGAGACTCATAGCTCTGATATGTTAGCCCAGTTGTTTGTAGATAAGATTGTATCCCTTCATGGCGTGCCTGTGTCAATTATCTCTGATAGGGATACCAGATACACGTCACACTTTTGGAAAAGTTTCCAACAATCTTTGGGCACACATTTAAACTTCAGTACGGCTTACCACCCTCAGACAGACGGACAGAGTGAGCGTACAATCCAAACATTGGAAGACATGCTTCGTGCATGTGCGATCGACTTAGGTGGTAGTTGGGATAACCACCTACCATTAGTCGAGTTCTCATATAACAACAGCTACCATACAAGCATTAAGGCTGCCCTTTTCGAAGCCTTATATGGTAGAAAGTGTAGAACGCCCGTTTGTTGGGCAGAAGTTGGAGATGTCCAGATGACAGGACCTGATATAATTTTTGAAACAACGGACAAGATTGTCCAAATTCGCGATCGATTGAAAGCTGCCCGAGATAGGCAAAAAAGCTACGCAGATTTGAAGCGTAAGCCTTTCAACTTCGAAGTAGGCGATAAAGTAGTGTTTAAAGTATCACCCTGAAAGGGGGTGATGCGGTTCGGTAAGAAAGGAAAGTTGAGCCCGAGATATATTGGACCCTTCGAGATAATCGAACGTGTCGGATCGGTTGCCTACAAGTTAAAATTACCGGAAGAGCTTAGTGGTATCCACAATGTGTTCCACATCTGTAATCTGAAAAAGTGTTTCGCTGATGAATCACTGGTTATACAGCATACAGATGTACACATCGATGAGAGCTTAAAGTTCGTTGAAAAACCTGTGTCGATCGAGGATCGACAGGTTAAGAAGCTTCGCAGGAAGTATATACCGATTGTGAAGGTAAAATGGGATGCCCGTAGAGGTCCCGAGTATACGTGGGAAGTAGAATCCACGATGAAAGAAAAGTACCCTCATTTGTTTCAATAAATCTCGAGGTCGAGATTTCTTTTAAGGGGGTGAGGATGTAACACCTCGAAATTTTTGCGTCCAATAAAGTATTGACACGTGTCATAAGTTTGCACGTGTTAATAAATACTATAGAGGGACTAAAGTTGACAAACATGGAAAGTATGGGAATTCAAGGGTTCAAAATATCAATGAGGGATAAATATACTTTACAGTAACCCTAAATGATGCTCGTACCTTCAAACGAATGAATCATGGATCATACGGAACGAAATGTGGAAGAAAGTGAGAGATTACAAACTACAGGGGATAAATGTGTCAACATGATTAAGTTATACCTCTGAGTGACCCTTTAACAAACCCGAGACTTTGTAACGGTAATTTTACGCTCACTAGATTGTACGATATAAATTTCGCAAGGTTTCGTTTTAAAACGAGAATGTTATGATCGAATTCGTATGCGAGGGGTTAAAAGCGTCAACATTGAAAGTTAGGACTTTTCGGGTAGTAATAAACTAACCGAGGACTTAACGGCGCAGGTAAAAATAATGAGGCCCTTATACGTAAATAAAAGAGGCCCAAAGTGCAAAGTTACCCCTTCGAAACGCCAAAGGCCAGCTGCAATAATTAAAAAGATTTGAAAATCTTGCAAACAAGTCTCAGGCGGGCCGCGTAAAAGTTGAAAAGGGGCTTACGCGGGCCGCGATAGCAGTAAAGATATGGGCTCTGTCAGAAGGATTCTGGCGGGCCGCGTAAGAGTTGAAGGATCACTTACGCGGGCCGTGTCAGCCTCCCAGATGCAGATAATTCGGACAGAAGCACTGTTGAGTGTTTTAACCGACCTTGGAGCCATTATTTTGAGCATGGGCGCCCCCTAAACGTCCCCTAGCACTCAGGGACAGTTGTTGATCATCTAGAAACACGTGTAGGCATTGTTGTCAATGATCTAAAGGCTTGTGAACACTATAAAAGGCCATGATGTTGCAACATTGTTCTTCACACTTCAATCTGCTTTCTTGATCACTTCTGGAGCTCAAGAACTCTCTCTTAGCATCTCTGGTCGTGTACCAAACTACTGTAAATGTGCTTAACCCTTTGTAGTTTAGTTTTGCTTAGTTTTAGCTTAACAGTCAATCCGTCATAATTAACGATTGACTTAACGGTTAATCACAAATGGTCCAGTGATTAATCGAAACAAAGGTAGTTATATGTTGGTAATCATGTGGGCATTAAACCCTTAAAAGGGCACCCTCCGATTCCCACTCTAACTAATCCAAATGTCGGGTCAAAGTTGCTTAGAAAAAGTCAACAGAATGCTAACTTTCGATTTTATGCATAATCAGTAATGTAGATGGTGTGTAACCTGTTTTGACACTCATATAACATGATAAAAAGTATTATAACTTATCTAAGCTTGTTTGATCCGACCATTTACTGTTTTGACCCGGTTCGGAACCGAAAGTTGCAAAACTTTGACTTTTGATTTGACTTCAGTTCTGACCCGTTATGGTATGTTTTAAATATGCCTTAGGACTCTCTTAGGACCAGGTTACATGATGGTATAACCCTCTGTGACCGGTTCGTTGTTTGTCTGAGTCGTTTGCACATTTCCGTTATATGCTTAAATGTTGACCATAACGCCCTTTTTACTTTAAAATGAGGATTTTGGACATGTGAAAGGACAATAACCTTAGTTACTGATTTCTAAGCATGTCCCTAATATTTCATGTCAATCCGAGGTCTAGAATAGGAGTTATGCTAAATAGCGCAATTACGGAAACTTTAGTAATTAAACGGCGCAATTAGCATAAAACCTATCTAAACCCAAATTTCGACACCAAACCTTTTACACATTGATGTAAAATAATATTTTGGGATTTTTAAAGATTTTTTATTATTTTTAACCTGCTCATAACCTGCGGTTATGGCATTGATTCGGTAAATACCGAATATACCCTTTTCGGACGTAAAATGAGTTCTACATGGTATTTTGACCCGAATCCAGTTGCTACTGATTTTAAATAATAAATAAAGTATTTTGAACTTTATAACCTATTCGGGAAACTTAGATTTCCTGTAGAACTCGGAAATCTCTTTTATAATCTTTAAAATGACTAAAATACCCCTACGGGGAGTATATTGTGATTAAACTCGTTATGGGCATAATGGAAGGTATCCTACTGATACCGCAACCTATTTAAAGCATATTAACTTAGGAAACCTGTGTAGGACTCTTACGGTTACCCGTTACTCCTTTTTCGCGTACGGTTCGGTTTATGTAACTAGTTTACATAAACTGGCCGAAACGGGTCAAACCTTATCGTTTTTACTTCAAAATCCAAAGTGTGTTTATATTACCCATGTAAAACAAGTCTTCAAACTTTTTGGGTCCAACCCACATTCCATTCCCGGTTTTCGCCTTTCATGCGATTAAACCGTATTTATCCTTTGAAACTGACCGGTCTAAGCTAAGGCTAAATTAAGGACCCGTTAGGATTCTAATAGGTTGTTATAAACCTTCGTTCCAGAATAGGAGACCAGTAAAAGATACTTGCATTTGTTTGTTGAGGTTATTACTTGCTCAGGTAAATACTTTTAACTTATTTCCCCTTATACGGGCTTGGGGTACGGTATATAAAATACCGCTTGGTCGGGCAGTTGACCCTAACTCCTTAGTAGTTGGGTATTATCAATGTGACCCATTTAAAAATTGGTTTTGTTGGCTTTACGCCTTTGGGAGTTTAATGACCATGTCCTGGATATCCTTGGCATCATTTTACGAAATGGCCACGACCTTGACACGCGGGTGTAGGCGTACACCCGAAAATGTGTCCATGATTATAAAGGTATGACCGTTGGTTTTCCCAGCCACGGTTTTATGCTATGTGGTGTGCTAATTAACCTTAAACCCGGCACGACCCGGGCGACTGAACGCATAGTGAACATGTAATTCTTTTACAAGATTTAATTGATTTATTTATCCCAAGTTATAAAGAGTTTGTGCCTTGTGCATTCAAATCAATTTTTAATAAACCTTTTACAAAAATGTCAGTTGAATGTATTTACCAGTGTAAACTGACGTATTTTCCCCAAAAAGAATAAATGCAGGTTCTACACGAAATAGGTTGGCCACTCCTTAGCATCGTTAGAGTCTCGCAAGCTTGGGATGCCACTATCTGTTGAACATTATTTCCTATTTTTATTTTGATCCCCTGTGGATTATTTCGACTACTTGTGATACTTGGATATTACATTCGATGGTTGAAATATAATCTATCTTTATGCTTCCGCTGTGCATTTAAATATTGTGTGGTTTGACTATATTGTTGCCAACTACGTCACGGTAATCCCCCACCGGGCCCACCGGTGAAACGTGTGGAAATCGGGGTGTGACAAAAAATTTCATTGGTTTGGTATTTGTTTGATGGTCACAGTGACGCAGGTGTCACAGTCTCCCCTACTTTAGGAAATTTCGTCCTGAAATTTATTCGTAGGAGTCTGTCTATGACTTTGTGTCAAATAATCACTAGAGATATGCAAGGCATAATCCTATCATTTCCTTAACGGACATTCTTCAGAAACAAAAATGAATGGAGGGAGTCATTTTCAACAGATGTTCCTCAGAAACGGAAATGAAAAGGATAATCAAACGGATATTCATTTCCTTTAACGGATATTCTTCATAAACGAAACTGAACAAACAGAGTCATTTTCAACGGTTGCTTCCTCAGAAACGGAAATGAAAAAGATAATCAAACGGATATTCATTTCCTTCAACGGATATTCTTCAGAAGCGAAAATGAATGGATGATCCATTTTCCTCAACGGATTCTTCAACAGAACGGAAATGAAGGATTAAACAAACGGATATTCATTTCCATCAACGGATATTCTTCAGAAGCGAAAATGAATGGATGATCCATTTTCCTCAATGGATTCTTCATCAGAACA
Organism: Helianthus tuberosus; assembly: GCA_030545235.1. Classification (NCBI taxonomy): domain Eukaryota; kingdom Viridiplantae; phylum Streptophyta; class Magnoliopsida; order Asterales; family Asteraceae; genus Helianthus; species Helianthus tuberosus. The sequence goes on from JARYGA010036071.1 coordinate 1,324,601, forward strand.
GAAATGAAGGATTAAACAAATGGATATTCATTTCCATCAACGGATATTCTTCAGAAGCGAAAATGAATGGATGATCCATTTTCCTCAACGGATTCTTCATCAGAACGAAAATGAAGGATTAAACAAACGGATATTCATTTCCATCAACGGATATTCTTTCAGAAGTGAAAAATGAATAGCTAGTTCATTTTTCTTCAACGGGTGCTTCATCAGAATTGGAAATGAACAAGGTTCACTCTAGACACATGACAAAACTCGCTGTGGTTTCTGTGCACTAAATTCCATAATTATGTATGCCTCCATAATTATGTAATTCTTTGCACAGTCCGCACAGTTCATTTCATAATGTGCAGGGGAAGAAAAAACAAACCTGTGATGAGTGTGGCTAGTCTACCATAGGGTCCTTTTAATTAGATCGACAAATTATCTCTTTAATTAGACCACCAACGAGTCTTTTCAGCTATATCATCACATGATATTCCTAACCAGATTTTTGGATAAATCTGTTTAACTAGACCAGTCAAGGGGTCTAATTATGGAATAGTACTTCATAACCTAAGGGAGTTAACTACAACATAGAAGTCCATTAAGGATTTAAGATAGTACATTTGGATATCCTACTATGAATCCCATATACGAAGATATGGAAGATTCTACAAGGATTTGGATAACAAAAATTTGGATCACACAAAACATAAAAAGGGAACACATAAGCATACAATCACATAATTGATTAACTTGACCTTTAATTTGTTATCTTTGGACACGGATATTTAAAGCACACCAGGAATCCAATTCGTGGATTTCATTTGGCACTATAATCATTTTCAAGAATTTATCTATGAAGATAGGAACGATCTTAATAGGAATTTGGCTTTGTCCTTATTGAATCTAATGTACGTATTGAATCATACAAAGAATTCAATTAAGGGCTCCGATGAACGATACCCATCCACAAAGATCTAATTATGAGGATAGAAAGATCCTACATGGAAATTGGGAATTTGTGTAACGAGAGGTGTTCCGACACCTTGCACTAGGCATGCTTAATTCGATACACAAGGTAGAAAGTTCATGAGGTTTAGGCGCTAGATATGCCAAGGCGACATATGAAGCAGAATTTGAAGGTTTTGAACAGCAGCAGGATTTGTAACAGCTTTGCTTTGGATTGCAAAGCGGCACATGTTAACCAAATGTCCCCATCATCCACTGTGAGTACATTTGAAACAGGGTATTTGATTCGGATGATGATGGTGGCATTGATTGCACCAGGTAGTTGTTCCCTTCTACGGCTTCATCCCTGAGGCGAGTCATGGTGATAGCTAAATCAACGGTCCTCTGGAGTACGACGCCTATTTGTTGAGAAATTGTAGCACGTGGTTCGGACATTTGAGTGTTGTTGCGATGAAGAGGCATCTTAAAGACAATGGAAGGAATAGGAGGAAACAAGCGAAAGATAGTCAAAAGAAAATGACAACGCATGAAGATTGTGACCATTTGTTTGTTACCAAAAGCAAACAAATGAGACTGTGACTAATCAAAGTAAGTGGGCCAATATAATGTATCGCGAAGACATGCTCGCCTATAAGTGGACACTAACCCCAAGAGTTCCCAGGTAAGAGTGACTGGTCCGATACTGCGGATTTGTATGAACACTCTAACCTTAGACAGAAAACTCAGGGTACAGCCACCCACCCTTCCAGTTTGCACGTGTTCACTTTATTTAGACCCAAACTCTGACGAGAATTTGAAAACTTTGAAGGTTCAAAACCTTATAATAAATCATCCTAGAACTGATGATTAGTTTTCAAAGCAGATTCGAATTTTGTTTTCTTATTGTGGTTGCTGCCTAAGGATAGGCAACGGTATTGTTTTATGTCTAAACGCAAGGAAACTCGCGTTAGGGTCCTAGGAAGGTTATAGTCTAGGTCAAAGCATTACTAATAACCTAATTCCCTATAACCATTGGCTCTGATACCAACTTTTCTGTCACACCCCGACCACGTAAACAACAAAACGTGGCGGAAACGTCCAATCCTATGTGAGAGTACACAAATATCATCATCCAACATCATCAACTATTGTACCTGAAACACATGTGAAAATAGGTACGTCAGCATAAAAATTCCGGCGAGTACATAGGTTTTGTTTGAGTGTCGGATTCATGGCTAGTTTGCATGTTGCAATACTTATTTAAAAAACTTGTTTTGAAAAGTATAGTATTGCGACATAATTAACCAACTCAAATCAAATTGGTTACAGTTTATAAAACCTTGTAGCCATGATTCTTAACTCCAAAACATTTTGTTTAATTAAATCCAGATCGTAAATCGTTTTTGGAATAAAAACTCGAATAGTATAGATATATCGTTGGAAAAACCTTGTAATATATCTTTGTTTCAATAACCTTGCCCAAGTGATCTAGTTAACGCAACGACATATAATGTATTAAAAGCACTTATATATAGGAAGTACCAGCGGTGTATCCACCATGCTTTTAACACATTACACCCGCCCCGTTACCTAATCACTTCCCTAACCCAACGGTTCCAACAGATTTCAAACGGTTCATGGTAATCAACGGTTACAAACGGTTCACATAGTCAAGTAGTCACAAATGGTTCACATAATCAAACGGTTACAAACGGTTAACATAATCCAATGGTTACAAACGGTTCACATAGTCAAGTGATCACAAACGGTTCACAAGATCTAACGGTTACTACGGTTCACAGGATCAAACAGTTACAACGGTTCACATGATCAAACGGTTACAACGGTTCAAAATGTAAAACAATGTGTCCATATGCTGGATGAGCATATGCGACCAAATCTAATACACGAAAATCAATATGCTAGCATTTTAAGTGAACATACATAGCAAAATATAATGAAATCATGTACTAATAGTGTACTATTGAACATAGTAAGTATATGATATAAAAACATGGGAAACATGAAAGTATCAAGTAGGCACATGTGTTCCACCCCAAAACAGTTTGAAAACAGTAAAAGAGGGGACTATGTACTCACCTGAGGGTGCTTAGAAGTCTTGAATGTCACACCCCCAAAATCCATATGCGGAGTACCACCGCTTGGAGGCGTGACTGACCAGGATCCTAACCACCAATCACATTGAACATCATAAGTATATTTAGATAAACATTCATTTATTAACAATAGTGTACAATATTTCCAAGTTTACAGTGGAGGCATATTCAACTCATTAAGTGTTTATAAAAATCACATGTAAGCTCTTAGTCTTGTGTTGCGTTTCCTTGTGTCCCGACCCATGACAACTCCAGCTTCCCAGACAGCAAGTTCCTTTGACATGCACCTAAAGGCCTGCAAGGCATGTAACAACTAGTCAACAACAATGTTGAGCGAGTTCACAGTTGGGTGTACATTTTAAGTGTTTTACGAAAACGTAGTTTGTCTTTAGCTGGCTCACTTGCCGTGGGGGTTTCCCATGTTGAAAATATGTTTAACCAGTTTATCTTATTTCCCAAAACGTATCCATAGATGGTGGGGGTTTCCCCTAGTTAAAAACATGATTAATCCATTTACCCTGTTTCCCAAACCTTTTTACGATATTTAGTGGGGGCTTCCCATGTTTGTATGTTCTATTAGTGGGGGCTTCCCATGTTTGCATATACACTAGACTATTTGTAACCATAAGTGTTCTTCTTAACTCGAGAACAGTAGTACGTACAAGCTTTACGTAGGTTTTACGTAAGTGTCCTTCTTTACCCGAGGACAGTGGTACGCATGGGGTTTACGTAGGTTTTACGTAAGTGTCCTTCCTGACTCCGGAAGACAGTAGCATGTGTGAGTTTACATAGGTTTTACGTAAGTGTCCTTCCTGACTCCGGAAGACAGTAGTATGTACTTGTTTACGTAGGTTTTACGTAAGTGTCCTGCTTAACCCGAGGACCATGGTAGATAGTCTAGTAACCGTGTAGGTACGAGAAATCGTTCAATTCCATCATTCAACCCATTCCCAATCCCCGAGAATCCCATGCCTTGGTAAAGAGTGTGAACTCACCTTGGTTTGCTCGGTATGCTAAACTATGTGCTCGCAATCAATCAATCAATCAATCAATCAAGGCCTTAGATTGATTCTAGATGGAAAGGGGGATCAAAAGTGATGAAGAGCTTGTGCTAAGAAGATGGTTGTAGAGAGAATTGTAGGGGAATGGTGAAGATACGTATGATGATTGTGAGGGAGGTTAGGGTTAAGGGTGATTAAGATTTCACTAACTACTCTACTCACCCCTAAGTATCATCTTTTACATAAAACACACCCATCACAATATAATTTACAGTTTCATCACCAAGTTCATGTATTGGTCAAATCATTCGAAAGATAACATATAACCATGCAATAATCACAATATACTTTATCAAATCACAACGTATACAGTTACAACGCAAACAAATTGTGTAAGTAAGCAACTAAACAGACAGTGAACGTGCAATAAATGCGAAAGTGGAATCTCGGAAACTCGTGTTGTCACATTATCCCCAACTTGAAAGAAATTTCGTCCCGAAATTTAGCATGCGGTTACTAAGGAAGCTAGGTAAGTTGTATCGTTTACCGGTTTTCCTGGGGTGTCACATCATCCCCCCGTTGATTTGGAATTTCGTCCCGAAATTCCGTAGTAGTAGCTTCAGCCTCAGTAGTGGTTGCACGGTTTCCGAATAACTGGGGATACTTGAGTTTCATTTGGTCTTCTCGTTCCTAGGTGAACTCTGGGCCACGACAGGAGTTCCAACGAACTTGTACAAGAGGTATTCTAGTGTGCTTGAGGACCTTAACATCCCGGTCCGTGATTTCTACAGGTTCCTCGACGAACTGCAACCGCTCGTCGATAGTGAGTTCCTTCAAAGGAACTATGAGGGTCTCATCTGACAGACACTTCTTCAGATTCGACACGTGGAAAACGTTGTGAACTGCACCGAGTTCAGCTGGTAGGTTCAGTTTGTAGGCCACTTTGCCTATTTTCTCGATGATTTTGAATGGTCCAACGTACCGCGGATTGAGCTTGCTTCGTTTACCAAAACGAACCACACCCTTCCAGGGTGAGACTTTGAGTAGCACTCGATCCCCAACTTGGAACTCGAGCGGTTTCCTGCGCTTATCAGCGTAACTTTTCTGACGGTCGCGAGCTGCCGCCATGCATTGTCGTATCTATGCAATTCGTTCTGTAGCATCAACTACAAGTTCTGAACCTGTGATTTGACTATCCCCCACCTCTGCCCAACAGAGAGGTGACCGGCATTTACGTCCGTACAATGCCTCGAATGGAGCGGCTTGAATGCTGGTGTGGTAACTGTTATTGTACGAAAACTCCACTAAAGAGAGATGTTTTTCCCAGCAGTTGCCAAAATAGATAACACATGCCCGAAGCATGTCTTCTAGAGTTTGAACTGTGTGCTCAGACTGCCCATCCGTCTGAGGGTGATATGCTGTGCTTATGTCTAGTCGGGAGCCAAAAGATTTGTGCATTGCTTGCCATAGTTCTGAAGTGAATCGTGCATCCCGATCCGAAATGATAGAGGTTGGCACTCCATGCCTCGAAACAACTTCCTTAAGATATATGTCTGCGAGGGTGGAGAACTTATCCGTTTCCTTAATAGCCAGGAAGTGTGCAGACTTTGTAAGTCGATCCACGATCACCCAAATGGTATCGTTCCCACGCTGAGATCTAGGTAGGCCAGTAACAAAATCCATGGAAATTTCCTCCCATTTCCACTGCGGTATCTTGGGTTGTTGAAGTAGGCCTGATGGTTTCTGATATTTAACTTTGACCTTTGCACAGGTCAAACATTTGCTGACGTAGGTTATGATGAGGGCTTTCATGCTTGGCCACCAATACGTAGTTTTAAGATCGTGGTACATCTTATCCGAACCTGGATGTACCGAGTAGCGAGACTTGTGCGCTTCATCCATCACAAGTTATCGTAAACCGCCATATAGTGGGACCCAAATACGCCCCGTTACATATTACGGCCATCTTCCTTCTGTTCTAATCACTGCCTTGAACCGCGTAAGGCTTCAGCCTTGACATTTTCGGGATTCAATGCTTCCACCTGAGCATCTCGTATATGTGCAGGAAGACTAGACTGAATAGTAAGCTGCACGGCTCATACACGCCTAGGTGTAGTATCTTTCCGACTGAGGGCATCAGCCACAACATTGGCTTTGCCTGGATGGTACTTGATGGCGCATTCGTAATCATTAAGTAGCTCGACCCATCGACGTTGTCGCATGTTCAATTCCTTCTACTTGAAAATATGCTCGAGACTCCGGTGATCGGTGTAGATAGTGCACTTGGTACCGTACAGGTAGTGTCGCCAAATCTTAAGCGCGAAAACAACAGCTCCCAGCTCTAAATCGTGCGTCGTGTAGTTCCGTTCATGAACTTTAAGTTGGCGCAAAGCGTAAGCAAAAACTTTGTCGCGCTGCATTAACACACACCCAAGACCTTGGATGGATGCTTCGCAATAAACCAAAAAAATCGTCCGTGCCCTCTGGTAATGAGAGGATAGGTGAGCTGCAGAGCCTATCCTTTAGGTGCTGAAAAGCGGCTTCCTGAGTATTACCCCATCGATAAGTGACACCCTTCTATGTCAGTAGTGTAAGCGGCTGCGCGATCTTTGAGAAGACTTTTATGAATCGTCTGTAGTAACCCGCCAAACCCAAGAATTGGCGTATTTCCGTTGGTGTACGCGGTGCAGGCTAGTTCCTGATTGAATCTACCTTGGATGGATCAACATGAATCCCATCCTTGTTCACCACATGGCCTAGAAAATGGACTTCACAAAGCCAGAAGTCGCATTTTGAAAACTTGGCGTACAGTTGTTCCTTTCGAAGAAGCTCCAAGATAAGACGCAGGTGCTGCTCGTGTTCCTCCTGACTCTTGGAGTAGATCAGTATGTCGTCAATGAAAACAATCACGAACTTGTCTAGATAGGGTTTGCACACCCTGTTCATAAGATCCATGAAAACTGCAGGCGCGTTCGTTAGCCCGGATGGCATGACTAGAAACTCGTAGTGGCCGTAGCGGGTTCTGAATGCTGTTTGGGAGACGTCCTCATCCCGGACTCTCAGCTGATGGTAACCTGACCTCAGATCTATCTTTGAGTAGTAGCTCGGCCCTTGAATCTGGTCGAATAAATCATCAATTCGTGGAGGAGGATAGCGGTTCTTCACTGTCACGTTGTTGAGTTCTCGATAATCGTTACACATGCGGAACAACTTCTCTTCTTGAGTATAACGGGGCTCCTTAAAGACTAGGTCCGACGAAGCTCGAGTCCAGTAATTCCTGGAGTTGATTAGACAGTTCCTGCAACCTTCCTGGTGTAAGGTAGTAAGGTATACCAATAACGAGGGTTACTTCTTGCATGATACAGGTCTAACATCCCACCTGTCTATGTGTAGATAAACCTGACAGTTCTTCGGGTAACATTTAGGGAAAAGTCACGAATAATTGGTGGATCCTCGATCCTCCTTTCCTTAGTCTTGACATCTGTGTTGAGGGTTAACATTGCGGGGTAATCCTTCCGTAGACACTCCTGGCCCTTCTTGCTGAAATGAAGTTAACCGTCGTGCCACCCTGACACGCTGCAATAGGTAACATTTCTCCGCACAAAGTTTTCTCCTCACTGGGTGTATGCATACTATATCTGGGTAGCCAATCCACACGGCTACTGCATCAAATCTATCAAGGGTAGCAGAAGGATGGTCGACGTTGATCACTTGTCCCACAAGGTCGGGTTTGCATTCCAAAACCCATATGAGGTTTCAATAGGCTCGCCATCTGCCGTTTCCATAGCAAGTTCAGTTTCGAGATGTACCAGGGTTAAGCCGAACAGTGACGGAGTGATTTATTACTAAGAGCATGAAGGCCACCACGTTGTTACAATCTTGGTGTTGTCCACACCAATCCTAATTGCCCATCACGAGTACCACATCCAGTGTTGTTGCTACTGCTACTAGAGCTCCCAAAACTGTCATTGTTCCTTGGGTCGATGACGTTTTAGCTTAACCCGTACTGAGGTCGGTAAGGTGCTACGCTCATCCTCCTGTCCGTCGCCGTTACGAGTGGTTCAAGTAATTCAATGTCTGATACGAGAATGTTGCGGAAGTGATCACACTTTGGGATCGGGGGCATCAATCCATAAGTTTCAGAAGATGAGGAGGAGTAGGAAAGGTATCGTTCAATCATTCGACGCGGGGACATCCAACTCAGGGACGTTCGTATAAGCACCTAACATTCTACACGGTTCGCTAGATGTTCTAATGGGTGTTCCGGTAATACTCGTCAACATCGAGTTTCGAAAGAATCCAACGATAAATGAGAGGTTCACGTTTGAGTTTAAGTAGGGGACAATTACTACTATGGCCCCTATAGGTTGGTTATGTTTCATACGGATCGAACAACAGGACAGAACCCCTTTTCCACTTGTTAAGCCTAACTGGGACTCACATGCACCCCATATTATTATTATGTGTGCACCCACAATAATATTGTGATTTGCATGTTCATCTCAGCTCCTCTTAACTCATGTCAAATGGTTAACCACACTCGAGTAGGAATCAAAGAGTATCACATAGCGTAGGTTATGAAGGTTTAGGGAAAGACCACCCTATCGGTCACTTATTACGTTAAAGTGTATATGAATTCATATCGGTGTGCTAAACGTGCAATCACATGCAATATCGTATGTAGGTGTTCACTAGTTATGTAGTACAATGAGTATAAGAGAGACGAACCTTGCAATCTGGAGCTGAGTGTCATGGTCGTATTCCCGTTTTCAGAACTGTCCGGTTATAGTCTGGTTTTACAAAAACAGTTTCCCCTTTTTAAACTCAAGTTCACTATAACCAATGGCTCTGATACCAATCTGTCACACCCCCAAAAACCACATGCGGAGTACCACCGCTTGGAGGCGTGACTGACCAGGATCTTAACCACCAATCACATTGAACATCATAAGTATATTTAAATAGACATTCATTTATTAACAACAGTGTACAATATTTCCCAGTTTACAGTGGAAGCATATTCAACTCATTAAGTGTTTATAAAAATCACATGTAAGCTCTTAGTCTTGTGTTGCGTTTCCTTGTGTCCCGACCCATGACCACTCCAGCTTCCCAGACAGCAAGTTCCTTTGACATGCACCTAAAGGCCTGCAAGGCATGTAACAACTAGTCAACAACAATGTAGAGTGAGTTCACAGTTGGGTGTACATTTTAAGTGTTTTACGAAAACATAGTTTGTCTTTAGCTGGCTCACTTGCCGTGGGGGTTTCCCATGTTGAAAATATGTTTAACCAGTTTATCTTATTTCCAAAAATGTATCCATAGATGGTGGGGGTTTCCCCTAGTTGAAAACATGATTAATCCGTTTACCCTATTTCCCAAACCTTTTTACGATATTTAGTGGGGGCTTCCCATGTTTGTATGTTCTATTAGTGGGGGCTTCCCATGTTTGCATATACACTAGACTATTTGTAACCATAAGTGTTCTTCTTAACCCGAGAACAGTAGTACGTACAAGCAATACATAGGTTTTACGTAAGTGTCCTTCTTTACCCGAGGACAGTGGTACGCGTGGGGTTTACGTAGGTTTTACGTAAGTGTCCTTCCTGACTCCGGAAGACAGTAGCATGTGTGAGTTTACGTTGGTTTTACGTAAGTGTTCTTCCTGACTCCGGAAGATAGTAGTATGTACTTGTTTACGTAGGTTTTACGTAAGTGTCCTGCTTAACCCGAGGACCATGGTAGATAGTCTAGTAACCGTGTAAGTACGAGAAATCGTTCAATTCCATCATTCAACCCATTCCCAATCCCCGGGAATCCCATGCCTTGGTAAAGAGTGTGAACTCACCTTGGTTTGCTCGGTATGCTAAACTATGTGCTCGCAAACAATCAATCAATCAATCAACGCCTTAGATTGATTCTAGATGGAAAAGGAGATCAAAAGTGATGAAGCGCTTGTGCCAAGAAGATGATTGTAGAGAGAATTGTTGGGGAATGGTGAAGATACTTATGATGATTGTGAGATGATTGTGAGGGATGTTAGGGTTTAGGGTGATTAAGATTTCACTAACTACTCTACTCACCCCTAAGTATCATCTTTTACATAAAACACACCCATCACAATATAATTTACAGTTTCATCACCAAGTTCATGTATTGGTCAAATCATTCGAAAGATAACATATAACCATGCAATAATCACAATATACTTTATCAAATCACAACGTATACAGTTACAAAGCAAACCAATTGTGTAAGTAAGCAACTAAACAGAAAGTGAACGTGTAATAAATGCGAAAGTGGAATCTCGGAAACTCGAGTTGTCACATTGAACAACAACCAAGCAAAGCTAGAGGGATCAGGGAACCAAACGGCACCCTATATAGGTAACTATGTAAATAACCGGACCTAAATTGGGAGATCGGATGGAATGAGGTCTTGTAAACCAAATGAGTTTCGGAACTCATATGATATGGTTTAAAAAAAGCCTACATTCTAAAAGGAAACCTAACCTAAGTGCTTTCGACCCGTCATGACCCGTTTAGGTAGCTTACGCTACTTTAACGTGTCGTTCGCATAAAACGCGTTCGAGACGTCTAACTAGTCCCATGACAAGTATTATATGCCTAAACATGTTTATTTATGTTGCATAATTAGTTAAGTGACAAATGTTTAGGTTACATATGCTTAAAATCCAATTATGCATGAAAAGGGCATTTTGGTAATTTACCTAAGGCATATAAACTACCTATCATACAACCACTTAAACTATGTGACCATAAGGTATAACCTCGGAAGGTTATTCCCTATGCAACTATGATCACTAAACATGCTTGGTCGGATCCTAATGATCGACCAAACGGGTCGAGTTCGATAGTCTAAGCAGTGGTTTAAACCGCTTGACTTACGACACTAAACAAGCACTAAACTAAAAGTGACGAGCTAAGCTTGTTAAAACATGCTTAACTAATTTAGAAAATAGGTTTTGATATCAAAACAAAGTGTTTTGATACCAAGAGTAGTTTGGTTGCAAAATACGCTTAAATGCGCATTTGACCGAAACTACGACTCGTCACTATGCCTAGTCAACGTGGTAATCAATAGGTATAGTCACTAAGGACTATAACCATCGTGATTACGCTCACGTTGCAAAGTTCTAACAAACTTCTCATTGACCATCTCATGGTCAAAGCTGAAATTCAAACAAAGTTTAACTTTCGGACTCGAAAAGCGATAAAAGAACGAAGGAATACTTACAAAGGGTCCCCGCAAGCAAATCTTGATCCAAATAGCTCAGGTATGAAGCAAAGGCTTCAACTTAGAGCACATTAGATCAGATTTATGTGAGGAAGAATGAATGAGAGCATGGCCTTATATAGTTTTTCGCAAACCGTTAGGATCATTTCTTGGAGTAGAGGGAATGATGTAGGCCATACAAATGTCAAAGAATGATTGGGGGACTTGTTCTCCACACAAACCAGCCCATAGCATTGAAAACCATTGATCAAAACCATCAAAATTGAGCTAAATGGCCAGATTCAATGTTTCTGTCTGGCATGCCCTCGCGCCCCGCGTAAGAAATTGCTTGGGCTTACGCGCCCCGCCTGGGCCATCTTTGGCAGATTGTCAAAACAGGTCCCTGAACTTGTTTTAAGCCCATTTCAGCCCCTTTTGACCCCCGTTAAGCCATTTTCATGGCTCTATAAGGTCAATAACGTTTAGAGGATTCAAAATGTGCTCTGAAAACTATCGGATGTCGGCTCGTTTGGTCGTACGGTCGCGTTATTTGTCGAATTACGACTGAACTCAAACGGACACGAAAACGAACCAAATTAAGCGACGACTGGTATTTTTGCATGCCGATCACTAAAATAAAAAATTTTTAGTGTATACAAAAATTTTGGATGTCCAGATGTGGCCAGAACGTAAGATATGCGCGAAAATACAAAACTTACGCCGTTTTTGACACTTTTAGCCCCTGAAAGATCATATAAGCATGTTTTTGCACACCGAACCTATCAAAGGTTATTTCTAAGCTATGTTTAGGTTATATATGGTATGTTTAACGTATGACCATGTTCTGGACTGTTCGTTTTCTTATGAAACGGCAGACTTTTGCAGGTTGACGCAAATAGTCCCTATCAGCGAATAAACTTGATTTCGGCATACCAAACCATCCAAAACTTATTTCTAAGTTATATAAAGGTTATTTAAGGTATGTTAAGCTTATGTCACTATTCCGGAGTGTTTGTTGCATTAAACTAGTTATATTTACGCATCAGATCGCGTATAACCTTCCAGAAAGCGATTTAAAGCACGAAATCGAACAAGAATTGATATATGCAAATGATACACATATTTTCACAAATCCCAAGTTTGAAACACAAAATTTCATTGGTTTGGTATTTTTTTGACGGTCACAGTGACACAGGTGTCACAGTCTCCCCTGCTTTAGGAAATTTCGTCCCGAAATTTATTCATGAGAGTCTGTCTGTGAATTTGTGTCAAATAATCACTAGAGATATGCAAGGCATAATCCTATCATTTCCTTAACGGACATTCTTCAGAAATGAAAATGAATGGATGGAGTCATTTTCAACAGATGCTTGCTCAGAAATGGAAATGAAAAGGATAATCAAATGGATATTCATTTCCTTTAACGGATATTCTTCAGAAACAAAAATGAGCAAACGGAGTCATTTTCAACGCTTGCTTCCTCAGAAATGGAAATGAAAAAGATAATCAAACGGATATTCACTTCCTTCAACGAATATTCTTCAGAAGCGAAAATAAATGGATGATCCATTTTCCTCAACAGGATTCTTCATCAGAACGGAAATGAAGGATTAAACAAACGGATATTCATTTCCATCAACGGATATTCTTCACAAGCGAAAATGAATGGATGATCCATTTTCCTCAACGGATTCTTCATCAGAACGGAAATGAAGGATTAAACAAACGGATATTCATTTCCATGAACGGATATTGTTCAGAGGCAAAAATGAATGGATGATCCATTTTCCTCAACGGATTCTTCACCAGAACGGAAATGAAGGAATAAACAAACGGATATTCATTTCCAACAACGGATATTCTTTCAGAAGTGAAAAATGAATAGCTAGTTCATTTTTCTTCAATGGGTGCTTCATCAGAATTGGAAATAAACAGGGTTCACTCTAGACACATGACAAAACTCGTTGTGGTTTCTGTGCACTAAATTCCAAAATTATGTAGGCCTCCATAATTACGTAATTCCTTGCACAGTCCGCACAGTTCATTTCATAATGTGTAGGGGAAGAAAAATCAAACCTGTGATGAGTGTGGCTAGTCTACCATAGGGTCCTTTTAATGAGATCGACAAATGATCTCTTTAATTAGACCACCAAGGAGTCTTTTCAGTTATATCATCACATGATATTCCTAACTAGATTTTTGGATAAATTTGGTTAACTAGACCAGTCAAGGGGTCTAATTATGGAATAGTACTTCATAACCCAAGGGACTTAACTACAACATAGAAGTCCATTAAGGATTTAAGATAGTACCTTTGGACATCCTACTATGAATCCCTTATACGAAGACATGGAAGATTCTACGAGGATTTGGATAACAAAAATTTGGATCACACAAAACATAAAAAGGGAACACATAAGCACACAATCACATAATTGATTAACTTGACCTTTAATTTGTTAGCTTTGGACACGGTTATTTAAAGCACACCAGGAATCCAATTCGTGGATTTCATTTGGCACTTTAATCATTTTCAAGAATCTATCTATGAAGATAGGAAAAATCTTAATAGGAATTTGGCTTTGTCCTTATTGAATCTAATGTACGTATTGAATCATACAAAGAATTCAATTAAGGGCTCCGATGAACGATACCCATCCACAAGGATCTAATTATGAGGATAGAAAGATCCTACATGGAAATTGGGAATTTGTGTAACGAGAGGTGTTCAGACACCTTGCACTAGGCGTGCTTAATTCGATACACAAGGTAGAAAGTTCATAAGGTTGAGGCGCTAGATATGCCAAGGCAACATATGAAGCAGAATTTGAAGGTTTTGAACAGCAGCAGGATTTGTAACAGCTTTGATTTGGATTGCAAAGCGGCACATGTTAACCAAATGTCCCTATCATCCACTGTGAGTACATTTGAAACAAGGTATTTGATTCGGATGATGATGGTGACATTGATTGCACCAAGTAGTAGTTCCCTTATACGGCTTCATCCCTGAGGCGAGTCATGGTGATAGCTAAATCAACGGTCCTCTGGAGTACGATGCCTATTTGTTGAGCAATTGTAGCACCTGGTTCGGACATTTGATTGTTGTTGCGATGAAGAGGCATCTTAAAGACAATGGAAGGCATAGGAGGAAACAAGCTGTTGGACCGTTTCTTGACTCTAAACGTCAGACCGAGTAGCTCATTCTCACATATAAAGGCGGAATCAGAATATGCAAGATTACAACAGCTTGTCCTATTAATTTCTGATCTTTTTATTGCTTTCTTGATGAGATTTTGACAGAGTTTGGCTCCAAGCACACACATACATCTCTGAGATCCGCTCAAATGAACCCCCTATTTATAATGTTTCTGGTTCGCTTATACGACATGACACATGAGCGAACCAGACTTAAGACACATAAGCGGACCAGACCTAACATAATGACATAAAAGCGAACCAGACTTATAAAATACATATTATGTACATTTTGACCCCATGTTGTCTAATCTTGACTTCATATTTTTTGTAGACGCAGTCAACAGACATTCTGTGCATCAACAAACTCCCCCTTGGATGTTGACGTACCTATTTATAATGTTTCTGGTTCGCTTATACGACATGACACATGAGCGAACCAGACTTAAGACACATAAGCGGACCAGACCTAGACACATAAGCGGACCAGACCTAACATAATGACATAAAAGCGAACCAGACTTATAAAATACATATTATGTACATTTTGACCCCATGTTGTCTAATCTTGACTTCATATTTTTTGTAGACGCAGTCAACAGACATTCTGTGCATCAACAAACTCCCCCTTGGATGTTGACGTAGTCTTTTAGCATCTTCAGATCCGTAGTCTTCAGTCTTAGTCTTTTCTTCAACTCTGTCTTTTCATCATAAGCACTCTATCTTCACATTCCCATTGACTGTTGATCCAGACTCCCCCTTTCACAGACTCCCCCTCTCGATATGCTGGAATCTAAGATATCTGGTTCAAGCTTTAACAAATAGCTTCCGTTGGTAATAATGAAGTTCAAACCTGTTACTCAACCAACAAACATTACAAACTATCTTTTCAACATTAAATCACAAAATCAAACAGTTATAACAATCCACTCAAGTATTCAGGTCCAAGTTAATGACCCTGATTACTCAATTAATCTACCAAGTCCAATTTAATGACCTTGGTTGATCATTTGACGAAACAAACTGATTTAAAACAACAATTTCAAATAATTTCTGAAAATAACAAGTATCAAGTTAATGAACTTGTTTTTGACTTTTCAAACAAATCAAACTTCTTCAAAGTAAGCTCTCCTCATTCTTCAGTCCAGAATCTCCTGCATCTGCTTCAAACATCTGACAATCCAACAATCAACTCTCCACTTTGGTTTGTCGGAAAATAAAGCAGAAATAAAATCTTTTTGGATTTTATAAAGTGTTCTAAACTAAGAAATGAAATACAGAAAACTTAAATTGCAGAAATTAAACAAAGTAAACTATTTACAAACATATTTTTGGTGAGCGTGTCAGGGAATCATATCAGCTTTTTAGACAAATCACAAGTACCGTTAAGCTACATTACATACTCAGATTTAAACAATTCACCTCGATTGTCGATATACTGATCCATCTTAAATTCTCACACAAATTTCAACTTATTCAGGATACGATTTAGATGAATTAAGAACTTAGATCATTCATGTGTCCCACCTCTTGAATATACTCTCGTATCCAGAATCTCAATAATCAGTCTTACAGGTGAGAATACTACAATGATATCTGTATATAATTTAGGTATGCGAGGGCCGAGGGATCTCAGGTCGATACTTCCGTATACGCAGAGAGATATCAGCTTCGACTTTTCGGTGTGTCCCCTTTAGAGGATCTTTTTGCTTACAACAGCAGCATTTATCAATTTTATTGTTTCAGCATGCTGAGGGTTTAATGCTGTGTTTCAAGCATTGCAGCAAGTATTAGCCAGGGACTAGGTCAGAACCACCGTTCAGCAGAAGTCCCGGAATAATACCCCAGACATCATTGAGTATAAAGACCTAGTATATCAGATTAAGAGACCTTTCAAACAAGATTTCAGGGGTTACCTATATATCCAAGTAGTGTTCCCCACGAATTCACAAGTTTGAATTTAGGTTTATATCCCGAATAAATCTACTAAATGTGCGAAAAACTATCGACACATCATCAGTAAGATTGTTTAACTCTTTTATACTTTTCAAATCTTTAGCATACTGTAATCGTCTAGCTGATGTACTATCATTTTCCCTATATACACAAGCTCTTTTTCAGATTTTATCATGTTTTTGTATTTTTGCATTTTTTACTGTTTTTGTATTTTCTGAAAATAACTATGTACAAACATCTACTCCCCCTAAATACCAAAACAAGTAAAAATTCGACAAACCATTGCAGATTGTTTCTCGTCGTCATCCGCAACAGTACTCTCATCAACGCCAATTATGCCATCCGACACCGACAGAAGCTTCATACCATTCAGTTTTAACAAGTATTTAAACCGATTTTTATCAAAAGCTTTGGTATGCAAATCAGCTTTCTGTTCGTCTGTGTGAATTTTCTCAATTCGTATCAACTTTTTCTCAAAGCAATCACGAATAAAGTGATGACGAATTTCTATGTGTTTAGTTTTAGCGTGATGTACTGGATTCTTTGTTATATTTATAGCGGCCTCATTATCAACAAAAAGAGGTGTGTTAAGAAACTGCAAACCGTAGTCGCGCATCTGTTGCTGTATCCACAAGATCTGAGAGCAGCAACTGCTAGCAGAAACATACTCCGCTTCACAAGTAGATAACGCCACAGACGTTTGTTTCTTACACTGCCAGGTAACCAATCTATGACCAAAGAACTGGCATCCTGCAGTTGTTGATTTTGAATTGACTTTGCAGCATCCGAAATCCGAATCGGAATACCCTTCGAGCGTAAAATCACCTTTCCTAGGATACCACAACCCCAATGAAGGAGTTCCTTTCAGGTAGCGCAATATCCTCTTCACAATGATCATATGTGATGCTCTCGGGTTAGACTGAAATCTTGCTGCGAGGCACGTTGGGTACATTATATCAGGACGTGAAGCAGTTAGGTACATTAAAGAACCTATCATGGATCGATAAAAAGTTTCATCAGCCCTGTCTCCGGTGAGATCTGGGTGAATCCCATGATTTGTTGCAAGTGGTGTAGCAGCTGGAGTAGAACTTGACATCCCAAATTTCTCTAGAATATCATGAACATACTTTGACTGATGAATGAAAATTCCCTCAGGAAGTTGTTCAACTTGTAATCCCAGAAAGAATTTCATCTCCCCCATTGATGACATTTCAAACTTCTGCTTCATCACTGATTCAAAATCTTTGCATAGATTTTCATTTGTCGACCCAAAGATTATATCGTCCACATAAATCTGAACTATCAGAAGATGACCATCAACGACTTTAGTGAAGAGAGTGGCATCCACTTTTCCACGTATGAACTGATTAGCGAGTAGGTGTTGAGACAAAGTCTCGTACCAGGCTCTCGGGGCCTGATGTAAACCATACAGCGCTTTGTCCAATAAGTAGACCTTGTTTTTGTGGATTGGATCGGTAAAGCCCGGCGGCTGACCGACAGAAACCTCCTCTTTAACCTTCCCATAAAGAAACGCCGATTTAACATCCAACTGATAAACTTTAAAGTTCTTCCAAGATGCAAATGCTAGGAAAATTCTGATAGCCTCTAGTCGTGCTACAGGAGGATAGACTTCAGTAAAATCAATTCCCTCCTGTTGACTAAATCCCTGAACAACGAGTCGAGCTTTGTTCCTTACGACAACTCCTCTATCGTCTCTCTTACACTTAAACACCCACTTAGTGTTAATTTTCCTATGACCATCCGGCAAATCAACTAACTTCCACACTCCCAATTTCTCAAATTGACTAAGTTCCTCCTGCATTGCATTGACCCAAGAGTCTTCAGTAAGCGCCTCTTTGTAAGTTCTTGGCTCAACCTACGAGATAAAACAACTCAATGAGAATTCAGTTTGCAAAGGAGCAACTTTTGTATAAAAACATGTAAGTCCTTTATCAATCTGATTTCGAGTGCGAACGCCTTTCTGCAATTCTCCTATGATCAACTCCTCTGGATGATATGAAAAAGTTCGCGGCATCACTTCGCTTGGAACATCTACATTTCCCTCTAGATTAGTAACATTCTGCTCTGCATCTTGTTCACCAACTTGGTTTGTTTGACTTGAAATCTGAATTTGCTCCCCCTCAGAATCTGAATCTGAATCACCATGATCAAATACTTGCATGTTATCAGGTTCTAGATTATCATTCTGAGCCGACTGATTATCCTGAGCAACTTCATTCTGTTGGACATCATCATGTTCACCAGCATTACTTGGACCTGCTTCATCATCATTTGACGTTTCCCGTGGTCTTCTCGAATACTCAGCTGGGAACCTTCGATGCGACTCATATTCACGCAAAATATCCAACTCATCAAAGAAATCTCCATCATCCTCTGATTCTTCTCTCATGTCAAACGAATCCCAAAGTTTGTCATAATGATAACGCCATGAATCACCAGGATTCTGCGGCGGCATAGTATAACCTTGACATTCAACATTTGCAGCTTCAATAATCCGCTTCTCACTTGGAACGAAGACACGTCTCAATGGATTTGAATAACCAACAAATATACCCTCAATGCACTTCGGACCAAACTTCCCAAAAGGTTCTATAATCGTACAAGGTGACCCGAACGGTTCTAGATACTTCAAATTCGGTTTGCGATTATTGATTAGCTCAAAGCATGTTTTGTTGAACTTCTTGACAGTTAGAACCCTGTTGAGCGTATAGCATGCGGCGGAAACAGCTTCAGCCCAAAAATTAATTGGTAACTTTGAATCTGCGAGCATAGTTCTAGCCGTCTCGATTAGTGTCCGGTTTTTACGTTCTGCGACTCCATTTTGCTGCGGAGTGTACGGAGCACTAAACTCATGCAAAATACCTCGTTCATCACAAAATTCTTCCATCTTGTTGTTCTTGAATTCAGTACCATTGTCACTTCGAATTCTTTTAATACGCCTTTGGTACAAATTCTCAATTTTCCTGAACAGACCCATCAAACTGTCAAATGTTTCATCTTTCGTTTTCAAGAAAGAAACCCACGAAAATCTGGAATAATCATCAGTAACGACCAAACAATAATAATCTCCTGTAACACTTTTGACATTCACAGGACCAAACAAGTCCATGTGAAGTCTTTCCAGAGGTCTCGAAACTGAATTGACTTGCTTTGTAGAGTGTGACTTTTTCTTCTGCTTGCCTTTGATACAGCTAATGCACTCCCCTTCCAGATGAAAACCTTTGATATTAACTCCCAATACCAAATCATTGTGTACCAAATGATTCATTTTTCTAAGATGTATATGTCCCATCTTTCGGTGCCACAATCTGGATTCTTTCTCAGTTGCTCTAGACACAAAACAATGTGCTTGACCAGTAGTTGTAGTTGCTACAGACATATCTAACACATATAAATCATTCACTCTAGGTGCCCTCATAATAATCCATTCTTCAGGGATAACAAAACCAGGTTTCAAAATCAAACATTCTTTATCAGTGAAGTGAGTAGTATACTGATTGTCACAAATCTGCGAGATACTAAGCAGATTGTTCTCCAGCTCAGTGATGTAGTTAACTCTCTCAAACGTCACAATCCCATTGGATAACGTTCCTTCACCAACAATTCTACCACCTTCATGACCTGCAAATCCCACATAACCACCATTGATATTCTTCACATCATACAGTAATGTAGTTTTTCCTGTCATATGTCGAGATGCGCCACTATCCATAATCCATCTTGAAATGGCTCTTGGAAGATCCTGCACATACCATAAGTTGATTTTAAAACATTTCAATAAAGATGCCGATTCATGCTTCGCGATCCAGGAAGCTCCGGCAAATCAAACTGCTTATTCGAACATGGTGTCCACCCAGGCCTCATCAGCCTTAGGTGTAACCTTGACTCTTGCAATTTGAATTTTGAAATTTTTAGCATTCAAAGGTGGAAAATTTGCATCATAATCAACCGAAATTGATTCTTCAGCCTTTTTCACCTCAGAAGTTGAAATTTTCATTTCAGTTTTAGGTTTCCAAATTTGTTCAGTTAATGCAACCCGTTTATAAAACTTGTCATTTTTAGTTACCACTTTCTTTACGAATTCATTTTTCACTTTGATGTTGTCATTTTTAACGTTTTGCTTCTCTATCACTTTCTTATCAACATACATTGGTGCTTTACCCTTCACATCAACCTTCTTTTGTTGAACCTTCACAGCTTCAGTCCTAGGCTTCACATATGTACACTTTCGTGCAATATGACCAACTTGTTCACATCTAAAACAAGTACGAGTATCAGCTACTCGACTCGTGCCTTCAGACTGAGCCTGCGAAGCTCTCTTCTCAAAGAACTCTTTATTTGATTTTGAAAAAATTTCATTTTCTTCATCAGAAAGTGAACTTGAACCATTCACAAACACCTTCTTTTCAGCAAACCTTCTGTTTTGAAAACTCCTTTTCTGATAACTCTTACCACCTCGATAACCACCCGACCAATTGTTTTGATTGTTATTATAAAAACGTGGTGGAACAACAGGCTTTTTGTAATAAGCTTTATCTTTCTCAAAATTCATTTGCCTTTTTGTTTGACACAGACTGTTCACTTCTGACAACTCAACTTCAACTAACTTGAAAACATTTGTCAACTTTTTCACATTAACATTCTCAATTGGAAACTCAGAATCCGAATACAACTTATCAGATCCAGCCATCTTGTACATCACAAGACCCGGTTCATCACTTAAGTTGTTTTTGGACTTTGATTTCTGAATGTATTTGTCTAAGAAACACCCATCCTCCTCAGAAGTGTCACAATCCGGTTTAAGCACTTTGTCTACCACACTTTTCACCACATCACTTTCGACACCCTCGTCATTGGAAGATGTGAACATGACATCAATGTTTTCAGGAAGTTTAACTTCACTGTCTTCCTCAATTTCCACCAAACTAGACTGCTTTTTCGTGTAATTGTCTAAAATTAGCGGTGGAACTTTGTGAAAACCTACACCCGTTCCATCAGAAAACACATCCTCGCCATCTTTGTTTTTCCCTATAGGTTTAGGAACAATATGCTGCAAAACAAAGCTTGCTGATTTATAGCTGTTAAGCTTCAACTGGATTCGTTCATTCTCAATTTCAGCTTCTTGAACTTTAAGTTTCAGTTTAGCAATTTGATCCAGTTGTTCATTAATCGATTCTTCTTTTAATCTCAAAACAGCTCTTAGATGTTCATTTTCTTTAAATGTTTTGCCATTTCGATCATCACTATCTTTGACAATGTTTTTCAATTTCTCAAACTTTTCAGAAATCTGACGGTTTTCAAGAATTAACTTTTCATTTTCAGATTTTATTTTCTCACGTTCAATTTTATCATTTTCAATTTGAGTCGTTAATTCTTTGATCCGTTCAGTTGAAGCTCTTACAGTTTTGTCACGATCAAGAATCTGATCTTCAACCTTTCTAACTTTTGTTGTCAGATTCTGAATTTTCTCATTGTTAAGATACGTGACAGTGCTACAAAAATTGCATTGTTTGGTGCAATTTTTGCAGTCAGCATTCCCGTCAATTTTGTTACCTGACGCATTTGTTGACACACTTTGACTGACCGATCCCTTTGACTCAGTAACAGAATTAGGATCTACCTCAAGTGCTTTTGCAGCTAGCACTTTGTCAGCCATCACTCCCAGATTCTTAGCTGTCAACTCTTGCGTAGTATCAATTATGCCTGTATCAACCTGCTTTTCTTTCTTCTCTTTCTCCTCTTTCTCCTTTCTCTCTTTCTCTTTTTCTTCTTCAATCATTTTCGAAGTTGGAGTACCCCACCATTTGTGTTACCAATACTCATCATCTTCTTTGTACTCCTTGATAATGGCTTCGATATCTAGCGTTTTGTCATTAATCGCAATGTTGCCATACCTATCAAGATAGCACTCTCTATCTGGATCCCATCTATTTGCTCTTCTAGCTTCCAGAAAGACACCAGAAAGTCTGATAATCTTGTTTTCAGCAATCATCTTCCGGTATTGATACTTCTGTTCCTCAGTACGATCATCTTTCCACTTAATGGGTTCATCATTGCTTGCCATGAATGCGTAACCCACCGCATCTTCTTCCAGTAGAACTTCCTTACTCCAATCATACCCCTCATCATCATAAATCACAGCAAGAGCCCTTGATTTGTCTCTGTTGTCTTCAACCTGCTTCAATCTAGGCGGCTCGGATTTATTCTGATGGTAGATTGCCTTTTTGTAATAATCATCTCGAAACGGATTCTCCGATTCATCAACATAAGCGTTTCGGCATTCTCGTTTGAAGTGACCCTTCTGCTTACACTTGAAGCATGTCACTTTGGATTTATCGAACCCCAGCTTAGTAGAAGCACCACCAATTGTTTTTCTACCAGTAATTTCCATGAATCTTTGTGCACGACGAACAGCACTTGCCATAGCCCAACGAATATCGATCAGTTCCATTTCCTCCGGATCAATCTGATCGTAATCTTCTTTCGTCAGATTTGTATTGCCAATCTTCCCAGCTACCAATCCTTCATATGATTCCAACACTGATGCTAGAAAGATCATCTGCTGCTTGGCCGATTCCTCATCAAAGTTCTGAGCATTCTTCAAGTCTATTGCGATGTTGCATTGAAAACGATTCTTTGCATCAGCATTTCCAGAAGATGAAGATCCACTGTGAAAACCACTATGACTTCCACTGCTTTGACCACTTTGACTTTCTTTGCTTTCTGAAGAAACATTCTCAGCAGAAAATGCAGTTTTTGGAGAAGTAGCTTTTGGGATTAAACTTTTTGGATAGTACAGATCCAGATTCTGTTGATAAGATGAATTATTAACTTTGTACGTCTTTTTCAACTCCAACTCGTGACTCTCAAGTTTCTCAATCACCAAATCTGGTTTCAACAATTCAGAAGTAATAGTGTTCTTAAGCATGAGAGCATAATATCTCCACTCCATCTCGTCTGGCAACGAATCTAACAGTTTATCCACAATTTCTTCATCAGTATACGTGATCTCGTGTCGAGCAAGCTCCAGTTTCAGATGACCAAACCTTTCAATCATTTTACACACCGATTCATTTTTAAGACAACCAAACATATCAAACTCTTTCCTAAGAAGTTTCTTTTTATTTTTTACAATCTCTTTGCTTCCAAGACACTTCTTTTCGAGTTTTTCCCATAAGTCTTTAGAATTTGAGTAATCTATCAGTGAAATGATGTCTTCACGCACCGATTGAAACAATAATGCCACACATTTTTGCTCGGCCACAAAATTGTCAATCTCTTCAACTAATCTTAATGCTTCACCATTCTTCTTTCCTTGAGCATAACCACTCTTCATAGTCTTCCAGCAAGGAAAAGCAAATGCCATTAACCAATCTTCGAACTTTGTTGCCCACCTGCTATAATCTTCTATAGCCATCAGCTTAGGAGGTTTGTTAAATGTTCCAAATGCGCTTTCGGACTCCCAAGCTTCCTTCTTTCTTTCTTTCGGTGGACTTTTATTTGCATTGCTTGAAGAAGTATCGTTGTTTCCTGAACTACCCGTGAATGCATACATATCGCTGAAGGGATTCATGAAAATATCATCCATTTTGATCGTACCTGCAAAATCAATCAACACTTAGCCAAATTTTCAAGATTTTTGAAAAAACAGAACCACAAATGCGAACTAATCTGTGCACGTGACAGATAAGCGAACTAAACAGATTCAGATAAGTGAACCAGAAAGTGTCTGTTCGAGCGGACCAGAAAGTCAGTTCGAGCGGACCAGACTTTGTCCGTATGAGCGAATCAGATGTTGTCCGTTCGAGCGGACCAGCTGATGTTCGTTCGGGCGAACCAGCAGATGTTCAGATAAGCGAACCACACAAGCTGTTCATTCGAGCGAACCAGCTAATGTACATAACAGCGATCCAGAGAATGATCGTTCGAGCGGACCACGTAATGTCCGTTCGAGCGGTTCAGAATATGATCGAATAAGCGGACCAGGTCAATGTCCGGATAAGCGGACCAGAAACTTGCGATGACCGAAAAAGCGAACCACAAATTTTAACCGATTTTAGTCCGAATAACACTCTGATACTTTCAAGGATTGTACTCCTCTTAATTCCGATCACAATGATATAATTTTCGTTCAATTCCGACCGCTAATTCGTTCTAGATCTAAGTTTTAAATTCTGTCCGAAAACCGATCACGTTTTTGATGAAATTGAATGATTTTTACTTTGTTTTAAAGGCTGAAACTTATACGGATTGTTTAACAGATAATATCGCTCAAAATACTTGACTTTCAACTCATTTTAAACCGAAAAATAAAAGAGAAAGATGAGTAGAAATGAGATAATAGATCCGAATCAGCTGATGTAGTATGAACTTCTCGTCCTGAAGCTCTGATACCACTTGTTGGACCGTTTCTTGACTCTAAACGTCAGACCGAGTAGCTCATTCTCACATATAAAGGCGGAATCAGAATATGCAAGATTACAACAGCTTGTCCTATTAATTTCTGATCTTTTTATTGCTTTCTTGATGAGATTTTGACAGAGTTTGGCTCCAAGCACACACATACATCTCTGAGATCCGCTCAAATGAACCCCCTATTTATAATGTTTCTGGTTCGCTTATACGACATGACACATGAGCGAACCAGACTTAAGACACATAAGCGGACCAGACCTAGACACATAAGCGGACCAGACCTAACATAATGACATAAAAGCGAACCAGACTTATAAAATACATATTATGTACATTTTGACCCCATGTTGTCTAATCTTGACTTCATATTATTTGTAGACGCAGTCAACAGACATTCTGTGCATCAACACAAGCGAAAGATAGTCAAAAGAAAATGACAACGCATGAAGATTGTGACCATTTGTTTGTTACCAAAGGCAAACAAATGAGACTGTGACTAATCAAAGTAAGTGGGTCAATATAATGTATCGCGAAGACATGCTCGCCTATAAGTGGACACTCATCCCAAGAGTTCCCAGGTAAGAGTGACTAGTCCGATACTGCGGATTTGCACGAACACTCTAGCATTAGACAGAAAACTCAGGGTACAGGCACCCACCCTTCCAGTTTGCACGTGTTCACAATATTTAGACCCAAACTCTTACGAGAATTTGAAAACTTTGAAGGTTCAAAACCTTATAATAAATCATCCTAGAACAGATAATTAGTTTTCAAAGCAGATTCGAATTTTGTGTTCTTATTGTGGTTGCTGCCTAAGGATAGGCAACGGTATTGTTTTATGTCTAAACACAAGTAAACTCGCGTTAGGGTCCTAGGAAGGTTATAGTCTAGGTCAAAGCATTACTAATAACCTAATTCCCTATAACCATTGGCTCTGATACCAACTTTTCTGTCACACCCCGACCACATAAACAACAAAACGTGGCGGAAACGTCGGGGAGTGTTGTAACAGAATCATTGTTTCACAACCATGGATTAAACAGTTTCGTTTTATTGAATTAAGTGTATTGTATTATATTGGAATTTGAAATAAAACATGTACAAATAGTCTTTCAATGTTATTAAGTCACTAAGGCATCGTCCAATCCTATGTGAGAGTACACAAATATCATCATCTAGCATCATCAACTATTGTACCTGAAACAGATGTGAAAATAGGTACGTCAGCATAAAAATGTTGGCGAGTACATAGGTTTTGTTTGAGTGTCGGATTCATGGCTAGTTTGCATGTTGCAATACTTATTTAAAAACCTTGTTTTGAAAAGTATAGTATTGCGACATAATTAACCAACTCAAATCAAATTGGTTACAGTTTATAAAATCTTGTAGCCATGATTCTTAACTCCAAAACATTTGTTTAATTAAATCCAGATCGTAAATTGTTTTTGGAATAAAAACTCGAATAGTATATATATATATCGTTGGAAAAACCTTGTAATATATCTTTGTTTCAATAACCTTGCCCAAGTGATCTAGTTAACGCAACGACATATAATGTATTAAAAACACTTATATATAGGAAGTACCAGCAGCGTATCCACCATGCTTTTAACACATTACACCCGCCCCGTTACCTAATCACTTCCCTAACCCAACGGTTCAAACAGATTTCAAACGGTTCATGTCAATCAACGATTACAAACGTTTCACATAGTCAAGTAGTCACAAACGGTTGACATAATCAAACGGTTACAAATGGTTAACATAATCCAATGGTTACAAACGGTTCACATTGTCAAGTGATCACAAACGGTTCACAGGATCAAACGGTTACAACGGTTCAAAATGTAAAACAATGTGTCCATATGCTGGATGAGCATATGCGACAAAATGTGTAGGATAGGTTTTGACTCCGAAACAATTGCGAAATGAACGTATGACGTGCGGAATCCGTACACAAACGCGACCTAACACACACGATGTAATATAAACGTGATTCTATTAGAAATCTAACAAGAACAAGCACCTTGAATCACTTTCTCTCTCTAGACTCTCTCTCTAAGTCTAGAGCTTTCTAAAATGAAAATGTGCAAAAGTCTCTAATCTAACATAAAGGCTCCTATTTATAGGCCTTGGCTTTTAATGAGATTTCTCATTATTACAATTATGCCACCTTGACTTTTTGTCTAGCTATTACTAATATAACGACTCGTTTTCTTCTGTTTCTCGTTACGGCTCGGATTGACGAAGGCTATAGACATAAATGCACTAACAGACTCCCCCTTGGATATTTCCGCAGTCAATCTCGTAGCGTCTTGTCTTTCTCTCTCTCTCTTTAAGTATTCTTGAAGCTTTAACACGTTTTCATCAACGTAGACTCTCTCTTGTTTGAACAGAATCCCCGTGGATCTGTCCTCAGCTTCAGCTTCTCCTTTCTATAAACTCTTTTCTTCATCAGGTTCCCCCTTTCGTCAAGCTTCCGTGCTTTGGGATCGACACCTTGCTTTCCGTATACAAGCTCCTTTAGAATAGTTACATGGCTTCTTGAATCCACGCTTCCTTTTGCGTTGAGCTCGTCTTTAGACTCCCCCTTAGACTCGGCTTTCGGGATCGTAGTCTGGTATAACATCTGCAACACTCAAACATTTATATGTACATTTTTTTCATATTATCAATCAAATTATCTAATCCACTCCCCCAATCAACAAACTAAATGATTTAGCAGCATTAAATAATCTAACTCCCTCACAGTTAATCATCCAAGTCCAAATTAATGACCTTGGAGATATTACAAACTGTTTTTGAAATTTTTGATTTTAATTCAAGTTTGAAATTAATGAACTTGTTTTATTTTCAGAAACACAATCAGCTTACTTAGATTTTGAAACTCAGCATTTCAGACATCAGTTGTCAAAAATAAAGCAGAATCAAAAATCTTTTTGTATTTTCTGAAAATATAAAGCAGTAAAGAAATATGTACAAACATATTTACAGACAATATTTTTGTTTGAGTATGCGTCAGAGGATTATATCAGTTTTTGGCAAGTCACAAGTACCGTTGAGCTTAGTTTGTAAGTCCCGATAACCGGATCTTTCAATGATATCAAACAATCACCAAATTTGTGCGGAATCCAAACTTGGTGAGATTCAAGAACAAACACGAAAATCAGAAAATACGAAGAACAAAGAACAATACCGAATCACCTTTAAACAATTGCACACGATTATATTACTATGAATTAGCAAAACCGTCTAGTACAAGTGCTCACGACTACCAATCAATCGCCTCCCTCCCTAGAGAAATTGTAACAATAAGGTTCCAAAGGTTCAAACCCTAAAACAAGTTGAGAACTTGTTTATATACTAACTCAAGCCCAAGTCCCTACATGGGCTCCCCTTGGGCCTGCTTGGCCCACATGGCCTAAAGCTTGGCCCAAGTGACCTATAAAGGTCTACAACCTAATATAAACTAACCCGTTGAGGCCCAGCTCGTAACCATAACCCGTTGTGTTAATTTGATGCGTCAGTCTCACACTTTAGGGCCTAACAATCTCCTCCTAGACTGATGCCATCAAATTGTCTTCATAACATGAAATCAGCAACGTCTTCAACGAAGTCTATGGTTGTCGCTATGCTGCAGATGTTGTGGAAGTTCTGCACATGCTCACAAACTTATAAGCAAACATTTCTTATGCAACAGGGAGAGTACCACATGAACACTAGGTACATCTAAGTACTTGTACTCGGATTTCACAATTTAAATTCTTTCAACTTTTGATGATCAGTCTAATCTTCAAGAACAGTTATATTTTTTTAATTTTAAGAAAAAACAAATAAGCACTGTATTTTTGGATTTTTGATTTTATAGAAAAACAAGACACTATTTTTGTATTTTTGAATTTTTCATTTTTTTTAATTTTTTAATTTAAGAACTAAAAGCAAATAAAAACTCAAAATATAAACAGCTACCATAATATACAATTACAATTGCAATGGGATCAAAAATTCGTTCTCAGGCAGACTAAGGAACACTTTTCAGTACGAACCTAATCAAACTGGTCTATGTGATTGCCAATATGTTTGTCCACTTAAACTTTAACGCTCAACTTTCAATTTTTCAACTTCGTGATATGCTTAAGGTAATATTATACTATTATACCCGTGTGTCCCATTCCAAGGCATACCCTCGCGGTCAAGGTAAGCACAACGATTCATCGTAGCAGGTGAGTATACTGATGTCATCCTTTAAGATATCCTGACTGTGTCTAGGTCTGCATATAATCTGTTTTATCATGTTTTGATTTCTTAACAATGAACACCCAAATAAATACTAATCAAATCCTGGAAATATAAACAGCACACTCTATCATGCAAGTATCTTCCCTACCACATATTTCACAAGTCCAATCCAGATTTCTGAAATCTTAATTGGGAATAGGTTGAGAAGAGAACATAATAGATCTTTTACAGAGATAGTATAATATACAGATCAAATGAGTTTTTCTCAGTTTGATATAGGTTTCTTGGGTTTCTTTTGGGCACTTGAGGGCCTCTTTCGGGTGTACTAGATCTATAGCGCGACAACGTACAGCTAGGTCAGCATGTATCTGGATGCAGCAGAAGCTGTCGTTGCCTAGCACCTCCAGGTCAGCATATATCTGGATGCAGCAGAGGAGGTACACGACTATTTTAGAGAAGATTTCAGAATCAGATCAAAATTGTGTGTATCGGGACAACATACAGACATTCAAATAGAAATGAGCTAATTCCAAGTGACTTTCTTTCCTGGGGTCATGTACAATTTTAGTTCTGAACAGAAGGACAGCCAAGATATCCCCGGATTATTCAACAATATAAAGACCCGAAACCTCAGATGTTGGCTATCTATCAACGCAAGATTTAAGACCATAAAATCATACGCCGTTGGTATGTTACCCACATGGTACATAGTTCGTTATGTTTATATCACTTAGTATCTTTTATCATGTTGAGCGTCAAGCCTATCGACATATCACAGTAGATCCTAGTCTTTTCAGCTATGGCACCTTACATGTGTCAGTCAAGCCCTTTAACACGAACATTTATTTCACTTCCCATATCATGCAATTTATCTTTTTGGCTTTTTCATTTTTCTACTGTTTTTGTATTTTTCTCATTTTCTCCCCCTAAAACAATACTTATATATACAGCAAACTCTTTTTGTATTTTTCTTTTCTGAGATTTCTCCCCCTAAAACTCTATATCTATCTATATGTTCCTCTCCCCCCCCCCCCTAAATTTGTGCATAAATCTTGGATTTTTGCGCAAATTTACAATATACTAGAGAAAGGATACTTTATATACAAAAAAATGAACTAAGAAAGAGAAAAAAAATATTTTTGCTTAACCGTTCTGTCATCAGATTGAAGACTAATCAATATTCAAATCAAAGTACTGAATTTAAACGGTACCTTTTGCTGATCTTATCTTACTTCTCTAATCTCCTCCAAAGGAAACATATCATCTGTAAAAAAAATTTGAACTTTTTGCAACAGTGAAATGTTACCTGTTTTTATCTCTAGAACAACCGCTATCAACACTCCAGAGATTGTCAACAGCTCCTCCTTGGTTGTTCCTGAAAAATAAGGAGGTTAGTAAGACATGAGTACCCAGGCCATCGTGGTCCTAGGATTACCTGAAGCATCAAAATAAGACACGTCCTTTAAACATAAGTCCCCTTTCATTTCAAGGATTGGAGACGTCGCTGCATTTTCGCGCATAACTTACGTTCTGAATACATCCGGACATCCAAAAATTTATGTAAGCATCCTTATATTATGCCTTAGTGTTTGGCATGAGAAAAATCCATTCGTCGCGTCATTTGGATCGTCTTTCGCGCTTATGCGCATTCCGTCGTAATTAAGCGAACATCGCGTTCGTACGACCAAACGAACTGACATCCGACATATTTTTGAGCATGTTTCATGTCCACAATGTTTAGGCATCATTTTAGGGTCTTAAAGTTGGCTTTACGGGCCTTAGAAGTGTCGGAAATGGCTTAAATATGCAACAGGGACTAAAACTATCATTTCTAAAAGTTGGTGTTGATCAGACAAGGCCAGGCGGCCCGCCTGAGTTTTGTGTATATCCTAATGCGGGCCGCGTCAGCCCTGCAGATGCAGAAACTCGTTTTTCTTGCAAAATTTGGCCTTTCAAGCACCCAAAGGGCAATGACCTTTCAAAATCTCTGGGGTTAGGGTCACATTAAGCTACCACAACATCTTGACAAGTGTGCGATTGAGATCATGGCACGAAATTCAAGAAACGATCCTAACGGTTTTGCTTTTCCTATAAATACCCCCCCCCCCCATTTGTGTTAAAACCCACAAAACTGATCAAAGAGCTCTAAGTTGATGCTATTGCTTCATACCTGAGCTCCTGGATCAAGTTTAGCTTTCGGGGACCCTTCGTAAGTGTTCTTTCGTTCTTTTAATCGCTTTCTAGTTCGAAAGTCAAAGTTTTCGTTGACTTTCTGCGTTGACCAGCCTATGGTCAACATGAAGTTCGTTTGAAATTCATAACGTGAGCGTGATCACGATGGTTATAGTCCCTAGTGACTACACCTACTGATCACCACGTTATCTAGGCTCAGTGACGAGTCGTAGTTTCGGCCAAAATGCGCATTCTTGTGTATTTTGTAACCAAACTACTCATAGGTATCAAAACCGTTTGTTTTGATTCCAAACCTATTTTCTAAACTTAGTTAAGCATGTTCTAACATGCTTAGCTCGTCACTTTTAGTTTAGTGCTTATATAGGGTCGTAAGGTAAGCGATCTAAACAATCGCTTATGCTTTCGAACCCGACCCATTTGGTCGATCATTAGGATACGACCAAACACTTTAGGTGACCATAGTTGTATAGGGAATAACCTTCCGAGGTTATACCTTATGGTCACGATGTTAGGCGTTCCAAACGCGTTCTACGCGAACGACGCGTTAAGGTAGCATAAGCTACCTAAAGGGTCATAATGGGTCGTAAGCACTTAGGTTAGGTTTCATTTTAGTATGTAGGCTTTGTTAAACCATATTACACGAGTCTCCATACTCGTTTGGTTTACGAACCCGCATATTATCCGATCCTCCGATTTAGGTCCGGTATATTAACATAGCTACCTATTAGGTGTCGTTTGATATTCCGTGATCTCTAGCATTATTTGGTTACTACACAAGAACTTCAAAGCAATCTCAGGTGAGTACATAGTTCCCCTCTTCTACTGTTTTCAACTATTTTGGGGTGAAGCATGTGTACCTATCTGTTATTTTCGTGATTTCAAAGTATAATTGATTATACATATCTTTTAACAAACTGGTTGATTATCTATGGTTTAAACACTGATTTCTCAAAGATTACAAAATTAATTGTTGGATTGTACTTATTTTATACATTCACCAGACCGATTGGTAGTATGATATAGCGCTATAGGACTAGACACCCCATTCCTGTTGTCATGGAATGTCTGAAACCAATTTGTTTCTCCATCCAAATAGGGATTTCCTTTGTGGTATCCTTATAGTCTCAAAGGTGTAGTTTGATGCACTAGGTCTGAATGAATTCTTAAATCGCACCTTTAAAGTATATCTTGATATACTCCCAAAAGTACACTTTGATATACTCTCATGTGTGGTAATTGTACAGAACCAACATATACATTTTATCAACAAACCAAAACATATTTTTAATATGTTATTTACAAATCCAAAGTATACTGTTAATATGCTACTATAAGGTTATTCGTTTAACCCTACATTATCTTACAAAGCATAACTTTTGATTTATTCAAACACTTTATTTTGTACATTTTTACTTGTGGTTTAAGAAATCTCATTCCACTTACCATACATAACTTTTGTTTATACATTACATGGTTTACATTTAACTTGAGTTATACAATAACCTTGGGCTATTGGTTTAAACATGAACATTCTATATTGGTGGTTTGGTTTGCGTAAGTGACTTAAGTAACGAGGCGTGTGTAATATGATACAAGCATGGTGGATACGCCGCTGGTACTTCCTATATATAAGTGTTTGTATGGTATTACATATCGTAGCGTTATTTGAATCAATTCAATTTAAGTCATACAACACTTTATACAAATAACATACTTTTCATAAGACATTGTTTTACAACAACTTATCTTATACAAACTCATTTTTACTAGGTTATCCATTTAACCTTACATTTAATTATACATGTCATCTGATCTTATCATTTTTCAAATGATTTACAGGACAAAGCAAATTACAAGGTTCATGACTGACTGTTATTAAACGTTTTCTTTAAACTCAAGTCATGAATCCTATATTCACAAAACCTATGTATCTCACAGGCATTTTTATGCTGACGTACCTATTTTTACACATGTTTCAGGTGCTGTCTTGAGATGATTGTTGATACATGCTTCATTTAGGATGGACTCGTCCCTTAGCAATTTTAAAACTTGGAAGATCATAGTTATACTTATTTGATTGTATTAGAACAATGAGTTCATTTAATCAATAAAACAATATTTCAATTTCCATGTGTTATGAAACAATGATTCTGTTACAACACTCCCCGACGTTTCCGCCACGTTTTGTTGTTCCACGTGGTCGGGGTGTGACAGATACCTTCATCGGCTTGGAATGGTAGTTATCCTTTGATGTAACCCTCTGATTTTGCATATAATAGGGTACATAGGGACGATGTGTGCAATTTCGAGCAATGTGACCAGCAATGCCGCAATTGAAGCATGTTTGTCTCTTCATGTAGAAAGCATTCTGATCAGCTGGATTTGCTCTTGCTGGCCCTGAAGGACGAAGCGGTCCTTTCTGTACTTGTTTGTGTTGCACATTTCCTGCAGACGAAGATGAATTTGGATGTCTGTACTTGTCGTTTGCTGGGACCTTCTATGGTGGAGATTTCTTTTGATTCTTCTTGTTTTGTTTAGACTGCAAGTCTTGTTCAGAAATCTCACCAGTCTTTCCGAAAGCTTTGTTAGCACAGTCAAATGCATATTTCTCACATTTGCCATTACTGACTGGCTTAACAAAAGCATTTTTCACGTCACGGGTCTTTTGAGGACTATTCCTGCCCGTTGAGGACTGTGGAGAGCCTGCTTGCCTTTGATGATGAGGTTTCTCCTTTTCGCGTCCTTTACCTGCTCGCTTCGGCTCTTGTTGCTTGATCTGAACCTTTTCATTATTAACAGAAGGTTCAGATTGTTCAGCTTGCGTACTTGGAGCCTTTTTCACGTCTGTCTTCTCTTCATCCTTCATGTCATCAGCTTTGACAGAATCGGAGAGTTCTGATTTATCAGAAGAAATACCAGAAACTTCAACTGAAACATTTGAGGAATTTTCAGCACACGACGGTTCTGCACATGACGCCTTTGAGCTGAATCCACTAGAATCGGCTGATTCCAATTTCTCAGAATCTGCTGCTTCAGGTGATTTGCATTTAGAATTTGATGGTTCATCTGGCTCATTCGCTCTATTTTCCGGTTCATTTTCTGTTACACAAGCATCAACGTTGTCGCCCAAACCATCAGGCCTGAAATTAATCACAGAGTGAAAAAACGAGCCAAAAATGTCACACACATGAGAATTTGATGCTTGTTCATCTCCAACGACACCTTCAACTTTAACTTCATCTGCAGGGGAAGACGAAGCATTAGGATCAAAAGTACCCTTTGAAACAAAATTTACCGAAGGAGTCGCTCGTTTATCAACAGGTCTGCTGTTGATTGATGACTTATCAATTTTAGGACCTAAATATGTGTAGTTGTCATTATATGGAGGAGGAACTTGATTGAAACCCAACCCACACCCTTTCTTTTTCTTATATGCGAGCTGTTGATCACACAAGTTTTTAACTAGTTTGCTGGATGAATCAATTTTTTTAATATTAAGTTCATTTATTTGATATCTATCTCTGATATCCTCAAGTTCTTTAGTCACAGTGCATAATTTTTCCTGAACATATATGAGTTGGGCTGTTTTTACACTAACATCATCTTTGAGTTGGATGATGTCTTTTCGCTGAGCTTCAATTTTATCTTTATAAATATTTTCATTCTTTGATAAAGTAAAATTTTTATTTTTTATGTCATTGTAGTCTTGAATCAACTCAGCGTTGTGTAACCGATATGCCTCATTTCTTTCTCTACACTCAGGAGTGCAAAAGACAGAAAGTATATCTTCATGTTCTTTAGTAATTTCTCGAGCCATGGGTTTGTTAAACATAAATGTTGAATTTTGTGATGAATCAGCAGAAGTGGATGAGCACACTACAGCAAATGTGTTGCCTTGAGTAGACTGCTTGTCAGCATTGCCATATGATTTGATGAGTGATATCAGCTCATCTGACTTCATTTTGTAACAGTTGCAGTCGGTTGTCAGTATTATCTGATTAACATTTCTAAACCAACTACAGTTCGCCTGATCTGGAATCCCTTTTACAGCATCTAGAAGCTTTCTGTTGCTCATGCGAGTAGACACCACCATCTTTGCTTTCTCCATTTTAGAGAGCAGTTCAGCAAACCTGCCTGTAAGTGCTTCTATAGATTCACCATATGAGTATCTGAATCCTTGAAGTTCTTGCTCAAGCACCTCTATCTTAGAAGACATTTTTAAGATGTGACCCCAAAAAAAATATGCCCTTTTAACTATTTCCTCAACACACGCCCAAAGTGAGAGCCTGTGTACTCGCTAACTCAAACACTCAGCAGTTGAATGAACCCGCTTTCTTTACCGCACCTCAAAAATCTGTCAAAACCGTTTTCACAAACAAACCTTTTTTTATTATTTTCTGTTTACCTTTTTTTTAAAGGAATATAAATATATATAGATATATATTTATATTATTTTTTTAATTAAGTTATACTTATTATTATTATTAATATATTAATATATTATAATTAATGATTATTAATAAAAACGAAACAACTGTCTTCTTTGTCGATTTCAAACGTAACCCTAATCGGATTTCAGCCGCCAAAATCAATAACAATCAAAGAACTTTCCCTGTTGCAAGTGGCGTCGACCGAAAGAGGGTGATCGGAGATGCTAAGTATGAAACAGCCGGTGATTATGGATATGATGAATGCTGATGCTGATAAATCAGGTTGTAGATGATGATGACAGTGGTTATGGAGGTTGAACGATGGTTAATATGACAGACAGATGGTGGTTAACCGATGATGATGATGTTTGCTAAACGAAGATGATGAGGATGATGTTGGAGATCTCGAGATGGAAGATGCTGATCGATAGTACGGTGGTGTGGTGATGATGGAAGAGATGAAGATGATCGGATGGACAGTGTCGGACTCGAGAGCTCACAATGAATAGTCAAAACCGGTAATGAAGATGGTTGCGACTCGAAAGAATAACCTGCAACTCGAAACCTTTATGTGTCGGAATCGGAACTCGAAACCTGTAATGAAGACGATGACGGTTGTGCGGTGTCGAAAACCCGAACTCAAGATCGTGATCTGACGAGAGTGAACGTACTGATCGGTGAATGGAGGTTAGTCGGAACTCGGTTGTTGCAGGTTTTAATGGAGACTATGGTGTACGAGTAACAGGTTGACGGTTGAACAGGATGAAAAGGTGAACGGTGAACTGATGATGTTGATGATGAGCAGTGGAGATGGTTGCGAGTCGGAACGAGGTTGCGAGTCGGAACATGGTTGAAACACGAAATAAAAAACTCAAAATGGTTGTAACTCGAGACCTTGAAATCAATTACTCGAGACCAGTGATGACATGGTTGCGACTCGGTTGTGAATCGAGACTATGAAAATTTATGAGTCGAGACCGAGGATGATGAATATGACTCGAGACGGTGAACGTTGATAACTCGAGACAATGGAGGTGATTATTGCAACTGGATTTATAGCGAAGGTTTCGAGTGGATATTTTTGAAAAGTGAAAATGTATTTCTGAAATAGTGTCCTATTTCAACTTTTTTAAAAACAAGGATATTTTAAATCCTTTAAAAATCTTTCCAAAAACAACTTTCCAAAAGAAATGAAACAGATTATCGATTGAATATTTAAAAATTTTAATAATCTTTTAAACACCTTTCAAACCAATCACTAAAGCAAAATATAATGAATTTTTCTAAATAAAACGAAAAATACTTTGAATACCGCGAAGAACACGAAGAACACCAACTCAAAAATTTCAGAAAACTTGAATCTTTGATATCAAACCGAGCCTAGAAATAGGTTCTAATGGCTCTGATACCACTTCTAAGTCCCGATAATCGGATCTTTCAATGATATCAAACAATCACCAAATTTGTGCGGAATCCAAACTTGGTGAGATTCAAGAACAAACACGAAAATCAGAAAATACGAAGAACCAAGAACAATACCGAATCACCTTTAAACACTTGCACACGATTCTATTACTATGAATTAGCAAAACCGTCTAGTACAAGTGCTCACGACTACCAATCGATCACCTCCATCCCTAGATAAATTGTAACAATAAGGTTCCAAAGGTTCAAACCCTAAAACAAGTTGAGAACTTGTTTATATACTAACTCAAGCCCAAGTCCCTACATGGGCTCCCCTTGGGCCTGCTTGGCCCACATGGCCTAAAGCTTGGCCAAAGTGACCTATAAAGGTCTACAACCTAATATAAACTCACCCGTTGAGGCCCAGCTCGTAACCATAACCCGTTGTGTTAATTTGATGCGTCAGTCTCACACTTTAGGACCTAACATAGTTACGCATTAAGAATTAAACAATTCACTTAGATTGTTGATATACTGATCCACTTAAATTTTCACACAAATTTCAACTGATTCAGGATACGAATTAGATGTTTTAAGAACTTAAACTCATTCATGTGTCCCACCACTTGAATATACTCCCGTATCCATATCCCAATATTCAGTCTTACAGGTGAGTATACCACAGATGATATCTGTAAGGGGTTAAATGCGAGGGCCGTGAGAGCTCAGGTCGATACTTCCGTATACGCAAAGAGATGACGGCTTCGACTTTTCGGTGTGTCCCCTTTAGAGGATCTTTTTGTTTCAACAGCACACGATTATCATTTTGCAATGTTTCATCGTTTTTATGCTGAGGGTGATGCTATGTTTCAAGCAATGCGGAAAGTATTTTTCGGGGACTAGATCAGAACTTCCATTCAGCAGAAGTCCGGAATAATACCCCAGATATCACTGAGTATAAAGACCTAGTATCTCAGAAAGAGGGACCTTTCAAACGAGATTTCAGGGGTTACCTATATATCCAAGTAGTGTTCCCCACGAAATAAGTAAGTTTGAATTTAGGTTTATATCCCGAAAAAGTTTACTAAATGTATAAAAACCTATTGTCATATCATTAGTGAGACTGTTTAACGCTATTTAATCATTACATTTCATTAGCATACTGTAACTGTCTACTGATGTACTATCATTTCCTCTTTTTACGCAAAACTCAATTTTTGAATTTTATCATGTTTTTGGTTTTTTTTCAAATCTTCTATTGTTTTTGTATTTTCTGACAATTTTTCTCCCCCTAAAATGCAAAACCATTAAAGGAAATTTGACAACACGATGCTGATAGCTTTGTCTCGCCATCCATGTTCTGCTAACTGTGCACTGAATTACACTAAAAGCTGTAATTACCCCCATGATTTACAACACATTGATTTTTACAGTTTGAAAACCGTTTTTCAATCTGGTGAAAGTAATCATGTTTTTTAGCCGTGATGGTTTCGGCGTATTCAATCAACATATATTTTTGTAATTTTCTATTTTTGACAAAAATTAAAAACAAACATACTTTTGGTTTTTCAAGTTTTTAACAAACTAAAAACATATTTTTGGTTTTTAATTTTTCAAATTTTTAGGGTTTTGAAAATATTGTTTATTTATGTACATAAAAACAAATAAACTCCCTGTTCAACCAAACCAGGGTCCAGCAGCAGCCTCTTCCTCCTCTCCATGTGCCAGGCTGCTCCAGTTTCCATTTTCACAGTCTTTGGTATTCTTGAACACCTGCACATTCACTAACTGAATTACTTGAACAATTTAGCCCAGGTCTGTTGAACCTTAGGCATTTCAACACAATAATTTTCATTCAATGCTGGAAATTCATTGTCATTTTTCACAAAAACTTTCTCAATTTTAACTTCAACTTTCTCATCTTTTACCAAATCAACATGTTTCTTAACAGACCATGTATGACCTTTCGGTGTACCACGTTTGTAAAAATGTGAATCTTTTTGAACACTTTGTTTTTGAACTACATTCGGTTTCCAGAATTGTTGTGGTTTTGTCATATCAACAGATGGTTTCCAGCTTTGTGTTGTTCTGAATCTGGGTGTGTGAGAATTCCAGGTCTGTCTAAAATCAAACCTATACAAGTTTGACTGCCAATTTTAATTCGAAGCAAACTTGTGTGTGTTGTACCTCCAAGTTTGTTGTGAATCATATCTGGTTGACCTTTGTCTCACATACTCAGATTTTTGTTTCTCAGATTCAATCTTCTTGTTGTCAACATCCACAGGTTTTAGATTTGGACACTTGCGTGCAAGATGTCCTTTTTTATCACATTTGAAACATGTTCTCATGGACACATCTTTGACCTGTGGTTGTTGCTATTTCTTTTTAGCAAAGAACTCATCATTTGACTATCTCATTTTGAGTTCTTTTTCTTTAGCTAAACTGTTTCCTTGAACAAAACTCATTTTTCCTGATAATTTGGCATTTCATTTTTGTTTCGATTCTATTTCTTCCTATAACCCAACCCAGCCTTCATGTTTTTCTTCTTGAAACCAGGTTTGTTATACGAACCTTTACAACTTTTAACAACAAACTTTGAAATCTCAGACTTCTCAATCTCAACCATTTTGAAAACTTTATCAACCTTTTCTGAAATCACATTCTGAATCGGGAATACAACATCTAAGAATAATTTGTCTGATCCAATCATGGTATAAACCAATCCCTTTGAATCATCATTCAATTTTTTCTCGGATTTTGTGTTTTTCAGATATCCATCATGAAGATTTCCTTCATCTTCATCCTGTGATTCAGATTTACCTGTAATAATCGACTCTTCTTTCAACACACTTTCAACGACTTTACCTACCACCTCTGAATCATGAGAATCATCATATTTGGAATAGGTTATGTCAATGTTGTCTGGCAATTGGTCTACCATGTTGAAAGCTTTTTCAACCTTTTCCTCATCATAAAATGCAAACTTTTCCGGTGGTGGAACTTGATGAAACTCTGAGCCAATGCCTTTCTTGTTTTGCTCAGACTCACCATCTCCCGGTTTTATATTGAAAATTCGTTCAAGCACATATGATGACACGTGGGAACTTTTTAACTTGTTGTTATCCTGTTCTAAATCAGCAATCTATCGCTTTAACTTAGCAACATCCTCAATATAGGAATTAACAACATCTTGTTTTATAGCATACATTCGTTTAAGCTCTTTCGTTGTTTCAGAAAGATAATTCATTCTTGATTGAGCATATTTCATTTCATCTTTCACTTTCTCATATGACTCTATTGTAATATGATATGCTAATTTCATAGAGTCATATTCCTTTTTCATTTCTTGACAAGCAATTTCTTTTTGAGAACACTCTTCTGTCATTTTAGAAACATTTTCTTTCAAAACTTCATTCTCTTTTTCTATCTTTTTACAATTTTCGGAAAGTTTTTCATCATTTTCTTTAAAAACTTTTTCTTTTTCTAGCATTTCTTTGCATTTTTCTTTGAAAATGTTTTCGATTTTTGTGAATTCAAGATCTCTTGTTCTGAATTGCTCATCTTTTTCAGAACAAGCTCTGCACGGTTCCATGCATTTCTTGCACTGATCAATCAGTTTTAGGTTTTCAGAATCAGAATTTACCTCAGTGATTGGCACCTCGGTGTTTTCAGCTGCCTCTGTCTGCTTCATCTCAGCATCATTCAGCTTTTGTTCAACACTGACTTCATCACCAACATTACCAGTTTCTAGCTTCTCATTCTTTTCTTCTTTTTCTTCTTTATTCACCTCTTCTTCAATCTGCTGTTCTTTAGTAACAGCTTTCTTAACCTCTTCATTCACCTCAACTTCTTCGCTTTTGATTTCCTTCACAGCTTCAACTTCAACAACTTATGTTTTAACCTCTTCAGCAACTTTCTTCAAATTATTCACCATTTCTTCAACATTCTTCTTCATTCTTTCTTCATCCCTTTTTCTCAGACACGATGTCATGGCATATCTGATCTCCTTTTCAAGCCTTTTAGCATATGTGTCATCTTTCATTCCATTTCGATAATATTCGGCTCTCAACGGGACTACGAGAAGAACATCAACAAAAATTATGTCTTTCATTGGAACAACCGATTCTCCTTCTCTGTTGTAGTAACACTCTCTCTTCTTATCCCATCTTCTGTTGCTGACAGCACTTTCATACTCTTCCTGCATGTCATCCATTCTGTTGTAGACCACGTTTCTTTCTCTGTAAGTCTTCTCACTCAAAATCTCTTCTCGAGTTTTCTCCTTGATCTCAACTTTTTCTTCACGGATTTCAGCTGTTTCTTTGTCTTTGTTTTCATCTTGAATCTCATCAACAAAAACAAACTTTCTTTCCTCTGTCATAGCTCTCCCATGAGCTGTTTTTTGAGCATTCTCTAAACGATCTTCTTCTGGACAAATTGAGCTCCAATCAAAACCTTCGTCATCTTGGATTACAAAATAAGCTTTTGATTTTGATTTATCTTCAATCAATTTTGGCTCTTCTTTGCTTCTGTGATTTTGAGTTATCTTCAATCAATTTTGGCTTTTCTTTGCTCCAATCAAAACCTTTCGATAGTAATCATCGTTGAAAGGTCTCTCAGATTCAGCAACTTCAGAATTTCTACATTCTCTCTTGAAATGACCCTTTTGCTTACAACTAAAGCAGGTCACTTTGGATTTATCGAATCCAAGCTTCGTTGACGGACCACCAAGAGATTGTTTTCCGGTAATCTCCATGTATCTCTGAGCTCTGCGAATGCAACTAGCTAAACACCAACGAATGTCAATGAGTTCCATCTCTTCCGGATAGATCTGGTCGTAGTCTTCTTTGGTTAACTCAGAGTTTCCAATTTTGCCAGCTACAAGACCTTCATATGACTCCAGAACAGATACAAGGAAACTCATTTGCTACTTTGCTGCATTGATGCTCATTGCAGGAGAATTATTCAGTTTAAGAGAAATGTTGCACAGAATCTCCTCGGTTTCATCAGAACTTGACTTTAAAGATGAATGGTATCCAGAATGATGACTTGTTGAAGTTATTGGTGGTTCTTTCATCTTCTCACCACTAAATGCTGTCTTTGGTGAACCAACGCCTTTCTCCGAAGGTACACTGCCTTTGTAGTACAACCCAACATTCTGTTGATGTGAAGAACCAGTCATCTTGCTTTGCTT
The DNA here is from genome assembly GCA_030545235.1 of Helianthus tuberosus. Taxonomy (NCBI): domain Eukaryota; kingdom Viridiplantae; phylum Streptophyta; class Magnoliopsida; order Asterales; family Asteraceae; genus Helianthus; species Helianthus tuberosus. The sequence continues at coordinate 1,366,932 of JARYGA010036071.1, forward strand.
TTGTAGTTCCAGCTCATGACTCTCTATCTTTTCAAACAATACATCAAGAGAAATCGTATCATATAAAGCATCATTTTTCAAAATAAACACAAACGTTTGCCACTGATCAGCTCGTGGTAACGCTTCAATCACTTTATCGATAAGTTCCTCTCTTGTTTTCATTATCTCAAATCTCTCAAGTTCAATTTTAAGATGACAAAATCTTTCTATCATTTGCCTCACCGACTCTCCTTTTAAACTATCAAACAGATCAAATTCTTTTTAAGTAAAGCAATTTTGTTCTTTTTTATCTGTTTACCCCCCTCAGCTTTAACACGTAAAGCTTCCCAACTTGATTTAGATGACCCATCATGATTCAGCAATGCAAAGATATCATTTCTGATTGCTGACTGAATCAATGCAATCATTCTCTGTTCGGCAGCAAACTCAGATTTATCTTCTCTGGTAAATCTCTTGAATGGTAGTTCTTCGCCTTTATCATCTTTTGGCCGTTCGTATCCAAACTCTAAATAAAACCAGCTTTCATGAGCATACGCTTTCGCCCAGTTGAGAAACGTTCTTTCCACCAGGTATAATCCTCAATGCTCTCTAGAGTTGGTGGCTTTGAGTATGTTCCGTAGAAGTTATCATGCTTGATGTTCTCATTGATGGCTTTCATGATGGTCTTTGGTGTAACAGTTGTTGTTTCGGAAGAATCGGATGTGAACGCGTTGAAAAACGTGTTGTAGAATTCTTCAGCCATGATGCAAACCTTGAAATACCTTGAATCAACAAACAAACAATCACTTATCAGTTTAAACACTTATCAAACAACTGAATCAAACTGATACTCTGTGCGAACTGAATCACTTGAACTGGTGAAAATTCTGTGCGGACTGAAGGTTGACAAACTGTGCGGACTGAATGTTGACAAACTGTACGGACTGCTATGACCTGGATCAAAAGCAAACGACCTTTTCCAATGACCTGGCTAAACCACACGACCTGGAATGAGTTTGAATTCAAACGGACTAAACCACGTCTTGTGAACTTTAACAACACATGGGCCGACAACAATTTCTGATTGGGCTGATTAAAGGATTCACGATATATGGGTCGACAAACTTGATATTACTCAAAATCTGATTGGGCCTCCTTTATCACTCACCGATTTGACCGAGAATCTAATTTGATTTTGTTGAGCATCATAACTGGGACAAACAATTTTATATCAAATGGAGCTAGTGTATTAATGAAGTCACATTTCCAAGAACTTTGTCAGATATACATAGGTAAAAAGTGACCGACCACTTTATGTAAAACAAAATTTGTTTATTTGACCGATGACACTTTTTACATGCAAACAATCTGAATAGACTTTTAATACAATCAATCTAGGTCCCCTTGATGTGTATGGATCTTCACAGAATTGTCAATCCGATCAAGAGTGCGGAATCCTCTTAATCAGAATAAGCAGAAAACGTGTAGGAAACAGAAACAGCAATTCACTTTCAAACCGGGTTTCTATTGATTATCAATTACAAGAATTACAATCAGTCAAACCCTAACCAACTCCAAATTCGTCCAAGCTAGTAATGCTCTCATTAATTCTCACTAAAAACTGTTTTGGCTGATTAACTCATTACAAAGCTAAACCTTGTTTGTGACAACGTACAGCTTAGATTTTGAAAAAGTCCAGATACAACTCTATTATCTCACTAATACAAAGCTAAACCCCAGGAAAACTTAAACCCTAAAGCCTAACCTTGTTTATATAACACAAGGTTGCAACTTTAGGCATGGGTTCCTACATGGGCTAGGCCCATTTCGTCCCCCATCACCCAATGTGGGTTTTGTTTAGCCCAAACTCTATTATCTCACTAATACAAAGCTAAACCCACTATCCGTTTATCGTTTAACTAATTACAAGATATCCAAAGACAAAATCTAAGTTGTTGTCACAAACATGCACCAACAAACTCCCCCTTGACAATAGCTTCATAAAATAACTTTGTCTTCAGTCATCTTGCAATCTTCATGTTATCTTGCACTGTCTTTGGTCTTTGGATAGCTTCAGCTTCAATAGCTCTGTCAGCAACAGACTCACCCTAAGCTGATGCATCCAATCACCAAATCTTCAAAAACTTTAGCGTTTGAGTAAACTCCAGTTCAGCATTTGTAAAGCAATCTTCAAACTCTTCAACTTTGTCTGCAATATAGAAAGGAGGTTCTACCATGCATCCAATCAAACTCTCATCTTCACAGCAACTCAACAACACAGCAACTTCTCAGCAACACACAGCTTCAATCTGTATACTATAAGATAAACATCTCGAGAAACTATAAGAATTTTTTCAACAAAGTTAAATAAATTATTATTTTTCAAGAGATAGTTAAACTGTATCACAGATTAAGCATTTTCAATTTCATCACCAACACGCAAAACTTTTAATCACACACCCTATAACCCGTATGATTTAAAATTTTGAACTCACTTTCCAACACCGTCTCCCCCTATCAGTAACAATTCCTCCAAGAATAACAGTTTTCCGTACGTTAAGAATTTTAAACAGAAAAAGACACTATTTTTGTATTTTTGTATTTTCTGAAAGCAAGTAAATAACAAAAGCAATAAACACTCTATTTTTGTGAGAATCACTGGTAAGAAGATCATATCAGCACAATCAAACTGTTTTCCACACTATTAGATAATTCTTTATTTAATTTTTCGCGAAAAGCAGTCCAAGACGATTACCAGTATGTTTGTCCACTTAAACAAAATGCATGAACATTTCAAGTACCATTGCCGTATGATACGTTAAGGTAATTTTATTTCTGAAATATTAGCGTGTCCCACTTCAGGATATACCCCCGCGATCAAGGTATGCACAAAGATTCATCGTAGTAGGTGAGTATACTAATGTCATCCTTTAAGATATCCTGATAGTGTCTAGGTCTGCATATAATCTGTTTTATCATGTTTTGATTGCTTAACAATGAACACCCAAATAAATACTAATCAAATCCTGGAAATATAAACAACACACTCTATCATGCAAGTATCTTCCCTACCACATATTTCACAAGTCCAATCCAGATTTCTGAAATCTTAACTGGGAATAGGTTGAGAAGAGAACAGAATAGATCTTTAGTAGAGATGGTATAATATACAGATCAAATGAGTTTTTCTCAGTTTGATATAGGTTTCTTGGGTTTCTTTTGGGCACTAGAGGGCCTCTTTCGGGTGTATTAGATCTATAGCGCGACAACGTACAGCTAGGTCAGCATGTATCTGGATGCAGCAGAAGCTGTCGTTGCCTAGCACCTCCAGGTCAGCATATATCTGGATGCAGCAGAGGAGGTACACGACTTTTTTCAGAGAAGATTTCAGAATCAGATCAAAATTGTGTGTATCGGGACAACATACAGACATTCAAATAGAAATGAGCTAATTCCAAGTGACATTCTTTCCTGGGGTCATGTACAATTTTAGTTCTGATCAGAAGGACAGCCAAGATATCCCCAGATGAAATAAAAGTATAAAGACCCAAAACTTCAGATTTTGGCAATCTATCAACGCAAGATTTAAGGTCATTAAACCATACACCACTGATGTGTTCCCCACTCATATTCAACTCATTTAGGTTTATATCACATTGGTAAGTTGATTATTTCATGCTTTTTGCCTACTGGTACATCATATGATGAAGCTGCTATCACACTTAAGCAATTTAATTTCAGTTTCAATGTGACAGTCTAACATGCCAATGTACTATCATTTCTTCATTTTTCACACAGTGATAACTCATTTTTGTTTTTCTATTTTTTTATGTTTTTGATTTTCCAATGTTTTTGTATTTTTTATTTTTAAGAAAAGTAGTAAACTATTTACAAAAATTCTTATGAAAAAACAGTTATTCAGGATTCCTCATCCCGTTGAGTTCGACTAAATGTTCAAAGCGAGCCCTGTCAAATGCTTTAGTATAAATATTTGCCAGGTTATCTAGTGTGTCAACTCAGCACTTTGAACTTCAATTTAAATCAATTTATATATATATATATCAACAATCTCACATCCCCCTTCATGTGCCTAGATCAGCCACTATCAACATAAGTTGATAATCCTCCTTAGCAGCTCCTGCACACACCAACTAAGAAATTAGTTAGATTGGGGGACCCAAGCCTTAATGGTCTTGGGTCGTCCAAATTCACCAACTACTGGAACATCCATCCAATATCCATTACTCCTATGGTCTTGAAGGTTCCTATATATGTTTGGACTATTTAACCTTTGGAAATTTTGATTTTGATACCTTGAGTTTTGATTCCAAGAAGCTTGATTGTTATAATTTCTAAAGCCATTGTTATAAAAAGTTCGACGACCATTATTTTGGTATCGATTTTGATATTGACCTTGACTTTTGAAATTATTAACATTTCCATTAAAATTGTTCATTCTAGGTGAACTGCTTCTAGGTCTCTCAAATCTGCCTGGTGGAGATCTAGGCTGAAATCTTTGTTGATTTCTTTGAAAACGTGGAACCTGTGAAGTTCCTGTTCCATCCTTATCTACACCAACAGCAACATTCTCTGGTTGCTTAGGAGCAGATTTCTTTGGAGAATTTGAGCCTTTCTCCTCACTATCACCTTCCTTCATTGGTAATTTCCCTCTCTGTTTTTCACTAAGTTGTGCTTCACTCTTTTTGTTAGGACAGCAGCTTGCTACATGTCCCTTGACGTGACATTTGAAGCACGATCTCTTTTTCGAAGACTTCTTAGCTGGAGTCTCTGAGGTAGATCCCTTATCAGATGGTGATGATCCCTTGGATGAACCTTGTTTAGTTTGCTTGATTTCAGATTTTTCTATGCTCTTATTTTTAGCAAACTCTACATTTGATTCATTTTCAATAACAGTTGTTTCATTTTTCATATCACTACCTTGAACAAAATTAATCTTTTTAACAAAAGCTTGATTTTTATTCTTAGGCAGTGAATTTTTCTTTTTCAAAGGTTCACTGTTATTGTTTTCCTTAGCCTCATCACTCTCAGATCCATCACCTTGACTTGATGTGGATCCGAAACTACTTGGTGCAGATGCCATAAAGTTTGCTAGCTCATCTTCACTAGGCAGGAATGAATAGTCATGACTAAGAGGAGGTGGAACTTCATTAAAGCCCTGGAAGCCCACACTGGTCTTGTCATTACTCTTCTTTAACCCACCCATCATGTGTTTCATTACAAAAGACGAATCTCTGAATTGACTCAATTTCTTTTCAAGTTCAACAATTTTGAGTTGTGCATCTGACAACTCTTTGCATTTTTCAGAAATCTCTTTTGTTTTCTCAGCCATCATGTCATGAGCTAAGTCTATGACTTGAAGTTTTTCATTCAATTTGCAAGTTAAAGCTTCAATTTCAGCTTCATAACCTCTTATCTTCTTCAAGTATTTAGATTCATTTCTTTTAGTAAAAAAGTTTGACTCTTTTACGTTTGACATTTCGCTTACCAGACTTTGGTTTTGTGTTCTCACAATATTATTGGACCGAAGAACTGTTTAAGCGAAATCACAAGATAACCCATTGAAGCAAAATCAGAATATAGCAATCTCAAGCGAAATCAGAGATTGACACGTTGGAGCGAAATCAGTTGAATGACAATTCGAGCGAAATCAAAAATGGTAATTCAAGCGGAATCACCTCCTGGAGCGGAATCACCGATAGATCTCGAGCGAAATCAGAAAACTCGAGCGGAATTAAAGTGTTTTCAAGCGAAATCTGCCTTTTCTAGCGGAATCAAGTTGTATTTTGGAGCGAAATCTAATTTCGCTTGAAATAACACAAACAATTTCGAGCGGAATCAGTCTGTTAACGCGAAATCGGACCTAAAAACTTAGATTTCTCCTAAACGGCTAGGAATTTGGATTTGAAACTTGGCAGGGTTATAGATCAGGTGTTTACGCACAACATATCAAAAAATTAGCCGATTTGGAACGTAAAAACCCGTTCAATTTGACGAAAATCAGTTAAAAACGTGAAAAATATGAAAAAGATGAAGAAATAGATGAAATCCGGATCTGAAATCGATGAAATCACGTGCGGAAATGTGTGTTGGATCAGTGCAATCAAGCTCCTGCTCTGATACCACTTGTAGGACCGGTTTTGACTCCGAAACGATTGCGAAACGATTGCGAAACGATTGCGAAACGAACGTATGACGTGCGGAATCCGTACACGAACGCGACCTAACACACACGATGTAATATAAATGTGATTCTATTAGAAATCTAACAAGAACAAGCACCTTGAATCACTTTCTCTCTCTAGACTCTCTCTCTCTAAGTCTAGAGCTTTCTAAAAAGCAATTGTGCAAAAGTCTCTAATCTAACATAAAGGCTCCTATTTATAGGCCTTGGCTTTTAATGAGATTTCTCATTATTACAATTATGCCACCTTGCCTTTTTGTCTAGCTATAACTAATATAACGACTCGTTTTTTTCTGTTTCTCGTTACGGCTCGGATTGACGAAGACAATAGACATAAATGCACTAACAAAATGTAATATACGGAAATCAATATGCTAGCATGTTAAGTGAACATACATAGCAAAACATAATGAAATCATGTACTAATAGTGTACTATTGAACATAGTAAGTATATGATATAAAAAAAACATGGGAAACATGAAAGTATCAAGTAGGCACATGTGTTCCACCCCAAAATAGTTTGAAAACAGTAAAAGAGGGGACTATGTACTCACCTGAGGGTGCTTAGAAGTCTTGAACAACAACCAAGCAAAGCTAGAGGGATCAGGGAATCAAACGACACCCTATATAGGTAACTATGTAAATAACCGGACCTAAATCGGGAGATCGGATGGAATGAGGTCTTGTAAACCAAATGAGTGTTGGAACTCATATGATATGGTTCAATAAAGCCTACATTCTAAAAGGAAACCTAACCTAAGTGCTTTCGACCCGTTACGACCCGTTTAGGTAGCTTACGCTACTTTAACGCGTCGTTCGCGTAAAACGCGTTCGAGACGTCTAACTAGTCTTATGACAAGTATTATATACCTAAACATGTTTATTTATGTTGCATAATCAGTTAAGTGACAAATGTTTAGGTTACATATGCTTAAAATCCAATTATGAATGAAAAGGGCATTTTGGTAATTTACCTAAGGCTTATAAACTACCTATCATACAACTACTTAAACTATGTGACCATAAGGTATAACCTCGGAAGGTTATTCCCTATGCAACTACGGTCACTAAACATGCTTAGTCGGATCCTAATGATCGACCAAACGGGTCGAGTTCGAAAGTCTAAGCGGTGGTTAAAACCGCTTGACTTACGACTCTAAACAAGCACTAAACTAAAAGTGACAAGCTAAGCATGTTAAAACATGCTTAACTAATTTAGAAAACAGGTTTAGATATCAAAACAAAGTGTTTTGATACCAAGAGTAGTTTGGTTGCAATATACGCTTAAATGCGCATTTTGACCGAAACTACGACTCGTCACTACGCCTAGTCAACGTGGTAATCAGTAGGTATAGTCACTAAGGACTATAACCATCGTGATTACGCTCACGTTGCGAAGTTCTAATGAACTTCTCGTTGACCATCTCGTGGTCAAAGTTGAAAGTCAAACAAAGTTTGACTTTCGGACTCGAAAAGCGATAAAAGAACGAAGGAATACTTACAAAGCGTCCCCGCAAGCAAATCTTGATCCAAATAACTCAGGTATGAAGCAAAGGCTTCAACTTAGAGCACATTAGATCAGATTTGTGTGAGGAAGAATGAATAAGAGCATGGCCTTATATAGTTTTTCGCAAACCGTTAGGATTATTTCTTGGAGAAGAGGGAATGATCTAGGCCATACAAATGTCAAAGAATGATTGGGGGACTTATTCTCCACACAAACCAGCCCATAGCATTGAAAACCATTCATCAAAACCATCAAAATTGAGCTAAATGGCCAGATTCAATTTTTCTTTCTGGCATGCCCTCGTGCCCCGTGTAAGAAATTTCTTGGGCTTAATCTCCCCGCCTGGGCCATCTTTGGCAGATTGTCAAAACAGGTCCCTGAACTTGTTTTAAGCCCATTTCAGCCCCTTTTGACCCCCGTTAAGCCATTTTCAATGCTCTATAAGGTCAATAAAGTTTAGAGGACTCAAAATGTGCTCGGAAAACTCTCGGATGTCGGCTCGTTTGGTCGTACGGTCGCGTTATTTGTCGAATTACGACGGAACTCAAACGGACGCGAAAACGAACCAAATTAAGCGACGACCGGTATTTTTGCATGCCGGTCACTAAAATAAGAATATTTTAGTGTATACAAAAATTTTAGATGTCCAGATGTGGCCAGAACGTATGATATGCGCGAAAATGCAAAACTTACGCCGTTTTTAACACTTTTAGCCCCTGAAAGATCATATAAGCATTTTTTTGCACACCGAACCTATCAAAGCTTATTTCTAAGCTATTTTTAGGTTATAAATGGTATGTTTAACGTATGATCATGTTCTGGAATGTTCGTTTCCTTATGAAATGGCAGACTTTTGCAAGTTGACGCAAATAGTCCCTGTGAGCGAATAAACTTGATTTCGGCATACCAAACCATTTAAAACTTATTTCTAAGTTATGTAAAGGTTATTTAAGGTATGTTAAGCTTATGTCACTATTCCGGAGTGTTTGTTGCATTAAACTGGTTATATTTACGCATCAAATCGCGTATAACCTTCAAGAAAGCGATTTAAAGCCTGAAATCGAACAAGAATTGATATGTGCAAATGATACACATTTTTTCACAAATCCCAAGTATGAAACACAAAATTTCATTGGTTTGGTATTTTTTTGACGGTCACAGTGACACAGGTGTCACAGATTGGGTGGTCTTCCCAAGCACATTTTGGTCCAATCACCTTTCATGCATTTGCATGTGTAAGATGGCACAAGATTGGTCAACGTTGGTGGTAATTCTCTCTCATGTTTATATAAACATTTAGATGACAAAAATCAAAGGTTAAGACTTGTTTTTGCTCTCTAAATTTTCGGCCATAAAGGATTTCCAAGGAGTTATTTCGGTTTTGATTCAAGTGTTAGAAATCCTAGATAAACTCGTGGTGTTTGTTGGAAGCTTGGGGTATACAAGCTTGAGGCCTTCTACTCTTGAAGGCAACCATTCTTGAAGCATCATCCGTTTCATTTCTTATTACTCCAAGAAGGTAGTTTTCTAAACATCCTATGGTTGTGTTTGATAGTATGCATGTTCATATATGGATCCGGGTTTTGGGATTTTGCTTATAAATGAAATTTATATCTTAAAAGTAACATGTTTTAAATATTATTTCCGCTGCTTTTTTATTTCATATGGATGAAATTGCTTTGATAAACATGTTAAAATCCCATCAATGGCATCTAGAGCCGCTTATATGAGTGCATGCTTCAATAGATTAAAAATTTTGGGTTTCGGGTTTGAATAAAACCCTATGGCCAAAAATTTTAATATGGTTAACCCTTTGTTTTTCAAGATTATTTTCTTACATGCATAAGGAAACCTTGAAAAATTATTTCATATGGATGATTTGTTTGTTTGATTAAAAAAAATTACCTTTTCGGTTTTTTATACATAACCGAAAATGGTTATAAAAAGGAACCATTTTTTGCTTCTTGATTTTAATGTATATATTTGGATATATATTTTGGTGCATATGACCAAGCCATGACCTTGTGTTGAATGATTGTGTTGTGATTCATTTTATTATTATTTCAATGGGTTGCAATAATTATTATTTTGTTCTTCCATTAGAAGATATGCAATTTATTTATTTTCATTTGGTATGTAAAATAAATAGATTAGGTGCATTTTATTTTGCTAGAAAAAATGTATTAGGATATATTTTGTAAAAGAAGATACACACAAAAATGCGGTTTTGGTTTGGACCATAATATTCGGTCCAAAGAACTTCATCGTTCTCAACGGGATTTTAACCCGATAACCAAAACACATTTTTGAAGTCCAAAGGAGTTTGGAGCTGAAAATAAAAGACTTTTGGAAGCTCAAAGAAGGTGGAGAAATCACAACACAAGAAGGAGACTTGAAGCATTTGGATGCGGGATCAAGTGGGAGTTCAACGACACATCGCTTGTGTCATTTTTCACCCCTTAGGAAGGACCTTTTGGCACACTTGTTTCGGCTAACAAGTGTTGTCAAAAATAGTTGGCTATGGTTATGCACCTATTGCTATGTATGGTGTGCTTGTTTGGTTACTTATTTTATTGTTTAAAGGATATGTCGATATGCATGACTTAACAAACTAATAATCAACAACAAGCGTAAAATTGGTTCTTAACAAAATCATTAAAATGGTTAATAAAAGGTTTTATTAAAAATTAATGATTTTATAATAAAATGGGTTTTATTAAAAAGAACCTTGAAAATTGGTTTTCACTAAATTACCATTAATTTGAATGCATGCAAATGTATGGTACATAATATTTTCTAAACTAGAATTTTGAAAGATTAAAAATCCCTTTTATAAAACAAGTCAAACACCATCCTTTTATACAACACTCGAAACATTTGGGAACTCTTATTGTGGGATAAAGGTCACCTAACCACATTTGAAAGAACTTGTATGTATTAGGATATATTTTGTAAAAGAAGATACACACAAAAATGCGGTTTTGGTTTGGACCATAATATTCGGTCCAAAGAACTTCATCGTTCTCAACGGGATTTTAACCCGATAACCAAAACACATTTTTGAAGTCCAAAGGAGTTTGGAGCTGAAAATAAAAGACTTTTGGAAGCTCAAAGAAGGTGGAGAAATCACAACACAAGAAGGAGACTTGAAGCATTTGGATGCGGGATCAAGTGGGAGTTCAACGACACATCGCTTGTGTCATTTTTCACCCCTTAGGAAGGACCTTTTGGCACACTTGTTTCGGCTAACAAGTTTTGTCAAAAATAGTTGGCTATGGTTATGCACCTATTGCTATGTATGGTGTGCTTGTTTGGTTACTTATTTTATTGTTTAAATGATATGTCGATATGCATGACTTAACAAACTAATAATCAACAACAAGCGTAAAATTGGTTCTTAACAAAATCATTAAAATGGTTAATAAAAGGTTTTATTAAAAATTAATGATTTTATAATAAAATGGGTTTTATTAAAAAGAACCTTGAAAATTGGTTTTCACTAAATTACCATTAATTTGAATGCATGCAAATGTATGGTACATAATATTTTCTAAACTAGAATTTTGAAAGATTAAAAATCCCTTTTATAAAACAAGTCAAACACCATCCTTTTATACAACACTCGAAACATTTGGGAACTCTTATTGTGGGATAAAGGTCACCTAACCACATCTGAAAGAACTTGTATGTTCGAGGTGGGTTTACCATGTTTGTGGGATAAAGGTCACCTAGCCACTTATGTGTATGAACTCACAAGTGTGTGTAAGTTGGACGACTTGATTTGGAAACCATGAACTTAGGGTCACCGAAGCATGGGGAACAAGGGTGTTGATGGGATTAAACATGCCAACTAAACATAAAGATGTTTAACAGATCCCATATGGCTAGAAATTGTGAAGAGTTGCATTTGTCAAACGTTGACTACCTTGTTAATTTAAATAGAGGGATAAAGGTCACCTAACCAATATTTAAATGTAACGTTGGATTCTAGATTTTAATTATTAATCGTCTTTAAGACACAAAAGGGTATTAGTGATTAAAATATAATATCTAAAATACTAAATTGAACTTGTTAAATTTTGTAGATGGCCGCTAACAATGCAAACCCGATTAACCAAACTGTCCAAAACCTATCACTAAGAACCATCCTTGAAAAGGATCGTCTCAACCATAAAAACTTCATGGATTGGTTTCAAAACTTGAGAATCGTTCTCAAGCAAGAGAAGATATCCTATGTGTTGGACGATCCTATTCCTGATGAACCTAACGTGGAAGATGTGGAAGCCTACAATGATTGGGTTAAGTATACCGTGGACTCCATGCAAGCCTCATGCCTCATGTTGGGAACTATGATTCCCGAAATTCAAAAGGATTTTGAACATCCCGGGGCATACGACATGATTACCCAGTTAAAGGAAATGTTCCTACAACAAGCAAGGGTAGAATGGAGGAAACCCAATCGGTATCATCTTATGTCCTTAAGATGAAAAGCCACATTGATCGCCTCGAACGGCTAAATTGTCCCATCTCTAAAGAGTTGGCTACGAATTTGATCCTCAACTCTTTAACAAAGAAATTTGAGAGCTTTGTAATGAATTACAACATGAATGGATGGGACAAGAGCATTGGTGAACTTCATGCAATGCTTAAAACGGCCGAAGCCGGAATGGGCAAAAAGGCTTTACCCGTCCTAGCGATCAATGAAGGAGGCAACAAGAAGAGGTCCCACCCCGACTCTAAAGCAAACTATGCTAAAAGAAAGGGACACGTCAAGGGAAAGGGAAAGGGAAAGGGAAAAGCTAATGCAGAACCCGCCAAACCAAAAGAGAAGAAGCAAAAGGTTGCTACGAATGACCCATGTTTTGAATGTGGTGAGATAGGACATTGGAAGAGAAATTGTCCGACCTATCTCAAAGAGTTGATACATATTGAGCTTAATGTTATTTCTTCTAGCACATGGGTACTTGATACCGGATGTGGAACTCATATTTGCAATTCCTTGCAGGGGTTCAAAAGAAATAGACATTACAATAAGGGAGACACTAGTATCTTCATGGGCAACGGAGCAAAGGTTGATATCGAAGCTCAAGGAGACTACATTTTAGAGCTTCCAAGTGGTTTGGAAGTTATTTTGAAGAATGTTTTGTATGCTCCTATGGACGAATATGGGTTCCAGTTTATAGAGGACGTCAGGATGTTATCCTCTAGGAAGCCCATAGTTCTAAATATTCTGTTCATCCTAGAGCTGATAAGATGTACCAGGATCTGAAGGCGAATTATTGGTGGATAGGCTTGAAGAAATCTATAGCTGTCTATGTAGCTAAATGTTTGACATGCGCACAAGTCAAAGCTGAACATCAAAAGCTGTCAGGTTTGCTACAACAGCCTGAACTTCCCATATGGAAGTAGGAGATGGTGACAATGGATTTCATCACCAAGTTGTCAAAGAAAAAGAAAGGAAATGATACTATATGGGTTATAGTTGATAGACTGACTATGTCAGCACATTTCCTACCCATTAAGGAGACTTATAGCTCCAGCATGTTAGCCCAATTGTACGTGGATAAGATTGTATCTCTGCATGGCGTACCAGTGTCTATTATCTCTGACAGAGTTACCAGATACACGTCACATTTTTGGAAAAGTTTCCAACAGTCTTTGGGCACGCACTTGAATTTTAGTACGGCTTACCATCCTCAGACAGATGGGCAGAGTGAGCGTACCATCCAAACCTTGGAAGACACGCTTTATGCATGTGTGATTGATTTAGGTGGTAGTTGGGATAACCACCTGCCATTGATCGAGTTCTCCTATAACAATAGCTACCATACCAGCATTCAGGCAGCGCCTTTTGAGGCATTGTATGGTAGGAAATGCAGAACGCCTATTTGTTGGGCAGAAGTAGGAGAAGCTCGGTTATCAGGACCAGATATAGTCCTTGAAACGACAGACAAGACTGTCCAAATTCATGACCGCCTGAAAGCTGCCAGGGACAGGAAGAAAAGTTATGCTGATAAAAGGCGAAAACCTCTAAAGTTTGAGGTTGGTGATAAAGTTTTGCTTAAAGTATCACCCTGGAAGGGGGTGATGCGGTTTGGTAAGAAAGGTAAGTTAAGCCCAAGGTATATAGGACCATTCGAGATCATCGAATGTGTAGGAACAATGGTTTATAAGTTAAACTTACCTGAAGAGCTCAGTGGTATTCACAATATATTCCACATCGGCAATCTGAAGAAATGTCTAGCTGATGAATCGCTAGTCATACCATATATGAATGCACATATAGATGAGAGCTTGAAATTTGTGGAAAAAACTTTGTCGATCGAGGACCGACAAGTTAAGAAGCTTCGGAGGAAGCATGTGCCTATTGTAAAGGTTAAATGGGATGCCCGCAGAGGTCTCGAGTACACGTGGGAGGTAGAGTCCTCAATGAAAGAAAAGTACCCTCATTTATTTCAGTAAATCTCGGGGTTGAGATTTCTTTTAAGGGGGTGAGGATGTAACACCTCGAAAATTCATGTCCAATAATATATCAACACGTGTCATGGACTTAAAACGTGTAAAGGATTTATTTAGAGGGACTAAAGTTGACAAACAAGGAATCTATGTGTGTGAAAGGGTTCAAAATGTCAACAATGGATAAATATATCTTTCAATAACCCTACATGATGTTTATACCCTTAAACGAATAAATCATGGATCATACGAAGCTAGTTGTGAAAGAAAGTGAGAAATTACAAACTACAGGGGTTAAATATGTCAACATGTTAAAAGTATACCTCTGAGTGACCTTTTAGCAGACCCGAAGCTTTCTAATGATTAATTATACTCACGAGACTGTGTGATAAAAATTTCACAAGGTTTCGATAAAGTATGAGAAAGTTATGACAATATTCGTATACGAGGGGTTAAAAGCATCAACGTTGAAATTTAAGATTTTCGGTGATCGTATGAATAACCGAGGACTTAATAAAGTTGGTTTATGACTTGAGGTCCTTAAAAGTCAAGTTTAGGGGTTAAAAGTGCAAGAAATCAAGTTAAAATCAAGTTTGGAAGGACCAGGGGCCTAAAGTGCAAATAGCTGAAACTTGTGCAACCTGACCAGAACCTTCACACGGGCCGCGGAAGACCCTTAAGATCCTTACGCGGGCCGTCTGAGTTCCCCAGATGCAGAAAATGTGGGCAACTGTCTGCTAAAGCTGTGTAACCGACTTTAAACACTTGTTTTCGATTCTATGGGCTTGTTTGATAGTTTTAAAGGGCCTAGGGACACTTGTAATGATCCCATAACATCCATAGACCTTGTTGGAATGATCTTGGAGCTTTAAGAAAAGGGACTAGTTCATGTGTTCATATGCACAATTTGCAACCAACTTCAAAGGGACAACTTCTGGAGCTTGCAAACTCAAGGAGAAGAATTTGAAGTGTAGAAAAGATAGCAAGGACCTTAAATAAGAGTTCTAATCCTTGTTTAGTTCTTTTAATTAGCTTTTAAACCAAAAAGTCAAACCGTCGTAATTAAGATCTGACTTCATCATTAATCTTAATTTATCCAGTCAAAATTCAAATTGAAAGTACCTATGAGTTGGTAATTATGTGGGCAATAAACCCTTAAAAGGGCACCCTCTGATTCCCACACTATCTAGGTCAATTGTCGGGTCAAACTTGATCTTAAAAAGTCAACAGGAAGCTTATTTTCAAATTAATGCATAATTAGCAATATAGAAGCTATGCAACCTGTTTAATCATTAATATAACTTGGTAATTAATGTAAGAACATATCTAAACATGTTCACCCCGACAATTTTCAGTTTAGGCTCTGTTCGGGACCGAAAGTCGCATACTTTGACTTCTGCTTTGACTTTCAGTTCTGACCCATTTAAGCATAGTTTAGAAATGCCTTAGAGCTTTATAAGGACCATGTTACCTATAAGTATAACCCTCTGAGATTATACAACTTGGTTCATTAGTTATCCAATTCATATGCATATTTCCGTTAAATGCCTAAATGTTGACCATTATGCCCATATGACCATAAAACATGAAATTTTAAAATGTAAAAGAGTAGAAACCTTCACTACTGATTTATAAACTTGTCCCTAGAATTTGACATCAGTCTGAGGTCTAGAATAGGAGTTATGCTCATTAGCGTATATAAGAAGCTTTTTAGTAATTAAATGACATATTAGCATATAGCCTATCTAAACCCAATTTTTGATATCAAACTTTTTACCTACTGATATAAAATAATATTTTGGGATCTTTGGAGATTTTTATTTATTTTTAGGCTGAGCATAACATAGGGTTCTAAGCTTAATTCAGTTATTGTCGGTTTTGCCCTTTTGGGCTATAAAATGAGTTTTACAAATCCTTTTGATACCAAACCTTTTTATACTGATCTAATATGATAAATAAAATGTTTTGAGCCTTCTGGAATAATAAAAATATTAGCTTTCCTTTAAAAACCCGGAAATGGCTCCAAATCGCATTTTTAAGCGTTTTTTACGCATAGTATGTATTAAAACTATTTTTAACATATAAGGGTTGATGACTACTGATATATTCAATAAATTTTTATATTTTAACAGTAAGCAAAAGTTTTAAACTCAGGTTTCCAGTTTTGACCTTTTAAGCCTATGTGAAATTACCAAAATGCCCCTAAGGTGCATAGTTTTGTTATAAATGATAAATTTCACATATAGGTAATACCCTACTGATATAACTTACTAAAATAAGTATTTTTACTGATTTGTTAGGATCTGAGTTTGGATTGATTGTGATTTGCGTTTGGAATTAGATGAGTAAATGAAAGAGTAGTGCAGCGGAATTAATGTGGAAGCAAACTTTTCACAATCAAACAGAAGAAATGCTTTTAATCATACATTTTCAACACTGAATCAAATGATTAAATTTATTTTTAAACTTTGATGCACGTATGATATGCAAACTCCCCCTCAGCCCGAGCTCAGTGTTTGTTCGTGCATAAAGAATATGGTGAATGAGCTAAACAGAACAGTACAAAGTACTGTTCTATTTATAGGCACTTGCAAACCACTGAGCATCAAAGCTGACGTCACCATGAAAGTGATATTTAACCTCTTAACAAACTCTAACCTCTGATCTATACAAACACTGCTATGCTAACTACTGATATTACATTTCAATACATAAAACAGACACAAACTGTTGCTGCTTCCTTCCACTGCTGTGAACCCAGCAGTACTTGTCATGATCAGCAGTGCTTGAACCAAGGCAGTAGATTGAGCAACAGAGCTTTAGTTCTTCTATCAGATTTTGTCTTGGTCAGCAGTTGTAAGTCAGCAGATTGCATGATCAGCAGATAGGAGGTCAGCAGATGTTGAAACCACTTTCAAGGGGAGAGACTTGCAACCAAACATCTGCTTATTCTAAATCTACTACTGTGATCCAGTTTTGGCTTTTGTTATCTGTTCCTTTGGTAGGGTTCAATCCCAACAATCTCCCCCCTAGAACAGATAATGCCAAAACTCTCCATTATTGTAGATTTTTATTGCCTAAACAATAGTTCCCTTATTTGCCCTTTGAATTGCAGTTCAAAGGTTAAGACATCGGTATCATCTTCATCCCTGCTAAGTGGAAGATCAATGAGATCCTGCAAATCTTCAAGTCTCAGGCCAAGAGCTTGTTCCCTTGTAAATTTCTTCACTTCGCCATCTGCCCTGACCATAGTCAATACGTGGTTCTGTTTATCAGTTTTCCACTCTTGTATTTTTAGGCGAGATGGGTTTCTTGGGAGATTTTTATTTGTTGAGGAGTTTGGTGATGCTGGCCTATTCATTACTGGCTGAGCAGTGTTTGCAGAATTTTCCAGTTCAGATTCTTCTTTCAACATTAACAAAAAGCCTTTTTTCACAATGGCATTTCCAGTGAGAATCTCTTGAACTGTTTCAGAACCTAACTGGCTTTGTCTCCTTCTTTTGTAGATGGCAGTACCAGCAGGAGCAGTGGTTCTTTTGGGATGTGGCTTTGATGATCCTTTCGAAACCTTTGCTTTGGAGTAATCAGGCTTTTGTGGAGCTGTTGGATCTTTCTTCCTTAGCTCTTCCAACCGTTTGTAGGTGGCCCTGACCCTCCCTTCTCCCCACTTAGACACAGAGTTCTTTGACCCATATTCAGCAATTATCAGCTCCTCTTTCATTCTCTTTAGCTCTAAAGCCTTATCAGCTTCAACCCTTTTGAATTTTTCAGAGGGAGTCTGCTCGACCTTATTCTTGATCATTTCATGAATCCTGGCTACTTCCTTTTCAAGCTCAGGAATGGTCCAGTTTCTGAACATGTGTTTCTCCCCCTTGTATGTCTTGTAGGTCATGATGTTTTCAATGTAGTCTTTTCTCAAGGACTCATCTGCCTTCTCTGAGATTTGCTGACATACATTTTTTGCAAACTGTTCCAAAGCTCTGACCTGTGTAAGTAGAAACTGATAGTTTTGTTGATACTCTCTATCAGATTTCCCTTGTTTGTTTTTGATTGAGATATCCTTTGCTTGCTTGGCCTTGATTTTCAAATATTCTTCAATATTAGTTGGCCTGGGATATCCTTCAATCGATGGCAAGCTCCTTTTGGCAGGGTCATCCTCTTAGTAGAAAGACTTAATTTAATCTCTGACTGTTACAAGTTCAAGAGGAAATTGAACACCTGCAGGAGGTAAGGGTTTGTACATTTGTGCTGAAGAGAGAGGAATGGGTTTTGAAAATGTGACAATTGCTTGGGATTTTGAAGCTTTTGGTGGTGGTGATGGAGAATCATCATCTGATATGACAACCCTTCTCCTTTTTATTTTAGGGAGGGCAGATGATGTTTTGGGTGGATCAGTGGGAGTGATTTGGATGGCAGTGGTTTGTGACTGACTAACAGCTGTTAAAACAACTGGTGTTTCAACCACTGTTGTCATTACAACAGATGTTTTGACATCTACTGTCTTCTGCTTTAGGGCAGGAACTGATGGTGGTGGTAAAGCAGTGGTAGTGGTGTTGTTGAAGTGGTGTGTGTTTGAGTAAGAGCAGTTGTTGTAACAACTGTTTGGATGGAGGTTTGATGTTCGTGGCTTTTGGACAGTGGTTCTGGAGTGTGAGTTGGAAGACTGGATGGTGTGGATTTGGGTTTCCTTACTTTTCTAGTAAGTTTTCCTTTTGGAATCGGATTTTGATCATCCTTTTCACCAGAACAACCCTGCGCATTCAGCTCTATGAAAGCTCTTTTCTCCTCATTCCACCTTGCTAGATCCTTTGCCGCTCTGTCCTTTTTTACACTTATGACAGCATCATCAAGTGCATTTTTGGTAACATCAACCTTTTTACTACCATTTGGCAAAGGAATATCTCTGAGCATTGCACCTGTTACTGTATCAAGATATAGCCCATCATCAATTCCCTTCTTTACCCACTCCTTGATTTTCTCCCCCTTTTTGGCATTATCTGCAGGGAGGTCATCAATATAAAGCACAGTCGGAGGAGCAGTGCCAGTGGTTGTCAACAAATGGGCCTTAAGAGCCTTGATGTCATCGTTTGTATCCCTGAACCTAGACTCCATTGCCTTTTTGAGATTTTGAACATGTTTTTCATGTTGTTGCTCGGCCAATTGAAATTGTTGATGGAGAATAGGTTGAAAGAGGTTCCAGAGCTCATTTGTAACATCTGATGGTGGTGGAGCAGGTGTTTGAGATGGAACAGCAGTGGATGGTACCTTTTGAATTGTTAACAACTGTTGCAGCATTTCTTTAATTTCTGTAACAGATGTATCCAATTTTTCAACACGTTCCGTCAATTCTTGGTACTTTAAACCATCACCCAACTTAATGGGATCATCTGATTTCCCACTAGCAGTGGTTTTATCAGAAGTGGAGGTAGGGAGTGTACTCCAAACATCAACAACTGATGCCCCTTTTTCTTGGTACTGGGGTCTTCTTCCTTCAACACTTGATAATCTTTTGATGTTACCAGTGGTTAGTACAAACTCACTAGCAGCTAACAGAGGTGTTATAGAAGGAATTGCCTCCAAGGAAGTCTTATTGATGTAACCACTGTCCAAGTGTAAACCTGCAGGTTCAACACTTGTAGTGGCTGCTTCACTTGGAATACCACCAAGAGTTACGTGTAACTCAAGGGGTGTAACCTCCTCAGGTTGTGTTGGTGGGTTAGCAAAGATTGATACATCAAGCCAAGTCTTTTGTTGAGGTATTTTCTCATGAACGGGTGATTGAGAAGGACTGTTTGTGCTAGGTTCAAATCAATTGCATCCAATAGCAGTTTGGTGTTTAGAGGAATTGGGGATGTGAAGGTAGGTTTAGAAAGCGGAATTGCCCCGGGTATTGGGCTGTGGAGGATGGAAACGAGTGCTTCCAAAGCCTCATGTTGTGGTGACCCTATTTGTACAACCTGTTCTTTTTGTGAATAAACAGGAGGAGTTTCAGGTATGGGTTGAGATATTTCTACCAACTGCTGTGAGGAAGTAGCAGTAGTGGTTTGTTGTGATTGTTGTGCAATCACAGGCAGTTGCTCTGGTATCTCATCCTCCAGAATTGCCTTTTTGATGGGTTTGGGGGGGTTTTTGATTTTTCTTTTTCTGTGGTTTTTTGGTGATTTTAGGTGTGGGTTTCAAGACAGTTGTTTGGCTACCTTGATCACCTTGAGCAGTGGGCTCAGCAGCAGATACCTGAGGAGCAGTGGTAGCTGCTAAAGTCTGCTCAGGCACCTCTGCTTGTGTTTTACAAGGTGCTAACATTCTTGAAAATGTTTCAGCAGTTAAGCTGTTTATTTGAAAAGATTCACCTTGGTTTATTACTGCAATATCATCTTTACTGAACTTTTTCTCAAAATAATAACTTAAGAATCTTGGAAACAGTAAAAATGATTTTGTTTCAACATTTTTAACCAAATCATTGAAAATTGCCCTGGAATAGTTAAGATTTTCTCCTTGTAAAATAGCATACCCCAAGTTTTGAATTTTCAATGGTATTTCATTAAAGGAGGTGGTTTTGTTTGAAACACACATGAGAAGGGTATGAAATAAAAATCTGGTTGCAGAAGGGAAGAAACCTTTTTGTAAGGTGTCCCTCTTCATTGTGTCTGCATACCCTCTCTCAATGAAGTCAATTTTTAACTCGTGTTTAGGGAAAGAATCTTTACCTTGCAGATCATCGAGTTGAAAGACTTCAGATATGGATTGCGGTGTTATTCGGACTGCTTTCTTCTGCAGAGTAGAGTTAATGGCTATGACATCTTTTCCATGTTTTTCAAGGATGCAATTTTTCCAAAACTCTCTCTGAGTTTGCAGATAAATCGGTGCATCAGCGGTTAACAAAGTTTTGTACTGTGAGGCGTTGAGCAAATCGAGGATGGAATCAAATGTGTTGATGGTACCAGGTTTTGTGAGAAGACCCAGTAGATTATGGGATGGTTTGTGTGGGATTTCGGCGGAGGTAGCCTTTTGAGAGGCCCCTTTTGAAGCTTTTGCGGATGATTTCGATTTTGTCATTTTGAAGATGACGATCGAAGATGAGATTGTGGAGAAATTTGATGAAATGTGATGGAAACTGCTTTGAGAAGAGAACTTTTAAGAATTCAATTCGACAGTGAAACCCTGTTTGGGTGTTGAAAGGGGGTTTTATAGAGGAAGAGTGAAAGCTGACGTGGCAGCAGGTACAAGAGGTCTGACCCCTAAGTACTGCCCGCATGCTATCCCCTGGTGAAGTGAAGGACAGTACTTTTAAACAGTACAGGTTGTGAAAATAACTGGTGAAGACAGTAGTTGTAATGAAAATGGAGGACAGTGGATGCTTTTTAACCATCAGTAGATAGCTCAGTAGTGGATGCATCACTGATTTTGACCATTAGTGGTTAACCAAAGAAAATGAGAGCAGGGGATGACTTTCAGCAGTGGACAGACTTTTGTAGCAGCACAGACTTTTGAACTCATCAGTGGTTATGGCATACTTTTAGGATTTTAATGAAAAATTCATTTTTAGCTATTTTTAAGGATGGATTTTTGATTTTCTGAAAACATTTTAATGCTTTTATTCATAGAAAAACAGGATTTTGCCTGTTATTCCATGTTGAGCATACCAATCCTAGAGATCAAGCTTTCAAAGGTAGATGTGTCTAATGCTTTGGTTAGCACATCTGCCAGCTGATCCTTAGTTGGAACATGATGCAGAGAAATCAAACCTTTTTCATAGCAATCCCTCACAAAGTGATGTCTGATGTCGATATGTTTGGTGGTTGAATGGGAAACTGGATTTTTGATGATATTTTCTGCTGCCTGCCTGTCCAACATGAGTTGTGTCTTCAAGGCAGTGATACCAAAATCCAGTAACTGATTTTGAAGCCAGAGCAGTTGGGCTGTACAGCTTGCAGCAGCTATGTATTCTGCCTCAGCAGTGGATGTGGAAACAGCTGCTTGCTTTTTGCTTTGCCAAGACACTAAGCAATTGCCTAGGAATTGGCACCCTCCTGAAGTGGACTTCCTTGTTTTATCACATCCAGCAAAATCACTATCTGAGAAACCTGAAAGCTCAATTTTACCATCAGCTGGATACCAGATACCTAGTGTGGGAGCACCTTTGAGGTATCTGAATATCCTTTTTACAGCAATAAGGTTTGACTTTCTAGGGGATGATTAGGATATTGCACAGACACATGTTGCAAACATGATATCTGGTCTAGATGCAATTAGGTACAATAAAGACCCAATCATGCTTCTATATAAGGTCTGATCAACCAAATCATCCTTTTCTTCAGACATGACTAATTTATTGGTTGCAATGGGTGTACTACATGGCTTACAATCATCCATATCAAATTTCTTTAAAAGTTCTTTTGCATATTTGCCTTGATGGATGAAAGTGCCATTTTGCAGCTGCCTTACTTGGAGACCAAGAAAGCACTGGAGTTCACCCATTGCACTCATTTCGAACTCAGCTGTCATGAGTTACCTGAACTCTTCACACATTTTATTACAAGTGCTTCCAAAAATGATGTTGTAACACCCCAACCCGGAAGGGCTGACGTGTCACAATAACAGTACTATCATAAACAAAAGTCATAATTCCATTTATTTATTTGACAAGGATACAACCACATGACTACTAAACTTAAGGTTTATATACAATTGGAGACATTCGACTTAATTAACTAACATCTTCAGTTTTATTCCTAGGCTTTATTCTTCTCTCTCTTTCCCGCCCAAAGTAACCTACTGACCTGTATACACAAAAATTTTACGGAATGAGCCGAATGCTCAGTACGGAATAATAGGCTCAAATAACAAATAACGCTTTATGCGAAAATGATACGATGCAAGAACATAATTTCATAATCATATCTTACGGATGTACCCATGAGCAACTTAAAACGTGACAATACACAGGTAGCTACTCCTGCATAATTATCACATGAGATGGCGAATTGGCATACCCGTTATCCACCTCCTTATACTTAAATCCTAGGATCGATCCATACGCCTCCTAATAGCCTTATGTACCACACTTGTACTTAAGAGACGACGTGAACTAATCTCTCCGTCACGGTTGGAGCACATGATGTCGATGCCGCAACAACATGCTCGTGGGATGCTCCACGAGAAGCGATACTCAGGGTATCAGAGTACAAATGGTCTTATTCACATAACTTATAAAACTTATTTTCATAACAAAACGGAACATATATTGGAACATGCGATAATGAGTATAACAACATAATACTATCGCATGACATGAAAGCTAAATCAAATGATTTGAATAGGAATCGAACGGACTGTCAAATGAATCGATAATCAAAGACGTAAGGAGTTTTTGAAAGATATAGTAATTTAGTGGTTTATAACAATTTGACTTATGAAGCAATAAAGAGTGGGGTAAGGATCCGTACCTTAATAATTCCAAAGTGATGCTACCTTATGATAATATTTCAGATTTATACGGGTAGAGTTTAGACTACTGATTAGTCTTTTAACCTAATTTAAATAACATGCACACAACTAGGTTAGTAACTTAATACAGCATTTACGATAACTCACGAGATCAACCCTCACAACGAATGACAAAGTGCTATGCTTAAACATCCATCGGATTCACAACAAAGGACAGAGTATTCCCCGAATTCGGGTGGCACTCAACATCCAGTCGGAATCACAATTAATGACAAAGCATAACCCTAATGTGGGCAGCACTTAAACATCCATTGAGTACATTGATCAATCGGACAATGAATCGTAATAGCGATCGAGTTAATACCCTGTTCTGCAGCACCCTGCTATACTTAATTTGTGTTTCGTGTGTGTTTTGAGAGTAATTGGACGATATTTCAGAGTGTATTCTGAGTTTCTTCGTCGTTTTTGTGCCCAGATTCAAGTCCCAACATCCTCTATTTATACTGAAATTTTGAACTTGTCGCGGCCCGCGTGACATATAACCTATTCTTACGCGGCCCGCGAGACAACTTATTTTATGTATAGGGTTGCCACGTGTGGGACTAGCCTAGCTGAGTCGACAGATTTTTAATTTTCAACTTCGTCCGCAAGTTATTAAGATAATCATCAAGTAGGGAATACCCCCCCTGAGTTTTAGGGGCCCTAATCCTGATTCTGAAAATTCTGAAAATTCTAGGGTTTGTACAGAATTACTTGGGTGTCTTAATTAGGGTTTTCTAGTGGGTAATTTATAAATTGTTATTATTCTTTTTATTTCTAGAATAATGATTTTAAATTTATGGGCATTACAACTATTACCCCCTTAAAAGAAATTTCATCCTCGAAATTTTTCAAATAAGAATATAACCTATCGCATAAGTAACAGAAACGGAACTTTCATAGCAGAGTTTCTAACTTATATAACCAGAATCTCCTAAACACACATGTGTATCTGAAATTCATAACTAAGGTCATGACTATAATTGTCAATTACCTTACATATGTGCCCTAATGGTCCTCCTATAACGCATCTTAATAAAATATCTTACCGTACGAAAAATCAATGGAGACTTACAGATACTAGAGTGACTATTGGTACTGATATTTCCTACATAGATATGCTTAATCATAGCTAAGATATATTCACATAAGGTAAAGCATAAATGACCGTAAACAAAAACAAATGAACATATATCAAAGAGCAAGATTTACCGTTACTTCGACTAAAATTCTATTACTAGAATAGATTAGGGTATAGAGAGCGAATTAATTCTTCAGATTCCCATGTTGCT
The DNA here is from genome assembly GCA_030545235.1 of Helianthus tuberosus. Taxonomy (NCBI): domain Eukaryota; kingdom Viridiplantae; phylum Streptophyta; class Magnoliopsida; order Asterales; family Asteraceae; genus Helianthus; species Helianthus tuberosus. Next base: position 1,391,855 of record JARYGA010036071.1, read on the forward strand.
TCGCGTTCAGAGTGATTTTTCCAAAGGACTTTAACAAACGGAATTACTTTCCTACGTAAAACCTTTTCTTGTCGATCTAAGATGGCTTCTGGTTCCTCTTCGTAGGACAAATCTTCGTGAATTGTAAGTAACGGATAACTAATGACATGGAGTGGATGATAATTATATCCTCTTAACGAGGAAACATGAAAAACGTTATGAACGTGAGAGAGTTGAGGCGGTAAAGCCAGTCGATATGACACTTCTCCAATTCTTTCAAGGATTTCAAACGGACCGATGAAACGGGGACTAAGCTTCCCTTTAATTCTAAATCTACGAACGCCACGCCAAGGTGATACCTTTAAGAATACGTGGTCACCAATTTTAAATTCGAGTGGTCGTCTATCTTGATCTGCATAGCTCTTTTGTCTGCTCTGAGCTTCTTTCAGTTTTTCTCGTGCCATAGTGACTTTTTCATTTGTAATCTGAACTAGTTCTGGCCCTTCAATAATCTTTTCTCCAACTTCATCCCAGCATATCGGTGCTCGACATTTCCGACCATATAAAAGCTCAAAAGGTGCCATGCCAATACTTGCTTGCCAACTATTGTTGTAAGCGAACTCAACAAGGCATAGATATTCATCCCAGTTTCCAGACCATTCAAGTGCACATGCTTGGAGCATGTCTTCCAAGGTCTGAATCGTGCGTTCCGATTGCCCATCTGTTTGTGGATGGAAAGCCGTACTAAACTTCAGTCGTGTACCCCAAGCTGCCTGAAAACCTTTCCAAAATCGTGAAGTGAAACGTGGGTCTCTATCAGAAACAATGGAAGATGGTGTGCCATGGAGTCGAATAATTTCTTGAAGAAATATTTCGGATAACTTATTAACCGAAAATCCTTGCTGAATCGGTAGAAAATGTGCTGACTTCGACAATCTATCGACAACAACCCATACAACATCATTCTTCTTGAATGTCTTAGGCAAACCAGTAACAAAATCCATTGTGATCTCATCCCACTTCCATATGGGAATATCCAATGGCTGCAACAGACCGCTTGCTCGTTTGTGTTCAATTTTCACTTGTTGGCAAGTGAGGCATTTACTTACGTATCGAGCAACGTCTTCCTTCATGCCATTCCACCAAAAGTTCTGTCTTAAATCTCTATACATCTTGGTAGATCCTGGGTGAATTGAAAATGGTGAGCTGTGAGCTTCGGCTAACAATGACTCACGAAGGCTGGAGTCATCGGGTACACAAAGTCTCTTACCGCACCAAATCACCCCATGATGGTCTATACGAAATTCAGATTGCTTACCCACCTCAAGATTTTGTACAATTTCCCAAAGTTCTCCATCTTGCTTTTGTGCATCTTTAATCCGTGATATGAGGTCGGGTTCAATCTGCATTCTAGCTAGATATCCATCAGATTTACTAACCTGAAGCCAAATGTTCATTCTTTCGAGATCCCTCCTAATATGAGGCTGAATTTGTAAGCAAGATATAGTCCCGGAATTCTTTCGGCTCAATGCGTCAGCTACAACATTGGCTTTGCCTGGATGGTATTGAATATTTGCGTCGTAATCTTTTAAAAGTTCTAACCACCTTCTTTGTCTCATATTTAGCTCCTTCTGCGTAAATATGTACTTGAGGCTCTTGTGGTCGGTAAAGATGTCACAACTCTCACCATACAGATAATGTCGCCAAATCTTAAGTGCAAAGACGACTGCGGCTAGTTCTAAATCATGTGTAGAGTAGTTAACTTCATAAGGCTTTAACTGACGGGAGGCATAAGCGATAACCTTCCCATGTTGCATTAGCACACAACCTAATCCTTTCTTTGAGGCATCACTATAGACTTGGTAACCTCCTGATCCAGAAGGGAGAGCAAGTATCGGAGAGGATACGAGTCGTTTCTTCAATTCTTCAAAGCTTTTCTCTTGTTCCTCATTCCATGAGTACTTCACCCCTTTCCTTAGGAGTTTTGTGAGTGGTAAAGCAATTACCGAGAATCTTTCAACAAATCTTCTGTAATAGCCAGCAAGACCCAAGAAACTTCATATTTCGGTAACAGAAGTGGGTCTTGGCCATTTTGTAATAGCTTCAACCTTTGTTGGGTCTACCATAATTCCCTCTGCTGATATGACATGACCTAAAAATGCCACTTGGCTAAGCCAAAAGTCACATTTGGAAAACTTAGCGTACAACTTCTCATGCCGCAAGGTTCTAAGTACTGCATGTAGATGTGCTTCATGTTCTTCGTGACTCTTAGAATACACTAGAATGTCATCGATAAAGACAATAACGAATTTGTCTAGGAATTTGTGAAATACGCGATTCATCAAATCCATGAAGACTGCGGGTGCATTAGTTAGCCCAAAGGGCATAACTAAAAATTTGTAATGACCATATCGAGTACGAAAGGCGGTCTTAGGAACATCATCATTTTTGATCTTTAGCTGATGGTACCCGGACCTCAGGTCGATTTTTGAGAAGAACTGAGCCCCCTGAAGTTGATCAAAGAGATCATCAATGCGTGGCAGAGGATACTGATTACGAATAGTAATCTTGTTCAGCTCTCGGTAGTCAATACATAAACGTATACTACCGTCTTTCTTCTTCACAAATAAGACCGGAGCACCCCAAGGTGAAACACTCGGTCTTATGAATCCTAGATCTAACAATTCTTGCAATTGTTCCTTCAATTCCTTCAGTTCCATTGGAGCCATACGATATGGAGCTTTAGAAATAGGCTCGGCGCCAGGAATCAAGTCGATGGTGAATTCTACCTGACGGTCAGGTGGTAATCCCGGTAGTTCATCCGGAAATACATCAGGATATTCACGAACAACTGAATGGCTATCGATACTCTTAACACTAGCAGAAGTATCCTTAATCGATGCTAGGAATCCAGCACAACCGCTTGATATGAATTTTCAAGCTTTGAGTGCAGAAATAATCTTAAGAGATTTATGAGCTTGAGTTCCCTGATATATAATATCAGGATGATGAAGATCACCGAAAATAACACGGCGAGAATGACAATCTATAGTTACACGATGTCGACACAACCAATCTAGCCCTAGAATAACATCAAAGTCACACATATGTATTGGAAATAGGTCGGCCTTACACACAATAGATTCAATACGGATCGGACAATCCTTATATACGTAAGTGATTACTGATGAATTTTCCATGGGAGTAGAAATGGTTAAGGTATGATTTAAGAGAGTTGGTCTTATCAGAAGGTACTTAGTAAACGAATAGGATACTAAAGAATGGGTCGCTCCTGTATCGAATAACACATAGATACTACGTTCACCAATCTGAAGGGTTCCAGATACAGTACCTGGAACATTAGCAGCATCAGTAGCAGAAAGTGCGAAAACTCTTCCTCCAACATTGGGTGGTGCAACGTTGGGTCGGTTATTCTTCTTAGTGTCTTTCTTCGTACACTCCTTAATCATGTGTCCAGTTTGGCCACATCTAAAGCATGCTCCTGTACTTCGGTGACATACGCCCTGATGTCTCTTACCACAAGTATTACATAAAGGATATGTAATCTGATTCAGTGGTTGAGTTCTAATAGGTTCTGCATACAACTGAATCTGGTTTTGAGCAGGTCTCGGGTTTTGCAGTCTAGGTTGCCATGGACGTGCCTGATTTCCAGATTTTTGATTTCCTTGCACTTTGCGATCTTGATGCTGTGGCGTAGTGGATGATTGGCCGTTTTCTTGCTTAAATTGTCCTTCCCTATTTCTCTTCTTATTATCCCCAGTTCGAGATAAGAATTCTTTCCTTTCGAATTCAAAAGTTTTGATTGCATCAGCAACTTCGGTGATATCCTTAAATTTCATATACATGATCGACTTCCGAATTCGATCATTGACTGCCCATTTGCATTTTTCTGCCTGGACTTCTGCTGATCCTGCAACGTCTCCTACAATACTAGCCAACCTTGAAAATCGAGTAATGAACTCAGAGGCTGGTTCATCATTCCCCTGTCGAATCACTGCGTACTCCCTGATATAAGCTTCTTTATCAGCGGTAGAAAAATACTTGTCGTAAAAGATGTTACGAAAGTCGACCCATGAAAGATTAGCGTCGAAATCATCCCCTCCTTTGACATGCTTATATCCTTCCCACCAAGTTTGTGAGTCATCTTCAAATTTGTAGGTAGCCAGTCTAACTTTGTATTGCTCCGGAACTCCAAGAACTCCGAAGATCTTTTCAACATGAGCTATCCAGTTTCTTGCTTCGACTGGATTAGTAGCGTGACTAAAGGATTTCGGCTTTTGTTTTTGGAATTTACTAATCCATATGTCTATACTATAAGTAGTATTATTCGTGGTATTCTCACGAGTTTCACCACCAGAGGTTGGATTAGTGTTAGTGCCTTCTGGATGACGAGTTTGTTGAATAACGGCCTCAGCTGTTTGAGCAACTAGGTTTGGAAGCAACCCGGCAACAGCCTGGTTGATAGCATTAATTACGTTTGGATCAACTGGAGTCTCATTCGAATAAGTGTTGTTACGTACATGGTTCCTACGTGGCGGACGACGAGGAGGCATCTATACGAATAGACATAGGAGTTAAACCAAATAAGAGATCAAGTTAAATCCTATCATAGATATCTACCCATTCCTCACAGGTTTTAATTACTATCTTTAAGTTTTCTATAGGAAAGAAACCTGGCTCTGATACCATAGCTGTAACACCCCAACCCGGAAGGGCTGACGTGTCACAATAACAGTAGTATCATAAACAAAAGTCATAATTCCATTTATTTATTTGACAAGGATACAACCACATGACTACTAAACTTAAGGTTTATATACAAGCGGAGACATTCGACTTAATTAACTAACATCTTCAGTTTTATTCCTAGGCTTTATTCTTCTCTCTCTTTCCCGCCCAAAGTAACCTGCTGACCTGTATACACAAAATTTTTACGGAATGAGCCGAATGCTCAGTACGGAATAATAGGCTCAAATAACAAATAACGCTTTATGCGAAAATGATACGATGCAAGAACATAATTTCATAATCATATCTTACGGATGTACCCATGAGCAACTTAAAACGTGACAATACACAGGTAGCTACTCCTGCATAATTATCACATGAGATGGCGAATTGGCATACCCGTTATCCACCTCCTTATACTTAAATCCTAGGATCGATCCATACGCCTCCTAATAGCCTTATGTACCACACTTGTACTTAAGAGACGCCGTGAACTAATCTCTCTGTCACGGTTGGAGCACATGATGTCGATGCCGCAACAACATGCTCGTGGGACGCTCCACGAGAAGCGATACTCAGGGTATCAGAGTACAAATGGTCTTATTCACATAACTTATAAAACTTATTTTCATAACAAAACGGAACATATATTGGAACATGCGATAATGAGTATAACAACATAATACTATCGCATGACATGAAAGCTAAATCAAATGATTTGAATAGGAATCGAACGGATTGTCAAATGAATCGATAATCAAAGACGTAAGGAGTTTTTAAAAGATATAGTAATTTAGTGGTTTATAACAATTTGACTTATGAAGCAATAAAGAGTTGGGTAAGGATCCGTACCTTAATAATTCCAAAGTGATGCATATATTAGCCGAAACGGGTCAAACCATATCGTTTTTCTCTCAAAATCCAGAATGTGTTTAAGTCACCCATATTAAGCAAGCATTCAAGCTTGTCGGGTCAAAACCACATTCTAAACCGGTCTTCGCTTTATCATGCGTTTGAACCGTGTCTTCCTTTTGAAAACTAACCGGTCTAAGTTTAGGCTTAATTAAAGACCCGTTAGGATTCTAATAGGTTATTAAAAACCTTCGTTCCAGATTAGGAGCCTAGTAAAAGCTACGTGCACTTGCGGTATTTGATTTATACTTTGCTCAGGTAGATACTCTTAACTTATTTTCCCTATACGGGCTTGGGATACGGTACTATAAAAGTACCGCTTGGTCGGGTGTGTGTAGTCATTTAAATCAGATTGTGATTAACGTATTTGCATGACCCGTTTAATATGTATTATTTGGTGTATGGCTTTTGGGGGTTAAATGACCATGTCCCGGATATCCTTGGCATCATTCAAAGAAATGGCCACGACCTAAGCTTGGGGTGTAGGCGTACACCTGACAGATGCATTATGTAAAACCTGGTAGCCCACTTAAAGGAATTAGCCTTGTGGGTATTATACCTGTGGCGTGTCAGTTAATCTAGACCGGCCCTACAAACCGGCCCTGATGGACGACAAATAAGTAAAACTGTATACAAGATTATTTTTAAATAATTGTCCCAAGTTATAAAAGATATTTTGTGCCTTGTGCATTCAAATCAATTTTCTAAAACATTTCAAAATGAATTTGTTAAGTTGTATTTACCAGTGTAAACTGACGTATTTTCCAAAAAGGATAAGTGCATGTACTATATGTAATAGGCTGGCTACTCCAGGCATCAATAATCAAGTCTTGCAAGCTCTAGATGTCAAAGTCTGTTGATCAGTCTTCCTTTTATTTGATCCCCCTGTGGATCTGTTTCAGCCACTTTGTGATACTTAATATTACATTTTATTTGGTTGAAATGAATCTATCCTTTTGCTTCCGCTGTGCATTTATAATTTGTGTTGTTTGACTATGATGATAACAACTACGTCATGATACTCCCCACCGGGCCCACCGGTAATACGTGGAAATATCAGGGTGTGACAATACGAGTCTGAAAATTGACGCAATAATTTAATATACAAAACCTGGGCAATATTACTGTTGTCGGTTTGATGAACCGATGGATGGCCCATAGATTTTATTAAGGAAGTAAACTGGACTTTCTAAAATTAAATGGATGCTTTCAAATAAACTCCTAGTCAAAAAGTTTTCCTTGGAATAATATTGGTTGTATGTGAATATGTGAACTCACCTTCCCTTGTGTTGACACTTGATTTTAACGTGTTCTACAGGTACTTGAGTTCGGCTTCGGGAAATCAAGGTGTATCTTGTGTTTGATGATGCATGTTGTTTTGTTTAAATATGTTGGACAACTTTTAAACTATCTAGGATGTTTGTAAGAAGATCCGCGAGGATCAAAACGACTTAACTTATGTGGTTGTGTCTTGAGCTTAAAAATGTAATGTTTAATATTTATGTTTTAAAATATGTCAAAATGTCCAACAAATGAGTGCATCGTCCGACAAGGTATAAATGGGCACCAACTTCCGTCACCACCACGTTTAATATTCTATTGCGACATTTTTGGGGTGTGACATATTACGGTTATCATTTATTAGGATTGTATATAAAGTAAATCATGTATATCTCACGTATTTAATCAGGTAGTGTACATGTATCAGTTAGGGTCAAATATATATAGTCATATCTATCGAGCATTTAAACAGTAAATATATATACACAGTGTACTTTGGTAGAGTGTGCGGTCATATAAGGGTTTTGGGCTTAAATCAGTGTGCGGCCCAAAGTGAGAGTGTACGGCCCACTAAAAATAGCCCAATGATATATGACTGTGCGGCCCACTTGCCAGTGTGCGGCCCACACTAGAGTGTGTGTCCTGCCTCGCAAGTGTGCGGTCATGCGTGTTGGTGTTGTAAGTCATGTTGTATACAGTTGTACCTAAAGTGTGTGATTTATTCAGTGTCCTGTCAGGCTTAGCTATGTTGTACGAGTTGCCTTGGTGACTTGTACGGGATGACTGTGCGGGTTGCAAGGTGTGCGACCTTGCATCTTCCTCTTGTACATCATACATTAAAGGTTCTACAAACAAGGTGTGCGCCCCTCTAAGTGTGTGACTCAGCTGGGATTCCTTGTACACTTTGCATACGGGGTTGTATAGTTAGGAGTTTGCGACCCCCTAGTGTAGGATATGCAGTGTATGCTTGTACAACGTGCAGTGAAATAGGTATTCCTCTAGTGTGCGACCATATTTGCTGCCCAACAGTTGCACTTTTCAAGTTTTCAGATCAAACAATTTATGTTCATCATTTAATCTAGCATCCTTATCATTGAGCATAAACATATTCATCATCCAGTTAACATATTACAATATTTCATACAAATCCAAAACATGTTCTAAAACTCTAATCATCTTATCACCATACATTGACATATTATTATGAAGAACTTATGAATGGAATAGTGAATCAAATCAAACCTATCCTAAACATAATCATCTATCATCAACATACATGTCAACGTTTATATGTCGATAGTGAATGACACAAGACTCATTTCACACTTTATCATTTGAGCATCATAACAATTAAGGTCCTTATCATATAAAGTTCTAATCTTTTTATCATTATCCATATGTGTTTTATTACATGTTATTTGCAAGAACTTTATCAACATTTTCATCAAATCATGAATCAAAATAGTGAAAACTTTCATCAAAACCCTTCCCCTATCATGAATCTATGTAAACCATAACATGGAAATCAAACAACTTTTCATATGAGCATCATGTATTTCATCCTAAACTCCTAACACCATTTATGAAATCAAAGAAACATCATCAACCGTAAATCAGTGAATCAGACTAATCAAAATCATTCAATCTCTTAGAAGCAAACAAAAGGAACACCATCTTGATAACTTGTCTTATACACAGTCGTTTACAAGAAGAATCATGGACAACAAAACACTAAAATTCACTAACCTTTAATCAAGAGAATAGCTAGAAGAAGAAGAAGAGTTTGTGCTAGAATATGAGAAGATCTTCAAGGAAAAATGGAAATCTTCAAGGAATAGTTGCTGCCGTCTTGAGGATTTCTTCAAAAGGGGAATGATTCCCAAAGTAGAAAGATTTCTAAAATGAGAAGAGAGAGAAATAATATGCGGCGGCTGGGGGGGAATGTTTGTGGCAATGATTCTAGGGATTGGAGCATCATATGTATTTATACACTACATAAATGCTGCACATTCAAATGTGCAATCCAACTGTCATTCTTTCAGCAAATGCAGCACACTTATTTGCATTTCAAGTGTGCGGCCTGGGTAGGTTAAATGTGTGCAGACAAAGGGAAAGGCCCAGTTATGATAAGTCCAACCTAACAAACTGTGCGGTCCAATCAGCTTGGGCTCAACAGGCCTTGGGCCCAATGAAATAGAGTGTACGAGGGGAAAGTGAGGTGTGCGGCTGCACACCTTTGTGCGGCTGAATTATAATAATAGCAATAATATCAATCATTAAACATTAATACACATATTTCAAATATTCAAACCCTTTTATATTAATACCACTTTATTAATAAACAGAATTACATAGTAAATAGAAACGGTACAAAACGAAACGTGCGGGTTGTCACATTATCCCAAATTGAAGAAAATTTCGTCCCGAAATTTAGCCTACAGATACTGAGTAGCTAAGGGTTTCCACGGGTTACCACATCATCCCCAACCTGATTGGGAATTTCATCCAGAAATTCAGCTGTAGCTTCATTCCTGGACTCCTAATCCTCCAATAATTGGGGATACTTACGCATCATTTGGTCTTCTCTTTCCCAGTTAAATCGGGGCCACGACGAGAATTCTAACGTACCCGTACTATCGTTATCTTGCTGCGCTTGAGAGATTTGATCTCTCGATCCATGATTTGAACTGGTTCCTTAACGAAATGGAGTTGATCATTGATTGTGAGTTCCTTGAAAGGAACGATGAGAGTTTCATCAGATAAACACTTCTTCAGATTTGACACATGGAACACGTTGTGTACGCCACTGAGTTCTTCAGGAAAATTCAGTCGGTATGCCATAGTGCTGATCTTTTCAGTTATTTCAAATGGTCCAACGTAACGTAGATTAAGCTTTCCATGTCTGCCAAAACGGACCACACCTTTCCAAGGTGAGACTTTCAATAACACTCGATCCCTAGCTTGGAATTTCAATAGTTGTCTACGCTTATCGGCATAGCTTTTCTGACGGTCATGCATTGCCGCCATTTATTTCCTAATCAGGGCGATCTTTTCCGTGGTGCCGAGTACGGATTCAGGGCCAGTGATTTGGCTATAGCCAACTTCAGCCCAACACAAATGTGATCGGCATTTTCGTCCGTACAACACCTCGAACGGAGAAGCCTGGATGCTGGTGTGGTAGCTGTTGTTGTAAGATAATTCCACCAAGAGCAGATGTTTTTCCCATCCTTTGCGAAAATCAATAACACATGCTCGCAGCATGTCTTCTAGAGTTTGGATGGTACGTGTCACACCCCGACTGTCACACCCCCAAAATCTACACGCGGAGTACCACCGCTTGGAGGCGTGACATGACCAGGATCAAGCCACCAATCATATTGAACATATAAGTAATAAGTAAAAGTCAATCATCAATACGAAAGGTGTTTTCAAAACCAAGCATAATCAAGTGTGTAGCGGAAGCAATAATGTAAAAACCCAGTATAAGTATCAAGTTGATATGTCATTAAAAGTGTTTATCATAACATCCACAATCCGTGCCCACAACGACCGCGCCTCCCGTGCAAGCTCCATGAGTACCTATGGTCCTGCAAGGCATGTAACAGAGACTCAACAACTAGTTGAGCGAGTTCACAGTAAGTAAGTTCGTTGCATAACTATGTGTTATTAACTAAGTCATTTGTATGTTCAATTAGTGGGGGCTTCCCATGTTTGTATATACTACGGTAGGTGTAACCCGAGGACAGTAGTACATTCGAGGTTTACGTAGGTTTTACATAAGTGTCCTTCTAAGCCTGAGGACAGTGGTACGCGTGTGGTTTACGTAAGTTTTACATAAGTGCCCTTCACAACCCGAGGCAGTAGTAAGTATAAGTTTACGTAGGTTTTACGTAAGTGTCCTTCGCAACCTGAGGACAGTGGTAAGTACAAGTTTACGTAGGTTTTACATAAGTGCCCTTCGCTATCCGAGGATGATGGTAAGTAGTCTAGTTGTGGTGAATGTACAAGTCTATCATATCTATCAATACCATTCCCAACCCACCGGGAATCCCATGCCTTGGAAGTGTGAACTCACCTTGGTTTACTTGGTATGCTAAGGTATGTGCTCACAGTTAATTCAATCGCGTCCTAAAGTACGCACTTGTACAAAATCAGTTTATATCCACAAGGTTCACGTATATTCATAATCATAGTGGATATTCAATCAAAGATCATCAAGTAGCACAAAACACGTATTCAAGCTCATATAGTTATGTTTAACACTTAACAGTAGTTAACTAATCCAGTTAACTCTTAACGGAAATTAACTAAGTTACTGGACTGTTTACTCATCCGACGAAACACCCCTGTTTCTTCGTGAATTCCCTTCGATGAAACACCCTTGTTTCGTCGTATTTACCCTTGGCGAAACACATCTGTTTCGCCGTGTCTGTTTGGTCATACATGGTTCGGCGAAAGGCATCCGTTTCGTCATATCTGTTTCGTCATGGCTACCTTCGACGAAACACATCTGTTTCGTCATATCCGTTTTGCCGGAAGTAGCGTTTCGTCAAGAGGTCATTTACGTCATAAGTATAACAGTTTCAACATATCACAGAACCCTAATACACGATCACAGTCATTACACGTCATCATACAATACAGTAATCATTCAGTCATTATCGTTCATACGGAAAACGTTAACCAAAACATATTATGGCAATCAACCTCTAGCATGAACCCTAGATCATGAGATGGCCCTACGCAACTTAAACCACGACATGTGCGGATCCGATGATTATGTTTCTTTTAATCACTATGCCATCGATAACATACAAGACTAACACCAACCAATACATCGGAATCATCAAGCACTCCAAACAACATCACATACATTACCACATCATAATTCTGAATTCATATAGTTTACTAACCCTAGCCTAAACACACAAAGGCATCAATTAAAAGATACACATACCGTAGGGTTTACACTAACCGATTCGAGATGAACAATCAAGGATTCGAGAGGTAAAGATGATGGCGAACGATGGTTGTTGCCGTCGCACAGTGGATGAAACTCTTAGGGTTTCTTATTTTGCCAAAGGTGTGAAACCGAAGTCGTTTCACGTTAATATACACGAATTGACGTTCTGGGCCCGTAGTGGGCTTCAGCGTAACCGGGCTCGGCGAAACAACTTGTTTCGTCGAGAGGCAGATGGCGAAACAAATCCTGTTTCATCGTGATTGGTTATGGCGAAACACTTGTGTTTCTTCGGATGTGTTCATGGCGAAACAATTTCTGTGTCGTCGAGTCTCTCAAGGTTTAACAAGTCTAAGTTTTTCAAACAGTTTCATGCTATAACATCAATCACATACATGCAACAATCACAATACGTTACATCTTAACACAACGTCTACAGTTACAAGTCAAACCAATTAAACAACTAAACAGTTAACGCGCAATAAATGCGAATAAGGAATCTTGGAAACTCGGGTTGTCACATTATCCCCAACTTGAAAGAAATTTCGTCCCGAAATTTAGCATGCGGTTACTGAGGAAGCTAGGTAAGTTGTATCGTTTACTGGTTTTCCTGGGGTGTCACATCATCCCCCCGTTGATTTGGAATTTCGTCCTGAAATTCTGTAGTAGCTTCAGCCTCAGTAGTAGTTGCATTGTTTACGAACAACTGGGGATATTTGAGTTTCATTTGATCTTCTCGTTCCCAGGTGCACTCTGGGCCACGACGGGAGTTCCAACGAACTCGAACAAGAGGTATTCTATTGTGCTTGGGGACCTTAACATCCCGGTCCGTGATTTCAACTGGTTCCTCGACGAATCGCAACCGTTCGTCGATAGTGAGCTCATTCAAAGGAACTATGAGGGTCTCATCTGACAGACATTTCTTCAGATTCGACACGTGGAAAACGTTGTGAACTGCACCGAGTTCTGCTGGTAGGTTCAGTCTGTAGGCCACTTTGCCTATTCTTTCTATGATCTCGAACGGTCCGACATACCGCGGATTGAGTTTGCCTCGTTTACCAAAACGAACCACACCCCTCCAGGGTAAGACTTTAAGTAGCACTCGATCCCCAACTTGGAACTCGAGTGGTTTTCTGCGCTTATCAGCGTAACTATCACCAACTATGGTACTTGAAGCACATGTGAAAATACGTCAGCATAAAAATGCCGGCGAGTACATAGGATTTTATGTCAGTGTCAGATTGATGGCTCGTTTATATTTTGAAAATAACTTGAACACCTTCGTTAATTGATAATTAGAAAACCAAGTTTCGTAAAATGTTTGTTATGTAAATTGAAATTACCAAGTCAAAACAGATTTGTTTTATAAAGCCTCGATACCATGAATCTTACTCAAAACATTTGTTTAAGTAAACCCAAATCATAAATCGTTTTTGAAATAAAAACCAAATGTTTTATATTGTTAGAAAAACCTTGTAATATAACTTTGTTTTGATAACCTTGCCAAAGTGATCTAGATAATGCAACGATATATAATCTGTTAAAAGCACTTATATATAGGAAGTACCAGTTGTGTATCCACCATGCTTTTAACACATTACACCCGCCCCGTTACCTAATCACTTCCCTAACCCAACGGTTTAAACAGTTTCAAACGGTTCACATCAATCAATCAGTTTCAAATGGTTCACATAATCAATCAGTTTCAAACGGTTCACATAAATCAAACAATTCCAACAGTTCAAACAGTTCAAAATATAAAACAATGTGTCCATATGCTGGGTGAACATATGCAACAAAATGTAATATAGGAAAATCAATGTGCTATCATGCTAAGAGAACACATATAGCAAAACATAATGAAATCATGTATTATAAGTGTACTAATGAACATAACAAGGATGAGTTATGAAATCATTAAAAGCACGTAAGTAACAAGTAGGCACATGTGTATCACCCCAAAACGTTTGAAAAAAAGTAAAAGAGGGGACTATATACTCACTTGAGGGTGCTTAGATGTCTTGAATAACAACCAAGCAAAGCTAGAGGGAACACGGAAATCAAATGGCACCTAATATAGGTAACTAAGTTAAATAACGGACCTAATTCGGAGGATCGGATAGAATGAGGTTTCATAAACCAAATGACTATAGGAACTCATGTAACATGGTTTAAAAAAGCCTACATACTAAAACGAAACCTAACCTAAGTGCTTACGACCCATTACGACTCGTTTAGGTAGCTTATGCTACTTTAACGCGTCGTTCGCGTAAAACTCGTCCGGAACGTCTAACTAGTCCTATGACAAGTATTATATGCCTTAACATGTCTAATAATGTTGCCTAATCAGTTTAGATGCCAAAATTTATGTTACATATGCATAAAATGAATTTATGCGTAAAAAGGGCATTATTGTCATTTTCCTAAGGCATATAAATTACCTATCATACAACTAACTAAACGTGGTGACCATAAGTTATAACCTTGGAAGGTTATTCCCTATACAACTATGGTCACTAAACATGCTTGGTCGGATCCTAAAGATCAACCAAACGGGTCAGGTTCGAAAGTCTAAGCGGTTGTTTAGACCGCCTATCTTACGACCCTATACAAGGACTAATCTAAAAGTGACGAGGTAAACATGTTGAAACATGTTTAATGAAGTTTGAAAACAAGTTTGATATCAAAACAAAGGGTCTTGATACACAAGAATAGTTTGGTTGCAAAATACGCATAAACACGCATTTTGACCGAAACTATGGCTCGTTACTACACCTAATCAACGTGGTAATCAGTAGGTATAGTCACAAGAGACTATGACCATCGTGATTACGCTCACGTTGCGAAGTTCAAATGAACTTCGTGTTGAGCATTGACTGGTCAAAGCAGAAAGTTAAACATTGTTTGACTTTTACGCTTAAAAACGCATAAAAGCACGAAAGAATACTTACAAAGGGTCCAAGCAAGGAAATCTTGATCAAACTACTCAGGTATGAAGTTCTTGAACTCCAACTAAGAGTAATTCAATCAGTTTTGTGAGTTGCAAATGAAAAAGCTTGGGGGTTTATATAGGATTTCCAAGACCGTTAAGATCATTCCTCGATAAACGAGCTTGAATCTTGGTCGTACAAGTGCACCCCCTGATTTAGAATACCATGGGCATCCCTAAACAAGCCCATAGAATGCTTAAAACCATTTGCAACCCCAGGGAACAGCTAGAACAAGCTGTAAACAACAATCTGCTGATCTGAGGCGGGTTTACGCGCCCTGCGTAAGATGAAGGGTAATCTTACGCGGCCCGCCAGAGCAAGAATGGCAGATTGTCAGAAACAGCCCCTGCATGTCCAAAACATGATTTCGATGCATTTTTGACACGTTTAAGCCCCTTTAACCCCATTTCTAGGCACCAAAATGAAGTTAAAGTATAGGGAACTTAAAATATGCTCAAAAACATCTCGGATGTCAGTTCGTTTGGCCATACAGTTACGTTATTCGGTTAATTACGACGAAAGTCGTAATGAACGCAAAAACGGTCCAAATTATGCGACGAATGGAATTTTATCATGCCAATCACTAAAATAAAATGTTTTAATGATTACATAAATTTTTGGATGTCCGAATAATTCAGAACGTAAGATATGCGTGAAAATGCAAACTTATGCACTTTTTGACGCTTTTAGTCCCTTTTGACCCAAAAGTTTATTTTTGCGCACCAAACACCTCAAATCCTATTTCTAAGATGTGTAAAGGATATTTAGGGCATATTTAATTTATGATCAAGTTCCGGAATGTTCATCACAGTACGAATCGGCATACTTTCACAGTTTGTTGAAATTAGTCCCTATGATCGAATAAACTTGATTTCGGCATACCAAACCCTCCAAAACCTATTTCTAAGTTATGTAAAGGTTATTTAAGGTATGTTAAGCCTATGTCACTATTCTAGAGTGTTTGTTACATTAAATTGGTTACATTTACGCATTAGTTCGCGTATAACCTTCCAGAAAGCGATTAAAAGCTCGAAATCGAACATGAATTGATATGTGCACATGATACACATATTTATACAAATCCCAAGTATGAAACAAAATATTTCATTGATTTGGTATTTGTTTGATGGTCGCAGAGGCACAGGTGTCACAGTCTCCCCTACTTTAGGAAATTCCGTCCCGAAATTTATTCGCAGGAGTCTGTCTGTGACTTTGTGTTAAATAAACATCAAAGATAAGGCATAATCCTGTCATTTCCCTCAACGGACGTTCTTCAGAAATGAAAATGAACGGAAGGAGTCATTTTCCTCAACGGACATTCTTCAGAAACGAAAATGAACGGACGAAGTCATTTTCAACGGGTGCTTCATCAGAAATGGAAATGAATAGAATAACCAAAAGGATATTCTTCAGAAACAAAAATGAACGGACGGAGTCATTTTCAATGGGTGCTTCCTCAGAAATGGAAATTAATAGAATAATCAAAAGGATATTCATTTCCCTCAACGGACATTTTTCAGAAACGAAAATGAACGGACGGAATCATTTTCAATGGGTGCTTCATCAGAAATGGAAATGAATAGAATAATGAAAAGGATATTCATTTCCCTCAACAGAAATTCTTTAGAAATGAAAATGAACGGAGGGAGTCATTTTGAACGGGTGCTTCATCAGAAATGGAAATGAATAGAATAATAAAAAGGATATTCATTTCCCTCAACGAACATTCTTTAGAAACGAAAATGAACGGAAGGAGTCATTTTCAACGGGTGCCTCATCAGAAATGGAAATGAATAGAATTAACTCAAAAGGATATTCATTTCCCTCAACGGACATTCTTCAGAAACAAAAATGAACGGACGGAGTCATTTTCGATGGGTGTTTCATCAGAAATGGAAATGAATAGAATTAACTCTAGACACATGACAAAACTTGCTGTGGTTTCTGTGCACTAAATTCCATAATTATGTATGAATCCATAATTACGTAATTTCTAGCACAGTTCACACAGGTTGTTTTATAATGTGAAAGGGATAGAATTTGAACAAGCTTGAGACAACTTTCGCAGTTTGTCAAAATTAGTCCCTGTGATCGAATAAACTTGATTTCGGCATACCAAACCCTCCAAAACTTATTTCTAAGTTATGTAAAGGTTATTTAAGGAATGTTAAGCCTATGTCACTGTTCCGGAGTGTTTGTTGCATAAACTGGTTATATTTACGCATCAGTTCGCGTATAACCTTCCAAAACGCGATTTAAAGCTTGAAATCGAACATGAAAATATATGTGCACATGATACACATATTTATACAAATCCCAAGTATGAAACACAATATTTCATTGATTTGGTATTTGTTTGATGGTTTCAGAGGCACAGGTGTCACAGTACGTTCAGTCTGACCATCGATTTGCGGTGATAGGCGGTACTAATGTCCACACATGAGCCGAAAGACTTGTGCAAAGCTTGCCATAAATTAGGAGCAAAATGTGGGTCATGATCGGAGATAATAGAGACTGGCACTCTATGTCTAGAAAAAACTTCCTTCAGGTAAATGCTGGAAAGTTGTGAGAACTTGTCGGTTTCCTTAATTGCGAGGAAGTGCACAGATTTAGTTAAGTAATCTACGATCACACAGATGGTGTCGTTTCCGCTCTGAGATCTAGTTAAACTAGTGACAAAATCCATGGAGATTTGTTCCCATTTCCATTCTGGCAATTCGGCTTGCTGAAGTAATCCAAATAGCTTCGGGTACTCGATCTTGACTTTGGCGCAGGTCAAGCATTTACTGACATACTTTGCAATGATTCCCTTCATGTTCGGCCACCAGTATAAGATCTTGAGGTCGTGATACATCTTATCGGAACCCGGATGTATCGAGTGGTGAGATTTATGAGCTTCATTCATAACAAGCTCTCAGAGATTCCCATAGAGTGGAACCCAGATACGTTTCATGAAGTAGTAGACACCATCGTCCTTGAGTTTCAGTTGCTTTTCCATGCCACAGAGGGATTCTGCTAGTAGGTTTTCTTCTTTCTGGGCTTCGACTTGAGCGTTACGAATCTATGTAGGGAGTTTCAAATGAATGGTAAGCTAAACCGCACGAACACACTTGGGTTTGGTGTCTTTACAGCTGAGGGCATCGGCTACAACATTCACCTTGCCTGGATGATACTTAATCGCGCATTCATAATCATTGAAGAGTTTAACCCATCGGCGTTGATGCATGTTTAACTCCTTTTGATCTAGAATATGTTGGAGACTCTTGTGATCGGTATAAATCGTACATTTGGTACCGTACAAGTAATGTCTCCATATCTTGAGTGCGAACACTACGACTCCGAGTTCCAGATAGTGGGTAGTATAGTTCTTTTTGTGAATCTTGAGTTGGCGTGATGCATAAGCAATAACCTTCCCATGTCGCATCAGTACACAACCTAGTCCTTGGATAGACACATCGCAGTAGACGATAAAGTCTTCAATGCCCTTTGGTAATGAGAGGATAGGTGCACTGCACCGTTTTTCCTTCACCTACTAAAATGCGGATTCCTGAGCATCACCCCACATGTAAGTGACACTTTTTTTAGTTAGAGTCGCGAGAGGTTGAGCGATCTTTGAGAAACCTTTGATGAATCTATGATAGTAACCCGCCAATCCCAAGAATTAATGAATTTCAGTCAGAGTCTTAGGTACAGGCCAGTTCTTGATGGAGTCAATCTTAGCTGGATTGACGTGAATCCCAACTTCGTTAACCACATGTCCGAGGAAATGGACTTCATGAAGCCAAAGTCGCATTTCGAGAACTTGGCATAAAGTTGTTCGTTTCGAAGGAATTCAAGAATGAGACAGAGGTGTTGCTCATGTTCTTCTTGGCTCTTCAAGTAAATCGGAATGTCATCAATGAAAACGATGACGAACTTGTCAAGGTAAGGTTTACACACTCGATTCATGAGATCCATGAAAACCACAGGTGCATTGGTTAGTCCGAATGGCATAACTAGAAACTCGTAATGGCTGTATCGAGTTCTGAACGTCGTTTTAGTGATATCTTCATCACGGACTCTCAACTGATGATAGCCCGATCTTAGATCGATCTTAGAATAGAAGCTCGACCCTTGCAGCTGGTCGAATAGTTCATCGATGCGAGGAAGTGGATAATGATTCTTGACAGTCACTTTGTTTAGTTCACAAAAGTCGATGCACTTACGGAACGTGTCGTCCTTCTTCTTGACAAAGAGTACTAGGGCTCCCCAGGGTGACGAGCTAGGACGAATAAAACGCTTATCTAACAGTTCTTGCAGTTGCATCGATAGTTCCTCCAATTTGGCTTAGGCTAAACGGTAACGTGCATGAGCTATAGGTGTCGCTCCAGGAGTTAGCCCGATTTGAAATTCAACTTGATGGTGAGGGGGAAGACCAGGTAATTCTTCAAGGAATACCTCTGGATAGTCACGAACGATAGGAATATCTCCAATCTTCTTTTCCTCCGCTTGAGTGTCGGTAACGAGGGCTAGAATAGCGGTATGCCCTTTTCGTAAACACTGTGACAACTCGAGTTTCCTAGATTCCATTTTCGCATTTATTACACGTTGACTGTTTGGTTGTTTACTTACTTGACTTGTTTGCTTTGTAACTATATACGCTGTGTTATGACAAAACGTATCGTGATTATTGCATGTTTATGTGCTTGGTGATATAACATGGAACTTGTTGAAAAACTTAGACTGTTAAACCATAAAAAGGCCCGACGAAACAAGAGTGTTTCGCCATCAGCCAACTCGACGAAACGGAGTGTGTTTCGCCTTAAACCAATTCGACGAAACAAGGGTGTTTCGCCATTTACGCCTCGACAAAACAAGTTGTTTCGCCGGCCCGTGGATTCCCCGAGGCCCAGTAAAGGCCCAGCACGTAATGACGGGTATTTTATTGTAACAGACGGGTATTTTATTGTAACAAGTGTCCCATTTGTCACACTTTAGCAATCAGAAACCCTAGAGTTTCCTCTCCCTGCTGACGGCAATTACGTATCCCCGAATCTCTTTGTAATCGATCTCGTTAACATCCCGTTCATCGCGGTTAGTGTTTAGCTCTTGCATGATTGTTTGATTCGTCTCATCGTTAACTATTTTGCTTGAAATCATTAGGGTTGATGCTATATAACGTTGTGTTCATGATTTATTGATGAATTAACTATAATTGAATCTATTGTCGGTTACGGTTTTGTGTATCGGATTGGATTGTTGGTTGTTGAATCAATATATAGATTAGAGTTTATGTTTATGACTTCAATTGTCTATGCCATTGTCCATGAACGGTACGAGCATGTTGTTGAATGATGAAATTGTGAACTTGATCATCATATGTATAGATTGGTTAAGATTAACCTGTGTGATTATGATTAGGTAATTCATAAGATTGATGATTGACTGTATGATCTTCGTATGATGTAACGGCTGTTAGGGTTTCCTGTGTTTGACAGTTTTATCGACGTAACTGACTAAATGACGAAACGCTAATCTCGGCGAAACAGACATGACGAAACAGAAGTGTTTCGCCGAAACCGATCTTGACGAAACGAAAATGGCGAAACACAAGTGTTTCGCCGAGACCATGTACGACGAAATAAACATGACGAAACATAGGTGATTTTGTCGAAGGGGATTCACAGCGAAACAGGGGTGTTTCGCCGACTGGGTAAACATATCAATAACTTAGTTTAGTTCGGTTAAAGTTAACTGAGTTAGTTAACTGCCGTTAAGGGTTAAGCATAACTTGTATGAACTAGAATACGTGCTTTGTGCTACTTGGTGATTTCTAATTCAATATCCACTATGATTATGAATATACATGAACCTTGAGAATATAAACTGATTCTGTACACGTGCGTACTTTAGGACTTGATTGATTAACTTGAGCACATAACTTAGCATACCGAGCAAACCAAGGTGAGTTCACACTCTTACCATGGCATGGGATTCCCGGGGTAGGGAATGGGATTGAAGGATTTCTTGTACTTACATTGTTATTGGGAATTACGGATCACTGACCTCGTTAGGGGAAGGTCACTTATAGATACTGCTGGACTAGTGATACAAATACTACTCTTCGCACACATACTTATGTTTTGAACACCTTTCATATTGGTTTTGTTGAATTACATTTACTACTTACTTATCTGTTCAATATGATTGGTGGCTTGATCCTGGTCAGTCACGCCTCCGAGCGGTGATACTTCGCGTGTGGATTTTGGGGGTGTGACAAACACTTCTGGGCTTTTAAGAATGAGATGATGCCTACAACATCACCACTCTTTTCGCCTTGAATAATAAGGGGTTCGCCAACAGGACGAGGAATACGGACAATTTTCTCCTGGCAGAGTATTTTCGCTCGGTGCTGGGATCACCAGTCCATTCCGATAACAACGCCGAAACTTCCGAGAACGATAGGAAAAAGATCGACGGAAAAAGTCTAATTGGATAACACGAGTTTAAAATCCTTGATGATGTGAGTAGCCTTGAAGTTTCTACCATTGGCCAATTCGACGACGTGTGTAGTGTTTAGAGGAGTTGGTGCAGACTTAAGCATCTTACTAACACTTAGTGATACGTAACTTGCATCGGCTCCAGAATTAAACAGTACAGAAACGTAAAGATCATCGAGTAGGAACTTACCCGTCACAACGTTGGGGTCGTTCCTTGCCTCACCAGTGCCAATCACAAAAGTGCGTCCTCTTGCACCATTGTCGCCATTGTTGTTGTTTCCAGCTCCTTGATTATTGTTGCGGTTCGGATTCAGCCGTGGGCAATTCTTCTTGATGTGACCCTCATCACCACGCTGAAAACATCCTCTAATATTTCCCCTCTGTGGTTGTTGCTGCTGTTGTGGCATATTCTGCTTTGCGGGGTGGGGGCTCCTACAATCCTTTGCTTTGTGCCCAAGCTTGTTGCATCACTAGTAGCGACCCTTCTCACACTGCCCATAGTGGTGTCGGTTGCACTTGTTGTATTTAGGGCGACTTCCCAGATAACCACCACCATGCTGGTTAGGACCCTTGTTTCCCTCGACCTTCCTTTGTTGTGCCTGAGATTGTGAAGAGTTGCACTACAAAAAAGTGACCAATAGGGACTAAATTATCAGATACTGATTTTCGTATCTGGGACTGATTTTCAATTGCTGATAACATTGGGGACTAATTTTTACACAACACATTTTAGCGACTAATATTCAGTCGCTGGTATATAGGTGCCTTATTTGAGAATAAATTTCAGTTGCAAATATATGTGTGCCATATATAATTTTGGAGGGATACTAATTGGCTACCGAATTTCAGTCTCAAATATATTTCCTATATAAGAAATATGGTACAAATGTATTTGAAACTATTCTTCAGTCTCTAATATAAACCAAATGTATTTGGGACTGAAAATATTCAGTCTTGAATACCTTTTGATATAGGAAATGGTCAACGACTAATTTTCAATCTCTAGTTATGTTAATATAAATTCTACCATTTTATGAGAAGTATGAAGGACTAAAAATCAGACTTAAAATCTTTGTTTTGCAATATTATTTGGGACTCATATTTACTCTCCGGTGTATTATAGATATGAAATCACTATAGACTAATATAGAGTCTCCAATAATCGATATATGTTTAACTATTTAAAAAAATATATATTATAGACTTAAGATTAGTTCTCATAATACTTGAAACAAACCATATGAGGTATTGAGGTTAGAGACTTATATTCATTCTCTTGTATGTTGTGGTTAATTCAGACACTATTAAAGAACAATAAAAGGCAAAAGATCAATTTCTAAGATTAAAAGAGGTTAAATTAACACAAGACTATTTATGAAACCTATCGACCATTAGTAATTGTCGAAACAAGGAAATTCAATAATAAATTGTTCAAAAGGTATATGCATTATAAGTTTAACATATTACATAATATGTCCAAGTCAAGTCTAACAAAATTGCACAAAAGAAGTTCAAATTTCATAAAATACAAAAAAAAAACGTTCGCTAGCATCGATATCAACTTGCACCAGCATCGTATCAACAACTTGTTTATGCCCAAGTAACACAAGCCTCTAAAATAAGTTCCTTCGAAACCCAGCCTTATCGCATGTCTGAAAGATATTATAGTTAAATTATTAACCCATTAAGACATAATTGCTTAAAAATTACAAGAATTTGTAAATTTCGAGTATTAAACTATTAATATTCAACAAAAAGTTAAAATAGTTTTTTTTTGAGTTTCATAGGTCGTGTTCATGTAAAACCGCAAAGGACCACTAATTATGAAACCCAAAAAAGCCTACCCAAAACCAAGTGTTAACAAAAAAAAACAACCAAAAATGAAACATCATACATTTTAAGTCATTTGCTTGACTCAACTTATACATACTTAAATGAGCTAACATTCACCTAGATTACAGTAAATTTCCTTAAAAAAATACCTGAAATAAGACATATGCTTTTATCAATGAATCCAAACTGAACCAGAACGAATGATGTACCAGCCAAATTCGACAAAACTCTATTGAATACTACATGTGTTTCCATCCCTAGTAATTCTCCCATTACCTGCAAGCATAATGTCAATGGACAATGTTAGAATAAGGTGAAACAATTCTACTTTTACATGTATAAGAATAGTATTTGTAAAACTTAAAAATCAAAACTCTTACGGAATTTATTTGTTGAACATTACAAATCATCATCGTCAAACTCAACATTTTCAATCTCATGATTAGACTTATCAGTGTCTGAATCATTCAGATTTAACTCTGAACCAAAATCTTCCATACTGCCATCAGAATCATCTATATCTTCGTCAATAAAATCATCTGCAGTGTCACTAGGACCCTGTACATCAACATTTTCAACAATTGCTTCTACAATATCTTCACGAAGAAGGTTGACATCTTCTAACAAATCTTCAGCATTCTTGTCTTCTAGAATATCCCACAAGTGCTAGTGGGAAAATCTTTCAATGATTTTCCATTGTGAATTTCCTTTAACTGGATCATCTATATAAAATGCTTGCTTAGCCTGGTATGCAAGAATGAAAGGATCTTCCTTATAAGCACTACGGGACGTGTCTATGTTAATGAAATGAGGTTCAAATATCACGTGCTTTCTTCGACGATCAGTATCAAACCATGTGCATTTGAACAGAATAACATGAAAATCTCTTATGAATGATAATTCAATGACTTCGTCAAGATATCCAT
Source organism: Helianthus tuberosus (assembly GCA_030545235.1). NCBI lineage: Eukaryota > Viridiplantae > Streptophyta > Magnoliopsida > Asterales > Asteraceae > Helianthus > Helianthus tuberosus. The sequence continues at coordinate 1,415,964 of JARYGA010036071.1, forward strand.
AATAATCATCTTCGACATCATTATGAATGCCCGGGACCATAACTCCACAATTTTGTGTTCTCTTGTAGTCATCTCTTGACTTAACTCTAAATTTCACTCCATTCACTACATATCCCTTGTATGAAGTAACTCGATGATCAGGAGGGCAAGATAATGCATATAACTCGTCGTTAGTTTGGGATGGATTTAGCGAATGCATATCTCGAATATGTTCTCAATTTTTAACGTAATAATCATGTTGTTAGAATGCATTAGAATAACATAAAGTAAAGTAAGTAAAATAGAGTCTGATTGTTACCCATTTTACAAAACAATCCAGGAATGTAGACTGTTGCATCTCCGAAAAGTCTGACGATTCAGGATGTTGCCTTCGTAAAGACTGTAAGTGTTCTCTGCCACGTGTTAATGAACTATAAATCTACTAACATGTCACACTTAATACTAATTCACAACTAAAGATTAAATAAACTTACTCGAAGTACGGTTGAAGTTGTTGACAGTTGTTGATGCATGGAATGTCTGTTGACTACGTCTGCATTAAGTCTTAGGTCAAGATAGGTCAACACAGGAGCTATAAAGTCAAATTAGGTTTTAATATAGTAGTTTCGCTTATATGTACATGTGTAGTAGAGGTTCCGCTCATATGTCATAGGTGGTTTCACTTTTAAGGTCATGTGAAGGTTTCGCTTATTAGTCACTTGGTAGTTTCGTTCATATGGAATGTCATAAGAGCGAAACCTACTGCACTATAAATACCTTCATGTGTAATTCATTTGGTAGACGTTGGAGCGGAACCTAGTCATTGCTTTTATAACGAAACTCTGTCAAATTTGATTCAGAAAGCAATAAAAGAGAAGGAATTGAATAGGAAAAGCTCTGTAACTTCATTTACGTTGATTCCGCCTTCGTATGTGAAGATGAACATTCTCAACTGACTGTTTAGGGTCGGAAATCGGTCCAGCAAGTGTTATCAGAGCTCTGGACGAGGAGTTCATACTACTACAGCTTGATTCTACAGAATTCTCTCATTTCTACTCACTTTCTCTCATACTTTTTCAGTTTGAAATAGTTCCTACAGTTGAAATGGCCTGATTTTTGAACATAACGTGTGAAACACAGTAATAACAAACCCTAGAAAGATTCAGGTTAAAACACGGCTTAAAAATGGTAAAAATCAGTTAAAAACATAGTTCCGCTTTTTTGGACATCGCAGGTTCCGCTCGAAATACATAGGTTTCGCTCGAAATAAACTGATAGTTTCGCTTATTCAGACAAGTAGTTTCGCTTTTTCAGACACTTATCAGTTTCGCTCATACTGACATTGAGTAGTTCCGCTCATACGAACATCCTTGGTTTCACTTATCTGTCAAGTCATAGTTTCGCTTATCTGTCAAATAGTAGTTTCGCTCTTAAGGACATTCACTGGTTTCGCTTATTTGGCATACTAGTGATTTCGCTTTTGTAAACATAATAGCTGATATTTCGCTTATCAGTCACTGTTTTTCAAAAACTTCGAAAAATATTTCTAAGTGTTGGTTGATTTTGCAGGTACATTCAAGATGGATGATATTTTCTTGAACCCGTTCAGTGATATGTACGCGTTTGCTGGAAATTCCGGAAACGATGACACTTCGTCAAGCAATACGAATGAGAATCCGACGAACGTGAAGAAAAAGGAAGCTTGGGAATCTGAAAGTGCCTTCAGAACATTCAATAAACCTCCAAAGCTAATGGCTATCGAAGAATACAGTAGGTGGTCGAGAAAATTTGAAGATTGGTTGATGGCATTTGCATTTCATAGCTGGAAAAGTCTGAAAAACGGTTATGACAATGGAAACAAAACTGGTGAAACGTTGACATCAGCTGAGGAGATTGATTCATTTGTAGCTGAACAGAAATGTGTGGCTTTGTTATTTCAGTCTGTTCGTGAAGACATAATCTCATTGATCGATTATTCAAATGCGAAAGATCTCTGGAAGAAGCTAGAAACAAAATGTTTAGAAAGTTCAGAAATTGTAAAAAACAAAAGAAAACTTCTTAGAAAAGAGTTTGAACTTTTTGGATGTTTAAAGAACGAGTCAGTTTGTAAAATGATAGAAAGATTTGGTCATCTGAAGCTGGAATTGGCAAGACATGATATCAGATATCCTGAGGATGAGCTTATCGACAAGTTGTTTGATTCGTTGCCAGACGAGATGGATTGGAGATATTATGCGTTAATGTTCAAGAATACCATCAAGGCACCAGAAAAGTTGACATTAGATTTGTTGATTGAGAAACTCGAGAGTCACGAGTTGGAACTGAAGAAGACATTCAAAGTCAATCACTCATCGTACCAGCAGAATTTGGATCTTTACTATCTAAAGTGCATGATGCCAAAAGCAACTTCTCCCAAAACTGCATTTTCTGCTGAGAATGTGTCTACAGCAAGCAAAGAAAGTCAAAGTGGTCAAAGCAGTGGAAATCACAGTGGTTATCACAGTGGATCTTCATCATCTGCAAGTCATTCTGATGCAAAGTTTCAATGCAACATCGCAATAGACTTAAAGAATGCTCAGAATTTTGATGAAGAGTCGGCTAAACAGCAGATGATCTTCCTAGCATCGGTTTTGGAATCGTATGAAGGGTTAGTACCTGGGAAGATAGGCAATACCAACTTAACGAAAGAGGACTATGATCAAATAGATCCTGAAGAAATGGAGCTAATCGACATCCGTTGGTGTATGGCTAGTGTTGTTCGTCGTGCTCAGCGTTTCATGGAGATAACGGGTCGAAAGTCAATTGGTGGTCCGTCTACCAAATTGGGTTTTGATAAATCGAAGGTGACATGTTTTAAGTGCAAGCAAAAAGGTCACATCAAGCGAGAATGCAGAAACGCATATGCTGATGAGTCGGAGAATCCATTCAGAGAGGATTACTACAAGAAGGCAACCTATCATCAGAATAAATCCGAGCCGCCTATATTGAAGCAGGTTGAAGACAACAAAGAGAAATCTAGAGCTCTTGCGGTGATTTATGATGATGAGGGTTATGATTGGAGTAAAGTGGTTCTACCTGAGGAAGATGCGATTGGTTACACGTTCATGGCGAAAAACGAACCTATTCATTGGAAAGATAATCGAACTGAAGAGCAGAAGTATAGATACAGAAAAATGTTGGCTGAAAACAGAATCATTAGAATTTCTGGTATCTATCTGGAAGCAAGGAGAGCGAGAAGATGGGATCCGGACAGGGAGTGTTATCTTGATCCATATGGAAATATTGCGATGGGTGACAAAACACTTGATATCGAAGCCATAATCAAGGAGTACAAAGAAGAGGATGAGTACTGGCAGAATAAATGGTGGGGAACTGGTGATGAGAAAGAGAAAGAGAGAAAGGAGAAAGAAGAGAAAGAGAAGAAAGAAAAAGAAGAAGAAGAAGAAGAAGAAGAAGAAAAATCAAAGAAAATTGATACTGGGGTTATTGACACAACGCAGGAGTTGACTGCAGAGAATCTGGGAAAAATGGCTGACAAAGTGTTGGCTGCTAAAGCACTTGAGGTAGACTCTAACTCCGTGTCTGAGTCAAAAAGACAGGTCAGTTCAAACTTGTTAACAAATGTGTCAGGTAAACAGATTGATGGAAATGTTGATTGCAAAAATTGCAACAAAGAGTGCAAATTTTGTAATACAGTCACGTATCTCAACGGAAAGAAAGTTGATGATCTAACAGCAAAAGTCAGAAGCGTTGAGAATCAAATTCTTGGTCGTGACAAAACAGTTAAAGCTTCAACTGAACGGATTAAAGAATTTACTGCTCAAATTGAAATTGATAAAATTGAACATGAAAAAGTTAAACAAGAAAATGAAAGGTTAATTCTTGAAAACCGTCAGATTTCTGAAAAGTTTGAAAAACTCAAAAGCACAATGAAAGATAATGATGATCGAAATGGTAAAACTAACAAAGAAAATGTTCAATTAAAAGTTGTGCTTAGAGTAAAAGAAGAATCAATCAACCAGCAACTGGATGAAATCGCTAAACTGAAACTTAAATTTCAAGAGGTTGAAATTGAAAACGAGCGAATCCAGTTGAATCTTAACAGTTACAGCTCCGCAAGCTTTGTTTTGCAACATATTGTTCCTAAACCCATTGGGAAAAACAAAGTTGGCGGAGATGTTTATTCTGATGGAACTGGGGTGGGTTTTCATAGAGTTCCACCACCGATTTGGATAATTACACGAAAAAGCAATCGGTGTTGGTTGAAATTGGAGAAGAAAGTGAAGTTAAACTTCCGGAAAGCATTGATGTTACGTTCACGTTTTCCAATGACGATAGTGTCCATAATGATATTGTAAAAGGTGTTGTTGAAAATGTGCTAAAACGGACAGTGACACTACTGAGGAAGATGGGTGTTTCTTGGACAAATACATTCCGAAACAAAAGTCCAAGAACAACTTAAATGATGAACCTACTCTTGTCATGTACAAGATGTCGGGATCTGATAAGTTGTTTTCGGATTCAGAGTTTCCCATTGAGAATGTAAACATGAACAAATTAACAAATGTTTTCAAGTTGATTGAAGTTGAATTGTCAGTAGTGAACAATCTGAGTCAAACAAAACAAAAAATGAATTTTGTAAAAGATAAAACTTACTACAAGAAACCTGTAGTTCCACCACGTTTTTATAATAACAACCGAAATAATTGGTCGGGTGGCTATCAGGGGGTAAGTCTTATCAGAAACAGAATGTTCAGAACAAGAGGTTTGTCAAGAAGAAGGTGTTTGTGAATAGTTCAAGTTCACTTGCTGATGAAGAGATAGAGATTTTTTCAAGATTGAATAAAGAGTTCTTTGAAAAGAGAACTTCATAGGCTCAGTCTGAAGGCACGAGTCGGGTGATTGATACTCGAACTTGTTTTAGATGCAATCAGGTTGGTCACATTGCACGAAAGTGTACCAACGAGAAGCCTAAGACTGAAGCTGTGAAGTTTCAACAGAAGAAGGTTGATGTGAAGGGTAAAGCACCGATGGTAGTTGAGAAAGTAGTTGTTGAGAAAAAGAATGTGAAAAATGACAATCTCAAAGTGTAAAATGAACCCGTAAAGAAGTTGGTAACTAAAAATGACAAATTTTACAAAAGGGTTGCATTAGCTCAACAGGTGTGGAAACCTAAAATTGAATCAAAAATTACAAATTTTGAAAAGAAGAAGGTGGAGGACTCAGTTCCAGTTGATTATGATGCAAATTTTCCTCCTTTAAAAGCTGAAAAATTTTAAAATTCAAGTTGCGAAAGTTAAAACTGTCAAGGTTACACCTAAGGATGATGAGGCCTGGGTGGACACCATGTTTGACTAATCAGTTTGAATGCCGGAGCTTCCTTGATCGCGAAGCAGGAATCGGCATCCTTATTGAAGTTTTTAAATCATGAATGTTATATGTGCAGGATCTTCCGAGATTGGTTTCACGCTGGATTATGGATAGTGGAGCATCTCGACATATGACAGGGAAGACTGCATTGTTGTATGATGTGAGAAACATAAATGGAGGATATGCTGGTTTTGCGGGTAATCAGGGAGGTAGAATTATCGGTGAAGGAACGTTATCCAATGGCATTGTGACGTTTGAACGAGTTAACTACATTGCTGAGCTGGAGAACAATCTGCTGAGTATCTCGTAGATCTGTGACATGATGTATACTACTCACTTCACTGATAAAGAATGTTTGATCTTGAAACTAGGATTTGTTATTCCTGAGGAGTGGATTATCATGAGGGCACCAAGAGTCAATGACCTATATGTTTTGGATATGAGTGTAGCAACAACAACAACGGGTCAGGCTCATTGTTTTGTGTCCAGAGCAACTGAAAAAGAATCAAGATTGTGGCACCGGAAGATGGGACATATACATCTTAGAAAAATGAATCACTTGGTGCACAATGATTTAGTTCTTGGAGTTCATGTCAAAGGTTTTCATCTGGAAGGGGAGTGCACTAGTTGTGTTAAAGGTAAACAGAAGAAAAAGTCACACCCTACAAAGCAAGTCAATTCAGTTTCGAGACCTCTGGAAAGACTTCACATGGATTTATTTGGTCCTGTGAATGTCAAGAGCATAACAGGAGATTACTATTATTTGGTCGTTACTGATGATTATTCCAGATTTTCATGGGTTTCTTTCTTGAAAACCAAAGACGAAACGTTTGACAGTTTAATGGCATTATTCAAGAAGATTGAGAATTTGTACCAACGACATATCAAAAGAATTCGAAGTGATAATGGTACTGAATTCAAGAATAGCAGGATGGAAGAATTTTGTGATGAAAGAGGTATATTGCATGAGTTTAGTGCTCCGTACACTCCGCAGCAGAATGGAGTCGCAGAACGCAAAAATCGAACGCTAATCGAGACAGCTAGAACAATGCTCGCAGATTCAAAGTTACCAATAAATTTTTGGGCTGAAGCTGTTTCTACTGCATGCTATACGCTCAACAGGGTTCTCACTGTCAAAAAGTTCAACAAAACATGCTTTGAGCTAATCAATAATCGCAAACCGAATTTGAAGTATCTAGAACCGTTTGGGTCACCCTGTACAGTTATAGAGCCTCATGGAAAGTTTGGTCCAAAGTGCATTGAGGGAATATTTGTTGGTTATGCAAATCCGATAAGACGTGTCTTCGTTCCAAGTGAGAAGTGGATTATTGAAGCTGGAAATGTTGAATGTCAAGGTTATACTATGCCGCCACAAAGTCAAGGAGATTCATGGCGTTATCATTATGACAAACTGTGGGATTCGTTTAACATGAGAGAAGAATCAGAGGAAGAGGAAGATTTCTTTGATGAGTTGGATATTTTGCGTGAATATGAGTCGCAGCAAAGGTTCCCAGCTGAGTATTCGAGACGACCACGGGAAACTTCAAACGATGATGAAGCAGGTCCGAGTAATGCTGGTGAACACGATGGTGTCCAACAGAATGAAGTTGCTCAGGATAATCAGTCGAATCAGAATGATAATCAAGAAGATGAAAACATGTCGATCTTTGATCATGGGGATTCAGATTCTGAGGGGGAGCAAATTCAGATTTCAAGTCAAACAAACCAAGTTGATGAACAAGATGCAGATCAGAATGTTACTAATATGGAGGGTAATGTAGATGTTCCAAGCGAAGTGATGCCGCGAACTCTTTCATATCATCCAGAGGAGTTGATCATAGGAGAATTGCAAGCAGGCGTTCGCACGAGACGTCAAATTGACCAGGGCCTTACATGTTTTTATTCTACAGTAGCACCTTTACAAACTGAATTTTCATTAAGTTGTTTCATTTCATGGATCGAACCAAGAACTTACAAAGAGGCGCTTACTGAAGACTCTTGGGTCATTGCGATGCAAGAAGAGTTAAGTCATTTTGAAAAGTTGGGAGTGTGGAAGCTGGTGGATTTGCCGGATGGTCATAGAAAAATCAATACAAAATGGGTATTTAAATGTAAGAGAGACGACAGAGGAGTTGTTGTAAGGAACAAAGCTCGACTTGTTGTTCAGGGCTTTAGTCAACAGGAGGGGATTGATTTTACCGAAGTCTATGCTCCTGTGGCACGACTAGAGGCAATCAGAATTTTCCTTGCATTTGCGTCTTGGAAGAACTTCAAAGTATATCAGTTGGATGTTAAATCGGCATTTCTTTATGGGAAGGTCAAAGAGGAGGTGTATGTCGGTCAGCCGCCGGGTTTTACTGACCCAATCCACAAAAACAAGGTCTACTTATTGGACAAAGCGCTGTATGGTTTACACCAGGCCCCGAGAGCTTGGTACGAGACTTTATCTCAACACCTACTAGCCAACAAGTTCGTTCGTGGAAAAGTGGAAGCCACTCTCTTCACTAAAGAGGTCGACGGTCATCTTCTGATCGTACAAATTTACGTGGATGATATCATATTTGGGTCTACCAATGAGAAGTTATGTAAAGATTTCGAGTCAGTCATGAAGCAAAAATTCGAAATGTCATCAATGGGGGAGATGAAATTCTTTCTGGGTTTACAAGTTGAACAACTACCTGAGGGAATTTTCATTCATCAGATGAAGTATGTTCATGATATTCTGGAGAAATTCGGGATGTTAAGTTCAACTCCAGCTGTAACCCCACTTGCAACGAATAATGGGATACATCCAGATCTCACCGGAGATAGGATTGAAGAGACATTATATCATTCCATGATAGGTTCGTTGATGTATTTGACTGCTTCGAGACCCGATATCATGTATCCAACGTGTCTCGCAGCAAGATTTTAATCTAATCCGAGAGCATCGCACATAGTCATTGTCAAAAGGATATTACGCTACCTTAAGGGTACTCCATCTTTGGGGTTATGGTATCCTAGAAAAGGCGATTTCACGCTCAAAGGATATTCCGATTCGGATTTCGGATGCTGCAAGCTCAATGCCAAATCAACAACTGCAGGATGCCAGCTTTGGACCTAGATTGGTTACCTGGCAATGTAAGAAACAAACTTCTGTGGCGTTATCTACATGTGAAGCGGGGTATGTGTCTGCTAGCAGTTGCTTCTCTCAGAACTTGTGGATACAGCAACAGATGCGCGACTATGGTTTGCAGTTTCTTAACACACCTCTTTTTGTTGATAATGAGGCCGCAATTAATATTACTAAAAATCCAGTACATGACGCTAAAACTAAACACATAGAAATTCGTCATCACTTTATTCGTGACTGTTTTGAGAAAAAGTTGATACGAATTGAGAAAATCCACACTGACGAACAGAAAGCTCATTTACATACCAAAGCTTTTGATAAAAATCGGTTTAAATATTTGTTAAAACTAAATGGTATGAAGCATTTCTCGGTGTTGGATGGCATACTTGGCGTTGATGAAGGTACTGTTGTGGATGAAGACGAGAAACAATCTGCAATGGTTTGTTGATTTTTTACTTGTTTTGGTATTTAGGGGGAGTATAGTAGTTGTATATAGATATACTTTCAGAAAATACAAAAACAGTAAAAAAATGCAAAAATACAAAAACATGATAAAATGAAAAAGAGCTTGTGTATATAGGGAAAATGATAGTACATCGGCTAGACAATTACAGTATGCTAAAGAATTGTAAAGACTAAATGAGTTAAACAATCTTACTGATGATGTGTCGATAGGTTTTCGCACATTTAGTAGATTTATTCGGGATATAAACCTAAAATTTTAAACTTGTGAAATTCGTGGGGAACACTACTTGGATATATAGGTAACCCCTGAAATCTCGTTTGAAAGGTCTCGTATTCTGATATACTAGGTTTTTATGCTCAATGATGTCTGGGGTATTATTCCGGGACTTCTGCTGAATGGAAGTTCTGACCTAGTCCTTGGATAATACTTTCCGCAAAATTCTTGAAACATAGCATAAACCCTCAGCATGCAGATGAAACAATAAAATTGATAGTCGCTGCTGTTGTAGCTAAAAGATCCTCTAAAGGGGACATACTGAAAAGTCGAAGCTGATATCTCTCTGCTCATATGGAAGTATCGACCTGAGATCCCTCGGCCCTCGCATATCTAATTTATGTACAGATATCATTGTAGTATACTCACCTGTAAGACTGAATATTGGGATTCTAGATACGGGAGTATATTCAAGAGGTGGGACACATGAATAAGCTAAGTTCATAAAACATCTAAATCATATCCTGAGTAAATTGAAATGTGTGTTGGAATTTAAGATGGATCAGTATATCGACAATCGAGGTGAATTGTTTAAGTCTGATTATGAAATGAAGCTTAACGGTACTAGTAATTTGTCTAAAAAGCTGATATGATTCCCTGACACACTCGCCAAAAATAAGTTTGTATATAGTTTACTTAGTTTACTTTTTGCAATTTAAGTTTTCAGTATTTCATTTCTTAAGTTTAGAACACATTTTAAAATCCAAAAAGATTTTATTTCTGCTTTATTTTTGACAAACCAAAGTAGAGAGTTGATTGTTGGATTCTCGAAGATTGAAGCAGATGCAGGAAAAGTTCTGAGCTGAAGAATGAGGAGAGCTTATCTTATTGAAGTTTGAATTGTTTGAAAGTTAACTCAAGTTCATTAATTTGATACTTGTAATTTTCAGAAAATGGTTGAAAAAGTTTATCAAAATCAGTTTGATTCGTCAAATGATCAACCAAAGTCATTGAGTTGAACTTGGTAGATTAATTGAGTAATTAGGGTTATTAACTTGAACCTGAATACTTGAGTGGATTTCTAAAGCTGATTGAGTTTGTGATTTATTGTTGTAAAGATAGAATTGTAATGTTATTGGTTGAGTCACAGGTTTTGGACTTCATTTTTTCAACGGAAGCTAATTGTTAAAGCTTGAACCAGATCAAGACCTCAGATTCTAGCATATCAAGAGGGGGAGTCTGTGATAGGGGGAGTCTGGATCAGCGATCAAAGGGAAGATTGAAGATAGTGTCAGAACAAGATTGTAAACTTGTGAAGATAGAATGCTTATGATGAGGAGACAGAGTTGGAGAAAAGACCAAGACTGAAGACTTGGAGCTGAATACTTCGTCAACATCCAAGGGGGAGTCTGTTGATGCATGGAATGCCTGTTGACTACGTCTGCATTAAGTCTTAGGTCAAGATAGGTCAGCACAGGAGCTAGAAAGTCAAATTAGGTTTTAATATAGTAGTTTCGCTTATATGTACATGTGTAGTAGAGGTTCCGCTCATATGTCATAGGTGGTTTCGCTTTTAAGGTCATGTGAAGGTTTCGCTTATTAGTCACTTGGTAGTTTTGCTCATATGGAATGTCATAAGAGCGAAACCTACTGCACTATAAATACCTTCATGTGTAATTCATTTGTTAGACGTTGGAGCGGAACCTAGTCATTGCTTTTGTAACATAACTCTGTCAAATTTGATTCAGAAAGCAATAAAAGAGAAGGAATTGAATAGGAAAAGCTGTGTAACTTCATTTACGTTGATTCCGCCTTCGTATGTGAAGATGAACATTCTCAACTGACTGTTTAGGGTCGGAAACCGGTCCAGCAACAGTTGTTGAAGATAAACCATGTTGCTTTCTTCATAAGAATACTAGGAAGGATATGAACTTCTTTATTCCCAATACCACGACCATTTAATCTGAAAATATCGAATGCAAAGCTTCGAGAATCACTAGAGCTTCTGTCACGTCTCTCAAACTTTGATTCTACACCTCGTAAATAGTGTGAACAAAATGTTATAGCCTCTTCAACAACATAACCTTCTACAATCGAGCCTTCAGGTTTAGCTTTGTTTCCAACATATCGCTTTAAATGGCCAAGGTATCTTTCGATCGGATACATCCACCTTGATTGCATAGGTCCTCCCAATATTGCTTCTTCAGGAAGATGTACACACAAGTGCACCATAACTGTAAAAAATGATGGCGGAAATATTCGATCAAGTTTGCACAAAATATTAACTATCTCTTCTTGCAACACTTTCAACTCCCTCACGTGTAATGTGGCTTCAGTAAGTTTCTTTTGTCAAACGAACGAATTGCAATAGGAATTATGCGTTGCATTAAGACGTGACAATCATGTGATTTAAGACCATGTACCTTACCTTGCTCAGCAATCACATTTTTAGCTAAGTTTCCGGCATACCCATTAGGAAAACGCACAGACTGAAGTAAATTACAAAAATGTATTCTCTCCTCTCAAGTTAAACATACGAAGCATGTGGTTTAACCCAACAATCATCCTTCCTCACCAAGTGAAGCTCCTTACATATGTTCATATCTTTCAAGTCTAGTCGAGCTTTGTCAGTGTCTTTCATCTTTCCTTCTATGTTTAACAGGGTTCCTAACACGTTCTCACATACATTCTTTATAACATACATCACATCAATGTTGTAACGAATTAACAACTTAGGCCAATGTGGGAGCTCAAAAAAAATGCTTTTCTTTGACCAATTTAAATCAAGTGGGTCTCGTTCCGCAATAAGACTGATGTTTTCCATGATGATGTATAGTGACATGTTCCAATTGACGTAAGCATTCCTCTCCATTGACTGGTTTGGGTGCAACCCTAGTCTCTTTCTGACCATTAGAATCTCGTGCTTTCCTCCACGAGTGATTTTGTGGGAGAAATCGCCTATGACCTACATACACTATTCGGTCTCGTATACGTATACTGCTCGCATCTTCATTGCATATCGGACACGCCTTGTATCCACTCGTGCTCCACCGAAACAGGTAACCGTAAGCAGGAAAATCATTGATAGTCCACAAAAGTGTGGCACGCATGTTGAATCTCTGTTTTGATTCGCAATCATATGTTTCAACACCCCTATCGCACAAAAGTTTCAAATCATCTATTACTTGGACGCAAAAATACATCAATATCCTTTCTTGGTGAATCATTTCCTGGAATCAGCAATGTCAACATAAATGAAGCATCGACGATAGGCTTCGAAGGATCTATATTGTATGGTGTAAGCACAACAAGCCACATACTATAGGAGAGACTTTTTGCCCCGAAAGGATTGAAACCATCACTGGCAAGCCCAAGGCGAACATTTCTAGGATCATTTGCAAAATCAGGAAAGATTGCATCGAAGTGTTTCAATGCCTTTCCGTCCGCTGGATGCCTAAGAACCCCCTCTTCTTTGGTTTTCCGATCGTGCCACATCATTTTCATAGCAGTGTGTCTTGATGCATATAAGCGCTTTAGCCTACTTGTGATGGGAAAGTAACGTAAGATTTTTACCGGTTTCTTCTTCCCCGCACCATTTTCTTCATCACGACTAGTACTACACACGGGACAATTTTTTAATTCTGCATTTTATTTCTAAAATAATGCACAATCATGTTTACAAGCATGGATAGATTCGTATCCCAATCCAAGAGTACGTAAATACTTTTTCGCCTCATAATGGTTCTTTGGCAAGTTGGTGTCCTTGAAAGCTTGGCTAAATAAATTCATAATCATATCCATTGAGACATTTGTTATTTTACATGTTACCTTCACATTCATCAACTCAAGTAAGAATCCTAGCATAGAAAACTCATCACACCATGAGTATAAAGGCTTCACCATATCAGCAAATAACTTATCCACATGTGGGTTATTACATGGATTAGCACCGTCCCTTAAGTTTTCAGCCTCGGTTTCACCACCATTAGGAAAAGCATCATCAAATAATTCATCGACGTCGTCATTTGATTCGTTTTCACTTTCTTCACACTCATTGTTTGTTCCGTCCGTTTCATAACCCGGTAGATGTTCGCCGGGATATATCCATACATTGTATGATGGTTCAAAACCATTATGTATAATGTGAGTGGAAACAACTCTCGGACATGCCTTCTTGCATTCACCCATTTTCTACATGGACAATGTATCTGACCTTCACTATCAATGTATCTTTCACACCTTTCTACAAAAGCTATCGCTCCTCTAATGAACGTTGGATCTACTTTATTAGTGATTTTAGTCCAGCTCTTATCCAAAGTCATTGTGAATACCTGGTTAACAATTAATGGCATAAATAGTATAGATCATGAAGTAATGAAATTTCTTATAATGTCATAAAATGTACTGATAATGAAGTCATGAAATTTCTTATTCATCCTTATTTTATAATTATAGCCTTACCTCTTAGTTATAGATTATTACGAACATTTCAATTAATGACATAAAATAAAACTAGGGGTGAGCTTTTCGTTAAACTCGGACCAAACCAAGCAATACCCGACTCGGACACAAAACCCAAAAACTTTAAAAACAAGGACAGAAGTCCGGACCTGCAGTAGGAGGCAATCAGTCTCGATATCGTTTTTATAACAAGGTTCAATGTGAAGACTTGCAGCAAACCCAAAAACTTGTAAACGTCCAAAATACCCCTGAAATGCATTGAGAAATTTGCAACAATCTCTAAAGTAAAAGACTTGTAAGTTGACTTTTTTTTTGTCAGTATGCATATTTGTAACTTGAAACTCATTGAGTTGAATTAAGTTTTTGAGATAATTTGATTTTTAAATTTTAACAGAGTATAATTCTTCTATCTAGGTTACACATATAATAAAACATAACATAAGTATATCTATATAACAGAAAAATCACATCCTAATTCACAAATCTGAACTCAAAACACAAATGTGATCGAAAGACGTTGAAATCTGAACAATACCTGAAGAAGCAAAAGTGATGGCCGTTGAAAGCAACAGGTATTGATGGTCGAAAGTCGTTGAAAGCTGTTGAAGATCGAAATTCAGAACTGGATGAATGATTACAGGTTTTGATAATCGATAAAATAACTGCCGTAATTAATAGGTATTAGAGTTTATGATCAATTTATTTGGATTGGGCCTTTTTTACCAACAATCCAAGATTCGTCTATGATGTTTTATATATAAAAGATCAGCCTCATTGACTTAAACAAATAATTTAGTTTATTGGTTATCCTCGTTTGTTCTAGGGCTTATAATATTGGTGTCTTGTGTTCGAAACCCTCTCCCCCAATTCATAACTAAGTGTTTTTTTTTTCATGTTTTTTAGATAGCTTTGTTACTTTAGTTATTTTTTTTTAGTTAATAAACAAATTTTGGAATGAAAACTTATCATTTTTCAATTTTTAACAACGTAAAACTGAGCCGCCACAAAAAAAAAATTCAATTCACCACCCACGCTGCACGACGTGTTTTTTTATCTATATTTCAATTAGCATAACCAAGCCGCCCCAACGCGGCCGACATACGACTACCATTTTATATTATTAATGGTGAGAACAAGGTTTGTTAGGCTGATTGGATCGGGAGCCAAGTTTGACCAAAATGAACATCGACCAAAATAAACATCTAAATCGGTTAAGTGGAACCGAGTTAGACCTGATTATGTGGTTAAATGGAACAGATGGACACCCAAGAAGGTTGGTATGGTTGCTTGAGGTGCTCACAAAGAGCGACTCCCAACCCGTGTCGCGCTGTCTCGAAGGGGTGTCGCGGTACAATCCTTGGAGTGTGTCATATGTGGGAAGTATAACGAGACTAGCGAATACCTACCCCTTCGACCAAACGGTTCGGAGTGTTGTATATCAATGGTGTAAAGCACAGCCAATCTTTGCATTTAGTCTTAAAGATATCATTGATTTCCATTTAGTCTATTTAGACTCTTTAAAATGTGGCTATTTCTTATTAGATATAAGGATGGGGCCTACATGATGGTCACTAATAGGCAGTTAAGGTTGTTTATGGTCATATAGAACCATTGATGATCAAGTTTGGAATTATTGGTTAATTTAGGATAATAACGCTCAATGAGAGACATTCACGGCTAAATAGAGGTAACTAGTGAACAATTAAGCCAATAATATTCAATTGGAGTCATTGATTAGGGTTTATAGTCATTGATAACTATGAATGGTATTGAAGGTTGAACAAGGTCAATGAAATTCTTGATGGTTGGATAAAGTCACTAATAGTCTTAGCAATCATAATTTCTTTATTGAGGCTTAGTTTACCAAATGACGATTAGTCACCCTAATCAACCATTGCCCTCTGATAGGATTGTATAAAGACAACGTGGCTTAGAGATTCCTCAAATTGACTCAGTTTGTAAACGAGTTGGCTCGGACAAGTTTTGTTCGCTCATTAGCTCGACTATAAGTTTGAGTCATGCACGATGTCACTATGGCTTGTGTCATTAATTACGCTATATGGGTTGTTTACGAGCCAAGCCAAGCCAGGGCAAACACGACTCAATTATGAACCGAGCCGGCTCAGCTCGGCTTGGTTTTGAACCAAGCTAGCTCGGCTCGGCTGGCTGAGACATGGTTTTTAAAGTTGTATAGTGTAAAATATCATTTAATAATTCAAAAGGAACATGTTCAGTTGAAGTTCAACCTAATACATTACAAACTAAACTTAAGTCAAACCATATACAACATAAGCTTTAGATTTTAATGAATAGAATATAAGGTCATTAGCATCCTAATCAAACCATATATGCCAAAGATATCCAACTTAATTCCTAAAGTCCTAATAATAATAACCAAACTTTATATTATATTGTATGTATATACAAATAGAATAAATTAAAGGTAAAATAATTTGAGCTAACGAGCGAGCCAAAGTGCGCTAATCGGGCTTGTTACAAACCAGCTGAGCTAGGTTTGCTTTCTAACCGAGCCGTGCTAGTTTTAAACCGAACTATAGCAAGTCTTTTGTCCGAATTAAATCCGATAAAGCTCCGAGCCACAAAATTTCTTGATAACCCTAACCTACTCATGAAAAGATACATGTTTCATTATAATTCATATCAACCTTTTATAATAATAATAATAATAATAATAATAATAATAATAATAATAATAATAATAATAATAATAATAATAATAATAATAATAATAATAAGCTTCGTAGGTGAGAATGATGAATTGGTCAAATTCAATATTTATATATTTAACTTAAGTAAAGAAAACAAATATTATATCAACACTTTCATTTAAATTTGTTAATTATAATAGAAATTGTTATAATGTGAAGAACCCAAGTTTTTATGGTATTTATTCAACCAGCAAAGCTAACAAATCATGAAATCATTATTCATAGACAAAACCTTAAGTTTTTGGGAGCAACGGGATTCTTTTAAGAAAAGGCCGGAATTCCAAAAATATTAGGGCTCACGAATCACAAACTCGGGAAAGAATCGGGATCTCATTCCATGTTAAACCCTCAATTGAAATAGTATAATGAATATCGACGATTCCGTTGCCAACGAGTTCTTAACTGCTGTGAAGCATCACCCATAAATCACCTTCTATATTATACTATTACATTACTCAGATTCCCCAGTTGCAATTATAGCAGCGCTAATTCTCTAATGTAGCTTGCCTTGTTCAACGGCCTGATTGATAAGACGATGCGCCAAATGGATATTATGCTGGATAGTGAGGAGATTCGCTGAAGTCACCAAGCTCTGGATTTTTGGGACTAACCACTAAGGTAGAGCTCGATTCGCTTGTAGGCAGGCTGATACAGGTTCGGACAGAGAGCAGCTATGTCATTGGATCTCTTGGTGCATGCCTCGATTTTCAGACCCGATCATCTTTAGTCCATAGTACTCCACTTCAAACTTCTGGACATTATCCCTGTGACAATACTCCTTTTTTATTAGCTCCTTGAATTCATTCCAGGGATTGGCGTTAGCATATGCCAATCCAAGCATCTGAATTTGCATAGTTACTGGTAGTAACCCTACCACTGTTCATCAGGCCATCGAGTTGGCTGCAACCCTGACTGAGTCACAGGTCAGCAAAGGAAAACGTAGCCGCAAGGGCGATAAGAAACAATCAGCCGACACCACAGGTAAAAAGAAATGTAACAACCCGAGTTTTCAAGGTCTCTATCCGATTTAACTTCGTACTTATTTGCTAAGTGTGTTTAATAATTATTTCAGGTGCAATATAAGTGTTATTTGTGATATGTATGATATGTGTGTATATGTTATACATATTTGAATTGTATAATTATTTAAAACATTGTTTTGTTTAGAAAACACTATCGGCCCAAGTCACTGTTTGATTAGCAAACCATCACCGACCCAACCTATTATTATGACTAGAAAGTGTAACCGGCCCAAACCTCTTATCCATATAATAACATGTTGCGTAAGTTGAAACATAAAACCATACAAACCCTAAAACCCCTAGGTGTACGACGACAGTGGAGTCTCCTCATCGAAACCCTGTAATCTCTCCAATCTATACTCTTGCATTGGGCCTTCATGCTAGGCCACCAATATGTAGTTCTGAGATCGTGGTATATTTTGTCCGAACCTGGGTGTACCGAGTAGCGGGACTTATGCGCTTCGTCCATTACAAGCTCGCGTAAGTTGCCAAAAAGTGGAACCCAAATACGCCCCGTTACATAATAGGCGCCGTCTTCTTTCTGTTCTAACCGTTGCCTTGAGCCGCGTAAGGCTTCAGCCCTGACGTTTTCTGGTTTCAATGCTTCTACCTGAGCATCTCGTATCTGTGCAGGAAGGCTAGACTGAATAGTATGTTGTAATGCTCGCACGCGTCTAGGAGCAGTATCCTTCCGACTGAGGGCGTCGGCCACAACATTGGCTTTGCCTGGATGGTACTTGATGGCACATTCGTAATCGTTAAGTAGCTCGACCCATCGATGTTGTCGCATGTTCAATTCCTTCTGCTTGAAGATATGCTCGAGACTCCTGTGATCGTTGTAGATAGTGCACTTGGTACCGTACAGATAGTGTCTGTCACACCCCGACCACGTATAACATACAAGACGTGGCGGAAAACGTCGGGGAGTGTTGTAACAGAATTAATTGTTTCATAACCATGGCATACAAAGTTGTATTTTATTTATTAAACAAGAGTTTCATTGTTTTAAACAGTAAATAAAGAGTTTATAACATAATTAAACAAAGTCTATCTCCATTTTTAAGTCTTTAAGGCACAGGTCCGCCCTAGTGTCATGATCATCATCCTACGGAAAAGCACCTGAAAACACATGTGAAAATAGGTACGTCAACATAAAAATGCCTGTGAGATACATAGGTTTTGTGAAAATAGGATTCATGACTTAAGTTTAAGAAAAGTTGTTTAGTAAAAGTCAGTCACGAACCTTGTAATTTGATTTGTTTTGTAAATCGCTTGAAAAGCAATAAGTTCAGATGATATGTATAATTAAGTGAATAATGTATGGTTAACTGAATAAGCATGCAAAATGAGTTGTATAAAATAAACCGTATTGTAAACCAAAGTCTTGTGAAAATATGTTACTTGTATAAAATGTATAAGTCCAAAATGAATGATTTAAATAATGCTATGCTATGTAATATAATACAAACACTTATATATAGGAAGTACCAGCGGCGTATCCACCATGCTTGTATCATATTACTCCCATTTCGTTACTTAAGTCACTTAACCAACCAACAATGTATAATGTCTATGTTTAAACCAATTGTCAAAAGTCCTTGTATAAACCATGTCAAACGTTGATAGTCCAAAAGTAGTCAAGTAATGTGTAACAAATGTTATGTCTTGTAAGTAAAGTATTGTCAAATAGTCCAAATGTAGAAATATACAAAACAAAGTAATTTGAATATATCAAAAAGTTATGTTTTGCAAAGTAATGCATGTTACATTGATACAAACATTTATGTGGTAAGTTAACGCATACATTCAAGCCTTGAGACAGTCGGATAACCCTTTCAGTCAAGGTTATCAAAAGAATTGTATTCGGATTCAGTCATTCCTTACATCCAAACAAACCCGGGATGTCAGGAATGGGATTTGTCAAGTCCTATGGTACCACTACTTACTATCGAGCAGCGTAGCTAATATTAATGAACGTATAATAGTCTCGTTTGTGCAAACCAAATGTCATAGCAGTTGTATACATGTCATATGAAAACAATGTACTAAGTATGCTAAGTTAACATACAAAGCAGAAAAGTCATGTAAATCAATGTGCTAGCATGCTATCAGTCAACATACATAGCAGAAATGCAATGTAAAACGATGTACTAAGTATGCACACAATGGACATACGTAGCATGAAATGTAATGAAATCATGTACTATAATGTACTAACAAACATAGCAGGTATATGATGTGAAAACAGGAAAGCACGAAAGTAACAACTAGGCACATGTGTTTCACCCCAAAACAGTTTGGAAAACAGTAAAAGAGGGGTTCTATGTACTCACTTGAGATTGCTCAGAAGTCCTAAGATAACCACCAAGCAATGCTAGAGATCACGGAATATCAAACGGCACCTAATATAGGTAACTACATTAATAAACCAGACCTAAATCAGAAGATCGGATAGAATGAGGATTCGTAAACCAAATGAGTATGGGAACTCATGTAGTATGGTTTAACAAAGCCTACATACTAAATGAAACCTAACCTAAGTGCTTGTGACCCATTATGACCCGTTTAGGTAGCTTATGCTATTTTAACGCGTCGTTCGCGTGAAACGCGTTCGGAACGCCTAACTAGTCCTATGACAAGTAAAATATGCCTTAACATGTCTAATATGGTTGTCAAATCAGTTTAGATGTCAAAAGTTATGTTACATATGTTTAGAATGAATTTTGGCATCAAAGGGGTATTTTGGTAATTTACCTAAGGCATATAAACTACCTATCATACAACTATTTAAACGAAGCGACCATAAGGTATAACCTCGTAAGGTTATTCCCTATATACTATGGTCACCTAATGTGCTTGGTCGGATCCTAATGATCGACCAAACGGGTCGGGTTCGAAAGTATAAGCGATTGTTTATATCGCTTACCTTACGACCCTAAATAAGCACTAAACTAAAAGTGACGAGCTAAGCATGTTAAAACATGCTTAACTAAGTTTAGAAAACAGGTTTGGTATCACAACAAACGGTTGTGATACCTAAGAGTAGTTTGGTTACAAAATACGCAAGAATACGTATTCTGACCGAAACTACGGCTCGTCACTGAGCCTAGATAACGTGGTAATCAGTAGGTATAGTCACTAGGGACTATAACCATCGTGATCACGCTCACGTTATGAAGTTCAAACGAACTTCGCATCGACCATAAACTGGTTAATGCAGAAAGTCAAACAAAGTTTGACTTTCGGACTCGAAAAGCAATAAAAGAACGAAGGAACACTTACGAAGGGTCCCAGAATGCTAATCTAGATCAAAATAGCTCAGGTATGAAACAAAGGTTTCAACTTAGAGCACAATTGATCAGATTCTTGTGAGAAATGAAGTGAAATGTGATGGGTATTTAAAGATTTTGGGTAACCGTTAAGATCGTTTCTTGAATAACGTGATTTAATCTTGTGCGTACATTTGTCAAAATGTTATGGTAACTGAAAATGGCCTATTATGAGCTGAAAGGGAAAGTTTAGAATGTGTGGATGAGGTTTAATCAGCTGAAATCTGCTGACTAAGCAAACTTATCTGTTCTGGGAGGCTGAGGCGGCCCGCTTCAGGATCAGGCAAATCTAATGCGGGCCGCATGGCCCTTCTGATCAGCATATAACTTTCAAAAATGACAGTTTCAGCCCCTACACGTGTTTAAGGCCTTTTCCGACACTTCTAAGGCCCGTAAAGCCAACTTTAAGGCCCTAAAATGATGCCTAAACATTGTGGACATGAAACATGCTCAAAAATATGTCGGATGTTGGTTCGTTTGGTCGTACGAACGCGATGTTCGCTTAATTACGACGGAATGCGCATAAGCGCGAAAAGCGATCCAAATGACGCGACGAATGGATTTTTCTTATGCCAAACACTAAAATAAAATATAGTCATGCTTACATAAATTTTTGGATGTCCAGATGTATTCAGAACGTAAGTTATGCGCGAAAATGCAAACTTGTGCACTTTTTGACACTTTTAGTCCCTGAATGACCCAAAAGTTTATTTTAGCACACCGGACACCTCAAAGCCTATTTCTAAGCTATGTAAAGGATATTTAAGGTGTGTTTAACTTATGGTCATCTTCCGGAATGTCTGTTACAGTTCAAATTGGCATACTTTCGCAGTTTGTCAAATTTAGTCCCTGTAGGCGATTTAACTTGTTTTTGCCATACCAAGGCCTTCAAAACTTATTTCTAAGTTATGTAAAGGTTATTTAAGGTATGTTAAGTATATGTTGATGTTCCGGAGTATTTTTTGCGTTAAACTGGGTACGTTTACGCACCAGTTTGCGTATAACTCTCCAGAAAGTGATATAGAGTTTGAAATTGGATAAAAGTCAAAACATGAAAAATGTAAAACACAACCAAACAAACATTGGGATCAAATAACATTGTTTTATTGATAATAGAACTGTTCACAATGATTACAAGCACAGATGTTACAGTCTCCCCTACTTGTGGAAATTTCGTCCCGAAATTTATTTAGAGGAAACTCATGGGAAAAGATGCGGATATTTCGCCTTCATTTGATCTTCGCGTTCCCAAGTAAACTCGGGTCCACGTTTAGCTTCCCAGCGAACTTTGACCAAAGGAATGCGCTTGCGTTTAAGCCACTTGACTTCACGTTCCATAATTTCCACTGGCTTTTCAACGAATTTCAGTGTTTTGCCAACACGAATTTCGTCAAGCGGTATGTGGAGGTTCTTATCAGCTAAACACCTCTTGAGATTGGACACGTGAAAAGTTGGATGAACATTTCCAAGTTCAGGAGGTAACTCAAGTCTGTAGGCTACCTTACCGATTCTTTCGACGATCTTGAATGGTCCAACGTATCTAGGTGCAAGTTTTCCTTTCTTTCCAAATCTGATCACTCCTTTCCAAGGTGAGACCTTCAGTAATACTCGATCACCGACTTGAAATTCCAAGGCCTTGCGTTTTGGGTCCGCGTAACTCTTCTGACGGCTTCTAGCTGTCTGAAGGTTATCACGAACCTTCTTGATCTTGTCAGTAGTTTCTAAAATGAGGGCATGTCCAGTAAGTTGAGCCTCGCCGATCTCATTCCAGCAGACTGGTGAACGACATTTTCGACCATAGAGAGCCTCGAAAGGAGCCATTTTGATGCTGGTGTGATAACTGTTGTTGTAGGAGAATTCAATCAACTTAAGATGTGAATCCCAACTACCACCAAAATCGATCACACAAGCTCTAAGCATATCCTCCAAAGTCTGGATTGTTCTTTCAGATTGACCATCCGTTTGCGGATGATAAGCCGTGCTCAGATTAAGTTGGGTCCCCATAGCAGATTGCATGGTTCTCCAAAAATGAGACGTGAAACGAGCATCTCCGTCAGAAATGATGTTCAAAGGAACACCATGTCGAGCTACAATTTCATCCACATAGATTTGAGTAAGTCTGTCAGCAGGATAATCCTCACGGATGGGCAAGAAATGCGCTGACTTAGTAAGACGATCAACAACTACCCAGATGGCATCATGACCTTTCTTTGTGCGCGGAAGTTTGGTAACAAGATCCATAGTGATGTTTTCCCATTTCCAAACCGGGATCTCTGGTTGCTCCAATAAACCAGAAGGACGCTGATGTTCAGCCTTAACCTTAAGACAAGTAAGGCATTTTGATACGTATAAGGCAATGTCTTTCTTCATACCAGGCCACCAATAATGAATACGAAGATCCTTATACATCTTATCTGAGCCCGGATGAATAGAATAACGCGACTTATGGGCTTCATCCATAAGCAAGGTACGAAGATTATCTAGGCTTGGGACCCACAAGCGGTCCATGTAGAAATACAATCCATTGTCCTTCAGTTCCAATGCAGGCGTTATGTGATAGGGAAATTCCTTATCCATTAAACCTTGTGAAACACAAGATTGTTGAGCCTGAGAAATGCGTGCTTGGATATCGGATCGAGCTTGAATAACAGATTGAACATGTACACAATGAAGCTTAGTACGTTCCTTACGACTCAATGCATCAGCTACGACATTCGCCTTACCAGAATGGTAGCGAATTTCACAGTCATAGTCGTTTAAAAGCTCAACCCAACGTCGTTGCCTCATGTTGAGTTCTTTCTGGTTGAAGATATGCTGAAGACTTTTGTGGTCTGTGAAAACCACACATTTTGTACCGTACAAATAGTGTCTCCAGATCTTTAGAGCGAAAACAACTGCACCCAACTCAAGATCATGAGTGGTGTAGTTCTTCTCATGTATCTTCAACTATCTCGATGCATATGCTATGACTTTGTTCCTTTGCATAAGAACACAGCCAAGACCCAGTTTAGATGCATCGCAATAAACAACGAAATCATCATTGCCCTCAGGCAAAGTTAGAATAGGCGCGTCACAAAGCTTCTGCTTCAAGTTTTGAAAAGCTTCCTCTTGTTTGAATCCCCACTCAAAGGGCTTGTTCTTCTGAGTTAAAGCAGTTAGAGGAACTACAATCTTCGAGAAGTTTTCTATGAAGCGGCGATAATAACCCGCTAGACCAAGAAAAGAACGAACTTCAGTAGGAGTAGTAGGTGTATCCCAATCCTTAATCGCACTGATCTTGGAGTGATCTACATGAATACCTTGTTCGTTGATAATATGTCCTAAGAATTGAACTTCTTTAAGCCAGAATTCACACTTGGAGAATTTGGCGAAAAGTTGCTCTTTCTTTAGGAGTTCCAGAGTAAGACGAAGATGTTGCTCGTGATCAGCTCGCGTCTTGGAGTAAATCAAGATGTCGTCAATAAAAACAATGACGAACTGATCCAAATAAGGTTTGCAGACCCTATTCATTAAGTCCATGAAAACAGCAGGAGCATTAGTCAAACCGAATGGCATGACTGTGAATTCATAATGCCCATAGCGAGTACGGAACGCTGTCTTGGGAATATCTTCGTCATGCACCCGAAGTTGATGATATCCGGAACGTAGATCAATCTTAGAAAAATAAGAAGCGCCCTGTACTGATCAAAGAGGTCGTCTATGCGCGGTAGGGGATATCGATTCTTGATGGTAAGCTTGTTAAGCTCACGATAATCGATACACATCCTAAAAGATCCATCCTTCTTCTTGACAAAAAGAACGGGAGCACCCCAGGGTGAAAAGCTAGGATGTATAAAACCTTTGTCTGAGAGCTCCTGAAGCTGCTTAGACAACTCTTGCATCTCAGACGGTGCAAGACGGTATGGAGCTCTAGCAATGGGATTTGCTCCAGGTACGAGATCAATATGGAACTCGACTTGGCGTGCTGGAGGTAGACCAGGTAGGTCTTCAGGGAATACTTCAGAATAATCCCGAACGACAGGAATATCTGAAATAGACTTACCCTTGCCTTTATCTTCTGTAACACGTGCTAAGAAAGCCACATAGTTCTTCCGCAGATATTTCTGAGCTTTAAAACAAGACATGAGTTTGAGACCACCAGACGGTTTCTCACCTTGAACCTGTAGGATCTCGCCTGTCGACAGCGGCACACGAACAATCTTCTCAGAACAAACTATCTCTGCGTGATGCTTAGATAACCAATCCATACCCACTATAACGTCGAAGCTTCCAAGTTGCATTGGCGTGAGGTCGATAGGGAAAAGATGGTTGTTAAGGTTTAACTGGCAGTTGTGAAGAACAGAATCAAGAATAATGGGTTCACCACTAGCAACCTCTACTGTCAAAGGTTTACCTAGTTTTGTTCTAGACACGCGAAGTAATGGCTCAAAAGACAATGACACAAAACTCTTGTCGGCACCCGAATCAAAAAGAACAGATGCAGGTTGATTATTAATAAAGAACGTACCGTTCACCACATTATCGTCCGCCTGCGCCTCTTGGGCATTCAAGTTAAAAGCTTGCCCTCGAGCTTGAGCCTGATTTTGGTTCTGATTCTGATTTTGGTTGACTAGCCTTGGGCACCGGTTCCTGTAGTGGGTCAGATCCCCACAATTGTAGCACGAACCAGGAGGAAAATGAGGTCGTGCAGCTTGACCTTGTTGCTGAGCAAGAGGCTGAGCAACTTGTTGGGCTTGGTTCTGAACTGCCTGGTTCTGATTAACAGGAATGCGGCAGGCGGCAGCAAGATGACCAGGCCTTCCGCAGTTGGTGCACTGATGACACTGGAGGTGTGGTTGATGATGGCCGTTACACCTGTTGCACAAAGGTGCATTGCCAAGATAAGGCTTCTTGGCTAGTGGTTGCGCAGGCTGATTTGGTGCAGCTTGAGCCTGTGCAGTAACAGCATAGTTTTGGGAAGCCTTCCGCTTCCTAGACCCTCCAGAATTCTTTCCCTTCTTGTTTTGACCTTTCTTGCTATCCTCCTTGTCAGCCGACTGTTTCTTGCCCTTGTCACCCTTCCTATGTAACTTATTCTTCCGGATCTGAGACTCAGTCAAAGTTGCTGACAACTCGATCGCCTGACGGAGTGTGGTAGGGTTACTACCAGTAATGATGTCTTGTACCGAGTCAGGTAGGCCATCGATGTACCTTTCAATGGCCTTGTCGAGTGGGGTAACCATAGTCGGGCAAAGCAGACTCAACTCCTCAAACCTATCAGTATATGCCCTGTGCTCTCCACTATCTTGCTTCAAATCATCAAATTCCTTCTCCAAAGCTCGTTGCTCATGACGAGGACAGAATTCCCTCATCATAAGGGCCCTAAGTTCAGCCCAAGTTTGCGCTAGAGCCACTTCTGCACCCCGATCTTTCATAACCCCATTCCACCATGTGAGAGCCCTCTTCTGAAACACGCTCGAAGAAAACTCAACCTTGCGATTATCTGGACACTGCACGTGGTGAAAAGTATTCTCAATGCTCTCAAACCATTGAAGAAGCCCAGTCGCTCCCTCAGAACCACTAAACTTGAGTGGTTTAGCCGAGTTAAAATCCTTGTATTTGCATGGAGCATTGTTGTTGTTGTTGGCTTGTTGCCATTGAGCAAAGAGATTTGGGAACTGAGCAGCCATCTGCTGCGCAATGATTTCTGCCAGTTCGGCAGTCGCTATTTGGTTTTCGCATCGAGGAGGCATTCTAAAAGAGGAAAACATGAAAGGAAACGAGTGAGATGATTGGGTGAAAAGAATGAGATGAAACAAAATCAACAAAAGCAAAGATGGTGGTCATTTGTCCGTATCACAAAGTAAACAAACGACACACAGTGACTAATCAAAGTAAATGGATCAAAAATAATGTATTGCGAAGATATGCTCGCCTATAAGTGAACACTCATCCCAAGATTTCCCAGGTAAGCACAACTGGTCTCGCGTCTGATGAGATATATACGAAGTGCTTGCCTAGCCAGAAAACCCAGAATACAGGCATTCACTCTTCCAGTTTGCACGTGTTCACATTATTTAAAACCCAAAACGTTGACTAGATTTTGAAAATTTGAAGGCACAAGGCCAAAAATTTAGTCAAACTGGAAGGGTTCAAAACCTTACAAAAGAGGGTTCAAAACCTTGTAATAAATCATCCAAAAACAGATGATTGTTTTTCAAAAAATCGTTTCGGAAAATTTGGTTTTTGTTTTGATAATCACCTAAGGATAGGTGATGTGCGTGTTTTAAGATCTAAACACAAGATAACTTGTGTTAGGGTCCTAGAAAGGTTATAGTCTAGGTCAAAGAATTTCTAATAACCTAATTCCCTATAACCATTGGCTCTGATACCAACTCTTCTGTCACACCCCGACCACGTATAACATACAAGACGTGGCGGAAAACGTCGGGGAGTGTTGTAACAGAATTAATTGTTTCATAACCATGGCATACAAAGTTGTATTTTATTTATTAAACAAGAGTTTCATTGTTTTAAACAGTAAATAAAGAGTTTATAACATAATTAAACAAAGTCTATCTCCATTTTTAAGTCTCTAAGGCACAGGTCCGCCCTAGTGTCATGATCATCATCCTACGGAAAAGCACCTGAAAACACATGTGAAAATAGGTACGTCAGCATAAAAATGGCTGTGAGATACATAGGTTTTGTGAAAATAGGATTCATGACTTAAGTTTAAGAAAAAGTTGTTTAGTAAAAGTCAGTCACGAACCTTGTAATTTGATTTGTTTTGTAAATCGCTTGAAAAGCAATAAGTTCAGATGATATGTATAATTAAGTGAATAATGTATGGTTAACTGAATAACCATGCAAAATGAGTTGTATAAAATAAACCGTATTGTAAACCAAAGTCTTGTGAAAATATGTTACTTGTATAAAATGTATAAGTCCAAAATGAATGATTTAAATAACGCTATGCTATGTAATATAATACAAACACTTATATATAGGAAGTACCAGCGGCGTATCCACCATGCTTGTATCATATTACTCCCACTTCGTTACTTAAGTCACTTAACCAACCAACAATGTATAATGTCTATGTTTAAACCAATTGTCAAAAGTCCTTGTATAAACCATGTCAAACGTTGATAGTCCAAAAGTAGTCAAGTAATGTGTAACAAATGTTATGTCTTGTAAGTAAAGTATTGTCAAATAGTCCAAATGTAGAAATATACAAAACAAAGTAATTTGAATATATCAAAAAGTTATGTTTTGCAAAGTAATGCATGTTACATTGATACAAACATTTATGTGGTAAGTTAACGCATACATTCAAGCCTTGAGACAGTCGGATAACCCTTTCAGTCAAGGTTATCAAAAGAATTGTATTCGGATTCAGTCATTCCTTACATCCAAACAAACCCGGGATGTCAGGAATGGGATTTGTCAAGTCCTATGGTACCACTACTTACTACCGAGCGGCGTAGCTAATGTTAATGAACGTATAATAGTCTCGTTTGTGCAAACCAAATGTCATAGCAGTTGTATACATGTCATATGAAAACAATGTACTAAGTATGCTAAGTTAACATACAAAGCAGAAAAGTCATGTAAATCAATGTGCTAGCATGCTATCAGTCAACATACATAGCAGAAATGTAATGTAAAACGATGTACTAAGTATGCACACAATGGACATACGTAGCATGAAATGTAATGAAATCATGTACTATAATGTACTAACAAACATAGCAGGTATATGATGTGAAAACAGGAAAGCACGAAAGTAACAAGTAGGCACATGTGTTTCACCCCAAAACAGTTTGGAAAACAGTAAAAGAGGGGTTCTATGTACTCACTTTAGATTGCTCAGAAGTCCTAAGATAACCACCAAGCAATGCTAGAGATCACGGAATATCAAACGGCACCTAATATAGGTAACTACATTAATAAACCAGACCTAAATCGGAAGATCGGATAGAATGAGGATTCGTAAACCAAATGAGTATGGGAACTCATGTAGTATGGTTTAACAAAGCCTACATACTAAATGAAACCTAACCTAAGTGCTTGTGACCCATTACGACCCGTTTAGGTAGCTTATGCTATTTTAACGCGTCGTTCGCGTGAAACGCGTTCGGAACGCCTAACTAGTCCTATGACAAGTAAAATATGCCTTAACATGTCTAATATGGTTGTCAAATCAGTTTAGATGTCAAAAGTTATGTTACATATGTTCAAAATGAATTTTGGCATCAAAGGGGTATTTTGGTAATTTACCTAAGGCATATAAACTACCTATCATACAACTATTTAAACGAAGCGACCATAAGGTATAACCTCGTAAGGTTATTCCCTATATACTATGGTCACCTAATGTGCTTGGTCGGATCCTAATGATCAACCAAACGGGTCGGGTTCGAAAGTATAAGCGATTGTTTATATCGCTTACCTTACGACCCTAAATAAGCACTAAACTAAAAGTGACGAGCTAAGCATGTTAAAACATGCTTAACTAAGTTTAGAAAATAGGTTTGGTATCACAACAAACGGTTGTGATACCTAAGAGTAGTTTGGTTACAAAATACGCAAGAATACGTATTCTGACCGAAACTACGGCTCGTCACTGAGCCTAGATAACGTGGTAATCAGTAGGTATAGTCACTAGGGACTATAACCATCGTGATCACGCTCACATTATGAAGTTCAAACGAACTTCGCATCGACCATAAACTGGTTAATGCAGAAAGTCAAACAAAGTTTGACTTTCGGACTCGAAAAGCAATAAAAGAACGAAGGAACACTTACGAAGGGTCCCCGAATGCTAATCTAGATCAAAATAGCTCAGGTATGAAACAAAGGTTTCAACTTAGAGCACAATTGATCAGATTCTTGTGAGAAATGAAGTGAAATGTGATGGGTATTTATAGATTTCGGGTAACCGTTAAGATCGTTTCTTGAATAACGTGATTTAATCTTGTGCGTACATTTGTCAAAATGTTATGGTAACTGAAAATGGCCTATTATGAGCTGAAAGGGCAAGTTTAGAATGTGTGGATGAGGTTTAATCAGCTGAAATCTGCTGACTAAGCATACTTATCTGTTCTTGGAGGCTGAGGCGGCCCGCTTCAGGATCAGGCAAATCTAATGCGGGCCGCATGGCCCTTCTGATCAGCATATAACTTTCAAAAATGACAGTTTCAGCCCCTACACGTGTTTAAGGCCTTTTCCGACACTTCTAAGGCCCGTAAAGCCAACTTTAAGGCCCTAAAATGATGCCTAAACATTGTGGACATGAAACATGCTCAAAAATATGTCGGATGTTGGTTCGTTTGGTCGTACGAACGCGATGTTCGCTTAATTATGACGGAATGCGCATAAGCGCGAAAAGCGATCCAAATGACGCGACGAATGGATTTTTCTTATGCCAAACACTAAAATAAAATATAGTCATGCTTACATAAATTTTTGGATGTCCAGATGTATTCAGAACGTAAGTTATGCGCGAAAATGCAAACTTGTGCACTTTTTGACACTTTTAGTCCCTGAATGACCCAAAAGTTTATTTTAGCACACCGGACACCTCAAAGCCTATTTCTAAGCTATGTAAAGGATATTTAAGGTGTGTTTAACTTATGGTCATCTTCCGGAATGTCTGTTACAGTTCAAATTGGCATACTTTCGCAGTTTGTCAAATTTAGTCCCTGTAGGCGATTTAACTTGTTTTTGCCATACCAAGGCCTTCAAAACTTATTTCTAAGTTATGTAAAGGTTATTTAAGGTATGTTAAGTATATGTTGATGTTCCGGAGTATTTTTCGCGTTAAACTGGGTACGTTTACGCACCAGTTTGCGTATAACTCTCCAGAAAGTGATATAGAGTTTGAAATTGGATAAAAGTCAAAACATGAAAAATGTAAAACACAACCAAACAAAAATTGGGATCAAATAACATTGTTTTATTGATAATAGAACTGTTCACAACGATTACAAGCACAGATGTTACAGTGTCGCCATATCTTAAGCACGAAAATAATAGCTCCCAGCTCTAAATCGTGCGTCGTATAGTTCCGTTCGTGGATCTTAAGTTGGCGCGAAGCGTAAGCAATGACCTTGTCGCGCTGCATTAACACACATCCAAGACCCTGAATGGATGCGTCGCTATAAACCACAAAATCGTCTGTGCCCTCTAGCAATGAAAGAATAGGTGCGCTGCATAATCTATCCTTTAAGCGTTGGAAAGTTGTTTCCTGTGTATTACCCTAACGATAGGTAACACCTTTCTGTGTTAGTAGTGTAAGCGGCTGTGCAATCCTTGAGAAGTCCTTGATAAACCGTCTGTAATAACCTACCAAACCCAAGAATTGGCGTATTTCCGTTGGTGTACGTGGTGCAGGCCAGTTCCTGATCGAGTCTACCTTAGATGGATCAACATGAATCCCATCTTTGTTTACCACATGGCCTAGAAAGTGGACTTCACGGAGCCAGAAGTCGCATTTTGAAAACTTCGCGTACAGCTGTTCTGTTCGAAGAAGTTCCAAAATTAGTTGCAAATGCTGCTCGTGTTCCTCCTGACTCTTAGAGTAGATCAGGATGTCGTCGATGAAGACAATCACAAACTTGTCCAAATAAGGCTTGCACACTCTCTTCATTAGATCCATGAAGACTGCAGGTGTGTTCGTAAATCCGAATGGCATGACTAGAAACTCGTAGTGGCCGTAGCGAGTTCTGAATGCTGTTTTGGAGACGTCCTCATCCCGGACTCTCAGCTGATGGTAACCTAACCTCAGATCAATCTTTGAGTGGTAGCTCGACCCTTGCAACTGGTCGAATAAGTCATCTATGCATGGAAGAGGATAACGATTCTTCACAGTTGTGACACCTGTGTCACTTCAAACAAATACCAAACCAGTGAAATATATTATTTCATACTTGGGATTTGTAAAAATATGTGTATCATTTGCACATATAAACTCTTGTTCAATTTCGGGCTCTAAATCGCTTTCTGCAAGGTTATACGCGCACTAATGCGTAAATATAACCAGTTTAATGCAACAAACACTTCGGAATAGTGACATAGGCTTAACATACCTTAAATAACCTTTACATAACTTGGAAATAAGTTTCGGAAGGTTTGGGATGCCGAAATCAAGTTTATTCGCTTACAGGGACTAAATATGACAAACTGCGAAAGTATGCCAAGTTGAACTGTAACGAACATTCCGGAACATGATCATAAGTTAAATACACCCTAAATATCCTTAACATAGCTTAGAAATGGGCTTTGAGGTGTTCGGTGTGCTAAAATAAACTTTATGCTCATTCAGGGACTAAAAGCGTCAAAAATGCATAAGTTTGCATTTTCGCGCATATCTAACGTTCTGAATACATCCGGACATCCAAAAATTTATGCAATCATTAAAATATTTTGTTTTAGTGTTTGGCATGAGAAAAATCCATTCGTCGCGCAATTTGGATCGTCTTTCGCGCTTATGCGCAATACGTCGTAATTAAGCGAACATCGCGATCGTACGACCAAACGAACCGACATCCGGTGTATTTTTGAGCATGTTTCATGTCCACAATGTTTAGGCATCATTTTAGGGCCTTAAAGTTGAGTTAACGAGCCTTAAACATGTCGAAAATGACCTTAATACACAACGGGGACTGAAATGGAAACTTTGGAAACTGTTGCTGATCAGAAGGGCCTTAGCGTGACACCTAGCCCCCTTGGCGTCACGCGAGGCCCCTCTAGATGCAGAAACTCATTTTTATTGCTGTTAACAGCTGTTTTGCACATAAAAACCATGTGCAAATGGTATTTTCAAATCAGGGGATTGAATCTATGGGCTCAAATGGTTTTTCAAAACAATGGGCCCATGTGGACGGCTTAGATCGAAGCACGTTTCTCGTCGAACGATCCTAACGGTAGTCCATTCCCTATAAATACCCCCAACCCAATTCATTCCAAACCCACTTGATTTTGAGATTTTCTCTAAGTTGGAGTGATATTCACTTCAAACCTGAGAAATACTTGGAAATCAATCTTGCGGGGACCTACTGTAAGTATTCTTTCGCGTTTTTCATTCGTTTTAGCGTTAAAGTCAAGCTGCGTTTGACTTTTTTCATTGACCAGTTTATGGTCAACATGAAGTTCGTTTGAACTTCATAATGTGAGCGTAATCACGATGGTTATAGTCCCTAGTGACTATACCCACTGATTACCACGTTATCGAGGCTCAGTGACGAGCCGTAGTTTCGGCCAAAATGCGTTTTCTTGCGTATTTTGTAACCAAACTACTCTAGGGTATTAAAACCATTTGTTTTAATACTAAACCTGTTTTCTAACTTTACTAAACATGTTCTAGCATGTTTAGCTCGTCACTTTTAGATTGTGCTTGTTTAGGGTCGTAAAGGTAAGCGATCTAATCAATCGCTTACACTTTCGAACTCGACCCATTTGGTCGATCATTAGGATCCGACCAAACATATTAGGTGACCATAGTTGTATAGGGAATAACCTTCCGAGGTTATACCTTATGGTCACATCATTTGAGTAGTTGTATGATAAGTAGTTCTTATGCCTTAGGAAAATTACCAAAATACCCTTTTTGCGCCAAAATTCATTTCAAGCCTATGTAACATAATTTTTGACATCTAAACTGATTTAGCAACAATATTAAACATGTAAAGGCATATCTTGCTTGTCATAGGGCTAGTTAGGCGTTCCAAGCGCGTTTTATGCGAGCGACGCGTTAAAGTAGCTTAAGCTACCTAAACGGGTCATAATGGTTCAAAGGCACTTAGGATAAGTTTTGTTTTAGTATGTAGGCTTTGTTAAACCATATTACATAAGTTCCCATACTTATTTGGTTTACGAACCCTCGTACTACCCGATCCTCCGAATAGGTCCGTTTATTAATATAGATACCTATATTAGGTGCCGTTTGATTCCGTGATCTTCTAGCCTTGCTTGGTGGTTATCCTAGGACTTCTAAGCAATCTCAAGTGAGTACATAGACCCCTCTTTTACTGTTTTCCAAACATTTTGGGGTGAAACACATGTGCCTACTTGTTACTTTCATGCTTTTCATGTTTTCACATCATATGCTTGCTATGTTCTCTAGTACACTTATAGTACATGATTTCATTGTGCTTTTGCTATGTATGTCCTTTGTAGCATACTTAGTACATCGTTTTACATGACATTTTATGCTACGTATGTTCGTTTAGCGCATACTTAGTACATTGTTTTACACTACCTTTTCACGCTATGTATGTTCATCATACTTAGTGCATTTGCTTTACATCACATGCTATGTATGTTCATCATGCTTAGTACATATTCATCCCATGCTTACATTTTAGGTATGACATTTGGTTTGTTTAAGTGGGACCATATACATTCATTAACTTTGATCACGCCGCTCGTTAGTAGGTAATGGTACCATAGGAATTGACAACTCCCGTTCCTGACATCCTAGGTATGTTTGGATGGAAGGAATGACCGAATTCGATTAAAACATAACACAGATAGACCCTTAATTTGTTTAAGGGTTTATCACCACAGTCACAAGGCTTGGATGTATGCATTTTCACAATACCGCATAAATATTTGTATTCAGTATAGCATGCATTTCCACAGAACATAACATTGATTTAAACCATGTTTTACTTCAATACATTGTTTTATGCATTCCTATGGTTTAGTTGATACATATTTCACTTGCCATACATGACATTTTTTTTTACACATGACATGATTGACATTTGACATAGACATTTTGACATTGTTATACACATTTCATGATTTACACTTGACATCAGACATGGTTTTTCACATAAACATTTTGACATTTGGTTATACATAAACATTTTTACATTGGTGGTTTGTTTGGGTAAATGATTCAAGTAACAAGACGTGTGTAATGTGATACAAGCATGGTGGATACGCCGCTGGTACTTCCTATATATAAGTGCTTGTATTATATTACATGTCGTAGCGTTATTTAAATCATTCAATTTGGACTTATACATTTTACACAAATAACATATTTTTCACAAGACATTGTTTTACAAAACAACTTATTTTATACAAACTCATTTTTACTTGGTTATTCATTTAACCTTACATTACTCTTTTACATATCATCTACCTTATTATCGTTTTTCAAACATTTTGTAAAAACAAACACTTAAACTGGATTCATGACAAGTTTTCATTAAACATTTTCTTTAAACTCAAGTCATGAATCCCATTTTCACAAAACCTATGTACTCGCCGACATTTTTATGCTGATGTATTTTCACATGTGTTTCAGGTACAATAATTGATGATATTTGATGATGATATTGATGCATGCTCACATAGGTTTGGACGAGGCCTTAGTGACAATAAAAGATGCAAGACTAGTTAAATTTTGTTTTACTTCTTTGTTTGTTAAGACATTGTAACTCTTTTAATCAATAAAACAACATTTCAATTTTCCATGTGTTATGAAACAATGATTCTGTTACAACACTCCCCGACGTTTCCGCCACGTTTTGTTGTTTTACGTGGTCGGGGTGTGACAGAAAAGTTGGTATCAGAGCTTATGGTTATAGGGAATTAGGTTATTAGTAATGCTTTGACCTAGTCTATAACCTTCCTAGCACCCTAACGCGAGTTTACTTGCGTTTAGTTATAAAACAATACCGTCACCTATCCTTAGGCGACAACCATAACAAGAACATAAATTTCAAAACCACTTTGAAAAGCAATCATTTATTCTAGGATGATTAATTATAAGGTTTTGAACCCTCTAAGTCTTCAAATATCGTCAAAGTTTGGGTCTTATAATGTGAACACGTGCAAACTGGAAGAGTGAACGCCTGTACTCCGAGTTTTCTGTCTAAGGCTAGAGTGTTCGTACAAATCCGCAGTATTGGACCAGTCACTCTTACCTGGGAACTCTTGGGGTGAGTGTTCACTTATAGGGAAGCATGTCTTCAGCGATACATTATTATGACCCGCTTACTTTGATTTGTCACCATCTTATTTGTTTGCCTTAGGTAACAAACAAATGATCACAATTTTTATGCATTACCGTTCTATCCGATAACATTTCACTTGTTTCTTCCTATGTCTTTCATTTCTTCTAAGAATGTCTCTTCATCACATCAACACCCAGATGTCCGAGCAAACAGCCAAATTTGCCCAGCAAATAGGCAAAGTGATTCTGAAGTCTGTGGATCTAGGCATTGCCATGTCTCGTCTCAAAAATAGAGCTACTCAAGAGTCACCAAAGGAAGCAGTAGTTGAGCCTGCACCAAAATCAAGGAAGTGTAACGCTTCAAGGAAACCCGCAGCTAGTGCACCTAATCAAACGGGACGTAGCCAGGTGGCGACACCACTAGCTAAGAAGCCCTACAACAGAACTGCACCCTTGTGCAACCGATATACCCTTCATCATCATACCAGTATGAAGTGCCGCAATTGCCTAACTTGTGGACTTATTGACCATACAGCAAGAGTTTGCCAGGCTGCAGCAGCACCAAATCAAGCTGGAAACAATCCTACACAAGCTCGTTCTTGCAACAACTGTGGCGAGATGAGCCATTTCCGAAGGGATTGTCCAAAGCATGCTAATGCAAATCCGATCCATGATGAGCATTAGGCTGATTAAAAGATGCTGCTGTTTTAAATAATTTGTATCTGTTGCTTTTGTTTCTTTTGTTGAACTCAGAAACAATGTGTTCAGTTTATGAATAAATTGTTGTTCACAATTCTGATGTACAAGTGTAGTTACATATGTGTATGGCATTTCCCTATGATACCTACACCAAAGAACTATGTTCTTTACAAGCTACTCTTGTGAATTTCCCATTCCTATGTCTGCTCATGATTCCCTCGAAAATTTTCAGTACTCGTTTCATTCTAAGAAACAAAGTACAAGAAAATAGAGTGACATTATGAGTAAACGTGCTTTTGCACATCTGTACCTTTAAATCATTGGTTAGAAAACTAAGGTATTTTCTCAATCCCATACCCATATTATTAAACTCTAGTTTTATAACAAAATA